>JAIXND010000765.1:104347397-105653018 GCA_023646645.1 Varanus salvator macromaculatus | reverse complement strand
ACCGCACGTCATCTTGATCTCAGAATTTGGAGAAAATGTCCGCGATAGATCCCCTTTAAAGCCTAGAAAAGAGGATTATATCCACATCTAAGGATGACTTGTCATTGCAAACCGGACCTGTTCTTGCTATTTCCAAATCTGCGGTTTCTGTTTCTCAAAAGTTAGAGACTGAAGGAATGGATGAAGAGAGAGGGAGCCGAGAAGGGTTGCTGACAAAGGAGTTGGATTCGGATTTGCTCTCGGACGATGAGGATTCCGAAGACAGTGATTTGGAGACCGGGGTGAAGGGGGATTTAGGACAGACTGAGGTTCCTGAATCTGGAGAAGACGACATCAATCCTGATTTTTTGCTAAGCACTTTTGACACGGATTTTCAAAGTGAGGGGGAGAAGTCGGCACGGGATGATTCGGAAGCCTCCGATTCCACGAGACAAGACAGGGCTGATCTCGGAAGCGCGCTTTCTACTGCGACTCTGCGTCTCGGTGTAGAGAAGGAGAAGGAGGGGGAAATCTCAGGGTCTGGGAAAGCTGTGCACGTGCCTTGGAGAATGACCAGGGAATACCAGATCCTGAGGGAATGGGACGAGATGCAGCAAATGCCACTCACTAAGATCAAAGATATAATTCTGCCGCCTACTTTAGATCGACGTGACATGCTCAAGCTCTGGGATATGTGTGGCTCGTATCGCTCTGCCACGGGTCGCCACCTATAATTTGACCAAATACGGCCAAGAAAAGATCTGGAATTTCTTGAACAAGTCTACAGAACCCCTCAAAAATATACTGATGGGACTGCCATGGCCTCCCGCTCAAAGAATCCGGAAAAAGAAAAAGCCTTCACCAGATCTCTCGCTCTGGACGCCATCTACCGGATACTGGTTTCCAGGAAGCCGGCTGCATCCGTCACTTATCCTGACTGGCTGGAGGAGTCCAAGCTCATGAGAATGTTTCAGGAAGTTAAGAGACAATGGATGCAAGCCCGCCAGACAAACAGCCACCGGTCTGATACAGATAGACGATACGAGCTCCATGATGCCAAACGTGCTCTTCACCGAATGGCTGGTGATGGTCATCGTTAATTTACATCATCGTGCTAAACTCCTGAAACAGAACCGGGAGGTGAGCGAGAAGATTCCTCCTGTGCCTGTGAGGTCCCAAGAGAAATTTAAACGCCCTGCAAATAAAAAGAGTTTAAGACGCTCCCCCGGCGGGGAAGAGCCCTTTGTCAAGAGGAGACATGTGCCTCTGAGGACCACTAGAACCGACTTACGCACACCTTCCGCCAAGGAAAGTAAGGCGACGGCGGAGCGCCGTTTGGGGGGTTCTAGAGGCAGCAGTACAGAGAGAGAGGAGAGCGATGCCATCAAAAAAAGACCTACAGGGAAAGATGTGATAGAACCTGTGAACTCCAAGAGAAAGCTGTGGAGTGAGCGTTTCCTTTCCGATGTGGATACAGAGAGTGAGGTATTGGCCGAACCGCTGAGAGATGAGCCGGTGGAAGTGAATGTGGAGACCCAGTCCTCTCTTTCGGATTGGCCGCTGCGGCCTGAAGTGACTCCGAGTCATGAGGTCAGGCCACGTCGAGAGCTCGAGCTTGGCGCACGCCCTAAGGAAAGGGCAGTCGATCGGGGGACCGCGACGGAGCAGACCGGGCGAAAAAACAGCACGGGCAAGAAGTTGGGAACCCACCGACTTTGTCGCCGGAGCGAACCCCTGACTCTGAGGCAGGTCTCACGGGACAACACAGAGAGAGGGTCCGAGACTGGAACGATGGAGTCACGTGTTTCAGAAGAACGCGAGGATGAGAGAAGAGCATCTCAGGCTACGGCTGCTAAACCCCCCACCTATGCGAATGCTGTCAGGGAAAACGGAGGAGTGAGGCGTCCACTGAGGCGAGCGGGAGGGCTGATGGTAACTCCCGATTTTGAAGAGGAGGAGGAAGAGCACCTGGGCATGTTTATAGACGATGCGTCGGACGAACGCGATCCCAGAAAGCGCTACGTGGTGCGTTTTCGATACAGAGGGGAAGATCCTGAGAGTGAGGCTCATCTCTATCTACAGAGAGTTTTGATCAAGCGCACACTGCTTGAAGGTGGTTTCGATTTCAGCATCAATGATATCGTCGCTGTGATCCAATTAACTGGGTCCAGAGAGACGGACGTCTGCCTAGCCTCGGAAAAAGCATACAGGATGTTCTGGTCTTTCTGTAAGACTGCACAAAGGATCGACCCTTCTTTGTTGGAAAAATTTGAAATGATCCCCCTCTTTCGGGGAGATATGAAAGTGCTGACGGTGGCTTTCAGAACCACCACGATACCGGCGCAGGACGTGGAGTACTGGGTGTCAAAGCATGCCAGGGTGCTGAAGGGTCCTGACAAAAAGTATACTGAAGAGGTTTTTGAACGGAGAATACCGTTGCGTCGTGTCTTTCAAGAACGCTAATGCTGAAGGGAGCAGGGAAGGGAAAATCCCTAAATATTTTTTCCTAGGAGCGGACAGAGGCGTCACACGCTACAGCGGCCAGCCGCAGGCGTGTTTTCAGTGTGGATCGTATACTCACCACAGGAGGACCTGCACTACACCCCTCTGTTCCCGGTGCGGGGAGAGGGGCCACCCGACTGGGACGTGTCACAAGAGCATCTGTTGCAACTTGTGTGGAGAACAAGGACACACCTATTTCTGGTGCCCCAAAGCATTTTATAACAGACAAGATGCCAAACGCTTTGAGCAAGTGAGCAGGAAAGCTGAGATGGGGAAACAAAGAGCAGAAGGTGGGACTTCCAAGCGGAGACCTGAGATGACGGCGGACGACGGGGAACGAGAGAGGAGTGAAGTGAGGAGAAAAGAAGTGTCGATGCCTGAAGGTGAGAGACGAGAGGTGCAAAGTGACTGGCAGGTGATAGACAGACAGAGGGGGAGGGGGAGGAGCGGTCAGAGTCCGAAACGACCGGACCAAGCACCCTCCACGGCAGAAGTGATTGGGCAAAATAAGTTCTCGGTTTTACAAGAGGAGGCGGAGAGGGAGACGGTATCGGCAGAAATAATAGAACAGGAATCCAGTGAGTTGATGGAGACGATGCAGGGCAGGGGACACCAGAGCAGGAAATAAGGAGCAAAGAACAGAGGCAAAAACGGGACAAGTACAAGGACAGAGGGAAGGGTGTGAGAACGGGGCAGCGAGAGACGGAAATACAGCAGAAGGAGTTGGTAGATGACGGCAAAGAAGACCTGCGAGAAAATGGGGAAGCTAGACGAGTGGCATCATTAGATGACCTGAGCGACCCGACGCAATTTCAGAGGACATGCGAGACGAGCCTACCGGGCTCTTTGACGGACGCATCGCTTCCTGTTGCGGGAACAAACCCGCCTCTCCTTTCACCAATTCTGTTCCCACTTCTTCCGTTCCCACACCTGACTTTCTGATCACCCCTGTGCCAGATCTTGAATTACTTCCCCCTCCCCTCCTCCCCCTCCCCCTCTCCCTTCAGATTCCCAGTCTGAAGAGTCTACACCTCAGGGTACATCTGAGGGGGTAGAAAAAGAACCGTACATTGTACTGGACAGTCCAGAGAGAGAGAGCGATGACATTATGCCATAATGACAGTGATAGAAAATGATGTATGTTGCTTATGCCTTTGGTTCAGTTTGTTAAATTTATTTAAGGTGGTTTACGCAGGGCCTATCCATGATAAAAAGCTTGCAACAAAAAAATAACAATAATAGATAGACCTTTTGTTTTTCTTCAATTTCGTTTTTTTCTAATTTTCTAATTTCAAGTTTTCAATTTTTCAATTTTCAATTTTCAATTTTACTATGGCCACTTTAAAAATCTTAACTTGGAACGTGAACGGCATGAGGCACGTCACACGCCGTGAAGAAATATTGACTAGCCTGAAAGGATTGGATAGGGATATATATGTTCTACAGAGACCCATTTTTGCACTGAAAAAGATCGCAGCTCAGCACAAAGGTTATGGACACAAGGCCCTTCCGTGTGGTCATACGGTGAAGAATATCAAGCCGGCGTCGGGATATTATTTAGGGCTACCAAAAGTTTAACGGTGGACTTTGTGCTAGAAGCGATCCCTGGGAGGCTGGTCGTGGTGGACTTTACCATTCATGCTTTGAGAGAGGATGGTGGCGAAAACAAACTCCTTTTCCGGTTGTGTGGACTGTATGCTCCGATTAAAGCCAATGAACGGAGAGACTTCTGGGACCACTTGAAAGCCTATTGCAATACTCGTAGGCACGTCATCGTTGCCGGAGACTTTAACAACAGAGCGGTCGTGTCGGACAGGATGACCTACGTCGATGAAGATCGAACGACGGAACGATCTGCGGCGCGACCTTTAACGGTGGAGGAGAGAGAGCTGGAGCGCTTCTTCATCGAGAACGGATTATCTGATAAAGCGACAGAGGCCATCAACGTTTTGGATTTCTTTCCGGTTACTTGTAGGCGTGCCTTCACTTACAGGTATTCTCCCATGGATGGTGCCAGATACACCTTTTACCACGTGAGGGGAGCCAGCAGGCTGGATAGAATACGGGCCTCAAAGAGCTCAAGACAGACCGCTGCAGGTTGATCGTGACACCTTGGTCAGACCATCTTATGTTGAGCTGTGATTTCAGCACGGGACAAGTTTATCCAAGGGGAAAACCGTTGTGGAGGCTCACGGCGAGACAACTGAATAATATCTCTTACAAGGAGATGTTGGCCTCCACCTTGGCTAACATGCTCACCCTCTGCGACTTGTACGAAGATGATCTGGCGGCCTGGTGGGAGAGATGCAAACGGATCGTCAGGAAGAGGTGCTGGAATCTAGAAGTCCGGATCAACAGTAAAGAGGTGAAAACTTACCAGGAGGCGGTTTACCAGTTCATCCAGTGTCACGGCAGGGTTAATCGTGGGCTCCCGTATGACAGACATCTCCTACAGCGTGCCAGGGAGGTGATCGCGGCCTTCCAGATGAAGCAGAGGCAAAAGAAGAGAAATACCAAACTTTATAGGACTAAAGGGGCCCTGCTGGACAAGGACGAGTGGGTGAGAGCCAGAACCCAAGCACCCTTTGAAAGCATGAAGGGCCTGAGGCTCTCTGAGGATGACGCCGTTTCCCTCCGTCCCAATGAGATGTTGGACATCGTGGAACGTTACTTTACTAAGATCTACCGGCAGAAACCCATCCGGGGGGAGGAGATACAGAATTTTTTCGCCGGCCTTCCCCAAAAAGACTTAAATGTGATACACCAAGGACTGGCAGACGAAGACTTGAGAGAATTAGAGAAACCCATCACCGAGGAAGAGGTTCAGATGGCCATCACGCAAGGAAAGAGCGGATCGGCGCCTGGTCCGGACGGCCTGGGCTGGAATTTTTACAAGCTTTTTAAGACATGGATAGGTCCTGCCATGACTAAAGTCTTTAATTTTTTGTTGCAGCAACCAAAACTCTCTCGCTCCTTTTATCAGAGTACTCTAATTTTTTTCGCAAAACAAGGCGATCTCACTTTGGTCAAGAACTGGAGGCCGATCGCCTTGACCAATGTGGACTATCGCATTTTAGCAAAAATCTTGAATGGAAGGCTAGCTCGTCTCGCTCCGAAAATTGTGGTACCCGGTCAAACCAGTGCGGTGCCGGGTCGTAGTATGTTAGATTCCTTATGTTTGTTCAGAGAGCTGTTTGAGCTGGCCAGGGAGGAAAAGTGGAAAGGGAAAATCATGCAGCTGGACCAGACCAAGGCCTTTGATTGTGTCCATCATGAATTTCTGTGGGCTACTCTGGAGTGGAAAGGGCTGCCCCACAGATTCGTACGGTATGTCAAGCTGCTGTATAAGGAGGCCTCGGTGACCCCGCAAGTCAATGGCCACAGAGGGAAAAGAATTGTGTTAGAATCGGGGGTCAGGCAGGGTTGCCCCCTCAGCCCGCTTCTGTATGTCTTGGTTATAGATATGGTCTTATACAAATTGCTATTAGAAGAGGGACTCTCGGGACTGGGTCGAGGGATTCCCCAGTCCACACGAGCCGTGGTCAAGTTTGTAGTGCATGCCGATGACGTTTCCCTCTTGGTGAACGATGAAGAGGAAATGAAGCGGGCCAGACTCATATTTGAACATTATGGGAGAGCATCTGGAGCACAGATGAATTATCAGAAAAGCTGTGTTATCGACCTGGGTGGGAAAGATTCTCTCATTGTATCAAAGGTAGAGTCCTCCGAAGGGACCGGAGGGGCAGGCCCAGAAAGGGTACAGCGAGTTAAGCTATTAGGCCTCTGGTTTACTAAAGAGAGTGGGGCATGGAAAACTAACTGGACCCAATGGATGGAAAAACTGAAGGAGAAAATTACTTTATGGCAAAGATGGCACCTAAACGTGTACCAAAAGGCAATTTATATTAAGACGTATGTCGTCCCGGTGGCCGCCAATATCTCTGTGGTTTATCCGCCACCGATCTCTGTGATGAAAGAAGCAGAGACTCTCTTGTTTAAATTCCTATGGGGGGCGGCCACTTTCCCTCTCGCCAGAGCTGTGGCTCACAGACCTGTCGAGGAAGGGGGACTGGATTTCCCATCTGTTACACTCAAATTCCTCACAGGGTTTCTCAGTTTTAACTTTGGGGCCTTCCGGCAAGCGGAAGTGAAAATGATGGGCGTGGGCTGCCCGGCGTGGACCCTGATTTTTGCCCGTCGTTGGGATAGGCATGACTGGTTCCACCAGTGGTGGAGGGAGGGTTCGACCCCACGCGCCGTCTCGGCGGTGACGAAGCTGACGGGACCAGATTTCTGCTGGGACTTGTACGCCCAGATTAAACGGTACAAAGTGCAAGCCGAATGGCTGCAGGACATCACTGGGCCTATTAGATGTTTAAAGAGAAATGTGTATAGGCAGCTTTTGGACATCAATTGCTATAGACCGCAGATGGAAAAAAACCTGGCAAAGGTAGCCCTCTCGGACTACCTGAAAAAGCAGGAGTTTCCCATAACGTATTTCACGGACAGGAGGGTTCCCTATAGCCTGTGGGACATCCGTTGGCGGTTTTACCATCAAATTTACAAGTTGAAGGTATCGATGCCTTGGCTACCCGTAGAAAGACAGCTGTGTCCAAGGGCACGCTGTGCAAAGCCGATGCTGACAGGAGACGCCCCTCAAAGAGAGACTTATGAACATTTTCTCAAGTTGTGTCCGGGAGCCAGAGACACTTGGGCTGAACTGGCGAGAAAAATGGACTGGCCTGAGCTGAAGGAGCAGCAGTGGGAAAGCATCGTTTCGGGCATTGAACCAGAAGGAGGAATCAGAGGACCGGGGAAACCGGTGCGAAGGAAAAGGAATAGAGATGGGACTTTTGTTGAAGAAACGCAACGTTGGTTGACGCCCTGGAGTACCATCAGACTGATAAATTTGACTGTAATCCTGTCCCTGATCATTCAGAGGCAGGAGGAAATCAAACTGCAAACACCTTACAACTTGCACAAGGCAATCAAGTTCATCCTGGGCAGGATAAAGACTTTGAGTGAGGTGGAAAAAGGAAGACTTCCGACAGCAAAGTGGAAGAAATTCTGGCCGTGGATGGCTGATGGCACCCCAGCCATTACGTAATTTTGTTGGTGGTGCAAAGATGTTACAAGTTGCAAATGCAAGGACTGTGAAAATTGCACATAAGGAAGGATATTGAACTTTAGCTATAGGTGTATATATGTATTAGATGTAAGTTAGTTAGGAAACAAATTGTATTAGCAAGATAAGAGTTTGTGTTTGACGTTTGTTACGGACTTTTGCGTTCGGTTGTAGTAATTTTGAAGTAGAAAGATTTTAATAAAAAATACATAAAACTAAAAAAAAAAAAAAAACCTAACCTACCCTAACCCTAACCCTAACCCTACCCTACCCTACCCTACCACCCAAACCCACCATAACCCCGCCCACTGACTGGAGAAGCTGCTTTGTTTGGAGCTCCCACTTTCTCCTCAGAAAAACGTCGGATTTTGCTGGAAATGTAGAGCATGCTGAACCCCCTCTTGCAGGGGGGACAGACAGAAGCTTGGGGATCCTTTTGGTGCTTTCATGGATCCTGAGACCCCAAGTTTGACTGAGAAATTCGAGGGAGAAGAAGAGGCCCCCCCTTCTCTTCACACAGAAGCCTCAAGGACAATGGCTGCACACAGTGAGTGTTTACATGAAAAATCTGAGGGGTTTCTCCAGGCACAGCAAAGATTGGGGATCCTGCAAGTGGTGGGGTTTGTAGAGTGGACTCCAGGGAATCCCTCAGTGTAACAAACATTGCAGGGAGCCAGAAGGATTTAGAGAAAAGCTTTGAGAAAGTGGCTGCCCCCATCCCCCTTTCACAGAATGACTCAGCATTTTGCCTTTGCCAGAGCAAACAATGCAGCAAAACAGAGCTTTTTTCTCCAAACCACAAGAAAAAGGGGAGGCTTTTCTTTCACAGTCTGGTGGGGATGACTTTGAAGGCTCAAACAACAAGGAAAATATTTCAGGCAGCCCAATTTTTACCAAGATACATGCTGAAAAATAGCCCCCTCCAGCCAGGCTTTTCAACAGCAGAACTCAGTGCAGCCGGGAGGGGCTGCTTTCACGCTTTGTTTACAAGAGCAGAAGCTTTCCTCTTTGGAAAAAAGCATGCAGCAAAGTGATTTAAACATCAGGGGGATTGCATACCACAGCCATTCTGTCTACAGGAACCCCCAATAGTATCCAGGGATTTTTAACTGAGGAAATGGGGGATTCAGAAAGGGAGAAGCAGGAACAAAACAGTGAGGCAGTGACTGCTGTACATACAGATGCAGGCTCCGTTGTGCGTCTACAGCAGGCTGAGCGGCAACTAGGCGCACAGATACGGGCTCTAGAGGATAATTGGCAGAGAATTACACAAGAGGAAGCAGAGCTTGAGATAGAGGTGAGACGTACAGGAACTGGAGAAGGCGTGGACGTGATGAGGAGACGATTGAAGATTCTCAGAGCTTCTAGAAGGCAGCTTGAGAAAGACTATAGAAATTTAAGGACGCGATTGCCTTTGGAAGCACGGGCTCGCGATTCCCGGAAAGTGACCCGCACGTCATCTTGATCTCAGAATTTGGAGAAAATGTTCGCGATAGATCCCCTTTAAAGCCTAGAAAAGAGGATTTATCCACATCTAAGGATGACTTGTCATTGCAAACCGGACCTGTTCTTGCTATTTCCAAATCTGCGGTTTCTGTTTCTCAAAAGTTAGAGACTGAAGGAATGGATGAAGAGAGAGGGAGCCGAGAAGGGTTGCTGACAAAGGAGTTGGATTCGGATTTGCTCTCGGACGATGAGGATTCCGAAGACAGTGATTTGGAGACCGGGGTGAAGGGGGATTTAGGACAGACTGAGGTTCCTGAATCTGGAGAAGACGACATCAATCCTGATTTTTTGCTAAGCACTTTTGACACGGATTTTCAAAGTGAGGGGAGAAGTCGGCACGGGATGATTCGGAAGCCTCCGATTCCACGAGACAAGACAGGGCTGATCTCGGAAGCGCGCTTTCTACTGCGACTCTGCGTCTCGGTGTAGAGAAGGAGAAGGAGGGGGAAATCTCAGGGTCTGGGAAAGCTGTGCACGTGCCTTGGAGAATGACCAGGGAATACCAGATCCTGAGGGAATGGGACGAGATGCAGCAAATGCCACTCACTAAGATCAAAGATATAATTCTGCCGCCTACTTTAGATCGACGTGACATGCTCAAGCTCTGGGGATATGTGGTGGCTCGTATCGCTCTGCCACGGGTCGCCACCTATAATTTGACCAAATACGGCCAAGAAAAGATCTGGAATTTCTTGAACAAGTCTACAGAACCCCTCAAAAATATACTGATGGGACTGCCATGGCCTCCCGGCTCAAAGAATCCGGAAAAAGAAAAAGCCTTCACCAGATCTCTCGCTCTGGACGCCATCTACCGGATACTGGTTTCCAGGAAGCCGGCTGCATCCGTCACTTATCCTGACTGGCTGGAGGAGTCCAAGCTCATGAGAATGTTTCAGGAAGTTAAGAGACAATGGGATGCAAGCCCGCCAGACAAACAGCCACCGGTCTGGATACAGATAGACGATACGAGCTCCATGATGCCAAACGTGCTCTTCACCGAATGGCTGGTGATGGTCATCGTTAATTTACATCATCGTGCTAAACTCCTGAAACAGAACCGGGAGGTGAGCGAGAAGATTCCTCCTGTGCCTGTGAGGTCCCAAGAGAAATTTAAACGCCCTGCAAATAAAAAGAGTTTAAGACGCTCCCCCGGCGGGGAAGAGCCCTTTGTCAAGAGGAGACATGTGCCTCTGAGAACCACTAGAACCGACTTACGCACACCTTCCGCCAAGGAAAGTAAGGCGACGGCGGAGCGCCGTTTGGGGGGTTCTAGAGGCAGCAGTACAGAGAGAGAGGAGAGCGATGCCATCAAAAAAAGACCTACAGGGAAAGATGTGATAGAACCTGTGAACTCCAAGAGAAAGCTGTGGAGTGAGCGTTTCCTTTCCGATGTGGATACAGAGAGTGAGGTATTGGCCGAACCGCTGAGAGATGAGCCGGTGGAAGTGAATGTGGAGACCCAGTCCTCTCTTTCGGATTGGCCGCTGCGGCCTGAAGTGACTCCGAGTCATGAGGTCAGGCCACGTCGAGAGCTCGAGCTTGGCGCACGCCCTAAGGAAAGGGCAGTCGATCGGGGGACCGCGACGGAGCAGACCGGGCCGAAAAAACAGCACGGGCAAGAAGTTGGGAACCCACCGACTTTGTCGCCGGAGCGAACCCCTGACTCTGAGGCAGGTCTCACGGGACAACACAGAGAGAGGGTGACCGAGACTGGAACGATGGAGTCACGTGTTTCAGAAGAACGCGAGGATGAGAGAAGAGCATCTCAGGCTACGGCTGCTAAACCCCCCACCTATGCGAATGCTGTCAGGGAAAACGGAGGAGTGAGGCGTCCACTGAGGCGAGCGGGAGGGCTGATGGTAACTCCCGATTTTGAAGAGGAGGAGGAAGAGCACCTGGGCATGTTTATAGACGATGCGTCGGACGAACGCGATCCCAGAAAGCGCTACGTGGTGCGTTTTCGATACAGAGGGGAAGATCCTGAGAGTGAGGCTCATCTCTATCTACAGAGAGTTTTGATCAAGCGCACGCTGCTTGAAGGTGGTTTCGATTTCAACATCAATGATATCGTCGCTGTGATCCAATTAACTGGGTCCAGAGAGACGGACGTCTGCCTAGCCTCGGAAAAAGCATACAGGATGTTCTGGTCTTTCTGTAAGACTGCACCAAAGGATCGACCCTTCTTTGTTGGAAAAATTTGAAATGATCCCCCTCTTTCGGGGAGATATGAAAGTGCTGACGGTGGCTTTCAGAACCACCACGATACCGGCGCAGGACGTGCCTACTGGGTGTCAAAGCATGCCAGGGTGCTGAAGGGTCCTGACAAAAAGTATACTGAAGAGGTTTTTGGAACGGAGAATACCGTTGCGTCGTGTCTTTCAAGAACGCTAATGCTGAAGGGAGCAGGGAAGGGAAAATCCCTAAATATTTTTTCCTAGGAGCGGACAGAGGCGTCACACGCTACAGCGGCCAGCCGCAGGCGTGTTTTCAGTGTGGATCGTATACTCACCACAGGAGGACCTGCACTACACCCCTCTGTTCCCGGTGCGGGGAGAGGGGCCACCCGACTGGGACGTGTCACAAGAGCATCTGTTGCAACTTGTGTGGAGAACAAGGACACACCTATTTCTGGTGCCCCAAAGCATTTTATAACAGACAAGATGCCAAACGCTTTGAGCAAGTGAGCAGGAAAGCTGAGATGGGGAAACAAAGAGCAGAAGGTGGGACTTCCAAGCGGAGACCTGAGATGACGGCGGACGACGGGGAACGAGAGAGGAGTGAAGTGAGGAGAAAAGAAGTGTCGATGCCTGAAGGTGAGAGACGAGAGGTGCAAAGTGACTGGCAGGTGATAGACAGGCAGAGGGGGAGGGGGAGGAGCGGTCAGAGTCCGAAACGACCGGACCAAGCACCCTCCACGGCAGAAGTGATTGGGCAAAATAAGTTCTCGGTTTTACAAGAGGAGGCGGAGAGGGAGACGGTATCGGCAGAAATAATAGAACAGGAATCCAGTGAGTTGATGGAGACGATGCAGGGACAGGGGACACCAGAGCAGGAAATAAGGAGCAAAGAACAGAGGCAAAAACGGGACAAGTACAAGGACAGAGGGAAGGGTGTGAGAACGGGGCAGCGAGAGACGGAAATACAGCAGAAGGAGTTGGTAGATGACGGCAAAGAAGACCTGCGAGAAAATGGGGAAGCTAGACGAGTGGCATCATTAGATGACCTGAGCGACCCGACGCAATTTCAGAGGACATGCGAGACGAGCCTACCGGGCTCTTTGACGGACGCATCGCTTCCTGTTGCGGGAACAAACCCGCCTCTCCTTTCACCAACTTCTGTTCCCACTTCTTCCGTTCCCACACCTGACTTTCTGATCACCCCTGTGCCAGATCTTGAATTACTTCCCCCTCCCCCTCCTCCCCCTCCCCCTCTCCCTTCAGATTCCCAGTCTGAAGAGTCTACACCTCAGGGTACATCTGAGGGGGTAGAAAAAGAACCGTACATTGTACTGGACAGTCCAGAGAGAGAGAGCGATGACATTATGCCATAATGACAGTGATAGAAAATGATGTATGTTGCTTATGCCTTTGGTTCAGTTTGTTAAATTTATTTAAGGTGGTTTACGCAGGGCCTATCCATGATAAAAAGCTTGCAACAAAAAAATAACAATAATAGATAGACCTTTTGTTTTTCTTCAATTTCGTTTTTTTCTAATTTCTAATTTTCAAGTTTTCAATTTTTCAATTTTCAATTTTCAAATTTTATATGGCCACTTTAAAAATCTTAACTTGGAACGTGAACGGCATGAGGCACGTCACACGCCGTGAAGAAATATTGACTAGCCTGAAAGGATTGGATAGGGATATATATGTTCTACAGGAGACCCATTTTTGCACTGAAAAAGATCGCAGCTCAGCACAAAGGTTATGGACACAAGGCCCTTCCGTGTGGTCATACGGTGAAGAATATCAAGCCGGCGTCGGGATATTATTTAGGGCTACCAAAAGTTTAACGGTGGACTTTGTGCTAGAAGCGATCCCTGGGAGGCTGGTCGTGGTGGACTTTACCATTCATGCTTTGAGAGAGGATGGTGGCGAAAACAAACTCCTTTTCCGGTTGTGTGGACTGTATGCTCCGATTAAAGCCAATGAACGGAGAGACTTCTGGGACCACTTGAAAGCCTATTGCAATACTCGTAGGCACGTCATCGTTGCCGGAGACTTTAACAACAGAGCGGTCGTGTCGGACAGGATGACCTACGTCGATGAAGATCGAACGACGGAACGATCTGCGGCGCGACCTTTAACGGTGGAGGAGAGAGAGCTGGAGCGCTTCTTCATCGAGAATGGATTATCTGATAAAGCGACAGAGGCCATCAACGTTTTGGATTTCTTTCCGGTTACTTGTAGGCGTGCCTTCACTTACAGGTATTCTCCCGTGGATGGTGCCAGATACACCTTTTACCACGTGAGGGGAGCCAGCAGGCTGGATAGAATACGGGCCTCAAAAGAGCTCAAGACAGACCGCTGCAGGTTGATCGTGACACCTTGGTCAGACCATCTTATGTTGAGCTGTGATTTCAGCACGGGACAAGTTTATCCAAGGGGAAAACCGTTGTGGAGGCTCACGGCGAGACAACTGAATAATATCTCTTACAAGGAGATGTTGGCCTCCACCTTGGCTAACATGCTCACCCTCTGCGACTTGTACGAAGATGATCTGGCGGCCTGGTGGGAGAGATGCAAACGGATCGTCAGGAAGAGGTGCTGGAATCTAGAAGTCCGGATCAACAGTAAAGAGGTGAAAACTTACCAGGAGGCGGTTTACCAGTTCATCCAGTGTCACGGCAGGGTTAATCGTGGGCTCCCGTATGACAGACATCTCCTACAGCGTGCCAGGGAGGTGATCGCGGCCTTCCAGATGAAGCAGAGGCAAAAGAAGAGAAATACCAAACTTTATAGGACTAAAGGGGCCCTGCTGGACAAGGACGAGTGGGTGAGAGCCAGAACCCAAGCACCCTTTGAAAGCATGAAGGGCCTGAGGCTCTCTGAGGATGACGCCGTTTCCCTCCGTCCCAATGAGATGTTGGACATCGTGGAACGTTACTTTACTAAGATCTACCGGCAGAAACCCATCCGGGGGGAGGAGATACAGAATTTTTTCGCCGGCCTTCCCCAAAAAGACTTAAATGTGATACACCAAGGACTGGCAGACGAAGACTTGAGAGAATTAGAGAAACCCATCACCGAGGAAGAGGTTCAGATGGCCATCACGCAAGGAAAGAGCGGATCGGCGCCTGGTCCGGACGGCCTGGGCTGGAATTTTTACAAGCTTTTTAAGACATGGATAGGTCCTGCCATGACTAAAGTCTTTAATTTTTTGTTGCAGCAACCAAAACTCTCTCGCTCCTTTTATCAGAGTACTCTAATTTTTTTCGCAAAACAAGGCGATCTCACTTTGGTCAAGAACTGGAGGCCGATCGCCTTGACCAATGTGGACTATCGCATTTTAGCAAAAATCTTGAATGGAAGGCTAGCTCGTCTCGCTCCGAAAATTGTGGTACCCGGTCAAACCAGTGCGGTGCCGGGTCGTAGTATGTTAGATTCCTTATGTTTGTTCAGAGAGCTGTTTGAGCTGGCCAGGGAGGAAAAGTGGAAAGGGAAAATCATGCAGCTGGACCAGACCAAGGCCTTTGATTGTGTCCATCATGAATTTCTGTGGGCTACTCTGGAGTGGAAAGGGCTGCCCCACAGATTCGTACGGTATGTCAAGCTGCTGTATAAGGAGGCCTCGGTGACCCCGCAAGTCAATGGCCACAGAGGGAAAAGAATTGTGTTAGAATCGGGGGTCAGGCAGGGTTGCCCCCTCAGCCCGCTTCTGTATGTCTTGGTTATAGATATGGTCTTATACAAATTGCTATTAGAAGAGGGACTCTCGGGACTGGGTCGAGGGATTCCCCAGTCCACACGAGCCGTGGTCAAGTTTGTAGTGCATGCCGATGACGTTTCCCTCTTGGTGAACGATGAAGAGGAAATGAAGCGGGCCAGACTCATATTTGAACATTATGGGAGAGCATCTGGAGCACAGATGAATTATCAGAAAAGCTGTGTTATCGACCTGGGTGGGAAAGATTCTCTCATTGTATCAAAGGTAGAGTCCTCCGAAGGGACCGGAGGGGCAGGCCCAGAAAGGGTACAGCGAGTTAAGCTATTAGGCCTCTGGTTTACTAAAGAGAGTGGGGCATGGAAAACTAACTGGCAATGGATGGAAAAACTGAAGGAGAAAATTACTTTATGGCAAAGATGGCACCTAAACGTGTACCAAAAGGCAATTTATATTAAGACGTATGTCGTCCCGGTGGCCGCCAATATCTCTGTGGTTTATCCGCCACCGATCTCTGTGATGAAAGAAGCAGAGACTCTCTTGTTTAAATTCCTATGGGGGGCGGCCACTTTCCCTCTCGCCAGAGCTGTGGCTCACAGACCTGTCGAGGAAGGGGGACTGGATTTCCCATCTGTTACACTCAAATTCCTCACAGGGTTTCTCAGTTTTAACTTTGGGGCCTTCCGGCAAGCGGAAGTGAAAATGATGGGCGTGGGCTGCCCGGCGTGGACCCTGATTTTTGCCCGTCGTTGGGATAGGCATGACTGGTTCCACCAGTGGTGGAGGGAGGGTTCGACCCCACGCGCCGTCTCGGCGGTGACGAAGCTGACGGGACCAGATTTCTGCTGGGACTTGTACGCCCAGATTAAACGGTACAAAGTGCAAGCCGAATGGCTGCAGGACATCACTGGGCCTATTAGATGTTTAAAGAGAAATGTGTATAGGCAGCTTTTGGACATCAATTGCTATAGACCGCAGATGGAAAAAAACCTGGCAAAGGTAGCCCTCTCGGACTACCTGAAAAAGCAGGAGTTTCCCATAACGTATTTCACGGACAGGAGGGTTCCCTATAGCCTGTGGGACATCCGTTGGCGGTTTTACCATCAAATTTACAAGTTGAAGGTATCGATGCCTTGGCTACCCGTAGAAAGACAGCTGTGTCCAAGGGCACGCTGTGCAAAGCAGATGCTGACAGGAGAGGCCCCTCAAAGAGAGACTTATGAACATTTTCTCAAGTTGTGTCCGGGAGCCAGAGACACTTGGGCTGAACTGGCGAGAAAAATGGACTGGCCTGAGCTGAAGGAGCAGCAGTGGGAAAGCATCGTTTCGGGCATTGAACCAGAAGGAGGAATCAGAGGACCGGGGAAACCGGTGCGAAGGAAAAGGAATAGAGATGGGACTTTTGTTGATGAAACGCAACGTTGGTTGACGCCCTGGAGTACCATCAGACTGATAAATTTGACTGTAATCCTGTCCCTGATCATTCAGAGGCAGGAGGAAATCAAACTGCAAACACCTTACAACTTGCACAAGGCAATCAAGTTCATCCTGGGCAGGATAAAGACTTTGAGTGAGGTGGAAAAAGGAAGGCTTCCGACAGCAAAGTGGAAGAAATTCTGGCCGTGGATGGCTGATGGCACCCCAGCCATTACGTAATTGTGTTGGTGGTGCAAAGATGTTACAAGTTGCAAATGCAAGGACTGTGAAAATTGCACATAAGGAAGGATATTGAACTTTAGCTATAGGTGTATATATGTATTAGATGTAAGTTAGTTAGGAAAACAAATTGTATTAGCAAGATAAGAGTTTGTGTTTGACGTTTGTTACGGACTTTTGCGTTCGGTTGTAGTAATTTTGAAGTAGAAAGATTTTAAAAAATACATAAACCTAAAAAAAAAAAAAAACCTAACCCTACCCTACCCTAACCCTAACCCTAACCCTAACCCTAACCCAACCCAACCCTAACCCCGCCCACTGACTGGAGAAGCTGCTTTGTTTGAGCTCCCACTTTCTCCTCAGAAAAACGTCGGATTTTGCTGGAAATGTAGAGCATGCTGAACCCCCTCTTGCTGGGGGGGACAGACAGAAGCTTGGGGATCCTTTTGGTGCTTTCATGGATCCTGAGACCCCAAGTTTGACTGAGAAATTCGAGGGAGAAGAAGAGGCCCCCCTTCTCTTCACACAGAAGCCTCAAGGACAATGGCTGCACACAGTGAGTGTTTACATGAAAACTCTGAGGGGTTTCTCCAGGCACAGCAAAAGATTGGGGATCCTGCAAGTGGTGGGGTTTGTAGAGTGGACTCCAGGGAATCCCTCAGTGTAACAAACATTGCTGGGAGCCAGCAGGATTTAGAGAAAAGCTTTGAGAAAGTGGCTGCCCCCATCCCCCTTTCACAGAATGACTCAGCGATTTTGCCTTTGCCAGAGCAAACAATGCAGCAGAAACAGCAGCCTTTTTCTCCAAGCCACAAAGAAAAAGGGGAGGCTTTTCTTTCACAGTCTGGTGGGGATGACTTTGAAGGCTCAGACAACAAGGAAAATATTTCAGGCAGCCCAATTTTTACCAAGATACAGGCTGCAAAATAGCCCCCTCCAGCCAGGCTTTTCAACAGCAGAACTCAGTGCAGCCGGGAGGGGCTGCTTTCACGCTTTGTTTACAAGAGCAGAAGCATTCCTCTTTGGAAAAAAGCATGCAGCAAAGTGATTTAAAACATCAGGGGGATTGCATACCACAGCCATTCTGTCTACAGGAACCCCCAAATAGTATCCAGGGATTTTTAACAGGAAATGGGGGATACAGAAAGGGAGAAGCAGGAACAAAACAGTGAGGCAGTGACTGCTGTACATACAGATGCAGGCTCCGTTGTGCGTCTACAGCAGGCTGAGCGGCAACTAGGCGCACAGATACGGGCTCTAGAGGATAATTGGCAGAGAATTACACAAGAGGAAGCAGAGCTTGAGATAGAGGTGAGACGTACAGGAACTGGAGAAGGCGTGGACGTGATGAGGAGACGATTGAAGATTCTCAGAGCTTCTAGAAGGCAGCTTGAGAAAGACTATAGAAATTTAAGGACGCGATTGCCTTTGGAAGCACGGGCTCGCGATTCCCGGAAAGTGACCCGCACGTCATCTTGATCTCAGAATTTGGAGAAAATGTTCGCGATAGATCCCCTTAAAAGCCTAGAAAAGAGGATTTATCCACATCTAAGGATGACTTGTCATTGCAAACCGGACCTGTTCTTGCTATTTCCAAATCTGCGGTTTCTGTTTCTCAAAAGTTAGAGACTGAAGGAATGGATGAAGAGAGAGGGAGCCGAGAAGGGTTGCTGACAAAGGAGTTGGATTCGGATTTGCTCTCGGACGATGAGGATTCCGAAGACAGTGATTTGGAGACCGGGGTGAAGGGGGATTTAGGACAGACTGAGGTTCCTGAATCTGGAGAAGACGACATCAATCCTGATTTTTTGCTAAGCACTTTTGACACGGATTTTCAAAGTGAGGGGGAGAAGTCGGCACGGGATGATTCGGAAGCCTCCGATTCCACGAGAAAGACAGGGCTGATCTCGGAAGCGCGCTTTCTACTGCGACTCTGCGTCTCGGTGTAGAGAAGGAGAAGGAGGGGGAAATCTCAGGGTCTGGGAAAGCTGTGCACGTGCCTTGGAGAATGACCAGGGAATACCAGATCCTGAGGGAATGGGACGAGATGCAGCAAATGCCACTCACTAAGATCAAAGATATAATTCTGCCGCCTACTTTAGATCGACGTGACATGCTCAAGCTCTGGGGATATGTGGTGGCTCGTATCGCTCTGCCACGGGTCGCCACCTATAATTTGACCAAATACGGCCAAGAAAAGATCTGGAATTTCTTGAACAAGTCTACAGAACCCCTCAAAAATATACTGATGGGACTGCCATGGCCTCCCGGCTCAAAGAATCCGGAAAAAGAAAAAGCCTTCACCAGATCTCTCGCTCTGGACGCCATCTACCGGATACTGTTTCCAGGAAGCCGGCTGCATCCGTCACTTATCCTGACTGGCTGGAGGAGTCCAAGCTCATGAGAATGTTTCAGGAAGTTAAGAGACAATGGGATGCAAGCCCGCCAGACAAACAGCCACCGGTCTGGATACAGATAGACGATACGAGCTCCATGATGCCAAACGTGCTCTTCACCGAATGGCTGGTGATGGTCATCGTTAATTTACATCATCGTGCTAAACTCCTGAAACAGAACCGGGAGGTGAGCGAGAAGATTCCTCCTGTGCCTGTGAGGTCCCAAGAGAAATTTAAACGCCCTGCAAATAAAAAGACTTTAAGACGCTCCCCCGGCGGGGAAGAGCCCTTTGTCAAGAGGAGACATGTGCCTCTGAGAACCACTAGAACCGACTTACGCACACCTTCCGCCAAGGAAAGTAAGGCGACGGCGGAGCGCCGTTTGGGGGGTTCTAGAGGCAGCAGTACAGAGAGAGAGGAGAGCGATGCCATCAAAAAAAGACCTACAGGGAAAGATGTGATAGAACCTGTGAACTCCAAGAGAAAGCTGTGGAGTGAGCGTTTCCTTTCCGATGTGGATACAGAGAGTGAGGTATTGGCCGAACCGCTGAGAGATGAGCCGGTGGAAGTGAATGTGGAGACCCAGTCCTCTCTTTCGGATTGGCCGCTGCGGCCTGAAGTGACTCCGAGTCATGAGGTCAGGCCACGTCGAGAGCTCGAGCTTGGCGCACGCCCTAAGGAAAGGGCAGTCGATCGGGGGACCGCGACGGAGCAGACCGGGCCGAAAAAACAGCACGGGCAAGAAGTTGGGAACCCACCGACTTTGTCGCCGGAGCGAACCCCTGACTCTGAGGCAGGTCTCACGGGACAACACAGAGAGAGGGTGACCGAGACTGGAACGATGGAGTCACGTGTTTCAGAAGAACGCGAGGATGAGAGAAGAGCATCTCAGGCTACGGCTGCTAAACCCCCCACCTATGCGAATGCTGTCAGGGAAAACGGAGGAGTGAGGCGTCCACTGAGGCGAGCGGGAGGGCTGATGGTAACTCCCGATTTTGAAGAGGAGGAGGAAGAGCACCTGGGCATGTTTATAGACGATGCGTCGGACGAACGCGATCCCAGAAAGCGCTACGTGGTGCGTTTTCGATACAGAGGGGAAGATCCTGAGAGTGAGGCTCATCTCTATCTACAGAGAGTTTTGATCAAGCGCACGCTGCTTGAAGGTGGTTTCGATTTCAACATCAATGATATCGTCGCTGTGATCCAATTAACTGGGTCCAGAGAGACGGACGTCTGCCTAGCCTCGGAAAAAGCATACAGGATCTTCTGGTCTTTCTGTAAGACTGCCCAAAGGATCGACCCTTCTTTGTTGGAAAAATTTGAAATGATCCCCCTCTTTCGGGGAGATATGAAAGTGCTGACGGTGGCTTTCAGAACCACCACGATACCGGCGCAGGACGTGGCCTACTGGGTGTCAAAGCATGCCAGGGTGCTGAAGGGTCCTGACAAAAAGTATACTGAAGAGGGTTTTTGGAACGGAGAATACCGTTGCGTCGTGTCTTTCAAGAACGCTAATGCTGAAGGGAGCAGGGAAGGGAAAATCCCTAAATATTTTTTCCTAGGAGCGGACAGAGGCGTCACACGCTACAGCGGCCAGCCGCAGGCGTGTTTTCAGTGTGGATCGTATACTCACCACAGGAGGACCTGCACTACACCCCTCTGTTCCCGGTGCGGGGAGAGGGGCCACCCGACTGGGACGTGTCACAAGAGCATCTGTTGCAACTTGTGTGGAGAACAAGGACACACCTATTTCTGGTGCCCCAAAGCATTTTATAACAGACAAGATGCCAACGCTTTGAGCAAGTGAGCAGGAAAGCTGAGATGGGGAAACAAAGAGCAGAAGGTGGGACTTCCAAGCGGAGACCTGAGATGACGGCGGACGACGGGGAACGAGAGAGGAGTGAAGTGAGGAGAAAAGAAGTGTCGATGCCTGAAGGTGAGAGACGAGAGGTGCAAAGTGACTGGCAGGTGATAGACAGACAGAGGGGGAGGGGGAGGAGCGGTCAGAGTCCGAAACGACCGGACCAAGCACCCTCCACGGCAGAAGTGATTGGGCAAAATAAGTTCTCGGTTTTACAAGAGGAGGCGGAGAGGGAGACGGTATCGGCAGAAATAATAGAACAGGAATCCAGTGAGTTGATGGAGACGATGCAGGGACAGGGGACACCAGAGCAGGAAATAAGGAGCAAAGAACAGAGGCAAAAACGGGACAAGTACAAGGACAGAGGGAAGGGTGTGAGAACGGGGCAGCGAGAGACGGAAATACAGCAGAAGGAGTTGGTAGATGACGGCAAAGAAGACCTGCGAGAAAATGGGGAAGCTAGACCAGTGGCATCATTAGATGACCTGAGCGACCCGACGCAATTTCAGAGGACATGCGAGACGAGCCTACCGGCTCTTTGACGGACGCATCGCTTCCTGTTGCGGGAACAAACCCGCCTCTCCTTTCACCAACTTCTGTTCCCACTTCTTCCGTTCCCACACCTGACTTTCTGATCACCCCTGTGCCAGATCTTGAATTACTTCCCCTCCCCCTCCTCCCCCTCCCCCTCTCCCTTCAGATTCCCAGTCTGAAGAGTCTACACCTCAGGGTACATCTGAGGGGTAGAAAAAGAACCGTACATTGTACTGGACAGTCCAGAGAGAGAGAGCGATGACATTATGCCATAATGACAGTGATAGAAAATGATGTATGTTGCTTATGCCTTTGGTTCAGTTTGTTAATTTATTTA
The DNA here is from genome assembly GCA_023646645.1 of Varanus salvator macromaculatus. Classification (NCBI taxonomy): domain Eukaryota; kingdom Metazoa; phylum Chordata; class Lepidosauria; order Squamata; family Varanidae; genus Varanus; species Varanus salvator. The sequence continues at coordinate 105,631,239 of JAIXND010000765.1, read as the reverse complement.
AGGTGGTTTACGCAGGGCCTATCCATGATAAAAAGCTTGCAACAAAAAAATAACAATAATAGATAGACCTTTTGTTTTTCTTCAATTTCGTTTTTTTTCTAATTTTTAATTTTCAAGTTTTCAATTTTTCAATTTCAATTTTCAAATTTTACTATGGCCACTTTAAAAATCTTAACTTGGAACGTGAACGGCATGAGGCACGTCACACGCCGTGAAGAAATATTGACTAGCCTGAAAGGATTGGATAGGGATATATATGTTCTACAGGAGACCCATTTTTGCACTGAAAAAGATCGCAGCTCAGCACAAAGGTTATGGACACAAGGCCCTTCCGTGTGGTCATACGGTGAAGAATATCAAGCCGGCGTCGGGATATTATTTAGGGCTACCAAAAGTTTAACGGTGGACTTTGTGCTAGAAGCGATCCCTGGGAGGCTGGTCGTGGTGGACTTTACCATTCATGCTTTGAGAGAGGATGGTGGCGAAAACAAACTCCTTTTCCGGTTGTGTGGACTGTATGCTCCGATTAAAGCCAATGAACGGAGAGACTTCTGGGACCACTTGAAAGCCTATTGCAATACTCGTAGGCACGTCATCGTTGCCGGAGACTTTAACAACAGAGCGGTCGTGTCGGACAGGATGACCTACGTCGATGAAGATCGAACGACGGAACGATCTGCGGCGCGACCTTTAACGGTGGAGGAGAGAGAGCTGGAGCGCTTCTTCATCGAGAACGGATTATCTGATAAAGCGACAGAGGCCATCAACGTTTTGGATTTCTTTCCGGTTACTTGTAGGCGTGCCTTCACTTACAGGTATTCTCCCGTGGATGGTGCCAGATACACCTTTTACCACGTGAGGGGAGCCAGCAGGCTGGATAGAATACGGGCCTCAAAAGAGCTCAAGACAGACCGCTGCAGGTTGATCGTGACACCTTGGTCAGACCATCTTATGTTGAGCTGTGATTTCAGCACGGGACAAGTTTATCCAAGGGGAAAACCGTTGTGGAGGCTCACGGCGAGACAACTGAATAATATCTCTTACAAGGAGATGTTGGCCTCCACCTTGGCTAACATGCTCACCCTCTGCGACTTGTACGAAGATGATCTGGCGGCCTGGTGGGAGAGATGCAAACGGATCGTCAGGAAGAGGTGCTGGAATCTAGAAGTCCGGATCAACAGTAAAGAGGTGAAAACTTACCAGGAGGCGGTTTACCAGTTCATCCAGTGTCACGGCAGGGTTAATCGTGGGCTCCCGTATGACAGACATCTCCTACAGCGTGCCAGGGAGGTGATCGCGGCCTTCCAGATGAAGCAGAGGCAAAAGAAGAGAAATACCAAACTTTATAGGACTAAAGGGGCCCTGCTGGACAAGGACGAGTGGGTGAGAGCCAGAACCCAAGCACCCTTTGAAAGCATGAAGGGCCTGAGGCTCTCTGAGGATGACGCCGTTTCCCTCCGTCCCAATGAGATGTTGGACATCGTGGAACGTTACTTTACTAAGATCTACCGGCAGAAACCCATCCGGGGGGAGGAGATACAGAATTTTTTCGCCGGCCTTCCCCAAAAAGACTTAAATGTGATACACCAAGGACTGGCAGACGAAGACTTGAGAGAATTAGAGAAACCCATCACCGAGGAAGAGGTTCAGATGGCCATCACGCAAGGAAAGAGCGGATCGGCGCCTGGTCCGGACGGCCTGGGCTGGAATTTTTACAAGCTTTTTAAGACATGGATAGGTCCTGCCATGACTAAAGTCTTTAATTTTTTGTTGCAGCAACCAAAACTCTCTCGCTCCTTTTATCAGAGTACTCTAATTTTTTCGCAAAACAAGGCGATCTCACTTTGGTCAAGAACTGGAGGCCGATCGCCTTGACCAATGTGGACTATCGCATTTTAGCAAAAATCTTGAATGGAAGGCTAGCTCGTCTCGCTCCGAAAATTGTGGTACCCGGTCAAACCAGTGCGGTGCCGGGTCGTAGTATGTTAGATTCCTTATGTTTGTTCAGAGAGCTGTTTGAGCTGGCCAGGGAGGAAAAGTGGAAAGGGAAAATCATGCAGCTGGACCAGACCAAGGCCTTTGATTGTGTCCATCATGAATTTCTGTGGGCTACTCTGGAGTGGAAAGGGCTGCCCCACAGATTCGTACGGTATGTCAAGCTGCTGTATAAGGAGGCCTCGGTGACCCCGCAAGTCAATGGCCACAGAGGGAAAAGAATTGTGTTAGAATCGGGGGTCAGGCAGGGTTGCCCCCTCAGCCCGCTTCTGTATGTCTTGGTTATAGATATGGTCTTATACAAATTGCTATTAGAAGAGGGACTCTCGGGACTGGGTCGAGGGATTCCCCAGTCCACACGAGCCGTGGTCAAGTTTGTAGTGCATGCCGATGACGTTTCCCTCTTGGTGAACGATGAAGAGGAAATGAAGCGGGCCAGACTCATATTTGAACATTATGGGAGAGCATCTGGAGCACAGATGAATTATCAGAAAAGCTGTGTTATCGACCTGGGTGGGAAAGATTCTCTCATTGTATCAAAGGTAGAGTCCTCCGAAGGGACCGGAGGGGCAGGCCCAGAAAGGGTACAGCGAGTTAAGCTATTAGGCCTCTGGTTTACTAAAGAGAGTGGGGCATGGAAAACTAACTGGTCCCAATGGATGGAAAAACTGAAGGAGAAAATTACTTTATGGCAAAGATGGCACCTAAACGTGTACCAAAAGGCAATTTATATTAAGACGTATGTCGTCCCGGTGGCCGCCAATATCTCTGTGGTTTATCCGCCACCGATCTCTGTGATGAAAGAAGCAGAGACTCTCTTGTTTAAATTCCTATGGGGGGCGGCCACTTTCCCTCTCGCCAGAGCTGTGGCTCACAGACCTGTCGAGGAGGGGGACTGGATTTCCCATCTGTTACACTCAAATTCCTCACAGGGTTTCTCAGTTTTAACTTTGGGGCCTTCCGGCAAGCGGAAGTGAAAATGATGGGCGTGGGCTGCCCGGCGTGGACCCTGATTTTTGCCCGTCGTTGGGATAGGCATGACTGGTTCCACCAGTGGTGGAGGGAGGGTTCGACCCCACGCGCCGTCTCGGCGGTGACGAAGCTGACGGGACCAGATTTCTGCTGGGACTTGTACGCCCAGATTAAACGGTACAAAGTGCAAGCCGAATGGCTCCAGGACATCACTGGGCCTATTAGATGTTTAAAGAGAAATGTGTATAGGCAGCTTTTGGACATCAATTGCTATAGACCGCAGATGGAAAAAAACCAGACAAAGGTAGCCCTCTCGGACTACCTGAAAAAGCAGGAGTTTCCCATAACGTATTTCACGGACAGGAGGGTTCCCTATAGCCTGTGGGACATCCGTTGGCGGTTTTACCATCAAATTTACAAGTTGAAGGTATCGATGCCTTGGCTACCCGTAGAAAGACAGCTGTGTCCAAGGGCACGCTGTGCAAAGCAGATGCTGACAGGAGAGGCCCCTCAAAGAGAGACTTATGAACATTTTCTCAAGTTGTGTCCGGGAGCCAGAGACACTTGGACTGAACTGGCGAGAAAAATGGACTGGCCTGAGCTGAAGGAGCAGCAGTGGGAAAGCATCGTTTCGGGCATTGAACCAGAAGGAGGAATCAGAGGACCGGGGAAACCGTGCGAAGGAAAAGGAATAGAGATGGGACTTTTGTTGATGAAAGGCAACGTTGGTTGACGCCCTGGAGTACCATCAGACTGATAAATTTGACTGTAATCCTGTCCCTGATCATTCAGAGGCAGGAGGAAATCAAACTGCAAACACCTTACAACTTGCACAAGGCAATCAAGTTCATCCTGGGCAGGATAAAGACTTTGAGTGAGGTGGAAAAAGGAAGGCTTCCGACAGCAAAGTGGAAGAAATTCTGGCCGTGGATGGCTGATGGCACCCCAGCCATTACGTAATTGTGTTGGTGGTACAAAGATGTTACAAGTTGCAAATGCAAGGACTGTGAAAATTGCACATAAGGAAGGATATTGAACTTTAGCTATAGGTGTATATATGTATTAGATGTAAGTTAGTTAGGAAACAAATTGTATTAGCAAGATAAGAGTTTGTGTTTGACGTTTGTTACGGACTTTTGCGTTCGGTTGTAGTAATTTTGAAGTAGAAAGATTTTAATAAAAAATACATAAACCTAAAAAAAAAAAAAAAAAAAAACCTAACCCTAACCCTAACCCTAACCCGCCCACTGACCCTGGAGAAAAGCTGCTTTGTTTGGAGCTCCCACTTTCTCCTCAGAAAAACGTCGGATTTTGCTGGAAATGTAGAGCATGCTGACCCCCTCTTGCTGGGGGGGACAGACAGAAGCTTGGGGATCCTTTTGGTGCTTTCATGGATCCTGAGACCCCAAGTTTGACTGAGAAATTCGAGGGAGAAGAAGAGGCCCTCCCTTCTCTTCACACAGAAGCCTCAAGGACAATGGCTGCACACAGTGAGTGTTTACATGAAAACTCTGAGGGGTTTCTCCAGGCACAGCAAAAGATTGGGGATCCTGCAAGCGGTGGGGTTTGTAGAGTGGACTCCAGGGAATCCCTCAGTGTAACAAACATTGCTGGGAGCCAGCAGGATTTAGAGAAAAGCTTTGAGAAAGTGGCTGCCCCCATCCCCCTTTCACAGAATGACTCAGCGATTTTGCCTTTGCCAGAGCAAACAATGCAGCAGAAACAGCAGCCTTTTTCTCCAAACCACAAAGAAAAAGGGGAGGCTTTTCTTTCACAGTCTGGTGGGGATGACTTTGAAGGCTCAGACAACAAGGAAAATATTTCAGGCAGCCCAATTTTTACCAAGATACAGGGTGCAAAACTAGCCCCCTCCAGCCAGGCTTTTCAACAGCAGAACTCAGTGCAGCTGGGAGGGGCTGCTTTCACGCTTTGTTTACAAGAGCAGAAGCATTCCTCTTTGGAAAAAAGCATGCAGCACAGTGATTTAAAACATCAGGGGGATTGCATACCACAGCCTTTCTGTCTACAGGAACCCCCAAATAGTATCCAGGGATTTTTAACACAGGAAATGGGGGATACAGAAAGGGAGAAGCAGGAACAAAACAGTGAGGCAGTGACTGCCGTACATACAGATGCAGGCTCCGTTGTGCGTCTACAGCAGGCTGAGCGGCAACTAGACGCACAGATACGGGCTCTAGAGGATAATTGGCAGAGAATTACACAAGAGGAAGCAGAGCTTGAGATAGAGGTGAGACGTACAGGAACTGGAGAAGGCGTGGACGTGATGAGGAGACGATTGAAGATTCTCAGAGCTTCTAGAAGGCAGCTTGAGAAAGACTATAGAAATTTAAGGACGCAATCGCCTTTGGAAGCACGGGGCTCGCGATTCCCGGAAAGTGACCCGCACGTCATCTTGATCTCAGAATTTGGAGAAAATGTTCGCGATAGATCCCCTTTAAAGCCTAGAAAAGAGGACTTATCCACATCTAAGGATGACTTGTCATTGCAAACCGGCCCTGTTCTTGCTATTTCCAAATCTGCGGTTTCTGTTTCTCAAAAGTTAGAGACTGAAGGAATGGATGAAGGGAGAGGGAGCCGAGAAGGGTTGCTGACAAAGGAGTTGGATTCGGATTTGCTCTCGGACGATGAGGATTCCGAAGACAGTGATTTGGAGACCGGGGTGAAGGGGGATTTAGGACAGACTGAGGTTCCTGAATCTGGAGAAGACGACATCAATCCTGATTTTTTGCTAAGCACTTTTGACACGGATTTTCAAAGTGAGGGGGAGAAGTCGGCACGGGATGATTCGGAAGCCTCCGATTCCACGAGAAAAGACAGGGCTGATCTCGGAAGCGCGCTTTCTACTGCGACTCTGCGTCTCGGTGTAGAGAAGGAGAAGGAGGGGGAAATCTCAGGGTCTGGGAAAGCTGTGCACGTGCCTTGGAGAATGACCAGGGAATACCAGATCCTGAGGGAATGGGACGAGATGCAGCAAATGCCACTCACTAAGATCAAAGATATAATTCTGCCGCCTACTTTAGATCGACGTGACATGCTCAAGCTCTGGGGATATGTGGTGGCTCGTATCGCTCTGCCACGGGTCGCCACCTATAATTTGACCAAATACGGCCAAGAAAAGATCTGGAATTTCTTGAACAAGTCTACAGAACCCCTCAAAAATATACTGATGGGACTGCCATGGCCTCCCGGCTCAAAGAATCCGGAAAAAGAAAAAGCCTTCACCAGATCTCTCGCTCTGGACGCCATCTACCGGATACTTGTTTCCAGGAAGCCGGCTGCATCCGTCACTTATCCTGACTGGCTGGAGGAGTCCAAGCTCATGAGAATGTTTCAGGAAGTTAAGAGACAATGGGATGCAAGCCCGCCAGACAAACAGCCACCGGTCTGGATACAGATAGACGATACGAGCTCCATGATGCCAAACGTGCTCTTCACCGAATGGCTGGTGATGGTCATCGTTAATTTACATCATCGTGCTAAACTCCTGAAACAGAACCGGGAGGTGAGCGAGAAGATTCCTCCTGTGCCTGTGAGGTCCCAAGAGAAATTTAAACGCCCTGCAAATAAAAAGACTTTAAGACGCTCCCCCGGCGGGGAAGAGCCCTTTGTCAAGAGGAGACATGTGCCTCTGAGAACCACTAGAACCGACTTACGCACACCTTCCGCCAAGGAAAGTAAGGCGACGGCGGAGCGCCGTTTGGGGGGTTCTAGAGGCAGCAGTACAGAGAGAGAGGAGAGCGATGCCATCAAAAAAAGACCTACAGGGAAAGATGTGATAGAACCTGTGAACTCCAAGAGAAAGCTGTGGAGTGAGCGTTTCCTTTCCGATGTGGATACAGAGAGTGAGGTATTGGCCGAACCGCTGAGAGATGAGCCGGTGGAAGTGAATGTGGAGACCCAGTCCTCTCTTTCGGATTGGCCGCTGCGGCCTGAAGTGACTCCGAGTCATGAGGTCAGGCCACGTCGAGAGCTCGAGCTTGGCGCACGCCCTAAGGAAAGGGCAGTCGATCGGGGGACCGCGACGGAGCAGACCGGGCCGAAAAAACAGCACGGGCAAGAAGTTGGGAACCCACCGACTTTGTCGCCGGAGCGAACCCCTGACTCTGAGGCAGGTCTCACGGGACAACACAGAGAGAGGGTGACCGAGACTGGAACGATGGAGTCACGTGTTTCAGAAGAACGCGAGGATGAGAGAAGAGCATCTCAGGCTACGGCTGCTAAACCCCCCACCTATGCGAATGCTGTCAGGGAAAACGGAGGAGTGAGGCGTCCACTGAGGCGAGCGGGAGGGCTGATGGTAACTCCCGATTTTGAAGAGGAGGAGGAAGAGCACCTGGGCATGTTTATAGACGATGCGTCGGACGAACGCGATCCCAGAAAGCGCTACGTGGTGCGTTTTCGATACAGAGGGGAAGATCCTGAGAGTGAGGCTCATCTCTATCTACAGAGAGTTTTGATCAAGCGCACGCTGCTTGAAGGTGGTTTCGATTTCAACATCAATGATATCGTCGCTGTGATCCAATTAACTGGGTCCAGAGAGACGGACGTCTGCCTAGCCTCGGAAAAAGCATACAGGATCTTCTGGTCTTTCTGTAAGACTGCCCAAAGGATCGACCCTTCTTTGTTGGAAAAATTTGAAATGATCCCCCTCTTTCGGGGAGATATGAAAGTGCTGACGGTGGCTTTCAGAACCACCACGATACCGGCGCAGGACGTGGCCTACTGGGTGTCAAAGCATGCCAGGGTGCTGAAGGGTCCTGACAAAAAGTATACTGAAGAGGGTTTTTGGAACGGAGAATACCGTTGCGTCGTGTCTTTCAAGAACGCTAATGCTGAAGGGAGCAGGGAAGGGAAAATCCCTAAATATTTTTTCCTAGGAGCGGACAGAGGCGTCACACGCTACAGCGGCCAGCCGCAGGCGTGTTTTCAGTGTGGATCGTATACTCACCACAGGAGGACCTGCACTACACCCCTCTGTTCCCGGTGCGGGGAGAGGGGCCACCCGACTGGGACGTGTCACAAGAGCATCTGTTGCAACTTGTGTGGAGAACAAGGACACACCTATTTCTGGTGCCCCAAAGCATTTTATAACAGACAAGATGCCAAACGCTTTGAGCAAGTGAGCAGGAAAGCTGAGATGGGGAAACAAAGAGCAGAAGGTGGGACTTCCAAGCGGAGACCTGAGATGACGGCGGACGACGGGAACGAGAGAGGAGTGAAGTGAGGAGAAAAGAAGTGTCGATGCCTGAAGGTGAGAGACGAGAGGTGCAAAGTGACTGGCAGGTGATAGACAGACAGAGGGGGAGGGGGAGGAGCGGTCAGAGTCCGAAACGACCGGACCAAGCACCCTCCACGGCAGAAGTGATTGGGCAAAATAAGTTCTCGGTTTTACAAGAGGAGGCGGAGAGGGAGACGGTATCGGCAGAAAATAATAGAACAGGAATCCAGTGAGTTGATGGAGACGATGCAGGGGCAGGGGACACCAGAGCAGGAAATAAGGAGCAAAGAACAGAGGCAAAAACGGGACAAGTACAAGGACAGAGGGAAGGGTGTGAGAACGGGGCAGCGAGAGACGGAAATACAGCAGAAGGAGTTGGTAGATGACGGCAAAGAAGACCTGCGAGAAAATGGGGAAGCTAGACCAGTGGCATCATTAGATGACCTGAGCGACCCGACGCAATTTCAGAGGACATGCGAGACGAGCCTACCGGGCTCTTTGACGGACGCATCGCTTCCTGTTGCGGGAACAAACCCGCCTCTCCTTTCACCAACTTCTGTTCCCACTTCTTCCGTTCCCACACCTGACTTTCTGATCACCCCTGTGCCAGATCTTGAATTACTTCCCCCTCCCCCTCCTCCCCCTCCCCCTCTCCCTTCAGATTCCCAGTCTGAAGAGTCTACACCTCAGGGTACATCTGAGGGGGTAGAAAAAGAACCGTACATTGTACTGGACAGTCCAGAGAGAGAGAGCGATGACATTATGCCATAATGACAGTGATAGAAAATGATGTATGTTGCTTATGCCTTTGGTTCAGTTTGTTAAATTTATTTAAGGTGTTTACGCAGGGCCTATCCATGATAAAAAGCTTGCAACAAAAAAATAACAATAATAGATAGACCTTTTGTTTTTCTTCAATTTCGTTTTTTTCTAATTTTCAAGTTTTCAATTTTTCAATTTTCAAATTTTATATGGCCACTTTAAAAATCTTAACTTGGAACGTGAACGGCATGAGGCACGTCACACGCCGTGAAGAAATATTGACTAGCCTGAAAGGATTGGATAGGGATATATATGTTCTACAGGAGACCCATTTTTGCACTGAAAAAGATCGCAGCTCAGCACAAAGGTTATGGACACAAGGCCCTTCCGTGTGGTCATACGGTGAAGAATATCAAGCCGGCGTCGGGATATTATTTAGGGCTACCAAAAGTTTAACGGTGGACTTTGTGCTAGAAGCGATCCCTGGGAGGCTGGTCGTGGTGGACTTTACCATTCATGCTTTGAGAGAGGATGGTGGCGAAAACAAACTCCTTTTCCGGTTGTGTGGACTGTATGCTCCGATTAAAGCCAATGAACGGAGAGACTTCTGGGACCACTTGAAAGCCTATTGCAATACTCGTAGGCACGTCATCGTTGCCGGAGACTTTAACAACAGAGCGGTCGTGTCGGACAGGATGACCTACGTCGATGAAGATCGAACGACGGAACGATCTGCGGCGCGACCTTTAACGGTGGAGGAGAGAGAGCTGGAGCGCTTCTTCATCGAGAACGGATTATCTGATAAAGCGACAGAGGCCATCAACGTTTTGGATTTCTTTCCGGTTACTTGTAGGCGTGCCTTCACTTACAGGTATTCTCCCGTGGATGGTGCCAGATACACCTTTTACCACGTGAGGGGAGCCAGCAGGCTGGATAGAATACGGGCCTCAAAAGAGCTCAAGACAGACCGCTGCAGGTTGATCGTGACACCTTGGTCAGACCATCTTATGTTGAGCTGTGATTTCAGCACGGACAAGTTTATCCAAGGGGAAAACCGTTGTGGAGGCTCACGGCGAGACAACTGAATAATATCTCTTACAAGGAGATGTTGGCCTCCACCTTGGCTAACATGCTCACCCTCTGCGACTTGTACGAAGATGATCTGGCGGCCTGGTGGGAGAGATGCAAACGGATCGTCAGGAAGAGGTGCTGGAATCTAGAAGTCCGGATCAACAGTAAAGAGGTGAAAACTTACCAGGAGGCGGTTTACCAGTTCATCCAGTGTCACGGCAGGGTTAATCGTGGGCTCCCGTATGACAGACATCTCCTACAGCGTGCCAGGGAGGTGATCGCGGCCTTCCAGATGAAGCAGAGGCAAAAGAAGAGAAATACCAAACTTTATAGGACTAAAGGGGCCCTGCTGGACAAGGACGAGTGGGTGAGAGCCAGAACCCAAGCACCCTTTGAAAGCATGAAGGGCCTGAGGCTCTCTGAGGATGACGCCGTTTCCCTCCGTCCCAATGAGATGTTGGACATCGTGGAACGTTACTTTACTAAGATCTACCGGCAGAAACCCATCCGGGGGGAGGAGATACAGAATTTTTTCGCCGGCCTTCCCCAAAAAGACTTAAATGTGATACACCAAGGACTGGCAGACGAAGACTTGAGAGAATTAGAGAAACCCATCACCGAGGAAGAGGTTCAGATGGCCATCACGCAAGGAAAGAGCGGATCGGCGCCTGGTCCGGACGGCCTGGGCTGGAATTTTTACAAGCTTTTTAAGACATGGATAGGTCCTGCCATGACTAAAGTCTTTAATTTTTTGTTGCAGCAACCAAAACTCTCTCGCTCCTTTTATCAGAGTACTCTATTTTTTTCGCAAAACAAGGCGATCTCACTTTGGTCAAGAACTGGAGGCCGATCGCCTTGACCAATGTGGACTATCGCATTTTAGCAAAAATCTTGAATGGAAGGCTAGCTCGTCTCGCTCCGAAAATTGTGGTACCCGGTCAAACCAGTGCGGTGCCGGGTCGTAGTATGTTAGATTCCTTATGTTTGTTCAGAGAGCTGTTTGAGCTGGCCAGGGAGGAAAAGTGGAAAGGGAAAATCATGCAGCTGGACCAGACCAAGGCCTTTGATTGTGTCCATCATGAATTTCTGTGGGCTACTCTGGAGTGGAAAGGGCTGCCCCACAGATTCGTACGGTATGTCAAGCTGCTGTATAAGGAGGCCTCGGTGACCCCGCAAGTCAATGGCCACAGAGGGAAAAGAATTGTGTTAGAATCGGGGGTCAGGCAGGGTTGCCCCCTCAGCCCGCTTCTGTATGTCTTGGTTATAGATATGGTCTTATACAAATTGCTATTAGAAGAGGGACTCTCGGGACTGGGTCGAGGGATTCCCCAGTCCACACGAGCCGTGGTCAAGTTTGTAGTGCATGCCGATGACGTTTCCCTCTTGGTGAACGATGAAGAGGAAATGAAGCGGGCCAGACTCATATTTGAACATTATGGGAGAGCATCTGGAGCACAGATGAATTATCAGAAAAGCTGTGTTATCGACCTGGGTGGGAAAGATTCTCTCATTGTATCAAAGGTAGAGTCCTCCGAAGGGACCGGAGGGGCAGGCCCAGAAAGGGTACAGCGAGTTAAGCTATTAGGCCTCTGGTTTACTAAAGAGAGTGGGGCATGGAAAACTAACTGGTCCCAATGGATGGAAAAACTGAAGGAGAAAATTACTTTATGGCAAAGATGGCACCTAAACGTGTACCAAAAGGCAATTTATATTAAGACGTATGTCGTCCCGGTGGCCGCCAATATCTCTGTGGTTTATCCGCCACCGATCTCTGTGATGAAAGAAGCAGAGACTCTCTTGTTTAAATTCCTATGGGGGGCGGCCACTTTCCCTCTCGCCAGAGCTGTGGCTCACAGACCTGTCGAGGAAGGGGGACTGGATTTCCCATCTGTTACACTCAAATTCCTCACAGGGTTTCTCAGTTTTAACTTTGGGGCCTTCCGGCAAGCGGAAGTGAAAATGATGGGCGTGGGCTGCCCGGCGTGGACCCTGATTTTTGCCCGTCGTTGGGATAGGCATGACTGGTTCCACCAGTGGTGGAGGGAGGGTTCGACCCCACGCGCCGTCTCGGCGGTGACGAAGCTGACGGGACCAGATTTCTGCTGGGACTTGTACGCCCAGATTAAACGGTACAAAGTGCAAGCCGAATGGCTCCAGGACATCACTGGGCCTATTAGATGTTTAAAGAGAAATGTGTATAGGCAGCTTTTGGACATCAATTGCTATAGACCGCAGATGGAAAAAAACCTGACAAAGGTAGCCCTCTCGGACTACCTGAAAAAGCAGGAGTTTCCCATAACGTATTTCACGGACAGGAGGGTTCCCTATAGCCTGTGGGACATCCGTTGGCGGTTTTACCATCAAATTTACAAGTTGAAGGTATCGATGCCTTGGCTACCCGTAGAAAGACAGCTGTGTCCAAGGGCACGCTGTGCAAAGCAGATGCTGACAGGAGAGGCCCCTCAAAGAGAGACTTATGAACATTTTCTCAAGTTGTGTCCGGGAGCCAGAGACACTTGGACTGAACTGGCGAGAAAAATGGACTGGCCTGAGCTGAAGGAGCAGCAGTGGGAAAGCATCGTTTCGGGCATTGAACCAGAAGGAGGAATCAGAGGACCGGGGAAACCGGTGCGAAGGAAAAGGAATAGAGATGGGACTTTTGTTGATGAAACGCAACGTTGGTTGACGCCCTGGAGTACCATCAGACTGATAAATTTGACTGTAATCCTGTCCCTGATCATTCAGAGGCAGGAGGAAATCAAACTGCAAACACCTTACAACTTGCACAAGGCAATCAAGTTCATCCTGGGCAGGATAAAGACTTTGAGTGAGGTGGAAAAAGGAAGGCTTCCGACAGCAAAGTGGAAGAAATTCTGGCCGTGGATGGCTGATGGCACCCCAGCCATTACGTAATTGTGTTGGTGGTACAAAGATGTTACAAGTTGCAAATGCAAGGACTGTGAAAATTGCACATAAGGAAGGATATTGAACTTTAGCTATAGGTGTATATATGTATTAGATGTAAGTTAGTTAGGAAACAAATTGTATTAGCAAGATAAGAGTTTGTGTTTGACGTTTGTTACGGACTTTTGCGTTCGGTTGTAGTAATTTTGAAGTAGAAAGATTTTAATAAAAAATACATAAAACCTAAAAAAAAAAAACCTAACCCTAACCCTAAAACCCTAACCCTAACCCCCGCCCACTGACTGGAGAAGCTGCTTTGTTTGGAGCTCCCACTTTCTCCTCAGAAAAACGTCGGATTTTGCTGGAAATGTAGAGCATGCTGAACCCCCTCTTGCTGGGGGGACAGACAGAAGCTTGGGGATCCTTTTGGTGCTTTCATGGATCCTGAGACCCAAGTTTGACTGAGAAATTCGAGGGAGAAGAAGAGCCCTCCCTTCTCTTCACACAGAAGCCTCAAGGACAATGGCTGCACACAGTGAGTGTTTACATGAAAACTCTGAGGGGTTTCTCCAGGCACAGCAAAGATTGGGGATCCTGCAAGCGGTGGGGTTTGTAGAGTGGACTCCAGGGAATCCCTCAGTGTAACAAACATTGCTGGGAGCCAGCAGGATTTAGAGAAAAGCTTTGAGAAAGTGGCTGCCCCCATCCCCCTTTCACAGAATGACTCAGCGATTTCCTTTGCCAGAGCAAACAATGCAGCAGAAACAGCAGCTTTTTCTCCAAACCCAAAGAAAAAGGGGAGGCTTTTCTTTCACAGTCTGGTGGGGATGACTTTGAAGGCTCAGACAACAAGGAAAATATTTCAGGCAGCCCAATTTTTACCAAGATACAGGCTGCAAAACTAGCCCCCTCCAGCCAGGCTTTTCAACAGCAGAACTCAGTGCAGCCGGGAGGGGCTGCTTTCACGCTTTGTTTACAAGAGCAGAAGCATTCCTCTTTGGAAAAAAGCATGCAGCAAAGTGATTTAAAACATCAGGGGGATTGCATACCACAGCCATTCTGTCTACAGGAACCCCCAAATAGTATCCAGGGATTTTTAACTCAGGAAATGGGGGATACAGAAAGGGAGAAGCAGGAACAAAACAGTGAGGCAGTGACTGCTGTACATACAGATGCAGGCTCCGTTGTGCGTCTACAGCAGGCTGAGCGGCAACTAGGCGCACAGATACGGGCTCTAGAGGATAATTGGCAGAGAATTACACAAGAGGAAGCAGAGCTTGAGATAGAGGTGAGACGTAAAGGAACTGGAGAAGGCGTGGACGTGATGAGGAGACGATTGAAGATTCTCAGAGCTTCTAGAAGGCAGCTTGAGAAAGACTATAGAAATTTAAGGACGCGATTGCCTTTGGAAGCACGGGGCTCGCGATTCCCGGAAAGTGACCCGCACGTCATCTTGATCTCAGAATTTGGAGAAAATGTTCGCGATAGATCCCCTTTAAAGCCTAGAAAAGAGGATTTATCCACATCTAAGGATGACTTGTCATTGCAAACCGGACCTGTTCTTGCTATTTCCAAATCTGCGGTTTCTGTTTCTCAAAAGTTAGAGACTGAAGGAATGGATGAAGAGAGAGGGAGCCGAGAAGGGTTGCTGACAAAGGAGTTGGATTCGGATTTGCTCTCGGACGATGAGGATTCCGAAGACAGTGATTTGGAGACCGGGGTGAAGGGGGATTTAGGACAGACTGAGGTTCCTGAATCTGGAGAAGACGACATCAATCCTGATTTTTTGCTAAGCACTTTTGACACAGATTTTCAAAGTGAGGGGGAGAAGTCGGCACGGGATGATTCGGAAGCCTCCGATTCCACGAGAAAAGACAGGGCTGATCTCGGAAGCGCGCTTTCTACTGTGACTCTGCGTCTCGGTGTAGAGAAGGAGAAGGAGGGGGAAATCTCAGGGTCTGGGAAAGCTGTGCACGTGCCTTGGAGAATGACCAGGGAATACCAGATCCTGAGGGAATGGGACGAGATGCAGCAAATGCCACTCACTAAGATCAAAGATATAATTCTGCCACATACTTTAGATCGACGTGACATGCTCAAGCTCTGGGGATATGTGGTGGCTCGTATCGCTCTGCCACGGGTCGCCACCTATAATTTGACCAAATACGGCCAAGAAAAGATCTGGAATTTCTTGAACAAGTCTACAGAACCCCTCAAAAATATACTGATGGGACTGCCATGGCCTCCCGGCTCAAAGAATCCGGAAAAAGAAAAAGCCTTCACCAGATCTCTCGCTCTGGACGCCATCTACCGGATACTGGTTTCCAGGAAGCCGGCTGCATCCGTCACTTATCCTGACTGGCTGGAGGAGTCCAAGCTCATGAGAATGTTTCAGGAAGTTAAGAGACAATGGGATGCAAGCCCGCCAGCCAAACAGCCACCGGTCTGGATACAGATAGACGATACGAGCTCCATGATGCCAAACGTGCTCTTCACCGAATGGCTGGTGATGGTCATCGTTAATTTACATCATTGTGCTAAACTCCTGAAACAGAACCGGGAGGTGAGCGAGAAGATTCCTCCTGTGCCTGTGAGGTCCCAAGAGAAATTTAAACGCCCTGCAAATAAAAAGACTTTAAGACGCTCCCCCGGCGGGGAAGAGCCCTTTGTCAAGAGGAGACATGTGCCTCTGAGAACCACTAGAACCGACTTACGCACACCTTCCGCCAAGGAAAGTAAGGCGACGGCGGAGCGCCGTTTGGGGGGTTCTAGGGCAGCAGTACAGAGAGAGAGGAGAGCGATGCCATCAAAAAAAGACCTACAGGGAAAGATGTGATAGAACCTGTGAACTCCAAGAGAAAGCTGTGGAGTGAGCGTTTCCTTTCCGATGTGGATACAGAGAGTGAGGTATTGGCCGAACCGCTGAGAGATGAGCCGGTGGAAGTGAATGTGGAGACCCAGTCCTCTCTTTCGGATTGGCCGCTGCGGCCTGAAGTGACTCCGAGTCATGAGGTCAGGCCACGTCGAGAGCTCGAGCTTGGCGCACGCCCTAAGGAAGGGCAGTCGATCGGGGGACCGCGACGGAGCAGACCGGGCCGAAAAAAACAGCACGGGCAAGAAGTTGGGAACCCACCGACTTTGTCGCCGGAGCGAACCCCTGACTCCGAGGCAGGTCTCACGGGACAACACAGAGAGAGGGTGACCGAGACTGGAACGATGGAGTCACGTGTTTCAGAAGAACGCGAGGATGAGAGAAGAGCATCTCAGGCTACGGCTGCTAAACCCCCCACCTATGCGAATGCTGTCAGGGAAAACGGAGGAGTGAAGCGTCCTCTGAGGCGAGCGGGTAACTCCCGATTTTGAAGAGGAGGAGGAAGAGCACCTGGGCATGTTTATAGACGACGCGTCGGACGAACGCGATCCCAGAAAGCGCTACGTGGCGTGTTTTCGATACAGAGGGGAAGATCCTGAGAGTGAGGCTCATCTCTATCTACAGAGAGTTTTGATCAAGCGCACGCTGCTTGAAGGTGGTTTCGATTTCAACATCAATGATATCGTTGCTGTGATCCAATTAACTGGGTCCAGAGAGACGGACGTCTGCCTAGCCTCGGAAAAAACATACAGGATCTTCTGGTCTTTCTGTAAGACGGCCCAAAGGGTCGACCCTTCTTTGTTGGAAAAATTTGAAATGATCCCCCTCTTTCGGGGAGATATGAAAGTGCTGACGGTGGCTTTCAGAACCACCACGATACCGGCGCAGGACGTGGCCTACTGGGTGTCAAAGCATGCCAGGGTGCTGAAGGGTCCTGACAAAAAGTATACTGAAGAGGGTTTTTGGAACGGAGAATACCGTTGCGTCGTGTCTTTCAAGAACGCTAATGCTGAAGGGAGCAGGGAAGGGAAAATCCCTAAATATTTTTTCCTAGGAGCGGACAGAGGCGTCACACGCTACAGCGGCCAGCCGCAGGCGTGTTTTCAGTGTGGATCGTATACTCACCACAGGAGGACCTGCACTACACCCCTCTGTTCCCGGTGCGGGGAGAGGGGCCACCCGACTGGGACGTGTCACAAGAGCATCTGTTGCAACTTGTGTGGAGAACAAGGACACACCTATTTCTGGTGCCCCAAAGCATTTTATAACAGACAAGATGCCAGACGCTTTGAGCAAGTGAGCAGGAAAGCTGAGATGGGGAAACAAAGGGCAGAAGGTGGGACTTCCAAGCGGAGACCTGAGATGACGGCGGACGACGGGGAACGAGAGAGGAGTGAAGTGAGGAGAAAAAGAAGTGTCGATGCCTGAAGGTGAGAGACGAGAGGTGCAAAGTGACTGGCAGGTGATAGACAGACAGAGGGGGAGGGGGAGGAGCGGTCAGAGTCCGAAACGACCGGACCAAGCACCCTCCACGGCAGAAGTGATTGGGCAAAATAAGTTCTCGGTTTTACAAGAGGAGGCGGAGAGGGAGACGGTATCGACAGAAATAATAGAACAGGAATCCAGTGAGTTGATGGAGACGATGCAGGGACAGGGGACACCAGAGCAGGAAATGAGCAAAGAACAGAGGCAAAAACGGGACAAGTACAAGGACAGAGGGAAGGGTGTGAGAACGGGGCAGCGAGAGACGGAAATACAGCAGAAGGAGTTGGTAGATGACGGCAAAGAAGACCTGCGAGAAAATGGGGAAGCTAGACGAGTGGCATCATTAGATGACCTGAGCGACCCGACACGAGCTCAGAGGACATGCGAGACGAGCCTACAGGGCTCTTTGACGGACGCATTGCTTCCTGTTGCGGGAACAAACCCGCCTCTCCTTTCACCAACTTCTGTTCCCACTTCTTCCGTTCCCACACCTGACTTTCTGATCACCCCTGTGCCAGATCTTGAATTACTTCCCCCTCCCCCCTCCTCCCCCCCTCCCCCTCTCCCTTCAGATCCGCAGTCGAAGAGTCTACACCTCAGTACATCTGAGGGGTAGAAAAAGAACCGTACATTGTACTGGACAGTCCAGAGAGAGAGAGCGATGAAATTATGCCATAATGACAGTGATAGAAAATGATGTATGTTGCTTATGCCTTTTGTTCAATTTGTTAAATTTATTTAAGGTGGTTTACGCAGGGCCTATCCATGATAAAAAGCTGGAAAAAAAAATAATAATAATAGATAGACCTTTGTTTTTCCTCAATTTCGTTTTTTCCAATTTTCAAGTTTTCAAGTTTTCAATTTTCAATTTTCAAATTTTACTATGGCCACTTTAAAAATCTTAACTTGGAACGTGAACGGGATGAGGCACGTCACACGCCATGCAGAAATATTGACTACCCTGAAAGGATTGGACAGGGATATATACGTTCTACAGGAGACCCATTTTTGCACTGAAAAAAGATCGCAGCTCAGCACAAAGGTTATGGACACAAGGCCCTTCCATATGGTCATACGGTGAAGAATATCAATCCGGTGTGGGGATATTATTAGGGC
This sequence comes from Varanus salvator macromaculatus, assembly GCA_023646645.1. Classification (NCBI taxonomy): domain Eukaryota; kingdom Metazoa; phylum Chordata; class Lepidosauria; order Squamata; family Varanidae; genus Varanus; species Varanus salvator. The sequence goes on along the minus strand of JAIXND010000765.1, from coordinate 105,612,823 downwards.
TACCAAAAGTTTAACGGTGGACTTTGTGCTAGAAGCGATCCCTGGGAGGCTGGTCATGGTGGACTTTACAATTCATGCTTCGAGAGAGGATGGTGGTGAAAACAAACTCCTTTTCCGGTTGTGTGGACTGATGGCACCCCTGCCATTACGTAATTGTGTTGGTGGTACAAAGATGTTACAAGTTACAAATGCAAGGACTGTTAAAATTGCACAGAACGAAGGATATTGAACTTTAGCTATAGGGGTATATATGTATTAGATGTAAGTTAGTTAGGAAACAAATTGTATTAGCAAGATAAGAGATGTTTTTTGACATTTGTTACGGACTTTTGCGTTCGGTTGTAGTAATTTGAAGTAGAAGTAGAAAGATTTTAATAAAAAATACATAAAACCTAAAAAAAAAAAAAACCTGACCCTGACCCTGACCCTGACCCTGACCCTTTCCGTAATGAGGGGCCCAAAACTGAGCACAATAGTCCAGCTGTGGGTGCACCAGACTCATATAGAGTGGTAGTAATACCTCTCTCGATCTAGAAGCCACACTTCCGGCTATGCAACCAAGGGTGGCGTTCGCCCTCTTGGCCACCGCATCACACTGCTGGCTCATGTTCAGCCTGCAGTCAACCAGCACCCCGAGGTCCCTTTCACAATTGCTACTTTCCAGCCACTTGTCCCCTAACCTGTGCTTATTTATTTATTTATTATTTATATAGTAAAACATTTATAGGCCGCCCCATCGCAACAAAGCCTCGGGGCGGCTTACAACATATTAAAACTGCAAGAATGCAAATATTAAAATACTATATCCCACCCCCTCCTTTGGTGCATCTCGGCCAAACTAAATATAAATAAATTAAATATCCCAACACCCCAAATAAATAAAAAACCCAAACATAATAACCCCAACAAACCCAAAACCAAACCAAAACAAACATTAAACATATATAACAGCCCACAACATAATACCATAAACAATTAACAATTAAAATAAGACTTAAATAAAAAGGTCTTCGCCTGGCGCCGAACAGCATATAACAATGGTGCCAGGTGGACCTCTCCGGGGAGTGCATTCCATAGGCCCGCTGCTGCAGATCTTAAGGGGCGGGAGGGCACTTATGACAGCTATTCCTATGCCCCAAGTGCAAGACCTTGCACTTATCCACATTGAACGCCATCCTGTTGTCTCCTGCCCACTTCCACAGTCTGTCCAGATCCTTTTGGATCTGAGGTACCTGCTCCTCAGTTGTAGCCACTGCTCCAGTTTTAGTATCGTCTGTGAATTTGATCAGCAGAATATTCACCCCTCCTTCCATGTCATTTATGAAAAGATTAAACAGGATCGACTGCAGGACAGAGCCCTGGGGGACCCCACTTGACACTGGCTGCCATCCTGATGATTCCCCACTAATGGTGACCCTCTGCTTTTGGTCAGTCAACCATGCCCTAATCCACCGGACAGTGCTTTGGCGTATCCCAAAACTCCTCAGTTACTCCACCAGGATATCATGGGGCACTTTGTCAAAGGCCTTGCTGAAATCCAGGTAAACCACATCCGCCGCATCCCCTCCAACCAGCCATCTCGAAACCTTGTCGCAGAATTCCACAAGGTTTGTCTGGCAGGACCCGTTTTTGCGAAAGCCATGTTGTGTGACCGCCAGCCTCCTGTCCCTATCTAGCATCACTAGATCTCTTGCTATTATGAGCCTTTCCATTGTTTTTCCTACGATGGACGCAAGGCTAACTGGTCTGTAATTCCCCATGTCCCTTCTACTACCCTTTTTGAAAACAGTATTTAGTAACTGATCAGCTCATCTTTGAAAGACCTGCTTGAATATTTTTGGCTGCAATGGAAGAAGAGCAGAGCAGGCAGCCGCGCTTCCCTCCGCAAACAGTTCCACAGCTTGGGAGCCCCTGCAGATGAGGCCCTCTCCCCCATCCTCACCAAAGCCACTTCTGCAGGTGGTGGGGCCAGAAGGCTGGCCGCTCCAAAGATCTTCAGAGCTGGGCAGCATGGGTGGGAGAAGGCAGGCTTTCAGATCGCACGTCGCACTGTGCACATCGCAGCCCAGCCTTTCAATTATCCCTGGAACAGGCCAGAGGCAGCGAGGCTGGTGTGATGGAGAGTTGCGCCCCCCTGCGTGCAGCCTGGTTCAGTCCCTGGCTGCCCCCTCGGGGAGCAGAGGCACTTCTGAGCAGTTTTCAGGGCAGCCCCACAGAAAGCGTGGTGAAGAAATCCAGCAGGATGGCGCTGAAGCGTGGAGACCTTGGCCAGAGCTGGTGCTTCTGGGAGCCTCGCTGTCCCAAGCAGAGATCTTCCTTCTCCTCTTTCCCCTGAGTTATTGCTTCTTAATTAAACTATTTCTTGGCCACGGTTCAGGGCAGGAGCCCTGCCCAGGTGACGTGCCACAGTAAGACAAATCCTCAGACCGGGGGCAGCAGGAGCAGCTGCAAAAGCAGCAGCAAACAGTTCATCAGACAGACATTGACACAAAGCACCGCAAATGTTTTCCAAAGTACAAAAATGAAAACACTGTAAAAACATTTAAAACAACCTAGAATGTGGATCAGTCCAACGCCCGGGATGGAGAATCCCCTGCAGCCATTAAATATTGCAGGATATCTTCAAGCACCTGGGCTTGGAGGGGTGTCTGAACCCAACACGGAAATAACAAGGTGGGTGCCAGGTGGGCCCCATAGGAGATCACTCTGCGGTTGGGGGGCTGGCACTAAGAAGGCCCTCCCCCTTGCAGCTCCCCCCAGGCGTCTGTCGGAGTTTGCATCAAGAGCAAGCGGTCAGGTGTCTCTCGAAAGATGCTGGATTCTGCTGAATGAGGCGGACCCATAGCTTGACAGATGGGCTCCTTTGCTGGCCTGATGGGAATTGCAATCCAACACACCTGGAGGGGGCCAGCCTCGGTAGAAGGCATAGCTAACGCAGAAACAAGAGAGGAGATCTGTCACGGTAGATCCTGTTTTTAGCTACAGAGGTCTTTTCCTTCCCACCACAAAATAAAAAGCAACGCAGGTGCATGAGGTCTATTTTATTTTATTTTATTTTATTTTATTTATTTTATTTTATTTATTTTATTTTATTTTATTTTTCATGTCCAGCCCAGCTGGCTGGAGGAAAACAGAGCTTCCTCATGATGGGACTCTGAGCTTTGCCCAGTGCGCCACACCAGATAAGGGGGAGCCCACCCCTCAGACGGCCGCCCCTTGCCTTGGGCAGGAAAGCAGGACCTCCCCGCCCCAGGATGATGCCACAATGATGCTGTGACTTCACGCTGCCTATTTACAGAGGCTGGGAGGCCTGCTGGGTGCCTTTTGGCTGAGCTTGAGGAGAGAGAGTTGCTGCTACAGCTTCTTTCTCAACGAGAGCTTCTTTCTTCTGCTGATCTGACAGCAAAGGTCGGTCTTCGCTGAAGTGGGTGCATAATTTCCCCAAGAGAGCAATCCTCTGCCTGTTTGGATAGGGGAAACTCCTACAGGGAGCCGTAGGATGTTTTTCCTGTCCTAAACGGCATGGAAGTCTGCCCTAAAAGGAGGGGAGGGAGCTCTATCAAATGTTGAATTGATTTTACAAGAATTCCCACACCCTCCCATGGCGGTGGAATTGCTGGAATAGTGCTTGGTCAGCGCCAGCGGTTCTCCTTCCATGGACCTGGAGCTTGTTTCCATTGTGAGGGCTCCACCTTGGAATAGGTGATGTAATCAAGGGGCAAAACCCCCCTAAAACCTCCCAAGCCCCTTTCCTTTGGCACCTGAGGAACTATAGTGGTGGTTGCTTAGCGAAGGCGCAACCTACCCATCGCGGCCCCATGGACTACACCCCTCCAGGCTTTCCGGTCCTCCACCATCCCCCGGAGCCCACTGAAGCTCATGCCGGCTGCTTCAGGGACTCCGTCCAGCCACCTCATCCTCGGCCGGCCGTCGTGCATCTGGCACGTGGTATAATACCTAATGAAAAAACTTCAAGTTTAAAAGTTAACAGTTTTTGTAACATTTCCTCAAGGCATTTATGTATTTTAATCCAATACTTTTTCACATTGTCACAAGTCCACCACATATGGTAAAAGGTACCCAATTTATGTTTACATTTCCACCATCCATTTGACATATTTGGAAACATCTTAGCTAATTGGTTTGGTGAAAGACACCATCTATACAACATTTTATGTAAGCTTTCTTTATATGAAATTGCTAATGTTACCTTAATATTTCTCTCCCACAGCTTTTGCCACTTTTCTAATTCAATATTATATCCAAAATTTTGTGCCCATGTTAACATAGTTTCCTTAACCTGTTCATCTTCCATTTTCCTGTCAAGTAAGAAAGCATATAATCTTTTAACCATTTTCTTATCTGATTTAAGCATCACTTCATCAAACGCTGTTAATTCCTTATAAAACCCCCATGCTTTACAGTCTTTAGTACATTTCAATTGTACCTGCACCTTACGCCACCAAGAGATATTAGATCCCTGTTCTTGTGTTTCTTGATCTAATTTCAGGCTTCCATCCTTATCCAAAATATCATCATATCTTATGATCCCTTCAAAGTTCAATGCATTTGGATACAAAAAGGCTTCCATAGGTGAAAGCCATCTTGGTAGTTTATTATACAATTTTAACTTTGACTTTTCCCAGGGAAAAGTTTGTTTTATTCTTCATGTCCAGCCCAGCTGGCTGGAGGAAAGCAGAGCTTCCTCATGATGGGACTCTGAGCTTTGCCCAGTGCGCCACACCAGATGAGGGGCAACCCACCCCCCAGACGGCCGCCCCTTCCCTTGGGCAGGAAAGCAGGACCTCCCCGCCCCAGGATGATGCCACAATGATGCTGTGACTTCACGCTGCCTATTTACAGAGGCTGGGAGGCCTGCTGGGTGCCTTTTGGCTGAGCTTGAGGAGAGAGAGTTGCTGCTACAGCTTCTTTCTTGACGAGAGCTACTTTCTTCTGCTGATCTGACAGCAAAGGTTGGTCTTCACTGAAGGGGGTGTATAATTTCCCCAAGAGAGCAATCCTGTGCCTGTTTGGATAGGGGAAACTCCTACAGGAAGCTGTAGGACATATTTCCTGTCCTAACAGGCAGGAAGTCTGCCCTAAAAGGAGGGGAGGGAGCTATATCAAATGTTGAATTGATTTTACAAGAATTCCCACACCCTCCCATAGTTGTGGAATTGCTGGGAATGGTACTTGGTCAGCACCAGTGGTTCTTCTTCCATGGACCTGGAGCTTGTTTCCATTGTGAGGGTTCCATCTTGGAAGAGGTAATGTCATTGAGGGGAGAAAACCCCTTAAAACTTACAAAGCCCCTTTCCCATGGCACCTGTGGAACTATGGTGGCGCTTTCTTAGTGAAGGCAGAACTGACCTTCGCAACCCCATGGACAACACTCCTCCAGGTTGTCCTGTCCTCCACCATTCCCTGGAGTCCACTTAAGCTCACGTCGGCTGCTTCAGGGACTCCGTCCAGCCGCCTCATCCTCGGCCGTCAGTCATAAGGCTGGCGCTCCTTCCCAACAAAAGCAATCACTCCAGTTGCTACTACAGATGCGTTTATCCTAAACTGCATTACAATACAGTCACGCAGGCTAGAAAGTTGTCCTCTCGTTCCAACTAAGTTCAGCCCACACTGGGGTTGTGAATCCGCCGTGGCCGCCCCTCCAGGGGCCAAGCGCTGGGACCCCTCTCTTGGCGTCGCTCGGTCGTCTCGATTCCAGCTGTCCCAGTCTGTGCTTGCGCCTGCGAGAACAAGCATCCTCAAAAGCCCCTTGCCCCTCATCTCCTTGCTTCTCACCTTTCACCTCCACAGCTTGCGAGACTTTTCTCCCATCTGCTCCCAAACTGACCCCTTCCCCCACCTGGTTTCGGCTTCTCCCTGAGCCCACTTGCCTGGCTCATCCTCATCCCCATCTTCTGTGCAGCTGGGAGTAAAGACTGTTCTGCGGATACCAGAAGTAGCTCTTCATCAAACTCTGGTTCGCACGGGACGTTACGTCATGGCACTGATGTGAGGCCCATTCCCGAGGAGAGAGAGGCACATGCACAGTTTGCTTGCTAAGTAACAGCCCTAAAATGAGGCACAGGAGATAATGGGCCCGCATCCCGCTCCCCCATTTGGTCCAAAACACAGGCCTCCTTCTGCTGTGCTTGGTGGGGATTGCTCAACCATGATGAAGAGGCCGTGACTGCTGCCCGCACAGTTTCCATAGTATAAAGCTACAATGATACAATGATAAAACCACAATTATTAAAAACCTCCAAAACTGAGCATTATAAACTAACAAATAAGAAGGGAAAAATAAAATAGGAAATGCGGCTGTGTAAACAGAAAAAACCAAGAATCTTAAAATGTCTAAAACCCTTTATTACTAAAATGTCTGCGGCGGTTTCCACGAAAGCACTGCTTGCACTTAAGTGGGATCCATTCTCAAAGCTGCTGGCAAAATCTGATACCCCAAGTAGGTTAAGGGGTTAGATGAAATTCACATTTCTCCAGCTTTGCTGAAAGCCGATTTTCCCTCACCCACTGCTCTAATGTGCTGTACATGTGTGACAGGGTCCTGAGAGAAATTTAACAAACCCTCTAAATACACAATCAGATATTCCTCAAGGAAATCATGAACAATTTCGTTCATTAATCTTGAGAACACCGAAGGGGTTCAAATTAACCTGAAGGGCATGACTCATAATTTCCAAATCTCGAGTAGAATGACATCAAATATTCGAATCCCTGTTTAATTCTGAGAAGATTATAGGCATTCCTGGGGTCCAACTTGGTAAAAACCGGTTGCCTTCAAGGTTTTTGGTGTGGAATGTGCATTGGGAATGGTACTTGAGTTCAGATTGGGGTAGTCTATGCAAACGCGATGTTCTTGTGAGCCTCTTTTCGGAATAATTAAGGAAGGGGCTGATGCGGGAGGAGAGGAAGGGCGAATATAGCCTTTTTGCAAATTAGTGGAAATGAACCCTTCCCAGATTCGCAGCGCCTTGGAAGACATTGGCCATCGCTTCCCCACGGGGAGTGGAGCTCCAGGTTCCAAATGAATTTCTAAATCACAAGAGCGGTGGCGGGGTGATTTCTCTGCCTTGTTGCAACCAAACATATCACAACAATCACGGTATTGTGGTGAGAAGGAAGCACGGAGTCAGGTGCGGGGAGATGAGTTTTTAGCAGGGCAGCATTAAGGGCGGATGAGGGATTCACAGAGGCAGCACAATGTGGAGCACAAAATGTGGGGGGAAACACTACGTGGCCCACTCCCCAAGCTATTTGCGGGTTGTGTTTGACTAGCCAGCCTATTCCTAAAACCAGTGGATACTGCAATTTTTTCAGTAATAGAAATATAACTCATTCACAATGCTTCCCAAAGCAGAGCGTTACTGGTTCTGTTTGATGAGATAAAGGCCCACCTTGCAAGGGTCGGCGTTGAATAGAATCCACTTGAAGAGGGTTTGGTAACAGCGAAGTGGGAAGAGAACGATTCCGGGAAAAGTCCAAATCCATGGAAGAAGCCGTAGGTCCACTATCAGTCAGAGCTGAAGGTGACACTCCGAGTTGTGGAGGTTTTTTGAAGTGACACCGGTCAGGAAACGGTTAGCAGATGGTGGATTTTGTAAAGATGAGCCCCTGGAGGTGAACGGCATCGCTTCGCAGTGCTCCGAACTGCATTGGTTCTGGTTCGGAGGGATAGGCAGGCACCAGGGGGAAAAAACAGAACGTGCACCTGTGGAGGGGCAGTCATCCGGTTCCATAGGTTGTATCGGCCCCGAGTGAGGTGTCCCACGCTCCTCTTCCACTCTTCCAAGCTGCCATCTGTTTGGATGCATAATAGCATGAGTTTCTCCAGGTTCTCCGACAGAGGAGGTTGAGCTAGAATATCCAACATTTCCCCCCCACAGGCCTTCCCAATATCGAACCAACCAAGTTCCTTTATTCCATTTTACGTTTTTCATTAATAATTGGAGCTGCCCTGGAAAACCTGCTCCTGCGTCAGCCCCTTCGAAACCCTGCCTGTACCTCTGGTAGTTCTCGGTCCACGTGCTGCTGGAGCCTAGCTTGTAGGATGTTGAGCACCACTTTGCTAGCATGTGAAATGAATGCAATGGTGCGGTAGCTGGAACATTCGTTGGCATTGCCCTTCTTTGGGATCAGAATGTAACCTGACCTTTTCCAACCCTGTGGCCACTGCTGAGTTTTCCAGATTTGCTGCCATAGTGAGAGTAGCACTTTTACCGCATCGTCTTTGAGGATTTTGAATAGCTCAGCTGGAATACGGTCTCCTCCACTAGCTTTGTTGTTGCTCAGACTTCCTAAGGCCTGAGAAGGGCTTCTGCTCCAGTTCTGCCACACCTTTGCCAGTATCCAACCCTTGCCTGAAAAAGCCTCCTTCTACTTTCCACTTTCCATCTACTTGGTGCAAACAGGGAACCCCAGTATTCCTTTTCAAACCATGCTGCTAGACCCTATGGCATTAGTGCATGCAACTGCTTCTTTTAAAAAGTATTCCGCACTCGCTGAGGGCTGCGGAAGCACTGGGTAACTTGGCCCCTGTTACTTATCACTTCTTGTTTCACATTTTTTCTTGTATTTCATTACTGTAGCTGGAGGGGGCTATTCTTAAAAACTCGGGTCACCTAATATAGCAAAGGCAGCTTAGCAGGGGAGTCTTGTGCAGGGGGTCGTGATGGCTCAGACGCAGCTTCACAACTAGCAACAAAAATCACAGTTTAAGCAAAGAGGATGCACAGTTTGTGCGCAGCAAATGTTGTCTCACATGACAGAATATAACCTTCTTTTGTTTCTGTTGACACATGACTTGGACATTTTCTGGAAGAGCTGAAGCTTTGGGGTAAAGCGGGCCAGAGATCAAGGCCAGGGGCGTGATCCCATGCACGTGTGGACAGAGAAAAATGCGCACTTGCCCCGGGGTGCGCCAACCACCCACAGCCCTTCTTCTGCCTAGCTGTGCATCGGAAGGTGCTTTAACGCCGGAATTGGCTTGCTTTTTGCAGAATGAGCAACTTTTTCAACAAATCCAAAATGAACAACAACAGAAATGACAAGCAGTCCTCCGAGGACAATGGATTGTGGGATGACGAGGAGGCCCACTTCTCCGGCCACCCGCCACCCACCCCTGCCCTGGACCAGGCCAATCGGAGGACATCACAGGTCCTGCCGCTGCTGGTCAAGCCCACGGCAGTGGCCAAGGACTCCAAGAAGAAGGCCCAGCCGGTGGCCCTCCCCAAGCTGGTGCAGAGGCCCCTTGATGGAAGGCACCTGAATCGGCCGCCTGGTGAGGCAGCGAAGGAGCAAGCGACGCTGCCAAAGGCATCAGGCAGGCAGAAGCTAAAGAAAGGCACGGCCGTGCCTGTGAGCAGGGAGCCCGACACCCCCATGCCGCTGTATCCAGGTACAGGGGTGAGGCCGGGCGGTACTGGGCGCAGCAAGACCTGGGCCTCAGGCCCGTGGGACCTGCAGTGCACAACTGCTTGAAGTCTGCCCAGCGGCGGTGCAGGCGTCCGTCAGGGCCCCTGCCTCCCGAGGAGGCCCCGTCTGTAGGAAGGGGTGCCTGGAGGGGAGCAATGGGAGGATTTGTTTTTGGGGAAAAACCACAGCAGAAAGTTTGCTGGGGGTGGGAGGAGGGGAAGCACCCATGCACCCAAGCCGGCTGCTCCAAGGGCATCACACCCCGGGAGTGTCTCCAGGAATCCGATCCGAAAGCCCCTGTGGCTGGCATGGTGATGGGGCCGGCACACGCCCATGGAGGTGGCTGCAAGAGCAGCTGGCAAGCGACTGCTTCAGCATGACCCCCCATCGGGGGGAGGCTGGAAGGGGCCCCAGTGTTAAAAATGCAGAAGGGGAAGTCAGTGCTTGCCCCAGTGCGGTCAATATCAGTGAGAGCACCAGGAAAGCCAGAGCTGACCTGCCTCGGTGCCAGCGGCAACGGGGGCTTGTCACCTGTTTGGCCCTGTGGCTTCATCCAAACCCCGATGTGACATTTCTGTGGCCCGCTTGGTTTTGAGCAGCTGCAAAGCGGAGCAGCGGCCTGTTCTGTGACTTCTCGGCTCCACAACCGAGCTCATCCCGTGATCTCGGCTGCCAAAGCCGGAAGCCTCCTTCCACCCTCGTGCACATCCGCGCAAAGCAGGCGCATGGTGGAAACGGCGTTTAATCGTGCGTCGGGACGTGTGAGCCCGGTCTTTGCACAATCACCTCCTGGTGATCCGCTGGTTTTAGGAGCCTGGAGCCGTTGCTTTATTCTTTTCTGCGTCAGGCGAAGAAATTTTTATTTTCCCAATATTTTAACAGCTAATTGGTTTTATCTTTGATTTCATCATTATGGATCGGAAGCAGTGTGTTGTGTGTTGAATACGGTTACTTGTGTAAGCTGTCCTAAGCTTTCACAAATGATGGCATAGGAATGTCTTAAATAAAAAATAAATAAATAAAACGTGGTTGCTTTGTTGTTTAGTTGGTTTTTTTACAAGTCGTCCAGAGACTTCATTATTGGACCACATATAAAAATCATTAATTGAATGAAAGAATGAATGAAATAGGATTGGAATTAAATGTTCCACCTGTCTGAGACCTGATCCCCCTGCCTCTTTCTCGCTCCCTGAAGAACTTGCGGATGAGCAATTCTCCTTTCTGTGGGAGAAGAAGAGGGAGAGAGGGAAACCGCTAAAATCGACCTTAGAGACGATGGATGAAAAGGAAGTGCTGAACACCATCCTGGCTTCCATTCGCCAGCCTCTCCAGGTGAGTCTGGCTCTGGGACCAAGCGCTCTCTGGAGTCCCACAGGGTGGAGAAGACCGTAGGTGGGGAAGCGCGTTGGCCCGGGAGGGACGTGGGATTGGGTGGGAAGCCCTCTGCAGGGAAATCGTCTCCAGGACCACAAGGGTCTTTGCCTCCCTCCAAGCAGGGATGGGCATCTCAGGATAGGCCAAAGCGCATGGAGGACAGCTCCCATGGCCCTCACCGTTGGCTGGGCTGGCTTGAGCGCAGCTGCTGGGCATTTTCGGCCATAGGTTGTCCACCCCTGCCCTAAAGGCCAGGGGGGAACTTGAGGGAATTTATCCCCTTGTCCCATGCTCTCCGTGAAAACCTCTGCATGTGGTAGGGTCTCCTCTACTGGGACAATGGCGGACAGAGCCTTCTGCTCTGCTCATGCACACACTTGTCCTAAGCTTCTCCTGGCCATGCAATTTTCTGTCTCTAGCTATATGTAATTATTTGATCCGCACCACACCATCAAAATAAAGAGCATTCTACTTGGCTAATACATCCCAAAAAAGTAGATCTGTTCCTCCTGGGAGTTTGGAATCCTGGTGTCAATTATGGGGCATCGAGGGTCAATCCACATTGGTTTGTCTGCTAGCACGCTAAGCCACGCCTGCAGGAACTGGGTGTCCAGGTGCTGTCTGCAAGCTCCTCCCCTGATGCCCATCTCCCATTTAATTAAGAATAGGAACAGCAATTAACTGCAACTGTATTAGCATCATTCCTGTGACCATTGGTGGATGGCACAGTGCAGAGACTTCCTGACACTAAATACATAAATCCAATTCATGGTCTGGAACCCGCATGGTCTGAATGGGGTTTGTAGTCCATATTGTTTGATGCCCGGGGAGATGAGTGGCAGAGGGACTGGATTATGGACGTGTCTGCCAGTGGGGGCTCATAGCTCCACTACCAGCGGGGCTGGGTATCCACTCCGGGTTGTAGCCTAAACTTTGATGGCACATAAGGAGCACTGACCCTCTTTTGTGGGTGGGTTCAGCAGCACGGGTAGCTGCTTGCATGATACCTGCACTGGCTCTGGAGCCCCCCCGGCCACGGATGCCTGCCCGCTTTTGCAAGCACTCAAGGTCACCTGCTCAGAAGTGCCACAACTCTTTCATTCTTGCTTTTAAGCATCCCTCCGCTGTGGACCAGAAAACAGCCGGGCTGGAGAATTGCACATTGTTCCACAATCAGGTAATTTCTGGGTCAAGAGGCTGGGCAGGATGTTTTCCCAGCACCAGGCATGGGGCACAGGCAGGCTCTGGGGGACGCGGGGCACAGGCCCCTCCAGATCCCATGCATGCTTCTTCCCCTGCCCGGCCCCACTGACAATTCAAGGATGCTGGTAGCTCTGAAGGGAGAGGATCGGCAAAGCCCAAGCTTGCGTTTGGCCTGTGCCTCTGGAAGTGCCAATTCTTTCCCATCTTCCCCAGCCTGGTGCTGGCCAAGAAGGTTGGAGCCCAGTTCCCGGCATCTCCAGGCCACACAAGGCTGGGCACGGCTTGCATATGTGCAAGGAGGGTGTTGCGAAAATCCACGTGAATCCTGCCAGAAAAGGGGTGCTTATATGTGCCTTTGTGCTAGAAAATGCCTGAAGGTTTTACAGAATGACACGACACAGGGATGAGTTCTGCGCAAAAAGCCTTCCCTCTCAAGTCAGCCCCTTTATTTTTAAACAGTCAGGTTACTCAACAAGCAGGTAAACAGATGATCTCTTGGGTAACTTATTACATGACATTTGCTTGGACAGGAAAACCGCATGTTTGTTTAGCAAAGCCATAGCCAGACCATTCTGACCTTGCTATCAGTTGCCGCCTATTATATTGCTAGAGCTGAGCGTGCAGGACCAAGGTTGCTGTGCCAAACCTTTGATCCTTGCTACATCCCACTCTTCTCTTGTTTCTAAGGCCATTATGACAAAGCCAATCTAACAAACGTTCATGTTCATTTTCTGAATAATCATCAGAAGCATAATTGCAAAGTTGCTGTGCAAGAGTCCGGGCCTGGCATGGCTGGAGTGCATAGAAGCGGATTGGCAGTGATAACCGCAAAGATGGCAGCACATAAGTTCTCCGGTGTCTCCGGCTGGTTGTTGGCCTGGAGCAGCTGCTGCACTCTGCTTGTCGTCCTTTTGACTGCGCCCCAGGTCACCAATGGGGCTCTCGGCATCCGCGGACCCTTGGGAGGGGGCCAGAAAGGTCGCTGAGCCTGCTCCATGCTGACTCTTTCCATCTCGGGTACTGGGTTGGTTACTGCCTGATGCCATGCCATGAGCTGGACGCACGCACTTAGCCGGTACCCACAGAGGACCTGTAGGGGCAAGAACAGAAGCAAACCCTCGACCCCAGGTGATCAGCGGCACTGGTCCCAGCCATGTACAGTCCAGCAAAGCCCGGTAATACACCAACGGCTGGGGCATCTTGGGTTGACTACGGATATATCTGTCATATGGGGAGACCGCTTCCGAATATCCCGACTCTGGAAGGCTAAAGAAATTTAATTGATTTATAGTAAATAATACTTTATGAACCTGCTGCGTGATGGACACCAGATTAGGGTCCGGAGTTCCCCATTTTAATTGTTTTTGAAGGGCCGTTTTGAATGTACAATTGGCGTATTCCACGATGGCCTGTCCGGTGGAGTTGTAGGGGATCCCATGGGAGAGGCCAATATCCCACTGAGTACAAAAGTCGTGGAAGGCGGAGGAGCAGTATGCAGGCCCATTATCAGTCTTCAATTTACATGGGCGGCCCAACACGGCCATGGAGGCGAGCAAGTGGGAAACAACATGCGAGACAGATTCCCCCTTTGGGGGGTAGCCCAAATCACCCCAGAATAAGTGTCCACCACGACGTGAAGAAACTTCCAGGGGGCCAAGGATGGCACTTGTGTCACTAAGGAATAGTGTCAAAAGATTGCAGTCAATGTGTGGGGCCACATAGGCCCCAGGGAAGCTGGAGATCAGGCGCCAGACATAGTGAGAATCTGAAATTAGATGAAGGGGGCGATCTGGAAACAAGCGGAAGGCCAGGATCACCGCTGCCAGCTCTGCGCGTTGAGGAGAGGCCTGATGATTAAGGACAGGCACGGTAAAGGCGAAGCGAGGTCGATCAGCTTTACATAGAGGGATGGTAAAAAAGCAATCTTTTAGATCTACCATAAAAAGCTGGAAATCATTAGGAATTAAATTTGGATTTGGTGTTCTGCATTGCAGCGGTCCCATAGAAGCTGGCAGGCTTGTTGTTTTGCCGATCAGTGAGAGCTGGTCAGGCTGCCTGGTTAACGGCATTGCAATCACCCTCCTTTGTGTGCCAAGACCCACAATAATCCCCGTGCCTCAGTGATCCTTATGTTAATCTCCCGCAATCAATGCCATTCATCTGAGCTCCCTCTGCAGACCTCGCGCCCTCTTCTGTGTTCACCTTGCTTCATCATCCACTGCCCAGCTGCTGGGCCCGTGTGATGCAGAATGTAAAAAATCCTCTGGGCAGCTAGGGTGGTATATAAATGCAAATACTCAATAAATTATAAAACACTCTGTGTATGCTCTAAAAGCCTGTGGTCGCCGAGGAGAACCCCGACCTGCTAGCATGCTGTCACAAGTAACTGCAGGGGTCCTGGGTGGTCTTTCACTAAAACTGCTGAGGTTCCAGGGTCTTTCCTTGCCTGAGCCCAGGCGTCCTGTCTCGCGGCCACCATCGAGGCCTCCCTTCACGGGCCACATGTTTAAAAACTGAGCTGCCAACAGCAAAAACATGGACCTGAAGCCAGGAGGCATTCGATAGTCTTCGCTGGGGGGGAACAATGGCCGAGAAGGCCCCCCAAGTGGCTAACGGGCAACCGGCTGAGGCAGTCCTGCTTGTGGGTTTTCCGGGGAAAAGCCTTGGCCACACGCACTGGCAAAGCGTGGGAGCAGAGGGCGGGGGGGGGGCAGCGGCCTTCCAGGGGGCTGGTGGCATCTCCGGGCTCACAAGAGCCAGCCAGGTGCACATGCACCCTGAATCCCCTGGGTATTTTAGCCCTGTTCCGTGGTCACGCCTCCTCGGTGCCTGAGGGCTGATCGAGCAGAGCCGGGCAATTTGTGGCCTCCGCCCACAACCTCCATCCTCTTGCAGGTTCCCAGGGGACGCTGTTCCCAGAAGCCCTGCAAGGAGCGCTTTCCGCATCCCATCTGAATACAAAGCAAAATATCTGGGGAAAAGTCATTCATTGGCTTCAAGGCTGCAGCGTGGAGCAGGCTCCATGTCCATGCAGACGGGGGTCCGTGCAGAGAGCGTCCTGCAGTCCACTGCTGGGGTTCTCAGAGTCTTTTTTCAAATGGGGGGGGGGGCGGGAAGCTCCCATTGCAGCAGAATTCCAGGGCTTCATGTGGCCCATGGCTGCCCCACTGTCCCCTCTGCCCTCTTGTGCCCCTGGGCTGGCCACCCCCCTTGAAAATACCCCAGGATCTGCAACTGCCTAGCATCCCGTCTCCTTCCATATGTGCCTGCCCACCTTAAGGTCTGGGGCAGACCTAATCCCCTTCCAGGAGGGCACCCGGAGAAGACCTTCTCTGCGGTGGCACCCTGAATGCGGAATCTGCTCCCCAGGGAGCTTTGCCTGGCGCCCTCCCATTATTCTTTTGGTGCCAGAGTCAAACTTTTTTATTTCCCCAATGTTTTACGACCCAGGTGTTTTAATTGGGATTTTATCCTCAGTTCAATTTTAGGATGCTGTGTTTTAAAATTTTTACATTTTGTATTATTAAGCCATCCCAAGACTTCAGTAATGGGACAGTGTACAAAATTTCAAATACATAAACACTAAATGTCAATGCATGGAGGCAGCAGACCTCCTCCGAGGAAACTGTGCCAGGATCGTGGCCAGCTGGGCCAATGGCTGCACACACTACACTACAGCGGCAGGTGCCTGGGCATGCCAAAGGTGGCTCCTGAAACGTGGCACAGCAGCAGTGGCAGGCTTGTCCGCCCGTGGGTGAGATCGTGCTTAGCGCTGGCCAGGGGCATGTTGTGAAGAGCCGTGGGCTGGGGCTCAGGAGGTCGCGGTTCTGGTCCCCGCTCAGTGATGGAGCCGGCTGGCTAGCCTTGGGCCAGTCCCCAGCTCTCAGCCTGTCCTACCTCACAGGGCCGTTCTGTATACAAAACGGGGAGGGTCCAGGAGGCTGCCTGGAAGAAAGAGGCAGGGTCTCCATGAGCTAGCGAAGCTCCTCCGTCTGTTTGCAAAGGGCCCCTTAGCGAATAGCCTTCCCCTCCTGGGTCTCGGGGAGACATGGCTTCTCTGAGCTGGTGGGGCCGGTCTTGGACAGGGGTGCCTTGAGCGGGGCCACAGCAGCTCCTGCAGCCCCTGGCCAGCTAGAGCACTTCCGGCATGGGGAGAGCCGGCCCTGGTGGCTGAGCATCTCTCAGGCCAGTTTTAGCGAATCAGCAAGCCTCCCACTATTCTATTAAACTTCGTTTTCATCTTTGGGACTAACATTATTAATAATTTAATAATAATTTTAAAATATGATATTAAAATTTAATATTTTTATCAGCGCTATCAGACAATCCCTGAATATGTAGGTTAGAATGAAAGAACATGGATAGAAAGTGATGTGGAGACGGTATTTAACATCAGTTAAGTCAAATGAAATTGATGATAAATGCCCTAATATATGCTGAAGATGTGGGAAAGAGATTGGAACTTCTAAACATATGTGATGGGGTTGTGACAATATGCAAAAGATTTGGATTATGGTGTTTAATGAAATTAGAGAAATTTTAGGTATAAATGTAGAGATGTCACTGAGAATTGTGTTATTGCTGTTGATTGAAAAACAAGATATAAATGAAGTTAAGAATGAATAGATCTTAAGTCTGATAATGGCAGCTATGTTAGTGACAGTTAAATATTGGAAACAGAATTGGGTTCTGCAAAGGCATGAATGGTTTAATAAAATATGGAATATGGAAATTAATGATAAACTGGCAACAGAAATAAAAATTAAGAAGGGGTTACAAGCAAAAGCAAATAAATATAATGAATTTGGGGAAGATTTTGTAAAAGCAGTATTGATAGAGGGGACAGGTTGTAAGCCTAATCAAGATCATATGAATTTTTGGAGGGAATATGGAATCAATTAGAGTATATTGTATATTATCAATTGTTACAATATATGAACTAAAATGGAGATATTATTGGTCTCCTGGGTGCTGGGGGCACTGTATCATGTTCTTTTTATTCATTAGTTGCGCTTTTGTGCATAATACCCTTGATATTGTGATGTCTGCATTTATGTATCTATGTTTTTTCTATATTTTTAGAAAAGGGGGAGGGGGGGAAAGACTTAGCAAGCCACCATGTAAATCCCTTGCCTGCTGCCACCTCCTTCCTGGTCCACTGGCAGGACCCCTGCAGCTCACCAGGATTTCCTCCCACCCTTAGATGCGCCTGTATAAATACTACGGGCTGAAGCTGCGGAATTCCCAGCGCAGAGATGTGATCATGGACCATCTGCGCATGCTTCTGCGCCTGTCACTGAAGCCAGAAGCCAACCGGGAGGTGAGTGGGCACTGGGGGTCCCCCAAAGGTCTGGCTGCAGGCCGGCTCTTGTCTTCACTGGCCTCCCCAAGACACACTGCTGTCCCCCAAAAGAAGACAAATAGGCGTGCTCGGAGCATCTCTTGCCCCCTGCCACTGGCACCCATCCCCACCCACACCCGGAACCCATCTCCGTCCTCCAACCAGCGAAGCTCCTCCAAATTCCTCTCTCCAACGTCCCTCTGCTGTTTTGCCGCACTGTCGTTCAGTGGGGTTCCTGATCTTTCTCTGCCTGGGGTTCCCATCCCTCCACTCCATCCCCTCCAAGGATTTCCTGCTCTGCCAAGCGTTTATCCCCCACTTGCTGCCCGGAAAGACTGTGCCTCCCTGAGCTTAGCACTTTAACCTGGACCCAGGAGCTGCATCTTCCCTGTCGTGGCAGATGCTCCAGCATCTCAGATTAAGCCCAGTCTGCTGCACCGTCCTGAAAGCGCCAAGAACACAACTCGAGGAGGGAGTTGTGCAGGGAGGTGCCGCCACTGACACGCACCATTTTCTTCAGGGCATCGGTGAAGCGTTCGGCGTGGCTGCGTTTTGCCACCTGGGCGATATCGTGGCGGCGCTGAGGGACTTCAGTGGCCTGCTGGATTCTTGGAAGTCCATTGCAAGCCAGGCTTCTGAGGTGAGGTTCCCAAAGCTGGGATGGCAGTGTGGGAGCTTTGGACCAGTGCAGGAGGAGCTCTGGACCAGCAGAGTCTTTCCCACATCATGAAATGCGAGAGGAAGCCCAGCCATCTGTGGCCACAGGGTCTCCCTCCTCCGGCCCCATTTGGTACAGCACCATGGAGGAGCTCCGGTCGTTTTGTTCCTGAACAAGGATGTCTAGGGCATCTTGAAGGGCTGCATCTTCTCAAGGCATCGGACTAGATTATCCTATTTAGATGAGGCCCAGTTTGCTCTTAAGGCAAAGTCCCATGTCAGTTGGGGCACAGAGAGCGCCAACAAGTCCCAGCATGCCTCAGTCAGTGACGCCGGCAGCCGTGGGCCCCTGGTTCAGTCTAAGCATGCATAGGTGTGCACCCTGAAAGCTGTTTCCTCAGTGAGGTGGGGCTACAGGTGAGCCATGGGAGGGCAACGATCTCAAGTTCCCCCTTAGGTCACGTGGGCCCCTGCCCCCTCTGCTGCTGAAGGGTCTCACAGCGTCACTTCCCCACTTCCAGGAGGAAAGGGAGAAAACTGAGAGGCAGATGCGCGCCACCCTGATGCTGTGCTACGGGCAGGCAGCCTCCGGAGCCAAGGCAGAAGACCTGCTGCAGATGGTGGAGCTCATGGTGGCAGAGGTCCTCTCCCAGTTCCGTGCCCAGAACAAGGTCCTGTTCCATCTTCACCCTGCTTATTCCCTTTTCATCCTGCTGTTTTTCTGTCTTGCAATGCTGAATCCTTACGAGCTTCTTTAGTGGTGCCCCTCTGCATTGCGGAGGCTCTTCCAGGAGAAACTCACTGCACATCTTCCTTGTTGATCTTTGCACGCCAGAATTAACATGGTGTTATTCTCTGAGGGTACAATGCATTGCAAGTTTTGGCAAAAAGAGTCCCACAGTTCCCAACATTGCCCAGCCAGCGGCCCGCACGTGGCGGCTGGAGGGGCGAGTGTGTGACCCACGATAGCCTCTCCGCATCCCTGATGAAGCTGGATCCTGCAGTCAAGCGTGTCCTCCTTTTTGGGACAGCTTTGGATCTGCCTCTCCTCTCCAGGAGATCAATGCCTCAGCTCTCCAACCTCACATTTCATGGCAGCTTGTGCAGCTTTGCATCTCATACAAAGGCAGTTTGCAGCTCCTTGTGTGCCATGGTCACATTTCAAAAGCAGGACTTCAATGTTGACACCTCCTGCAGGGAGGGGGCTTCCCCACCCGGTGCGAAATGTTGACTTGGGAGAAAAAGATGCAATGCTCAAAACCTCCATTTCACGCCAAGTTCATTCGAAGAGATCGACTCCCTCCCCAGTCTGTTGTTTTTCAAAAATATCTGCACCTCCCCACAGGTGACGCTCTCTGGGGCAGTTTGCAGCACTCCAGGGTTCCGTGCTTTAGAGTCCCCTGCCCACAAGTGTTGCCCGTGTGTGTACATTTGCATCGCCCTCCCTGTGAGCTAGCGGTCACTTGGAGGCCCAAGGAAGCCAACGGGGCCGGTCCAGCTTGACTTCTTAACTGAGTGAAGGGAAGTCTTCTTAGCCCACCAGCAGGGCCCCCGTCGGCTGGAGCGGACGGTCCACACAGCCTGCAGCTGAGAGCAGGAACATCTGGACACAGGGGGGAGGGCTGAGCCCCTCGTCGTGCCCCCTTGCCACTCGGGCCAGGAAGCCCGGCAGTTTGGGGCACATGGAGGCTTCTCAGCACGGTGCATCCGGCTGTGGCTAGGCAGCCCACGGACAGGCAGGGGCACCCAGAGGGCCGGCCACAGCCCATGGCCAGGGAAGACCTGGCATGCAGGCCTTAGCGTGGCCTCCGACAGCAGGCACCCAAGGGGTGCTGACGTTTCTGGGCATTCCTTGTCCACCTCCTCGCCAAGCCAGGCTTTTGGCTGAGCTAGACAGGAAGACTTGGACAGCTAGACATCCCCGGCCTACGGTGTTCCACCTAATTCCTCCTCGTGTTGCTTCCTCAGGATGAGGAACTGAAGAGGATGTTCATGCGGGCAATTGGAATGATTAGTGGTGCAATTATGCACACCAGGAAGGAAGAGGTGGAATTCCCCCTGAAATCTGAAACGGTGGTGTGCATTACCGTAAGTGAACCCAAAGGGGACCTCCCACTGTTGGCCCCATGTAATGTCCCACAGTCTCCTGACTTGGAAGCTATGCAAAGACCTGCCAGGTGCAGGTGATGCATGTCAGGTCATGGCAGAATCAGCAGCCATGTAAACATTAAAACATTGAAATAACAGCATCGCCTCCATGGCATCTCCTTGTCGCGTGGGAGTCCACAGAGGCTCCCAGGGGTGGCGCTTCCTGCAGGAGGCGATGTACTCAACGCGAGGAAGAGGACGGTGCCCTGGGCGGGCTGGGGCGGTGCCTCTGACCCGCTGCCCCACTGTGTCTCCCCATGGCAGGGGATCATCAAAGAAGAGCCGCTGGGGTCCGTGGCCATCAACAACCTGCACCAGGCCTTGGTCACCATCAGCAGCATGACGTACGTACCAGGTTTCCCTCGCCCGCTGCCTCCTTGCCCTTCCGCACCAGAATCCTTCGCACCCCACAGCAGGGGACGCCACTTCCTCCCCTCCTGTCGCCGTCACAAGGTTCTCAGGGTGTGCCTGTGCGGAGAGGAGCTGGCTGCTTGCCCAGCCAAGGGGCTGCAAGGCTGGACTGCTCCCCCCCCCCCCCAGTGGCTCCACGTGATGTGACTCTACACAGAGATTGTGGAAATTCTCCCCATCCAGCGATGGGCACTTCCTGGGCCGGAGGAAGCGTTTTGCAGCCATTGTTCCCACCCCAGCCCAGGACAGAGGCGGCTGCTTGCGCCACTCTGTGGGCGCCATGCTGCTTCGAAGCTCCCACCTTCGCTGGAGGGGAGGGGGAACTGCAGGGGGCCGACGGATGCATGAGCAGAGCCTTTGCCCCCCAGGCAGGACAGGTTGAATCAGGGCAGTCTGAGTCTTAAGCTGGAAGATGGGCAGCCCCTGGACTGGGAGGAATCACCAAGCCGGGTGCAGCTCCGCATGGGGCTGAGCATCAAGCTGGAAATGGCCACCTCGGAAAGGACGGGCTGATCTGCCCTCCAGTCAGACCCCGGCCTCTGACCCCACCATGCTCCCAGTCCTCGCTGGGCTTCCGGCCTGCTTTCCCATAGGATCTGAGCAAGGAGAGCAGCGGGAGATGGGGCGTCTTGGGAACAGCAAGGGCAGTTGGCACAGTGCTGCTTGGGGAGGGTCCTCAGGCATTCTCCTCAGCTGTTTCCAATAGGTGAGGGGGCCCTCACCCAAAGAGGACAGCAAGGATGGAACCAGTGACACAGAGAGAGCCACCGGACAGCTTCTCCTGG
The DNA here is from genome assembly GCA_023646645.1 of Varanus salvator macromaculatus. Lineage (NCBI taxonomy): Eukaryota > Metazoa > Chordata > Lepidosauria > Squamata > Varanidae > Varanus > Varanus salvator. The sequence continues at coordinate 105,591,475 of JAIXND010000765.1, read as the reverse complement.
AGTCCATCTGTTTGCTCCTCAGTCCTCCACTGACCTGGGGATTGTGCTCACCTCTGCAAGCGAGCTTCTCTGACTGAGCGACCCGCGGCCCCCTCGGTGCCCCCTTGACCTCCTCCAAAGGCAGTCAGTCGTCCAAGGCCTCCCTTCTGCATGGCCATCTCGTTTGGCGTCCTCTCCTCTAGCCAGCACCACCTCCTGGCCCCTCACGTCCGGCTTCATGGCTGCGCCAGAGTCGCATGGCCTCCCTTCCCACTTGGCTCGGTTTCTGACCTCCCCTCCCTCCGCTTCCCTTCTCCGCAGTTGCTTGAAGCCACCTCTGGAGTTGGAGGTGAGCTCGGAGCTCGTGAGCACAGCCATCCAGAAGGTGTTCTCCTTGCCTTTCTTCCGGGTGGCCAGAGGGAAAGCTGGCAGGCCAACGTTCCAGGCACAGGTGACTCGGCCTTCCCCCGGGGGCTCCGCTTGAATCACAAGGGGCTGCCTGGCAGCTGGTGGGTGCTGGGGAAGATGAGCTGCACTCTGCAGCCCATCAGGCGCAACTCTCAGACCCAGAGCCAGACACACCGACTGGCTTCAGGCAACAGTGGTGAGTACTCAGACCACTGTACATGCCGGGGGCGGGGGGGGGGGGCAAACCAAAGCTCAGGAGCCACACGCGGCTCTTTGAGTCTGTTTTGTGGCTCTCAGAGGGCTTGGGCCTCACTGTCCCACCCCACGAGTCCCACGGCGGCGGCACGGACATGATGGTGGCAAGCTCTCCCAAGGCCGCTGGCCAGTCCCGCTCTCTTCCCGAGGCTCAGAGAACACGCTGCACCAGGGCACAATGTGCTTTAGTGGCTCTACCTCCAGCTCTGCTCCGGGCGGCAAATCCGGTGGCGCAGTTGGAGGCCGCAGCGTTTGCCTGGTGGCCGCGGAAGCGCCTGCCTCAGCTGCAGCCCTGCCCCAGTGAAGGAGCTGAAAAAGGAACGGATCCAGACAAGCAGGGCTCCATCTTAGAAACATAGAAACAGCACGAGTCAGAAGGGGTCTCCCGGGCCATCTAGTCTGACCCCCGGCTCTGGCCGGCTTTGCTCTTTTTCTTTTGTTCAATACCTCAACTTGAAAATGCATTCAGAAGACTTAATACAGCCCATCCCTTCGTTAGCTGGTCCATAACCCAGAACAGTTGGGTGATCGGAGTGAATGGTTAGTAGGCAGCCAAGAATCTCTCAATAGCTCCCCAGAGACGTCTGCCTGGCATCGTCGTTATTTGTTTTTTGGTGCCAGGCTAAGTCTTTTTTATTCAAACAATATGTTTACAATGTTTGATATTTATTGTTTTAATTGTGCAGCCAGGGTGTTTCCGGGTTTTTAACTGTATTTGTATGATATTTATTTATTTCTGTGAGCCATCCCGAGGCTATATAGTAAGGGGACGGCCTACAAAAACCTTAAATAAATAAATAAATAAAGGCTATTGGAGGGAAAGCGCCAGAAATTTTGGTGCCCCCTTTCAGCTGAGAGCAGGCAAGTGGAAGAGGCGTGTGCAGATGTGTGGATTCACTAGATCTCTATCCCGCCTTGTTCTTGTCGAAAGAACTCAAAGCTGTTTCTATCACTCTCCTCCTGCTCTCATTCTTATCCCCACAATGACAACAACCCTGAGGGGTGGGCTGGGCGGAGAGCCTGGGAGGAGAGCACCAGTTCTGCGTGGCTGAGCATCCTTTCCTCTCTCCTTTCAGGAATATTGTCACCGTACGATCAATGCCTGCCAGCACATGCTGAGCAACTTGCTGCTTGAGTCCCCCAGTTTGGATTCGCTGCAGGAAATACTGAGAGTAAGGGCGCCGTCATGGAGTCTGGGTGGAGTGGGATGGCGGACAGCAGCTTCCAGGCTGGAGGCCCTGGGGGAATTACTCTGCCCCCCCCCCGGTGTCTTGCCCGAGGGGGTGCCCAGGGTTGGGGGATCAGCTCCTTTCCCACAGCAGCCCAGGTCTTTGTCTGGCCAGGCTGCTCCTCCTCCTAGAACCAGACGGGTGTTTTCTGCAGGGCTTCCTGCAAAAGCTGAGCTCGGCCTGGGCCCAGTCCAAGGACAGACATAGCCTGCAGGCAATGGAGGGTTGGCATTTCTTGTGATTTGGGTAACCATTCCTGTTCTCATTGCCTTTTCCTCACAGCTCACAAAGGACTGGATCAACTCCCCGCAGACCCACGAGCAGGAACGGGCCCTGAGAAGCACCAGCTACCTGCTGAGATGCATCTCCGAGCAGGAGAATTTCGATGTGAGTGACCCCATGTGAAGGCGGCCCCGGCTGGGAACAGCTGGGCCGATCATCCCCGGAGTAAACCTGAAGAGGGGTGGGAATCGCCTCTGCTGGGGGCAGGAACATTCTGTGGGGCCGGAAAGACTTTGACCCATCTAGGCCAAGGATGGTGCGAAGCGGGGCGCGGGCACTGCCATGGCATCACAGGCAGGCACTCAATGGGACCCACATGACGAGTTTAGTGCAAATGGGGTGATGGTGGTTCAGGGACTGGGTTCACCGGCCATCACAGGGGTCCTTCTACCCTCGCTGCTGCAGCAGGCGTGCCGCTTGGGGTTCTCCCGGAGGCTGCCAGGGACAGGAAGGATGCCACATGGCCCAGAGCGTGGTCAGCATCCAGAGTACTGCCATCTGGCTGTCACAACGGGCATAGTGCGGGGTGCGCTTGAAGTCTGCAGCGGGTGCGGATGGGGTCGTTCCCCCTCAGCCAGAGCAGGGGGCAGGTGCCCCACCAGCCAGTCCTGCAGCAAGTTGCTGCTGTTTGGAAGGGGTCCTGGGCCAAGAGGAAAAAGCTGGGTGGCCCGTTGGCTCGACCGCCCTGCAGCTTCCAAACCTCTCCTGAAGTGTTCTTGGTTCACTCTGCACTAAGGGGAGCTGCAGGAGGGGAGAGCCGGGGTGGTGGAATTCAGGGGCTGTGCACCATCACCAGGGAAGGGGCCGATCATGGCATGTCTCCAGGGGACTCTCCCCCCACGAAGGGGCACCTCCTGCCTGCCGAACGGAAAACCTGCCAAGCAGAGCGAGGCCTGACCTTCTGCCTCTCCCTCCCTCCCTCCCTCCCTCCCTCCAGTTCACACCGGATTTTAGCCTGCTTGGGCAGCTGGTGGCGGTGCTGGCTCTGCACATCACAGACGGAGTGAAGGAGGTCAGCGAGGCCGCTGCAGAGACCTTATACCACCTGCACCACGTCGCCAGGACCAAGACGGGTAGGTAGCCGCGAGCCGATGGGCAAGCAAATAGTGAGTACAGCACTTGCAGCCGTCGGGACTGTGCGCCAGTGGTCCCCCAAGGACCCCGTCTGTTGCCAGGGGCTCGTGGCCGCCTCTCCAGAATGCTTCGGCACACAGAGGGGTTGGCCAGTCTGTGCTGTGGAGCCAACCAGACTGCGAGGTGCCGGTCAGTACCCAGCAACATTTGAGACGCTTGCCTGTCCGTCTGTGACAGATACAAATGGCGACGGCTGGCGCTGAAGAAACTGATGGTGTTTTTTTTCCCTTTTGGGGGAAACCCCTTTACGGCTTAGCCATGGAAATGCAGGAGAAAGGGAAGAACAAGAAGGGGAAGGTTGTGAGGTTCCAGGAAGTCTTCACCTTTCCTGGCCCCCTGCAATTCTACAACAACATCCCTGCAGTGGCAAAGGTGCAATTCCAGGTTCTCAAGGGTTCCATTCTAATAAGTTCGTTCTTGCTGGTCTAGCTTCCAGCCTCTTTCGATCCAGATTGTGCCTGCTAAGCTCCTCTCTCTCCCACTAATCTCATCTTACCGCTATCCCCTCCCCTGCTTGACTGTTAGAGCTGAACCACAGGTCCAGAATGCGCATGGCAGCTTTTGCTGGGCTGCACCATTTCAATCTGCAGATGGGAAGATGCTGTTTGACGCCCCACCTCAGGAGCATGTTCTGGAGAAAGGTCCTGTCCCGCTGGTGCTGAGCATATCCAGGGAGTGTTTTAATGAGGGCAGTATTTAGACACGGCCTCTAGACTGAGCACCTTCCATGGTGCAGCCCGGCAAACACCGTTCCCTCGCTCTGGCCTCAGATGGCTCTCCCTGCAATCCGGCCACCGTCCTCGTGGCCTGTGCTGCACCGACTCTCACCTGGCTGGGTCCTTCCTGCCATGTGGAGCCCAGAGCGGAGCACAATCCTCCAGCTGCGGGCGCCCCAGAGGGACCTCCTTCTCATACGGACCTGGATTCTCATGGCCCCACGTACATCAGTCGCAGAAGAGGAACTGTACCCCCCTTGCCGGATCAGGGCCAATGTGTCCTCAGCCTCTCTCCCAAAGGCGCACCGGGATGGAAGGGAAAAGATGGGGTGTGCTAGGGAGGCCCCTGACGGGCCGCTCTTCTCTTCCTTGGCCAGGCGTTTGGCGAGCACCTGTCCTCCGCACAGAGCACAGCAGTGGCGCTCCAAGCAATAGAGCACCTCACCAACAAGAAGGAGACCCTTGCTCAGGCCGCAGGGGTCCTGCTGAGCTCCTTTCTGGAGGAATGCGGGAAGGACATGGATGATGTAAGAAACAGAAAAGACCCAGGACATGGGTGATAAAGGAAACGCTTTTCCGAGTGTAGACTTGGTTTGCATGTCATGACAGACTCGGTCTCTGGCAATTCCTGGATTATTGAACCTTGGAATTGCCAGAGACAAGCAGAGCACGGCAGCCACTCCCGATTTTGTTAGCCACCCAGGAATGCCTCGTTCTGGGTTGTTTTGTGACATGCAGACCCAGAAACTCTGGGCTGTTTATGAGTTAAACTGAGAACAACCAAGTCAACTCAGAACAACCAAGAATTGCTGTGTTCACACATCGCAAAACAATTCAAGAATAGAAAATGCCTGAGTTATTCGTGAAAGGGCTCATGCACAGCTGAATGGCCTCGTTTGTCTGCAGCAATTCTTGGGTTGAGCAGTCCAAGGAATGCCTTGTGGCCCCAGCAAAGAGGACCCAGCCTTGTGTCTCGGCATCCTGTTCGCTCCTGGAGAGTCAGTGACATGGTTCCCATGGCAGGACAACCTGTCGTGGGCTGCCAGTATCCTGCCACCATAGCCAGCGCTGCTGCATTTAGCCAGTCAGCAACCCTGACCACCCCCAGGCTGGCTGTGCCTCCCAGTGGGCGGAGCATGGCTTGTGCCAACTGGCGATGGGCACTCAGCAAAAGCTGGGGACCATCTGGGCGCAGCTCCTTTCCTGGCTGCCCAACCGCTCCAGCCCCTCCTCCTTCAGTCCAGTGCAGTCGCAACCAGCTTTATTCTCTTGGTGGTCAGAAAGAGGAAGGCCGCTTTCTTTCTTCTCCCTTCTGTCAACTGCTCTCCATGTAGGAGGGGGAAGGTCAGCCTCAAACCGGTGGAGGAGAGATTCATCTCCCCTCCCAAATCTCCATGCCCGGAATTGGGTGCAGGCCCTCAGGTGGGCTCCGTGCTTGGGAGATGGGTGCCTCGCTAGAGGACGGCCACCCGCACCCCCTGCATCACAGGCAGGACTCCCGGGGCACGTGGGGGGCAGCGAGCAGTCCAAGGCAGCGGCCGACGCAGCCACAAGCTAGGGATTGCCACCTTGAGACCAGGTGCCCTTCCACGAGGAATATGGACCTGCTTTGCACGCTGAATTATGAGAGCCAGCACCACATCCAGCTGTTCCTCGCATCCTTCCAGTTGCCCACAATCGTCAGAGAAATATATAACCAGCTCTCCAAGATCAAGGACCCCTTCACGAAGGAGGAGACAATCCGGGCGGTGTGCAGCCTGGCCGCACGGCGGATGAGCGGGCTGGTGGACGCCCTCCTCAATTGCTCGGTGGAATGCGACGAGTAAGGGCTCTGGGGGGATGGGCAGCCCTCTCCCTCACGCCATCCCCGCAGAAATATCGGGCTCACACGATCTCCTTCCTTCTCTCCTGGAACCTGTAGAACCGCAGTGGAGATATGGAAGGCGCTGACAGCCGACCGCTACTGCAGTGACAAACTCATCAAGCCTCTGCTCAAGCGGCTGCGGGATGAAGACGTGGATCCTGGAAGCACGTCCGGGCGTCACAGCAGGTCCCTGATGCCCATTGCGGTACGTGACCCTCAGTTCTTCTCCTCAAGGGAGGACTGGCCAGGGGGGCCTGGGTGCTTCGGGCACACCTGCCAGCTGGCCAGAGAGCAGCTGGGCTGCTGCCTCTCTCAGCATCCGGGGCACCCCCTTCAGCAGGGGCACAATGCCTGTCCCGGTTTCTGATGGAGGCACAGAAGCATCCTGGGTTGCTTTGCTCGGGCAGGGGCACCATGGCCGGGGAAGGGCCAAAGCGAGTGGCATGGAGGGGTGGGGTGGGGGGACCTCACTGTTTCTCTTCTCTCTTTTCTAGATGTTAAGTCTGTGTGGCTGTTTGGGTAAGAATTGGGCCACCCTGATCCCTGAGGACGGGGAGGTCCCCGCTTTGCCGCAGGGCTGGGAGGGGAGCCAGGGGCCTCCTGGGGCCTAATTCTCCTGTCCTTCACCCACAGGCCACCAGCGCCTTGTGCCACATTCTCTCCATGCCTGAGGCCGCGCATGCCCTGAACAACAAGTTCCCGCACCTGCTCGTGGCCCTGCTCACTCAGATCTATCATGTGAGTGGGACGAGCTGGGAAGAAGACGAGTCCAGTGGCGCAGCTGAGCACCCGCATCCCGCCCCACTGAGGTGAGAACCCCCCTCATGGGTCCCCTCCGGATGGGCCCCTTTTCTCGGGATACTCGTAGGGCTGCGCACCCAACCAGTCGCCCCAACTGTTTCCCTACTGGCTGCGGGGCATGTCCATGCTCAGTGCAGGCCGGAGCAGAAGCCACTGGCTCTTATGCCTGGACCAAATGGCTCCCGGTGACGCTCTTTCCCTTCTCTGGTTCAGCACCGCTGTGCAGGCCCTGCAGAACCTCCTGGCCTGTGCAGGATTCACCAGGGAGTGCAGCTTCTTGGGGACATGTGGGTGCTGGGATCGGCTGTGCAAGGCAGAGGCTTTCTTCAAAGGTCTTTCCGTGCTGGTGAGGTAAGGGATCGAAAGCTTGCAGGCATTTGTGCTGCCACTAAGCGGCCAACCTTCCTCAGTAGAGCAGGGGAACGTGTCTTACAGGTGCAAAAAATGCAACTTGAAATGGACAGGGGTATGCACAGAACCCAGCCGGGCCGGGGGGACCATGGTCACCATATAGCATGACTAGAACCTTCTCTGAGAAGCAAAGGTGTATCTGGAAGCAGTGGCTGAAAGCTAAACCAGAGCTTATTAAAAGGAGCTGATTGAGCAAGTGTGGGAAGGAAATGCCATTTCTGCCTGTTTCCAAGGTCTGCGTTCCTTCCTCCAGCTTCAGTTTAGCCAGCTGTGGTCTAACGGGGCTCCCACCAAGAAGGCAGGTCATCTGTCATGGTCTACATTGGTGCTCAGACTTTGGTGGGACTTTTGGTGGGACCATGGGTCTCGCAGCCTGAGTGGGGGTCCAGGCAGCCCTCAGAGCTGTGACCCGACCCGCTGTCTCTGCTGTCTGCTGTTTCAGGACCTTGTTTGCATTCAAGAAGGCGCACCTGAAGATGACCTTCAGGCTGGCCAATGCCTACCTGTGCCACTCTGACGTGACGGAGAAGACGGTTGGCACGGCCATCTTCACCGAGGTGAGCGTTCCAGGCCAGGGACACCTGCAGCCTCTTCAGCAGCCGTAGTTCCTTGGCGCACAGCACCCTCGGGGGCACGGAGGGGAGCAAAGCCAGGCAGATCCAGGTGCCCTGGGAGCTTCTGCTCCGGCTAGCGGCCTGTGCGGTGCTTGACGTGCTGTCCGCGAACCGTAGAGAGGGCTCTGCAGGGTGGCCAGTGGCCGGGTCCGCGTGACCATTTCAGGCTGCCGTGACTGAAGAAGGCGTGGTGGCTGGAGACATGTGTCGGCCACCACTCTGAAGCATCAAGCCGTGCAGCTGGTTGCCATGACAGGCCAAGTGAGCAGGGTGCCTGGCGTGGGCCGTACACGGGCTGCGGAACAGCTTGCTAAACCAACAGGCCGCTCTGCCCAGAACAGCATTTATTTATTTATTTATTTTACAAATTTATATGCCGCCCCCTTGCAAACAACATATAAAAGATACAGTACACAATCTAAAATTGGCCCATGTCATAGTCTAAAGTAGAAATGAATTAATATAAACAATAAATAACAATAAATTAATTCAACAGTTAAAATATTTCTTAAATAAAAAGGTCTTCACCTGGCGCCGAAAAACAAATAATGACGGCACCAGGCAAGCCTCTCTGGGGAGTGCATTCCATAGGTGGGGCGCCACCACAGAGAAAGCCCTCCTCCGGGTACTCACCCTCCTTATTTCTCTCATGGAGGGTTCCTGGAGGAGAGCATCAGCTGCCGATCGTAGGGGGCGGGAGGGCATATATGGTCGCAGGCGCTCCTTTAGGTAGCCAGGACCCAATCCGTTAGGGCTTTATAGGTAAGAACCAACACCTTGAATTGGGCCCGGACTTCAATGGGAAGCCAGTCCCGCATCCGCGGGACATTCCGAGTGGCAGCTGGCGTGTGCTCCGGCGGGCTGCTCTTGAAACAGCCTCAGCGGCTGGCAGTGGCCACCAGCTGCCCACTGGCTCTGCCACTCGCTCTCTGCTCACCAACTGGGTGGGCGTGCTGCTCACAGGCGCCCATTTCAATCTGTAGGCTCCTCAGGGCAGAGTCCTGCATGTTGCTAATGCTGGGCAGAGAGCAGAGCTTTTCCTGCCAGGAGAGGAGAGGAGACCTTGTGAGGAAGCTGGGGGCTGGGCAGGCTGGCCCCAAAGACCACATCTGGCCACCAGACAGGGATTCCCCTTGCCCGTTGCTGGATATGTCAACCATTCCGGTGAAATGGACTGAGCATCCCCAATTCAGGCACTGGGATTTTTGTGGTTCTTGGCTGGGGCATGTGGAGCGAGATGTCTTTTTCCCCCTGAATTTGTGCATGATCGCGCCCCTCACTCCTTTTCGACCCCAACCCCTGAGAGCCGAGTCTGGGATTTCCTCTGGCACGGCCAGGTTGCGGATCTCCCCTTCGTTGGCCCGGCTGACCAGCGAGTGCTTTCCTTCTCAGCTCCTTTTCCACCAGGACATCGGCTTCTTCTTCGAGAAGCGAGACATCCTGAAGGTCCTCCGGGAGCTGATGGGGCAGCGCAGCCTCCTTCTGCGCATCTTCAGCGTCCGAGGACTGAGACTGCTCCTGCAGTTCCCGACGGAGGTAAGTGCCCCACCCGGAGAGGGGAGCCCAGGAGGTGCTCGTAGGACACGGGCCAGGCAGCGCTCCCGATGGGGCATCTGGCCTGGATCGGCCACCTGGGACTCCCCACACCTGCATTCCGTCCTCATGCTCTGCAGTGACCCCCTTTCCCCGTTTCCTTCAGAAGGAGCTTCTGGAGCCCGTCCTTTGTTCTCTGATATCCTGTGCTCTGGATCCAGAGAGGGCCATTGCCAAGGAAGCCGTCAGGACCATCCCATGTGTCTTCCGTCACTTGGAGGTGGAGGAATTCGGGTTCATGGCCATCGACCTCATCCCACACCTCCTGAGATACTTCAGTGACGTAAGTCCGCAGGCACGTGAGAAGCAGGCTCCGTCCCCACCATGGGATGTGGCTCACCAGCCTCCCCCAGGCCTCCCATGTCACCAGGGTGCAGGAGACCATGCTCACCCGGAAAGCATGCCCACACTCTGCGTGCCCCCGACGCACAGCGCAAAGCCTGGCGCAAGGATCCGCCAGCCCACTCCGAAGGGGGCTGTGCATTGGTCCGGGGCGCTCCCTCTCTGGCTGGCTCGGCATGGAGCCAAGGACACTGTGCGCCCTCCTGCCCCTCGGGACCTGAGCCAGAGGCCCTCCCCCAGGAGGCGTCCTTGAAAGAGATCCAGGGGTGCCTGCCCGGAGGAGGGCCTTCTCCGTGGTGGCACCCCTACCGTGGAACATGCTCCCCAGAGACGCTCGCCTGGCACCAACGCTTCTTTCCTTGTGGCGCCAGGCGACATCCTTTTTATCCTCCCAGTAGTTTAATTGCTCACCTGCTTGACTTAGTGGTTTTCTTTTAACATCTGATGCTGCACAACTGTTACGCTTATGTTTATTTCATGGTATTAATTTCTTGGAAACCATCCCAAGACGTCTGTGATGGGATGGTATAGAAAAGTATCAAATACCTAAAAAAAATGAGAAATGGTTGGATCCGAATCCATCTGCCCGGCTTGTCCTTGCCCCAACAAGCCAGGGGTCCAAGGCGGGAGACCACATCACACGACACAGAAACGAACCGTGCCTGGTCTGTCCAGCCATCCCCTCATGCGCCAGCGTCTTGTTTGCTCTCAAGAGCCTGGGGTTTAAAAAGAGAAACAGCAGGTTTGTTGTGGCATCCAAACTGGGCCGTTCTACCTGTTCAGCTACATCTCAGCCCGACCCCCAGCCCGCCTCGCACAAGATGCGCCTCCTTCCCTCTGTCCCCATCCTTTCAGGACGAAGATGACGTGAGGCAGGATTCCGTTTCCCTTTTCGGGATGCTGCTGACGGGGGTGAAGGAGCACAGGAGACACAGTGTGACGGAGGACGTTCTCAGGAGCCTCGTTCCCCTCCTCATCCAGCTGGCGGATCCTGGGAGCCGCGAGGTGAGTCGGGGCCTCGCTTCCCCAGCAGCTGCTCGGTGATGCTCGCTTGCTCCGTGGGAAGGTGCAGAGGATTCTGGGACTCGGTGAGGTGACCCAGACCACCCTTGTGGCTGACAGGGACCCCCTCCAGGTCCTCAGGAGATTTTCCGTGCTGACATATTTCGTTAGGACAGCCGTCCGTCCCGCCGGCCCCGACTCACCTCGCAGCAGGGCCTTTGGCAGGAGCCGCAGGCCAGGGAAGGTGCGCAAGGGCAGGAGCATTGCCGCGAGACGTGCCTGCCACGCGGAGTGGCCAGAGGCTTCCGGAGGGAGAGCCTGCTAGTCTGCCGCAGCAAAGCTGGGAGGCGGTGCCACCTTCAGGTCGGCGAAATCCATCGTGCCGTGAGCAGCAGGGTTCACCTTGTCTCTTGTGCTCTTCGCTAGGCTGCTCAGGGTGCCCTTTACAACTGTGCCAGCTTCATGAGATGGCCGGACATTTCCAGTGACTTCTTTGACGCCAAATCATCCAGCAACCTGTACGACACCTACCTGACCATCTGTAAACACACCGTGAGTCAGACTGTGGTGGAGGCTTCAACGCCCTGCCACAACCCCCTGCCCTTTGATGTGGTCGGGCTGCCAAGGCCCGTGGAGGACGTGGGCAGCTTCCTTCTGCAAGGAGGCACAAGGCGCGGGGCCCGAGCTGTGGGTGCCGCCACGTCTCAGCCCCATTCCTGACAAATACGGTGCCCCGTTCCTGACAAAGTGCCACCGTGACAAGAAGCGGCATCAATCTGCCTGTTTCCTCTCTCCGCGTTTTCACGTTGTCCAGAATTCGGCAATAGCCAAGGCAAAATTTTGCAGGGCAAAAAATGGGCCCCTTTCACCCTGCCCACACATGTCTTTGAGTTCTCACACCCCATGTACCCAACTGGGGCTCCCATCACAACTTGAAATTTTCAGGAAAGGTGGGATGTTTACAAAGCGTCTCCCTGTTTCCCTAGTTATGGAGACACCAGTCCAAGCTATCAGGAATGCTAGCCCAGATGGCCGACTACCTGAGGAGCAATATGCCCAGCTACCGGCAAGCCGCAGCATTGCTGATAGGTAACAAAAAGCAGGACCCCAGGAAAAGCAGGTGCCAGGAAGGTCAACTGAGCACCAGGGGTGGGGGGTGTGGTGCAGGAAGGCCCCCCATGGTGACACGCACTTCCCAACTTGGCCAGAGTCCCTCACTCCTGGGTGGTTGGGGTGAGCGATGTGGGGAAGCTGTCCATGTTCCTGGCTGCCCGTGGCTGCTGCCCCCTTCCCTTCCCTGACCTGGAAGCCTCAGGAGCCCCACCCAACCCGACCCACGCCATTTTCACATGCGTCCAGCGTGGCCAAGCTGATCCTGCCAGGTCTCACACGTCAGCTCTAGGGAGCATTTTCAGCTGGACAAAGCACCCAGTCCCGGAGCTGTGGTTTAATTGTTCTTTGGGTTTGCCCAGCATGCAACGCACCGAACATGACTCCAGACGTGGTGACCTCAAAGCAGCTGGAAGCCATCTTGGTGGGTAAGTAGGCAGGTTCTGTCGGGTGGAAGCTGCTCCCTTCTCCGCAGGCGCTCCTTCAACTGTAACCATGAACCTTAGCAGGAACCTCGCCTGCTTCTCCTGCATGGATCTCGCCTTACTGGCCACCAGTGTCCAATGCCGCCTTTCCCTCCTTCTTGTTGGTGGCTTGGCAAGGCAGATGCGCTTGCCACAGGCCCGTGTTGGGCACCAGGCTCCAGATCAGCGCCATCCTCCGGGTGCTTTCTCCTCCAACTCCCAGGCATTTTGCAGTCTCGGAGACCACAAGCCTGTCCGTCTGCTGCCTGTGTGTCTGTTCATGGAAAATTGGTGCTCTATTACTACGAGGCTCTTCAAAAAGTTTCCGCACTTTTTAAAACTCTATTTATTAAGATTTCTAGAAATATGACATCACTTTTCTACATAGTCATCTTCCTTTGTGATGCCTTTTTCCCAGGGTCGTGCCAACTTTTTCATGCCATCAGCAAAAAATATATAAAATGTATTTATAAAATTCAAAATATAAAAAGTGCGGAAACTTTTTGAAGACCCCTCGTAGTGTTACTGTTACTGTTACCGTTATCACATTGCATTTACATCCCACCCAAGGCTGCCTATGCAGCTCCGTTTTACCCTCTCGACAACATGCACAATATTTTGTGGTTAGAGGTGCGTCTCTGTGAGCCACCAAGAAATGCAGCCAATGAACCAAAGAGGAGCTTCCCTTCAAAAGCATCTCTTGGTCGCCCCAGAGACACGCTGCGGAGCGGCTCACCTCGAACAAACACTGCTTCCTCTTGCAGTTCTCCAGGAGCTTCAGGGTGACTCTGACCCCACCGTGGCCAGCGCTGCCCACCATGCCCTCCAGCAGATCATCCAGAAAGCCGGATGCCCCGTGAACCCTCGCCTCGTCCAGAGCTCCCTCGCGTCCATGCGGCGGAGCAGCTCCATCCGGTCACCCTTTGAGGCCAGACGCTAAACGTCCAGGGCCAGGACTTGGTGGAAGGAGCCCAGTGGGAGGCCCCGCTCCTCCCAGACGCCGTGGAGGGAAGCTGGGACTTTGCTACCAACACCCCGGCTGGATGAGGCCTTCCCCAAGAGCGAAACCCCAGGAGAACAGCGACATCAGGAGAGAGAGCAGCAGCCGGCGAGCTGGGGCCACAGTGACAGCGCCCTGTTCGGGGCACTCAGATCATGACCCATCTACTTCTGTGACATATTTCCATTGCACCCATCTGCCCCAAAGCTCCTGGGCAGGTCACAGAATCAAAAATACACTCAATCAACCAATTAACCAACCAACAACAATAACATCACAACAACTCAAAGTGTATCAAAGCAATAACTCAATAAAGCCAAGACACACCACCCACGACTGCTGCTAATCATTTTACTGATACAGGAATGAAAGGCAGGAAAGGGGAATAATCCAACGATTAGGCAAGACGGGTGCCGAGAGCGAAAGCCTTGCTTGGTGGCAAGGTCATCGCACCTCCCATGTGCCACAGCAAGTGGACTTGTGGGCAACACACAGTTTCGTTAAACACAGAAGGGGAAGGGCATGGTGTGCACATGGGAAGGCACGCTCATATGCGCCATGAGGAGTGGAAGACGCGTGGCTGTTTCCTGAATCTTTGTGTTAGGCATTCATTGATGTCGGTTTGGGAAAAGCGACAGACAAAGCCGTATGCTCAGCTGCCGAGATGACTTTCTCCTACGGAAGCTCTTACACATCCAGATGCATTGAATTTTAATATGATTGTGAGATAGATAGGGATGATAGTTTGGAACAAGGTTCAAATACAATTGGGATAATGACCGTGGAAAACTGAAACCAAATCAATGAAAAAAATGACTTGTATTTTTTTCTTTTGGACATGAAAATGGAAGCAACAAGGTATTGCTATATTATTGGAGAAATGGCAAAAGTTGTATATTAAGCCCTTACATTATAAAAAAAGCAAAAATAGATGGTATTTATTGCCAAATACAAATATGTTCCCAAATATGTCAAATAGATGTTGAAAATGTAAACACAAACCTGGTACGTTTTATCTTATGTGGTGGACTTGTGTTAAGGCAAAAAAATACGGGGATAAAATACACAAATGGCTTGAGGAAATACTACAAAAACCTTTAGCATTTAAACCTGAAGTTTTGCTATTCGGCATTGTTCCTGATGACTTTGATAAACAAGCTATATATCTGATTTTACATGTAATTACCACGGCAAGGATTGCATTTGCCCAACATTGGAGATGCAAAGACCCACCTAGTGAAGAGTAAAAAGATTTTAGAGAAAAGGGACTATGTGTAGGGCTGAATATGGTTATTGATTGTTAAAAAGAGTAAGATGTCAACCCAGTATGTCTGATGTCTGAAATAATTGTCGTTTTAGGGTTAGATTGTAGAGAAAATAATAAAATTTGGGAAAAAGAAGGGGAAAAGATTCCCCGAGCCTCCCCGAATTCCAGCTTCAAACGTTCTCCCAGCAGCCCGTGACTCCATTAGTGCATCCTGTGAAGGTCCCAATCTGGGCTCCCGCGTGTGATCCAGGGGAGGGCAGAGGCCCGGATGGGGGGTTTCTGCAGGGAGGGGATGTAGCCGGAGAGCTGCACACGCTCCGTGCGTGGGAGCAGCACGTGAGGAGAGGGTCTGGCGAGGGGTGTGGGAGAGGAGGGGCTGGCTGAGCCCGGGCAGTCTGGGCAGTGGTGCCGACTGCGCAGCCCTTCCAGGACGGCTGAGCGGCGCCCCCACCAGCCCTGGCCCGGCTCACGGATGGGGCAGCCACATCCTGCACCCCTGGCCGAGAGCATCCCTGAAGATGGAGGAGGCATCTCTGAGCAAAACCAGAGGTGATGCGAACAGCATGGGGGCAGCGGCCAAGGGGGAAGGCAGTGCGGAGCTCTTCTTCCGGGGGTGCTGTGGCCTCTTCAAATGGCAGCCTGTGGAGGCAGTGCTAGTGCAGAGGGCAAGGAGGACAAGGGCCAACTGGCTGTGCCCTTCGCTGCTTCCTGGAATCAGAGGTGCAGGCCGCAAATGCCGCCCTGCAATTAAGAGCAAGGCTCGTTTGGTCTTAGGAAAGAAGAGCCGGAGAAAGCCCTGTGCATAACCGTGCAAGTCCTTCTCAATAGCAGAGGTGGGGAGATGTGGCCAGCAGAGTCGGAGGCTCTGGGCAAAGGGGGCCGGGGACTGGCCCGAGGCATGCTTCGGATGCTGCAGGTGAGCGGCAGCCCTGAGGAACAGAGCCAGAGCCACCCGCCGAGCCGCTTGGCCCCGGAAGTCTGCCTTGACGGACGCGAAGCCCGCCAAGGGGAGCAGAATCCCACGCTGGGGGACGCGATGCCGTGCGGAGTCATCCCTCTTGGGGACACGATGCTCCAAAAGCACCAGGTGTGCCGAAGCAGAGGCAAGCTGACCCGGGTCGTATGTGTACACATGTCCGTGCAAACTGGCAAAGAGAGGGGCTGTTTGCAGACCTGCTGGAATGCTGGGTGCAGCTTTCCTGCCCTTGGCGTGTCCTTGCCATGCAGGACAGCCATGGGAGAAGCTTTGGGGTGACTGCCGGTTGCGCATTCCGAGAATCCCATGGGCTGGAGAAGGGAGCAGTATGTGATGCAGATGCTGATGAAGCTGGTGAACGTTCCCCTGGCCCCCATCATCCAAGCCCTTCCTTTCCTCCTCTCCCACTTCCCAACCCATGTCCAGGGCACCAGAGAATGCGCCACGCTCGCTCGCTTGCTCCAGGGCTTTGGATGCCGTTCTCGTGTTTGATGGCAAAGGGCAAATGCTCCGCCCCGGGAGGCACAGTCCTCTTGGACCCGAGGGCCACCCCAGCCCTCAGCGGCAGCACCCCGTGCATGCGCATGCCTGCAAGCACACATTTCAGTAATGGAGTTTATCCTGATCTTTTTAAAGGTGTTTTTTTCTACCGTGTCATTGTTTTAATCCACCCTGTTATAAATTAGCATCCCTCAGCTGTACCCCCCTTTTTTTTTTTTTGGATTCAGCTCTGTGTTTTACTTGATCATCTTAATTGTTGTGTTGTGTTTTTGTTCTTCTGCAATCTGCCCAGAGAGCCTTGTGCTGATATATGCAGAATGCAAGAATCATTGTGGGGAAATAAAGCGCATGAAAAGCACAGGCACGTATTGCTCAGGTCCCAGCAGCTCCAGGCCATGCTGCCGGCCGCGGTGGCGCTGTTGGGGGCGCTGGGCTCCTGGGGGACTTGGATGAGCTGGTGCTGGGCAGCCGGGGAGGGTGGGGGGCAGGATCACGGACCCTCTTCAGACCGCATCCTGTGCACCCCAGCGCTTCCTGAAGGCCGGCCAGTTGCTCTCCGTGGCACCTTGTCAAGATCAGAGCAGGGACGGAGAGAGAACCAGGCCAGTCTTTTGCGGGACTTGGACCCAACCCAGAAGGACTATTCCCATCTGTCTGGCCTCTTTGTCGCTCTTTTGAGGGTTTTCTTCTTTGCCTTTCTTTTTCCACCATCCAGCCTTCTGCAAGCTTGCATGCTATTCTTCTCATGTTTCGAGCCCCTTCCCCACCATGAGGAGCCATGGAAAAGCCTTGTGGGAGGAGGCATCCCAGCTGTGCCTGCACGCAGGAGTCGCTGCTGCTTCTGGCTCACTCGCTGGCTTGCAAAGGCAGAGACAAGGCACGGATGTTCCCAAAGCAACGCTTCCCAAATCACTTTTCCGAAGTTCCATTTTATGTTTGCATTTTCTGTAAGTAGAACCTCCTGTATGCAATTCATCTTCTCTCCCGGCAAGCAGGGGCCACACCTTCCAGCCCCCATCCATATCATTTCATTGCGTGTACAGTGTGTTTTGAAAAGGGAGGGACGCCAGCCAGAAGGCGGGGCTGAGAGTCAGCCTAATGTCACAGCGGAGGAAAAAGTCTGCCCAGGAGGCCAAAAGACTGCTTGAGACGATGTTCGTCATGCTGCAGAAGGCCAGTGGTGAGGTGCCTTTCCAGAGGCTGGGTGTTGCACGTAGAAAGGCCTCTCCCACACCCCACACATCACCCTTGTTTGTGTGCGATGAGTTCCCTCTGCTGTGTGAGCTCAGCCCCATGTGCTGGTGAGGCCTGGCTAGGCCGCACAGTGGACGGCCACTTTAGGAGCACGTGGGGCAAGTCAGGTTGCCCAGCAAGGTAAGAAGGAGCAGAGCAGCACCATGGAGAGCTCCAAGCAGCGCTAGGGCTGGAAGTCGGGCAAGCTATTCCATATGTTGCTCCAACAAGCAGCAGGTGGGGACTGAGCTGATGTAAGCAATTGGCTTCCCTCAGGGTAGTTGCAACCACCATCATGCCAAGCAAGCTCTCTTTTCTTAAAGGGGCTGTTTCTGCAGACTCCAGTTGCAGCAATGCAGGGGGAGCTGTGGGGGGTGGGTGTCTTCCTGGCTGCAGTTCTCAGAAATTGAAGGTGTCCGGGAGACAACCCTGGAGAACAGAGCCCAGAGGAGGTGGAAGATTCATGACCTTTCCCTGTCACCCCCCCAGGACAATTAACTCAGGAAGCGCTTCTGCTGAGGATGAGGGTCAGCATCCTCTGAGGATAATGGTCCACGGCAGTGGGTCACGAAGGAGAGCCACGATCCTTCCCTGACACGGACACTCACCATTGGGAGAAAGATGTTGGACGGCAGGGTCTTTGAAGAGAACTGGCCATGTCTGCCAACCCTGCTCTCCAAGCTGGAAAGTCCTCCTCCTCCTTCATAGGAGCTGCCAGTTTTCCCATGGAGAAGAAGCCACATCCTGGAACATTCATCTCATCTCTCCCTGCATTATCCTGAAATCCCAAACTCCCAGGTTTTTCTCTAATTCAGAGTTATCAACAAAGTAAAAAAGATGTATGTCAAATACACTTTATCACTTTATTTATACAAATCTAGCAACAGCAAATAGGTGGAAAAAGCGGTGGCATGGTGTTAGCGAGAAGGAAATCCAACGTCCGTGGGGCGATGTATCAGACCAACTGGATGCCAGTCTATCCGCCTTTGGCAGAGTCCTTAAATTCCAATGAATCCCACCACCCTCTGCCATATTTTCAGCACATGGCAAGCATGGCATTTTCCCCTTCTCTGTTTCCCCCGGCAATCCCCTGCTCCTTCACCCACTGGATGCTGGATCCTTCCCATTGCCCCTGGAGCTGGCTAGGGCCACACGGATGGCCTGCTGGATTCATGACCTTCCGCCAGGCCTCAGTCCCAATTTGTTGTGATTTGAAGTTTAGGAGAAGACTTCCCTTGCTCTGAAAGCCGCAGCTCAGACTGGGCAAAGCACGGGAAGAGACCCGGAGCGCCATGACGCCGTGAACGGGCCGGCAGATCCCAGGATGGTCTGGACTGATTCCCAGCCTCGGCGACCATTGGCCAGGTGGGCAAGGGCTTTGTGGAGTTGTGGTCCAACACAACAGGGAGTCCAAAGCCACCTTGTGGCTGCAGCGGTGGCGCCCTGAATGTGGAATGCGCTCCCCAGGGAGACTCACCTGGCACCATTGCTCTATTCTTTTCGACGTCAGGAGAATGATAGGTGTGAAAGGAGAATTTGAAACAAGGGAGAAGCAGGATTTAAAGGGTAACAAGGAAAATGACTTAGCCCAAAGAAGGGGGGGGGGGGGCAAGATCAGACAGCACAAGGTGTGAGAATGGCCAAATGATGACTCAACGACTCCCTGATTGTTTACTGATGGGCTCGGCAGAACAAGGTGAGCCTGCGGCAGCTCCCCATGGCAGGGCTGGATTGGGAAGAAGGGCCAGCAGTGGAGCAGCGCGGAGCAGGCGGGCGGAAGGAGTGCGAACTCCCGGTACCCCAGGCAGCGAGGGGAGGACAGGAGCGAGAAGCAGCCGGGGGTAGTGCATGAAATGGGATGTGAACATGTGCTCAGGTGAACTGGGAAATGGGAAGGAAACCACCATTCTCTGTTCCCTTCATGGCAATAAAGTTTTCAAAACAACTCTCTGCATGCTTCGAATATTTTTCTCCTCCAAAGGACATGAAAGAGTGTTTATAACAGTCACGTTTCTCTAACCAAAAATAAAAGGAATTCCAAGGTTGATGGAAGTATTTATCATCCTGTTCCTTCAAAGACAATGTATCCATTTCCATGCAATCCAAAATCTCTTTTAAGATCAGCTCATCGGTAGGTGACTCTTCATCTTCTTTGGCAGAGCTTCTCCTTTACCAGAGCATCGTGAGGAGGGAGAGTTGATGACAGAGCATCACATTTGGCAGAGCTTCTCCTTTCCCACAGCATCGTGAGGAAGCAGAGATAGCAGGAGATCCTAAGAACAGAGACTCTGCCCCTGTGCAGTAGGTAAGATTCATGTCCCCCCTCTTCTTTTTAGACCAAGCTGTGCGAAATCGCTCTGTTGGCTCGGCTGGATGGGGCAGTGCAGGCTGCCTTCTCATGCAGCTCAAGGGCACTGAGTCAGGAAAGGTTGGCTGGGTGGATCCCTGGCTGGAAAAGGGCCAGGCGGTGTGTGGTGGCCCAGTCCCTTGCCTGAGACCTCGGCCCGACACTGGCGCTGGCCACAAGCGGTGGCTTCGTGGCTGCATTCAGAGCCAGCCCCCCTTTCCCGTGAGCCGGGTGTCCCATGCCAACAAAGGCAAGCACTGCAGTAGTTGTTGAAGTGCCTTTACTCCATAGAGCTACAAAGTATTTATTCATTTAAAACTTTTGTATGCCGTCCCTTATGCATAGCATCTCAGGATGGCTTACAATCATAAAAGCAACCACAATGAAACAACAATCTTAGCACAATGAATAGCAGTTAACCATGAATATAAGTTAAACAGGTTAAATAAAAGCCACTGGTAAACATTAAAATCAGTTTTTAAAATAACAATTAAATAAAAAGGTTTTAACCTGGCGCCAAAAAGAAGATAAACTTGGTGCCAGGCAAACCTCTCCAGGGAGCGCATTCACAAGCTCCGAACCACACTCAAGGTGGAAAGTTGACCTTTTGCCCTGACCTTGGTCACCGCAAATGTTGCATATGAACCCTCCGAGGCCAGTATCTGGAGGGAGGTGCGCTCTGGACACCCCGGAAGCCTCACTAGCCTCCACAAGGCCAGTATCAGAGTGGGAACCCTGAGCCGCCACCGGGACAACCATTGCCTCCCCCTGCTCTGTACCTAAGCCCTCATTCCCACCAGGGCCCCGATCCCTCGAGCGCCTGGGAATCTCACCCGAATGCATGTGCATGGCAGTCGTGCAAAAGGTCCCCGTTTGGCTCCTGGCCCCCAGTCAACATGGAAAGCCACTGCCAGGCGGGCACTGAGCAGCTGAGGACGGCCGACTTCACACGACCTGCGCTGAAGCTTTGGCGTAAAGCGGGCCAGAGAGCAAGGCCAGGGGAGTGATCCCATGCACGTGTAGACCGAGAAAAATGCGCACTTGCCCAGGGTGCCCAACTACACGCAGCCCTTCTTCTGCCTAGTCGTGCATCGGAAGGCACTTTAACGCAGGAATTGGCTTGCTTTTTGCAGAATGAGCAACTTCTTTAACAAATCCGAAATGAAGAATAACAGAAACGAGAAGGAGTTCTCCTCCGAGGAGAATGGATCGTGGGATGACAAGGAGGTCCACTTCTCCGGCCACTCGCCACCCACCCCTGCCCCGGACCAGGCCAATCGGAGGACATCGCGAATCCTGCCACTGCTGGTCCAGCCCACAGCAGTGGCCACGGACTCCAAGAAGAAGGCCCAGCCGGTGGCCCTCCCCAAGCTGGTGCAGAGGCCCCTCGAGAGAAGGCACCTGAATCGCACGCCTGGTGAGGCAGCGAAGGAGCAAGCGACGCCGCCAAAGGTGTCCAGTGGGCAGAAGGTGAAGAGATGCGCCGCCGTGCCCGTGAGCAGGGAGCCTGACACCCCCATGCTGCTGCATCCAGGTACCGGGGGGAGGCTGGGCGGCACTGGGCGCAGCAAGACCTGGGCCTCAGGCCTGCAGTGCACAACTGCTTGAAATCTGCCCAGAGGCAGTGCAGGCGTCCGTCAGGGCCCCTGCCTCCCAAGGAGACCCCTTCTGTAGGAAGGGGTGCCTGGACGGGGGAAATGGGAGGATTCGTTTTCGGGAAAACCCACAGCGGGAAGTTTGCCAGGGGCGGGAGGGGGGAAGCACCCATGCACCCAAGCCGGCTGCCCCAAGGGCATCACACCCCGGGAGGATCCCCAGGAATCCGATCAGACAGTCCCCATGGCTGGCAGGGTGATGGGGCAGGCACACCCCATGGAGGTGGTTGCAAGAGCAGCTGGCAAGCGATGGCTTCTGCATGGCCCCCCATCGGAGGGAGGCTGGAAGGGGCCCCAGTGTTAAAAATGCAGAAGGGGAAGTCAGTGCTTGCCCTGTGCAGTCAATATCAGTGGGAGCTGACCTGGCTCAGTGCCAGCGGCGACGGGGGCTTGTCACCTGTTTGGCCCTGTGGCCTCATCCAAACACTAACAACTCACAGTTCTCCTGACTGTTGAGCAGCAGGTGCACTTGATTGTGGAGAGGAGAGGAAATGGAGAGGATGCAGGTCACAGAACAGGGCCCTCCCAGTATGGACTGAGAGGAAGATGGCCCTCCCAGTATGGACTGGGAGGACCAGGGGGAGGAGATGATGGACTTCCAAGTTTACGAATAGGATTTCAAGTGGAAGCAGGATTGGAAGCAGGCAATTGCTGTCGTGTGCAGCTTGCTCCCAGTTGTGGTCCTGCCCTGCACCATCCCCTGGAGCACACCCAAGCCCACACCCTCCTCTCCAGTGACCCCATCCAGCCGCCCAGCCTCTGCTGCCCCCTTCTCCTTGAGCCCTCGCTCATTCCCAGCATCAGGGTCTTTTCTGAGGAGTCCCTCCTTCTCATTAGGGGGCCACAGTCTTTGAGCTTCAGCTTTAGCACTTGCCCTTCTAAGGAGCCGTCGGGGTTGATTTCCTTGTGGGCACGTTAAGCACACACAAATCTCACATAGAGAAGAATTTACCCTCAATACAGAAACTGAGATGGTGGCAATTTTGCATGCTTCGGCTCAGCCCTCCATCCACAGGGAGACCGTGGCCGAGGAATCTGAAAGACGGAGGCTTGGAAGGGCAGCACTGAGGGAACTGGAAAAGCTCATCCAGTGTAAGGACATTTCACTGTCGACAAAGGCCAAGATCGTGCACAGCCTTTGTGCCAGCGGGATGGGGGTTGTCCCGTTTGGCCCTGTTGCTTCATGCAAACCCGACATGCTACTTCTGCGGCCCGCTTGGTTTCGAGCAGCCGCACACCGGAGCAGTGGCCTGTTCTGCGGCTGCTCGGCTCCACAACCGAGCTCATCCCGTGATCTCGGCTGCCAAAGCAGGGAGCCTGCTTTTTTGGTTTTTTGTAAGTCGTCAAGAGACTTCATTATTGTACAGCATATAAAAATAAGTAATTAAATGAATGAATTAATGAAATAGGAATGGAATCAAATGTTCCATTTAATTTCTGAGACCTTTCTGAGGCCTGATTCCTCTGCCTCTTTCTCACTCCCTAAAATTACTTATGGATGAGCAGTTCCACTTCCTGTGGGAGAAGAAGAGGCAGAGAGGGAAAACTCTAAAGGAAACCTTGGAAACGATGGACAAGAAGGACGTGCTGAAGACCATCCTGGCTTCTATTCACCAGCCTCTCCAGGTGAGTCTGGCTCTGGAACCAGGCACTCTCTGGAGTCCCACAGTGTAGAGAAGACGGTAGGTGGGGAAGCGTGTGGGCCCTGGAGGGACGTGGGATCTGGTGGGAAGCCTCTGCAGGGGAATCGTCCCCATGACCACAAGCGTCCTTGCCTCCCTCCAAGCAGGGATGGGCATCTCAGGATAGGCCAAAGCGCCTGGAGGACAGCTCCCATGGCCCTCACCGTTTGCTGGGCTGGCTTGAGCGCAGCTGCTGGGCATTTTCGGCCATAGGTTGTCCACGCCTGCCCTAAAGGCCAGTGGGGAACTTGGGGGAATTTATCCCCTTGTCCCGTGCTCTCTGTGAAAACCCCTGCATTTGGTAGGGTCTCCTCTATTGGGACAATGGCAGACAGAGCCTTCCGCTCTGCTAATACACACGCTTGTCCTAAGCTTCTCCTGGCAGAGCAATTTTCTCTCTCTAGCTACAAGTAATTGTTTGATTCGCACCACACCGTCAAAATACAGAGCATTCTACCTGGTGCCATTCTCTGGGGCCCCCTTTCAGCTGAGAGCAGGCAAGTGGAAGAGGCGTGTGCTGATGTATGGATTCACTAAATCTCTATCCCGCCTTGTTCTTGTCGAAAGAACTCAAAGCTGTTTCTATCACTCTCCTCCTGCTCTCATTTTTATACCCACAACGACAACAACCTTGTGGGGTAGGCGGGGCGGAGAGCCTGGGTGGAGAGCACCAGTTCTGTGCGGCTGAGCATCCTTTCCTCTCTCCTTTCAGGAATATTGTCACCAGACGATCAATGCCTGCCAGCGCATGCTGAGCAACTTGCTGCTTGAATCCCCCAGTTTGGCTTTACTGCAAGAAATACTGAAAGTAAGGGTGCCGTCATGGAGTCTGGGGGGAGGGAACAGCAGCTCCTGGGCAGGAGGCACTGCGGGAATTATTCTGCCCCCGGTGCATCGCCCGAGGGGGTGCCCAGGGAAACGTCCTGACTGAGATCAGCTCCTTTCCCACAGCAGCCCAGATCTTTGTCTGGCCAGGCTGCTCCTCCTCCTAGAACCAGCCGGGCGTTTTCTGCCGGGCTTCCTGCAAAAGCGGAGCTTGGCCTGGATCCAGTCCAAAGACACACATAGCCTGCAGGGAATGGAAGGCTGACATTCCTTGTGGTTTGGGTAACCATTCCTGTTCTCATTGCCTTTTCCTCACAACACAAAAAGGACTGGATCGACTCCCCGAAGACCCACGAAAGGGAACGGGCCCTCAGGAGCTAAAGCTACCTGCTGAGATGCATCTCCGAACAGGAAAATTTCAATGTGAGCGAGCCCATGTGAAGGTGGCCCCGGCTGGGAACAGCCGGGCTGATCATCCCCGGAGTAAACCTGAGGAGGGGCGGGAATCGCCTCTGCTGGAGGCAGGAGCGTTCTGTGGGGCCGGGAAGCCTCCGACCCATCCAAGCCAAGGACGGGCCAAGCAGGGTGTGGGTACTGCCACAGCATCACAGGCAGGCAGCCGATGGGACCCACATGACGGGTTCAGCGCAAAAGGGCGACGCTGGTTCAGGGAGTGAGTTCACCGGCCATCACAGCAAAGCTTTGCTAAGCATGCAGTTGCTGCTGCTTGCAAGGGGCCCCGGGCCAAGAGGAAAAAGCTGGGCGGCCCACCGGCTTGACCGCCCTGCAGCTTCCAAACCTCTCCTGAAGTGCACTCGGTTCACTCTGCACTAAGGGAAGCTGCAGGAGGGGAGAGCCGAGGGAGGGGGGGAGTCAGGGGCCACGCACCATCACCAGGGAAGGAGCCAGCCATAGCATGTCTCCAGGGGACTCTCCCCCCACGAAGGGGTACCTCCTGCCTGCCCAATGGAAAACCTGCCAAGCAGAGCGAGGCCTGAGCTTCTGCCTCTCCCTCCCTCCCTCCCTCCAGTTCACACCAGATTTTAGCCAGCTCGGGAAGCTGGTGGCGGTGCTGGCTCTGCACCTCACAGACGGCATGAAGGAGGTCGGTGAGGTGGCCACCGCGGAGGCCTTGTACCACCTGCACCACGTCGCCAGGACCAAGACGGGTAGGTAGCCGCGAGCCGATGGGCAAGCAAATAGTGAGTACAGCACTTGCAGCCGTCGGGACTGTGCGCCAGTGGTCCCCCAAGGACCCCGTCTGTTGCCAGGGGCTCGTGGCCGCCTCTCCAGAATGCTTCGGCACACGGAGGGGTTGGCCAGTCCGTGCTGTGGAGCCAAACGGCCTGCGAGGTGCCAGTCAGTACCCAGCAACATTTGAGACGCTTACCTGTCCGTCTGTGACAGGTACAAATGGCGACGGCTGGCGCTGAAGAAACTGATGGTGTTTTTTTCCCTTTTGGGGGAAACCCCTTTATGGCTTAGCCATGGAAATGCAGGAGAAAGGGAAGAACAAGAAGGGGAAGGTTGTGAGGTGGTTCCAGGAAGACTTCACCTTTCCTGGCCCCCTGCAATTCTACAACAACATCCCTGCAGTGGCAAAGGTACAATTCCAGGTTCTCAAGGGTTCCATTCTAATAAGTTTGTTCTTCCTGGTCCGGCTTCCAGCCCTCTTTCGATCCAGATTGTGCCTGCTAAACTCCTCTCTCTCCCACTAATCTCATCTTACCGCTATCTCCTCCCCTGCTTGACTGTTAGATCTGAACCACAGGACCAGAATGCATGTGGTACGGCTTTTGCTGGACTGTACCATTTCAATCTGCAGGTGGGAAGACTCTGTTTGCAGCCCCACCTCAGCACATGCCCAGGAGCATGTTCTGGAGACAGGTCCTGTCCCACTTGTGCTGAGCATATCCAGGGAGTGTTTTAATGAGGGCAGTATTTAGACACGGCCTCTAGACTGAGCACCTTCCATGGTGCAGCCCGGCAAACACCGTTCCCTCGCTCTGGCCTCAGACGGCTCTCCCTGCAATCCGGCCACTGTCCTTGTGGCCTGCGCTGCACCGCCTCTCACCTGGCTGGGTCCTTCCTGCCATGTGGAGCCCAGAGCAGAGCACAGTCCTCCAGCTGCGGGCACCCCAGAGGGACCTCCTTCTCATACGGACCTGGATTCTCATGGCCCCACGTACATCAGTCGCAGAAGAGGAACTGTACCCCCCTTGCCGGATCAGGGCCAATGTGTCCTCAGCCTCTCTCCCAAAGGTGCACCTGGATTGGAGGGAAAAGATGGGGTGTGCTAGAGAGAACCCTGACGGGCTGCTCTTCTCTTCCCTGGCCAGGCGTTTGGCGAGCACCTGTCCTCCGCACAGAGCACGACAGTGGCGCTCCAAGCAATAGAGCACCTCACCAACCAGAAGGAGACCCTTGCTCAGGCCGCAGGGGTCCTGCTGAGCTCATTCCTGGAGGAATGCGGGAAGGACATGGATGATGTAGGAAACAGAAAAGACCCAGGACATGGGTGTTCCATAAAGGAAACGCTTTTCCGGGTGTAGACTTGGTTTGTATGTCATGACAGACTCGGTCTCTGGCAATTCCTGGATTATTGAACCTTGGAATTGCCAGAGACAAGCAGAGTACGGCAGCCACTCCCGATTTTGTTAGCCACCCAGGAATGCCTCGTTCTCGGTTGTTTTGTGACATGCAGACCCAGAAACTCCGGGCTGTTTATGAGTTAAACTCAGAACAACCAAGTCAACTCAGAACAACCAAGAATTGCTGTGTTCACACATCGCAAAACAACTCAAGAATAGAAAATGCCTGAGTTATTCATGAAAGGGCTCATGCACAGCTGAATGGCCTCGTTTGTCTGCAGCAATTCTTGGGTTGAGCAGTCCAAGGAATGCCTTGTGGCCCCAGCAAAGAGGACCCAGCCTTGTGTCTCGGCATCCTGTTCGCCCCTGGAGAGTCAGTGACATGGTTCCCATGGCAGGACAACCCGTCGTGGGCTGCCAGTATCCTGCCACCATAGCCAGTGCTGCTGCATTTAGCCAGTCAGCAACCCTGACCACCCCCAGGCTGGCTGTGCCTCCCAGTGGGCGGAGCATGGCTTGTGCCAACTGGCGATGGGCGATGCCAACTGGCGAAGGGATCCAGCCCCTCCTCCTCCAGTCCAGTGCAGTCGCAACCAGCTTTATTCTCTTGGTGGTCAGAAAGAGGAAGGCCGCTTTCTTTCTTCTCTCTTCTGCCAACTGCTCTCCATGTAGGAGGGGGAAGGTCAGCCTCAAACCGGTGGAGGAGAGATTCCTCTCCCCTCCCAAATCTCCATGCCCGGAATTGGGTGCAGGCCCTCGGGTGGGCTCCGTGCTTGGGAGATGGGTGCCTCGCTAGAGGACGGCCACCCGCACCCCCTGCATCACAGGCAGGGCTCCCGGGGCACGTGGGGGGCAGCAAGCAGTCCAAGGCAGCGGCCAGCGCAGCCACAAGCTAGGGATTGCCACCTTGAGACCAGGTGCCCTTCCACGAGGAATATGGACCTGCTTTGCACGCTGAATTATGAGAGCCAGCACCACATCCAGCTGTTCCTCGCATCCTTCCAGTTGCCCACAATCGTCAGAGAAATATATAACCAGCTCTCCAAGATCGAAGACCCCTTCACGAAGGAGGAGACGATCCGGGCGGTGTGCAGCCTGGCCGCACGGCGGATGAGCGGGCTGGTGGACGCCCTCCTCAATTGCTCGGTGGAATGCGACGAGTAAGGGCTCCGGGGGGACGGGCAGCCCTCTCCCTCACGCCATTCCCGCAGAAATATCGGGCTCACACGATCTTCTCCTTCCTTCTCTCCTGGAACCTGTAGAACCGCAGCGGAGATATGGAAGGCGCTGA
Source organism: Varanus salvator macromaculatus (assembly GCA_023646645.1). Taxonomy (NCBI): domain Eukaryota; kingdom Metazoa; phylum Chordata; class Lepidosauria; order Squamata; family Varanidae; genus Varanus; species Varanus salvator. The sequence goes on along the minus strand of JAIXND010000765.1, from coordinate 105,563,903 downwards.
CAGCCGACCGCTACTGCAGTGCCAAACTCATCAAGCCTCTGCTCAAGCGGCTGCGGGATGAAGACGTGGATCCTGGAAGCACGTCCGGGCGTCACAGCAGGTCCCTGATGCCCATTGCGGTACGTGACCCTCAGTTCTTCTCCTCGAGGGAGGACTGGCCAGGGGGGCCTGGGCGCTTCGGGCACACCTGCCAGCTGGCCAGAGAGCAGCTGGGCTGCTGCCTCTCTCAGGATCCGGGGCACCCCCTTCAGCAGGGGCACAATGCCTGTCCCGGTTTCTGATGGAGGCACAGAAGCATCCTGGGTTGCTTTGCACGGGCAGGGGCACCATGGCCGGGGAAGGGCCAAAGCGAGTGGCATGGAGGGGGGGGGTGGGGGCGAGGGGACGTCCTCGTGACTTCTTGTTCTCACTTCTCTTCTCCTTCTAGATGTTAAGCTGTGTGGCTGTTTGGGTAAGAATTGGGCACCCTGATCCCTGCAGACGGGGAGGGCACACTTTGTCGCAGGGCTGGGAGGGGAGCCAGGGGCTCCTGGGGCCTAATTCTCCGGTCCTTCACCCACAGGCCACCAGCGCCTTGTGCCACATCCTCTCCATGCCTGAGGCCGCGCACGCCCTGCACAACAAGTTCCCGCACCTGCTCGTTGCCCTGCTCACTCAGATCTATCATGTGAGTGGGACGAGCTGGGAAGAAGACGAGTCCAGTGGCGCAGCTGAGCACCCGCATCCCGCCCCACTGAGGTGAGGAGAACCCCCTCGTGGGTCCCCTCCGGATGGGCCCTTTCTCGGGATACTCGTAGGGCTGCGCACCCAACCAATCGCCCCAACTGTGTCCCTACTGGCTGCGGGGCATGTCCATGCTCAGCGCAGGCCGGGCAGAAGCCACTGGCTCTTATGCCTGGACCAAATGGCTCCCGGTGACGCTCTTTCCCTTCTCTGGTTCAGCACCGCTGTGCAGGCCCTGCAGAACCTCCTGGCCTGTGCAGGATTCACCAGGGAGTGCAGCTTCTTGGGGACGTGCTGGTGCTGGGATCGGCTGTGCAAGGCAGAGGCTTTCTTCAAAGGCCTTTCCGTGCTGGTGAGGTAAGGGATCGAAAGCTTGCAGGCATTTGTGCTGCCACTAAGCGGCCAACCTTCCTCAGTAGAGCAGGGGAACGTGTCTTACAGGTGCAAAAAATGCAACTTGAAATGGACAGGGGTATGCACAGAACCCAGCCGGGCCGGGGGGACCATGGTCACCATATAGCATGACTAGAACCGTCTCTGAGAAGCAAAGGTGTAACTGGAAGCAGCGGCCAAAAGCTAAATCAGAACTTATGAAAGGAGCTGATTGAGCAAGTGTGGGAAGGGAATGCCATTTCTGACTGTTTCCAAGGTCTGCGTTCCTTCTGCCAGGTTCAGTTTAGCCAGCTGTGGTCTAACGGGGCTCCCCCAAGAAGGCAGGTCATTTGTCATGGTCTACATTGGTGCTCACACTGAGGTGGGACCAAAGGCTTGGCCCTGCCCCCTGACCCTTTGCCATGGCTTCCTTGGCTCATGTTTGAGATGTCTGCAGGGTGAATGATATGACTGAAATTGAGGGGAATCCAGGATGGAGCTTGTGGTCTTCACTCAGCCCCTTTCCTTTCCCCCCATAACTCATGCATTGGCCAGCACATGGGTCTCGCAGCCTGAGTGGGTGTCCAGGGAGCCTTCCCAGCTGTGTCCCGTTGTCTCTGCTGTCTGCTGCTTGTTTGCATTCAACAAGACGCACCTGAAGATGACCTTCAGGCTGGCCAATGCCTACCTGCATCACTCTGATCTGACGTAGAAGACGGTTGGCACGGCCATCTTCACCGAGGTGAGCATCCCAGGCCAGGGATGTCAGCAGCCTCTTTGGCACAGCACCCTCAGGGACACGGAGGGGAGCAAAGCCAGGCAGATCCAGGTGCCCTGTGGGCTGCTGCTTCCGGCTAGCGGACTGTGCGGAGCTTGGCTTGCTGTCGGTGAACCTGTTTGTGGTTCTTGGCTGGGGCATGAGGAGTGAGATGTCTTTTCCCCCCGAATTTACGCATGATCGCGCCCCTCACTCCTTTTCGACCCCACCCCCTGAGAGTCGAGTCTGGGATTTCCTCTGGCACGGCCCGGTTGCGGATCTCCCCTTCGTTGGCCCGGCTGACCAGCGAGTGCTTTCCCTCTCAGCTCCTTTTCCACCAAGACATTGGCTTCTACTTTGAGAAGCGAGACATCCTCAGGGTCCTCCAGGAGCAGATGATGCAGCGCAGCCTCCTTCTGCACATCTTCGCCGTCCGAGGACTGAGACTCCACACACCTGTTTTCCATCCTCGTGCTCCCCAGTGACCCCCTTTCCCTGCTTCTTCAGCAGGAGCTTCTGGAGCCCATCCTTGGTCCTCTGGTATTCTGTGCTCTGGATCCGGAGAGGGCCATTGCCAATGAAGCCGTCCGGACCCTCCCGTGTGTCTTCCGTCACTTGGAGGTGGAGCAGTTCGGGTTCATGGGCACCGACCTCATCCCTCACCTCCTGAGATACTTCGATTACATTAGTCCGCAGGAATGTGGGAAGCGGGCTCAGTCCCCCCCATGGGAGGTGGCCCACCAGCCTCCCCCAGGCCTCCCACAAGACATGGGCCTGGGTGACGCGCCTCCTTCCCCCTCTCCCCATCCTTTCAGGGTGAAGATGATGTGAGGCAGGCCTCCGTTTCTCTTTTCGGGATGCTGCTGATGGGGGTGAAGGAACACAAGAGACACGGTGTGACGGAGGATGTTCTCAGGAGCCTCGTTCCCCTCCTCATCCAGCTGGCGGATCCTGGGAGCTGCGAGGTGAGTCGGGGCCTCTCTTCCCCAGCAGCTGCTTGCTTGCTCCGTGGGAAGGTGCAGAGGATTCTGGGACTCGGGAGGCCATGGCACCTTCAGGTCGGCAAAAGCCATCGTGCCGTGAGCAGCAGGGTTCACCTTGTCCCTTGCGCTCCTCGCTAGGCTGCTTGGGGTGCCCTTCATGACTGTGCCAGCTTCATGAGGTGGACGGACATTCCCAGCAACCTCCTTGATTCCCAATCTTCCGGCAATCAAAATAACACCTGCCAGAACATCTGCAAACACACCGTGAGTCAGACTGCGGTGGAACCTGCAGGCCAGGGAAGGTGCACAAGGGCAGGAGCATCGCCCTGTAGGGAGAGTTGCAGGTAGAGCATCGCCTTTCGCAGAGTTTCGCCTTTGCCAGGGTATCATGAGGAGGGAAAGTTGCTGGTAGAGACTTGTCTTTTCCTAAGCTTCTCCACTGCCAGAGCACCGTGAGGAGGCAGAGTTGCAGACAGAGCATCACGTTTGGCAAAGCTTCCCCTTTTCCAGAGCACCGCGAGGAGGAAGAGTTGCAGACAGAGCATCACGTTTGGCAAAGCTTCCCCTTTTCCAGAGCACCACGAGGAGGAAGAGTTGCAGACAGAGCATCACGTTTGGCAAAGCTTCCCCTTTTCCAGAGCACCGCGAGAAGGAAGAGTTGCGGATACAGCATCACCTCTTCCAGAGCTTCTCCTTTGCCAAAGCATCCTGCGGAGAGAGAGTTGGGGATAGAGCATTGATCCTTTGCCAAAGCATCCTGCGGAGAGAGAGTTGGGATAGAGCATCGGCATTGGCAGAGCTTCTCATTTGCCAGAGCAACATGCGGAGGGAGAGTTGGGGGTAGAGCATCACCCTTGGCAGAGGTTCTCTGCCAAATAAGAACTAATAAATAAATAAATAAATACCCTTCTGTCAGGGATGCTAAGGCCACTTTCATCACAGAAAATCTACATTGAGTAGGACTGATGGCCTCCAAGGTCTCTTCTGACTCTATATGGTCTATCAACTGCGTAAGATAGAAGATGAACCGAGATGAAAAGAAAAAAAATTAGCCCTTCTCAGAAACCTGCTGTCCTAGCCAGTGGTACATCCAGACAATGGCAAGTTCGTATATCACAAAACTTGCCCTGGCTACACACCACAGAGGCCAGGCTTACATGCCGCAACAAGCAATTGTTTTTTCGCCACTGTGGGCTTGTCATATTGTCCAGTCCCGGTTGTGGTACATCACCACAGCGCATTTCAGGACTGAAAACCACGAAACAGTGGACTGCTCTCTGGTTTCTACTTACAGACATTATCTGTTGTGACATTCAATCACAGAATTTAGAATTTCCATTTCCATTGTTTTAAAACACAGAAACATAGAACATAGAAGCAGTCAGAAGGGGCCTTCTGGGCCATCTAGTCTGACCTCCGGCACCAGCCAGTTCCACTCACAACATGCCCACCATGTGCATGTCCAGCCTATCTTTGAACACCCTCACCAAGGGGCAACCACCTCCCATGGAAGCCCATTCCATACCCTGGGGGTCCCGACTGTCAGGAAGTGCTTCCTGGCATCCAAACCTGGGTTCCCTGAGCTTTGCTCCATTGGAGCACATCCTGCTTTCCTCTGCAGGGGAGAACAGGTCTCTTCCCACCTCCTCTGACACCTCCTTAAGTACCTGCATGTCGCCAACAGATCCCCTCTGAGTCTCCTCTTCTCCAGGCTGAAGAGATCCAGTTCCCTCAGTCTCGCCTCATACGGCACCCCCTGCAAACTGGCCACCAGCCTTGTGGCCCTACGCTGCACTGACTCTAAACTGGCTATATCCTTTCTGTAATGAGGGGCCCAAAACTGAACACAATACTCTGGTTGCGCACGCACCAGAGTCATATAGAGTTGTAGTAATACCTCTCTTGATCTAGAAGCCACATGTCTGGCTATGCAACCAAGGGTGGCATTCGCCCTCTTGGCCACCGCATCACACTGCTGGCTCATGTTTAGCCTGCAGTCAACCAGCACCCCAAGGTCCCTTTCACAAGTGTTGCTCTCCAGCCACTTGTCCCCTAACCTGCACTTATGACAGCTATTCCTATGCTCCAAGTGCAAGAACTTGCACTTCTCCACAATGTACTCCTGTTGTCTCCTGCCCACTTCCATAGTCTGTCCAGATCCTGTTGGATCAGGAGTACCTGCTCCTCAGTTGTGGCCACTGCCCCAGTTTTAGTATCGTCTGCGAATTTGATTAGCAGACTGTTCACCTCTTCTTCCATGTCGTTAATGAAAAGATTGAACAGGATCAACCCCAGGACAGAGCCCTGGGGGGACCCCACTTGTCACTGGCCGCCATCCCGATGATTCCCCATTAATGGTTACCCTGCTTGCGCCTCCAGAACCTCCCTTTAGAGTGCCATCCACCCCTCCTCAACTCCCCTGCCTGCCAGTGACCCATCCCAGGAGACTTCCCCAGTCTGGCCTTCAGTTGGCCAAAGTTGGCCCTCTTGAAGTCCCAGCTTCTAGTGCTTGCCCTGCTGCATGTCTCCAATCCCCTGATCTCAAAGCAACGGATGGAGTGATCACTCGCATCCAGAGCTCCCCTAATCTGTACTTCATCTATCAGCTCCTCCCTATTGGTCAAGTCCAAATCAAAGATGTTTCCCCCCATCATTGCCTCTCGGACCCTCTGTGTGAAAAACCCTCCCTCTATAGCCTCTAGAAAGTGACGTGACCTGGCTGTCACCGCTGAGTGAGTCTCCCAACTAATTTCTGGGAGATTGAAATCTCCCATAATTACTGTGTCTCTCCCTGAGATATCCTTAGAATTTGGCCTGTCAGGACATCATACAGGGCCTCAGGTTGACCTGGAGGGCAATAACATACCCCCACTGCCACATCTCTTTCCCTGTCAAAACCCCCAAGTTTTACCCAGACTGCCTCTACCACATCCCCACTTGTGCCGCATCCTATCTCACTGCATCCTATCCCTTCCCTGACATATAAAGCCACGCCCCCACCTCTCTTTCCCTTCCTGTCCTTTCTAAAAAGATGAAACCCCTCTATGTTCACATTCTAGTCTTGCCTTTCATCCCACCAAGTTTCTGTGATTCCCACCAGATCATACCTTCCTATTCCCAGGAGAGCTTCAAGCTCTTCCTGCTTATTACCCATGCTCCTAGCATTGGTGTACATGCACCTCAACTCCTTCCCACCGCTTCCTTTCCTTGGAGTTCCCAGCCTCCTCCTTCCTCCCTGGTACCCGGCCCCTCTCTGTAGGAGTCCTGTCAGTCCCTGCAGTATCTCTAAAGCCCTGCTCCCAGAGCCCCGATCCTCCCCCACACTTATCCAATGCAGACACATTTCTGGGGGCCTGAACCCCCCCCCAGCTCAGTTTAAAGTCTTCAGGATGAAGCTCGCTAGAGCATCTCCAAAGGACCTTTTCCCCATCCTCGTGAGGTGTAACCCGTCCCTTGCCAGAAGTCCATTGGCAAGAAAACGAGTGCCGTGGTCGAGGAACCCGAAGCGTTCCTTCTGGCACCACACCCTAAGCCAGTCGTTCACCTCAGAGGCCCTCCTGTCCCTTCCTGGCCCAAATCCCTGGACAGGTAAGATTGACGAGAAGGCCACTTGGGCCTTTAGCTCCCTGAGTTCCTTCCCCAAGGCCTCAAAGTCCCTGGTGATCCTGACCACCCCGTCTGGCCACGTCGTTTGTGCCCACATGGATCACCAGGAGCGAGCAAGACGCTCCACTCTGTCCTTCACATGCCGGATGCGTGTGCCCGGCAGGCAGCACACCTCCCTTGTCTCCAGGTCGGGGCAGCACACCGCCACCTCAGTGTCCCTCAGCAGGGAGTCCCCAACCGCCGCCGCAACTTCCTGGTGGTGGTGGGCGGCCGTGCCCTGGCCCTTGCCTTCCTGCAGCGGCCCCCTTGCTGTTGTGGTCCCAGGCTGGGGGTCCTGCTGGTTCCCCGAGGCTCATCAGCCCCAGCCTCCCCAAGCGGAGAGAACCTGCTTCCCGGCTCCAGACTGGTGCCAGGAGGAGGAGGAGGCCGTGCTGGCCTCCCTCTCCTGTGGGTGATGGGCCTCCATGTCTCTGCGGCTGCTCCTCCGTGGCCTCTCCCTCGACCCTCTGTCCAGAGGGGGCTGCTCCCTGGGGGACGGAGGGCTATCTCGGCCCTCAGGCCCCTCATCTCCTCCTCTAGCAGGGTCACCCGCTGGCACCGAGGGCAAGTGTAGCCCTGCCTCTCCTGGGGGAGAAGGGCGAACAGGTCGCAGCTCTCGCAGCGGACAGCAACACCCGTGACTCCCGCCAAGGCCATCTCCTGGTCTGCCATCGGTATCCCTTCCGAGACCTCACCTGGATCCCCTGCCTTGTTAGTCCTGCAGTTCCTCTCGCTCGCCCAGTTCTCCCGGACAATAACCCACTAGCACACACACACACAAGGATAAAATAAACTTAAATTTGAATTGGAGGAAAAACAAAGCAAAGCACAGCACGGCACCAATAAAACAAACAAAAGAAAGCAAAACAAAAAGCAAAGCAATAATAATTTAAACAAAGCCCTCTGCGTCCCAGGGAAGGGAATCCCCAGACAGCCGGTGCCACAGCTAAGGGACGCAGACACAGGATGATGCCTTATCAGTCCCTCAGGCCGGTGCTTCCTCTGCGCTGCTCCTGGCCCCTCCTGGCCCCTCTGGCCCCGCCCCCTTCCTCTCCGCTGCTCCTGGCCCCCTGCTTCCTCCTGGCCCCTCCGGCCTCTCTGGCCCCGCCCCTCCCTCTCCGCTGCTCCTGGCCCCCGGCTCCCTCCTGGCCCCTCCGGCCTCTCTGTCCCCGCCCCCTCCCTCTCCGCTGCTCCTGGCCCCCTGCTCCCTCCTGGCCCTCCGGCCCCTGCCCGCCCCCTCCCTCTCCGCTGCTCCTGGCCCCCTGCTCCTCCTGGCCCCTCCGGCCTCTCTGGCTCTGCCCCCTTCCTTTCCGCTGCTCCTGGCCCCCTGCTCCCCTGCCCAGCCCCTGCCTTGCCTTTGCCAGGCCCCTGGCCACGCAGCCCTCTCTCCCAGCCGGTGCCTCTGCTGCTCTGCCAAGAGGCCACAGCCAAAAGGCAGGGGCATTATAGCCAGAAAGGCCCCCTGCTAAACAGCTATTTTAGCCATGCTAAATGGCTATCTAGATGACTACCGTGCTAACAGAAATTCTGTCTTTAGCATTGAACATTCGGAATGGGTCAGCAGATGGAAACTAGCAGATTATAATCACGTGTTATGCATATTAAAAAGTGACCATGTAAAAAAACACGTCAGGGCAAGTTTGACTCTGAGTTGTACAATCACCAAAACCACAGGGCAAGTTTATCTCCCTGCCTCCTCTTTAGCGCTTCCACAATCGAGAAATGAAACACACCACGGAACATGGTTCCAGAGATGGAAAACGCGGCCCTCCTCTGGCTTTCGTTGCCATGGATTCCACAGAGAATACAAGCAACTCCTGTCTCCCATTGAGAGTTGGCAAATAAGGTGAACCTATCATTTATTTAAGGAGTTGTTTGTGACCCTGTCCTGGATTTGACTAGCACATGACCAAGCAACCCACGGTTGGTTTGCTGAGCCTCCTCCTTCCCCACGTCCCAAATGCATTTGTGGCACTACAATGTTGTTAGTCGCGAAGTTGTGTCCGGCCCATCGCAACCCCATGGACAACACTCCTCCAGGCCTTCCTGTCCTCCACCATCCCCCGGAGTCCAGCCAAGCTCACGCCGACTGCTGCAGTGACCCCATCCAGCCCTCTTTCTCCGCCATCCGCTTCCTCCTTTGCCGTCAATTGTTCCCAGCATTTGGGCTTTCTGAACCATGTATGCATTTCCCCCAGTCCTGAAAGGACGAAGTGTCCCCCCTAAAGCTTCACAAGGTAGAACCTGCGGGTCCCTCAGACAAACACCTGCCTTTGCAAAAGCACCAGGAAATTAATTATCTGTGGCAGGGAAAGCAGGACAAAATCGCAACAGTGACTCGCTCACCGAGGACAGATCCTGCCCTCCTCAAAGAGAAGCCAGAGGGGGAGGCCAGAGGCACCTTTGCGTCCTCCTGACCTTTTCAAGATCCAGCGTCTCTCCCAGCCAGGGGCGGCCCTTGAAGCCCTGGGGTGAGTCTTCCCCATTTGGAAGGGTGGCTTTCTGGGCTAATTGGCTGCGTGCCAGTGATGAGTGGATGGGGCCCTGCATCCACGAAGCATTGCAACGGATGCCTGCAAGAGAGACTCACCAAACACGGTGCAAGCCTTCGCCTTGCGTGGGCGAACAAGCACGGAGAAAAAGGATAATTCTGTAGCTCTCCGGGCGTCCCTCACCAACTCCTTCGAAGGTTCACAGCGCGCCTCCCTGGCCTTGGTCCTGCCCTGCAGAAACAGCCAGTGCGAGTCCAGCACGAACCACCGTGAGCGTGACGCGAGCCAGGGACAGCCAGCTCTTCCCCCGCCGACGCCTTTCCCACTCCCAACTGACAGCACCGTCCCAACTGTCAGCCTGCGCTGCCTCCTCCACATTCCGAGCGGAAGCTGGCTGCTCGTCCTGCCCTCCCATCACCAGGCACCAGGCATGGTCCGCCTCTTCTCTGGGGCAACAGCCCCTGCCCCACACCCCCCTCCCCAGGCCAGTGGGGACACATAGACACAGAGCGAGGCAGAAGGGGCCTCCCGGGCCATCTAGTCTGACCACCGGCTCCAGCCGGCACCGCTCACAACATGCCCACCATGTGCATGTCCAGCCCGTCTTTGAACACCCGCACCGATGGGGCCTCAACGACCTCCCGTGGGAGCCCATTCCGTACCATTGGGGTCCCAACTGTCAGGAAGTTGTTACCAAATTGTTACCTGAAACAGACTCTCCCCAACACTTAAGCTAACCACTTAGCCAGAAATCTGCAGCCATGTTGTACTTCCTGTCCAGGAGGGAGAGGGGAGGTATGGAGACCCCTGTGTGAACTCCTGGGACAGGATGACTGGATGTCAAAGAGGGTAAATGAGAAGTATCTTTGGAGCCTGGGACGGTTGGAATCCGGGTGAAGCCTCCATAAAAGTAGCAAATTACATTATACAGTACTAGTAGGTGAGAAACATAGAGCGGGTGTGAATAATTCAGAGATAATCAACAGATACAGGAGAAAGGGGAGTCTCTGGATAAATAAAGAGTTTTCTGTAAACTAACAAAATAGGACAAAATAATGGGGAAATGAATTTACTTTGTATCCGGACAACATGTTATGACATAGGGTATATAATAAATGTTGTCTGTACCTCTTTCGAGACTCTGATTTCGGAAGCATCTCCCCTTTGCCTCCGCTTATTCTATCGTGCACCAGAATAAAACTGCTATTAGCTCTAAGTCTCGTCTCAGGCTCTGTTTAGCTTTGGGTCTGGGATCCACCCGGGGTTTGCCCCAGCTGTTCACTGGTTTCAGTCCGGTAACAAAATGGAACCCGTGTTCCCTGAGCTTTGCTCGGTTGGAGCGCATCCTGCCTTCCTCTGCAGGGGAGAACAGGTCTCTGCCCCCCTCCGTGTGATGTCTCCTCACATACCTGCATGTCGTCCACATGGAAGCGGCACCCAGGAGCAGCATATGGCTGCCCCTTCCCACAGGCCTTGTCCACCAGCTCATGCGGCTTCTCCAGGAGAGCTGCCTCAGCCCCAGAGGCATGGGCACCTTCCCAGGGAGCCAGCGACACCCTGGACGCAACACCCCCCGCCCAATCCCCCCACCAAGGAGGTTGCCCTGTGATAGCATCTCGGTGTTCAGTGTGTGAGGACATAAAAACTCGGGTCCGTGGGAAAGATCGGCCGTTTGCGCCCCTGCTGCTTCACTGCCCGGTGCCCCAGTGCCTGCGCTCAGTGACGGCCATATAGTGCTGCGCAGAGGCAAACTCAGCCACAAACTCTCTCATTCAGGCGCTTCTATTCCCTGCTGGTCACGTGCACCAATGCAGGGTGCTCAATCTCCGGATCGCCTTAGGACAATGGCGTCCCGATGTCTTAGGCAGGACGTGATGCTCTGAAGCGATCGGGAATACGGGAGACGATAGCATGGGAGCATTCCTGACTGCCGCGTGGATAGGTCTGTCTGGCAAATCCTGGACGGCTCAGGTCAGACGGTCCGTCTGTTTGCACATGCAAATGTGCCTGGAGGAGTCACTCCGGGAGCCTGGCTGGACAGCCACTCGCTGCAGGGCTTGCCTCTCTTCGGGGAGCCCACCCAGAAACACCTGACTGCCCTTGTTCCCGTTGTCCTACAGCTGGTAAGGACACAGGTATTCCCAGTCTAGGGAAGAGTTCCCTCTTCGCAAGGCACCAGCAACGCTGAACAGTGACCTGGCGTGCAAAGCTGCTGCCTTGTGAGAAAGAGGCGTGTGCTTGATTGTATAACACAAAGGCTCACGTAAGCAACATTCTCCTCCCAGGACGTATCTGAACTTCCCCGACACCGACAGGTGATGTGCCTTGGCGAAAGATGCCCAAGAGCCTGCCTCCCGCTGCCGGGTTCCTGCGCGTCTGCGGCCGCTCATTGCTCCGCAGGACAGCTGCCAGCACCAGCCGGTCCAGGTTCCTGTCTCAGTTGCTGTCCTCAGTTGCTGGCACCTGCAGGACCGCCTGCTCCCGTATCGAGCCGCCCAGTCCCCGAGATAAGGTGAGGTGGCCCTTCTGAGAGAGCTGCTCTCCCAGGAGGTAAGGAGGATGGCAGAGAGAAGTGGGGCCTTCTCAGTGGCGGCGCCCATCTCTGGAACAGCCCTCTGGGAGCAGGTCGCCTGACACCATCCATACAATCTTTTCAGCACCAGGCAAAACCAACTGCATCTTCTAGACAATGTAAGAATGTCTAGATTCTTACAATGTCTAGATTCTTACAACGCAAAACGTTGTGCATTTGTAACAGCCTTGCTTTATGCTGCTCTCTAGCTTCATGTATTATTTTAATCTATTTATATCTGGCCCCTTGCTGGGATCTTGTGATTCTTATATGTATATTGGTATTATTTGGTATTTTTGTGACCCACTTAGGACTAAGGTAGCGGCAGGATATCAGTTGAGTAAATGCGCAAATGACTAGGATATCCCTGGGAGCTTCCTGACCCCATTCCTGCGCCCCTTGGACCACCTGGGCCTGGTCAAGTGCTGGCGCCCGTCCAGCCCAGTGGCCTGCACCAAGCCCAGGACGCCGAGAACAGGGGCTGGAGCAAGAGCAGTGGGCAGGGGGGCTGGGAGAGGGCAGGGGGAGCAGGAGGCACGCGCCCCCCAAAGCCACGAAGGGGTCCCACATTTGCATCTCCCTTCTCACGTTTCTGCGGTTGTATTTGCTTCGGCGCAAGAGCCATCTGTGGTTGGGAAGGCAGCCTGGATCTCGCTCAGCACTTAGTGCGAGGTTTCTGCATGCAGGAAATCATGACTCTGCACCAGAGCTGGGAGATTTGCAGCCCTTCAGCTGTTCTGGCTGCCATCACCAGGGCTGGGGGATGATGGGAGTTGTAGGCCCAAACTGCACATCACAGGGCTGGAATCCCGGGGCCAGCCGAAGAACGGAGAACAAGTAGTCCTCCAGATGGAATGGACTACAGCTCCCATTGCACCTTACCACAGGCCATGCTGCAAGGGCTGATGGAAATTGCACTTCAGCAACAGCTGCAAGGTTTCCTGCACTTTGGCTTGGATCAAACCCATAAAGGAAAAAGGGAAAGAATTCCTGTTTGTTCATCTTGGGCTTTGGTGGTAAAGCATCTTTCCCTCCATGCTTAGAAAAGTCCCCCCTCCCATTGAAAGCAACCACACGTGATCTGGAGATGGCAGGTGCGGTACTCAGGCCCCTGGTGGGTGTCCGGTCAGGGAAGGCTGCAGCAGCACAGGTGCAGAGAACAGACGAGGCCGCCCCTCTCTTGGAATCGCTCTGCTGCCCAAGCCCTCCTTCTTCATGAGCTTCTCTCCCTGGGGGCAGAAACACTGGCCCTGTCCTTGTTCAACCCTTGGCCTCCCCAAGCCCCTTTCCCCAAAACATCTGGAGCAGCTGCTGGAAAGCTCTGATCCTGGGAGAGCCACGCTCCTGGGGGGAGGGCAGTGGTGGGACCCCTGTCCGGGGTGCCGGGGGACCTTCCTGGCCTGGAACCTGGAGGGGAAGCTCCAGGGAAGCTCGTCCAACGCCTGCTCTGGCTGGGGGCATGGGCGCTGCAGGGGCTCGGGGGGCGCTGGCCTGCCCAACCGCCCTTCCGGACAAGCGCTGCCCCCGTGGGAGGGAAGGCTGGCAACCAAGCCACCCTCTCACATGATACGGATCGGGGCTCCATGCTCTCCCAGACTCTTCCTGAGAGCCCCGTGGGACTGATGCTAGGAAACTCCGAATGAATCCTGCCAGAAAAGGGGTGCTTGTGTGTGCCTTTGTGCTATGAAATGCCTGCACCCCCCAAAGCAGGAAGCACCCCAAAATCCCAAGCCCAGTTACTGCTTGGCATTTGGTGCTATTTGATAGATAGGCGGGAAGAAGGGGACAGCTTCCCCCAGAGGCTGCCAGGGCTGCTGTTTGTCTGACCAGTGAGAGCTGGTCTGGCTGCCTGGTTAACAGCATTGCAGTCACCCTCATTAGTGTGCCAAGACCCACAGAAATCCCATGCTCCTTATGTTCATATCCTGCCATCAAATGCCATTGGATCGAGCCCCCTCTGCAGCCCCCTCACCTTCTCCTGACTGTGTTCACCTTGCTTAGTATCAACTGCCCAGCTGCTGGGCCATGTGACTCGGACTCTCTAAAACACTCTGTGTATGCTCTGAAAGCCTATAGTTGGTGGTGGAGAGTGCCACCTGGTGGGATGCTGTCGTTAAGTCACTGCAGTGGGTCTGGCGGGGTCTAACCCATAAAAGTGCTGGGGGTCAAGGCCCTGTACCAGATCTTGAATTACTTCCCCCTCCCCCTCTGGCTTCGAAGTCGCAATCTGAAGAGTCTACACCTCGGGGTACATCTGAGGGGCTAGGAAAAGAACCATACATTGTGCTGGACAGTCCAGAGAGAGAGAGTGATGAAACTGTGCCAGGATGACGGCGATAGAAAATGATGTATGTAGATTACGCCTTTTGTTAAATTTGTTAAATTTATGTAGGGTGGTTTATGTAGGGCCTATCCATGATAAAAAGTTTGGAAGAAGAAAAAAATAGAACCATTTGTTTTTCCTTAATTTTGTTTTTCAATTTTTCAATTTTTCAAATTTTATTATGGCCACTTTAAAATTTTTAACTTGAAACATGAATGGCATGAGGCATGTCGCACACCGTGAAGAAATACTGACTAGTCTGAAAGGATTGGATAGGGATATATACGTTCTACAGGAGACCCATTTTTGCACCGAAAAAGATCACAGCTCAGCACAAAGGTTATGGACACAAGGCCCTTCCATATGGTCATACGGTGAAGAATACCAAGGCGTCAGGATATTATTTAGAGCTACCAAAAGTTTAACTGTGGACTTTGTGCTAGAAGCGATCCCTGGGAGGCTGGTCGTGGTGGACTTTACGATTCATGCTTTGAGAGAGGATGGTGGCGAAAACAAACTCCTTTTCCGGTTGTGTGGACTGTATGCTCCGATCAAAGCCAATGAACGGAGAGACTTGTGGGACCACTTGAAAACCTATTGCAATACTTGCAGGCACGTCATTGTAGCCAGAGACTTTAACAATAGGGTCGTTGTGTCAGACAGGATAACCTACGTCAATGAAGATCAAATGGGAGGAAGATGGTGTCAGAACGAGACGGTTGTGATTAACGGAGCTCTGTTATCATGCCAGTATTGCTCGGTAGCGAGTCGTGGGAGACTCATCTAAGCCCTGTTGGGGTGAAGACAGATTACCTGGGCACACTTTTGGCTTGATATGAGATGGCTATCTCATATCTGCTGGGAGCAATTCGGGTACTTCTCAACCGAGTAACACAGGGGGTGGTTCAGCCCCTTCAAGTTCTCGACATCTTAATTTAGCTTAGGATTTTTATTAGCCAGATAACATAGAAACATAGAAACATAGAAACAGAGCGAGTCAGAAGGGGTCTCCTGGGCCATCTAGTCTGACCTCCGGCACCAGCCGGCTCCGCTCATGACATGCCCACCATGTACATGTCCAGCCTATCTTTGAACACCCTCACCGATGGGGCCTCAACGACCTCCCGTGGAAGCCCATTCCACGCCCTCGGGGTCCTAACTGTCAGGAAGTGCTTCCTGGCATTCAAATTGAACCTTGGCTCCCTGAGCTTTGCTCCATTGGAGCGCGTCCTGCCTTCCTCTGCAGGGGAGAACAGGCCTCTCCCCATCTCCATGTGACACCCCCTCACATACCTGTATGTTGCCAACATATCCCCTCTGAGTCTCCTCTTCTCCAGGCTGAAGAGACCCAGTTCCCTCAGTCTCGCCTCATACCCCATCCCCTGCAAACCAGCCACCATCCTTGTGGCCCTACGCTGCACTGACTCCAACCTGGCTATATCCTTTCTGTAATGAGGGGCCCAAAACTGAACACAATACTCCAGTTGCGGGCGCACCAGAGTCATGTAGAGTGGTAGTAATACCTCTCTTGATCTAGAAGCCACACTTCTGGCTATGCAACCAAGGGTGGCATTCGCCCTCTTGACCACCGCATCACACTGCTGACTCATGTTTAGCCTGCGGTCAACCAGTACCCCGAGGTCCCTTTCACAAGTGCTGCTCTCCAGCCACTTGTCCCCTAACCTGTACTTATGACAGCTATTCCTATGCCCCAAGTGCAAGACCTTGCACTTCTCCACATTGAACGCCATCCTGTTGTTGTCTCCTGCCCACTTCCATAGTCTGTCCAGATCCTTTTGGATCTGGTGTATCTGCTCCTCAGTTGTGGCCACTGCTCCAGTTTTAGTGTCGTCTGCGAATTTGATCAGCAGACTGTTCACCCCTTCTTCCATGTCGTTAATGAAAAGATTAAACAGGATCGGCCCCAGGACAGAGCCCTGGGGGACCCCGCTTGTCACTGGCTGCCATCCCGACGATTCCCCGCTAATGGTTACCTTCTGCTTTCGGTCAGTCAACCATGCCCTAATCCACCGGACAGTGCTTTGGTGTATCCCAAAACTCCTCAGTTTCTCCACCAGGATATCATGGGGCACTTTGTCAAAGGCCTTGCTGAAATCCAGGTATACCACATCCACTGCATCCCCTCCATCTAGCCATCTTGAAACCTTGTCATAGAATTCCACAAGGTTTGTCTGGCAGGACCTGTTTTTGCGGAAGCCGTGTTGTGTGGCTGTCAGCCTCCCTTCCCTATCTAGCATCACTAGATCTCTCTCTATTATGAGCCTTTCCATTGTTTTTCCTACAATGGACGTAAGGCTAATCGGTCTATAATTCCCCATGTCCTTCCTACTACCCTTTTTGAAAATAGGGACCACCGATGCCACCCTCCAGTCCTCTGGAACTTCACCTGTTCTCCACGAGGCCTCAAAAATGGAGGCCAGCGGGCGTGAGAGAACCCCTGCCAACTCTCTAAGTACTCTCGGGTGTAACCCGTCAGGGCCTGGCGCCTTTGTAATGTCCAATGCCCTGAGGAGCCCCTCGACTTCAAGGAGGGTGACTCTAATCTCTGCCCCTAAGTCCCCAGCCTCATCCAATGTCCTATACGGATATCCCCCGTCCTGCTTTGGGGAGAACACAGAGGCAAAATAGTCATTTAGCATCTGTGCCTGTTCCCTCATGTCAGTCACTGGATCTCCTTCCTCCTTATTTAGTGGTCCCACCACTTGTCTCCCCTTCCTTTTCCTATTTACATGCTGGAAGAAGCCCTTTTTGTTGTTCTTGATATTCTTGGCAAGTCTCAGCTCATAATCAGCCTTAGCCTTGCGAAGAATCCTTCTGCAACGGGCCTCCTCCTCCCGGTATACCCTTTTGTCTATTTCCCCCAGTACCCATTTCCTATGGAGGCTCCTCTTTCGTCTAATCCCCCTAACCACCTCCTTTCGCATCCATGGCGGCACTCTCCTCCGCCTCCCCACCTTACTGACTAGAGGTATTGTCAGGGCTTGCGCCTGCAAAACCTCCCTTTTGAGTGCCATCCACCCCTCCTCTACTCACTTACCTTCCAGTAACCTATCCCAGGAGACTTTCCCCAGCCTGGCCTTCAGTTGGCCAAAGTTGGCCCTCTTGAAGTCCCAGCTTTTAGTGCTCGCCCTGCTGCACGGCCCCAGTCCTCTGATCTCAAAGCAAAGGATGGAGTGATCACTCGCATCCAGAGCTCCCCTAATCTGTACTTCATCTATCAGCTCCTCCCTATTGGTCAAGACCAAGTCCAGGATGTTTCCCCCCCTCGTCGCCTCTCGAACCCTCTGTGTGAAAACCCACCCTCTAGAGCTTCTAGGAAGTGACGTGACCTGGCTGTCACCGCCGAGTGAGTCTCCCAAGTAATATCTGGGAGATTGAAATCCCCCATAATTACTGTGTCTCTCCCCCGAGATATCCTTAGAATCTGGCCTGTCAGGACATCATCCAGGGTCTCAAGTTGACCTGGAGGGCGATAACATACCCCCACTGTCAGGTCTCTTTCTCTGTCAAAACCCCTAAGTTTCACCCAGACTGCCTCTACCGAATCCCCATCTGTGCTGCACTCTATCTCACTGCATCCTATCCCTTCCCTGACATATAAAGCCACGCCCCCACCTCTCTTTCCCTTCCTGTCCTTTCTAAAAAGGTGATACCCTTCTATGTTCACATTCCAGACTTGCCTTTCATCCCACCAAGTTTCTGTGATTCCCACCAGATCATATCCTCCTATTCCCAGGAATGCTTCAAGCTCTTCCTGCTTATTACCCATGCTCCTAGCATTGGTGTACATGCACCTCAACTCCTTCCCACTGCTTCCTTTCCTTGGAGTGCCCAGCATCCTCCTTCCTCCCATCCTCCCTGGTACCTGGCCCCTCTCTGTAGAAGTCCTGTCAGTCCCTGCAGTATCTCTAAAGCCCTGCTCCCAGAGCCCCAATCCTCCCTGCACACTTGTCCAGTGCAGACACGTTACTGGGGGGCCTGAACCCACCCCCCACTGGCTCAGTTTAAAGTCTTCCGGATGAAGCTCGCTAGAGCATCTCCAAAGGACCTTTTCCCCATCCTCGTGAGGTGTAACCCATCCCTTGCCAGAAGTCCATTGGCAAGAAAATGAGTGCTGTGGTCGAGGAACCCGAAGCGTTCCTTCTGGCACCACACCCTAAGCCAGTCGTTCACCTCAGAGGCCCTCCTGTCCCTTCCTGGCCCAAATCCCTGGACTGGTAAGATTGACGAGAAGGCCACTTGGGCCTTCAGCTCCCTGAGTTTCTTCCCCAAGGCCGAAAAGTCCCTGGTGATCCCGACCACCCCCTGCCTGGCCACGTCGTTTGTGCCCACATGGATCACCAGGAGTGGCTGGTGACCCCCGGAGCGAACAAGACGCTCCACTCTGTCCTTCACGTGCCGGATGCGTGCGCCCGGCAGGCAGCAAACATCCCTTGTCTCAAGGCTGGGGCGGCACACCGCCGCCTCAGTGCCCCTCAGCAGGGAGTCCCCAACAACTATCACCCGCCGCCGTACCTTCTCGGTGCTGGTGGGCAGCCGTGCCCTGGTCCTCGCCTCTCCTGCAGTGGCTCCCTTGCCTCCTGATGTCCCAGGCTGGGGGTCCTGCTGATCCCCTGAGGCCTCCTCAGCCCCAGCCTCCCCAAGTGGAGAGAACCTGTTTCCCAGCTCCAGATTGGTGCCAGGAGAAGGAGGAGGCCGTGCTGGCCTCCTCCTCCTGTGGGTGACATACCTCCATGTCTCCGCAGCTGCTCCTCCCGTGGTTTCTCCCTCAGCCCTCTGTCGAGAGGGGGGCTGCTGCGGGGGGGTCTGAAGAGCTCTCTCGGCCCTCAGGCACCTCACCTCCTCCTCTAGCAGGGTCACCATCTTGCACCGAGGGCAAGTGTATCCCTGCCTCTCCTGGGGGAGAAGGGCGAACATGTCGCAGCTCTCGCAGCGGACAGCAACACCCGTGACTCCCGCCAAGGCCATCTCCTGGTCTGCCATCTGTAACCCTTCCGAGACCTTACCTTGGTCCCCTGTCTTGTTAGTCCTGCAGTTCCTCTCACTCTCCCAGTTCTCCCAGGCAAAAACCCCACTTGCACACACACACAAGGAGAAAATAAACTTAAATTTAAATTGGAAGAAAAAAACAAACAAACAAAGCACAACAAAGCAAAGCAAAGTGCAAACAAAACAAAACAAAAACACACAAACAAAACAAAAAACAAACAACAAACAATCAAACAAACAACCTCTGTGTCTCAGGGAAGGGAGTCCCTGGACCGTCCGGACTGCAGCTCAGGGACGCAGACAAGGGACGCCGCCCGAGCTGGGCCTGCTCAGCCCCTCAGGCCAGTGGCCCTGCCCCCTGCTTCCCCCTGGCTGCTCTCGCTCTCTGGCCCACCCCCTCCCTCTGCTGCTCCTGGACCTCTGCTCCCACCTGCCCAGCTCCTACCTTGCCTGTGCCAGTCCCCTGGCCACTCAGCGCTCTCTCCCAGCCTGTGCCTCTGCTGCTCTGCCGCTCTGCCAAGAGGCCAGAGCCAAAAAAAGATAAGCATTGGAACTGCTGAGTAAATACTTTTTTTCTGAAATATTACCCGTGGAAAAGCTGCATTTGTTTATAATTTGGCATCAAGAAAAGAAAAAAGCCCTCCAGATGTTTAGGCGGCGACTGAGATAAGAGTGCTGAGGCTTTTGTCCAAGTTGAAGCCAAAGAAAAAGACTTTTTCCTCTAACCTCTCCAAGGGTGAAGAATTAAATTAAATAACTACGGTGCAATTAGAGATAGAAGTTTAAAGCTTCGATCGATCATCTTGGATATCTGTTTGGACTTCTGCCAAGAGTAACTGGACACCCAGGATATTTTATACATTGCGGGATGCTTTCTTCTTTAATGTGATGACTGTTTTGGGTGAGCATTCCTATTTTCCTTTTGCAATACTACTGGTAGAAAAAATCTATCTGTTGCTAATTGGTATAAAGAAGGGGAAGGAAGGAAAAGAGAAAAAAAAGAATAGGAAGGATATAAGAATCTCCATTTTCTCTCCTGCGTTTCTGGGACTGCTGCCAAAGTATTTGGCAATTTGCCAACTGTCTGACCACTAGTGATCTAGAGAAAAGAAAATTGGAATTGGCCTTGGCTATCACTCTGTGGCTATTGGAATTATGGCAACAATGGAAGAGTTTAAAAGAACATTTTTGGCAATGAAAGAATCTTTAACAGCTTTACAAACATCCCAAGAGGTGATGTTGATACAACAGGAAATCTTCTCAATTGAACAGAAAAAACGCTTTGATAAACTTGATGCCTCTTTTTTCAAAATGGTGGTTGGTGTACAATCCAAAACTGAACAGAATATACAAGAAACACAACAAGTATATGAAAAATTTGAAAAATTTGAAATTGTGGATAAAGAAACAAAACTAGCAAAACCAATAAATAAACTATCATGGAATTTATTTGCTATATTAGAGAAAGAGAAACAAATTTGGCCACTAAAGGAAGGATTTTTTTTTTCTGAAGGATGGATGGATCCTGAATTAATTATAATTGTCTCTGAGGAAGAAGAAACAGTGAAGGCTGATTTGCAGCAAGAAACACAGTCATTGGGAATAAATACTGACCTACAACAAATGCTACAATTATTGAAGATAAAGCAAGAAATAGTGAAGATTGAAATACAGACTTTGAAGTGGGTTGATTTTCAACAAGTACCACCAAGGCGAGAAAGATGGGGTGGAGATGTAAAGCTGAAAAATATTGATTTTCAATGAACCTTATTAAAACAAAAGCGGTGGGGCAGAGGGGTAAAAAAGAAATGAGATGAAAGGCTAAGGTATATGATTTCGCTACATTTAAATGTGTTGAATTATGAAGAGATTATAAAATAAGATTTAAACTGAACTAAGAAGGAGAAGAATAGGAGTTGAGTCCTTTTTTTTCCTTTGTGGGTGATATAAGGAAAAATGAGAGATTCTTTTCTTTTTTTTATCTTAAAAATGAATGACCAAAAGCTAAGTTGCATGACCCTTTTGTCTTTGAATTGCTATACTAGAAAATGACTATTATGGGAGTAGGAGGAGCTGTACTAAATAGATTTCTTTTTACAAACAAGATATATTAAAGATTGTAAGGAGCTGGACTCTTATAAGGAGTTAATTGAAAGTGATTAAGTGAAGTGTATGCTAGATGAAACTTTAATAAATTAGCTTAAAGAAAATTTGTTTAAAAGATATCATAGATAATTGTTGTTGTCAAATAGATTAGGCAGTTTACCAGTTCATCAACTGTCACAGCAGGGTTAATCGTGGGCTCCCATATGATAAAACTTTGCTGCAGCATGCCAGGGAGGGGATCGAGGCCTTCCAGATGAAGCAGAGGCAACAGAAGAGAAATACCAAACTTTATAGAACCAAAGGGGCCCTGGTGGACAAGATCGAGTGGGTGAGAGCCAGAACCCAAGCACATTTGAAAGCATGAAGGGCCTGAGGCTCTCTGAGGATGACGCAGTCTCCCTCCATCCCAGTGAGATGTTGGACATCGTGGAACGTTACTTTACTCAGATCTATCAGCAGAAACCCATCCGGGGAGAGGAGATACAGAATGTTTTTGACAGCCTTCCCCAAAAGGACTTAAATGTAATGCACCAAGGACTGGCAGAGGAAGAATTGAGAGAATTAGAAAAACCCATCACTGAGGAAGAGGTTAAGATGGCCATCACGCAAGGAGAAAGCGGATCGGCACCTGGCCCAGACGGCCTAGGCTGGAATTTTTACAAGCTTTTAAACAAATGGATACCGTATTTTTCGCTCTATAAGACGCACCTGACCATAAGACGCACCTAGTTTTTAGAGGAGGAAAACAAGAAAAAAAATATTCTGAATCAAATGGTTTACTGAACTATTTAATAAACTATGGGATGTGTTGGGATCTCTTAATCCCAGTTGCTTTACTCTCATGTGCCTCTAGCATACTGTGTGCATGACCCCCCCATCCCCCACAGACTGTGCATGTAACTGTTAGGGGATGAAAACATCTTGTATAGAATCCATCTCTGCAGTCCCTTCAATGCCACATGTATTTCCTGTAAGTCTGAATAAACTGTAAATATTCTTTTGAATATTTTTAAGAAAACTAAGATCATGGCATCCGGTCCTCTCACTTCCTGGCAAATAGATGGGGAAGAAATGGAGGTAGTGACAGATTTTATTTTCCTGGGCTCCAAGATCACCGCAGATGGGGACTGCAGCCAAGAAATTAAAAGACGCTTGCTCCTGGGGAGGAAAGCTATGGCAAATCTAGACAGCATACTATAAAGCAGAGATATCACCCTGCCAACAAAAGTGTGTATAGTCAAGCCTATGGTTTTCCCAGTTGCAATGTATGGCTGTGAAAGCTGGACCATAAGGAAGGCCGAGCGCAAAAGGATTGAGGCCTCTGAGTTGTGGTGCTGGAGAAGACTCCTGCGAGTCCCTTGGACCGCAAGGCGATCAAACCGGTCAGTCCTAGAGGAGATCAACCCTGACTGCTCTTTAGAAGGCCAGATAGTGAAAATGAAACTCAATACTTTGGCCACCTAATGAGAAGGAAGGACTCCCTGGAGAAGAGCCTAATGCTGGGAAGAGTAGATGGCAAAAGAAGAAGGGGACAGCAGAGGATGAGGTGGCTGGATGGAGTCACAGAGGCGGTTGGTGTGAGCTTGAGTGGACTCCGGGGGATGGTGGAGGACAGGAGGGCCTGGAGGAATGTTGTCCATGGGGTCGCGATGGGTCGGACACGACTTTGCGACTAACAACAAAATTCTTTTGATTGCACACCCCCAGCATACCTGCTCTCTCTGGTTTTTCTTGCCTCTATCTTAGACAGAGAAGGTGAGCAATGAGGAGAGACCTAAATTCAATCCTCCAACTTTTCTCTCTCTTTTTTTTTTCATATTTAAAAGTGATGCTTAAGAAACTCGGGCTGCATCTACGCATCCTTTTGAGTTGAGAGAAATGTTCACTCAGTGGTCTCTTGTGTGTCATTTCTTCCTCTGGACCAAGGGCATGAAAATCTAACATTTGCACAGTTGCAGAGATCACTATAATAATTGTGTTTCTTGTATCCTCAATTGGAAAGGGAACTTTATATCCACATTGTTTTTGTTAAGCATTTAGAAGTCCCAGTTAATTATCCATGAGGTATTAAAAGGCCCAACCCTTGAAAGACAAAGCTGAATTGTGGGGAACTTCCCTTCCATTCCCAAAAGGTATTTCAAGCTCACTACACTTCTGCTGTTGAATCTTTTTTTTTTTTTTTCAGAACAAAGGAGTGATGGGTGTTTTCATGGGGATTAACCCTTTTTTTTTTCAGAGAGGAGGAAAATGTCCCACTTTCCACTTTTTCACACCATGCATAATTTTGAACATCTTTGCCATGCTTCCCATTACTCATCATTTTCCTAAGAGAAGCAATCGTGGTTGTTGTTAACAAAGTCTGATAGGGGAGCTGCTCCAATCCCTTGATTGTTTTAGTTGCCCTTCTTTGCACTTTTTCCAACAATGTCATTTTTCAGGTGTGGTGGCCAGCACTGTACACAATACTTTAAGTATGGTCATATTAAAGATTTGTGTAAGAGGAATATGATCTTGGAAATTTGATTTTCAATTCCTTTCCTAATTATGGCATTTCCTCCTAATATTTGACATTTTCATCAAGCTGTCCCCCACATTCGCTCTATAAGACGCACAGACATTTCCCCTTAGTTTTGAGGGGGGAAAAAGTGCGTCTTATAGAGCGAAAAATACGGTAGGTCCTGCCATGACTAAAGTTTTTAATTTCTTGTTGCAGCAACCCAAACTCTCTCACTCTTTTTATCAAAGTACTCTCATTTCCTTTGCAAAACAAGGGGATCTCAGTTTGGTAAAGAATTGGAGGCCGATTGCCTTAACCAATGTAGATTATCTCATTTTAGCAAAAATCTTGAATGGAAGACTAGCTCTCGTAGCTCCGAAAATTGTGGTACCTGGTCAAACCAGCGCAGTGCTGGGTTGTAGCATGTTAGATTCCTAATGTTTGTTCAGAGAGCTGTTTGAGCTGGCCAGGGAGGAAAAGTGGAAAGGGAAAATCATGCAGCTGGACCAGACCAAGGCCTTTGATTGTGTTCATCATGATTTTTTGTGGGCTGCCCTGGAGTGGAAAGGGCTGCCCCACAGATTCATACAGTATGTAAAGCTGCTGTATAAGGAGGCCTCGGTGACCCCGCAAGTCAATGGCCACAGAGGAAAAAGGATTCCGTTAGAATTGGGGGTCAGGCAGGGTTCCCCCCTCAGCAACCCCTCTTTTGTACGTTCTGGTTATAGATATGGTCTTATATAAATTGCTGCTGGAAGAGGGGCTCTTGGGACTGGGTCGAGGGATCCCCCAGTCCACACGGGCTGTGGTCAAGTTTGTAGTGCATGCCGATGACGCATCCCTTTTGGTGAACGATGAAGAGGAAATGAAGCGGGCCAAACTCATATTTGAACATTATGGGAGAGCATCTGGAGCACAGATAAACTATCAGAAAAGCTGTGTTATCGACCTGGGTAGGAAAGATCGTCTCATTGTATCAAAGGGTACAGTGAGTTACGCTATTAGGCCTCTGGCTTACTAAAGAGAGTGGGGCATGGAAAACTAACTGGTCCCAATGGATGGAAACACTGAAGGAGAAAATTACTTCATGGCAAAGATGGCACCTAAATGTGTCCCAAAAGGCAATTTATGCTAAGACGTATGTCGTCCCAGTGGCCACCAATATCTCTGTGGTTTATCCGCCACCGATCACTGTGATGAAAGAAGCAGAGGCTCTCTTGTTTAAATTCCTATGGGGGGGCAGCCACTTTCCCTCTCGCCATTGCTGTGGCTCACAGACCTGTCGACAAAGGGGGACTGGACTTCCCATCTGCTACCCTCAAATTTCTCACAGGGTTTCTCAGTTTTAACTTTGGGGCATTCGGGAATGCTGAAGTGAAAATGATGGACTTGGGCTGCCCGGCATGGACCCTGTTATTTACCCATCACTGGGATAGGCATGATTGGTTCCACCAGTGGAGGAGGAAAGGTTCGACCCCACGCACCATCTCGTCGGTGACAAAGCTGATGGGACCAGACTTCTGTTGGGACTTGTATGCCCAGATTAAACAGTACAAAGTGCAAGCCGAATGGCTCCAGGACATCACCAGGCCTATTAAATGCTTAAAGAGAAATGTATACAGGCAGCTTTTGGACATCAATTGCTATAGACCACAGATGGAAAAAAACCTGACAAAGGTAGCCCTCTCGGACTACCTGAAAAAGCAGGTATTTTAATGTATTAGAATTTAATGTATTTAATTTTTAATGTATTAGAATTTGTTGTTTTATTGTTGTGAGCCGCCCCGAGGCTTGTGGCAAGGGGCGGCCTATAAATTTCCAAATAAATAAATAAATAAATAAATTTCATAGACAGGAGAGTTTCCTATAGCCTGTGGGACAGCCGTTAGCATTTTTATCACCAAATTTACAAGTTAAAGGTATCAATGCTTTGGGTACCGGTAGAAAGGCAGCTATGTCCAAGGGCACGCTGTGAAAAGCAGATGCTGACAGGAGAGGCCCCTCAAAGAGAGACTTATGAACACTTTCTAAAGTTGTGTCTGGGAGCCAGAGACACTTGGCCCAAACTGGCGAGAAAAATGGACTGGCCGGAGGTGAAGGAGCAGCAGTGGGACAGCATCGTTTCAGGCACTGAACCAGAAGGAGGCATCAGAGGACCAGGGTAATACAGCAACATCTTTAAGTCCCACTTGGTACAACAGGACAACTGTGTTTTTTCTGGGTGGCTCCAACTATTAGCATGTTAATAGCTAATTTTAAAACTCACTAGGTAACCTAGCAGCATGACTGAATGCTAATTTCTAGAGATACTGTGGCACACAGATCGTATGGACTGGCAAAGCATTTCTTATTAAAATGCTAGATATTGTTGTTTTTCAGTGGGCCAAGTTTAGTTCCCAGTGATGGGTTGAGGATTACTACCTCACACAAAATAACATTTGTTACACCAGAGCTTAAAATTTCAAGTCTAGACCTACTAGCCAGGCAAAAACCTTACTCTCCACCTGGAGCATGCAACCTCGCAGGGCAGAGACATCTCCCCAGATCCTCTGCCACCCCCTCCCCTTCCCATTACATCCTCCAGCTCCTTCCAGCTTTCCCGTGCACTGGAATGGCGCGGATGCGGGGTGGGGCGGGGCAGGAAAAGCTCTCCCAATTCACATCGCTTGGCCCCTCCAGGAAGGCGGAGACCCCCAGCCTCGCTTTGTCTCAGTTCAGGTCAAGAAGCAGCCGCCAGGCTTGCCTTAGGGGGCGAGCAAAGGGTAAAAGCAAGAGAGGGCTGCTTCCTAGAAGGGCCCCGAAAGGAATTTACACTCGCATTTGGCGAGCAGCAAGCGGAATTTTTAACCCCTGTGTTACACAATTAATCTCAATGAGAAGCTGCAAAATACCCACTGAGGAAAAATCATTTCCAAAACAGGATTCACACCATGACATTATTCAGTTCAGTTTCCATGAGCCTGCCTGTACAAAGAAACATAGAAACAGAGCGAGTCAGAAGGGGCCTCCCGGGCCATCTAGTCTGACCTCCGGCACCAGCCGGCTCCGCTCACGACATGCCCACCATGTGGACGTCCAGCCTATCCTTGAACTGGAAACAAACTCCAACTCCCCGTGTTCATTTAGGAAGGCAGGGACTTTTGCAACGCGCTCCGTTCATGTGCAATTTGATCCGCGGAGGTACTTTGCGACCCTCGTGTAGACTCCGGGTTTCTCCTTCGCGGCACAGCCAGCAGACAGCTCCATCCTGTCATTGGCCCCACAAATGATGGAACCGCCAGCATCTCCCTGAAAGGTCAAAACATAAGAGGGGTGGTTAGTATTCTCCAGCAGCCATCAGGACGGGTTAATCAAAATCGCAGGCTGGACAGTGGTGGAGCAGGGGGAGCAAATCAATCTGCCTGCGCACGTTTGGCCACAATACCCCTGCTCACTGGGGGATTGTGGGAGTTCTACACCTTTTTCCTGAATGCACATGCATGTGGCAGCACCCAAAGTAACCTAGGGGATTCTGGCATTGCTGGTTCTGTATTTGGAGGGGTGACCCCCTTTCATAAGCCGGGACATGGTGCAAGTAAGGAGTGGGGGCAGCGTCAGAAGGTGCACCCAGGAACCCATCCTCACCTGAGTCACTCGAAAACAGGATGAAAAAGCCTCCATTCAGTGCATTTTTCTGCACAGCTCATCATTTCTGCCCATTGGAAACACATTCTGACCATCAAAATCTTACCAGGACACCTCCTTTTTGTTCCCCTAACCCTACCCTAGTACACACCCCTAATCCTAATATATGGATAAAGTTCCATTGAGAAAAGGGTGATTTTGAACAGGACTTCGTTGAATAGCTTTTTCTGCACAGCTCATCATTTCTGCCCATTCTAACCACATTCCAACCATCAAAATCATGCCAGCACACCTCATTTTTGTAACCCTAACCCTTTCGTGGTGCTAACCCTTATCCGAGAACTCAAACATGAAATTGCTGGCCTTCTTACTAAAATATTTAACATGCTCCCAAAATTATCCCTTGTGCCAGAGGATTGGAGAATGGCCAATGTAACACACATTTTTAAAAAGGTATCCGGGGGAATGCAAGGAACTACAGGCCAGTTAGCTTAACATCTGTTATGGGTAAACCATGAAAACATTATTAAAGATAAAATCACTGAACATTTAGAGGGACAAGCCCTGATGAAAAGAAATTCAACATGGCTTCCACTAGGGGAAGCCTTGTCTCAGTAGCAGGGGTTGGACCCACTGGCTTTCATGGCCCCTTCCAACACTACTATTTTATGACTAGTCTTGGAATTCTTTGAGAATGTTAATAAGCATGAGAACAGGGGCAACCCAATAGACACGGACTTCCAAAAGGCTTTAGAGCAAACCAAGCAGTCATGGAATGGCGGTGGGGGGGGGGGGGCGGGGTCCTCTTATGGACCACTAATTGGAACCTTGGTTCCAACGGAGCCAAGCTCAGGTAACCCAGGTTCCATTTAGATGCCAGGAAGCACTTCCTGACAGTTAGGACCCCGAGAGTGTGGAATGGGCTTCCACGGGAGGTCGTTGAGGCCCCAGCCCAGGGTGTTTAAGGACAGGCTGGACATGCCCATGGTGGACATGGTATGAGCGGAGCTGGCTGGAGCCGGGGGTCAGACTAGATGGCCCGGCTCACCTTCTGACTTGTTCTGTTTCTATGTTAATGAACAGAAGACAAAGGGTGGGAATAAATGGCAACTTCTCCCAACAGAGAGATGTCATCAGGGGAGTCATATAGAACTCTGTATTAGGACCAATACTTTTCAACCAATTCATAATTGATCTAGTATTAGGAGTAAGTATGAAGTGGGCAGGTTGCTGAAGCCACCAAACTATTTAGGGTTGGGGTTAGATCCACAAGGAATTCTGAGGCACTCCAAAGAGATCTCTCCAAACTGGGAGGATGAGTGGCAAAATTGCAGATGCAGTTTCACTTGGACTATTCAGCTTAGAAAAAAAGGCAAGTAAGGAGAGGCATAACAGAGATGTTCAAAATAATGCCTGGTGTGGAGGAGGCGGCATTTTTCTCCCTCTCCCATAACACTCAAACCCAGCATCACCCCATGAAGCTGACAGGTGGCAGGTTGTGGAAGACCAAAGGAAGGACTTCTTCACACAGCTGTTGTGTCTCCACTGCTCTTCACCTTTCTTTCTCATCTTGAGGGGGTCACTCTCTGTTCTGGTGCTCGTGCCTTTTCTTCTAGCAAGGCAACTCGGTGGCACTTGTTGCACGTGTAGAGCATGTTACTCTCAGATAAGAAAACAAACATCTCACAGATGCTGCAGATCACCACAACTGTGGAGACTTCTGGAGCCACTGTTCATGCTACTTTTGTGACTGTGTCTTGGGGAACAGTGGTGACAACTGGTGCTTTCTCCTGTTTCCACTAAAGGTTAACAACACAGTCCTGCTAGTAAATGGGAGTGTGTTACAGAGAGGAAAATAAGTGTGAAGGGAAACTAAGGGGAAAGGCAGAAGAGAAAAGAAGGGGGGAGAGGTCAGAGACCTCCCTCGCTGAACCCGGCCAGCAAACTCCTGTTTGCTTTCCCTGGAGCTCGGCTGCTCGTATCCCAGCGACCCCAGACCAGCGCCTGCTCCGCTCCCTCTGCTCTGCTGGGAGTCAGAAACCAGAATGAGTCCCCCCCACACCCACAACTGCTGCCGGCTGATCAGGCCACCCCCCTTCAGTGAATCAGCAATCGGCTAATTTGGAACTTCCCTTCAGTTGCATTTTAGAAAACAAAAGGCTGCTTGCTGCACCAGCGCAGCAGGCCCGTTTCTGCTTTGCCTCTGCCTCCTCTTCCACACAACCGCCTCCAAACTGTTTTCTCTCCCTGTTTTCTCCCTGGCCACTCGCTGTTTGTATCCTAGGGGCCATAGACCAGCTGGGGCAGCTTGCTCTAATCTGCTCTCCTATGCAAGAGGTCAGGAACCAGAATTTTTTCTTCTTTGGATCTTTTTCTGGATCTTTTTGAGATCTTTGTTAGTTGTCCCATGAGGTACACCTGCCCCTTTTCTATGGAGAGAAACAGGAATAGTCCAGATAGAAGCATGTATTCATACTACTTGTGCCCTATATTGGCTGACGCTATCATCTAGGAAGGCTAGATGATTTATGAATGCCAGAAGAAAAATATTAGAACAACTGCAAACAGCCCAAAGCTCCTGAGTAAATTCTACAAGTTATATTCTGTATGCCTATAGCAGGGCTTGAAAATTTTGCTTGCCCGCTCGCCAAATGCGAGTGTAAATTCCTTTCTGGCAAACACAGTAATGCCCTGCATCCCTATTTGCAAATGGGACCCTAACCAGGAAGCAAACCCACGTGGACCCACACAGGCAGAGACTTAGACTCACCTGTACATTCGCCTGGGCGCATCCGCTTTCCATGATCCTCGGGCCTGTCTCCACTGGCCCTTCTAGGAAGCAGCCCTCCCTTGCTTTAACCCTTAGATGGGCCGTGAAGTGTGAGAAGTATTATTGCAGGCAGTTGGAGGTGGGAGGGCGCGGAGCGGGTGGTGGGGCTCTGGCATCCTCTGCTCGCCCCCTAAGGCAAGCCTGGCGGCTGAACGGAGACAAAGCGAGGCTGGAGGTCTCCGCCTTCCTGGAGGGGCCAAGCGATGTGAATTGGGAGAGCTTTTCCTCCCCCCTCCCCCGCCCCACATCCCACCATTCCAGTGCGCGGGAAAGCTAGAAGGAGCCAGAGGATGCAATGAGAGGGAGGGGTGGCAGAGGATCTGGGGAGATGTCTCTGCCCCGCAAGGTCGCATGCTCCAGGTGGAGAGTAAGGTTTTTGCCTGGCTAGTAGGTCTAGACTTGAAATTTTAAGCCCTGCCTATAGGATCAGTATAAATACTTTACCCTCTAATTGTTCAAACAGTGTTAAACTACTGTTTAAACAAAGGATCCATCTATTTTGTCAGTGCCATGACTTGTTTTACACTACTCGAATGCCATTCTCAATTTGGTATCCATTATGCAAAATAACATTCGAGCTGGAGCTTTGCTGTTCAGGTCTTACTGTTGCCCCTCTAAGAACATCTTTTCTAGCCTTCTGATTCCAGTGCATGCCCTCTGCTTACCTGGATGGGAGATATCACAATATCCAGATTCACCAACAATGCTGTACCTGTGACTTGGGTGAAGTTGAGGACATGGAACACTACCTACTTCACTGCCCACTATATGCTGATCCAAGGTATAGATTCCACCATTGTATCATCAATTCTCTATTAAATAGACCTTTGTTGGGTAACAAGGCAATTATGCATGCATTCTGAACCAAGTTGCAAAGTAAGCTGCTAGAAGAATAAGGGCTAGGCAGCACCCTGCCGTTTGATATTAATTTTATGGATAAGGATTATTTTATTTGTTCCCAGGAATGGTTGTGTGATTTTACTTAGGTTATTGTAATTATTATAATTCTACTAGAATTTTATGGTTCTTCATGTTTTATAACTTTTTGTACTGGAAATTGGTCTGCATCTTATTCTCTTTTTCAAATTTGTAGTGGCCTGTGGCTACAAGCAATAAAGACACACAGTACACACTATCCTTCCCATAGTGCTCACGTGAAAACTTAACTTTTTTCTTTGTAAACATTAAGATTGTTGTTGATTATTTATACTGTGATTATAAAGAGTGTTCTCTATGAAGTGACACAGAGATCTTTCCAGTGCAATGTCTGTTTGCATAGAACACTCACAATTTGGTGCAACCACACCCACAGCAAGCCGTTAGAAGCGATCGGTACATCACACAATCAGCTCTGGCCCACTACAAACCACACCCCAACATATGCAACACTTTGCCCTATATGTAAGAAGGCATCAAGTCACCCGAGAATAAGCTATTTTGCCTTGTGTGTGATGTTGCTGTTCTTATGTGCCATCAAATTATTGCCGACTTCTGGCAATCCGATAAATGAAAGGCTCACTGCACTGCGTCCACTTCTGGGCTCCACATTAGCGGAGAAACATAACTAGCTTAGAATTGGTTCAGCACAGGGTCACAAGAAGGGTAGCCAGGTTGGGAGGATGAGGAGAGATTGAGAGAACTGGGTCTCTTCAGCCTGGAGGAGACTCGGAGGGGAACTTTTAGTGACCTATCAGTATGTGAGGAGATGACATGCAGAGGAGGGTTGTGACCTGTTCCTCTTGCAGTGGAGGGCAGGATATGTTGCAATAGGGCAAAGCTCAAGGAACCAGGCTTCAGGTTGGAAGTCGGGAAGTTCTTCCTGACAGTTAGGACCCCTAGGATATGGAATGGGCTTCCAAGGGAGGTGCTAGAGGCACCATCAGTGAGGGTGTTTAAGGAAACATTGGACAATCACTTTGGACATCACATGAGCAGAGCTGGCCAGAGCCAGGGATCAGACTAGATGACACAGGAGGCCCCTTCTGATTCACTTTGTTTCTATGTTTCTGTGGAGTCACTCCATCTCATATTCGGTCCTCCTCTGCTGCTTCTGCCTTCAACTTTCCCTAGCATGATTGTTTTCTCCAGTGAGTCTCACCTTCTCATGCTATGTCCAAGGTATAGAAACCTCAATGTTACCATGTTTGCTTCTTATTAATGTATTTAAAACATTTTTATCCCATCTTATGTCCAAAATGGATCTCTAGACAGCTTACAAAATTTCTAGAGAATGTTCTCACTTGATTTGATTAGGACCCACTTGTTTGCCTATCTGTCTGTCCAGGGTTCACAAAGCTCTCCTCCAGCACCAACTTTTGAATGTATCATTTTTTTCCTGTCAGCTTTCTTCAGTTCTCACACCCATACATAGTGCCCAGGAATGCAGCGCTGTTGGCTGTGGTCTCCAGTGAAACATCCTCACACTTGACCTTTTCTAGTTGCTTCTCTGCTTACTTCCAAGTCTCAGTCTCCTTCAAATGTCTTGGCAAAGTCTCCCTTTGAATGAATGATTGAAGCAAGGTACGCAAACTCTTTCACAATGCCAGTTTCTTAACTGTTGACAGTAAAGTTCTGTAACGCTTCTGCAGTCATGATGGAAGAGATTCCATGTAGCCATAGAAAGAGGAGGCTCTGAGGGAACCTTCTGGCAACATGTAGGTACCTGAGGGGATGTCAGGTGGAGGTGGGTCAAGACCTGTTTTCCCCTGTGGAGAAGGGCATGGAATGGGCTTCCACAGGAGGTGGTTGAAGCCCCATCCGTGAGGGTGTTCAAGGATAGGATGGACAGGCATATGGTAGGCAAGTCATGAGCAGAGCCAGCTGGAGCCTGAGGGTCACACAAGATGGTCCAGGAGGCCCCTTCTGACTTGCTCTGTTTCTCTGTTTCTATTATTTTCATTTTAATATTAATTTTACATTTAAGTAACATTAAAACTTAATATTCTGCTGCAGTTCAGCACTTGCACTGTCTTCTTTCACTTTCAGTAGGGTGCGGGTGTAGATTTTACCTGGGTGGAACACCCATTTGTGAGAAGTCTGGGAAGACATGATCTATAGAGGATACATTCCAGGGTATGAAAAAACATGATCTGGGGTGGTCCAAAGCTTATAGGGGAGGGTGCAACCCCAGTTCCTTATTCCCCATTACTGGGGTTCATCACAGATTAGCATGTGTTGCCAGCGCACATGCTCCTAGAATTTTTATTTATTTATTTATTTACTTACTTACTTACTTACATACATACTTGTATGCCGCCCCCTTGCCAACAAGCCTCGGGGCGGCTCACAACAAACAAAGGCTATATAGTAAGGGGACGGCATATAAAAACTTTAAATAAATACATAAATACATAAAATCAGAGAAGAGCGCAGATGGAAGGGGCCCAGCCCGCCGCTCTGTGCAGGACGCCACGTTAACCCTCCTGCCCTGCTAAGGCCCCCGGTGTGCGAGAGCCCAAACCCCAGCCGGGTTGGGTCATCGGTTCCACTGCGTGCTGGTTCCCGAAGCCCGGCCGCAATCCGCTTCCTGACGCCCGAGCCCATCATCCTGCGCCCGGCATCAGCGAGAACAGCCCCTCGATCCCCGCCTCCGGCCCCGCCTCGCCCCACGTGGGACTTGTAAAGGGCGAGCCCGACGGGGAAGCGGCCCGGAGAGTCGCTCGGCGGCGGCGGCGGCGGCGGGCAGGTGAGCTCCTGGCGGCGGATCCCCCCCTCCCCACGCCCCGGGCGGAGAAAGGCCTCCTCGCCTCGCCTCGCGACTCCGGCGGCCCTTGGCCGCGCAGCTGCCCGGCCCGTCTCTGGCGCCGGCGCTCGCTCCCGAGGCCCTGGGCCACGCGGCGGGGAGCGCCCCGCCCGGGGCCCGCTGTCTCCCGGAGGGGGCGACCGAGGTTGCTCCGGCGCCTGGCAGCCCCGCGTCTCTGCTGCGGGCTGCCCCGAGGCTGACGCAGCCCGGCCCGCCGGACGGGGAGGCCCCTAGCGCCGCCGCAGGGCCGAGCCCGGGCCGTCCGCGCGGCGGGGCCATAGGCGCGAGGACGCCCCGGCCGCCGGTCCCCGTCCCCGCGGGGCCTGCAGGCAGGGCCGCCTCAAGGCGTGGGCCGGATGGGCGCTTGCCCGGGGCCCCATACTAATCTGTGTAGGTTAACCCTTGGAAGAGTGGAAAACTTCCCAAATTAACAGGAGTGGCCGGGGCCCATAATGCTGTTAAGACGGCCCTGCTCGTTACGCCAGAGCATCGACAGTCCGGCGGTGTTCCGACTTCGTTGTAGGGGAA
The DNA here is from genome assembly GCA_023646645.1 of Varanus salvator macromaculatus. Lineage (NCBI taxonomy): Eukaryota > Metazoa > Chordata > Lepidosauria > Squamata > Varanidae > Varanus > Varanus salvator. The sequence continues at coordinate 105,529,699 of JAIXND010000765.1, read as the reverse complement.
GCTAGTTTCTGCGGAGGGTTTCGGCACCTCAGCAATTTGGGGGCCGCTGGGAGGCCTGGAAAGTAGCTGAATGGGCCTTTTACTGCCTAGTGCTGGGCAAAGTGGACGCTCGGGAGGCGTGGAGGGCAGATGGAAGCACTGCATTCTTTTGCTGACCTTCAGACTAGTCCAGAGAAGGAAGCACAGGGCAACCAGCTTAAAATTTAATGGACCGTGCTGGTGTGTCTCTTTCAGACATCGGGTGCAAAGGACATAGAGCTTGCCAGGGAGGAATCCCAAGGACATGGCAACTCCTTCTCCTGCGCACCTGTTGAAGGAGCTACCCTAATTGCTTTCTTGAGTGCAAGGCCTCGGCCTTACAAAATGTCCCTCCCTCCCGCTTTCTTTCGCTCTCTCTCTTAGCTTTTTGCTTTTAATCACCCCTATTGTTTTTGTGTTGGAAGAGGTTAGAAACAAGCAGTGTGATCCCTACATGACATTGCTCCAAGTACTTGTACATTCCATGTGGGACTTGTAAAAAGCAGGGAAACCTCTCAGGTACTGCTGCTTTGCTATTGCCCATTCCAGGTCCCTGTGTGCACCACTTGGTACTGAACATGGCTTGTGGGGTAGGTGTGTGGCTTTGAAGTATCTCAGCTTGTCTGTTACATGAGAGAAGTTTCTAGTCCCCATTTAAATTTGAATGATGCAAGCTTGCCACTGGCCTTGCAAATGGAGCATGGCTGTGTGCAGGATCTCCTCAGATTGGGCCCTTATCACAGCACTTGGTCTCCACCTGCTCTGTACACACCAACACCTCTCTCATCTGCTCAGTTCTTTATGAAATAAAATGTTAAAAGCATCCTAGTTACCTGCTTGAGGAGTTTGGATATAGTGTGGCCTCAGGTTGCCAAGGAGAAGGAGCACTATATCCAAACTGGGGTTCATCACAGATTAGTGGGGTGGGGGTTATATGGCAGCAGCTGCCGCCTTTTGGGGGTGGAATGGGGGGATCGCCAGCTTACTGGTGTTTGTCAGTCGTATTCCTTGTCTCCTTATTCCCTGCCACTAGACCCCCATGCAGGATGGCATCAACAAAGCTGCGTGTGGCCGTGATTGGGGCAGGGGCTGCTGGACTCTGTGCTGCCCGGCACCTACTTGCCTCCCCTGACACTTTCGCCCCTCCTGTGGTGTTTGAGGGCTCCAGCCGTCTTGGGGGCACCTGGGTTTACACAGAGGAGACTGGGGAGGACGCTTGGGGATGGACCATCCACTCCAGCATGTACCATGACCTCAGGTAGGCACTGCAGCCCATTCCACTTCTAGACCACCTAATAGCTGCGGCTCTGCACAGTTCACAGCAATTCATAAAAACATGGAGCGTTGTGCCTTTCATGACCCATGGCTGCTCCTCCCCCTGAGAGGAATTGTGCTTGTGCCACCATCCCTGTCTGCCTGGGGGCTCCCTATTGAGCAGGGAGAGGAGGGGCAGGGCTCAGAGGCTCAATGAGGCTTTATTTATTTAAAATATTTATATGCCGACCTAGTCGCAAAAAGCCTCAGGATGGCTTACAGTATAAAATATAAATGAATTCCCGACCCACACTGGCTGCTGTTAAAAACATAGAAAAAACAATATTAAAACTTATTAAAATATTGCTTGAATAAAAAGGTCTTAACCTGGCGCTGAAAAACAAATAACGACGGCGCCAGGCAGACCTCTTTGGGGAGCACGTTCCATTGATGGGGCACCACCGGAGAGAAAGCCCTCCTCCGGGTACTTTGCCTCCTAAAGTCTTTCCCAGAGGGTTCCCGGAGGAGAGCCTCTGCTGCCGATCTCAAGGGGTGGGAGGGCAAATATGGAAGCAGGCGTTCCTTCAGGAATACAGGCATTTCCCCCCTGCCCTTGCTCCTAGGACTAACCTGCCCAAGGAAGTGATGGCCTTTCCTGATTTTCCCTTCAACCCTTCACTGCCATCGTTCCTGCACCACTCTGATGTGCTGCGCTACTTGGAGAGCTACGCAGAGCACTTTGGCATCCAGGACAACATCCGGGTGAGAGGCAGGGTGGGACTTGGGAACAGGACGCGGGGGAGAATGAGGCCATGCGTCCTCCCCTTTGACTGCTGGGATGCGTCTGCTTTCGATGAAAAGTAAATAGTACCTGAGAGCATGAGAGAGAGAGAGCGCCTTCTTTTTCTTTTGCCCTGGAATAAACACATTTGGCAACTGTACATCCAGGGCTGCAGGGAGATGGGCTTCCAAGCAGGGGTTGCCTACCAACTTAATTTAGAAACAGAGAGTTGCTCTTTAAGAGTCTGAATAGCTTTACTCGTAATAAAGAGGAACATGGCAGACTCCTCGAAGCTGTGACCTTTCAGAGCTGTAGATCTGCTGGGTATCAGCAGGCCCAGGACTTCTCCACACAGAAAGGGTTCCCTGTTGTATGAACCCAGGGGCCTGATCCAGCCAAGGCACTTCAAATTCCAGGACAGGAAGAAATAAAACCTCTTGAGTGAAAGATAATGTGTAGTTTATTGATTAGTGTTGACATTTGGAAGCAGCTTATCAATAAATGAGTCAAGGAAACGTGCACAAGCGCCCCCCTGGTTGCAAGACCTCCGCATGCAACGGATGTGGCTCCCGGGGCACGCGGCTGGCTGCACCGACCCCTGCATGTGCCTTGCCCCAGAAAAAGCCACAAGGCAGCAATTCTTGACAAGGTAAAAATGTTCTAGCTCTCTCCTGAAATTCTAGGAGCTGCCAGCCAGGGAGAAGAGGGAAGCTAGGCTGCCCTACTTAATTTAAGCAGACAGGTGTGTCGACATCATTATACCAAGGATGAGGAAAGGAAATCGGTGCCCTCACTAGCCTGCAAGCTTCACACAGCAGCTAAACTTCACACGTATTTGTAGTTTCTCTTATTGTTATTACACTGCATCTATATCATGTCTTTTCCCTCTTGTGAGGAGCCCAAAGCAGCTTGCATGGATCCACTTCACTCTCACAACCACAGCTCTGTGAGGTAGGCTAGGCTGAGAGTAAGTGGAACCCAAAGAGCTTCATGGCTGAGTGGGGACCAGAATCAAGGTCTCCCAGGTCCCCAGTCCAACATTTCAACCTACCCAAGGGTCTGCACTGGCCACTATGCACAGTGCACACTGCCCCCTCATCACAGGCCCCCTGGTTATCTGTCCCAGTGCACTTGCCTGCTGCTGGGTCGGCACTGGGTGCCTACTGTGGCTGTGCGGCTCCTCCAGCTCACCTGTTCTTCTCCCTGCCTCCCCCTCAAGTTCCACTGGCAGGTAGAAGAGGTCAGGCTGGGGCAGAAAGGCCAGGCTGGCAGCCCTTGTGGCTGGGATGTCACAGCTGTCCTGCGGGCTCCAGATTCAGCCCAGCGAGTCACAGAGCACTTCGACGCGGTTCTGGTTTGCACCGGGTGAGTCCTGCTTGACCTGGCGGGAGGGAGAGCAGCTGTGGCACCATAGTCCTTGTTCTTTGCTTTGTGAAGTTCCAGGCCCAGGAGGGGTGGGTGGGAAGCAATGGCCGTCTGAGGATGCTGCCACCCCATTCCCCATAGCCAGGAAGGGAAGGCTGGTACATTCCTTGATACCCCTGCAGTGTGGGTGGGTGAGGAGGATGTCGGCTGTGATGCTGGGCCTGCTCTTGCCCTCCAGCTGATGCCTTGACTGCCCTGTTTCTGCAGGCACTATGCCAGCCCGTTTCTCCCTGCCATCCCTGGCCTGGACAGTTTCCAAGGTAAGGGCTGGATCCCAGCCACCAAGAAGGAAAGGGGGGCCATGTTGCCACCAGGGCCAGTCAGTCCCAGGAGGGCCATCTCCTTACCCCCACCCCCACCCCCACCCCCACCCCATGGATGTTCCCAGGGTGGCTGCCACACCAAAAGGCCAGTGGGGGGCTCTCTGTCATGCTACAAGCCATTGTCAGACCTCTGTCCTTCATGCTTATTCCAACTCAATTGGAAACTGGAGGTCACCACTGCAGCCATTGACTCCTTCATGTGTGAAGAAGAACTTGCATTTCTCTGACCTGAATCTTAAGCCAACCCATTTCCATAGAACAGTAAATTAGAAGGTGCCAGAAAGCCAATGAGTCCAACCCCCTCTCAGTACAGGACTCTCAGTTTAACTATCCCTCTCAAATGGCTGTCCAGTTGCATCTTAAATGTCTCTAACCCACAACCTACCTAGGTCACTGGTTCCATTGTCACACTGCTCTAGCACTCGGGAAACGTTTCCTGATATCTAGTCAGAATCTGCCTTTCTGTAACTTGAGCCCATTATTCCATGTCTGGCACTCTGGGAGGATCGAAAAGAGGCCCCTGACCTTCCTCTGTGTGGCAGCCTCTCCAGTACTTGCAGAGTGCTGTCATATCAGTCTTCTCCAGGCTAAATATGCCCAGTTCCTTCAATCTCTTCTCAGGGCCTTGTTTCCAGACCCTGGATTATCCTTGCTGCCCTCCTCTGAGCCCTTTCCAGCTTGACTGCATCTTTGCTAAACTGGGGTGCCCTGAACTGGACACAGGACTCCAGATGAGTAAAGAGGAACTAGTACTTGGGAAGCAATCCTTCTGTCAATAGCATTTGCCCTTTTTGCAGCCACATCACATTGTCAACTCATCTTCAGCTTGTGATCTACAAGAATTCCAAGATCCTTCTCACTTGCAGTATTGTTGAGCCAGGCATTCCGCATCTTGTAATGGCGTGTTTGGTTTCGTTTTCCCAGATGCAGAACTTGGCTCTCGTCCCTACTGAATTTCATTCTCTTGTTTTCAGCCCAGCACTCCAACCTATCAAGATCTCCTTGAATCTTCTTTCTGTCTTCCAGGGTATTTGCTATCCCACCAAGATTATGTCATCTGCAGATTTGATCATTGTGTCCTGCACTTCCTCATCCCAAATATTAATGACAACACTGAAGAGCACTAGTGCCCCACTTGTTACCTCTCCCCAGTTTGAGAAGGTGTCATTGATGAGCACTCTTTGAGCCTTTCTATAGCCAACTGCTAATCAGGAGCTTTGCTAAATTCAAGATAGATTATGTTCATAACATTCCCACAGTCCATCCGGGAGGCTCCCCAGTCAAAAACTGAAATCAGATTCATTAGGTATTCAATCAGATAGCAGGATTCATTTTTCATAAATGCATGTTGGCTTCTAGTAATCCCTGCATGGTTTTCAAGGTGTTTGCTTTATTATTTCCTCCAGAATTTGCCCAGGGATTGGTGTCAGACTGACTTGTTTGTAGTTTCCCTCTTGAAGATGGGCGATATTAGCCCTTCTCCAGTCCTCTGGTATTTCTCATGTCCTGCATGATTTTGCATAGATAATAGACATTGATTCTCAGAGTTCTTCCGCCAGCATTAGGATGAAGTTCATTGGGCCCTGGAGAGTTGAACTTATTTAACCCAATTAGATAATCAACGATCGTTTGCTTATCAATCTTGAGCTGCCATCCTGGTACATCAGCTTGTACATCCCCTTCTTCAGGAAGGCCGTAGATCTTTCTGGTGATGCATGTGGGCATAAATGAAAGCCAGGCAGGTGTGGGCAGGATCACCGGGGACTTCGAGGCCTTGGGGAAGAAACTCAGGGAGCTAAAGGCCCAAGTGGCCTTCTCATGTATCTTACCGGTCTGGGGATTTGTGCCAGGCAGGGACAGGAGGGTCTCCGAGGTGAACGACTGGCTCAGGGTGTGGTGCCAGAAGGAACACTTCAGGTTCCTCGACCACGGCACCTGGTTTCTTGCCAGTAGAGTTCTGGCAAGGGACGGTTTGCACCTCACGAGGATGGGGAAAAGGTCCTTTGGAGATGCTCTAGCAAGCTTCGTCCGGAAGACTTTAAAGTGAGAGGGGTTCAGGCCCCCCAGAAATGTGTCTGCACTGGACAAGTGTAGGGAGAGGATCAGGACTCTGGGAGCAGAGTTTTAGAGGTACTGCAGGGGCTGATAGGACTCCTACAGAGAGAGCCCAGGTATCAAGGAAGATGGGAGGAAGGAGGAGGCTGGGGACTCCAAAGAAAAGAAGCTGCAAGCAGGAGTTGAGGAGCATGTACACCAATGCTAAGAGCATGGGTAATAAGCAGGAAGAGCTTGAAGCTCTCCTGGGAATAGGAGGGTATGTCCTGGTGGGGATCACAGAAACTTGGTGGGATGAAAGGCAAGACTGGAATGTAAACATAGAGGGTTATCACCTGTTTAGAAAGGACAGGAAGGGGAAGAGGGGTGGGGGCGTGGCTTTATATGTCAGGGAAGGGATAGGATGCAGTGAGACAGAATGTAGCACAGATGGGTATTTGGTAGAGGCAGTCTGGATGAAACTTAGGGGTTTTGACAGGGAAAGAGACCTGACGGTAGGAGTATGTTATCGCCCTCCAGGTCAACTTGAGACCCTGGATGATGTCCTGACAGAGCAGATTCTAAGGATATCTCGGGGGAGAGACACAGTAATTATGGGAGATTTCAGTCTCCCGGATATTAGTTGGGAGACTCACTCAGCAGTGACAGCCTGGTCACGTCACTTCCTAGAAGCTATAGAGGGAGAGTTTTTCACACAGAGGGTCCGAGAGGTGATGAGGGGGTGGGGGGCCATCCTTTACTTGGACTTGGCCAACAGGGAGAAGCTGATAGATGAGGTACAGATTAGAGTAGCTCTGGATGCGATTTGAGATCAGGGGACTGGGCACATGCAGCAGGTCGAGCACTAGAAGCTGGGACTTCAAGAGGGCCAACTGAAGGCCAGACTGGGGAAAGTCTCCTGGGATAGGTTATTGGAAGGCAGGCAAGTTGAGGGGTGGATGGCACTCAAAAGGGAGGTTTTGGAGGCACAAGCCTTGAAGATACCTCTAGTTAGTAAGGTGGGGAGTTAAAGGAGAGCGCCGCCATGGATGAGAAAGGAGGTGGTTAGAGGGATTAGCCACAAGAGGAACCTCCGTAGGAAATGGGTATTGGGGCAAATAGACAAAAGGGTATACCAGGAGGAGGAGGCCCATTGCAGAAGGATTCTTCACAAGGCTAAGGATGATTATGAGCTGAGACTTGCCAAGAATATCAAGAACAACAAAAAGGGCTTCTTTCAGCATGTAAATAGGAAGAGCAAGGGGAGGCAAGTGGTAGGACCACTAAATAAGGAGGAAGGAGATCCAGTGACCGATATGAGGAAACAGGCACAGATGCTAAAGACTATTTTGCCTCTGTGTTCTCTCCAAAGCAGGACAGGGGAGATCTGCATGGGAGATTCGATGAGGCCAGGGACTTAGGGGCACAGATTAGAGTCACCTCCCTAGAAGTCGAGGGGCTCCTCAGGGCATTGGACATTACAAAGGCGCCAGGCCCTGATAGCGAGAGTACATCAAGAGTTGGCAGGAGTTCCCCCATGCCCACTGGCCTCCATTTTTGAGGCTTCATGGAGAACAGGAAGTTCCAGAGGATTGGAGGGTGGCGTCAGTGGTTCCAATTTTCAAAAAGGGTAGTAGAAGGGACATGAGGAATCACAGATCAGTTAGCCTTGTGTCCATTGTAGGAAAAACAATGGAAAGGCTCATAATAGCGAGAGATCCAGGGATGCTAGATAGGGAAGGGAGGCCGGCGGCCACACAACACGATTTCCACAATAACAGGTCCTGCCAGACAAACCTTGTGGAAGTCTACGACAAGGTTTCAAGGTGGCTAGATGGAGGGGATGCAGTGGATGTGGTTTACCTGGATTTCAGCAAGGCCTTTGACAAAGTGCCCGATCATTCATTCATTCATTTATAAAAATGGTATGCCATCCATTACTTGCGTCTCTGGACAGCTTACAGAATAAATCAGAATAAAATAGATAAATTGACTATTCAATGCTGGTGGGTATCCTGGTTGAGAAACTGAGGAGTTTTGGGATAGACCAAAGCACCGTCCGGTGGATTAGGGCATGGTTGACTGACCGAAAGCAGAGGGTAACCATTAGCGGGGAATCATCGGGATGGCGGCCAGTGACAAGTGGGGTCCCCCAGGGTTCTGTCCTGGGGCCGATCCCGTTTAATCTTTTCATCAATGACATGGAAGAAGAGGTGAACAGTCTGCTGATCAAATTCGCAGACAACACTAAAACTGGGGCAGTGGCCACAACTGAGGAGCAGGTACTCCAGATCCAAAAGGATATGGACAGACTATGGAAGCGGGCAGGAGACAACAGGATGGCGTTCAATGTGGATAAGTGCAAGGTCTTGCACTTGGAGCATAGGAATGGGTGTCATAACTACAGGTTAGGTGACAAGTGACTGGAGAGCAGCACTTGTGAAAGGGACCTCGGGGTGCTGGTTGACTGCAGGCTGAACATGAGCCAGCCGTGTGATGCGGTGGTTAAGAGGGTGAAAGCTTCTAGATCGAGAGGTATTACTACCACTCTATATATAGACTCTGGTATGCCCACAACTGGCGTATTGTGCTCAGTTTTGGGCCCCTCATTACAGGAAGGATATAGCCAGGTTAGAGTCAGTGTAGCGTAGGGCCACAAGGTTGGTGGCCAGTTTGCAGGGGATGGGGTATGAGGCGAGACTGAAGGAACTGGGTCTCTTCAACCTGGAGGAAAGGAGACTCCGAGGGGATCGGTTGGCAACATACAGGTATGTGAGGGGGTGTCACACGGAGGTGGGGAGATACCTGTTCTTCCCTGCAGAGGAAGGCAGGACGCGCTCCAACGGAGCAGAGCTCAGGGAACCAAGGTTCAATTTAGATGCCAGGAAGTACTTCCTGACAGTTAGGACCCCGAGGGCGTGGAATGGGCTTCCATGGGAGGTGGTTGAGGTCCCATCAGTGAGGGTGTCCAAGGATAGGCTGGACATGCACATGGTGGCCAATTCGTGAGCGGAGCTGGCTGGAGCCGGGAGTCAGTATAGATGGCCAGGGAGGCCCCTTCTAACTCGCACTGTTTTTATGTTTCTATGTTTCCTCTTTTGGGAATAGACTGAGCCAAAGTAGGAATTGAGCACTTCTACCTTTTCTTTGTCATCTGTAATCATTTTGCCCTCCTCATTGAGTAGCTGAACCCCCATTTCTTTACTCTATATTCTTCCTTTGTAGCCTGACCTTCCTTCCACTTCCTGTACATGTCCTTTTTGTTCGCAGAGCATCTTTAAGCTTTTTGTGAAGCTATATGAGCGTCTTCTGTTTGTCTTCTACTCTTTTTCCTTGCTGGAATTGTCTGTCATTGTGCCTTTAGAATTTCCTTTTTTAAAAATTCCAGCCTTCTGGGACTCCTTTTCTCATTAGAGCCACTTGCTATGGGACTTTACTTATCATTGTTCTGAGTTTATTAAAATGGGCTTTCTGGAAATGCAGGGTACATGTTTGGCTACACGTGGCTTTTGCTTCCTTTAGAATCAAGAATTCAGTTATGTCATGGTCACTTTCCTCCACGGTTCCTGTAGCTGCCACTTTCCCAATTAGGTCTAGTCAAGGATTGTCTTTCCTCTTGTTCTTTCCTCCCCTTTCTGTTGGAGGAAGTTATCCACAACACGTTTAGAAATTTGGTTGGTTCTGTTGGTGACTCTGCCAGCTGTACTGCTATGTATGAGAAAGACTTTGGAAAGAGAGACAGCCTGGTTTTAAGGACCATTGCCATGTCAGCTCCATCCAGGAGAGTACAGGATTTCTTGGGACTCAAGAGTGGTCACAGGAGCCCAAAGTTTCTATCCAGACTCCAAAGTATGCAAAGAGAGAAAATGCTTCCCTGCCACCAAATCACATGAGCAGCCCCTCCCCCCCCCATTCCCAATTTGCTTACTCACAACTAAATCACTTTCCTCTGCTCCTTTTATTTATTTATTTATTTGGAAACACATCCCCCTGGAGTTCTGTGGTCCTGTTTCCAGGCTCTTCTGGTGCCCCCTTTTTCCCTTCTCCCCACACATGGACTCTAGAAAGAAGGCTAAACAGGAGATGACATTGATAAATGTAGTTCTCTGAACTTCCTTGCAAGCAACCATGGAGGCACCTCCTTGAAGGGAGCTTCAGCCGAGCTGGCTTCCTCTTCTGAGACTTGGCCACGGGACGAAGCTCCTGCTTGCCACGCAGGAGGCCCTCACTTGACCCCCAGCAGTGTCTTCAGATAGGGCTGGGGAAATGGGCTGAGATGCTGTGGGGCTGCTGCCGCCAGGCAGAACTAACAATGGACCAAGGCAGAGCAGGCTCATCACAGGGCAGTTCCTTGGTCCCCATGATCATGACAAGGCAGCCTTTTCCTAGCAGCTGTGCTGTCCCATGGGGTTTCACGCATAGGTTGGCCGTGGTGGGAGGGTCTGGGGGCTTGGAAGCCTTCCTGGCTGGCTGCTGGGTTTTCTCTTCCTGCCTTCCCTGGTGGGGTCCCACTGAGGGTCTGCCCTAGAGCTTCTGTGCCCCACATCCAGGGACCATGGCAGGTCTTCCAATGAGCTGGAATGCCTGCTGAGTGTCAAGAGCTGGTCAAGGGTCAATCGGGACAGCAGCTGGGTTGGGAGGTGCTTTACGCAGCAGGCATGCCTGACGCAGCGGGAGCGGGGAGGAGGGGGCACCGCCACCCACCCAGCTGCCACTTGCTGACTCCCTGTCTTCTCCCCTCTCCAGGCCACCTCCTGCATAGCCACAGCTACCGCCACCCTGAGCCCTTTGCTGGCCAGTCGGTGGTGCTGGTGGGTGCTGGCTCGTCAGGGGTTGACCTCGCCCTGGAGCTGCTTCCCCTGGCTGCCCGCGTCATGCTGAGCCATCACGGGCCTCCTGTGTCCGGGCTGCCTGAAGACGTGCAGCAGGTGCCCCTGCTCTCCAAAGTGGCCCAGAAGGCGGTGGTGTGCAGCGATGGCTCAGTGCTGCAGGCAGACACCTTGATCCTGTGCACCGGCTACCGGTACCACTTCCCCTTCCTGGACTTGGCCCAGTTAGGCCTGCAGGAGACGGACTACGGGGTGGGCCCCCTGTACTTGCACTTGCTGCCTCCACAGCACCCTTCGCTGCTCTTCCTCGGCCTCTGCCAGCGTATCTGCCCCTTCCCCCACTTCCACTGCCAGGCGCTCTTTGCCGTGGCCGTGCTGGCTGGACGTTGCCCCCTTCCCTCTGTTGCTGCCATGGAGGCGGATGCCCAGGCGCAGCTGGAGCAACACTTGAGGGGTGGTGGGCTGGCCCGGCACTTCCTGTGGCTCAAGGACCAGCAGTGGAGCTATGCAGATGAGCTGGCTCAGAAGGCAGGATTCCCACCCCTGCCACCTGCTGTCAGAGGGATCTACGAAGCTGTACGTGCCAGCCGGGCCCGTGACCTGGCCACTTACCGCAGCCAGAACTACAAGCTGCTGGGAGCCAATGCCTGGGAGCTGGTGTAAGGGTCTGGCAGGGGCTGGGCCAAGGGCGGAGCTGCAGAGTGAGGCCTTCATCCCCCCCAGAGCATTGGCTCCCCTTTTGTGGGGGTCCTCTGAGAACCAGGGTCACTTGTGGCAGTGGCGGCAGCATGGCCACTGGCCGAGAAAACACAGCAGTCTTCCTGGAGACACTTGATCGAAGTGCTTCTCTGGGCGAGGGTTTGAGGCAGCCCCTGAAGTGGGTGTGGAAACCCTTTTTCACTAAACGCTGAGCGAGAGGCAGGCAGGCCCAGGGCACTGCAGCAAGCTGCTTGCGGAGGGGGGATTCTGGCCAGGATCCCCCCAGTCCTGAAGCAGTGCCTTCTCACAAGCACGGCGCGCTGCCCCAGTGTTGTGCCCCAGTCCATCCCAGTGCCTCCCCAGCAAGCCGGGAGGAATTCCTAATGCAGAGCAGAGTCGCCCAGGTGCACACAGGCCCTGCTTAGACACAGCAAGCCTGCTCTAGCCTGCCCCGTTGGCCCCCCAGGAACTGCTGTTCAGCCGTGTGGAGGCTTCCTGGCTTCTTCCCAGGGTGGTTGCTCTGCTCGAAAGCACCGCCTTAGCCTCATCTTGCGGCAGCCAGCTCCGACGCACGGTGGGAAGGAGAGGCCCCTTTGATGTGCACCTGCTGCCAGTCGGGTTCACTGGGTCACCCAGCTTGAATTTTAGCATTTAGTGGAAGTGTCTGTCCCTGAACTCCTGTTCCTTGCTCAGTGCGCTGCTCAAGGAGGGGTAGCCATGGGGCCCAGGTGCCATGAAGGTCTCGCTGGCCCTGTGTTGGTGGGAATCTGGCTTCACATCCCACCCGCCATGACAGTGCCTCCACCATGGGCTTCAAAGCCTGCTGCTGGAAATGTTCTGCCATAGAAATAAAAGCGCAACAACATGTGGTCGTCTTGCAACTGCATCTGTTCCCGTTTTAATCCACTCCTTGCTCCCGAGATAGATTGCTGCTGCCTAGAATCTCCAGGGTATTTGATCAAGGGCTCGCCCACTGGCAAGTTAGTGTGGGTTCCAGAGCTGCACAGCCCTGAGCCACGGCTTCCATGGATGTGGCTCCATCTTCCTAGGCTCCACGTGCTCCCAGGTCACCCAGGTTCCTGGGCAGGCAAGGCTGGTCTAGCCTCTTGGAAGGCTTCTGTTCTTGCAGGCTTGGGAACCAAAGGGCTCTCGCTTAGTGGCCCTGGTGAAACGGTCTGAAGGCTGACTTGGCAACAAGGGAAGCAAGCTGGACACAGTCTGGGCGGGGGGGGGAGGCTCTGCAGCCCCACTTGGCCAAGGGCAGCCAGAGAATTGTCCGAGGTCACTCAGGTGCAGCCTTCCTCTTGCCCCTGCAGTCTTTCCCAGCAGACTCCCCAGATCCCTCACAGACCCCTAAAATGAGGGGCAGCTGTGCCACCAATCCATATCACAAAGGCCTCCCCCGGGGCCCTCCCGTTCTGAGACTGGGTTGTTCATGCATGAGGGCATGGCAGAAGCAGGCAGTGCTGTGCTGGCGAGGCTGGCCAAGCAGCTCTGCTCCTTTCGGTGTAGCTGCGGGAGGATCGGGCACTGGAAAACCTGTGGCAAAACCCCACTGGGGGATCCAGCACGGGCAGAGCGATGACTCCGGTTTGCGGCAGCCACGCACCCTAGAACAGTGGAACGTGGAATTAAAGGACCAACTTGAATGCAAGTGATTTTCACGTGGAGTTGGGTCTCCTTCCTGGTTCCCATCAAACTGAAATCACTGCATTGTGCAGAGTCAACACACCCCCTTGCTATGACTACCATGACACAAAAGCAGGCACACGAGGCACACCTCTTCAGGGATTGTCATAATTTTTACATGCGCTGTTACTTGCAGAGCACCAGCTTATACCTTGCTTGTTCTGGGAGCACACAACAGGAGTCGGCCTGTCCTCCCATGCCAGTTTATGGCGGAAGGCTTTGTCTCCGCCGTTGCACCCCCTCCACAGCCCCCTCAGGCCCTTTCAGGGTGGGCCAGGGAAATGCAGCCTCATCCAAGCCCACAATTCCTAATAGTTCTGAAAGCAAAACTTAACCAGCTCTGCTCTTGGCTCATCACAGGTAGTAGAGGGAATGGAGTGCCTTGAGCTGAGCTAGAAAGAACGAGCTGCACCAGCAATTTATAGCAAAATAGGCCTTTTCTCATAAGTTATAAAAGTGGTCAACACTGCAGGTGGGATTCACAACACGTGGCCTGGGATTGGCAGGATGCCTCTCTTCACAGTTCACACGTGCTCCCAAGGAGCCATATCACTTCCATCTGCAGGAGTGGCAGTCAGGAAAGCTCCCATACGGTGATTCAGCCGTGTTCCCAAAGCCAACTGCCATGGGGAGGCCAGAGTCCCGCAGGCCCGGAGAAGGAGCTTGGCCAGGCCTCCTCTACCTCCTGCACGCACACCCCCACTGCAGCTGCTGCCGCCTCTCCTAGTGGTTGCTTCTGGCTGGGTACCGTTGCTTAGCCTCCTGTAAAAAGCTCTGGAAAGCAGGTTCTTCGTGGCTCTTCTCAGTCACTGCAGCAGGACACACAAGAGACCTCCTGGCAAACTGGGGCCCACGAAAACCTCGTAGCACCACATCGGGCAGACCTCCTTAGCCCACCCACTCTTCTAATTCTGTTAAGTATTAGCATCAACTCTACCACAGATCTGCCAAGATCCCCGTAAATGGGCACTACTCAATAACCGACATATTGAGGCAGGGAACAGTTCCGAGGAAGCTGGATCACTCCATCTGTAACACCTCTTCCCCAGTGGGAGAAGCCCACACAACAAAGCTGGGTTTCTAAGCTGGGAGAAGCAGCCCTTGAACCGGTGCCTTGGCAAGGGTGACTTCACATACCCCTTGAGGATGATGTGGGGCACATGAGTTAGCAGGCGTAAGAATGCTCTCCGTTATCGCCAGTCACTGACCAGCGGGAAGAGCAGAGCTGGCTCACGGAGGAGCCTCTGATGAGGTTAAATGGGCCAGCTGGCAGGCCAAGCTGACCACTGGCCCAGCAGCTCTTCATCCCAGTTGTGAATGACCATAGCTGCTTTGGAGGGGGCTCCCCACCCCCAACCATTCATAAGCTGCTCCTGGGCTTTGAGCCTCCCTTACCGTCATGGTCGATGTCATCAGCATCACTCTCTTGGCCCCCATCCTGCTCCTCTTCCTCCTCCAAAGTGCCTCGTGTCAGAATCAGTGCTGAGGGGCCCAGTAAAGACTCCGCTGTCGAGCCTGGGAACAAGAGCCAGGCGGCTGCCAATCCTGCCTTGGCCCACAGTGACCCCTCATCCTCCTGGGGGCCTCCAGCTCTGCACACTGCAGGGGACCTTTGCGGGCATGGCTCTGGCACAGACACACCGCAGGGGGCTGGCAAGCATGGCATACAGGGCCTGCTCAGGAGCCCAGTAACGATGCTACAGCAGTAACCACATTCACCCCAAAGGCACTGTGCGAGGCCCTCTCGCTCCGCTGGTGCCCACCTGCTCTGCCAGCACCCCCTCTCTTCCCCATGAAGGCCCAGCTGCCCCTGTGGCCAGCTCTCTCCCTGGCATTTGCTACACAGTGGCTGAAAAGCAGCAATGGCCAAGAAAGCCGGGATCGCCAGCTGCCTCCGCCTCTCCTAGGTGCTGCCATCCGTTTTTCAAGGATGCCGCCAAACCGCACAGCTGTAGCTCTTTCGTACCGGATGCTGCTGGGCTGCCCTCCATGGCCAGGGGCCCCATGTCATGCTGCAGACGCACCAGCTGCTCCCGCTGCCGCTGGCTTTGAACTTTTTCCTGCAATCCAAGAAAGGCTGTTCCCAGATGCCGCCTTTCCGCCTGCTTGGCTCAGCAAGGGGCCACCTCACCTCTGCCTCTGTCAAAGCAACACCCCCATCCTTCACGAGAGGCCAGGGAGCCCCCACAAGCCTTACTGTGTCTGCAAGGGCGAGTGGGAGGTGAGGCCGACGCAACACGCTTGGGCCTGACAGAAGGAGGTGGCAATAAAGACCTCACAGAGGGCAGCACAAGACTCACCCGCTTCTTCCTGAGGCGCTCATACTCTGGGCGGTACTCTCTGCAGGGAGGGAAAGAAGCGAGTTCCATGCATGTCACTGTGGGCAACCTGACTCAGGCCCTGGCCACCAACCAGCAGCTATGGGACCCACAGGGTGTTCCTTGTGTGGCCAGCAGCACTGCAGGGAAACAAGCATCACGAGCAGGAGCTGACCGGCACCCGCCATGGGAAGGTGCTCCACTGGCAGGCCCCGTAGTGGCACGAACGGCAAGGGATGCGCGCCGGTCTCACCAAAGGCCCCTGCCCTGCCCAAGAGGACTTGCTGGATGGGGCGGACAAGCAGTGCCAGGGCCATATGGGGCAGACAAACAGCCCCAGGCCTCAGGCCAATATGAAGAAGAGGCTTCTAAATCACGGCTATGCCAGACAACTGATGTGAGCTCCCCACAAGCAACTAGAGGAACTACCACCCGGGGGTGCCAGACAGCCCCCTGTTCAGGCTACACCTGGACAGTAGCTGCCTGAGGACTCACCGTTCATATTCATCCACAGCTTTGGACACATGTTCAAAAAATTCATCCAGCCCTGTTCCCTGGACTGCAGAGACACCTACCACCTGCAAGAGAAAGTTCCTCACTTTCAGCAGAGAATGTGCAGGGAGTGGAAACTGAGGGCAAGATGAAGGCTGCCTCCGAAAGCAGAGTGGGGCTTCTGAACACACCCGTCTCTTCTTTCCCCCATATCTAGCAGCACATCACACGGCTCAGGATTTAGTGGGCAGAACTCTGCCAAACACCCTGTAGTCGCCCTCTCTTAAAGGCATTGTAAAAACTCATCTGTTTGCAATGGATTGTAGTTGAAGGGTATGCTGGAAAAACGTTTTGCCACAGCTTGGAAATAGCTTTGTATTGGTATTAATTATTTAAAGTGCAAAACATACATACATTAAAAGTTTTAATTTAAAATGATTTTCCATGTTTTCCTTGGGTGAATCTGGTTCAGGAAGTCAGTGTCTAAATATTTTAAATAAATACATATATGAATGACATTTAGGGTTTAAGGCTAGGAAGGTGGAAAGAAGGTAGCTCAAGCGGCCTCACAGAACACATGGATGAGATTGTACCAACGTGTGTGTGGACATGCATGCTGAAAAGTGGTGAACACATCTCCACAAGCACTGGAACACCGTATTGGTTAGAAATCTCCAATTATTTTTTTAAAAAAAGGTAAACCCACCAGCCACCCAGGAAGGACAAGAAAAGCACCCACCTTGAGTGAACTGTAGAATTCATCCAGAACCAGGCTCATGGAGCGAGTCAGGTTACTGACATAGGTGGCTTCCTGATTAAGGGCGTCCTGAAAAGCTTCAAAGTCTTGCATCCATTCCACAGCAAAGCTATGGTCAATGATGTCTGTCTGAAGGAAGACAGAAGAGAAGGCAAGATGGCTACAGTCTCACCTCAGGTACAGAGCCTTTCTCTGCAGCTTGGCAGTAGCTGGCATTCCCACCTCATGCCCTGCTAGCCCCAGATGAAGACCACTGGCCCCGCTGCGCTGCCTGGCTCTCAGTTCTCCCTAGAGGTGTCAGGGCTGGCTGACAGCTGACCCATCTTCTCACTCAAAGGCAGGCTAAATAGTTGGAAGCTTTTTGCTCAGCCAGGTTTGTGATATCCCGATTAAAAGAAAGAATTGGTGTCCAATTCAGATATCCAACTCTCCCCTGGAAACAAGCAAGTAAAAGAGTACCCTTGACAAAAGGGAAGGAGGGAGACCAGACCTACTGCTGCCTAGCTCCCACACCTATACCCAAACTTCTCTTTGAGCGAACGACTTGCCCAAAAGGGTCCCAGAAAAGAACCACCCCGCCAGCTCAGAGTGGGAGAAAGCCGGTCAGGCTGTCCAACAATCCCTCCTGCGAACAGACCTGCACAGCCAGCCCTCCTGCCATCCAAGGGCCAGCACATTTTTCAGCCCCTACGCCTGCCTGGGGGGGGCACACGGGCAATGCTCCTGCCCATTGACGGTCAAGGCACTGGCAGGGAAAGCTGGAAACTGGCAACGCAGATGCTAGGGGTCACTAGGAAAAGTTCAGTATGGGACCACAGTCCATGTCCAAAATGAAGGACTCCTGGCAGGGGACTAGGCACCCTTAATGAGGACTGGAATGTTCCAAGGAATCTCGTGCCCTTGCCAGGAGGGCTTGAAACTAAGCCCTGCTTGGAAGGGATGAGGAAAGGATCAATCAGAGATGTTGGGGGAAAGGGTAACAAGAAAGTTTAGGCTTGTATAGGAAGAGGAAGGAAAGTCAGATTACAAAGGAAGAACATCAGCAAGTAGCAAGGAAGTGCAGGGATGCTGTCAGGAAGGCTAAACAAGAAAGGCTTCTTCAAATAAATCCAAAGTAAAAGACAGACAAGAGAGAAGGGAGTTCAAGTACTTCCTGTGGATGGAACAACAGGAACAGATGGCAAAGAAAAGGCGGAAGAACTCAGAAATACTCAGCACCTACTTTGGCTCGTCTTCTCCCAAAGGAAGAACTACAACCCTCCTGACAAAGGTGAAGTACATGCTGAAGGGGCAGGATGGCAGCCCAGGCTGACGGGCAAATGGTCAAGGATCTTCTAATTGGGCTAAATGAGTTCACAGCTCCAGGGTCCGATGAACTTCAACCCAGAGTCATAAAACAGTTAGAGAAAGAATTCTCAGAACCACTATCTTCTTTGAGAATTCATGGAAGACACGAGGAAGGCCAGATGACTGGAGAAGGGCTTCTGTTGTCCCTATCTACAAGAAAGGGGAAAAAAGATAAACCTGGGAACTACAGACCAATCAGTCTGACATCAATCCCTGGAAAAATTCTAGAGCCAATTATAAAACAGTCTGCAAACACCTTGAAGACAACACGGGCTCCTCAAGAACAAATCCTGGCAATTTCATTTCCGTACTTCCATCAGCTGGAATGGACAGGTCGGCAGAGCCTCCTCAAGCAGTCCAAACGAAGGAAATGACCCGCTTATATTGAGCACCTTTTTCCAGCAGCACAGCCGACAGAGATCAGGCGGCAAAGTGTACTGGGGAGAGCCGCCAACAAAGCATAAGCTCCAACTGCTGCTATGTGAGGACAGAAGGGCAGTAGCAGGGCTGATTAGGGGTGGGTCCTTGGACGGAAGGGTGGTCACTCTTTGACCCATCCTAACAGGCCAAGAGGATGCCCACCCATTGAGAAGGGAGGGGCCAGGAAGAGGTCACTAAGTTGCTGCATATTACCGTATTTTTTGCTCTATAAGACTCACTTTTTTCCCCCCTCAAAAGTAAGGGGAAATGTCTGTGCGTCTTATAGAGCAAATATGTATGTGCAGTAAGTCTGTCAGATGTGCAGCCCATGGGGAAGTGATGGGGAATGTGCCTGTGATTATGTGTCCATTTGATTCAGAATATTGTTTTTCTTGTTTTCCTCCTCTAAAAACTAGGTGCGTCTTATGGTCAGGCGCGTCTTATAGAGCGAAAAATACGGTAATTAAAACAGACAGGCCATCCACTGCTCACCTAGGCCTAGCAATCGGTGTCCTGCACCAGCAGGGGCTTGCTCCCAATGGCCTTCCTGGCCCTTTCCAGCTCTACTGGTCTATGATTCTAAGACTTACATTTTTAGGAGCCAGAGACCCAGGTTTTAATTTGGGGAACAGGCAGTACATTACCAAAACAGCAAAAGCCAGGCTAGAAAGTACAACCATTAGGTGGATCCACAACTGGCTGCACAATTGGATGCAAAGAGTACTTATTAATGGCATATTCTCAAACTGGGGAGAGGCGACAAGCCGGGGGGTCCAGGGTTGTGTCCTGGGGCCAGTACATTTTTATTAATGATTTAGAAGAAGTGTGAGGAAAGATAATTGAATTTGCAGATGACAACAACAAAGCAGGGTGGGATAGCAAATACCCTAGAAGACAGAGATATGATACAGACTGACCTCGATAGGTTAGAATGCTGGGCAGAGAGCAGCAGGATGAAATCCAACAGGGACAAATGCCAAGACCTCCTCTTAGGAACAAGAAATCAAATCAGATGGAAATAGTTGGCTCAACAATACTGAAAAAGAAGGCTCTTGGGGCTGCTGTAGATCACAAGCTGTGTGTGAGTCAACAATGTGATCCAGCTGCAAAAAGGGCAAACACTATTTTGGGATGCATTAACAGAAACATCGCTTCCAAAACATGTGAACACTCGGCACTAGTCAGACCTCACCTGGAGTCCTGCATTCAGCTCTGGGCACCTAAGTTTGAAAGAGATAAAGAAAAGCTAGAAAGGGTACAGAGGAGGGCTGCAAGGATGATTCAGGACCTGGAGGCAGAGCCCTAAGAGGGAAGACTGAGAACTAGGCATGCTCGGCCTCAGAAGACGACTGAGGTGAGAACTCTGCAAGTACCTGAAAGGCTGTCACAAAGGGGAAGGGCAAGATCTCTTCTCGTTCATTCCAGAGTGTAGGACACTGAATAATGGATTCAAGTTAAAATAACCAGATTCAGACTAGACACCAAGAAGAATTTCCTCACTGCCAGAGCCATACAACAATGGACGCTATTACCTGGGAAAGCTGTGGGCTCTCCCTTGCTGGATGCTCCAACTTAGTGTCCTGCAACAAGGGGTTGGACATGATGGCCTTCTTGTTGTTAGTTGCGAAGTCGTGTCCGACCCATCGCGACCCCATGGACGATATTCCTCCAGGCCTTCCTGTCCTCCACCATCCCCCGGAGGCCACCTAAGCTCAGTCCCACTGCCCCAGTGACTCCATCCAGCCACCTCATCCTCTGCCGTCCCCTTCTTCTTTTGCCATCTATTGTTCCCAACATTAGACTCTTCTCCAGGGAGTCCTTCCTTCTCATTAGGTGGCCAAAGTATTTGAGCTTCAGCTTCAGGATCTGGCCTTCTAAAGAGCAGTCAGGGTTGATCTCCTCTAGGACTGACCAGTTTGATCGCCTCGCAGTCCAAGGGACTCGCAGGAGTCTCCTCCAGCACCACAATTCAAAGGCCTCAATTCTTCGGCGCTTCCTTATGGTCCAGCTTTCACAGCCATACATTGCAACTGGGAAAACCATAGCCTTGACTATTCACACTTTTGTTGGCAGGGTGATGTCTCTGCTTTTTAGGATGCTGTCTAGATTTGCCATCGCTTTCCTCCCCAGGAGCATGCTTCTTTTAATTTCTTGGCTGCAGTCCCCATCTACGGTGATCTTGGAGCCCAGGAAAATAAAATCTGTCACTACCTCCATTTCTTCCCCATCTATTTGCCAGGAAGTGAGAGGCCCGGATGCCATGATCTTAGTTTTCTTAATGTTGAGTTTCAAGCCAACTTTTGCACTCTCCTCCTTCACCCACATCAAGAGGCTCTTTAGTTCCTTTTCCCTTACTGCCATTAGAGTGGTATCATCTTTATATCTGAGGTTGTTGATATTTCTCCAGGCAATTTTACTTCCAACTGGTAATTCATCTAACCCCGCCTTTCTCATGATGTGCTCTGTATGTAAGTTAAATAGGCAGGGTGACAGTATACAGCCTTGTCAAACTCCTTTCTCAATTTTGAACCAATCAGTGGTTCCGTGTCCAGTTCTTACTGTTGCTTCTTGACCTGCAAACAGGTTTCTCAAGAGACAAATAAGATGGTCTGGTACTCCCATCTCTTTAAGTGGGCAGGAGACAACAGGATGGCGTTCAATGTGGAGAAGTGCAAGGTCTTGCACTTGGGGCATAGGAATAGCTGTCATAAGTACAGGTTAGGGGACAAGTGGCTGGAGAGCAGCACTTGTGAAAGGGACCTCGGGGTACTGGTTGACCGCAGGCTAAACATGAGTCAGCAGTGTGATGCGGTGGTCAAGAGGGCGAATGCCACCCTTGGTTGCATAGCCAGAAGTGTGGCTTCTAGATCAAGAGAGGTATTACTACCACTCTACATGACTCTGGTGCGCCCGCAACTGGAGTATTGTGTTCAGTTTTGGGCCCCTCATTACAGAAAGGATATAGCCAGGTTGGAGTCAGTGCAGCGTAGGGCCACAAGGATGGTGGCTGGTTTGCAGGGGATGGGGTATGAGGCGAGACTGAGGGAACTGGGTCTCTTCAGCCTGGAGAAGAGGAGACTCAGAGGGGATATGTTGGCAACATACAGGTATGTGAGGGGGTGTCACATGGAGATGGGGAGAGGCCTGTTCTCCCCTGCAGAGGAAAGCAGGACGCGCTCCAATGGAGCAAAGCTCAGGGAGCCAAGGTTCAATTTGAATGCCAGGAAGCACTTCCTGACAGTTAGGACCCCGAGGGCGTGGAATGGGCTTCCACGGGAGGTCGTTGAGGCCCCATCGGTGAGGGTGTTCAAAGATAGGCTGGACATGTACATGGTGGGCATGTCATGAGCGGAGCCGGCTGGTGCCGGAGGTCAGACTAGATGGCCCAGGAGGCCCCGTCTGACTCGCTCTGTTTCTATGTTTCAGAACTTGCCACAATTTGTTGTGATCCACACAATCAAAGGCTTTAGCATAGTCAATGAAGCAGAAGTAGATGTTTTTCTGGAACTCCCTAGCTTTCTCCATGATCCAGCGTAAGTTGGCAATTTGATCTCTAGTTCCTCTCCCTCTTCGAAATCCTGCCTGTACTTCTGGTAGTTCTCGGTCCACATACTGCTGGAGCCTAGCTTGTAGGATTTTGAGCATGTGAAATGAGTGCAATGGTGCAGTAGTTTGAACATTCTTTGGCATTGCCCTTCTTTGGGATCGGAATGTAAACTGACCTTTTCCAATCCTGTGGCCACTGTTGAATTTTCCAAATTTGCTGGCATATTGAGTGTAGCACTTTTACTGCATTGTCCTTTAAGATTTTGAATAGCTCAGCTGGAATACTGTTGCCTCCACTAGCTTTGTGATTCCATGTCCCAAAAGACAGGAAAGATTATCAAGAAGTTTGCTTGTTAATGCGAATGACAACTCCCGAAAGCAAATGTAAATATCCTTTGTGTTACCAGGAATTAAACAAATTAACCAGTTGGGATAAGGAAAGTTGCCAAAACCAATTGTTTTCTTGTTCCTACATCCAAATGGTATTAACGGTTTAAGTGGTATTAATGGTTCGTGAGCTGTCCTGAGGCTATGTAGCAAGGGGACAGCATATAAAAACTTTAAATAAATAAACCATGCAAGAAATAAAGTTTCTTGTTGGTGTTTATGTGCGGCAAGTTCTTTAATTTGAAAGGATCTCCTGTTTCAAGTCAGAGAGGAGGCTTCAGCCTCTCCTGGAACTAATTTTGGAAGTGCCAGGAGGGAGGCAAAGACCAGAGCTAAGAACTGAGCCAAGGACATGTGGGACAAAGAAGGAAGCACAGCAATGGAAGAGGCCGCTGCTATTTTGCAGGTAAACAGAGCAGAGAAAAGTGCAGCACTCACAGCCAATGCAACGAGTATGGAAAACAAATGGAAAGGCCCTGAAGCCCCGGCACAGGAAGGCAAGCATGATCCAAGAGCGATCACCAAGGTGCAGTGGACCGAAAGTAACTGTCTCAGTGTACACTCTGGAAGTGCATCTGCCAGCACCCAGCCAAGCGCCCAGGCACGGTCTTGTGAAGTCTCCTCCTCCTCTTGCTGAGGCCTCCTTCCACACAGCCTTCAATGGGCCCAGGGCCCAGGCCACGTCCTCCTCCGCACAGAGCTCCCTGCATCTTCACTTGCCGCCTTCCGCTGCTGCAGTGGCAAAGGCCAATGAGCACCACTCCCATGGCAGCACTCTCTGCCAGCACCTCAGTTTATTTTCCTTGGAGGCAGGTGAACCCACCAGGTGTCCAATGGCAGCTCAGATGACCCTCCCCCTTCCGATTTTGTAGACGGCTTTTTAACAAGCAAGAAGAAAAATGGTGAGCATAGGAAAACACAGGCAGAGGACCCAGGAAAAGGAGACCGAAACACACAACCTGGAAACGTGTTTTCACTTGGAATTAAAAAAGGAACTTGGAAAAGGGTAAACACACCGGGATCAGAGATCAACTCACCTTGTTCATGGCCACAATAAATGGAAGCTTTGTTTTGTACAGGATACTAAAAAGAAGAGAGAAGGGTAAGGGAAGCCTTGCACAGGAAAATCTACATCTCCCAAAGTCAGCAAATGACATGAACATCCAGATGCCACCATCCCACAATGGCCATTTGCTCTCACGGCATAATCGCAGTCTTCAAATATATGAGAGGCTGTCACGCAGAAGTTGGTGCACAACCATGCGCAGTTTCTGGCAGGCAGATGCTGGCGGAAGTTGTAGGAAAGCAGATTTCAACCCACCATCAGAAGAAAGGCCCTAAGCAAGAGCCCTTCAGCAGTGGAACAGTGGACTGCTTTGGGGCTTGGTGGGCTCCCCTTCCCTAGAAGTCATGAACCAGAGGCTGGGTGGCCAGCTGCCAGCGCGATACCCTGCAGTGCAGAGCCTGCACTGAGCACAGGCAGGACTTGCTCAGCCTTCCCCAACCTGGTACCTTCCAGTTATGTCTGAGCTCCAACTTCCAGCAGCCCCTGCCAGCAAGACCAATAATCAGGGATGATGAGCGCTTTGGTCCAAGCTTGAGGAGAGAGACCAGATGGACTCCCAAGGACTGCCCCAGCACTGGGACTGACTGCAGGGCACCGAATGCACTCCTGAGGACCATGGGTGGCTCGGAACGGTTCGTCTGTGCTGAGAGGACTTCTGGCTTCTTGTGCGTTCCAAGAGCAAGGTGCTTATTTTGGCTATGTAGGTTTTGACAGTCCTCTATAAGCTTGCCTATACCTTCTATTTACCTGACAGGGTCTTTTCTGGGTTTCTCCTGTCTGCTGGGATGAAATCGTGATCAGAGAATAGGCTGTGGCTGTCTTTCCAATTCTGTAAGCCTGGCACTGGAATTTCTAATTTGCCAAGGCTTTTAACTCAGGATGCTAATATGTTTTGTGCTTATTGTCTATAAATCCTCTAGATTTATTGGAGTTTTATGTGGATTTATATTCCTGCCAATGTTACATTTTAGTTTTAATTGTCATACAATAGGGAAGTTCATTTTAATAAGTTACCAGAGACATGTTTTTGGAGAGTCAGAATACAGCTAACAAAATGGGTAACAAATGAATGCCATGTTGAGAATGCAGCTAGTCTCTGCAATTAAAAGTGACTGAAAGAAAGCAATACCTTCTCAGAAGGACAGGAAGAGAGGGAAGACAAACAGGCAAGCAGAGGCCTCTTACCTGCAGGCATACAGCATGTTGGACATGAAGGTGATGGGGCTGGTGCTGCGAGATGTGTCCATCACATAAACCACCACAGATGGGTAGCAGGATGCCTAAATGGGCGCATCCCAGAATAAGCATTAGGAATGAGCTATCCTTCCCCAGGTGCCCTTCCCTATAGAAGCAGGCTGCGCAGACGGCACTCACCAGAGCTTCAGTGATGATGGTACCCGAGGCAGACCAGGTGAAGACCTCAATTTGTCCCGGGGTGTCAATCAGCACATACCTGCAAGAGAAAGGGCTTGTTCTTGTCCCACACACAACAAACAGGTGTGCACAACCCCGCCACATGCTGAGCCTCCAAAATCCAACGTGGGCCACAGCCTGCAGAACACAAAGCTGGTCCCATCATGGCTGTCTCTCCTTAGAAGAAAGCACGTTCTTGCCCAGCCTCTTCCCTCACCACTCCAGTCACTGACATAGATACAGGATGGAAAACTGGCCAATGCTATGTTTTTCCTTGGAAAACTTCCCACACCATATAGGTCGGTGCTTATCCACAGGTGGCTGGGCTGTTGTACAGCAATGCATCAAGCTCAGTAAGCTTATGAACATCTATAAGTTATTACTGTAAAGCAAGTACTGACAATGCCTAGGGCTCAGTTACCTACAGGAGAACTGAAAACAAGATGTGACTACCTTTCCTGCACATGGTGCACTGGGGTCCTGGCTGAGTCTGGAGCAGCATTCTTATATACAGTGTATTTGCCTCTATTATTAACACCATTCAACACAAAGGTGAAGGAAAGTCGCAACAAAGGCTGCAATGACTTGTTTCACGGGAGAAAACGGGACCAAATGTCCATCACGCAGCGCTCAATCAATTGCCCACGCAATTCCGCAAGAAGACCTGAGTGCAGCAGCGCCCTCCTGCCCAATTTCTTCAGCTTGTGCTCACAGACCATCATCTACCCTTTAACATAGAAACAGAGCGAGTCAGAAGGGGTCTCCTGGGCCATCTAGTCTGACCCCACTGAATATTCTCAAGCTGAGTTGGAACTAATTAACAGTGCGGTGTGACAGTGAAGCTGAAGGGAGCGATGCAAAGATCCAGCAGGGACCTGGCTTTTGGGAGGTATTATCAGCTATTTTTTCCTATCTTTTAGTTTGTGTTTCATGTTTGATGGTTTTGCATCACTGAATTAAGGTAGCTCAGTACAAACTGAAGTATATGTGCACAATCCTAGCACCTGAATGCTCCCATCTTCCATCCCCACCCTAGAATAGTATCAAACTTTCTCAACAACTCACTGGGATGCAGTCTGTCGTTTTTCAATAAACTTCATCACCTGACAAGAATGAGAAAGAAAAAGATGGTTTAATATTAGAAATGATAGCTGGAGTTTGCAAAGCATCTGTTTTAACAAAGCCAGGGATCCACAGCTCTACAGAATTATGCTGGTACATTTAAACTTTTCAGTGGAAAAACATAGAAACCTGCAAGAGCAATAAGATGAGCCAAACACCAAGCACACATCCCTAGAAAATCCTCCATCAAAGAATATTCAGCAGCTACAAAGCCAACCAACACATAGCAAAGTGCAGGGAATTCAACTAAGCAATCATGTACCTGATCAAATCTTGTAGCAAAAAGATTGAGGGAGGTCACAATGCTACCATTTGGGCCTAGCCCATACCTGGAGTGTGTTCAGGAAAAGTTGGAATCGATCTTTCAGTAGTGCCTGAGTATTTCTTCCCAGCCCTTTCCCATAAGAGCAGGAAGCCATATTTAAGAACTACCTGAAAAGTTTCTCTTTAGAACAGGAGCAGTCCACTCAAAATAGCCAGACGGCTAGCACTGAAATACTGTATATTCACTAAGACGTTTATCTCAACAACTGGTTCCAGCAAAGGCTCGAATGCTGCAACAAAAGCTGCACTTGTTGGGCTGCACTTGTACTGCCATGCAGTGTGCAGAAATTACCAGTATAAATTACTTGGGCTCCACAAAAAAAGGATAATCAGCCTGAAGCAACTCTTCTAAAAATGGTCACAACATTTCAAAATATTTAATTTAGAAAAACAACAACTATAAAGAGAAAGATGCTAGAATTCTATATAATGATTCACAGTGTAGAGAAAGTGGACAGTTTTTCTCCTTTAACCATTATATTAGAACTGAAAAATATCCAGTAACACTGACTTGCAAAAGATGCCAGACAGACAAAAAGAAGCAGCTGTTCACACGACACACGGTGAAAATGCTGCATCTGCTTTCATAGTATGTGGTGAAGGCTACCACTTTGGAAGGCTTTAAAAGGGGAGTAGACATAGATTTATATCACTAGTTATGTCATGATAGCTGTATGTTACTTCCATTGTGCCTCTCAGTAGGAATTGATGTGGAACAACGGCAGGATAGAGCCAATGCCCTTATGTTCCACTCTGACTATCCGCCTTGCCACCGTGAGAAACAGAATGCTGGATTAAAACAGTCTTTTGGTCTATCCCAGTAGAGCTCTTCTGATGCTCTGATGCCACATCATGTCCAGACCATCACCCTACACTCTCTTGTGGCCAAAGAAAGCCAAGGTGAGCGCCAGGACAAAACAGAACATTTCTTATCCAAGGATGTTTTTGTCTAGACAGTAGAAAAGCCCAACAGACTCATCAGATTAAGTTTCTGGCAATAAAGTAGTTGACATAATTTTTAAAAAGAGATAGACATTTTCTTCAGACCTGACAGTGATCAGAAACTCTTGGTTACCAGGATACCATTTAGGGCAGCATCTAGCACATGCCTGGCAATCAGGAACCAAAAGCAGTTGGTACTGGCTAGAGTTTCTGACTAGAGAAAAAAGAAAAGTGACCATTGTCCCAATGATGACAACTTCCTCCTACCCTTTAAGCAACAGGAAAGAAACAGGATAGTCAGCCATGACTTAGAGCCCTTTCCAGTGCCATTTGTAATTTACTGCTCAAATGCCTTCGCTCCTCTATTCCCAGCCACTCCACAATCCCACCCCACCACCCATGATGGCCTTGTATGGTCAATATAGTTCTTCAAAAACAGCCCACTGAACCAAGGATACTGCTTCATGACTTCTTTGTACTTCACCGTGTCCCGAATATCTTGAAAAACAAAAAATGAAAAAAGAAGTTACTGTTTATCCCCATCCAGTCATCCAGCACCACTATCACAGCCATCATATAACAGCCTGGCTCAGAACAGATGTAGAGACTTTATAATAAATAGGTCACTTCTCTTAGCAGAAAATGCCAGTTCGGTGCCACATTCCATTCCCTTGGTCTTTCCATATGCTTCTTTATGCATTTCTGCGAATATCTCCTCAACTTTCCCTTCTATTTCACAACTACATTTAACTACTTTCATATCATCTGAACTCACAAAGAAAAAGTCTAACATTTACCAACACCCCCGCAAGCTCAACAAGGGGAGTCCCAATCTAAACCCCTGGAAACCACTAAGAAAGGTCAAGCCATTGGAATATGGAATGGGGCCACCTCATCCCTCTTTCTACTACTGGAAAAGACACTTCAGCAAGGCAACCAAAATAATCTCTTATTATTATTCATTCCATTTATGTGTCACTTTGCAATCAAAGCTTGCAGGGCAGCCTAAGCAATAAACGGTAAAATAAAACAAAGATTAAAAAAAAACACATTAAAGTATCAAGAAACTCAGGGTCCTTCCCTGCCTACAAACGACGGAGGCATACGCCATCTTCAGCCCCGCGCTCCAGCATCTGAGCAGCCAAGGGATCGATTGTTCCTTTCCTGAACAAAGGCATGGCAACGTCGCTCTATTTGCTCCAACTGGCGAAGGCTGAAGCAAAGGAGCCTCCGTTGGGCAGCAGCCGGACCCAACTCACCAATGTTGGCCGGGAAAGGTAGCTCGTGCACAGCCGGGTCCAAGTTAATGACGTACGGAGCAGCGTGGCGCCGATGCAGGTGCGCGGCGAGCCTCTGCGGAGGAAGCAGGGGGCGTCAGCGCGAGCGGCGGGGGGCGCCCCCTCGAGAGCGAGCTCGCGCAGCCTCCGGCGCCGCGGCGGCACCGAGCACCTTCGGGCGCGGCCGAGGCAGCTCAGCGCCCCAGCGCCGCCGCTTACCTGCACCAGGGCGGTCTTGCCGGACCCGGCCATGCCCAGCACCAGGATGCACACGGTCGACCCCGGGGCGGCGCTCGCCTCGCCGTTCGCCGCCATCTTTCCGACGTTTGGCTCCCTCGCTTCCGCTTCCGGCGTGGAGGAGGTTTTCTCTTTCTCAGGGGAGCCACGGACCGGCCTACCTAACTTCCGCCGACAGCTATAGAGGGGTTGTGCTGCAGGAGACCCGTCGCCTCCTGGCCGGAACTGAATGCCCGGGGAGGGAGGGGCGGCGGCTGCGGCGGCGGAAGTGACGGCGCTGCGGGGAGGCCGGCCGGCCGGCCGCTGCCCTGCCCCTGGCGGCCGGCAGGGGGCGGCAGAGGGGAGCTCGCCGGGCGGGCCGAGGCTGCGGGCGCTCCCGCGCTTCCGGTGCCCCCTGGCGCCCGTCTCCTCCCCCTGGCGCGGCGCGGCGCGGGACGGGACGGGCCGCGGCGCCGCCGAGCGCGGCAGAAGCCCGGCGGGGGGCAGCCGGAGCCCAGAGCGCCGTGGGGCCCGTGTGCTGGCGGCACCGGCCCGGGCTCGCGGGGAAGGCTGGGCGGGGCGCCAGGAGGGGAGCCGCTCCGAAGCAAGGCACTCCGCAGTGCGCCGCCCGCCCGCCCGCCCGCCAAGCCTTGCTCTGGATGCGGCCCCGTCTCGCTCGCTGCTTCCCGCAGGCCCGGCCGATGGATGCTGCAGCGGCTCGAGGCCCCCCGAGGCCAGGGCCTAAAGGCGAGCGATTCCTCGGCCATTCTTCCTCCCCTGCTTTCTCCTCCTGCTCCTTCTCCAAGGTCCTAGGAAACTAATCTCCAGACCTCGGGCGCCGCGCAGCCGTTTTTAGCCCAACCTGCTGACTGGAGATGAGGGGAATCAAGCCTACCCCAAGCAAAACTACAGAGGTGGAGAAAGGTACAGGGTGGGCCCGTGGGCAAAAGCATAGGCTGGGCCCTTGAAAGAGGCTGGCTCCTTTCCCTTTTATGGAGAAAGACTTCAGTGTACACTATTGGAATATGCGATCTCATTGCCTAAAACTTGAGAAAGCTGCAACTTCCTACTGAAAGGGCCAACTCATGTACAAGAATATCATCCCCCCATGTGATCACTGGCGTGTTCCATCAGTCTTCCTTCTTCTGTGGAAGAGGTGCACTCTACTTCTGCTTAATGCTGTAATCAAAGTACTGAGTTAAATGATATCCTGGGAGGCAAAGGCCCTGTTAATTCTCTATGGACCAGAAACCTTTGTCTCAAGTTATTTGCAGAGATACATGTTCCAATATGGATTGAACTAATTTTGAAGTTTGGAGTAAAAATATTTCCTTAAATTTTCCCAACAAACGTCTCTTTTCTTCCGTAATTATTTAAGGGCCAAGGTAAACTTTTATGTTGGTCAAACCAATTTGAGTTCTTTTGCTATGTTTTTTAGAAAGGTGGAAAGCGTGAATTCTTTCCCAAGGGAGCTGGACAAGCCATTGTAAAATGTATGTGCTTCCTGCACTAATTTTATTCTCAGGGACTGCTCCTATGGGGTAGTGTTGGTTTCTGCATCTGTCTTTCCCACTGCAGTGTGGTTTCCCAGAATTGCTTTCTTCCTGCTCTGTCCTCAGCTGGAGACTCCCTCTCTAAGGCAAAGCACAGACTTCAGGAACAAGAGGATGGTGAAGACTCCAAGGAGCTTCCTAGGAAGAAGCAGAAATGTACTGGTGAGCACAACACTTTTTGATTCCATGGTTCACATGTGTCCTTGGTGCTCAGGCCTGGAGACCCTTTACCCAAATGCACAGTAAAGTCTTTAATAAGGGGAGAATGTAGCAAAGCAGATACCTGCTATATCTGCTTTGTTGTATTCTATCCTATAAGCTCCCTCATTCCTACATAGCGCTGTACCTCTGTAAACAGTTCTTTTCTTGGTCCCATCTGAGGGTGGTTTCCCTTGATTTTTGGTTCCTGTTGGTGTCCATTATAGACTGTTTACTAATGAAGTGCAAGGTTTCAGGTTGCAGAAGCAAGCTTTTATGGCTGTTTGTCTTTCTCTTAGGGAAACGGCAGCAAACAGAAAAACAGCCTCATCTTAAGTCTAAAAGCTGTGGTAGAAAGAAAAATCCATCTTCATATGAAGCAGGTAGGTCCACAAGTTGATTTGTAAAGTGTGCATAATTTTGTGCACTTTCATGATCCTCTTATTCTGTTGTAAACACAAATCCCCAAAACTTTGCCCTTAAGGTAGGTACCATTCGGCTGCCCCTTTTTCATCATGTTGCTGTTGTTGAAGAGAAGCACCCAGTATTGTCTCCTCCAGGGGTCACTCGCATGTTGCATCATTGCTGTCTTCTTTGACAGGAAGCTTGGAAGAGCAGTGGCATATGGAGATCCTGGACAAGGGCCGTATCACCTGCCCAGTTTGCAGAGCTGTTGCACGGAAGACAGTGGAAGGACTGAAAAAACACATGGCAAACTGCCGGCAGGTGAGAAGGCGAAAGCCCACTCTCCTTCTACTGGAACCCCAGAGTGGTTTAACTCAGCCCAAGATGACTTCACAAGAGTCTTACTTGATCTCACAAAATCGCTTAAGAAGAGAAAGTGATCCATGCGGGATCTGGCCAGGTCCAATAATCCCATGCACACAGTGGCCAACTGGCTCCCTGGACAAAATCCACAAGCACAATATCGTAGGACAGCACCCCAGAATCCTCAGCAATTAATGTACATAAGTGCACTGTATTTGCTACAGGAGATAGTATATGAGGACAAGTAGCCATTGGTTGTCTTCTCCAATGTGAGTTTGTCGTGTCCCCTATTAAAATTGTCCAGATTACTGTCCATTGCTACCTCTTGTGGAAATAAATTCCATAGTTTAATTCTGCCCTGAAATCCTTTTATCCTGAATTTCTCACAAATCTGTTTCATGGAATGACTACTTTGGGTTCAAGTATGGTAAGAGATGGAGAAAACCATATCCCTAGGCACACTGTGCATCATGCATCTTCTGTGCACCCCTGTCACATCTCCCCTTGCTTGCCTTTCTTCTAAGGTGAACAATCCCATTAACTGTTCCTGGTCCATATGTGAACAGAATACTGGAGCAAAAGGACCTTGATGAGCTGCTCTTATATACCACTGTGTCTCCCTGCTCTCTTTTCTGAGAATCCTTCTCTTTTTTTTTTACATTTGTATGAAGCTGCTTAAACCATATTGTCAGGCTGTGTACTGTTTCTTGGCAATTGGATTAAGACTGTAGCAAGTCAATTTCCAAGGAGTTTCTGTTCTGCATACACAAGTCTTTGGGTGAGAGAGGAACTCTGAGAGGACAGGAAGAAGCCCACACATAGAGAGTCATTAAGGAGAAAGACCGAGTAGAAAGGACAACTTTGAAAAGTTCTGACAGCCTAAGCCATGCAGATATGTCCCTCCCTTGTCTTCCTAGGAGAAGTTCACATGTCACCACTGTGGAAAACAGCTGCGGTCTCTGGCAGGAATCAAGTACCACGTCATGGCAGACCACAACAGCTTGGTAGGCTGGATGCGGCACCCTTTTCGGAAGGCCTTAGCTGATTAGGCCGCTTGCAACTGTAACGTGTGTTAGAATCTGCTTTTAGCCCTGCAGCCGACTGGACTAGGCGGTCCTGGTGGCTTCAAGGACTCTTTAATATCTGTTCTTATATATTTCAACGAAACAAAACAATTGAAAAGATAGATACTTTCAGAGAGAACACACAAATTTGAAAGTGACAAACCCATCCTCGACCCCTACGGCTTGGGGTTGGGGTTAGGTCTGATCAAACAATGTTGCAATCTATTGGCTGTAACCATATGTAATTCTTTATATCTGCATTAATTTACAAAACAGGTTAATCATTACTGCAGTAAGTGTGATCTTTGCCAGGTTTCAGAATCACCACAATATAAACATTTTTTAACTATGAAGAAAGTGATCTATAATTATAAAGCCAAAGTTTTGGAACTAAGAGGCTAAAAAATGTATTAAGTTTATTTGAAACCCATCTGGACCTGCTGATTTTCCATTGTTCAGGCTATGCATGGAACATTAACATGCGGAAAACATTCTGCTCTGCTGCTTTGCTGCCTGTGCTATACAAATCAGAGTAAAACTTTAAAACTTGCAGGTGTATTTCTGTGATAGAGATGTGTAGCCCGTTGTTTTCACCTTTATGGTGTTTCAGCACTTAAGATGATGTGCCAAAACCTTACTGGAATAGTCATGATTTTCCCGACATGCCTGTTGTAAAAAGGGCTGTTGTGAAAGGATGTTCTTATACTTATTTTTTTGCGGTTTCCAGTTAATTTGTGCAATTGAGGAAATGGGAAACTGTGTATAAGAAATGTAAACTTCTTATTAACTATTTGTTGTATTTTGTTTAACAATGCACAATTTATATGAGGCTGAGGCAATAGTTCAACTTCATATGAAATCTTTATTGTCCTTCATGGCGTTCACAGTATCCCCATTAGTCCCTTTGTGGCAAGACCAGACATCTGAAAGCCTTGGTTTGTCCGTCTGTCCCCCAGCTTAGACTGGCCTGAGAGCCTCTAGGGAGATGCCTCTTGTTTTAGCATCATTGGCTCCGGATATCCTGCAGTGAAGATCAAAGCTGCTGCTGATAGGTGCTGCCCTTTTAGGAAGCTGGAAGGAGGCACAGGCTTCCTTCCAGCCATGTGAGTTTCCAGTAGTCTGCTGGCTGTCCTGATGCGCCTCTGTCTGTCTTGCCCTGATGAATGGACCCTTGAGTCCATGACTTGCATGTCTTCTTGAGCTGAGACGCCTCTGATTGAGCCCTTCCCCCCCTTCCTTTATGCAGCCAGTTGGAAAGGAGGCAGGCCAGCTGGGTGAGCCAAATGAGCGAGAGCGCTTGCGGAAAGTGCTTAAGCGCATGGGGAAGCTCAAGTGCACGAGGGAGGTAAGCTGTAATTGACTGCTGAGGCGCTGGATGCTCAGCTGCTGGGGTGGGGGTGGGGGTGCGGGGAACCCGCATATCTAGTAAGGGAGACTGGAGCCATCTTCCTTGCACACTGGCTGCCTGCCTGGTGGCTCTTTCCTTATCCGGCTTCCCTTGGTGGATACATCTCTGGCTTTCTCCACACAAAGAGCATCCTGCCGCTGAGCAGGCAGCTGCTCCCTGGGTAGCCAAGGGTTGGATTGTATGCCCTCCTTTTCCTTGGGATTGACTGTGAACCTGTGCTTTCCAGGGCTGTGCAGGCAACTTCACCAGCATTGTGGGTTATCTCTACCACACGCAGAAGTGTGGGAAAGCAGCCGCTGAGCTGGAGAAGATGGCCCTCAAGTGCCCCCACTGCAGTAAAGCGTACCAGTCCAAGGCGGGCCTTGTGTACCACTTGAAATCTGAACACGGACAGGTAAGCAAGGCGCCCCAACAGCCCTGCCGCTGCACCTTCCCGAAGGGTGCCTGCCTCTGCTGCCTTCCATTCTCAGGCAGCCAGCCAGGTGTTTCAGGGGCGTCCCCACGAGCAGGACGATGTCCGTGGCAGTAGGCTTCCACTGCGTTCTCCACGCCAGGCATCATTTGGGGCGCCTCTCAGTTATGACTCCTCTTCTTTGATTTCCTTAAACAAAATTTGCCTGGGTCTTGTACCTTGTCCCCATAGGGGCTTTGTTGCAGCTGCTTCATTACATTGGTAATTTTCTGATAAAACATCCCTTTTTAGATGAAGAGAGCCAAGCCATACACAGTGTTTGAAATGAGGCCTTCCTATATTTTTGTATAAGCTGTTACAATATCAGCTTTTATTCTCAGTTCCTTTTCTAGTTATTTATGATTTTATTCATTTATTTCATTTCTGTCCTGCCTCATAGCCCAGAGGCTTTCTGGGTGGTTACAAAGTTAAAAAGCATGCAGACAATCAATAAAACAATAAGACATTAAAACCAATACAGCAGCGTCAACATCCTGCAGCAACCAAATAGAGGTGGCTTGTGGCAACTTTGTAATGATAAAAACAATATTAAAAGTTACAATTATCTATTAAAATATCTGATAAATGAAAATGAAAAGGGTCTCCCTGGTTCCAAAAGGAAGAAAATGCGCTTAGCAAGGATCTTGTGTTTTTCACAGTAGCTGTACACTAGATCTACTTTTCCATCAACCCCAAGATCTCATTTGATCAGCCACTTCTCCTTTCAAGGCTAAAGCTGGAAAGTGTTCAGAGGAAGGCAGCAAGGATGATCTAGGACTGGAAACAGCCCTTTGAGGAGAGATTGAAATAACTGGACACGTTTAGCCTGAAGAGGAGAAGACTGAGGGGAGATAGGTGGGCACCCTACAAGTACTGGAAGGGCTGTCACAAGGAGGGAAGCCAGAATCTCTTCTCAGTCGTCCCAGAGCATGGAATAATGGGCTCAAGTGACAGGAAGCCAGATCTCAGCTGAACATCAGGAGGCACCTCCTGACTATGGCAGTGGAAGCAGTGACCTCGGGCGCTTGTGGGTTCTCTCTCACTGGGGCGTTCGAGGTGCAGCTGGATGGCCGCCTGAGAGGGATGGTTCAGCTGGGAGTCCTACACTGAGCAGGGGGGTGGGCCCTCTGGTCCCTTCCAGCTTTATTACTCTGATTCGCCAGAATGGCCCCCACTTTCTCCAAGACAAGCAGTTTCCATGAGAGCAGTCGCTTGGGCTGGGATGCCGCTGTCAGGTTCTCGAAAGCCCAGCCTACAGGCCCCTCTGCCTCTCGGAAGCGTGTGGCCTCGGCTCCCAGGGAGAGACAGGGACTCGTGACAGCCCGTGATTTCTGTCCCGCTCCAGCTGACAGACTGGTGTTCATGTGACATGCATGCTTCGCACGGGATAGCTCCCATCTGCCTGCATCACGGTTCCTTATATTCTGCTGGCTCTGTTCACCTGGAACGCTGGGCTGCATGCCAGCAGTGGCAGGCGGAGGCTGACTGCCCCGGCCCTGCAGCTGGGTCTGCCTGGGTGCTCTGCTGCAGCACAGCCACAGGAGCACAGAGCTTCTGCAGGATCGTCTCCTGGCATTTCATTCCTTTTACTGTGCCTCCTTTTGGCTTCAGCTGATTTACAAGTTTAAGGGATGATTGGAGTGAATTAATTGGATTGCTTTGATTACTGAGCCAGTGTTCTGGCCAGGAGGTGAACATCCCCCTGCACCCATCCATCCCTCCTGTTCTCGTTCTCTCTCTCTCTCTCTCTCTCTCTCTCTCTCTCTCTCTCTCTCTCTCTCTCTCTCTCTCTCTCTCTCTCTCTCTCTCTCTCTCACACACACACACACACACACACACACACACACACACACACACACACACACCATGCCCAAAGATCGAACCAATGAAGGCAGGGAGAACAGTCAGCCACGGCACTTCTTCCTGCCTGTGCGGGCTGCAAAGGGCTCTGCTAAGACCTTTGCTGCCTAAGGACAGTTTCCCCATTTCTGTGAGGTCGGCACAGGCAGGCAGTGTCTGGAAATGTCTCTGTTGCCCCTTCCTTCAGGCCACCTTCCTTCATGAAGAGGACCGGCTGCCAACTCATGTAAAGGACGCGAACACAGAGCCACGTGGTGATGCAGCAGTGGAAGGAGGCCGAATTCAGCGGAGGTCTGCCAAGGTGGCTGCCTACCACCTGCATGAGTTGGCCAATGAAGAGCTCGTCAAGGAGTGGCCCAAAAGGAAAGTCCTGCAGGATCTTGTTCCCGATGACCGGAAGGTGCGAGGTGGGGATGACTTGTGGGCTCATTTAGAAAGGGATGCATCCTGCACCTGCTTGAGTTATAAGCAGTGCTCTCACGAACCCGGATGTTGTGGCTGTTGGAAAGCAGAGCGCCAGGCCACAGGCAGAACTTAGCTGAATGGCTCCGTGGGAACACTGTGGCTTCTGGCCAGTGGAGAGGAGCTGCACTCCTTCCCTGGCTACCTGCTTTGCCTGCTTCATGGCCATGGTGGCTTGTGATGCTCAGAGGCAGTTGCCATTCCTGCCGCTTTCAGAGCAGTGAATTTGCTATTCTCTGCGGGGGGAGGACCCCCCTGCCCCTCTGCTCTGGGTCTGACGTAGCATCCTGCACACAGACCCTCCCTGCTACCAAGTGCTCCCCGCTTTGTGCACAGTCAGGGTGGAACCCATTCATTTGTCCTCTTCAAGAGCTGCCCAGATGGTCTTTAACGGTTTTTTATGATTGTAAAATGCTTCAGTACCTCTTTCCTGGGCAAGCAAGTCAAGGTAATGTACAAAAAAATCAGTCGACATGAATCACAGACCAATTAAAGCAGTAAAATGTTAAAAAGAGCAGCACCTCTGCTCTCTCCTGGGTGGGCTGAAGAGCCTTTCCAGGAATCTGGCCACCCCCTGGAGCCTTCTCTTTACCTGGGGGAATCTGAGGGCTCATTCTGAACGAGCTGCCGCATTCACTGGGCTTGGAGCGTGTCCTTGTGACTGGGCAGGCCAGCCAGTGCTGAGGAAGGACGGTCCCCCAGGTCATGTGTGGCTGTTGGCCGCGGCTTCACCTTTTGGTTCTGCTCTCCTTTCTCAGCTGAAGTACACTCGGCCCAGGCAGCCCACTGTCAGCCCCGAGGTGCTGTGCCGGTGGAAGTCGGAGATAAAGATGTGCAGACGAGTTCATTGCCCCAACCAGGTAATCCTAGAAGGCCTGGGGATGCCAGACCCTAAAGGGTGGGGGTAGGGGTGGGGGCAGGCGGTGCCTGGCCTGTACTCCGAGCCAGCTTTCCCTTTTGGGGTTCCCCACCGCTGCCAAGCAGCTTTCTCCCTTTCCCAAATTAGGGTGCAGGGTTTTCATGGAAGCTTTGAAAGGGGCTTGGGGAACGGACCTGCTGTGGTCTCTTTCTCACAGTTCCAGCCCAACTTTGCCCTCCCTCAAAACTGTTCTGGAGGTGCCATACCTCTGCTTCAGCTTCTTCTGCGGGGAGAAAGGGGAGTCCCTGGCAGGTGCAGGCGCTCCTGCTTCAACCCTCTGCGGGACCAGCTGCTCACCTGCTAGTCACCGTTCCCTTTTCTGCCTCTCTAGGGCTGTGAGGGTGTCTACAGCAGCATCTCGGGCCTCAAGTCACACCTGGGCAGTTGCACTGCGGTAGGTACTGCTCTGAGGTGGGCCTTTGGTGGGCCTTTGGCTTCCTGCTTTCACCAAGCAGGGCTGGGGGAGGCAGGCCTAGCTTTGCTGCCACCTCCGGCATTTCTGGTCTTAAAAGCTGTCCCTGCAAAGGGCAAGACTCCAGGCAGAGCAGTCTGTTGTCATCACGAACATGTGCCGATTCTGTTGACTCCTTTCCCCTCTCCTCCCTGGGCTGCAGGGTGAGTTTGTGGCCGGGAAGTACCAGTGCCTGCTTTGTGCGAAGGAGTTTGTGTCCGAGAGTGGGGTCAAGTACCACATCAACACCGTACATGCAGAGGTAAGGAGCAGGCCCCGGGGGACGACGCTTTCTCCTAGTGTGCCTTCTGTCCTGCTGTGCGGGGGGCAGGGCCGAGCACCGGCCTTTTCGCCTGAGGCGCAGGCCGTGGCAGTCACTGGGACGGCCTGTGCTAGCATGCCCCCTCGTGCTCTCACAGTGGTGCTGCATCACTTTCCCTCAGGACTGGTTTGATGTTAGCGTGCACAGCACCAAGAGCTTTGAGAAGCTGGTGAAGCTGCAGCAGGTGGAAGCAGAGCCCAAACGGCAGCGCAAGAAACGCCTCTCCAGCCGGAGTCGCAAGAGGAGGCCGAGACTGGTCTCTCCGAAGAAGGCGCCCAGGCTGGGGCTGGAGCACAGCCGGAGGCAGGCAGCCAAGGTGGTCCGGCCCCAGCCGCCAGACTGCGAAAGCAGGAGCAGTGAAGAGGAGGGCCCCCCTCCTTTGAAGCTCAGTCACAGGCGAGTGAAGAAGTAGCAGCCTTGTGTAGCCGCCGCCGCCACCTCCCCATTCCCATGGGACAGGGTGTAACTTCCTTCTGGGGGGGGTCTAGGAAGGGTATTTGGGAGAGGGAAGGGGGCTCTGAAGCCAGCCTTTCGCTCCCATGCAACCAGTGCCTCCCTGCTCTCCAAGTGTCGGTGGCTCCATTCTCTGATCCAAGGGGTAGATCTGTTCCCACTGATCTGGATGGCAGCCTCGCTTCTGAGCAGGCGTGCATTGGACCACACTGTACGTGGCCCAGCCTGCGACCCCATGCACATTGCTCCAATGTGAGGGCTGCTAAGCTCCGTGGGGCACGGGCTCGCACTGGCGGGCTCTCTGGCTCTCCACCTGCAGCTCGCCCGCTGAGGTCCTTGTACGAGGCAGCAGAGGTGGGTGTTTCTTTAGCAGCAGCCCCTCCACGCCTCCCTGCAGGGCGGAGAAGCAGCTGTGGTCGGGCCTCCCTTGGGTCACAGGCAGTGGGGAAAGGGGGCGCGGGAAGAGGAGGCCCCCCCCCGCCATTGTGTCTTGACATTGGTTGGGCTTCACGTGGAAGCCCAGCAGGCTTTAGAACAGGGTGGCGGCGGCGTGTGGCTGCCCAGGCTCCCACCAAGGAAGATCCTGCCTGCACCATGCAGCTGAAGCATCCACCCAACCGGCAATGAAGAGGCTCCCATCGCCCTGTCGCACGTCTTTCTGTAGTGGAAATGTGTCCATCGTGTGTTGCAATAATGAGGAGCAGACAAAAGCAGTATCCTGGTGAACTCAATATATTCCCATTTGTTTTCTTCTTAGCAATTGTCAACATTTTAGTGTCCAGGATAATGGGGCAATCAAAGAACTGGAAGCAGAACCCCAGAAGGCGAGGTTGAAAGAACTGGGCATGTTTATCCTCAAAAAGAGGGTGGAGGGGAGATACACTTCGAGTTCTTGAAATGCTGTCACGAAGAGGGCCAGGATCCGTGCTCGATCACCCCAAAGTACAGAATACAGGATAGCGTTACAGGAAGCCAGGATCTGGCCGAACAGCAGGAAGCATTTCCTGACTGTCAGAACAGTGCAGCAGCGGAACCAGTGGCTTGGGGAAGCCATGCGCTCCCCTCACTTAGAGGCATTCAAGGCACAGCATGATGGCCACCTGAGAGGGATGGTTGAACTTGGAGTCCTGCACCTGAGCAGGTGGTTGTACCCAGTGGCCCCCCAGCCCCTTCCAACTCTACCACGCTGTCATTCACCTGGGAGTATCCCTTGTGTTGTCAGCAACCCTGGCCGCCCCTCTGCTTACCCGAAGATAACCGAAGAACAGGTGAAGAAGCAACAGCCGTAATTCAGACCCTTTGGGTAGACCGGGGACACACAGCTTTTGTCACGGGTCATAAAAGCAGCAGTCTGGAATGAATGCCCTCCAAAACGTCGTGTCCTTCCATTGTGAGAAATGACTATGAATTCCTACTCTGTTCTCTGTCCACATGGAAGCACAGCAAGTCGGAAGGAGTCTCCTGGGGCATCTAGCCTGACCCCCAGTTCCAGCCGGCTCCACTCACGACATGCCCACCATGTGCATGGTCCAGCCTCTCCTTGAACACCTCACCAATGGAGCCTCATCCTCCTCCCATGGAAGCCCATTCCACACCCTCAGGGTCCTGACTGTCAGGAAGTGCTTCCTGGCATCCCCCTTGAAACCTGGTTTCCGGAGCTTTGCTCCCTGGAATGTGTCCTGTCCACCACCACTGGGGAAAACGGGTCTCGACCCACCTCTGTGACACCCCCTCATGTACCTATATATCATCAATAGCTCCCCTTGGAGTCTCCTCCAAGCTGAAAAGACCCAGTTCCCTCAGTTTCCTCCTCGGTCCTGTATTATTTTTTTATTGTGCTTCTATACTGCCCAATAACCCGAAGGGCTTTCTGGGTGCTTTACAAGTGTGAAAACATACAAGCAACCAATAGCAGTCATTGCACTTGAGCTGCTTTTTGCTGCTTCCATGAGAGCTGAGCTTGTCCTAGAATCTTCAAAGCTTAACAGCATGCAAGGCAAGCACCACTTACAAGGGCTTTGCTGTGCCTGTTCGTGGCCGTTGTCGAGTCTTCAGCAAGCTCTGCAGCCCATCCAGATATCCAGCTACAGCTCTTTGAGCAACACCATTTCCAAACAGAACAACACGTCTTGCAACCACCTCCTCCTGCTGTGACCGATCACTGTAATCTGCTTACACCTGGCATTCACCACAGTTTAGTCAAGTGCTCCTCCAGGTCATCGATGAACAGATTGACAGAGCCCTGGGGGACTCCACTCATCACCTGCCACCATCCCAAAGATTCCCCACTAATAGTTTCCCTTCCTTCCAGTGTGTTTCCACCCCTCCACCAAGAGTATAATCTGGTGCCCCATCATTTAAGCCTGCTAAGAAGAGCAGCTGGAGGGCCCATCTGAGCTGGAGCGTCACAAGTGACACCTCCCTGCACAGGTGAGGGGCTGAGCAGGCAAGCTTATCCCCCGAAATGCGTGGGATTCCCAGTACCTCCCAGGAGGCAGAGGCACAGATACGCCGTACGAGTCACAGC
Source organism: Varanus salvator macromaculatus (assembly GCA_023646645.1). Lineage (NCBI taxonomy): Eukaryota > Metazoa > Chordata > Lepidosauria > Squamata > Varanidae > Varanus > Varanus salvator. The sequence goes on along the minus strand of JAIXND010000765.1, from coordinate 105,488,584 downwards.
AAATGGTTCTTTGCATTCCACTTGTGAGAAACTGCTGCACCAGCAGTGGGATCTACCCAGGAGGGTGAGGGAGTCGGCGGTCACGTCTGCGCTGCTGCAGATCAGAATAAGGCTACGGATCCTCCCTGAGGCCTGTGTCATGTTGCATCGCGGTGATGGCTGTAAAAATCCCAGCAGGGACTTCCTCCTCTGTTGCTGGCAGTGGCCGCTGCGGAAGAGCCCTCAGCCTGCCCGGGAGCCTTTGTGGCCGAAAGATTGGCTGCAGCATACGGAAAAGGCTCTCGCAGCCCTCGGGAGCCAAAGGCCTCTGCGTGCTTCAGGAGATCACCCAGAGGTCTAGTGTCTAATTTCGTTGTACTTGATGGCAGATAATTTGAATACAAAATACATGCTTTCAGCCACAAAGGACGTCAGCATGTCTGAATGAAGCTTTTCACTTTAAAATCCCCCATCCACTCCTCACCCCCTCCAAGTTGTGGTTTGTATTTCAAAGGGGAAATGGGGCAGGTGACAGGACTTGTCTGTGGAGCTGTTGCCCTACGTGGCAGCGCTGCTTTATGGACAGAAGGGTGAGGTGCTTCCTCCGTGAAGCAGTGACCTTGGATATGCAGCAAGCCTGGGAAGGGGCCAAGGACCCCTTTCTCCCTTTCAAGCCTTCCCTAAAAACTCAACAGCCCTGTGGGGTCGGGCCAGTCCAGCACTCCATTCACACAGTGGCAGACCAGTGGTCTGCAGGATCCCTCAAGCGGGATGGGTGCAGGGCTTCCACCTGCCCAAGCTGCTCAGTGGCTGAAGGTGTAGGCATGTAGCCTCAGGGAACGGAGGTGGCCCACAGGCAGCAAGGCTGGTAGCCACTGATAGCCTCCCTCCACACCTGACCACCCCTTTCGAAAGCCATCCCAATTAGTGCCATCGCCACTTCCTGCAGCAGTGACTTCCACAGTTCAATTATGTTGCACGCAGAAGTACGTCCATTCAGCTGTTCCAAACCTCCCACCAATTAATGTCATGGGATGACCCAGGGTTCTATTATTATGGGGCATGGAGAATAATCTCTCTCCCCCTTTCTTCACAATTTTAAATACCTCTTTCATGTCACTCTCCATTTTATTAAGGTTCTGTACCACCTGAAGTGCCTGATCCTGGCAGTGAAGCAAGGCTGGGCCTGGTTGAAATTCGGATGGGTGACTCTGTTGAAAACTGCCCAGAGAGCTTTGGCTAGTAGGATAATTTATAACACCAACACTAAGCTAAATACGCAATTGCCCCTTTCAGCACTTTTCCACTGACTGTTCTTTTCCAGGTGCAGCAACTGGAACTGTACACAATACTCTTGAGTGCAGATCTGCATAAGGGAGACTACAATCTTGGCAGTTAGCCTGTTTTCTATTTCATTCCTAATTACATTACAGTCTGTTTTCTATTTCATTCCTAATTGCACCTAGTTCGCTATTTCACAGCAGCTCTGCACTGGGCCAACAATTTCATGGCGCTGTCCCCCACCACCTCAAGATCCCTTTCTTTTTCAGTCACTGCTAGCTCAGGCTCTATCAGCCCATGTCTGAAGTTGGGATCTTCCCCCCAATGTGCATTACTTTAGACATGCACATGGTGGGCATGTCGTGAGCGGAGCCGGCTGGAGCCAGGGGTCAGACTAGATGGCCTGGGAGGCCCCTCCTGACTTGCACTGTTTCTGTGTTTCTACAATTGTTTACACTGAACACATTTGCCATTTTGAGCCCATTCTCTCAGTCTGGAGGGATCCTTTTGCAGTTCCTCACATTCCCTTTTGGTTTTAACCACACTAGATGGTTTTGTGTCCGTAAACTTGGCCTGTTCACTGCTTACTCCTACTTCCAGGTCATTTATGCTTAGGTTGAAAAGCATTTGAGTTAAGCTCAGTGGCCTTACAGGCCTCTTTCAACTCTACCGTTCAACTCCTGAATACAGCTGCCCAGACCCTAACATCATTTATGGAGGTCCTTCTCTGGGAGTCACCTTTAAAAGAAGAAAGGGAGGTGACCACAAGGAGAAGAGCCTTCTTAGCTGTGGTGCCCTGGCTGTGGAACCAGCTTCCCAAGGAGGCACACCTAATGCCAACCTTGTATACATTTCAGCAGCAGGTTAAACCCATTTATTTTCCTGTCATTTTAATTCTTTTATTTGGTTGAATAAAAGGTTCAGTTTTTATTCATACCACGATTGGCTGTTGCAGATTAGTTGTTTATGTGTGGTGTTATATTATTATTACTTGTAATTATATTTGAATTTTTATTATTATGGATAGCCTTATCGTTCTGTGTTTTACACCATTTTAAATGTTTGTACACCATTATGAGAGTGTCTGCTAAAGAATGGTATACAAATAAACGAATACCATTCTATGATTCTGGTGCAGAAACCTGTGGGACCCCACTTTCCCAGTATTCTTTGTGGGGGTCCCCCCCATGTCTTCTGGTCCTCCAGGGAAGCTCTTCTCTGTGTACTTCCCTTTCTTGAGGAAGTAAACTGCGTCTGACAACAGTGGAAATGGCACATTTGTGGCATCATCAATGCTGTCCTTATGGCACAGGATTAAAATGTTATTTGCCCAGATGTATTAATACAAACTTGTCTGTTTTTGCAGTCATTCAATGTTACTAAGGTTATGCTTCTGTTCTATTGTTTTATTATATATGCTGTTTTGTGTGACTCATTCTGGACATGCTCTTGAACCCAGCCCTGGTGAAGGATGAAGGCTGGCCTAACATGGTTAAATGAAGAACTATGAGCCACCTTCCCTCACAAAGGGGCCAGGGAGAGAAGGCAGAGGTGACGGCAGCAGAACATCGCAGCTGCTGCTGGTACTGGGGAACTGCAGTCCAGAACCCGATGGGAAATCAGTGGTCCTTCCAAATTTCCATCTGGGCACTCCCTTCTGCTGCCCAGGAAAGTCTGGGGTGGAAGGTGGCAGAGGCGGCTGCTTTCAGACACTGCAGGCATTTTTCAAGTAGTCTCATAAAGCATGTGGAGAACCGTTTCTGGCACAGTGAGGGGGTGCCTCATTTTACGCAGAAGGCAGAAATGTGCTGCCATCCCTAGATGAAACCCTCCTGGGCCCCACAGACAGCTCAAGGAGCCCTCGGCTCTGCTACGCTCTGGGGACTCAGCTGAGCCAGTGCCAGGGGCCATGAGCCAAGCTTCTCCCCCAAGCCAGCATTTCTTTGCTCGCTGATCTTCATTGTTGCATGTGGGTCTCTGAGCGTACACAGAGCAGGGTGCTTGAACCCTTTCCATCGCTCAGCTCCCGACGCCCACCCCAGCCTCGGCTCCCCCGTCGGGCTTCTGCGCGCAAACGCCCCGGGGGGGCCCGGGGGGCCGCCATCCTCCTGCGCTGCCCGGCCGGGAAGCGCGAGGGGGGAGCGGCGGGGCTTCCGCCCGGCAAGCGCGTCGCCCGCCGGGCGTCACTGGCGCCCTCCCGCCCGCGGCGGCTCAGCGGCGCGCTGGCGCAAGGCGGCCAGGTCGCGCAGGAAGGCGTGCTCCCGGCGCAGCCGGCGCAGCCGCTCCTGCAGCCGCTGCCGGTGCGCCCGCAGCTCCGACGCCCGCCGCACAAGGCCGCGCAGCTCCTCCCGCAGCGCCTGGCCCTGCTGCCGGGCGGCCTGGTCGTGCTCCCGCAGGCAGCGGGCGGCCGCCGCCTCGGCCTGCTGCGCCCAGCGGGCCGCCTGCTGCCTCGCCTCGCGCGCGCGGGCCGCCGCCACCTGCCCGCCCCGGGCCCGGGCCGACTGCAGGCGCCGCACGCCCCGCGCCCGCACGGCCGCCAGCTCCTGCTGCAGCTCGCGCACGCGGCTCGCCTGCTCGTGCTGCAGCGCCCGCACCCAGCGCAGCCCCTCCAGCTCGGCGCCCAGGCGGGCCAGCGCGGCCTCCCGCTGCAGCAGCTGCTCCCGCAGCGCCGCTTCCCGCTCCTGCGCGCGGGCCACGAGCTGCCGCCGCTGCTCGCGGATCTCGTCCCGGGAGGCCCGGCTCTCCTCGCTCAGCGAGACGGCGGCCTCCTGGCGGCGCCGCGCCCGCTGCGCCAGGTAGTCCGCGAAGCCCCGGCTGCTGGCGCGGATGCTCCGCTCCTCCTGCTCCAGGAACTCGTGCTGCGCCCGCAGCCGCCCCTGCCGCGCCCGCAGGCTTTCCAGGGCCTGCCGCAGGCGGGCGTCCTCTTCCAGCAGCGCCGCCTCCACCTGCGCGGGCCCCGTGGACTCCTCGGCCGCCTTCCGAGCCGGCTGCGCGCTCTCCTGCCGCCCGCGCTTGCGGGGCATTGGGGCACCTGGGGGGAGAAAGGCTACGGGCACTGGACGCGGCCGGGCGTCAAGGGCCGCGGCCGCGAGGGGGAGAGCGCCGCATGGGCCCCCCAGGGCGCTGGAGTTGCGTTTATTTATAGGCCATCTGTTCCCAGTGCTGGGACTCAGAGGCTGCTCACAAAACAGTGAGAAACCATTAACCATTATAGAGATGTGCAGCAATATAATTAAATCAGTAAAGTATTAAAAGAAAAGAACTGCACAAGCGAAAAGCACTAAATAAATGTAAAAGAATGGAACTAGTCCAGTGCGATCTCACGGCCGCAGGCCACTCCCAAATACCTGCCAGAACAAGAAGGGGGTTGCCTGCCTCCGGAAGCCTTGCAGGGAGGGTGCCAGGAAGGGAAGGCCAAAGCCTTGGAGCACCTGCTGAGGCTCCCTCCCACATCCCCGCCAAGCACACCTGTGAGCACGGTGGGACCAAGAGAAGGCCTCCTGAAAGGATCACAGAGCATGTGCTGAGGGAGAGCAGGGCCTTTCGGACAGCCTGGGGTCAAGCTGTGGAGGGCACTATAGGCTGCAAATGACACCTTGCATTGTGCCCAGAAACTGTTTCAGGAAAGGAGCTGCACCCCCATGCTCACCCCGGCTGGGCTACGGGGTGGAGCACACAGCAGAGGAATTGTGATGGTCAAACCCCCCCCCCCCCCCACCAGATGCCAAGCAGCCCCACCAGTGTCCTTCAGTGCTCCCCCCCCCCCATCACAGGCACTGCCAGGGCAGTGGTGTCTCTTGCTCTGTGCCAGCATGGAGGTCATCTTATTCGTGTCTCCTCCACTGGTGTCGCCCTGGAACAGGACTGCAGCAGAGAGAGGAAATGAAGAGGGTGCCTTCGCCTCTTCCTGGGGAGGGGGGTGCATTGCTGAGGGGGCACTTAATGTCCTGGGGAGCAAGATTTCTTGTGCCAGAAATTGGCAGGAGGGAAGGGTGCACTCAGCCCTCCTAAAAAAGGCTGTGCTGCAGTCACTCCTGAAGGAGTGTGCTTTGGCCACGGGAGGGATGGGCAGTTCTCAGCCCTGGACTGCTAAGGTGTTTATTTGTCCTCGATCTTCTGAGAGCCAGAGCTCTCCAAGCACTTCACTGCCATTTCCCTTCTGGGCAATGGGCCTGAGCGGGTGCCTGCAGCCAGCTCCAAGGTCTCTTCCATCTGGGCCCGATCCAGTGCCTGCTCTTGTCCTGCCCCCTCTCCTTTGCTGGGGGAGGTGGGGACGCAAGGGCTTGGTCCCAAGGATTCTGCTGGCTTGGTCCTCACCAGGGCCTGTGACCCCAGCCCCAGGGATGCCTTCAGATGCCACAAGGCGTCTGAGCTGGCAGAGAGAGGCTCCTCGTCCAGGGCTGCTTCTTGAGCCAAGGTGGGCTGTACCGCCTCCAAGCTGCTTCGCCTGGTTTGCCAGCAATGCCAAGGACCATTCTGGGTCCGCGGTCTGCGCCTCACAGTCTTCCTCCCGACCACTGCTGTCTGCACGTGGGGCTGCTTGGAAACTGGCCCAGCAACACTGATTAGTTGCACATCTGCCTGCAAAGCTGGTAACGGGGCCTGGGGTGGGGAGGACCCCCTCAGGCACCCACGCCATGCCGCTGCCTCTGGCGCCACCTCTTTGGAATCCACCTCAAAGTGAGCATGAAGGTTGCCCATAGCTTTGAACTGGGCCCCTGGAGGCCCGCTCTCAACGAACCTGCAAAGTTCTCTGGGTGGCACCACTGCACGGAGGAGCAGGTGGCACAAGGGGCTGTGCCAGAGGAGACCCTCTCAGTGGGAGCCCTGGCCATGGAGAGTCCTCTCTGGCATGGGTTGGCTTAGCACCTATTGCTGCTGCTTCAGGGGTGTTTCCTCGGGCCTTTGGGGATACAAACCCATGCCCGTTCACCTGGGCTGAATCACTGATATCAGTGGGACTTGTATCTGAACAGACAATGCCAAGCCGCCGAGCTCGTGGTTTAGTTTCTGGAAAGGCTTCAGCATGGGCTGAAGGCAACAGAATGAAACTCAGTAGGGGTAAATGCCAATTTCTGCACCTAGAAAATGGGAGCCAAACGTGTTGTTAAAGTTGGGGAATATTTGGCTCAACAATATTGTAGATCATAAAGTGGAGATGAGTCAGCCATGTGATGTGGCTGCAAAAAGGGTAAATGCTACTTCAGGCTGCATTAATAGAAATATTGCTTCTAAATCAAGTGAAATACTAGCTCCCCTTTACTCAGTGCTAGTTAGGTCTCATCTGGAGGATGGTGTCCAGTTCTGGGCACCACAGTTTTAAAAAGATGCAGACAAGCTGGGAGGAAAAAACACAAAGGAGGGCAACAAAGGTGATCTGGGGACCAGAAACAAAGACCTATGAGGAGACATTGAAAAGACTGGGCATGTTTAGTCTGGAGAAGGGAAGACTGAGGGGGGAGAGGAGAGCACTTTGCAAGTACTTGAGAGGCTGCCCCAGAGATGAGGGAGGGCCAAGGTATTTTCTTGATCCTCCCAGAGTGCAGGACACAGAATAATGGGCTCAAGTTGTAGGAAGCCGGCCTCTGGCTGGACATCAGGAAAAGCTTCCTGACTGATAGAGCAGCACATGGCAATGGAACCAATTACAGGGGGAAGCTGTGGGCTGTTCCACCCTAGAGGCATTCGAGATGCAGCCAGGTGGCCACTTGGGAGCTATGGTTTAACTGGGAGTCCTGCACTGAGCAGGGGGTTGGACTTGATGGCTTTATGGCTCCTTCCAACTTATTATTCTATGATTCTATGGGCACATGATGGTGGATTTGACCCCTTTGGAGAGTTCATGTTTGACACCTTGCAAAATTAAAATAATTAAGGACTTCCAACAAGCCCACAGTCTTCCTCACCACTTTCAAATGTTGAATACGAAGGCCATGTTCATGAAATATGACATGTGGGGTTAAAATGGGGGCAGTGGGGCAATATAAAATGTCTGCACATGCTCCTTTCACCTCTGGGCTAAATTCAGCATGTCCCCGAGGCGGCCGACTCCACAAAGCGGAGGCGAGAGAGGGAGGGCATGGGAGCAGCCTCGGGAGGCTTGGGCATGCTGCGGGCGATGCGGGCGGAGGCACGAGAGGGGCCGGGCTGGGCTAGCCAGCCCCGTGGCAAGAGGGAAGCGGGGACCTACCTGCCCGCTGCGCCAGAGGATCCCCCTCGCTCGCCCGAAGAGCCCCTTCCCTGTTTGGGGCTCGTCTCCTGGAGACCGGCGCGCCCGCCTGCCCGCCGCCTGCAGAGGGCGCTGCCTCGCCCCGACCGCCCCGCCGGGCGTGGCGCTGCCCGGGCCTCGGGCCCTTCGCGGGGCTCGGCGCTGCCCGGCCGCTTGGCGGCAGCGGGACCGGCGCACGGCCAGGCGGAGGGCCGACAAGAGGCCGGACGAGCTGCGTCTGGCACGAAAGCGGCGCAGCGCCGGGAAGCCTCCGGCTCGGCCGATGCGCGGAGGCAGGGAAGCCCTTTTTCCTCGCTCTCTTGCTGTTGTAGCATGCAGTGTATACACAGTACGGTCGCGTGATCAGTACTGACAGCAGAGCCGTTAAAGTGCCGGAGGTCAGGCTAGATGGCCCGGGAGACCCCTTTGACTCGCTCTGTTTCTATGTTTCTAAAGTCTGTTTTTACTGCAAGACCGTCCTGAGGCTGTTGTAATCAGACGGTATAGAAAAGCTATCAATAAATAAAAAATAAACTTACAAAATCATCAGGTATTAGACCTTCAAAAGTATAGATACCAAATTCTAAAATAAATAAATAAATCTTTATTTCCCTTCTAGCCAAACAGAAGTGAGTGGTTAGATTTTCTATCAATGCCACTCTCCATATTTTATCAGGGTATTTCCTAACAGAGAACCTTTGGGCATCTTGCCAAAACCGTACAGTCTCAGGTCTTGCAGCTCCCAAAAGTACTGCCAGTGGTTCTTTACAACGCAGGCCTTCATTTTCCCCCGTAAACAATGAAAAAAGTAGTAGAGTTTAATCAGGGGTCATTGTTTCTTGTGTTAGTTTATTTAACTGCTCTAGTGCTTCATGCCAAAAAAAATAAAAAAATCTTTTTTTGCACATATGTGCAAGTGAACTTCTAAAACCAGTTTCTCCAGCACATATCTGGTAGTTATTAATTTTGTGGAGCACAAATGCCATCTGTGGACAGTTTGCAGTCTTTAGATTTAGCTGATTCTGGCTTATGTGTTTTGAGGACCATAATCTTGCCCATGACTCTCCTGATATAGTAATGCGTTTTACACCCACAAAATGGTTTGGCTTTTCCACCTCTCACCCCTTCATCTTATCTTCACCACATCACTTCCACGGAAGGGTCTGATAACTCACTCCATTCTTCTGCCTCCAGAAAAGGCATTCAATCCTTGGTTTTGCGCTGGTCTGATTTTCTTTTCATCCCATTCGCTTACCCAATTATTATTTGCTTACCATCATGGTTAACGCATGGAGCCAAGGAAGCTGCTGGGAAGAAGAAAGCTCCCTTTTCAAAATGGGAGTTTTGCCCAAATGAAAACAGGCAGACCACAAGTTTGCACAAGCAAGATGCAAGCAGGCCATTAGAAAAGCAAGGTAATGGTTTGAGGAGCACATTGTTAACAATATCAAGGATAACAATAAAGAATTCTTTAATTTCGTCAAAAGAAATAAAACATCTAAGAAGCACTTGGGCACTCGAGGATAATAGAATTAAAGGAACACAAAGGGGAGACAAGGATACTTCAGAGATGCTGAATGCTTTTGTTTCTGAACAGACAATGAACAAACACCTGTCCCTGAACTTGCATGTTTTGGAAGGGAATTTAACATATTAAGGCAGGTGGTAGTGACAAGAGATTAAATTCTCAACCTTATTGACAAAGTCAGCAAGTTGCCCGATCCAGATAGAATTCATCCTCGAGTTCCCAAAGAACTAAAACATGAAATTGCTTCTTACCAAAATATTTAACATATCCAAAAATCCGTCCTTGTACCAGAGGATTGGAGAATGGCCAATGTAACACCATTTTTTTAAAAAAAGGTTGCACGGCAACCTTAATAATAATAATTAATATTAATATTAATTTAATATCTGTTTGGGGTAAACTGCTCATTAACCGGACGGTCATCCGAGTGGGATGGTGGCCTGCGGCAGCAGGGGCTTGGCCCTAATAGCCTTTCTGGCCCCTTCCAACTCTACTGTTCTACGATTCTACGTATGCAGCAGCGGGACTTGCTTTCTGCCAGATGCAAGTCAAACCTAGAGCAGAGAGAAAGCAGGGCTGAGTGCAGGGAACCAAGGTGGGAGAAAATCTGACAGATTCCCATCCTCACTCCAGAATCCTCACATGGCACTTGCTGACAGTGCTGCAATTACCTCTAACAAAAGAAAATTCAGCTTTGATATAGACGATGTTGGCTTTCTTTGGCTATATATCCTAAAAACATGTTATGTCAAGAGTAGCTTTTTTTAACACAAGCGAACATCATAAGAAAATATATGCTAGTGACTGTTCTGATGAAATAATTTCCATAATAAGCTTTGAATATGATTAAATACATCGTGTATGCAATATCATATAGTACATTTATTTTCTCCCTAAACAAAAATGTCAACTCAAATATGTTGTAACTATTGGAATATGTCTGAATTATTTATGCTGCACATAAAAATGACATTAAATTTTAGTTCTGGTAACTCAATAGGAAATATTTAATTAAGATTCAATTTGGATGCCAGAAAGTGCTTCCTGACAGTTAGAGCCCCGAGGGTGTGGAATGGGCTTCCATGGGAGGTCGTTGAGGCCCCATCGGTGCGGGTGTTCAAGGATAGACTGGACATGCACATGTTGGGCATGTCGTGAGTGGAGCCGGCTGGAGCCGGGGGTCAGACTAGATGGCCCGGGAGGTCCCTCCTGACTCGCTCTGTTTCTATGTTTCTATCTTAAACTACTGATGCCAAGTTTTGCTCCTTCCTTTTTCTTCCTCCAGTCCTAATCCAGCTTTCCTTCTGTTACGTTCTTACATAAGTTGAACAAAAGGGGAGATAACACCCCTGCCCCCCGTGTGATGCCTTTCTGTTTATTGATATTCTGGCCTAACAGGAGCTTCTTGTCCATAATCCAGGTTACGCACCAAGGCAATCGATTGCAGACGCACATCCCTTTCGTTCAAGCCCACCCAGAGCTTTTCATGTTGAGAAAGCATAGGCTGATCTCTTCTGAGATTCAGCAGCCAACATGGATTTGCAATGTGAGTGCCTCTTCTTTCCAAATTATGTCAGGCATTTCGTGCTTTAGGTAGGGTAATATTCTTCGTTGCAACACTTTGAACATCACTTTGCTTATATGGGAAGTCACTGCAAGGGACCTCTTCATGCTCCACCCTTGCATCTCCTTTCTTGCAGACTGGAATGGTTATTCAGCATTTTCAGTCTGTGGGCCATTATTTTGTTTCCAAATTAGTTGGCATTTTCTAGTTCAGTTTTGGACCAATTCAGTCTCTGCAGCTTGGAACACTCCAAGCCCAGGTGCTTTGTTTCTTCCAAAGAGCCACTTTCACTTTGCTTTCGAACACTACAAGCTCTTCCTCATAGAATTCCTCTTCAGAAGAGTCTGTCATCCCTTCATCTCTTCTATATCATTCTTCTGTATATTGTTTCCACCTTCTCCCTATTTTCTCCTGGCTGGAGACATAGTCTGTTTGATTTCAGTACTTGCCATCTGTGAAGTCCATCTGTACAGCTGTCTGATCGGCTGCCTGAAGCATGGATTTGTAATAAAGCAAAACATGGCTTCATCAAATGTATACAAATCCTGCATGATTTTAAAAAATTCTTCTTCCAAGGTGGCAGAAATAGGATGAGAACCCGGGATGCAACTTTTCAGCAACTATCACATAATGACAAAAAGAACTATTACAACGAACAGTGCCACAGAGCAGTGCAATGGAGTAGATAGGGATATGGATGGAACTGTTGGGATCGGAACTATTCTGAACTGCAGAGACTGAATCAGTTCAAATTCTAGCTAGAAAATGCCAACAAATTTGGAAAACAAAATAATGGCGCACAGATCGGGAATGCTGAATACATACTCCAGTCTGCAGGAAGGGAGGTGCAAGAGTGCAGCAACCACAGAACCATTTCGGTACCTTCCCATGCAAGCAAGTGATGCTCAAAGTGCTACCCTACATGGTACCCTAAATCAGAACAGCCTGATGTTTGAGCGAGATCCAAAAGGGAAGAGGCACAGAAGAATCTATCACAAGGAAGGCTGGAGAAGGAGCAGAGAAAGCAGACATGAAAATTGATGGTAGAAACATCTGCAATATATAATATGCACGTAATACAGAAAGCATCAATGACCTGAAAGCATCAATGACAGAAAGCATCAATGACCTGAAATGATACCTGATGAAAGTGGAAGATGAAAGCACAAGGCAGGACTGTAACAGAACATTCAAAAAACAACAGTCACAACTATGGAAGAATTGCAGAACTTTAAGGTCAAAAATGAAGAAATTGAAATTGTGACGATTTTGCATACCTTGGTTTGGTCATCAGTTCAAAGGGAACACTGCAGCCAAGAAACTGGAAAAGACTGAGACTTGGAAGGGCAGCAGTGGAGGAACTACAAAAGATAATCAGGTATAAGGCAAATGCTATTTTGGGGTGCATTAACGGAAGTATTACTTCCAAATCACGAGAAGTAGTAGTTTCCATATACTCCTAACTAGTCAGACCTCACCTGGAATACTGTGTCCAGTTCTGGGCACCAAGATGCAGAAAAGATCCAGAAGAGGGCAACAAAAAGTGATCCACAGTTTGGAAACACTGCCCTATTCAGTCAGTCAGTCCGTCCATCCGTCTGTCCGTCAGTCATTTAAAGCTTTTACGTACTGTTCCATTACAGTTTTATGAGAGACTGAGGAACTAGGTATGTTCAGCCTTGAGAAAAGAAGATGGAGGGGGGACCTCTCAGACCTCTATAAGTGCCTCAAATTTTGCAAATCTCTCAGAGCAACAGAAAGACGAATGAGTGAGTCTGAGATTGAATCAATCCAGAACTTTACCTGGAAGCAGAAATTAGAGAGCCCTGTGGGTCCAGCAACACAGAATGGAAGTGTGATAAACAATAGTTACAATGCTGAAACGATCCTGCCTTGAGCACATCATGAAAAGGCAGGACTGAGAGAAGACAATTGCGCTAGGGAAAGTCGAAGGGGAGGAAGAAGAGGGAGACCAAGCAGGAGATGGATTTATTCAACAGAGGAAGCCACAGCCTTGAGGAGCTGGGCAAGGCTCCCAAGGGGGTTTTGGGGGCTTTCCTCACAGGATTGCCTTAAGCAGCCACAGAGCAACAGATTCCTTTGCGGCACTGAGGGGTCCAGGTTGTCCGTCTGGAACCGGTTTGGAGAACAATCCGCTGCTCAAGTAGCAGAGATGTTTGTAAGAAGCAAAAGTTTACTGCTGAAAACTTGGATAGCTACCTGAAATCAACCTGGACTTTACTGATACGAAGACTGTTGTGTTTATTGGCCAGAGCTCATCTGGAGCCCCAGCTTTGCATGCGGAAGGTCCCAGCTTCATTTGCTGGCAGCATCTTCAGGCTGGGCTGAGGAAGCCGTGCCTCTGGTGAGGTGGGCAGTGTTTGTGAGCCCACTTGGCTCCCAGGCTCTGCTCCTTCCCTGCCCAGCAACAAGTATGGCTGCCCACGAAAAGAGACAGGACTGAACGAAGGCGCACAGGGACTGCTTCCTTCTCCCAGAACGGACTGCCAGGTGTCATCTGTGACGCGTATCATGACAAATCTAGTCCAGTCCCCATTTTGAGGGGGCGGTCTAAGTTTCAGAATTCACTGTCTGACCACCAGGCCTTATTTTTTGTGTCGCAAGGATGATGCTCCTCCATGGGTTTAGAATCCCCCTCCCATGCACACACCGATGGGCACAGTTGCAACAGCTGGTTATTCTTGTGTCTTTGGGAAGGCCACCTGACAATGCAGGGGACACAACAGGCCCCCAGACACATTGGCAGGAAATTAGGCGCTGGTGTTTAGGCAGCTTCCGGGGCCACCACCCAGATGCCTTGTGACACTCAGTGACTGGACAGCAGGTCACCCTGCAGACCTGTCTAGGTGCACGGCAGGTGAAGCCAAGGCACCACATCTCGGGTCCAACTAGCAGGACCCCCCTGGGTTGTTGCCCTCCTTTGGCCTATGGGCTGAGTCAAAGAATCATAGAATCAAAGGATAGTAGAGTTGGAAGGGGCCATGAAGGCCATTGGGTCCAACCCCCTGCTTTTGTAGACACCAAGTTATGCCATCCCACCCAGCCCAGTTTGGTTTGGCTTTTTTAATGTCTCTAGTGTGCCAGAGTCCACCACCTTTCTAGGCAGCTGGTTCCACTGCCCTGTTGCTCTGACAGTCAGGAAGCTTTTCCTGATGTCCAGCCTGGATCTGGGTTGCCACAACTTGAATTGATTATTCTGTGTCCTACACTCTGGGATCAGCCAGAAGAGACCTTGACCTTCCTCTTTGTGACAACCTGAATGACAGACTTATAAAAGGATATCATGCCCCCCCCCCCTCAGTCTTCTCTTCTCAAGGCTGAATATGCCCAGTTCTCTCAGAGGGCAGTGTTTCCAAACCTCGGATCATTATTTTTTTTTTTTTTTTTTGCCCTCCTCTGGAACTTTCTAATTTTTTTTTTCATCTTTCTTAAATCTTGGTGCCCAGAATTGGACACAGTATTCCAGGTGAGGTCTGACTAGTGAGGAGTGTAGAGGAACTGCTACTTCTTGTGATCTAAATCACAAGTAATACTTCTGTTAATGCATCCCAAAATAGCATTTGCCCTTCTGGAGGCTGCATCGCATTGTTGGCTCATGTTTAGCCTATTGTGCACAATTACTCCAAGATCTTTTTCTTGTTCCGTTCTTTGAGCCACGTATTCCCCATCTTATATCAATGCATTCGGTTTCTCTTTTCAAGGCGGAGGACTTGGCACTGGTCCTTAGTCAATCTCACTATGTTGCTTTCAGCCCAGTGTTCAAGTTTATCAAGATCGCCCTGGATCTTCACTCTGTCTATCAGGGTGTTTGCTACTCCACCCAGTTTTGTATTGTCTGCAAGTCTGATTCTCATTCATTTCCTCACGCAAATTATTAATAAAGATGTTGGAGAGCACTGGGCCCAGGACTGAACCGGCGGCACCCCACTCGTTACCGCCATCCAGTCTGAGAAGGTGCCATTGATGAGCACTCTTGGTGTCCAATTCAGATCCGATTTTGGGTCCACCTAGTAGCTTTTCCATCTAGTCCAGTTTTTGCTAATCTGCTTATCAGGATGCTGTGGGGCACGTTTTCAAAAGCATTGCTAAAGTCAAGGCAGGTCAGTGTCCCCTCTGTCCGCTCAGGTTGTCAATCTCAAAAATTGAGATTAAATTAGGCTGACGGGATTTATTCTTGATAAATCCATGCTGGCTTTTATCAGTTCCTGCATTTTCTTAGGTGCTTGCAGACTGATTTTTAATAATTTGCGCCAGAATTTCTCCAGGGACTGATGCCAGCCTAACTGGTCTGCAGTTCCCAGGTTCATCCTTTTCCCCCTTTTTGAAGATGGGGACGACGTTAGCCCTTCCCCAGTCGTCTGGCGCTTCCGTTTTCCAAGATGTATTGGAGATGATAGCCAGTGGTTCCGATGTTGGATCCACCTGACAGTTGTTCCATCCGGTCCAGTTTTTGCCAATTTGCTTATCGGAGTGTCGTGTGGCGCTATGTCGGAGGCTCGCCCCCAGTCTAGGGGGCTCGCCGCCGTCCACAGGTGGCAGGATCCTTCCCGCGCAGGAGCGCGGGCGCCGGACCGGGGGCGCTGCGCCCCCGCCCCCCGAAGCCCACGGCTGGAGCGCGCCGCCCGCCGCCGGAGCGGCCCTGCTGCTGGGAGGGCACCGAGGCGGAGGCGGCGGCGGCGGCGGCGGAGGAGGAGGAGCCGGGCGGGCGGAGGAGAGCGGGCTCCGCGGCGGCACTCGGCGCGGCGGGGGGCGGGCGACGCTCCTGCTGCCCGGCGTCCCCAGCGCAGAGTTGGTCGCGGCAGCGGCGCAGCGGGGTCGGCTGCGCGCCCGGGTGCGGCGTCCGGGCCGGGCCCGCCTGCATGGAGCAGCCCGGCGGCGGCGGCGGAGGAGGAGGTGACGGCGACGGCGGCGGCGGCGGCCCCGCACCGGCCTCTGGCACCGCCGCCGCCGCTGCCGAGCGGGCGGCCAGCCCGGAGCTTCCCCGCCACCGCCCGCCGGAGCAGCGCTGCGGCTGAGACTGCGGCGCCGCCAGAGCGAGCCTCCGAAGGCGCTCCGGCAGCCCTGCGCCCGCGGGGCGCGCAGAGCCCCCGCCCGGCCGGCCGCGGGAGCGGCCCCGACCGCGGAGATGGCTGCGATGCTCAGCCCGGCCGCCGTCCTGGTGCTGGTCAGCTGCGACCTCTGCCTCGTGGGCGCAAGTAAGTCCGGGGGGGGCGGGCGGGGGGCCCCGTCGCTCCGCACGGCGCCGGGCTCGGCGGAGCCCGCGCCCCTCGCGCACACGCGCCCGCCCGCCCGCCTCGTGGCGCCGCGCCGCCGCCCCCGCCGCCGCGTGCCGAGCCGGCTTCCTCCGCCCGGGCCGGCCCCGAGCGCCTGCGCCCGCCGGGGGAGCGGGGAGCGGCGGGCGCGGGACGAGGCGCTCCCGCCGGCCCCGTGCCCCCCGCAGGCTGCGTCGGGGCCTCCCGGCTGCCCGCGTCGGTGGCTGCGCTGGCTTCCCCGGCCGAGCCGCCCCGCCGGCGGGAGGCTCGCGGCCAGGTCATTGCGTGAAGCCCGCCTCGGGAGGAGGCCCCGCACCGGGCCTCCCTGCGTGCGGAAGCCGAACTCCAGCGCCGGTGGCAAAGTTCCGCGACTCGGCACGGCAGCCGGGGAAGGCGCGCCGCGCATCCCGTCCTCGGCCGCGGAGCGCCGGGGTCGGGCAGCCCCTCCTTGGCGGGCCACTTCCTTCCCTCCACTCTCCTGCCCGAGAGTGGAAGGGAGGCCGAAGCCCCCGCCCCACTCCCGCCCCCCCCCGGTGCCATGGGGTGGCGCACACGCACCAGCAGCCCTCCCCCCGCACAGACGCCCCCCACGCGGCCCTGGCAGAGGCGCGCTTCTGCGGGTCTCCCCCAGTTGGCGGGCGGGCGGGCAAGCAGGCCAGAAGCTGGAGCATCTGCTCCCATGGGGGCCCCTGAAAGGAAGGCACTGGAGCCAGGACTTTTCCGGGGATGGGGAAGAAAAGCACCCCCAGCAGCCCAAAGCATCTCTCGGGCCAAGGGGCGGCTGGCCGGGAGCAGCGTGTGTGGCAGAGCCAGGCCTGGGCACCTCGGAGCAAATGCTCAGAGCACAACGGGCAGGGGCAGCAGTGCGATTTGCCTGCCTCCCCACATCCCACTCTTCCCACAGGACAGTTGGTGAATGATGATTCCCTATTCCACCCCATGGCAAGGAGGGGAGCAGCCCTATAGCAGCCGCAGGAAGTTCCTGGAGTTGCATGTAGAAGGGAAGGGAAGGGAAAGAGTTTGTGAGTGGAAGAAAAGGCTTGGGGAATCACCAGGGAACAAGCAGAAGGCAGTAGGACACAAAACGGCATGTGTGCCTTGACCGAAATACAGGTAGTTCCCAGGCTATGGACAAGTTCTGTTCCTGAGCACATTCCGAAGCTGAATTTGTATGTAAGTCGGGTCATGTGAGTAAGCCTAATCTTTGCCTTAGTGTAGGTACTTATTTTACATTTCTATGCATATAAAACACTTATGAAACACTTCCATATTCTCTAAAACATCTTAATCACAATACAGCATTGTTATAATGATAATAATACAGTAACAATAAAATAATAGGTATTGAGAGAGAGAGAGAGAATATCTGTAGGCATGGAGTATTGTAAAAAAACAAAAGAAACAGTTCTTAAAACAGTTTAGAACATTCTTGAGCTAACATTAAGCCGAACATTAACTGATGATGGTGGAGGTGGACCTGGTGCTGGAGAGGGCTGGTTACCACTGGAGTCACTTTCCTGCAGTAGGTTTCAAGGGCTGTCTGTACCACCATTTTCTGTTCTCGCCATAAATGGCCTTGTAGCAGCTGAGTGCCTGGTTACAAGGGCAAACGCCAAAGAAAGACCAGAGAACAACAACCTTACATGTGCCCCACAACACACTGGCTTGGGTATGCGCGAGCCAATGCCCTGAAATGAAACGCTATGGATACTGTATCTCTCGAGAACTAGGCTGCCACTGAAGACATGTTGCCAAATGGGTCGCATAGTTCCCTAGAGAGATACACAGCTTTTCCCTAGAGGTATTTATATAGGGTTTATGGTAGCCTACACATTTGTAAGTACAGGTTGATAATAACCCAGACTTTCATAACCTGGGGACTACCCGTACAGAGAACTAAGAGTCCCAAGGGTGACAGCTCATGGGACTGGATGCCCCACTTGCCACAGAAACATCTCTGGTAGAGAACAACGTGACCAGAAGCTGATGCAGACAGCGTTGTGGGACCAAATGTGCATGGCGTGATGTCAGGGCTCTCTTCTCCTCTGGGGAGCTGGAAAGGGGCCATTCTAGGAAGCGGGTGCCAAAAGGCATTCCTGGCCAGCAGAGCCACAGCTTTGCTGGTGCCTCAGATCTCTGCAGCGCTTTTCCTGGCCTTCTGCCTTTCTCTAGCAGAAGGGCATCCATGTAACCACTGGCTCTTCCCTTGGTCAGGGAAAAGGGAGCGAAGCTTTTTGCCCTTCCAATTAGTGCATGCACTAAGAAATGCAGTGGCGATGGACGTCGCAAGGGCTGGAGAAGGACGAACCGATCTTTGGAACTCACCGGATGGCCAAACTCAGGCTTCCTCTTGGCACCTACAGCTGCTTTGAACATCAGCTGCCATCAGCAGGACCAAGGGGCAGGTGTGCTGGGAGCCCCCTTCAGTGTGCCAGGCATCATGCTGAGGAAGGCAGGCCAGCAGCCTGACACAGGCTGTGCTTTGCCACCCTGCGCTCCCTGGGCAACCTAGCTTGATGAAGAGTTCCAGGGGAACTGACAACCCGCACCCTTTGCGGATTGTGTTCATAAGAAAGGAATTCCCTAAATGTGCATCTCTGAGTGTGAAGAGCTCTGCTGATGAGCAAGCTAGCAGCAGGGTGAGGAGTCCAGAGCATGGGAGTCTGCTTTCTCTACCAGTCGGGTGAGGAAGCTACAAGGAACAGCAGAAAAGGAAATCTACCACCCTCTGCTGCTAGGATAAATAAAGGATCTGAATAAAGTTCAGACTCTTGAGTGGGTTGGTGTAAATTGCTGACCCACTTTGAGTGCCTCATGTGTGACTGTCTGCCGGCTGGGCAGAGGTCCTGCGCATGAGCTCAGTGGCACGAGCTCCTGGCTCTCAGGGAGCCAACGCACCCCCTTGAAGCCAAGCTTGCTCAACTGGAGAAGCAAAGGAGGGTGAGGTAGGCTGGAGGACAGGGCCCTGGGGACCAGCTAGCAGGGTCCTGACTCCTGGGTGGCAGCTGCTCTGCTGGCATGGAGAAAGGGGGCCTTGGGGAAGGAGGGCATCATTCTGAGGAAGAGGGAAGAGATCCCTGGGAAGGGACCCCTTCCAAGGAAGGCAAGCATGTATCCTCTTGCACCAAGGAGGCCCCTCTGGGGCTAGGAAGTTCCTGGGAGTGGGAGATGTGATCATTAAGAACATAGACAGCTGGGCCTGCATGGGTGTGTGGGCCACACCGTGAACTGCCTGACTCGGGCAAAGGCTGCAGATGCCACTCACCACCCAGATAGCCTTGTCGAGAGTGCGGGGGTTGGAGTAGTGGTTCTGGTCCATGTCGGTACCAGGGACATGGGGAAATCTCGTTGAGCGGTCCTGGAATCTGGGACCCACAAAGCGGCTTTCTTTGAAATGCTGCCAGGTTCCACACACTGGGCCAGGAGTCCGGCATATGGATGAGCAGGGTGTGCAGAGGAGCATGTCGCATTGGTTAGGCACTGGGGAAACATTTGGGACAAGCTGAGCCTGCGCGGCGGGGATGGGCTCCTCTCAGACCAGAATGGAAGCAGGCCTTTAAACCAGACCCTGGAGGAAAGTCAACAGGAGTTGGGATGCATCCGGATCGTGTCAAATCAAATCAGCCCTGTGGATGAAGAGGAGGATCTGTCAGACTGCCCGGGTATGGGAGGGGGGAAAACGGGCAACTCGGCCATGGTAAGGCTTGATGACCGTTTGGCGAGGCCCACGTGTCGCTGTAGTCTTTCGTGTGAGGAGCTCATTGCTCTTCTAGCAACTGGTCCCACTGCCGTGTTGCTCAGACAGTGAGGAAGCTTTTCCTGATGTCCAGCCTGAATCTGGGTTGTCGCAGCTCGACTTGGTCATTCTGTGTCCTGCAGTCTGGTATCAGGAAGAAGCGATCTTGGCCTTCCTCTTTGTGACCGCCTTTCAAATACTTCTAATGTGATATAATGAGAGATTTGAACATGTTTATTCCGTGGGGAAGTTGTGGGCTCTTTCTCACTAGAGACATTCAAAAAGCATCTGTCCACTCATCTGAGTGCGATGGTGTAACTTGGTAACAGCAGGGGGTTGGACCCTAGGGCCTTCTGGCCCCAAGCAATGCTACTGTTCCATGATCTATGACCATTCATCTGTTGCTCCTGGGCAGCCATCCCTCAAATTCAGTCTGTACTTCTCTCTGTCGTAGATCTTCTTGTGGGAGAATAGAAGCTGAGCACCTCAACTCCCGTGCCATTTCCGTGTTCTCTGTTATCACTTTCCCATCCACTTTAAGTATTTGGATACCTTCCTCTTTCATATGCCTTTTGTTCTGAACGTATCTGAAGCAAGCGTTCTTGTTATTTTAGCACCTGTCACTAGGACAACTCCCTGGGCCCCAGTGTTTTGGCTTTCCTCTCTAGAGCTTGGTGTGGGTGTGGGTTTGGGCTTCGGCTTCCTCTCTCCGCTCCAGGAAGAAAGCATACCCGGCAAGTCTCTAGGTCGGTGCAGCACACTTTTTTTCCATTCTGCGCAGCAGGGAGCCTCCTGCAATTCATAGCCTTCTTATTGTTGCAAGATGCAACATTCCGCCTGTTTGGCTGTCTTACATCCTCTTGTTCAACATCTCTCAGTGTGTCATGAAGTTCATCACAGCCAGGTCCTGTCCCGCCTCTTCTGTTAGTGACTGAAAGCGGCTCTAAAGTATCCTTCTGGGATTCTCCTCTTCTGCCTCAGCTCACTGTGGCAATTCTTGCTTCCGTAATTCTCTCAGCCGCTGCATTTCCATCACACTGCCTGAAAACTCCTTGTGGGCGGACACTCGCTGCTCCAGCGCTCGCTCCTTCTCCTCTCGCAGGGCTGCCAGCTTGCACCTGCTGCCAACACAGCCCTGTGGACACCGGGCAGGAAGGCAAGCCTTGCGCTGATGCTGCAGGTCCGCCCCTGCGGAGCCTCCTTGGTCCATTCTCTGCTCCCACTTTTTGATTCTCGCTCACTGGGTCTGTTGTAGCAACTGGTGCTCCCCACATCTTCCCTGAGGGCTAACAGCACAGTCCGACCAGTAAACAGGAGGGTGTTACGAGGAAGGAAGGAAACCGGGAGGGAAGTGTGGGAGTGGAGAGATGGAAAGAGAAAGACTATTTTTATTTATTGCATTGGGTTTGGCTTGTCTTTATTTACTGGATTTATTTGAAAGCTGCCCATTGTATCCCAGGATTCCTGGACCAGCTGGGCCAGCTTCCTCTGATCTGCTCAGCTCGGAGTCAGGACCCAGAATGCTCCTGCGCAAACTAAGCAGTCATGGAAGAAACATAGAAACAGAGCAAGTCAGAAGGGGTCTCCCAGGCCATCTAGTCTGACCTCCGGCACCAGCCGGCTCCGCTCACAACATGCCCACCATGTGCATGTCCAGCCTGTCTTTGAACACCCTCACCGATGGGGCCTCAACGACCTCTCGTGGAAGCCCTCGGGGTCCTAACAGGAAGTGCTTCCTGGCATCCAAAGAAGGGTGGGGGCTCTTAGTTATTCATTTATTTCAAGTCTTTATAGACTGCCACAATAGCCACATGGCTCTCTGGACCGTTTACAACAATTAAAAACCATCAAACAAAGTATAAAAACTCAACAACATTAACCAATTCAATAAATAAAACATCAATTCCTATAAAAATATCTATTCCAAAAGCAGGAGCACCAACCACACTGACTTCCTCCAATAACCAGATTGGACAACATCTTATATATGGATAACAATTAACATTTAAAACGTCATCAATTACTTTTATTTGTTTTAAGCCGTCCTGAGACTATTGTAAAGGATGGCATAGAAATGTTAATTTTAAAAAAAAATTATATTAAATTAAGATTCTTACTGGCTTCTGAGGTTCCAGAGGGCTGGAGGTTAGCATCAGTAGTCCCAATTTTCAAAAATGATAGTAGGGGGATATGGGGAATTACAAACCAGTTAGCCTTACGTCCATCGTAGGAAAAACAATGGAAAGGCTCATAATAGTGAGAGATCTTGTAACTGTAGACAGGGGAAGGGAGGCTGGCAGCCATGCAACATGGATTTTGCAAGAACAGATCCTGCCAGACGAACCTTGTGTAATTCTATGACAAGCTTTCGAGGTGGCTAGATGGAGGGGATGCAGTGGATGTGATTTACTAGGATTTAAACAAGGCCTGTGACAAAGTGCTGCATGATATCCTGGTGGAGAAACTGAGGAGATTTGGGATAGACCAAAGCACTGTCCGGTGGATTAGGGCATGGTTGACTGACCAAAGACCGAGGGTCACCATTAGTGGGGCATCATTGGGATGGTGGCCAGTGACAAGTGGGGTCTCCCAGGGCGCTGTCCTGGGACCGATCCTGCTCAATCTTTTCATCAATGACTTGGAAGAGGGGGTAGAACAGTCTGCTGTTCAAATTCTCAGGTGATACTAAAATGTGGCTAAACATGAACCAGCGGCGTGACGTGGTGGTCAGGACTGGAACAGGAAGTAGAACTGCCAGAGTCTTGCTTGCCTTGTACGGATCTTCGGCGCAGCAGCAGTTGGTAAATTGTGCTCAGTTCTGCTTGCCTTACCTGAGATAGACGTAACTGAGTTGGGAAAAGTGCGGAGGGGCAGCAGAAATGACAGTGCGCTGGATCAGCTCCTCTGAAAGGAGTGGCCACAACAGCTTGGTATGTGCAGCTTAGAAAAAGCGCAAGGAAGGGGAGGCATGATGGAGGTTTTTGAAATAAAGTATGGTGTGGAGAAGGTGGAAGGGGAGACGTTTATCTTCCTCTTCTGCAACACTCCATCCCGGGGTCATCCCATGATGCTGTTTTGAGGACGGTTCAGGAGAGATGAAAGGAATCGGAATAGCAGGGTTGGGGGGACCAGAGGGTCCGACTGCCTGCTCAGTGCAGGGCTCCCAGCTCAACCATAATTCCCAGATGGCTGTCCAGAGGCATTTTGAGTGGCTTCACTGTGGGAGGGCCCACAAGCTCCCTTAGTAATTGGACGCAGTTCTGCAGGGCCCTAACTGTGAGGAAAGGAAGTCCTTTTCCACACACTGCGTGGTTAACCTGTGGAATTTGCTGCTGGGGAAGTGGCAGTGGCTGCCAGTCTGGGTGGCTTTAGAGGAGCTGGGAGGGATTTGTGAGGGAGGAGGTCATCGGTGGCTACTGGCCTTGTGGGCTCTGTGCCGCCTCCCGCAACAGAGGTGGCATGCCTGCATCCCGCCGTTCCTCAGGAGCTTGGGCAGAGGAGGCCTCGCACACATCCTGCCTGAGGGGTCCTGTGTGCAGCGCCTGCTGCACTAGGGCAACCTTCAGTCTGATCCAACAGGGCTCTCCCTGTGCTCTTCCAGGACGAGCTTTTTTATCAGAGCTGCTCTCACAGTCTTCAGACAAGCCTCAGAGCCAAAGAAGGGGGCGGGCACCTCGTAGCAGTTGCCCTCCAGGCAGTGGCCCCCTAAAGGGCCTCAGACACGGGGCAAACGGAGAAAGGCGCACTGTCTGTCGTTGAGAATGCACGAACCGTCCGTTGCCAGTGTGGCTCCCCTCACTTTTCTCGTTCCGGTCAAGGAATGCAGCACTCTTCTTGCAAACAAGGCAGCTGCAAGGGCTTGCTCGCAAAGGATGCATCCTCAGTCTCTTGCACCAGCCAGTGGGCAGCCAGGTGTGCATCAGGACAGCCCTGCCATCGTGTCCTCTCTAGCATAGCCTTCAGGTCCAGAGTGTCTACAGGTGTGGCAGAAGCATCGCCTGGTCGTGTCAGCCCTTGAGGGCAGAGGGGACCATTCCCTGCCCCACGCCCTGGCCTCAGCCCTTGCTGGGCTCCTCCCGGGGCAAGGAGGGAGCGCGACAAAGGCGGGAGCAGCTGGCCAAGCACAGGTTCAAGGAAGAGGTGCAGGCCAGCCTCCGGTGCTGCTGGCGCCTGGCTGCCATGCAGGGAAAAGGTGCCGGAACGTGCACGGCCAGTTTCTGGCTCCGATGGGAATGGGAGGTCAGACAGTGAGGATGCAGGGATTCTGGGATGTCAGCAGGCGACAGTATCAGACCAAGGCCAGGCAATGCCTGAGGCACGAGGAGGGCTCCCCCATGGAGGTGGAGTTGGCCGCCGAGGCTGCTGAAAGCCCCGACCTGCCAGTGGGGGAATGGGGAGAACTGCCACCCTGGCCAGCACGTGCACCCAGAGTTGAGCAGCCTGTCAAACACAGGTCCCTCCCGACGAGGAGGGGATGCCGGTTGCTGGGCGACTCAGGCCGGCTGGCATGGACGGAAGGGCTGCAAGGGCGGTGGAGACCGCAGGGTGCTGGAGAGGACTCGGCGATCCGAGATGAGCAGCAACAGGGCATGTCACAGTACGGCCTTGTGAAAAGAGACTTTGAGCAGCCGGTTTACTCAGGAGGAGGACCATGCCTCACAGCACTGGCCTCCCACTAGGAAATCCACACTCCCCAGGCAGCAGAACAGGGCAGAGCTGCCCACAACCCACTGCAGGGGCACCCCAGCCAGCAGGGAGGCAGCCAGCGGCTCGCAGCAGGGAGGGTGTACATGCTTCCTGTGCTGCTGAGGGGCAGGTGGGGGCAGAGGCGGGGGCAGCAGGAACGGGGCCGTCCGGTTCCTCCAGGGCTGACCTTGTCCTCCTCTCTTCTTGTCTCCCAGACCGCCCCCCGTCTCCTGTCAACGTCACCGTCACGCAGCTCAAGGCAAATTCTGCCACCGTCTCCTGGGATGTCCCCGAGGGAGATGTCATCATCGGCTACGCCATCTCGCAGCAGGTGAATGGGCCCTGGAGCAACTCAGGCTCTGCCCGGGGAGCTGCACTGGCACTGCCCCTCCGTCCTCTGCAGGGCTGGCTGCAGAGCCCCGCACCTCCTCGCCCCGCAGCCTCCTGCTTCCCCGAGAGGCCTGCCTCAGGCCAGAGCGCCACAGTCGCTCTCCCTCACCAGGAGAGCGCCCCACTCATCCGCACCGGGGCCCTGGAGGAGGGCAAGATGGGGATCCTTCCCCCGCACCCAGCTCTCGCCTCCCAGCCTTGCTCCTCTGCTGACCACACTTTCCTGTCGGGCAGCGGCAGGACGGACAGGTGCAGCGGTTCATCCGAGAAGTGAACACCACCAACCGGGCCTGCGTGCTCTGGGACCTGGCCGAGGACGCCGACTACGTCGTCCAGGTGCAGAGCATCGGCCTCCATGGAGAGAGCCAAGCCAGCAAGAGGGTGCATTTCCGCACCCTGAAGCAGAGCGAGCGCCTCCCCTCCAACAGCTCCAACCAGGGTAGGTGCGGCGGTTCCCCACATCCTCCCCGCTGCCCAGATGCCCTTTGGGGAGCTGCCTCCGCACAAGGCTTCCACGGCTGTGAGCAAGCTGGCGGGCAGGGGGGCCACTCACAGGCTGGGGAGCCTTTTCGACACGCCCTCCTCGCGTGACACCCTTCCTCCGGCCTCTGGTCGCCCACCGACAGCAAACACGGCCGGGCAGCAGCCCGCCCTGGCTCCTGCCCCACTGCTGGGTGCTCCCCACGGCCCAGTGGCCTCCCCAGGAGGAGCCGGCCCTGCGAGGGCAGCCGTTTTACCCATGGGGCGCCCGACATGCCCTCCTCTGACCTCCCTGGACTCAAGGCAGCCCCAGAGGGTTCCCGCCTCGCCCAGCTGCAGCACTGAAGTTCTCCATTGCCAGTCCCCAGCCCTTGTGTCCCTGCAGGAGACATCACCATGGAGGGGCTGGACAAGGAGCGGCAGCTGCAGACGGGTGAGATCGTCATCATTGTGGCCGTGCTGCTCATGTGGGCAGGTACGTCCTCTGGATCCTCTGGCTCAGGCGCTGCCCAAGCACGCGCAACTTAGATTGTCATGTGGAAGTCTCTGACCGGTTATCGCAACTTACGAAATGCTTGGGCTTCTCTCCTTCCCATCGACATTTGGGCAGTCATAAACCTTTTCCTCTTCATCTCTTGCATGATTTCACACAAACCAGATGCTTCCCTGCTTCTGTCTGCTTTCCCCCAGGGTTGTTTGGAAGCTGCTGTGCCACCGTTTTGATGTCACATGCCAGCAGTCTGCTTCTGTTTCGGCTCCAGTGGGGCCCGTCCCTCCGGCACAGGGCTGGTTATACCAACAAGTTTCCCAGTGCCTAAGAAAACTGATCCACTCCTCCCTGTACCATCATCTGCCCTCCACTGGGACTCCTCAGCTGTGCTTGTGAAACATGTAGTGTTTCGGAGCAGCCATCCTTGTGCTGGGTTCTCCCTCCAGGTAGCACCTGAACTGGGCGCCCCAGACCTCCTGCTGCCTTTCCTCACGTCTGGTATCGAGACTGATACTCCATGCGTGCCCTCTGGGTTTTGCAAGCGTTCTTCCCTCGGAGTGGGAGAGCGCTCTAGGCACAGGCTTGGTTCTCGGCGCCCAGATGGCCCCCGTTCTGCATCGGTGCAGGAACCCCCAAAGGGCCAGCTCGGTCAGTCCCGAGGGGGTGTGCTGCTTTCCCCAAGATGGTTGGCACAGTGCTCGGCTGGCGTGTTGGCAGCCGCCACACCGGAGGGCTCAGGGCCAAACCGAGCCAGAGAGTACCACAGAAGCTAAGATGGCTCGGCTGAAGCTGTCATGCTTTAGCCATATCATGAAAGGGCAAGACTGAGCAGGGAAGACAGGCCTGCTGGGAAAGCCCCAGGCAGAAGCGGGAAAGGAGGACCATGCAAGAAGGCTGGACTCACAGAGGCCAGAGAAGCGCGGGCTCACGGAGCCTCTGCACTGCCCACTCGGTTCCCTGCCATGAGAGCTCTCCACAGGACCCTGGGCCTGGCCAGAGATGTCCTCTTCTCTTTGCTTTCCTCCACAGATCATAGAATCATAGTAGAGCTGGAAGGGGCCAAAAAGGCCCTCGGGTCCAGTCCCTGCTGTTGCAGGACACCATGTTACACCATCCCACTCAGGGGGCTGCCCAGTTTCTTCTTGCATGTCTCTAGTGTGGGAGAGCCCCCCACCTTTCTAGGCAGATGGTTCCTCTGACAGTGAGGATGCTTTTCCTGATGTTCACCCTGAGTCTGGGTTGTTGCAGCTTGAATGGATTACTCCATGTCCTGCACTCTGGGATCAGCGAGAAGAGATCTTGGCCTTCCTCTTTGTGACAGCCTTTGAGGAACTTATAGAGGGACAACATGTCCCCCTCAGTCTTTCTTCTCAAGGCTGAACATGCCCAGTTCCCTCAGTCCCTCCTCACAGGGCAGAGTTTCCAAACCTTGGATCATTTTTGTGGCCCTCCACTGGACCATTTCTCATTTTCCTGCCTCTTTCTTCAATCTTGGTGCCCAGAACTGGGCACAGGACTCCAGGTGAGGCCTGACCAGTGAGGATTGTAGGGGAACTGCTCCATCTCGTGGTTTGGAAGTAATGCTTCTGTTCATGCATCCCAAAATAGCACTTGCCCTTTTGGCGGCTGCATTGCTTTGTTGTGATGGTGCCAGAGTGGTGCCAAGCACCTGTCGTAGCCCCTGAAAGCAGGGAATCGCACCCCAAGCTGGGGAGAGTGTGGGGGCTGCTTTCATCATGGACCGAGGCTTTTGAGGCAGGGGGACTGCCATGGCCGCCAGGGCAAGAGAGCACTGCAGGAGACATTGTGAGAAAAGCAAGCAGGCTGCTCAGGAGGCACCCCGAGTCACCTCCCCCCTTCTTTCTCCTTCGCCTCGCTCCAGCGGTCATCGCCCTCTTCTGCAAGCAATATGACATTATTAAGGACAACGATTCCAACAACAACAAAGAGAAGAGCAAGCCGTCCTCTGAACACAGCACTCCGGAGCGGCCAGTGGGTGGGCTGCTTCGCAGCAAGGTCAGTCCAGCCCGAGCGGCCCGAGCGGCAGCTGGAGCTGAGGGAGCCTGTCCTGCCCAAAGAGACCGGCCACTGGGCAGGTGGCCTGGGAAGGCGCAGCACAGCCGGGGCGGGCTCATTCGTGGGAAGGCAGTTGGGGGCAGGCGACCGGAGCAGCCTCTGTGCACCACCCCGTGGCCTCCGTCCCGCGACAGGGCTGGGCCTCATGCAGCGGTGCACGCCCGGCCAGGTGGCAGGGACAGCCCCCCTCACTGCCGGCCACCTCCCCGGGTTTGGCGCCCTGGAGATCTCCGCCTGCTGCCCTCCCACTGTGGCACTTGGCCCAGGGAGAAAGCAGCTAGCAAGGCCCCCTGGGGGTCTGCACCCCCTTGCTGCTCGACCAGTCTCAGCCCTGTGCCGACGCTGCAGCTGCACCACTCTTGCGAGGCCCAAGGGACCCTCTGGGCAGCCAGACCCTTTCTTCCAGCAAGGAAGCAGCAGCAGCAGTGTGGGTTGGGGGGCGCGATGCAGCGCGCTGGCCCCTGCCGTGGTGGCGAGAGCACTCGTGCGGGGCCGGGAGCTGACAGTGCAAATTGAAGATGAGGCTGAAAGCAAGCTGGCAAGCAAAGACAACAATAACGGCCAGTTCGCCCCGTGGCTGACAGCCAGACTAAAAAGCCCCCTTGCCAATTTCTCCGCATTGAGGGGACAGCATGCCCCCACCCCGTGAGAGTTGTGACGAACCCGCGGCCAAGCAGTGCCCGCAAGCGTCCCCGAAGGCACTGCAGGCCAGCTCGGGGCTGGCTTTGAGTCTTGGCCGCAGAGGCCCTCTGTGTTGTCACACGGGGCCGGGCCAGGCCTGGAGGCCCTTTGTGAAGGAAGCACCTAAGGAACAGCCAAGCAGGCTGGCTCTCGTGCTGGGAACCATGCTCCACAGCAGCCAGCTGAGCCAGCACATGGGAGCCAGGGCCCCTCCGTGCGCGGAAAGCCCCAGCGCCTTGGAAGCAGGCTTGGCAGAAGGCTGGTCCAGTAGCTCCCTAGGTCGGCCTTTGCCAAACGTGTGCCTTCCAGACACATTTGGACTGCAACTCCCAGCATTCCTAGTCAATGGCCCTGCTGGATAGGGAAATCTGGGAGTCGCGGTCCAAATACCTCTGAAGGCCAGAAGGTTGGGGAAGTCTGCTCTGGATGGCTTCCCCAGTCTCTTTAACAGGCTGTCTGTATGGAAGGAAATGTAACTGAAAAGTGGATGTTGTTCCAATCGGCCTGTGAATTTTGTAGTTAAGGAATCCCTCTCCCTCTCTCCCTCTCTCTCTCTCACAGAAGAAATCACCATCAGTTAATATCATTGAAGTGTAGCTGCCGCTACCGGCCAGGAGTGTCAGGGAAGATCATGGGGACTTTGCTGAGCTCCTGGCCAGTCTCTCCACCTGCATGCAAAGCATCAACGCTTCTTGCCCTGAGGGGAAAGACCTGCATGGAGCCAGGCCCTGGGACAGGTGACGTGGAAGTCAGCATCCAGCTAACTCCCTGCCCGTAGCTGCAGGAGGGGACGACTGGGAAAGGCCCCACGTGGCAGCCACCTGGGGAAACCTGCAAAGCAAGCGGCCTTCCTGGACAGCTGCTCCTGGCACAGCTCCAGCTGAGCTGCCCTCGCCTTTCCCCTGCACAGCAGGAGCTGAAAGCACCGCCGTGCCCCCTCGGACTCAAACTGACTGACCGGAGGCAGCCGTGGAGGCGGGGCAGCTGGGCCTCTGCCATGGCCGCCAAGAGCCGCAGCACTTGGGCCTCATCCCCTCGGGAGCCGAGAGCGAGGCGTGGCACTCCAGCGTGGCCCAGGCCAGCACAGACTGCTGGTCTGGCCTTCCTTGTGGAAAGAGGGAACGAGCCAGCGTGAGCTTGGCGGAGGAGGGATCTTTCCCACCGTGGGGGCATCGCCTTTCCTCCTGCTTCCACCAGGGCTGCCACCCGCACCGTGCAGAGGAAATGGGGGTTCCTCTACTCCCCCGTGCCAAGTGGCACCCCCAAAGCCTCCGGCATGCCGAATGCCCATGCTTCACAGGCGTCCCATGGGAGTGCCAGCTGTCCACGCAGAGCCCCTCTGGTGCTCACAGTGGTGCTGGCTAGAGACAGCAGTGGGGGTGGGTCTGGGCGGCCGGAGACCCCTGCACTTGCTGGCCAGCACCTCCCGGCTGCACCCAGCTCCCAGGAAGATGGCGGATGCTGGAGGGGGGTAGCGCCCTCCTGTGCCACGGCAGCTGGGCCCGTGCGGCCTGCAAGCACCAGCAGCACCCAGTCTTCCAGGAATCATCCAGTTCTTCCAGCCCTGCCAGGAGGAGGGGCTGCAGCCCCAGGGCCGCCTGGCCAGGACCCACAGCCCTTCTTGGCCAGACGCCGTGTGGGGCCGACTGTGGGGAGAGGCAGCACTGCTCAGGCAGGTCCTCAATAAAAGCCACACCGCCTGCGAGCAGCTGCATGGAGTAGAGGCAGGCCGTGCTTGTCCTTCGGTGTGGGCCAAGCAGAAGCCCCCAAGTCGGGCGGCGGCTGCCCAGCCAGGACAAACCCCAGCCCAAGAGGCATGCGGGCAGCTTGCAGCTCTGCATGGCACTTGGGGCCCCCGGGGCCTCTTCCCACAACCAAGGGCACCATGAGCCTCCCTGCCCCCACCATTCAGATATGCAAATCAGGCCAGGGAGGCAGAGCTGGGGAAGCTGGGCCACGGCCAGGACGTGTGACTACTGCGGGGCCTGGCCTGCCCCCTTGCATGGCCCACAAGGAACGCCGTACCGGCCCAGGCGAGCAGGAGGTGGCCTGGGGCTTCGCGGCTCTCTGGCCCTGGCAGCCAAGGCTAGACAGGCCCTGGGCCTCCAGCCAGCCCAGAAGGCAGCAGGAAGGGCACCGGGCGCCATCACACCCCAAAGCCCACTGCAGCTGTGACCCCAGACCTGCGGCCTGCTCTGGCTCGGAGCCCCCACGGGGGGGGCAGCCCAACAGCTGACCTTGAGGAGGCTGCTAGAGGCAGGATGAGGGCCATGCAATCTGGCCCCTGCTCCCCATCATGCCACCCCTCTGGGCTGTGCAGGGGGGGTGGGAGCAGCCCTGGGGGTCCGAGACGGAGGGGCTGGCTTGGCACGGCACTGGGCCAGCAGCCGCCACAGCTCAAGGTGCAGCCCACGAACACCACCCCGCCTGGGCAAGCCACGGGGCCGCACAGCCAACCCTGCACCAGCTCGGTCTGGCCACAGCGGCCACGCTGCCCCCCAAAAGCGACCCTCCCTGTCCAGGCTCCCCTCCCCAGCAGAGCCCTCAAAGGAAGAGACCCCAGTACAACACGGAAATGGTTTATTCCCCTTTAGAAAAAGGCATTAAAAACTAGTCTTTTGCTACAAAGTTGTGACTTGGCAGTGACAAGTGGGGGTGGGGGGCTGCTGCCGGGGGTCCCCACACTCACACAGCTCCCTCTGGAGTGGGAGAGGGCTGAAGTCCAGGGTTTCCTTGCTCATGCAGCTCGCGTCCTGCCCCAGCTGCCTTCGGGGCTGGGCCCCATGCCAGCCCTCCATCTGCGGGGCTCCTCTGCAGAAGGCCGCGCCAGCAGCGAGCACAGTGCTGAGGGTCCCCACCGTGTGCCTGGCGTGCATGGAGGCTGCCAACGTCCCATGTGTGGGGCTCGGGGAGACGCTTCACCTCTTGCATGCTGCAGGCCGCCAGGGCAGGGGGCAGGCGGTGGCAAGAGTGGCTCTGCAGCCTCGGGCCGGAGCCGTGCAGTGGGGTGGCCCCAAAGGGAAGGCCCCCAAGGCCCTGAATGCATGCGGGCATCGACGGAGCCAGGGGGGCAGCTGGAGGTGATTCAGAGGCCTGAGGAGAATGTGGGGGAGCCAGCCCTGCGTGCCTTGAGGGGCCCCCCCGAAGAGGGGGGGTGGCAGGGCCAGCCAGGGCACTCGTTACCTGTGCCGGTGGGGCAGGGCCCCTCCTCCATGCAGCTTGAAGCAGAGAACAGACAGGTCAGAGCAGCAAGAGCCCCAGTGCCCTCTTGCGGGAAGGCCGCTCCCTGCACACTCCATGGATGGCTAAGAGCGGGCCCCCACCCCACCCCTCCTCGACCCCGTCCTCCCACACTCGCCCACCCGCCAAAGGCTGTGGCAGCAGGGGCCCCGACCTACCCGGAAAGGGCCTCGCCAAGGTCCCCGTCCTCATTCTCCTCCTCCTCCTCGTCATCCTGCAGGGGGAGAGCACTGGCATGAGGGGGCCCCTCAGGACTGGCGGACCTCCCTGTGAGCGCCCCTGCAAGGGGGCAGCACCTCCTGCCCTGCCCCGCAGCGTCCCCCACCCATCCCGAGGAGGGGGGGCGAGGGAGCCTTTTGGCCGACTGCCGTGATCCACAGGCTTGGCCAGGGGAGAGGTGGGTGGTGGGTGGGGTTGCGCTGGGCCCCTGCACAGTACCTCCAAGTCTGCCCTGCAGGGCGGGCTGGTTGCGGGGGGCCTGGCAGGCGGGCAGATGCCGTCTGTTGCACGCTCCTCCCCCTTCTCCCTGGAGCCTGAAAAGAAGCAACGCCAAGGCTGACCTGCCCGGCTTAGTGTTGGCAAAAGGTGCTGGCACATGCGGGGGCTCCTCCTGAGCACTGCCCTGCAACCCACCCCCTGCCCCAGGCCCTTCCCGCCACCATCCGGGAAACAGCACTGCTGCTCATCTCAGTCCTTGCCCTTCCTCAGGAAAATGGGGCAGGCCCCGCCTGGCCACCCCCAGGTCCCCGGGCAGCAGAGCTGAGGCCTCTCACAAACAGGTGCGTCATGCCGGGGGGGGCATCGGGCCTGCTCTCAGGCTCACTGGGTAGCCTCCTGTGTGGGGGTGCCATACCTGCCTGTGCAGCCTCCCAGAGGTCCAGGGCCACCTGGAAGGCCTGTGCCACAGTGAGAGTCACCGCTCGCGCCTACGATGGAAGTAGAGAAGGAAGACAGCAGTGGCCAAGACCCCGCAACCCCCAGCCCAGGTATCGGCAGCGGGCACAGAGGCCTCTGAGGTGGCCCAGAGCGGCCCTCGGCTGGGCCTGGCCTCAGCCCTGCCCAGGAAATGGGCACCTACCACCTTCTTCTTGGGCGACAGGAACGCGTGGCATTCCAGGGCCCCTGTTTGTGGGTTCTGTGCCACGTAGGCAAAGACCTTGTTCTGCAGCTTGTCTGTGCTACAATAGGAAATCCTGGAGGAAGGCAGAAAGAGACGCTCAGCAGAGATCCTCCTCAGCCCAGGCCAGAAGAGCGAGCGGCGGGGCAGGGCACGTATGGGCCCAGCAGGGCAGAGGCAAGGAGGCGGCACTGCAGGGGCTCCAGCAGGGAAGGGGGCTGGCCGGCAGCACGTACGGGGGCCGCAGCCACCAAAGGAGAGTGGTATGTGCTCCCTGGCCCGGCCGTGAGGATGGCAGCACATGGAATGCGAAACGGGGGAGCATTTCCCTCACTTCCCCAGGGAGAACCAAAGCGCCCTGCTCCAAATGAGCAAGGGGGCAAAGAAGAGGCCGAGCTACCCAGGTGGGTCTCCTGAATTGACCACACACAAAGCCCAGCCTGGCTGCACTTAGGTGCTGTTTACGCAAGCCACCAACAAGCAAAGGGTCTGCCGTCCACCCACTCTTAACAGCACACCAGGACAGGGAGGCTCAACAAGGGAGACGGGGCACTTTCCCCCTCCATCAGCAACAGTCCCTGAAGGCCGCCCCCCTCCCATACCATGGCCAGCATCGCACCTGTAAATAGAGACTGTTCCCATGGTCTCCTTGGTCTCGGCATCTTGCAGAGAGAGCCCCCGAGATGAGACAGTCAGAATCACCTTCTGGAACTTCCTGGGCCCCACCCGAGCCTGAGGTCAGGAAAAGACAGCATGGCAGAGCAGGTAGGGGTATCGAAGGAGAACAGGCCTGGATCAAACCAAATGCTGAGCATCTTGCTTCAACCAAAAGCACAGTAAACAGCAGCTGGTTCCAAGAACCCCACAAGCAACCTAGGAAGTACAGTCCCCCCACAATTCTTCCAGTAACTAATACGCTGGAGACTACACCTAAAGATGGCGGTAACATTTAGCTAAGATGCACAACAGACCCTGAGCGACTGTTCTCTTCCTCTAGCCCCTGAAAAGCCCTCTCGGCTGGTGGCCAGCTCCTCTTCTTGCTGCTGGATGTGCTGCCAGTGCTGCACTCTGTGTAGGAGGTTTCCTTTTTATGTCTATGCCCTCGTATGATGATTTTTTAAAAACCAGCCTCTGTCCCAGCATCCTTAGTCACCTTTCTGTCCCAAACCAGGATGCCCCAAACCCTTTAGTTTTTCCTGGTTGGGGAAGCCCAGGTTAATCGATTTGTCCCTTGCTCCCCCTTTCCCTCTGGCACAACTCCTTTGGTCTGAGCACCTCGGCAGCCCCACAGCCTGTGACAGAGGTTCCCTGGAGGTGTCATTGCCATTAATGGTTAGGAACGAGAGCCTGAGGCAGCCCCCCACCTGACTGGACCTCCAGAGGCACCTGGTTGTTTTTCACCTGGCCCCTGGGAACAGCTACATGCTCGAGTGTGGCTCCTAGCACTACCGTTGTTTGCAACGATCACCAACCACCTCGTGTCTCAATGCTACATGTGATTGTTTACTTTCTTCTCTGCAAACTATTCTTAAAGAGTGTCCATTAAGCAGGCCAGGAAGTGAGCACAGCGAGCTACAGCAAGGCCAAACAATGCTGGATTTGGAGCTGCTGCTGCTTGCCAGCAAGGCCAAGCCTTCAGTACCCCAAAGCCCCTGAGCAAAGCAGCAGGGAGAGGCTGCTGCCACCCCAGAAGAACCCCTGTGGGGCAGCCGGTGCCAAGGTGCCTTTTTTTGGCAGGGCAAATGTCTTATCTACCATGGCAATGATCCGATGGATGGCTGCCGCGGCCATGTCCTCCCCTTTGGGCTTCTCCACCAGTGTCATGCCGAGGTACTTGAGCGCAAAGCCCATGCCCTCCAGGAGGGGCTCGCGCATATCAGCCCAGCTCTCAGGGAGCTCTGCAAGGCAAGAGAGATTAGAAGAGCAGGGAAGGGGGAGACAGCACAGACAGCCTCACTTGCCAGCATGCAGAGAATTCAGGAATTCATCACTCTTCCAGATACGAAGAAAACCAGATACGAAGAAGAAACCAAATGAAGTTGTTCATTTCGGCAAACCCCGGGATTTCCCCAGGTGGCGCACAAGTTCCTCTGCCTGGTGTGCAGGCACCGCTGTGTTGGCTGGCTGGACAGGTGGATGGATGAGCAACGGCACACGTGGCCTGCCCACTGCAGCCACGGGGTACGACTGGGACGGCCGAGCGCCTATGCCAGCTGTGCCAAGTTAGGCTGAACCAACCGCATCGTCCACTTTGGGCAAACGCGCATTTCGACTTGGGAGCCCCCTGCGTTCCCGCCTCGTGGATCAAACAGAGCTGCGGCGGCGTTGCCCGGGCGCCAAGCCTGACGCGTTGCCCGCCACTGGCACCCCAGGGCCAAGCTGCCAACCCTGCCCGGTGCCAGGGCCTGCCAGCGGCCTTGGCCTGCCACCCGCTCCTTAGCCCGGAACGTGGGGAAGCGCGGCCTCCCCCGCCGCCGCCGCCGGCCGCCCCAACGCGGAGCGCCGAGCAGCGTTGCCCGCGGGCGGCCCAGCCGCTGGGCTCCGTCCGGCCACGAGCTGCGAGCCACCACGCGCGCTCGGCCGGCGCGGGCGCGGGCGCGGGCGCGGCTGCGCTGCGGGGGCGTCGCGGCCGCCCAAGAACCCAGCGAGCAGGCCGGGCTGCGCCCGCCCGGCAGCCGACACCCGCGGGCCCGGCAGCCCGCCGCTGTCCCCAGCCCCGAGCCGCCCGCTTTCGCGGCGGGCCGCGGGCGCCCCCGAGCCGCAGGAACGCGCTCCGGCAGCCGCCCCGAACGCAGCGTCCCGCCTGGGCCGCGGAGGGGAAGGGCCGCCCAGCCCCGGGGCGCGCCGCGCGGCGGACTCACGCTGGCGGTGCGCGGGGCGGCGGCGCAGGCGGGAGACGCCCAGGCGGTGGCGGGCGAGGCTCGGGCTCCGGAGCACGGCGCGTCCCGCCGCCCGCAGCGCCTCCATGGCCGCCAGTGGAGTGGAGTGGAGTGCAGCGGGGCGGGCGGGGCGGAGGCGGCCCGGCCCTAGCACGGCCCGGTGGCGAGCGGCCTCCTTCCCCGCCCCGGGGAGGAGCGGGCGCCGCCCCACGAGCGCGGGGCTCCCCGCCCGCATCCCGAGGGACGCTGCCGCCCGCGGCGAGGACCAGGCGCCCGCCCCGCGAGCGTTCAAAGCGGGTTTTCTAAAGGCAACCCGGAAATCCCCCGACCAAGCAAGCGTGCTGTCATTCTACACCGTATCTCTGAGGTCTCGCGCGTGCCTGCTCCCTCACTTCCGCTCGCGTGGCGCCAGGCGCGTCAGCGTTCGGAGGCGCGTGCGGGGCTGTTGCTGGGCGACGGGGCGGACGCGGCTTGCTGCCGGCGGCGGCGATGCAGCTGCGGCACGTCCGGACCCTGCTCGCCCCGCAGGTGGGCCTTGCGATGGCCTTGCGATGACCCGGGGCGGCTCTGGGCGCCTCTGGGGCCGCCGCCTGGCTTCATCCCGGGGGAGCCCGGGCTGCGCGCCTCCACGGGCCTTGGCGCCGGCGCCCGGCGCGCCCCCGACCCTCTGGGCCACCTCGGGCTCTGCCCGGGGGCGGGGCGACGCCCGCAGCCTTTCCCGGGCTGGCAGCGTGCGGGGCGCGGGCGCCACAGCCCTGCGGGAGAGGGGTCTCGGCCCGCGGGTCCGGCCGGGGTAGTGGAGAGGCGGGCGGGGCAAGCAGGGGCTCTGCGAGGGAGCGGCTGGCCTTGCCTCTCGCCGGCCCAGTGGCCTTCCTCCCTGCTCCCCGGCCCCGCACACCCGGGGATACCTGCACTGGCAGTACTCCTTCACCGCCTGCCCATGGCGTTCCCTGCCTCTCCCCTTTAGGATGGAGCTGCCAAGGTCACATGCATGGCCTGGGCCCCAAGCAATGCCAAGTTTGCAGTCTGCACGGTGGATCGAGTGGTTCTGCTGTACGATGAGCATGGTGAGCGCCGGGACAAGTTCTCCACCAAGCCGGCAGATGCCAAGGTAAGGGCTGTCTGGCAAAGTAGGAGGCTGGGCTATGATGTCCGACTTCGCTGATGGGAGCTCAGAATGACTCGCTAAGGATATCAGAAAAGCCGTGCTCAGTCAGACCAATCCATCCAGTCCAGCACTCTCTTCATAGTTATTTACTCGTTGTTGTTGTCAAGAGGGCGAATGCCACCCTTGGTTGCATAGCCAGAAGTGTGGCTTCTAGATCAAGAGAGGTATTACTACCACTCTACACGACTCTGGTGCGCCCACAACTGGAGTATTGTGTTCAGTTTGGGCCCCTCATTACAGAAAGGATATAGCCAGGTTGGAGTCAGTGCAGCGTAGGGCCACAAGGATGGTGGCTGGTTTGCAGGGGATGCCGTATGAGGCAAGACTGAGGGAACTGGGTCTCTTCAGCTTGGAGAAGAGGAGACTCAGAGGGGATCTGTTGGCAACATACAGGTATGTGAGGGGGTGTCACATGGAGATGGGGAGAGGCCTGTTCTCCCCTGCAGAGGAAGGCAGAACGCGCTCCAATGGAGCAAAGCTCAGGGAGCCAAGGTTCAATTTGGATGCCAGGAAGCACTTCCTGACAGTTAGGTCCCCGAGGGCGTGGAATGGGCTTCCATGGAGGTGGTTGAGGCCCCATCGGGAGGGTGTTCAAAGACAGGCTGGACATGCGCATGGTGGGCATGTCATGAGCAGAGCCGGCTGATGCCGGAGGTCAGACTAGATGGCCCGGGAGGCCCCTTCTGACTTGCTCTGTTTCTATGTTAGTCGCAAAGTCATGTCCAACCCATCGCGACGCATGGACAACATTCCTCCAGGCCTTCCTGTCCGCCACCATCCCCCGGAGTCCACTTAAGCTCATGCCGACTGCCTCAGTGATTCCATCAGCCACCTCATTCTCTGCCGTCCCCTTCTTCTTTTGCCGTCTGTTGTTCCCAGCATTAGGCTCAGTCTCATGTCATTTTGGAGATTGTATCCCAGTACAGCATTTCCTACTTTTTTATTGACTATGAAGGCTACTTCATTTCTTCTGAGAGATTCTTGCCTGCAGTAGTATACCTGATGGTCATCTGAACTAAATTCACCCATGCCTGTCCATTTTAGTTCACTGATTCTTAACATGTCGATGTTCAGTCTTGTCATCTCTTGTTTGACCACATCCAGCTTGCTTGATTCATGGATTTTGCATTCCAGGTTCCTATGGAGTATAGATCTTTGCAGCATCGGACTCTCCTTTCACCACCAGATACATCTGCAACTGGCTGTCCTTTCGGCTTTGACCCAGTTGCTTCATTCTTTCTGGCGCTACTAGTACTAGCCCTCCGCTCTTCCCTAGTAGCATATTGGACACCTTCCGACCTGAGGGCGCATCTTCCGGCGTCATATCTTTTTGCCTTTTGGTACTGTCCATAGGGTTTTCATGGCAAGGGTCCTGGAGTGGGTTGCCATTTCCTTCTCCAGTGGATCACGTTTTGTCAGAGCTCTCTGCTATGACCTGTCCGTCTTGGGTGGCCCTGCACGGCATAGCGCATAGCTTCTTTGAGCTGCAAAAGCCCCTTCGCCATAGCAAGGCAGTGAGCCATGAAGGAGTATTTACTTATTATTAGATTTGTATTCTGCCTTTTCTCATTCAAAGAACCCAGAGCGGCTTGCATCACTGAGAGCCGCCTCCTCCTCAATAATATCCCCACAACAACCACCCTGCGAGGTAGCTTGGGCTAAGAGTTTGTGACTGGCCCAAAGTCACCGTTGGCTCCATGGCTGAGCAAGGATTATTCGTAGGATGGCAAATCAGCTGTCCAGAGAATCCTTCCCGAGGAATGGCTGCAACAGTTCCTCTGCCCAGGCTCTCCAACAACTGGCACACACAAGCATTCTTTCTCTGGTTCTGGAGGAAGCACACGGCCCTCCAGTAATAGCCTTCTTCACCAAGAGTTTGCCCAGTTGCCTTCAAAGCCTGCCAGATTGTTCACCATCACTGTCTTCTGTGGCAGTGGATTATATATTCCAGCTACACGCTGTGTGAACCAGCCCGTCTTTCATTTTCTCCTGAATCTCCCACCACTCATTATGGGATGACCCCGGATCTATTCCCTCTGACCTTTGTGCACGCCATGCATAATTTTACACTCTTCTATCATGTCTCTCCTTACTCATCTTTTTTTAAAGCTGAACAGGCCCGGTTGCAGTCACTCTTCATAGAAGAGTTGTTCCAACTCCTTGATCATTTTAGCTGCCCTTTTCTTCATTCCCTTTGTCGACTTAGCAGCACATAACAGCATGTGGCTGTGGTGAGGGACTATACAAGCTTGCAATGAAACAAAGTAATAGAATAACCAACAACAATCCTTTTTCCTTGGGAGAAAAAGGAAATTCTTGGGGATGTTTGAGGAATCTGTTTTGTGTGTGGGACTCTGTCAGATTCCTTGGACTCAGCTCTCTGGACTCCTGTCAGATTTGTCACAACCCTGTTTGCACACCAGTGACCACACGGTGCCCACCAGGAACTGAGCCCCACATGGAGCACAAGCCAATCCCTCTTTCACATCACACCATGTGTGTCAGCCTTTATGACGTGCTGACACAGAGGAAGATTGCTCATGCAGGGCTCACCAGGAATGGAGCCCTGCACAACAGCCGCACAAGCAGCACCATCCTGTACCACATGCACAGCTTTGTTTGCAGTGCTGTGCACGATGCAGAAGAAGGTTGCTGGTTGCACGGCCTTCATTCTGCAAGCGCTCATAGCCGTCCTCACGGCTTGGCCCTTTCTTCGAGTGAGCCAAGCAGGAGAGGAGGTCCATGAGTGCTAGAGCAGTGGGAGCCTGCTGAATTTCCTCCACACCCTCATGTTGGCTGAGTGGGAAGCACCAGCGCCTCACCCTGGTTTCATGGCTGCACATTGCAGGTTCTGCTCCGAGGGGAAGCTGCCTGGATTCCGCCCTACTGTTTGTGTTTGCTTCTGAAAGAGTGCCAGCCAGAGCAGGGTCTGCAAGGCACAGCGCGCTGCTGGACGGGCAGAGGGAGAGGCTCGCCCGGCCTTGTTCGGCCGCACGCTTGCCAGGGGCTCTCCAGGAGCAGTCCCTTTGTTGGCCTCAGCTTGCTCCGTGCCTGCTCTTGGCTTTGCTCGGGCCTGTGCTCGTGTTTCTCTTCTCCTCTTTTCTCCAGTATGGTAGGAAGAGCTATGTGGTGAAGGGCATGGCATTCTCGCCAGATTCCACAAAGATTGCAATCGGGCAAACAGACAACATCATCTTTGTCTACAAGATTGGGGAAGAATGGTAAGTGCCTTCATATGGGCAAGAACCACCCCAGAAGGAGAGACTAGATTGCCTCCTCCTCCTGGAGTCCTCCCCCCCCACCACTGCATCTCCCTGAAGAGATCCTTGTGGGTGCTTTCCTCTGCTGTACCCTCTCTGGCACTCTGGTGGGGGCAAGCAAGCTGCCCCCTTCCTCCTGGCCTCTGGCAGACCTGAGAGGCGAGGTGGCAACATCTGGCCAGATTCTCAGAATGAATTTTGAGGATGACCTTCTCTCTCTGCTTTTTCCGGTTCAGGGGTGACAAGAAGGTGATCTGCAACAAGTTCATACAGACGGTAAGGGACCTGCCACCTCCTCTGTGCTTCTTCCCCACATTTTCCAGTTAGCAGATGCTGGGTCTTGAACTGCTGTTCTGGTCAATTGCCCTGCTCTCCAGAGCTGCTCTGGACAGTGGTGGGGCATGGAGGTGCTGGAGTGGGTCTCATTCTCGAACAGAGGTGGGGCAGGTGGGTGCTTCAGCCAGACTCAGTAGGCCTGCAGCAGTCTGACTTTCATGTCTGGCTGGAGGAAGCTCAGCCCAGGGGTGGGGAGACAGTTTGCTGAGGGAGGGGGGTTGTAATGCCAGGCTGGCTTGTGCAGCTCGCTTTCCTTGAGCATCCTCTGGGCTGAGCCAGCTGCTCTGCTGGGCCTGGGGAGGAGTTTGCCCTCCCCTGCGTCTGAGCCTCCCTTGCTGCCCTTTCCCATTAGAGTGCCGTCACATGTTTGCTGTGGCTAGAGGAGAACACCATCATTTTTGGCCTGGTTGAAGGCAAGGTAGGCGAGGACAGTTGGCCTGCAGGCCTTCCCTTGGGAACGGGTTGCGGGTGGGAAGAGCGGCCTGACTCAGGGCCCTGCACTGCCTCCTCCCCCCTCCCTTTTGCCTGCCGGGCTGACCAGATTTTTCTCTCTCAGGTTCGTTTGGCAAACACCAAAACGAACAAATCATCCACCATTTATGGGACGGATTCCTATGTGGTGTCTTTGGCTTCCAAGTGAGTAGGGGAGGAGAGGGCCCTGCTCCTGCACCCAAGGGTGGCAAGCCCTGATTCTCTCTGCCCCCCCTCCCCCACATCTCCAGTCAGTAGTTCTGCCCTGAGGGAAGCCCAGTATGCACCTCTCTTCACAGCTGTCTGTTGTCCAGATCTGAGCAGAGGGGCCTGTTGGCTGTGCCCCACTCCTTTGGGACCTCGTGGCCCTGGTGCGACCCGTCACCCTGTGCACTTCCAAGGGGATTGTGACGCTCTTCTCCCCACATCTCAGACCAGCTGACTGGTGTTGGCAGCCTGGGAAGAAGCCAACCAGAGGCAGACACTTCTCCCCTTCTTCTCTGCAGCATCTCAGGGAAGGGGATCCTGTCTGGGCATGCAGATGGAACCATTGTACGCTACTTCTTTGATGATGAAGGCTCCGGGGAGTCACAGGTTTGCCCTATAAAGAAAGTCACATTTTCTTGAGTACCGTCAATATGCTTGAAATCTGGATGGTGCAACATTCCTGCAAAACACAGAAGCATAGCAAGTCAGAAGGGACCACCTGAGCCATCTGCTCTGACCCTGGGCACAAGCTGTCTCCGCCGAATGTCCGTCCAACATGTGGTTGTCCAATCTTTTGTTGAACGCCCTTGCTGAGGGGACATCCAGCACCTTCCATGGAAGTTCATTCCATTTCCTAGGGGTCCTAACAGGAAGCACTTCCTGACATCCAACCTAAAACCTGGTTCTTGAGCTTTGCCCATTGGATTGTGTCCTTCCCTCCACCACAGAGGAGAACAGGTCACAACCCTCTATTATGTGACACCCTGTCACATACTTGTATGTCATTACAAGTCTTTTGTATGTTCTTCACAAGTCACACCTCATCTGGAAAACTGTGTCCAGTTCTGGGCACCAAGATTTAAGAAAGGTGCGGAGAAATTAGAAAGGGTCCAGAAGAGGGAAACAAAAATGATCCAGGGTTTGGAAACGCTGTCCTATGAGGAGAGACCAAGAAAACTGGGCATATTCAGCCTTGAGAAGAGAAAACTGGGGACGGACGGACATGAGATCCCTCCATAAGCACCTCGAAGGCTGTCACAAAGGGGAAGGTCAAGATCTCTTCTCGCTAATGCCAGAGTGCAGGACATGGAATAATCAAGTCAAGCTGTGACAAGCCGGATTCAGGCTGGACATCAGGAAAAGCTTCCTCACTGTCTGAGCAACTTGGCAGTGGAGAGGTGGGGGGGGGGGGGCCATCCTATATCAATATACCCCATCCTACTCAGATGGCTGTCCTCTTTCTTTCTTAATGCCTCTAAGACAGCCATCTGAGTAGGATGGGGTATATTGTTGCCCTACAACGGCAACAGGTTGGACCCAATGGCCTTCATGGCCCCTCCCCACTCTACTATTCTATGATTCCATGATAAGATCCCCTTGGGGTCTCCTTCATGCTGAAAAGACTCAGTTCCCTCAATCTCATCTCAAATGGCATCCCCCCCCCCACCCCGCCCCCAGTATGGCTACCATCCTTATGACCCTGCACTGAACTGTTTCCAGCCTTGTTACCTCCCTCTTGTAATGTGGAGCCCAGAACAGGACACACTATTCCAGTTGTGGGTGCACCACAGTCTTTTATAGAGTGGTACCAACACCTCTCTTAATCTGGAAGCCACTCCTCCAAGGATGGTGTTTGCCCTCTTAGCCGCCATGTCACACAGCTGGCTCATGTTCAGCCTGTTGTCAACAAGTACCCCGAGATCCCTTTCTCAAGTGCCATTCTCCAGCCACTTGTCCCCCACCCTGTGCCTGTGGAACCCATTCCTGAGTTCCAGATGCAAGACTTTGCACGTAACTACATTGAACGCCTTCCTGTCATCTCCACCCACTTCCACAGCCTGTCTGGATCCTTTTGGATCTGGAGTGCCTGCTCCTCCATCGTGGCTGCCACCGCCACTTTGGTATCATATGTGAATTTGGTCAGCAGATGGGTTACCCCCTCCTCCAGATCGCTGAAGAAAGCTGACCAGAATCAGTCCCAGAACTGAGCCTTAGTGGACTCTGTCTGTCACAGGCCATCCTGACGCTTCCCCACTGGTAGTCACCCTCTGCGTGCCCCCCACCCCTCTGATCCATGGGATGGTGCATCATTCTGTCCCAAAGCTCATCCATTTCTCAGCCAGGGTATCACACGCCACCTTGTCAAAGGCTCTACTGAAACCCCATCTGTGCTCCTGTGACTTCTGCAGAGAAGTTAGGCTTCCTTTTTGGTGCTGGAGGACACAGGCTTATGGGGGTGGGGTTATTTCTCAGCCAGAACTGCGGGGGAAAGCCAAAGCTGCCCAGTGCACATGAAAGCTCTTGTGGCCCCAGCCCTGTGTGGCCAGTGGGTACAGGGAGAGTTCCAGGATTTTCTCAGTAGTTTCAGGGTGGTCCAGCACAGCCTGATGCGCCCTTGTCTGGGATGGAGCCAAGGCTGGGTTGGTGCGGCTGCCACGAGCCCTTCCTGGCTGGCCCCTTCTTGCTGCCCTCTCACTCTTGCTGCCTCTGTTGCCTGGACAGGGCAAGCTGGTCATGCACCCCTGCCCCCCTTATGCCCTGGCATGGGCCTCCAGCAGCATCGTGGCCGCCGGCTGTGACAAGAAGATTGTGGCCTATGGGAAAGAGGGCCATGTGATCCAGACCTTTGACTACAGCCGAGATGCTTTGGAGAAGGAGTTCGCAGTGGCAGCTGCCAGCCCCGGCGGCCAGTCCGTGGTCATTGGCAGCTTTGACAGGTATGGTGCTCAAGGGAGCATGGGTGGGGAGTGCTGTGGGGCAGGCCAGCTCCTCCTTTTGGTTGCTCAGTTGCTCTCCTTGATTCCCCAGGCTGAGGGTGCTGAATTGGAGCCCCCGCCGGAGCGCCTGGGAGGAAGCCAAGCCCAAGGAGATCCCACATCTGTACACGATCACTGCTTTGGCCTGGAAACGGGATGGCTCCCGGCTCTGCGTGGTGCG
This sequence comes from Varanus salvator macromaculatus, assembly GCA_023646645.1. NCBI lineage: Eukaryota > Metazoa > Chordata > Lepidosauria > Squamata > Varanidae > Varanus > Varanus salvator. The sequence goes on along the minus strand of JAIXND010000765.1, from coordinate 105,444,597 downwards.
TGTGTGGGATACTTGCCAGCCTAGATGTGTCTGCTGGATGGAGCTTCCCAGGAAGGCCTCCTTCGCCCTATCGGGCAGCTTGTTTGGTAGACAGAAACAGCCAGTGCATTGTGGGAGGGTAACTAACGGAGACCGTTGCTTCCGCAGGGCACCCTCTGTGGTGGAGTGGAGCAATTTGACTGCTGCCTTCGCCGGAGCATTTACAGGAATAAGTTTGAGATGACCTACGTGGGTCCCAGCCAGGTTTGTGGATGGTGAGGGCAGGAGCGCCACCTCCTGAGCAGCTGCTGCATGCAGCCTGTGGCTGTGAATGGGGTGGCGGGGAGGGAGGGCACGTGTCATGGGTTGGAAAGTGCAGTGAAGGAAGGAGCTGCCTAAACGCTCTCACCTGCCACCGTGGAAAGAATCCGCAGCACTGAGGGGAATCTTCCAGGTGTGCTGTGGAGCCATTTCCTGGGTATGATGCTCCTCAACATTTTCATTAATGACTTGGATGAGAAAGTGCAGGGAATGATCATTGCATTTGCAGATGACACAAACCAGGTGGAATAGCTAATGCTCTGGAAGACAGAAACATTTCTGCCCATTCTAAACACATTCCAGCCATCAAAATCATGCCAGGACACCTCGTTTTTCTAACCCTAACACTACCCTGGTGCACTCTCCTAAACCTAATATAAGGGTAAAATACCATTCAAAGGGGTGATTTTGAAAAAGCCTTCCTTGAGTAGCTTTTTCTGCACAGCTCATCTTTTCTGCCCATTCTAAACACATTCCAACCATCCAAGCAAGGCCAGGACACCTCGTTTTTCGAACCCTGACCCAGTGATGGTGAATGGCTATAAACTGTCCAGAGATGACTATGATGGACGGCTTATAAATTTCCTAAATGAGTAAACAAACCTTTTGGAGGCTGAGTGCCCAAACTGCAATCCAAAGCCCACCTATTTATCGTAAAGTGCCAACACTGCAATAAAAACGGAAAACTGAGGTTTTAGTTTAGAAAAAACAACTGATGGCCAGTCCAAGCGAAAATATATATTTTCCTGGCAGTGCTCTGACTAGCCATGCATAAGCTCGGACGAGTTGCGACTAATGAGCCGCTGCTCATGAAGTCATCTCCTGGCACCAGTACTCCTCTCCGAGCATGCGCATGGCCTCTATGTGCGCTGTTACCCGATGCTTGGCTGCTGGGGCGACACTGGGGCGACTTGGCTCGCATGCTGACAGAGAGGCTCTGGCATGCATGCCATAGGTTTGCCAGCCCAGCCCTAGGGTATGGAAGTGGGCTTCCCAGAGAGGTGGTTAGGGCCCCATCAGGGAGGGTGTTCAAGGAAAGATTGGACACGCAAATGTTGGGGATTACAGGAGCACAGCTGGGGGTCAGAACAGATCACCTCGGAGGCCCCTTCTGACTCACTTTGTTTCTGTGTTTCTTACTGGCTGTCCAGCTGCATCTGGGAATGCCACCAGTGTGGGAGAGCCCACAATCTCCCTAGGAAATTGGTTCCCTTGCCATACTGCTCTGGCAGTCAGGAAGTTCTTCCTGATGTCCAGCTGGAGCCTGGCTTCCTGCAGCTGGAACCCATTTTCCTGTGCCCTGCACTCTGGGATGACTGAGGGGAGATCCTGACCCTTCTCTGTGACAGCCTTTCACAATTTGAAAGGTGCTTCCATATCTCCCCTCAGGCTTCTCCAGTCTAAGCATGCCCAGTTCTTTCCTATGCTTCCAGCAGGGCTTTGTTTCCTCTTCCCAGATCATCCTCGTTGGGCCTCTCTGAATTCTCTCCAGCTTGTCAAAATGCTTCTTCAAGTGCGGCACCCAGAACTGGATGCAGTAGTCAAGATGGGGCCCATCTAGTGCTGAATAGCAGGGAAACAGGACCTCCCATGATCAGGAAACTGCAGCTCTAGGAATGCTGCCCCGAAGGGCATGTGCCTTTTCGCAAGCCACTCCTGGGGCTTCGGCTCCCCTGAGCGCAGCGAGGCGCTGTGGGCGCCTGGCCTGCCCGGTCAAATTGACAGCATCCCACTCTTTTTGCTTCCTCATTCCTGGAACTTTTCCACAAAACACTTTAAAAGAACATTTTAAAGAATTGTCTACAAACCCACTAAATTCAGAGTTTTCAGTCAAAAAAAATTTAGAAGGTTGCCAATTCCTCTGGGGTAATTTGTTCCGCCTCCCCTGGAGGCAGCCGGGGCCAGCTAGGGCTAGCCCACTGCCGCCAGTCTGCTGTGTCGGTGCTGGTGGGTGCCGCTGAGCAGGCGAGCAGGACGGGGATGAGCAACTGACTTGGGTGCCTTCCCAGGTCATCGTGAAGAATCTTTCCACTGGCATGCGTGTCGTCCTGAAATCGCACTATGGTTACGAAATCGACGAAGTAAAAATCCTGGGGAGGGAGCGCTACCTGGTGGCCCACACCTCAGACACACTCCTCCTGGGGGACCTCAGCTCCACCAAGCTCAGTGAGGTACGTGCTGGGGAGCAGGGTGGGCGCTTGGCATGCCCTGAGCAGAGAGGTGCTTGTGGGGGGTGGGCACCGCCTGTGGCTGGCTCAAACTGAGCTGCTGTGGCTTGCAGGAGTCCAGCTGGCTACACGGAGGGGCTTGCAGAGGGACCGGGGTATGAAGGGGGAGCAGCTCAGCCCAGTGAATGTTCCTCCCCCAGTGACCTCTGAGGTGTCTGGCAGCCCCTCTCCTGGTCACTTTCCCCCGGAGTGCTGCTTATGGAGGCCCGGGGGGTCTAGAATGCCTCTGGCTGCACTCAGAGCTCCGGTGTCACCCCGTCCCACTCTGTCCGCACTGCCTCTCAGTGGGCTGGACTTCCTGTCCCTTCGCGTTAGCTCTGCTCGTCTCCAGCTCTGGACTTCAGCCTCCTTTTCTTGCCAGAGACGGGACTTGATCTTCCTCCCTATACGTGCTTCACAGAATCACAGCTAGCCCCCTGCCTTTGCTGGCCTGTATATCCTGACCCCACTGATCGATCCTTCCCCCTTCCTCTTGGCTGGCCTGCACCAGCCGGCAGCCCCTTCCCTCTGGCCTCCCACCCCTGCCCAGCGCTCCGGCTGCCTCCTCCTCACTGCCGCCATTGCAGGGGACGTGAGCCAGAGCCTGTGCAGGACCCAGCGGGACTGTGCGGGCTGCCCTGTGTGCCTCAGGAGAGGGTCTCCAGGGCCTCTGAGCAGAGTGCCTGGTGGGAAGCGTGTGGGGAGGGGGCTGCTGGGGCATGGGCACGGCTGGCCTGGAGCTCACGGGCACCGCCTGTCATCTCCAGGTGGCCTGGCAAGGTTCTGGCGGGAACGAGAAATTCTCCTTCGACAATGAGAACGTAAGTGGTGTGGGACTAGCCGGGGAGGCAGTGCGGCTCTTGGCTGGGTCGACACGCGCAGCTCCAGGACCCAGGCGCCCCTCTTCTGGCCCTGTGGCAGTCCTGCAGTGAGCAGCAGGGCCTGGGGGGCAGGGGGAACCTTTCTGGGACTGCTCGCCTCTAAGCTTCGGGAGGGGGGTGCAGCTGGGACAGCCCCCAGGAGGCCTCCATCTCGTCCTGCGGGGCAGGCAGCTCCACCGGCCTTTGCCCTTTTCTGCGCCTGCTCCAGGTCTGCGCGATCTTCAATGCGGGGGAGCTGACTCTGGTGGAGTATGGGTGCAATGAGATCCTGGGCTCCGTGCGCACCGAGTTTATGACCCCCCATCTCATCAGGTGAGTGCTGGCCCTCCCTGCAGTGGGGACTTCGGAAGAAGGCGGTGTGCAGCATGCCAGGCCGCCTTCTTGCCACTGTCACCACCACAGTGTCCGCATCAATGAAAGGAAGCAGCGAGGAGCAGAGGAGAGCAAGCGGCTGGCCTACCTGGTGGACATCAAGACAATAGCCACAGGTGAGCAGGGCCGCCCCGCCTCGCCCCACCCGCCCCTCTTCAGACTTCAGTCCTGACCCTCCTGGCTTTTCTTTCCCCACCGCCCACAGTGGACCTGGTGGGAGGCTGCAATATCGGCACCATCAGCCACGGCAGCAAGATTGACTGGCTGGAGCTGAACGAGACGGGCCACAAGTTGCTCTTCCGGGACAAGAAAATGAAAGTAAGGCCTGGAGCAGAGCTGGCGAGGGGTGGGCAGGCGGCGGCGGAGGCCCCACTCCCTCACGCCCGTGCCTCTGCTCCGCTGCCCCCAGCTGCATCTCTATGACATCGAGAGTGCAACAAAGACAACCATCCTGAGCTACTGCTCCTACGTGCAGTGGGTCCCTGGGAGTGACGTGGTCGTGGCTCAGAACCGGAGCAGCCTCTGCGTCTGGTACAGCATCGACAGCCCTGAGCGAGTGACCATGTTCCCCATGAAGGTACTGCTGGCCCCTCACTCCCCTGTGCCGGCCAGGGAGCTCTCCGGCCTCTTGGAGGGAACATCCAGCAACCCAGCGAGGCGGCAGGCAGCCTTCCCTCGGGAGGGTGGGCCGTCTGTGAACCAAGCAGCCCGAGTGGGGCGAGCAGCGGAGGCCTGCTGAGCACCTGGTCTTTGGCAGGGTGACATCGTGGACCTCGAGCGGAGTGGCGGGAAGACGGAGGTGATTGTGACCGAGGGCGTGAACACCGTCTCCTACACCCTGGACGAGGGGCTCATTGAGTTCGGCACCGCCATCGACGATGGGGACTACCACAGGTGGGGAGCGGGCAGCTACTGGGCCAGCTGCGGGGAAAGTCGGGAGACAGCCCCGGGAAACGCCCAGCAAGCAGGGCCGTGCGGGAAGCCCGGAGGAGCGTGCGGCAGGGCCCCGTCCTCCTCCCTTCCCGCCTCGTGAGACACCCTGCTCCTCCCTTCTTTGGCCTTGTCTTCTTAGGGCCGTTGCCTTCCTGGAGACGCTGGAAATGTCTGCTGAGACGGAGGCCATGTGGAAGACGCTGAGCCGGCTGGCCCTGGAGGCCAAGCAGCTGCACATCGCGGAGAGGTGGGCCAGAGGACAGAGGAGCGGCTCACCCACGGAGCCCTCTGACAGCTTGTGCCCAGAGCCCGCTCTGCTGGTGCCGCCCTCCCGGGGCCCAGCACTCTCCAGATGTGGCCCGCCACTCGCTTGCACGGCCTTGTTCAGCACCAGCTGCTGGGGTCCTTGTGAGGCAAGAGAACGCCTCTCGCCTGACAGTCACATTCCTGCCCCAGCCCCCCGTACCACAATTCTTTCTGCATCCAGGATGCCCCAGCCCTCCACCGTTGCAGATGGAGGCCTCCTGTGCACTGTTTTCAGACCTTGGCAGAGCACCCCCTGACCCAACAGTCTCTCCGCAGGTGCTCTGCTGCTCTCGGGCATGTGGCCAAGGCTCGGTTCCTCCATGAGACCAATGAAATTGGGGATCAGATGACCAAAGAGTTTGTGAGTGGAGCTGCAGGCACCTGCTCGTCCTCCCGGCCCCCTTCGGAGTGCCCTCCGCATGACCGACTGGGGGAACTCGCTGCGCCCTGGCCACTTCACCTGCGCCCTAGTGGAGGCCGCCTGCAGGGGCTGAACACCTGCTCAACTGACAGACCAGCGGGGGGGGGGCAGGAGAGGGGGGTCGGGGACTGGAGAGCCTGCCTTCTCTGACCCACTTTCTTTCAGGGAGGGAATGCCACTGACTACTACCAGGTCCGAGTCCGCCTGGCCATGCTGGAAAAGAACTACAAGCTGGCCGAAATGATCTTCTTGGAGCAGGTGAAGCCGGGAGCTGGGCCAGGCCCTCCCCTTCCCTTGCCCCTGCCCCTGCCCCTGCCCCTACCCCCCCACCGCCCCCTGCGCGTCTTCATCCCCCGCCTCCTTGTCTTGCAGAATGCTGTGGAGGAAGCCATGGAGATGTACCAGGAACTGCACCTGTGGGACGAGTGCATCTCGGTGGCAGAGGCCAAGGTAGATGGGCATGTGGGGAGATGGGCGGGGGCCTCGGGCTCCCGGAGCAGCTCCCCAGCTGCACCCACCACGCTGCACTGCTTCCCTTCGCCTCCAGGGCCACCCCGCGCTGGAGATGCTACGCCAGGGCTACTACGAGTGGCTGCTGCAGACCCAGCAGGAGGAGCGGGCCGCCGAGGTGCAGGAGAGCCACGGGGACCTGCAGGCAGCCATCGGCCTCTACCTGAAGGCAGGGCTGCCGGCCAAAGCGGCACAGCTGGTCATGAGCCGGGAGGAACTGCTGGGCAACGTCGACCTCGTCAACCGTGTGGCCACGGCCCTCGTCCGCGGCGAGCTCTTTGAGCAGGTGAAGTGGCGTCCGTGGCCGGGGGGCGGGGGAGTGGTGACGGGGAGGCATCCTGCCAGGTGCTGGCCTCGCCGCTGGGCCTCGGTGCGGCATTTTCCTCCGTCTGCCCGACCAGCCTGCCCCGCGCTGTGCAGGACTGTCGCCTTGGCCTGTCCATGTTGCTTGCAGACCCGCCACTGCGGCAGGCGCCTCTTTCTTTTTCCTGGCATCATCAACCTCTCCGTAGAATTCCAAACTTCCCTTTTTCTGAAAATGTCCCTTTTATTTCCCCTGTGAAGGCTTAAAAGGTGTTGCTGGTTAGGCAAGGGCTGGCGTGGTGAGGTGGCCAGCCTTTGGAAGTCCTCCCACCGCTGCCTCCCGTGTCCCAGGGGATCTGGGCTGTGGCGCTGGCAGTGGGAGTTCCGAGGAGCAAAGGCCCAAGGGCTTCCGAGCAGGTCCAGGACAAGGCCAAATGGTCTGTGGGGCTGCAGGCGTCGCCTCCCCTCCGCCTGGCCAGGGGGCGTCCACGTGACAAGGGGCACCTCCTGTGCTTCACTGAAGGCACACCTGCCCACAGAGCTCTTCATCTGCCTCTGCAAACGGCCCGTTCCCCTTGGGAGTGACGCCAGCCCCGCTCTGTGTCTTAGGCTGGGGAGCTTTTTGAGAAGATCCGGAACCCGCAGAGGGCCCTGGAGTGCTACCGCAAGGGCAACTCCTTTCTGAAAGGTAGGGGGAGCCCGGGAGGAGGCTCCTGTGGGGTTTTGCCCCAGGTCCAGGGGTCAGTTGGGTCTGTTCGCGGAGCTCGCTGAAGTCGCCTTGCTTAGGCTGCGAGGCCATGTCCACTGCCCTCCCGTGCCCCAAGCCGCCACTGCAAAAAAGGGGGAGGCATAGGAGCTCTCCCCAGCCACCTTGCATCATTTCCCTATGGCCCAGCCCAGGCTTGGCAGCCCCAGACCTGCCAAGCACCAGGACGAGCTTCCTAAACAGCTCCAGTGGCTGCCTGTATCTCCTCTCCCTGCAGCTGTGGAACTGGCCCGTTCGGTCTTTCCAGCAGAGGTGATGAAGCTGGAGGAGAGCTGGGGAGACCACCTGGTGCAGCAGAAGCAGTTGGATGCTGCCATCAACCACTACATTGAGGCAAGGTACAGGCAGGGGGCGCCTGGGAGGTGGCTCTGCCTGTGCAGGCGGGCCGGCCTTGCGCACTCTGAGCGGTGCGGCCTGTTGCAGGTGTGCTCTCAAGGCCACTGAAGCGGCCTTGGGAGCACGGCAGTGGAAGAAGGCCGTGTACATCCTGGACATGCAGGACAGGAGCACGGCGGCGAAGTACTACCCCAGGATCGCCCGGCACTACGCGGCCCTGCAGGAGTATGAGGTGAGGCCGGTCCCGCCCCCTGCTCAGCCTCCCCCACCACGGGGGGTTGGCCTGCCGGCAGCGTGGCTGACTGGGCCCTCGTCCTGCAGATCGCAGAGGAGCTGTACGTCAAAGGAGACCACACCAAGGAGGCCATCGACATGCACACGCAGGCTGGGCGCTGGGAGCAGGCGCACAAAGTGAGGAGGAAGGCTCCTGTGGGAGGGGCAGGGGGAGCCTCGTGCTGATGGGTCGCACTGAGGTGGCGTGAAGGAGCCAATGTGCTGGCTGAGCCCTAGTGCTTTAGGATCCCTGATACTCCTTGGGGCAAATGCTGTCCAAAGGAAAGGAGCTTCCTGAATAGACAGGGAAGTTCTGTGCATGGCATAGTTAGGAGAGGAATCGACAGCGAGGGGGCCAGGATCATCGTCTCGTTGAACAAGGCGACGGTGCAACCGCAGCAGGAACCCTGGCCGTGCTCACACATCGTGACAAGCCGAGCTGAAAACCACACAGGCGAGGCGTGTTGTTAGGTGTGAAGTCAGCATCTGGTGGCACGTTTGGTTTCTGTGAATCCCCACAGAGAACCGGCTGTTTGCTGCAGGGTCCCACGCGTCACCATTGCTGGCAGCCATGTGTAAATCCAGTCACAATGTTTCCCCCGGATTTCTGCTTTTCTGCCCACACGTTTGGCAGCAGGAGCATCCTCAGTATTGGCAGATGCTCCTGCCTCCACTTTTTGCTCTCCTGAGTTGCCAGCGGCGGTGCCCCGGCTGGCGGTCTCCATGCTGCTGGCGGTTTCCTTCCTGCTGGCAGGAGCCCTCTGCACCTCCCCCACAGTGCCGCAGCCTGACGGGGCGTTGCGGCAGCTGAGCGTCACAGTGGGGGGCAGCAGAGCCCCGAGGCAGCTGGCCACCAGAGAGGCGGGCATCTGAAAGGGGGCAGCTCGAGCGGGAGCGGCTGCAGGGGCACAGGGCTGGATCAGTGCTTCAGGCAAAGGTGGCCCTGCGACTGGCAGGCTCCTCGTGCTCTGGCTGCCCTTCACGTGCCAGCCGTGCAGACATCGCCGTTGGGACCATAGGCCTGAGCGGCCTCATCCCCCGCTCTGCTGCCGCAGCCCAGCACTGGGGCAGGGGCAGGCCTCGCAGAGGCACTTTGCGGGCAGAGGCCCACCCGGGCATCCTCACGCATGCACCCAGCAGCGCGTGCTCCCTCCACCCTGGCACCGGTGCCTGCCCTTCGTGGGCCGGGCTGCCAGGGGAAGGCAGCCCCGGCGGCACATCCTGCACACCTGTGGGACACATTGGCACCAGTGCGGTGAGGTGGGGAAGACGTGTGGCTGCATGTGTCGTGGGTGCCGACGCACTGAGGGAGCGTGCCGGGGGCAGCGATGCTGTTCTGTCGCTCTCGCAGAGCCACTGCCCTGCTCTGATGGTGAGCCGATGGTGATGGCGGCTCTGCAGAGCTGCAGGGGGAAGGGACGGCCGCAACTTGCTGGAGCACTTGTGACGTGCACGGGCCCCAGCGGGAGGGCAGGCGAGGTAGGCAGGGGCGGTGCGCGCGCGCTCGCTCTCTGTCTCTCGCCGTAGTTGAGCCCAAAGTGATCCTCTTACGAAGCCGACTGACGCAAGACCCAGGGCGCACTAAAGGAAGGGCTTCTTCCCACTGTGGCCCAGCCCAGCCCAGCCACGGAATTCTGTGTGACCAGAGGTGCTGGCAGGGGCCTGTTCGGGCCACCTTTGAGGAGGATTTCGTTGGTTGAACTCCTGCGGGGATAAGGCTGTCCAGGACTGTTTGTCCCGATGGCTTGTGCTGCCCCTGCATGCCATTTGCTGGGGAACATGGGCAGGAGGGTGCCATAGCACTCCTGACTTGCTTGTTCCACTGGGGCAGCTACATGGCTCCCATGTGACTGGAACGCTGGACCAGATCCCTCTCCCGTTCCCATGCTCCAGCCAGCCCCTTAAAGGCCCTCTTTGCTGCTGAGGAGGGCTGGGACGTGCGCCCGGCCTTGCCTCACTGCCCATGCCTGGCCCAGCTCTGGCATCCCTTTGCAGCTGGCGTCGAAGTGCATGAGGCCCGAGGACGTGTCCGTGCTGTACCTCACTCATGCCCAGGAGATGGAGCGCCAGGGCAAGTACAAGGAGGCTGAGAGGTGGGTGTCCTCGCTGGGCCTCGGGCAGGGAGGCGGGCAGGGCAGTGGGGAGGCGACGTGGCTGGCAGGAGGTGTCGGGAGCTGCAGCCCGGGAGAGCCCCTCACACCTGGCACTGCGTTTTCCAGGCTCTACATCACGGTGGAAGAGCCAGACTTGGCCATTACCATGTACAAGAAGTGCAAGATGTATGATGAGATGCTGCGGCTGCTGGCCAAGTACCACCCGGACCTGCTGAGCGATACACACCTGCACCTGGGCAAGGTGGGCTGGGCAGGCAGGTGGGACAGAGGAAATGCAGCAGGATGGGCTGCACAGTAACCGGCTGGCTTGGGGTGCAGGAGCTGGAAGCTGATGGGCACCTTCAGGAGGCCGAATATCACTACCTAGAAGCCAAGGACTGGAAGGCGGCAGTTAACATGTTTCGTGTGAACAACATGTGGGACGAGGCCTACCGGGTAAGGATGGGCACCCTGATCTGGGTGTGGGGAGTGCGGCTCCTCGGGGCCAGGCTGGCCGTCTGGAGGCTGCCCCAAGCGAGCTGCCCTCCTCCGTTCTGACCTGCGGCAGGTGGCCAAGGCGCATGGCGGGGCAAACTCCCACAAGCACGTGGCCTTCTTGTGGGCAAAGAGCCTCGGTGGAGAAGCTGCTGTGAAGCTGCTCAACAAGTTCGGGCTTCTGGAGATGGCCATTGACCACGCGGCAGATAACAAGTGAGGAGGGCCAGTCGTGGGCCAGGGAGGCGCCTCTCCCAGCGGCCTGAGGCAGCTCCCCAGCATGCCTTGTGCCAGCCCTGAGCCCAGAGAACCTGGGAGCCTTGGGCGATCCATCCCTGGGCCCCACGTGAAGAAGTCGCTGCAGCAGCACTGCTTGGCCGGGCCTGGCCTGAACAGGGTGGGGGGTCTCACAGGGGCAGTCCCCGGGCCGAGACCACCTTGGCGCGTTCTCAGCAGGCCCCGTGGCTTGCATTTCACATTCTGCTCCCCCAGCTCTGTTTCCACCTCTGCTCTGCTCTCTTTCCTTGATAGCATGTTTGACTTTGCCTTCGAGCTGGCCAGGCTCTCCCTGAAGCAGAAGCTGCCTGCGATCCACTTCAAGTACGGCTCCTTCCTGGAAGATGAGGTCAGGGCCCCTGCAGAGTGGGGTGGGCCTGCGCACCCCTCGAGGGAAGGCTCCCCGGGGGCTGATGCATCCCTCTCCTTTGCACGCAGGGCAAGTTTGAGGAAGCAGAGGTGGAGTTTGTGAAGGCCGGGAAACCAAAGGAAGCGGTGCTGATGTGAGTGGCCCCCACCAGCCCCACAGCCCCCACCCCCAGGTCGGGGATGCGCTCCCCTGGGGCCGTGCCCTGGTCTCCCCATGCCAGAAGCCTCCTCTGCTCTGTGCCTACCCAGGTATGCCCACGCCCAGAACTGGGCTGCAGCTCAGCGAGTGGCGGAGGCCCACGACCCCGACAGCGTGGTCATTGTGCTGGTGGGCCAGGCCGACACTGCCTTCAAGCAGAAGGAGTTCCAGAAGGCGGAGGCCCTGCTGCTGCGGGCACAGCGCCTGGACCTGGCCGTGAAGCACTACAAGGTAGTGGATGCACTCCGCTTGGCAGGAGAGGAATGGTCCAGCAGGGTGCAGCCCCCGGTATTGCTCCCCGAAGGTGGCGTTGGGACTGGAGCTGGTTCTTCCAGCCCTCTTCTCCTCTGCAGGGCCTTGTCCTGGGCCATCCACGGCAGGCTCCCACAGAAGGCCGCCGGGGAGGACAAGGAAGGGGCTTGGTCAAGCTGAGCTGTGGCCGGATGGGGCGAGGAGGAGGAAGCGGAGGGAGGGAGGGACTCTCCGAGGGAGTGGGCTCTGCTGCCTCCGCCACTATGTTCAGGGACACGAAGCCCAGCTGGGGGAGTGCTGCACGGGAGGCAGGGCTGGGAAGCCCCCCGTCGGCAGCCCAGAGCCCCATTGCCCACAGGGGCGACCGGCCCCTCCCTCTGAGCAGACTGGCCTGTGTCAAGAGGCCGGTGGGCACGTGGGGGCGCAGTGGCCCATTCCCTCCCCAGGCCCAGAGCAGTTGCAGGTGACCCTGGGGTGCTTCCTTTGCGCAGGAGGCAGCCATGTGGACCGACGCCCTCCGGGTCTGCAGAGAGTACCTGCCAGGAGAGCTGGAAGCCTTGCAGCAAGAGTATGAACGGGAGGTGGCCAAGAAGGGGCCCAGGTCAGCCAGGCATGGCGGGTGGGCAGCGGAAAGCCAGCCGGGGGCGGGGGGTGCTCTTGGACCCACCTTCTGGGGTCCCAGGCATTGGCCTGTCGGACCTTCATGCCAAGGCCCCCAGGGCAGCCTCTGGTGCTCCCTCCCCCTCCCCTCCCCTCCCCTCCCCTCCCCCATGCCCTTCCCTAGACCGTGACAGAGGCCTGTTGGCTGGCAGGGGTGTGGAGGGCCTTCTGGAGCAGGCCCGGGAGTGGGAGCAGGCCGGCGAGTACGCCAGGGCTGTGGGCTGCTACCTGAAGGTGCGGGACCTCGGCGACACGGCCCTCTTGGAGAAGTGCTGGACGAAGGTAGGCCGCCCCCGTGCAAGCATGGCTCCTGCACCCGTGGGGCTCTGGGTGGGTCAGGCGCAGACCCACGGGGGCAGGGGGCACCTGTGGGGTCCCGTGACAGCAGGGAGGCTGTGTCGGCACTGTGGGCTACACTCTGCGGCTTCCGCCTCAGCCGAGAAGTGCTGCCTTCCGGCCCCCCGTTGGCGGTGGCAGGGCAGGGCTCTTCCTCCAGGGAGGTCTCGGGGGGCAGTGACAGCGCTCCTCTCCCAGAGTCCCTTCCCCCGAGCAGGCCTGGCTGGGGGGCTTCACTTCTGACTCGATCCCCTTACGGCAGGCCGCCGAGCTCGCCATCAAGTTCCTCGGCCAGCCCCGGAGCATCGAGGTCATGCGGACTGTCGGCCCCCAGCTGGTCAGCATCGGCAAATTTAATGCGGTAAGGAAAGCGGGGGTTCCTCTGTGCCTTGCGGCTCGGGCTTTTGTGGCAGTGCTGCCCTGCAGCTTTGTGGGCGCACCGGGGCAGCAAGCAGCCCACCTGCGGCATCCCCTCTCCCCAGGCTGCAGAACTCTACCTCAACCTGGACCTGATCAAGGAGGCGATCGACGCGTTCATGGAGGGGGAGGAGTGGAACAAAGCCAAGCGGGTGGCGAAGGAGCTGGATCCCAGGTATGGAAGGGCCAAGCCCTCCGAGGGGTCCCCGCACGCTCCCTTAGGCCCGATGCGCTGAGCAGCCCTCAGACCGAGGAAGGAGACCTCGCTCTCCCAGCCCCCGTGCTCCCCGAGGGGGATGCCGCTGGGGACTGGACTGGCACTCGGTCTTCCGCTTGCCGAGCCCACTGCTCTGCCACAGGGGTCGCCCTTTCCATTTGCTCCCACGCTCGTGGGACGAGCGGAAGGGCACACGCAAGGGCTCGGTGCCCTCTCCTTCCTTCCGTCCTTCTGTCCTTCCGTCCTTCCGTCCGTCCATCCATCCATCGCTTTCCTGTGGCAGGTATGAGGAGTATGTGGATCAGCACTACAAGGAGTACCTGAAGAACCAAGGCAAAGTGGACTCGGTGAGAGGGCACCCAGGAGGGAGGAGGGAGGGGGGCCTGGACCCCGCCAGGTTCGGGTGAGCACTCTAGTGCCTGGGTGGAACGTTACGAAGGTATTTTTCAGCCTTTCATCAGCCACTTGCAACTGTGATCTAACTTACAATAAAGTGGTTACACTTCCCATCAGGGAACGTTTACGGAAATGTTCACTCCAACAGCCGCAGGTTTAGCTGGGCAAGCCCCTGGCGTTGCAGCACGAGGCACAGGCAGGCAGTGGAAGCTGCAGTGCAGCTCACCGGCCTCTGACGCATGTGGGCAGCCAGCCCAGGGGCAGGCCTGGGCTGCAAAACGGGGGCGCCTCAGTGGATTCTGCGTGCGCGTGCGTGGGGGTGGGGGTGGGGGTGGCGCCGACTGCTCCAGTTGCGACCCTGCGGCCCCACACAGCATGCGCAGGCGGGACTCGTTTGCCTCCCCAGCTCACCGGCTCTTTCCTCTTCGACAGCTGGTGGGTGTGGATGTCATGGCTGCCCTCGACATGTATGTAGAGAGGGCGCAATGGGAGAAGTGCCTCGAGACAGCAGCCAAGCAGGTACGGGGGAACAGGCTTCCGCGGGGGCTCTCCAGCAGCCCCTTGCCAGAAATGCTGATCCGATGTAGCAGGCTGTGCCTCAGCTTCCCCAAAAGCCATGGGCTTCCAGAAACACGGGCTGCTTGACTATGGGTCAGCAAGGCCCGGGTTGAGGCAAAAGCCTCCTTTAGAAAAGGGAGGCCAAACGGCCCTCCCATTCCCGTTTCCGCCCCAGCTGCCTTGATGGCACGCCGGAATAACCCGGCTCCATGCTGGATTCAAGTTCAGGACGCCCATCCCGATCTGTTATATTCTGCCGCCCACCCGCCCGAGCTCTTAGGCAGTCCTGGCTGAGTGCCACCCAGTGACGGCTGTGCCTGGGATTTGCTGCCCCCCATCATGCCCAGGGAAGGGCCCAGTTCACAAGGGAGGGGAGGGTCTCCCTCTCGTCCCCCCATCTCCAGTTCTCAGCAGTCCTGCCAGATCTCTTCCTGCCCTCCTCCTTGCTCTTGCAGAACTACAAGGTGCTGCACAAGTACGTGGCTCTTTATGCCACCCACCTAATCCGAGAGGGCAACTGGGACCAGGCCCTGGCCCTCTATGTCCAGCACGGTGTTCCCGCCAACGCCCAGGTAACGCAGGCAGCTGGCTGGGAGTGGGGTGGAGGGCAGGGGCCCTGCGCACACACCCTTCGACCCTGACCAAGGACCCTGCCTCCCAGAACTTCAATATCTATAAGCGGCTCTTTGTGGAGATGGTGAACGTGGCCAACCTGAACCACGCAGAGGGCTACCGCAGCTGGGCGGACTTGCGGGACATGCTCTTCAGTCTGGTGAGTGCCGAAAGCTGAGTCGCCGGCGGGCCACAGAAGGCGCTGCCTCGGCTTTGGAGCTTTATGCTCTTGCTGCTGCTGCTGAAGCCACCCAGCGCCCCCCAGACGCATTTTCTGTGGCAGGCCCTCCCAGAGGTCTAGCCTCCGTGCAGCAGCTGTGCAGGACTTGGGCTCCATAGACGTCCACAGATCTGCTTTTTCTGCTAAAGACAGACCAAAAGACTTGGATTCAGCCATCGTGTCGAACAGAATTGATGGTGGAGAGCAGGGCAGGCGGCATCTGGGGGCTGCCCCCAGCGTCACTCAGAGGCACGGAGCTCCTCCCACACCGCAGCCTCCCTGGAGGAGTGGAGTGTGAGCAAGGGCTGCTCAGCTGAGTTGCCACTAAAGGTGTCCAGCTCTCAGCAACCAGTTCTCATAGGAAAGTCAGAAAAGGCGCATTGGGTCAGAGCAGCCGGCCAGTGTCCTGCTCACGCAGGCGCCAACTGCCTGGCCCTGCAAGGAGCCCCAAGTCCAGCACAGCTGGAAACCCAGGGTGCTTCCTCAGGCCCTGGCTCAGTGGCGAGGACCCTGTAGCCTTTCTGCTTGGGTGGGTGACCCAGAAAGGAGGGGACGGCGGCTCTGGCAGCTGCAAGTTGCACGGCTGTGGATTTGCTTGGCTCTGAGGGACTGCATGCCCCTTGCCTCAGTGGAGCTGAGTCCATGCTGTCTGGCCCGGTGCCAGGAACACAACGGGTGCAGGGGGCACGGCCTCGCTCCATCGCACTCACAGGCTCCGTGAAGGCTGGCCGCTGTGGGAGCAGAACACCAGCCTTTGGTCTCACTGGGTTTCAGCGCCCTTCTGACCTTACCGTGGCTCAGGCATCACCAGAGAGCAACGTGCGATTCAATTTTCTTTCTTGGGAGGGTTGGTACTTGCATTATATACAGAATCAGACCACCGGGCCAGCCTGCTCCCCTCCACCAGATATTTCGGACTGGAACACCTGTTTGCCCCATCTGTCTGTCCAGGGATTTGGGGAGTTGTAATCCAAGAGGTGATGGCTCGGAGTGGCATGCCTCTGGGCTCCAGGGCAGGGGGTGGGGGGTGGGGTGTTCCTGTTGTGGCCTGCAGCCCAATCCTGAAATGAGTGTGCCAGGGCCTGGGGGCGCTGGGGCTTTGGCGTGAGGAGCACCAGCCCCAAGCCCTGCCTGCCCCCAGCGCCGAATCGCGTGCACTCGTGAAGCTTCGGCCCCATGGCTTTGCTTTGGCTCCTGCAACAAGAGCCGCTGCAAAGACACACACCAAGCGAGCCTCGCACGCGTTGCTGCCATGGATCCTGTGGTCCCCACGTGGCCAGCCTGAGCCATGCGTTTCCCTTTCCCCGACAGTGCGAAAACCTTGCGAAGTCCAGCGAAGCCAACACGCCCGCTCACGAGGAGTTCGAAACGATGTTGCTCGTGTCTCACTACTATGCCACACGGGCCGCAGCCCAGAGTGTCAAGCAGTTGGTGAGAGGCGGGGTGGAGCCCAGTCTCCCTCCCCCAGGCATGGCCCTGTGGACGGCCTGAACCTTGCGCTGGGAAGCCGCCTGCCAGGTCCCGGAGCCCCTTCGCACAGGCTGCCGAATCTGCAAGGCTGGCCCCGGCCTGGGCCCTGGCGTGAGGCGTGGCTCCCAGGCCCAGCCAGCAGCTCTCCTGGGCGGTTCTCCACCCTCTCTGGAGAAGCCCCAGCAGATTTCTTCCCCTGGGGCTGGCACAGCCGGCACTTCCCCTCCGGTTCATTTCATTCCATGCATTCTGCTGAAGCCAGTGGGGGAGCTCCGTTTGTGCTGACTGTAAGATCACAAAATCCTCTCCGATGGTGATGACGGTTAAAAAGCTGCTAGCTGCGCCTGCTCCACTATTTGTCCAGCAAAATTCCTTAATGGGAAACATGCTGGGAAAAGTTCTCCCAGGCTCTTTCTTACTGGTCCCACACCGCTGGCTCGGCAGCCGTGCCCCCCACCCCCCGCCCGATCTCGGGACACAAAGGAGCTCGGGCCCCGTGGGCTGTTCCTCCCACAAGGCTGGAGGTGTCCCGGAGGCCTCGCTCAGCCTGAGGTGCCCGTCTGCATGCCCGGAAGGGGAGCTCCCGTTTGCGCGGCTGCGCCTGTCTCCCGGGAGCACGTGCTTTCCTGTGCAGCCTAAGGGTGGGGTGGCACCGCCCTCGGAGTGGACAGAAGCAGCCGCTCGGGTTTCAGACATGACGCGTCTGCCCTGGTCATGCTTTGGAAAGGTCGGCAGTCCCTTTGCAGTTCCTCAGACCCTTCAAACCCTCCCAGAGTGCTCTGGCCAAGGACCGGTATGGAAGTAGAATCAGTCATAGCAATGGCGGTAGCGGAAGCCTCCCCGCTCGGGCTACCTGGCGCAGGAGCCCAGTCCTGCCTGTTCCAGAGGCCTCACCCGGTGGCGTTCAGGCGAGCCCTCCCACGCCCAAGAGGGCGCTTGGGAGGTGGCAGTGGCAGCCGTGCCAGCCAGACCTGGCCAGCCGGTACGAGGAGGAGGGCCCTCCTCTTGTGGCGCAGAAGCCACACACGGGCTCGTGGGTGATGGGCGCTCTGTCCCCAGGACACCGTGGCGGCCAAATTGTCCATCTCCTTGCTGCGCCACACCGAGATCATCCCCGCAGACAAAGCCTTCTACGAAGCTGGCACAGCAGCCAAGGTGAGGAGGCGCCAGCCGCGGGGGACGGTGCGCGTGCCCAGCCCAGGCCTCCCTGGCTTCTCTAGGGAATCCGGAGGACGGGCACTTGCCAGCAGGCTTCGCCCTCTTCTCTGAGGAGAGGCTGAGGCAGAGGGCGAGATCCTGCTTCGGGGAGCAAGAGGCCCCAGGCCAGTTCATGGGCGATTTGGGCAGGTCACGGAGCTGGGGGACTCTGCCTGCGGGGCTGCAGGCCTCGTGCTCCCAGCTTCAGGGAAAGTGCTGTGGCTGCTGCATGGGGCCTTGTGTATTGCGCATGGAATGGAAAGCAGGTTAGAAGGGAGCTGCTTCCCTTTCGTGACACTGCCTCCTCCACCATCCCGTGAAGCTGCCTAGAGGCGGATAGAGGCCAGAGGGCAGGGGATAAGTGCAGGGCTCCAGGGGCCCTGCCCAGCCTCTTCGGGGTACTGCTCGGAGCACAAGAGCCACCTTGGAGTGCTCGGCTCAAGGGAGGGAGACCCTGGTTCCTTGAGTCAGTCGGCAGGTCCGTCCAGAGGCAGCGGCAGGCGGCAGAAGCTCTCCTGAGGCTGCCACTTCTCCCCTGCTGCGGACCGGTTCCCACTAGCGCCTCTGCCTCAGCTGCATAGTGCCGCACAAGCCCTGGCTGCCACACAAGGTCCCTTCTGGGGGAGGGAGGAGCCTGGGGCTGGTCTGTTCCTGGCCGTCCCTGCAGGCGCCTCTGTCCCGCCACTGCAGAGGCGGAGGCAGTGCTGGCAGGCTCTCCACAGTCTTGGAGGGATGGCGGCGGGATGCCCCTGCTCTCCTCATCCCTTCTGACTTGCTCTGTTTCTGTTTCTATGTTACTCGTCCTCCAGGGAGTTGGCTGGGAAAACATGGCCTTCATCTTCCTGAACCGCTTCCTCGACCTGACCGATGTGAGTCCTGGGGCCAGGAGCTGCCACCTCCCACTGCCCTGCCACACCACATGCCCATGCGAGGGCGCCCGGGGCGCGGCTTTCCCTGACAGCATTGCTTCTCTGCCCAGGCCATCGAGGAGGGCTCGCTGGACGCCCTGGACCACTCGGACTTCCAGGACACGGACATCCCCTTCGAAGTGCCGCTGCCCGCCAAGCCCCACGTCTCGGTGGGTGCCCCTTTCCCTCTTGCCCAGCCCCAGCCACTGGGGGTGGGGGGGAGGCAGAGGATTCGTGTTGTTCCTTAGGGCTAGGGGGGTCTGCCCTCCATCTAGGGGCCCCCACCCCCTGGGGCTGCCGCCACGCTGCGTCTGCCTGCTGGCTCCTCAGAGACGCACTGGGCTTCGTGGCAGGAGGAGCAGCGCGAGGAGATCCGCGACTGGGTCCTCGCTGTCTCCATGGATCAGCGGCTGGAACAAGTGCTGCCCCGGGACGAGCGGGACACCTACGAGGCCTCCCTGGTGGCTGCGAACACAGGAGTGCGTGCCCTGCCCTGCCTCATCACAGGTGAGGTGGCCGAGTGAGGAGGAGGGGTGGCAGGGCAGAGATCTGCTCCCCCCTCCACTGAGGACGAGTCGCTGCTCTAGGCCGGACAGGCCGGCGGGAGAGGTTGGCGGCACTGCCCGCTTGAGCCCTCGTGGGAGCGGCCAGGCTGGCTGGCATAGGGAGGCACCGGGGCTGGCTGGGCACCTTCAGGCAACAGCAGGGGCCAGCATGGTGGCCGCTTTCCCGCCTCCTGCCTTCTGTCTCGCGGGAAGAAATGCCTCTTCCAAACCGGCACCACCTGGGGAGAGGGATCAGGAGAGAATGCCTGTCCCAGGGTGGTGCCCTGTGGCGGTGGCCGAGCCAAACCGGCTGCCTGCTTGCCTCCGTGGCTGTTCTGGCCCGTTGCAGCCCCAGGCAGCAGTGACTGCCCCGGCACCCATTTAGCGCTGCCCCAAGGCTGAGGCCCCGGCCCTCCCCACACTGGCTGCGTGGAAACACGTGGTGTGGGCCAAGGCAGACCTGCCTCCAGGCAAGCAGTTGGAAGGCGCGTGGCCACACTCCACACGCCGTCGCTGAAAACGTGCCAAGTCTGCCGCTCACCCCCCACCCCCGACTGGTAGCCCTCGGATGAGCCAGCCCTGCGTTGGCCTCCCTTCAGGGCCCTGCCGTGGCCGTGCGAGGTGCCCCTGCGGTCAGGCTCGAGGCGAGCCTCCAGACTGTTCACGTGCTCAGGCTGGCAGGCTTGGCTTTTGGTGGCCTGTCCCCGTTCTGCCTGCCGCCGGCGCTCTTGTGTCTGGCATCGCCTCTGCTTGGGCAGGGTGCTGGAACGGCAGTGCCAGTGGCATCTCCATGCAAGGCAGCAGCTGGTGGGGCCCCAAGGCTGCATTCTATCGAGATGGGCCTTAGGGGCCCGCTAGGGCCCGGATGGGAGGATGCAGAGGACTGCTCCCTACAGCTGGGTTGGGGAGCGACATGCCACCCCTTTACCCCCAAGGGACCCTGACAGCCCCACCTCCCACCCACAGGCTACCCTGTGCTGAGGAACAAGGTGGAGTTCAAGCGGCCCGGCAAAGAGGCCAACAAGGACAGCTGGAACAAGTTTCTGATGGCTGCCAAGGTGAGGGGGACGGGCGGGGAGGGCAGGAAGGCAGTCCCGCGACCTGGGCACAGGAGTGCCAGGCGGCCCAGGGGATCGCCGCTGCCTGCCCAATTCTCACCCTTCCTTGCAGATGTCACACAGCCCACCCTGCCAGGAAGTCCTCAAATTCATCAGCCAGTGGTGCGGGGGCCTGCCCAGCACCAGCTTCGCCTTCCAGTGACGAGCTCCTGCTCCTGGGCCATTATTTATTCTACCTATTAAAATTATGGTTTGTAGAATTTTGTTTCTGGGCTTCTCTAGACAAGCAGTCCCTCCCTCTCAACCTGTCCAGACCTTGAGTGCAGGGACCCAAAGGCATGGGCCAGGGTGCCAGCAGAGGAGGCTCGAAGGGGCCCTGCCACCGAGGCCACCTAGTGCAGGCGTCTGTTTCCAGCCAGTGGTCAGGATGCGAGAGCCACTTACAGAATCATAGAAGAGTAGAGCTGGACGGGGCCAAGAAGGCCCTCGGGTCCACCCCCTGCTGCTGCAGGACCCCACGCTGCACCGAGGGGTCCCACGCAGAGGGCTGCCCAGTTTCCTTTGAATGCCTCCAGTGGGGGAGAGCCCCCCACCCCTCCGGGCAGCTGGTGCCACTGCCGAGTTGCTCTGGCAGTGGGGAAGCAGCGGCATGCAAAAGGGGCAGTGCCTGTGGGCCCCGTGGCCAAGGAAGGCCGCCAGAGGGGCAGCACCGTCCTGGAAAGGGGCTGGAACAGCCACTGGCTGGCTGGGGACACTCGTTGCTCATCACGGGGTGGGCATCACTTGCAAGGGCAGCGTTTAGTTAGGATTTTTTCTAGGCCGTCCAGTCCCTTCTGTCTCTGGACGGCTCACAACACTCCATAAATGCAACAATGAATACCAACATATGTATCCTAAACAATAATGGATGAGATACAGCATGACTGAAATATATAAAATTAATTAGTAAAATAAGTTAGATTAAAATAATTGATTCTAATAATAATTAATTTTTATCATTAAAATATTGGTTAAATAAAAAGGTCTTAACCTGGCACCAAAAAACAGATCAAGACGGTGCCAGGCGGCCCCCTCTGGGGAATGTTTCACCCCACGCTTGGCTGAGGTTAGCAAGGTGGCCTGAAGCGGCCCTGAGCTCAGCTGGTTGCTCTGGGCAGCAAAGAGCTCAGGAAGAGCTGCCTGGAAGGATCGCCGGACCTGGAAGGGGACGCAGTAGCCCCACCTGCGGCTCTGGCCCCCACCGCCCACCCAGAGAAGCACAGCATGTGACAGATGCTGCCCACGGAAGGTGCCGGAACCCCCCAGCCAGCCAGCCAGCGAGCCTCCACGGCTGGGCTGATCATGCGCAAGTGCCAAGGGGCCCAGGAGGGCAAAAGCTGGCGCTGGGGGGCGGGCGGCACGTGCCGCTGGAGCGCATGCCAGGAGTGAAACCTGGTCCAGCAAGGCCAGCCGGGCTGCAGGGAGTCTACGAGTGCATGCGGGGAGTCGCACCGGGACAGCAGTGCAGCCACGGAGGCCGGTCGCGAAGGTCCAAAGGGCCCGCGCAGAGGCGCAAGCACGTTGGCGCGGAGCCGAGCCTGCTCGCTCGCCGGAGGCCAAGAACCGCCTGGCCTCCCGTTCCGGCAGGCGCTTGCCGCGGGTGGGCGAGGGGTGCGGAAGGGGCCGCTGGCCTCTCGGGGGCCACACTCCGGGAGCCGCCCGCCTCAGGCAGGACCAGTGGCAGCGCTGCGCAGGGCGTGACCGCGCAGGGGCCCCGCCGCTCGGCTGCCTGCTCCCGGAGGTGGAGCCACCTGGCTGCCTGCGCTGTGGGCCTCGCGCGCCTCCGCCCTTCCTCCAAGGCACCTGGCCCCGCGTAGCGCAGGGGCTGTCCGTCCAGAGAGCGCCCTGCCCGCCGGAGGCCCCCTCGACCGCCCTGGTGGAGCAGCTGGGCTACGGGTACACACCTGGAGGGGGTGGGGGGCCGTGTCCACAAGTGGGGCGCAGGCCCGGCAAGGCGGGGGCGTCTCCCTGGCGCTGTTGGATTTGAGCGCCCCTTGTGCGGCGGCTGCCTGGGAAGCGGCCTGGCTCGCCCTTAGTACCTGTGTCATTACACTGCTGTGCTGCCTGTGGCCAAAGCTCTGTGGGCTCTTTGCAGCGTTTAAGTCCTCCGTCAACCAGGGCCAGCACAGCTTAGCCTCCAAGATTAGGCAGCGCTTGCCTTGTGGGAAGGCCTCTGCTTCGCTCCAGTCTGTTTCGGGAAGAATCGGGGGCACCGGCCTCCTATCCTGGAAAGCTTGTCCAGGCCATTCCGCATGGGGTGCAGTCACGGCCTTCCTGAGCCACCATCTTCCACCGTGTTGCACTCCACCTCCCCCCAGGGCTAACCGGGCTGACTTCCGATGGGAAGATTGTGCTTCAAAACCATCAGGCTGAAGGTCCATTGGTTAGGGTGACCCAGTGCATTCCTTACTGTGACAGCTTGCTGAGCGACAAAGTGGTGGCCTTCTGGGGATGCGCAAGCTTAGCCCGGCTGTGGAGGCTCGTTAGCTGGCTGTGGGTGCTCTGTCCCCTTCCGTGGGCGGCATCCATTGTCTACTGTGCTTCTTCTGGTGGGTTGAGGGGGCCAGAGGGCTAATGTGGGGCTAATGTGACTCCTTCCAAGTCCTTGGTGGTCCTCCCAGCGAGTCCAAAGCCATCTCCGAGTGAGCAAGCCACTGCCTCCCGCATGCGGCGAGCACGCACGTGGGCAGCAGACAGTGGCGTGGGCTGGATGAAAGGGCATGACGGGCCAGATCTGTCCCGCAGGCCGTAGTTTGAGGAGCCATGACTTAGATGGTGCAGGTATATGGCGGTCACCAGTGGAGGCCATCAGTGCCTCTGAGGGAGGGCTGGGTCCCTGCTCCTTTGAAGGAGGCGGTGATCAGGCCTCTCCGGAAGAGGGCAACTTTGGATGCAGGGTTAGCCGCCCACTGTTGGCTGGCGGCTAATATCTCATTCTGGGCAAGGGGCTTGAGTGTGTGGTGGTGGGACAACTCGCACTCTCAGAGGAAACTGACCATCTGGACATTTTTCAGTCTGGTTTCAGACCTGGCTATGCAAGTGAATCTGCCTTGATCGCCCTGTACAATGGCCTGTGCAGGGAGAGGGACGGGGGGAGTGCGTCCCTGTTGGTTCTCCTGGACTTCTCAGCAGCTTTCGATACCATTGGCCATGGTATCCTTCTAGATAGGCTGGCTGGGTTGGGAGTTGGTGGCACTGCTTTGCAGTGGTTCCACTCCTGTCTGGCCAATTCCAGATGGTGGGGCCAGGGGATTGTGGCTCTGCCATGGCAACTTTGCCATGGAGTTCCACAGGGTTCCATTTTACCCCCCCATGCTTTTCAACATCCACATGAAACTGCTGGGAGGTCATTGGGAGGTTTGGGCTGCAGAGTCAGCAGTGTGCTGGTGACACCCAGCTCTAGCTCTTTTACATCTAGTCCAGGAGAGGCAGTGGCTCTGAGGGCCAATAAATTGAAGGTTAATCCAGGTAAGAGGAGGTCCTGTTGGGGAGTGGTTCAGCTTCCCAGGTGAGTGATACCGGCCCTGTTCTAGACGGGGTTTTTTTTTTTTTTATTTGGAAATTTATAGGCCGCCCCTTGCCACAAGCCTCGGGGCGGCTCACAACCAAAAGCGGGTTGTGCTCCCGCTAAAGGACAGCTGCATAGTTTGGGTGTGCACCTCGATCCAGAGCTCTCTCTGGAATCTCAGGTGGCTGCAGTGGCAAGGAGTGCTATTCTGACCTGCCTTGAGTTTAGCAATGCTTTTGAAAACGTGCCCCAAAGCATCCTGATAAGCAGATTAGCAAAAACTGGACTAGATGGAAAAGCTACTAGGTGGACCCAAAATCGGATCTGAATTGGGCACCAAGAGTGCTCATCAATGGCACCTTCTCAGACTGGATGGCGGTAACGAGTGGGGTGCCGCCGGTTCAGTCCTGGGCCCAGTGCTCTCCAACATCTTTATTAATAATTTGCGTGAGGAAATGAATGAGAATCAGACTTGCAGACAATACAAAACTGGGTGGAGTAGCAAACACCCTGATAGACAGAGTGAAGATCCAGGGCGATCTTGATAAACTTGAACACTGGGCTGAAAGCAACATAGTGAGATTGACTAAGGACCAGTGCCAAGTCCTCCGCCTTGGAAAGAGAAACCAAATGCATTGATACAAGATGCGTGGCTCAACAGAACTGAACAAGAAAAAGATCTTGGAGTAATTGTGCACAATAGGCTAAACATGAGCCAACAATGCAATGCAGCCTCCAGAAGGGCAAATGCTATTTTGGGATGCATTAACTTCCAAATCACAAGTAGTAGCAGTTCCTCTATACCCCTCACTAGTCAGACCTCACCTGGAATTCTGTGTCCAGTTCTGGGCACCAAGATTTCAGAAAGATGCAGGAAAATTAGAAAGGGTCCAGCAGAGGGCAACAAAAATGATGCAGGGTTTGGAAACACTGCCCAAGAGGAGAGACTGAGGAACTGGGCATGCTCAGCCTTGGAGAGAAGACTGAGGGAGGACATGATATCCCTCTATAAGCACCTCAAAGGCTGTCACAAAGAGGAAGATCTCCTGCTGATGCCAGAGTGTAGGACACTGAATAATCAATTCAAGTTATGGCAACCCAGATTCAGGCTGGATGTCAGGAAAAATGTTCGCCATTTGAGCAATGCTAGAGTGGAACCAGCTTCCTGGACAGGTGATGGTCTCTCACACACAAGACATCCAGAAAGAAACTGGGCAGCCGTCTGAGCGGGATGGCGTCGGCTGGTGACCTGCAGCGGCAGCAGCAGGGTGGCCCTGAGGCCTTTGTGGCCCCTTCCAACTCGACTGGGGTGATTCTCTGGGGCAGCCCAGCCCATTGCGAAGCATTGTAGGCAGCAGGACAAGGCACCTGGAGGGCCTCCGGCTGCCCAGGCCCGAGGAGTGGCCAGGCGCTCCCATGTGCCTGGCCTTGGTTCTTCCACTATTCGCGTCACTTCCCATGGAGATGCGGTTTTTGTAAGCAGCACAAGAGCTTGAGAGAGCCGGGGGGGGGGGGGGAAGCTCCTCCATTTTCTGGTAATTAAGCCATTCCACTTGCGCTGACCCCATGGAGAGCATGCTCCTAGTCCTTCCTGACATAAGGCATGGCTTTAGCCTGTGAGCAACGCAGGGTGCAGACGGCAAAAGCTTGGGCAGAGGCCACACGCTGGGAAGCAGGCGGCATGCTCCAGCGGCCGCCACGCCACCCACCCTTTGCAGCAGCCCTGACCGACCCCACAGGGGGCCCCGCTAGCCACCAAATGCCCCGAATCCCTCCAGTCGGGCCCCGAGCCAGAACAGGCTTCAGGGGACCGAAAAGGTCCCGCAACCACGTGAGCGGCTCCTTCCCCCGAAGCCGGCAGGGCTGAACCTCCCGGAGGAGCCCGCCGAGCCAACCATGGCCGATCCCTGGAAAGGGCAAACTCGGTACAAACAGGCGGCCGCTGCTTCTTTACAAAACAGTTTATTAAAAACAGGAACAGAAACAACATTTGGGGAGGCCCCGCACAAGAAAGGGGGTGCACTTCAGTGACCAGCTCGCCCCCTGCCCTGCCAGTGATGGGGGGGCCGTCTGCAGGCACCCAGCCAACACGCTGGCAGGAAACGGAGCAGGCTCAGCCACGCGGACACGCCAGCCGCACCGGCCTCCCGTGGCTGGAGCATGCGGAGGCTCCATCCTCTGCCAGGGCCCAGGAAGCGCCCCTCACTGCGCAACCCAGGACAAGCAGCACAGCCAAAGGGGGTGCAGAGGGGCGGCGGCTGGGGAGGGGGGCTGTGGGGTGGAGCTGGGGGCTGTGAGGTGGAGGGGCAGGGAGGGGTGGGGCAGGAGCCAACTCTGCTTTCCTCCTTTCCCTCCCTCCTTAAATAAGACGACAGACATCTCATTGCTGTGCAAAAACTGTACAATTCAAGCAAAAGAGAACTCCATGCAGGTGAGTCCGCGAGGGGAGGGGAGGCCCTTGGCCACGGGGAGAATAATACTGACAAGGCACACAGCCCCCTCCCCACCTTGCCCCCCGCCGCCGCGGCGATTGTCTGCGGGGCCGGCCGCAGTGCAGCGGGAGGCACAGCCGAGCCGGCAAGGGTTGCGGTGGTGGTGGTGGCCGGTGGGGAGCGCCCGGCGCGGAGGCAGAGCGGGGGCCACTAGGACGACACCGTGACGGCCGCCAGCGCTCCGTTCCGCGAGTAGAAGAACTTGCTGAACGCTTCTTCAAGTAAACAGCTCAGCCGGCTCTGATCAGCCTGTGGGGAGGCAGGGGGCGTGAGTGGGGCGGGCAGGGCAGGGCAGGGTAGAATGGCCACCCAGAAGGCCCATCAGCCCCCCTGCCGCCGCCCCCCCTGCCCAGAGGCCCAAACTCACCTCGCTGATGAAGCCCAGCTGGACCAGCTCGGCTGCCAGCTCCTGGATATTGTCACCTGGGGAGGAGAGCAGTGAGCGTTCAGCCCGTGTGGCCGGGGTGGGGGGGCGGAGTGGGGCGGGGGGACAGCGACTTACTGGGCAGCAGGTCACAGCTCAGGTGCCGGTTCAGCTTGTCTTCCAGTTTCAGCAGCAGCGTCAACTAGCCAGAGGGAGAGACAAGGGTGTCCTCAGTCCCACCCTGCGGCACCAGCGCGCCATTTGCACGCCCTCTGCGAGGTGGCTGCCACCCACAGCCAGCCGGGCAGAGCAGACCTGGGTGGGCAGCCGCCCCCTGCCACCATGGGAGCAAGCGCTCGGCCCCTGCCCCATGCCCCGGCCCGGCCCGGCACGGCACATACGTGGTGCTTCACGCCCTCCTCCACCGACTCGATGTTGCACTGCATCAGCAGCACCTGCGGACAAGAGGGACAGCGGCTGTGAGCCAGGCCTGGGGGCGCCGGGTGCAGTGCCGGGCTCAGCCGCTCGCTCGCTCACTCACTTTGCGCGTCTCCACTTCTGCGGGCTCCGGCGTCGGCGTCTTGACGGAGGGGGGGGCGATGGGGGAGGTTACCACCTCTTTCTGGGGCTGCTGAGGGCGGGGCAGGCCGAAGGCCGTGAGCGGGTAGATGCCGTTCCTGGGGGCACACGCAGAAGGGTCTGGCCCCGCTCCGCACCCCGCAGCAGCACGTGCCGTGGCCCCGGCGGGGCCAGAGCACCGCCCCTTCCCTGCCAGGGGAGGGATGGGGCTCACCTCACGTCCTCCAGGAACTTGTCCAGCTCCAGTGCCGGGGACTGGGAGAAGCTACGAAAGGGAAGAGCCCAGTTCAGGGATACGGCTGGGTGAGGGCCTGGGTCCAGCCCCCGCCCAGGCCGGGGGCTCTCCCACTCCAGAAAGCGCCCCCCCACCCGGCCCACAGCTCCTCAGAGCAGCCTCACATCATGCGGACTCCCTCGCGGTCGGCGTGCTGGATTTCCGCCAGCACGGCGCTCATGTCCAAGTCCTTGGTCATTTCCTCCAGGGCGTTCTCGGGAATCATGTCTGCCGGAGACAAAGGAGGGCACGGGGTGGTCTGGCGGGGCCCCCCACCCCACTGCCCCAACAAAGCCAGGCCAAGCGAAGCCAAGGATGCCCAGCGGGCACCTCTGGAGGGCAGGGGAGGCCTGCAGGCTGGGGGAGCTCGGCTGCGCCATTCGACTCGCTTGCAAAGGACCCCGAGTGCAAATGAGCGGAGTAACCGCATGAGGCATGTGGGCCGAGCTCCAGCACGGCACCCGGCGACAGAGGATGCCTGACGGGGGAGAGGATGCAGGCACGTGCCGGTTCACCCTGCGGGGAACCATTCCGGCTTCACCTCATCGAGGGGGCAGTCAGAGCGGGGGCACTGAGGAGCCCAGCAGAAGCGCCGGCTCGGCGTATGGTGGCAAATTCTGTGTTGGGGTCCACAGGGAAAGGGGCAGAAAGCAAAGGCCGTTGTTGTGACGCTCTTATGCGCGTCCGTGGCGCAACTGCCTGCAGAACCAATCCCGTGGCAATTCTCAAAAGAGAGTGCAGAGCTGGAAAAGATACTGAGAAGGACAAGCAAGCTGCAGAGCGCCGGAGCGAGGCCTTTGGGGTGCATTCTCGGCATTTTCTTCAGCTGCGCAAGACGTTTGGGCTGCCACCTGCCCCCCCCACCCAGAATGGGAGATGGAGGGTGAGCAGCACCAGCCGAGCCCCTTCCAAGTGGAAGAAAATGGCCCCTCGTTATGAATTGACAGGCAATCTTCCCCCATGTGCACATTTTGCCCCGTTCTGTGCTGCCCAATAGCCAAACTTCCCACAAAGATAAAATCTGGAAATGCAGTGCAAGGCTGACTGGAAGCAGCCACCTAGAAGGGGGGCTGGACGCGGAGCATGGGGAGGAGGCGGCCCGTCCCCAGGAGCTGCGGGGGACTCCTTGTGAGGGGAAGGCTCCAGCCCTCAGGCAGCGCAAGCAGCGGCGGCGGCCACCAGTGAAAGCACCTGGGGGAGGGGAGGACGCAAGGCAAGGCAAGGCATGGGCACGGCCCCATGGGGCTCTGGGCCACCTCCACACTTACGCTGATGGCCCACAATGCAATGGGCTGCCAGGAGCTTCAGGGAGGGCACTTCAAAGAGAGCCTGGTGGAAGAGCAGCTCCCGGGCAGTAGGCCGCTTGCTGGGCTGTGGCTCCAGGCACTTCTGGATGAACTCCTGAGAGGGAGAAAAGGAGAGGGAGGGAGGGAGAGCAGGAGGAAGCAAGGAAGGGGGCGCCACGCCGTGGGCCAGCCCCAGGGAGGGAGGGAGGGAAGGCCTTACCCGCTGCAAGGCGTCCTCCAGCAGCTGGATGGCGCTGCTGATGGCTTCCTGCGGCACGTAGGACGACTCGCCGTTTCCCTGGATCTCCAGCACCGCCATCTGCAGCAGGCAAAGCCCAGGCTCAGCGGCATCGCCCCCTGGCCCACGCAGCAGAGAGGGCTGCTCCCCACCCCAACAGTGGCACCCCAAGAAGTGCCGTCAAAGATACATGGGTACAGCTGGGACTTCCCCGCATGGGGCCAGCCAGGCCCCTTCTGGATGGGGGTGCCGCCCACCCACGTTATGGGAGGGGGGGGCTCTGCAAGCCCCACTTCAAGGCCTCTGCCCTTTCCCTTTAGGCCCATCTCGTCTGCATTCCACACATTTCCAGCTGTCTCCGGAAGGGCGCTGGATGCAGTGACGAGGCCAGAGCAGTCCTGCCCTGCAAGCCAGGGGGGAGGGGGGAGGCACTCCCCATAAGCTTCCCTTGCCTCACCTCCAGTGCACACATCCCGAAAGAGTAGATGTCCACCGCTGTGGTCACATGGGCGACCTCTGGGGGACAAAACCGCAGTCAGGGAAGCAGGGGAGGCCGAAGCCTGAGAAAGGCCAGCCCCCGCCTCCCCCACCGGCCTGCAGCGTGGCCTGGAGGCCCCCAGCAGCCACTCCACCCGCTCTGCCCCCGAGCTCCTCAGGGACCCCCTACAGGGCCACTGGGCAGCAGGGGAGGGCGGGGGCCCTGCTGAATGAACCCTGCACCCCCCCCCGGGCGCCCTTCTCTCGTACCCCCGTACTCCGGGGCGAAGAAGTGCAGGTTCTTCTGCTCCTCCCGGCAGGTCTTCACGTGGTTGTTGATGGTGTCTGGGGCCACTGCAAGGCAAGAGGGCAGGCTGCTCGGAGGCTGCTCCCGCCTGTGGGGCAGCCTCTTCCTGGTGCACCCCGGCAAAGGAGCCCAGCGGAGGCTGAGCGCCGCCGCCACCCCGCCTGCTCCTATGCCGCCCGTGCCCGGCACCCCAGCCTAGCCCAAGGGAAAGAGAAGGGGGACCCAGCTCAGAGAGGGGCCGGGGAGAGGGGTGGGCCCTTCCGCTGGCCCAGTCAGCGCCAAGCTCAGCCAGAGTGCCCTGCAGGCAGCCAGAAGAGGGAAAAGGCTTCAGACACACGCGTGGGCAACAAGGGAAGCCCAGGCGCTGAAGGCAAGCGGTCGGATGGCCACTCCTCTGATGGCGGCCCAGCCAGCTGGCGACTTGGGAGGCTTCCCACACCGCTGCGGGGCTTCGCCAGCCGCCCCATCGCCCCGTGCCACAGCGGCTGGCATTTCCCCGGCCATCCTCAACACATGGCCTTGTTCCAGGGCAACCTGACCCGGGAGGAAGCACGTTCAGAGCGGCTTCCCGTGGGGCGGATGCTCCCCGCTCTGGGGCTGGGCAGTTCCAGCACCAGGTTCACACCAACCACCCCCGCCTAACCCCCCATCAAGAGCAGACTATAGGACGGCCCCCACCCGCTTTGCTACCCCTGCAGCCTTCCTGCATGCAAAGCGACACACGGGGGTGCAGCGGAGGCGGAAAGCAAGGCACAGGCCATCACGAGGCTGCCCTTCCGAGGTGTGGCCAGGAAGCGCCAGGCAGCGTCAGCCTCTCCCAGATGCAAACACACTCCTGGCATGACGGGGAAAGCAGAGGGACAGGAAGGGCTTCCCCAGGGGAAAGCAGCTGAAGGCAAAGGGCAAGGCGAGAGAGCAGCCCTGGCCTTTGCTCTGGAGGTGGAGGGGAAGACGGGCCGACATCCTGCCTTTCCGTGGAAGCAAGCCATCCTGGGCCCTGGGCCCTGACAACCTCGGGGTGACCTGCAGGGGAGCGCTGCGGATGGGGCCTGCCTCCTATGCAGACAGCTGGAGCGCAGAGGCACCGAAGGTTCGGGAGGAACCAGAGGATGCCAGACCAGCACACGGATCCCAGGCACGGCGAGGCCCAAAGCTGGCGGCGGCAGCGCCTTCCCGCCAAGCAGGGGCTGGTGCGCACGGCCAGGCATCACCACCGCACGGGACCCCCGGCCACTGTGGGGCTCACGGTCGCGAGACTTCAAGTGACGCAGAATCATTGCAGACCTCCGGTGCAACGCAGGGCCCCCTGCAGCCCGGCAGCTTCGAGACCTCGACCCCACGGCCCTCTTGCAGTGCACCCAGCAATGCTCCAGCGCCTTCTGCACCCGGCGAAAATCAGATGTCGGCGACAGACGAGCTAGAGCCTCAAGAGGCCCTCTTCGGTCAGGCGGGTCTTCCTTTTCCAAGGTCCACAAAGCTCCAAAAGAACTTCCGAACAAGCACCCACGGACCTTTTAGGCAAGGATCCCACACAGAAGAAACACTCGGCTCCTGGGGGCATTTTCAAGGCTGTTGCCATTTGCCCAAATGAGCTGGACATAAATACCAAGCGTCCAGAGCCGGTTCGCCTGCAGTTACAATGATGCCCGGTGCATCACAAAAGATCCGCTGGAATGCCCAAGCCTGACCACGATTTCGGGGCCCCACGGGGCCCCCTCTGGGGACAAGCACACAGCATTTTACTTCCATGTGCTGTGAGGATGCCTGTTTCCGAGTTTCTATCTCCAAGAGAGACAGAAACGGTTCTTCGGAGAGGCTATTTCTGCACACACAAATGCCAACATTTACAAGCAGTTTGGGAGATCAAGAGGCCCTTGGCCTTTGCTTACGCTCACTGCAATATCCTGGCTAGTCTTCACAGCCCGTGCTCTGTCCCTTCCTGTTTTCTGTATCAGCAAGAACACACACCCTTTCTTGAGCAAAGCTGCTGCGACACTCCTCAGCACCGGCTCTATTCCTGCCTTCACATGAACGGACGGATGGACGGACGGCTCGGCCAGATGCGTGAGTCAGGCAAGTCATGCAACAAGAGCCGGACCTTCCCTGCCCGCAGAAGCACCTGCCACTTGCAGAAAGGTGGCTTCATTCCTGCCTCCCGCCCAAGCCTGAAACTGAATCAAAGACGCTACTTTGCAGGGCTGGAGCAGGAGGAAGGTTTCAATTCCGTGTCCTGTGCTTCGTGGGCAGCAGCAGCTGCGTTCCAGCTGTGGCCCCCCACATGCAGACGCCCCACCCCACTTGCTCATGCAGCCGAGCAAGAGCCGCTCTCTGCCCAGCGCCCGCAGGGCTGCCCCACGACGCGGACGGGAGAGCCCCACTCCGTGTGACTGACCCGGGGAACGGCAGCTCCCTCCCTCCCACTCGGCCCCTCGCACAAGCACCGGCAGACTGGGCGGGCCGCTCTCCTGCCCCAGCCTCTCGGGGCAAACGGCTCGGCCCCAAACGGTGCGCTTCCTTAACGCAGCACGCCAGCAGCGCCCGACGATTCCCTTGGGCTAACGCCTCTTCATCCCGTTCATTGCATTTCGAGCCAAAGCCCTCTGGGCAGCTTAGAGATTGAAAACCCAGTCAGTCATGAAAAAAAGCATATACAGGAGGCTCCTGGGTTACGAACAAGTTCCACTCCTGGCAAGATGGAAAATTGCCTTTACGCTGAAAATGGGAAGGACCTCTGGGGGGGCCCGGCCCAACCTCACCAGCGCCATCTCTGCAGCACGGAAACGCCGGAGAGCTCCCCCTCCAGGGGGGCAAGCTTGGGAGGCCCCTTCGCTACCCTCCCACTTCCTCTCTCCCTGTGATGATACTCTGGGGGCCCCTCGCTCCTCCTTTGCTTCCTCTCTCTATATATTCATGACAATTTGCCACAGTAATTTTAAAAAATAGGCTTCACGGCAGTTCATCCATACGTACAGGATGCTCCTAACTCGGAGACTGCCTGTATATGCAACACATAGACACACAACACACCGAAACACACGTGCATCTAAACACAATATCAAATGATCAAGAAAAATTCAGGGCCCTCAGCATGTGCACCTGGCGAAGGGCCTCGGATGAGCGTGGCATGTGGGGAGGGTCGTGTTCAGAGCAGCCCTGCAGTGCTGAGCTGGCTCTGCGGGTCAAAACCAGCACCCAGGCAGTCGCCGCAGGGAGGCAAGAGCTGCTGCTCCGCACTCCGGCCCTCTGCTCCCAGCTGCAGCCCGGCTGCTGCGTTTCACACAACCTGCAGCGCCAGCCCTTCCCAAAGGCAGCCTCACGGGGCGCACACGGCTGCTGGTCGAACTCAAAGGTTCCCCGAGCACAGACCACGGAGTCCCTGCCCAGGCAGAGGGACAGCGGGGCCCCTGCAAAAACTGGAAGGAGGTGCTCAGTGCCGGTCAGGCCACCAGAGCCCAAGCTGGGTCAGGGGCACCCCCCCCACTGCAAGCACCTTCCTTCGGGGGGCTGCGACCCGGCCCCAACAGACGCGGCACCTGCCGGGCACTGCAAAGCAGCCCTCACTAGGGTCCTCGCCCCAGCCAAGGCAAGGCGACTCAGGCCGGTCTGCAGGCAGACCACACACCAGCCAAGCGTAGACGGACAGGAGAGCTGTGCCTCCCTCCCAGGGTGGCCCCCTGGCTCCTGCCAGACAAGAGGCGGCGGCCGCCGCGTGTGGCCAGAGCAGCGGCGGCACCCACCTCCACGTGCACGCTCCACCCGGCTCCCTCCTGCCCCGGTCCTGGTGAGAGCCCCAACCCTGAGCTGGCCAGGGCAACGCTGCCTCGGGGCCTGCGCCAGGCCGCGTCTCTCCTTGGCCTGGCCCCACGCCCCCTGCGGTGGGGCAGATTCCTCCCAAGAGGGGTCTTCCTCCATGTGATCCTGCCCCCAGTGCCCATGCGGCAGAGGCGGCCCCACTGCCTCGGAAGGCTCTGGTGGGCGGTGGCGGCACGAGAGGAAAGCTGCAGGGGCCAACCCAGCTGCTTCGATCTGGCAGAACCCCAACAGGGATCGCGAAACTGCTCTCCAGGGAGACACCCCAGTGAGGCCAAGCAGAGTTGCGGGGGGCAGAGAGCCAGGGCGCACCCCAGTCCCCCAGTGCCCCTGGACGCTCCACTGGCCGTGAGCTCAGAGCCCAGCGCTGCGCAGAAGCCACGGCCAAGCAGCAAGCGGCTCCCCACGTGCAGGGGCAGGGCGGCGGCGGCAACAGCTCAGCGATGGGGAGCGGCAGCCACGTGCAGGAGACAGCATGCAGCAGCAGGCGAGGGCGGAAGCGACTCCCTGGGAGCACCGGCGGGCCCAGCTACGCAGGAGGGCCTCACCAGCCAGCCTCAAAGGCAAGGGGGACACCAGGGGTGTGGGGAGCTCTGTAAACGTAAGCGTGAGGCTCGATACGAGCATTACCTATAGATGCAGACAGGCAACTATAGATAGCACAGGGGAGGGTCGCAGTTAAGTCACAGAGCAGAGGGATTTGCTCACCATTAGCAAAAATCCTATGAAAGACTGTTGGTGGGGGTGAGAGAGAAAGAGAGACGGATGGACAGACAGACAGACGGGGAGGGAGGGGGGGAGGGTGGGGGGAGAGAGAGGGTAGCCTATAAGCAGGAAGCCATGGCAGGCGACGGCTCGAGCGCTGAGCAGTCGGCTCGCTGGCCTTCTGCCCCGCAGCGGCATCACCGCAGTGATGGGGCAGGCGGGGGGCAAGGGGAGCCCCCGGGCCACGGGCCCATCCTGCTCCTCCAGGGTCTCCGGTGGATTCTTGGGGCAGGCCCTGCTCACCCCCAGGAGGCCTCAACCTACTGGCCCCTGGCCTCTGTGTGTTCGGCTGGCACAGTGGCAACGGGCCACTCGCCCCATCCTCCCCCACAGCCCCTCTCAGCCTCAAGCCGAATGCAAGGGAGGGCTTTCTCCCTGCAGCCCAGCATCGCAAGCGGCGGCAGGGGGTGGCAAAGGAGATCGCTTTTTTTGGGGTTCACAGGGCAGCCAGACCGGGAGCCTGCCAAACTCAACCACCGGCGCAAGGCCACACGAAGCACCCGCTGGAGGAGGCCCCCAGCAGCCTCCCCCGTGCATCCCCCCTGCCATTCGGGAGGCTGTGCACCCACACATGCATGCGCACGCACACTCAGAGCCCGTGCGCATCACAGCCAGGCTCTTGCCTCGCCCAGCTCTGGGAACCTCCCGGAGGAGTTGCTCTGCCTGCCCCCGGGGCTGGAGCAAGGGGCCCCCGGGCATCGACGGAGGGATGAAGGGAAGGGGCAGGAGGGCCCGGCTCAGCCGCTTGCTTCAGCCGCTCATACATTCTCATGGAGGAAAGAACAAAGCGGGCAAAAGAGGCAGGAGGGGAACCTCTGAAAGGAGTGCGCTGGGGAAGCAGGGCGACAGGAGGACGAGGACGGCAAATTGCCGCAGCCACAGCCCACGTGTGGGGAAGTGGGGCAAAGGACGAGGCTGAGCCTGGCTGCCCAGAGCAGCATCACCAGCCCTGGCCCTCTCAGCCCCAGCGATGCTTCCAGGCGTCCTCCTGCCCCACAAGTGTCCCCGATCCAACATCAGGAAGAAATGCCATGCCCCGCTGGGACCCGACCGGTTACGCAGTGGCCTGACACGGCAGGCATGTGGGTGGGCCGCGAATGTGCGGGAGCCCCCTAGCCCAGGCATCCAGGCAGGCGCATCTTGCTTCCTGACCGCGATCCGCAGGATGGTCACTGGCTGAGCAGGCACACGGCCTGCTCCCCTTGGTGGGATTCAGCATAATGACGCACCAAAGGGCTCCCGCGTCCAGGTGACAAAGCAGCACAGAATGCCAGCCATGCAAAGCTCCTCTCAGAAAAGGCAGTCCCGGCAGCCCTGCTGAGGTCTCGGTGCCCCATGCCTCTTGCACTGACAGCCGTGTCTCTCGCTTTGCTCTGGGAGGCTAAAGGTTGCCGCCTTCAGCAGGCCGGCCTCTGCCGCATGGAGGAGCCCGGCCCTGCTGGCCCGCTGCCTGTGCCCCACAGCCGAGACGTGCAGGGCGTGCTCTCCTCAGCGTGGCCACGGCTTGCTCGCCTGCTCTGCTGGGCCCCAGAATGTCCTCAGGCATGTTCTTCCCACGCAGGGGACCGTGCAGACAGGCACAGAAGAGAACCTCTAGATGCGGCCCTCAGAGCAGGGACGGCTCCACAGCAAGGGGGCCTCCCCCCACCCAGCACTCCCAGCCAAAGGCACGAAGAAGGCCAGGCTGGTTAACCCAAGACTGGCTGCACTGGAAGCTCTCCTCACCAAGGGACGGTCCCTGCGGGGAGCTCAGGTAATCCAGTGTCACTGTGGATCAAAGCACCCTCCCTGTGGTGGGAGGGGCACTGGCCTGTGACGACCACCTCCAGAATGGGGAACCCATCCAATAGGATTCTGGGGTCTTTCTTTTTTTTTTTTTTTAGAAATTTTGACACTGGCCTACGAGGCCCTTCAAGTGGGTTTCCTAGAAGGGCTGCATAAAAGGGAAGTACGAAAGTCAGTGAACCTGCCACGATCAACTTCCGAGGAAAGGCAAGAAATGAGCATAAACGCCATGCCAGAGGTGGCCCCTCATTACAGAAAGGCTAGAGCCAGGTTGGAGTCAGGGCAGCGTAGGGCCACAAGGATGGTGGCTGGTTTGCAGGGGATGCCGTATGAGGCGAGACTGAGGGAACTGGGTCTCTTCAGCCTGAAGAGGAGACTCTGAGGGGATCTGTTGGCAACATACAGGTATGTGAGGGGGTGTCACATGGAGATGGGGAGAGGCTTGTTCTCCCCTGCAGAGGAAGGCAGGACGCGCTCCAATGGAGCAAAGCTCAGGGAGCCAAGGTTCAATTTGGATGCCAGGAAGCACTTCCTGACAGTTAGGACTCTGAGGGCGTGGAATGGGCTTCCATGGGAGGTGGTTGAGGCCCCATCGGTGAGGGTGTTCAAAGACAGGCTGGACGTGTACATGGTGGGCATGTCGTGAGCGGAGCCGGCTGGTGCCGGAGGTCAGACTAGATGGCCTGGGAGGCCCCTTCTGACTCGCTCTGTTTCTATGTTTCTATGAAGCAGGAGACACACTTGTGTGGAAGCCGGGAGACCCTGCAAAGCTGGCGGAAGCAGCCTGGCAGCCCAGACAGGATCCCTGTGCACGGAGGCAAGGCCAGGAGCTGCCCGCAGGGCTGCGTTTCCTGGGAGGATCAGCCTGCTGCTGCCGGAGGCCGCGTACTTGGCCAGATATTCTGGAAGGCCAAATCTGTAAAGGCCGGACGGAGCACTCTGCAAGCCTTTGCTTAAGGGCTTGATGCTACAAAGATCTGCAGCCCCACAAGCAGCACCCCCAAAACCGCCCCCCAGCCCTGGGCAGCTCTCCGGGGCAGCCAACTTTCCTGCAAGCAAGCGGCAGTCTGGCAAAGTGCTGCCCGTTCGAGTGACGACCCTCATCCCAGGCGACTTGAAGAGGATTAGATACACTCCTGGGGAGGAGGGTCCTAAGACAGGACTCACTCTTCTGCTGAGCGTGGGGGCAAAGCAGCCTCTGACTCCGTGCCACACGTGACACAGAGCAAAGGGTGGCAGTGCAGGAGGAGGGGAGGGAGCTGTCTAAGGAGTCCTGAAGAGGAGTGAGGGTTCCAGGGACAAAACGGGCATGACCCACCACACCAGAAAATCTGTACGTGGCCAACACACAAATGCACACCCGGGAAGAAGAACGGCTGCAGGTGCTGCGACGTGGGCAAGAGCTCTCAGGCCAGTCACGGGAGGCTGAAGGTTTCATCTCGAGGGCCTCCATCCCCACTTGGGTGCCGCGGGCACAAGCCCGGCATGGAAGCTACAAAGGGCGGGGGGCACTCCCCCCCAGGGAGCCCCAAGAGGCGAACGGCGGAGCCTCAGTGCTGGCTGCAGCGTTCTGCTCTTCCCCTGCGCAGAGGGCAGAGCTGAGTCGCCACTCTCTGGCTCAGCCAGGAACAAAGCGCAGGGCAGGAGAGGCCAGAGCAGTGGCTGTGGGGCAGCAGGGATTTCCAGCGGTTTCCAGAAGACCACAGCAATGAGGGCCGGGGCAAGCGGTGGCGGGAGGGCTGCTCCAAGCCCCAGACCCGCCCCTTCCCAGGGCTGTGGTGAGGGACTGCCGCCCACTTGCCCCCTTCCTCACCCCCAGAGTGTCCACGGGTGGAGTTCCAGCAGCCTTACCAGAGCCAATCTTGATCAGTCCATTGTGCTGGATGAAGATGGTGTCACAGGTCAAGTTGCCGTGGATGATGGGGGGCTCACAGGAGTGGAGGTAACTAGAAAGGTGAGACAGGAAGGGCTCTGAGGCAGGGCAGCAGCCCCACTAGGTACCCCCAGCGCAAGGCCAGCTTCGGAGTTCACCATGCCTGATGCTGCCAGAGGCACCGGGAGCAGGGGAGTCCCACTCAGTGTGGAGGGGCCAGGAGAGAAGGGGACCGGTGTGGGGCAGACAGCAAAATGGGCCCCACAGCTGGCTCTGTGCATGTGTGCGTGTCTCAGCACCCCCTGCTTGCGTTGGCAGTCGGTTCCCGAGGGAGAACCTTCTCTTCCTTCAGCTGCCCAAAGGAGCCTGAGAGTTCAGGGAAAGGGGCCCAAAGCTGCCAAGGGGGAGCTGCCACGCAGCACCGCCTCCTCCAGCCCTTACCTGAGTGCTGAAAGGATCTGCGTGCACCAGCGCTTCCAGGCCTGCAACACAAGGCAGAGGCTCACCGGAGTGCTCCAAGCAAGCGCGGCCACTGCCAAGCCTCCGCTCCCTTCTGCCCTTCAGCCAGGCCCCCTGGCTGGCCGGCTGGCCTTCAAGTGCTGGCCCAGCAGCAGCAGGGCCTCAGGGGCAAGAGGAGCAGCACCACCGGGGCCCCTGGGGGAAAGGGCAGGGTCACCTTTTCATTCATGGTCTTGTGGTTCTTCTTTGTCTTCTTCAGGAACTGCTTCAGGCTGCCGGAGGACATGTACTCCGTAATGAAGATCACCTGGTCAGAGGAAAGAGGGTGTCGGGGCTGGAACGAGTCCAACAGGAAGGGAAGCGGGGGAAGTGCGAAAGGGCGTGCATCACCCACTTACCCTGGCCTTGTTCTCCTTCACGTCGGCCCAGTACTTGTGAAACTTCACAATGTTCAGGTGCTCCAGCTGGATCAGGTTGTCAAAGACCGCTTTGACCTTCTCCTGCAACAGCGACCGCAGCAGCATCAGGCCCCACCCGGAGCACAGGGGGCAGGGCTGGCACGGCCCTCAGCCCACGCGAGCCCCTTCACGGCAGCTGTGAAGGGAGCAAGGCCCTGGGGAACTGCGGGGCCCCTCGCTGCCACCACGGGGGTATCTGCTCGCCACCCTTCTTCCGGTCCCACCAACCTCCTGAAGCTTGAAATTCTTGCGCTCGGAGAACTGGACTTCATTCCAAACCACCTCCACACCTTCTTCTGTATCCATGGCCAGGTAGGCACTGTCAATGCCTGGAACATTGCGCTGATTCACCTGGAGGCAGAACAGCAGAACGAAAGGCCACCATTCAGGGAGGGACTGTGGCGAGGAGGGCTGCCTCCAGCTGCTTCCCGCACAACCAACCTGTCAAGGGATCAGCCACCTGCCCAGCACAGCTGCAGCTGAGAGCAAAGCCAACTCAGGGCGCGAAGAAGCAAGCTAGAGAGAGTTCCGAAATGGCTTGCCTCAAAGGAGCGAGCTGAGAGGGGGAGCCTGCATGTCAGGAAATCAGAGCAGCAGAGTTGGAAGGGCCCAGAAGGCCGCAGGGTCCAAACCCCTGCTCAGCGCACGACCCTCAGATAAGCCACCCCTCTCAGATGGCTGTGAAGTTGCATTTTGAATGCCTCTAGGGTGCGAGAGCCCAGTCTCCCTACGGTATTGGAACTATCGTTGTTCTGCTCGAACAGCCAGGAAATTTTTCCTGACGTCAAGCCGGAATCTGTCTTCCCTTCTCTTGAGCCCATTATTCCGTGTCCCGCACTCTGGGGTGACCAAGAGATCCTGTCCTTCCTCTTTCTGACAGCCTTTCAAGTACTTGCAAGGTGCTACCGGATCTCCCCTGATCTCCCGCTCAGTCTTCTCTTGTCGAGGCTCAGTACGTCCAGTTCATTCACTCTCTCCTCACAGGATTTTGTTTCCAGGCCCTGAATCATCCTCATCGCCCTCTTCTGAATGCTTTCCACCTCGCCTGCATCTTTCCCATCCAGAACGTGACACAGGACCCCAGATGAGGCCTAACCAGTGGGAACTGGCACGTCACGGCATGCGGAAGTGGCACGTCTGCTAATGCAGCTTAAAACACCGTTTGCCCCTTTTGCTGCCAGAGCATTGTTCACTCTGGCTTGCGATCTACAGCAACGCCAAGATCCTTCCCACCTGCAGTATTGCTGAGCCAAGGATCTCCCATCTTGGAACAAGCATTTGGTTTCTTCTCCCAGGTGCAGAACCTGGCATTTGTCTGCACTGAATTTCATTCTGTTGTTTTCAGCCCAGTACTCCAACCTATCAAGATCCCCTTGATTCTTATTTCTGAGTTCCAGGGCATTCGCTATCCCACCAAGATTTATGTCATCTGCAGATCTGATCATCGTTCCCTATACCTCCTCATTAAAATCATTAATAAAACTGTTGGAGAGCACTGGGCCCAGGACTGAACTCTGGTACTCCACTTGGTACCTCTCCCCAATTTGAGAAGGTGCCACCAAGGCGTGCTCTTGGAGTCTGCCTCTGTAGTCATCTGTGAATCCACCTGACAGCTGTTCCACCCAACCCACTTCTAGTTAGTTTGCTAATCAGAACAACATGGGGCACTTTGTCAAAAGCTTTTGCTGAAGGCAAGATAGATTATATCTACGGCATTCCCACAGCCCACTCAATGAAAAAAATGAAATTCAGTAAGTCTGGCTAGATTTGCTCTTGAAAAACCCATCTGGGCTTCTAGTATTCACTGTGCTGTTTTCAAGTTGTTTTCTCTTTTGTGAGAAGACTGAGCCAAAGTAGGAACTGAGCGGTTCTGCCTTTTGTCATCTGTCATCATCCTGCCATCCCCACTGAATAGCTGAACATATCTGAAAGCCTTTTCATTGTCCTTAGCATACCCTGCTAACCTCAATTAATTCCTTACTCTATCCTTCCTGACACCATCGGTAATAACACGGTACTATTAATCTTACGTGAGGTCTAACGGCAAGCTGTCATGAGAACGGACCACACAGTTACCAAAATTCTACCTCAACAAGCCAGTTCAGTGCTGCTAAGACAACCCAAGCTGGTAACCTCTGAACCGGGGGGGGGGGGGCTCCCAAGAGGAGAGCATCAGTCGATCCATTTGCAGGGGGCCTCGGGCTCCCAGGCCCAGCAGCCTGCACAGCCCATGATGCTGTGCCAGGATGCCCACCTCCCCACCAACACTCCATGGGCTGAAGATCTCAACACCCTGCAGGCCACCATGGGGCAATGGCCGTTCTCCCTCTTCTCCTCAATTCATCTGCACTGTTCAGCTCAACAAGGGTCCCTATCTCTCCCGACCACGTGCTGGAGGAGGGGAAGTTTATAGTTCCCAAACTGATGCTCTCCAGATTGACTCTAGATATAGGCAAAGGAAGAAGGGGTGCGCGCGTGTGTGAGAGAGTGCTGGGGAGGCAATTAGGCTGAAAAACGCACCCCAGAGAAATGTTGAAATGTTGCTGATCGTTATCTGTGGCTCGGTAGCCTCTCATTCAAATGGATAGCACTGCCCACCTGGGCTGCCTAGAGAGACTGCTCAGCCAGGGGAGCCGCAGCGACAGTCACTAACCAGGCCCAATGATCCAGAGCATATTTAGCAGTCCAAGAACAGCTACTCCAGCCACCAGTCCATTTCCAAGAACAAATCAAAGCTCCCACATTAACCTAGAAAGCTCTAAATGGCATAGAACCAGGAGATCCGAGTGCCCACCTCCTTCTCTGTGTACCAACTTATTCATGAAAGTAAGTCTGGAAGGTGCTGTTTCTGTCCTGCCTGCTCTGTCACCACATTCTCCCATATCCTGCATGGAACAACCACTGTGTGTTTCAAAACTAACACACCAAATTCTTGCAAAATGTCTTTCAGTCTGTACAAGCATTCCTTGTTTAGAGGTCCATGAAGCGCCAAACAAAACTTTAGAAAAAGCAACTATGGACTTTCTGAATGCAGATTCCACTGGTAAGAAATGTGCTCAAATCCTGCATGTATTTTCAATGGCACATGACAGAAGCATGAATTCAGAATTTATCTGTAGTTACAATACTAAAACAAGGGGATTGTGCCTCACTTTTCCTGTGGAATTCTCTGTACAAGTAAACTCCGCTGGAACTCACACTGTCATCTTTTTGACAACAGGCAAAAAATGCAAGTATTTTCCCAGGAAACTGGTCATGGCCTGCTTAACGCAAGCTGTTTTTGTGGAGATGATGAGAGAATTGTTACCCTTTCTGAATTATGCTGCTTTTAGGATCCATGTTAAGTCTTCTTGTGTTGGTTAGGTTTTGCAATAATTTTGGAACTTTTGTTTGTTGTAACACGGATTTTTGTGCAATAAATGCAAAATTTTTCAGTGTCACTTTTCCGCAAGAGGAATGTTGCATTACTGTTCTCAAGCGCAGTCAATGCTTGGATCCAAAGCAGCCGATGGGCCACCTTCTCCTGTACCAGCCTGCCTGCATTCTGGAGTCACCACCAAAAAGCCTCCCACCCTGCCTGCAACCAAGGCTGCTGGGCTAGCAAGCACACAGCCCTTCCAGTGTGGGTCCTGCAGCACTCGCATCAGGGGCTTGCCAGGTTGTTTTCTTGGCAGACTTTGAAGACCCACTGTGTTCACTGGGTTTCCCAGAATCTGGGGTTTGCAGGTGTTATTGATACAATCTATCTCTACACTGATTTACAGTACTTTTGCCAGATATTCATTTGCTAAAAATACTGATATATCTATAAAATGCAGTTTATATGCTTTTTCATTGTTATCTAGCATGTGGCTTTAATAAGGTTTTACTCTCAAGAATAAACTAAAATACATTTAAGAATACCCTAAATTACACACATACTTTTGTGAACTAAAACCCACAGATGCTCAAGAAATTATGAGGGCGAAAATGACACATGCAGAAAAGTTTACTACTTTTGTACCGATATTACTCCTTCAACAAAAAATCTTTTCTCTTTATAAGCAATTTGTCTCC
Organism: Varanus salvator macromaculatus; assembly: GCA_023646645.1. Lineage (NCBI taxonomy): Eukaryota > Metazoa > Chordata > Lepidosauria > Squamata > Varanidae > Varanus > Varanus salvator. The sequence continues at coordinate 105,401,941 of JAIXND010000765.1, read as the reverse complement.
TCTCCTTCTGCACACAACACACATATCAACAAGTTACCTCTTAATCGAGGTAACAATCTGTTTACTTGCTCCACTTCTCCATCAGGGGCAGGCAACCTGAAAGGGGTGGGCCCCTTCTTCCCATACTCTCGAGATGCCCACCTCCCTTGGGTCATCCCGCTAAATTTGGCAGCCCGTTCCAACCGAATATATCAGAGTGCAGAATCTCAGACTGGGGCGGGGGGGGGGGATTCAGCCTTCTGGGGTTTCTGAAGCTGCCACGCACCCTTCAGCGAGCCCGTCTGGTGACTTCTCACCGTTTGCTCCGTTTCCCTCCATCCTCAACAGCTGAAACACTTCCAAGGCTGAGCTGCCCACAGTAAGACCTTTACGTTAACACACGCTTTCCCCGCGCCTGCCACCGGAACATGGCCCCAGGAGCATCTCTAAAGCGGACTTCGGCCCTCGAGGAATCCGGCCCCGTCGCTCAGCGGCGACGCCCGCACTTGTCGGGCGAACTCACGCCCCCGTCCCCGGGCCGCCGGGACGGCACACCGCTCGCCGGGGCGCCCAAGCCACCCGCGGGGAGCGCGCCCGAGCAGCCGCCAGCCTACGAAGCCGGTCGGGGCGCTGGCATTTTTTCGTGTATCTGGTGACATCGGCCGAGTATGGCGGGCCGATGATGCACGGCGCTAGGAAGGAGGGGCCCGAGCCACCTCCTGCGCCCAGGGCAGGAGAGCAGGAAGCAGCTCAAGGGCAGGCGCCCCCCGAGGCCGGGGCTCCCTGGGCGGGCGGCCCGCCGGAGCTCCTGGGCGCACAGCGAGCCGCCGCGAGGAGCCGCCGCGCGACGGGCACCCCCAGCCGCGCCCCCTCCAGCCGCCGGGCGCTGGGGGTGCACTCGCTCCCGCCCCGGCCCGGGCCCGCGGCGCAGGCTGCGAAGGCCCCCGAGGAGCACCTCGAGGCCGAGGCCGAGGCCGGAGCAGGCCGGGGCGGGCGCGCGCTCGGGACAGGTCGGCCCGCGGTCCGCCGCCGGGCCCACAGCTCGGCCGGCTCCGGGCGCCCGGCCCAGACGCGCGGAGGCCGCAGGGCTGCCAAGCACCTCCTCCCGCCGCTTCTGCCACCGTCCGCAGGGAGACTCCTCCAGGATCTCCGACTCGTCCTCGCTCTCCTCCTCCTCCTCCTCTTCCTCCTCCTCCTCCGGGGCCGCCGCCGCCGCCGCCATGGCGGGCGAGATCGAGGTCAGGCCGGGCGCCGCGGCCTCGGGCTTCGGGTCGGCGCCGGGCCCGGCCCCGGCAGGCCCCTGGTGCTTAGCATCGCCTTCGGACATCTCCGGGGACGGGCAGGCGCGGGACACCCGCGCGGGGGGAGGGGGCGCCGAGCGGACGGCAAGTGACGCAGCACCCGCCGCCGCCGCCGGGCCAGGCGAGGCGCCGCGCCCACGCAGGCGGACAGACGCGGGGCGGGCGGGCCGCCTCCTGCCGCCCTCGCTGCGCGCACTCTCGGGTCGCGACAGGGCTGGGCGGCCTCCACCTCCGCCGGGAACCCGAAGCCAACTGGCCGCCGCGCCTCCTCACGCGCCGCGGACCGAGAGACGGCGGGGCGGAGCCCGGCCGCGGCCAATCAACGCGCGGCTTCCACGCCACGGCGCCTCCGGATTGGTCGAGGTGCGGGGAGCCGCCCCGATCGCCTTCCCCCAAGGTGGCGGCAGGGCGGGGCGCAGGCCCGGCCGCGGAGCCGAGCGCGTCTGCGCATGTGCCGCCCGCAGCGGAGCGGCCCGCTGCGCCCTGGCGAGCTGGCCAATGCCCGCGCGCCTCGTGGCCCTCGCGCCCGCCGCATGCGGGAGCCTCGCCCGCCCGCCCGGCCCGGCCCGGCCCGGCCCGGCCCGGCCCGAGGAGGGGCAGCTGGCTCCCCGCGAGGCGAGGCGAGGCGAGGCGCGCGCTCCGAGCAACCCGGCGCGGGAGGCCCGGGCAGCGGAGGGCTTTCGGGCTTCCTGAGCCCACCCAGCCCAGACTCCGCTCGCAAGTCGGCGCACCAGCTGCCCAGGACGCAGTTTTATTTTCTGCCCCTTTTCTAATTATGCTTAATTTGGAGTTCGCCTTTTTCAAAGCACACTGGGTGGACATTTTCATTGAGCAGTCTAGCACAACCCCAAGATGCTTTTCTTGCTCGGAGCTCACTGAGGTTGTGATGTTTTGCCGCAATACCCATCATAGATTCATAGAATAGTAGAGTTAGAAGAGGCCTAGAAGGCCACGGGGTCCACCCCCTTGCTGCTGCAAGTCACCAATTTACATCACTTTACACTTGCATTGAACTGCATTTTGCCTTGTGATGTCCATTCTCCCAGGTTGGAGAGCCCTTTGGAGCCCCTCACAACCTGCTTCAGGCAGGAATATTGTCAGTCGTGCTGGGAAAAGGGCTGTGGCTGGCAGCCAGCCTAGAAAAGCCAAGAAGGCTTGCTTGCTCACTCTTGGGTGCTCATACTGAGGGCTCTGCCTCACCTATTCACAAGGAGTCAACTTGCCCTGAGCATTTGTGTGCACAAGAATAACTCCCCCCTGACGGCCCAGGCCATTCCTCACCAGGAGTCAGAAAGTGGACAGCCTTTGCAGAGAAACTCTGTCATTTCAAGAACTACACATTGGATGGGTGGCTTCCCCTTCCTCATCCCTGTAATTGGATGAGTTGGGAAAGCCTGGTGCATACAGAGTGCTTCAACTTTTCCACTTAGTGGATGGGATTCTGTGGCCCATGTCTTTTGCCTTAAGCCACATGTTCCTCATAGCATTTTACAAGAGGTCAGTTCAGACTGGCAAAGGTGGGAATTTCTTGTTAGCAGGGGAGGAAATGTAGGGTGCCCTGGGATCACCATCCTGGAACTCTTATGAGGGGGTAAAGGCTGCTATAAGCTTCTCTGTCAAGTGGGTAGGTGAGGCAGCCGAACTCTCGTCCTGGGGCCCCTGCTGCAATGGTCCAGTTTAAAGTGGGTTTTTCCAAGTACTGGGCAATCAGGATGGATGAAGGGTTCGGGTAGGGTAGTGAACTCCTATCTGCCTACCATTTTCATTTGTCTTAAGACAAAACCTGAAAGGGAAGTAATGAAGGGGAGGTAGGAACGCTGCACAAAATTTGCGGGGATTAGTTCCTAAAGCACCCACAAATTGTGAAAAAACGCGAATTTGGTGCCAGCGATGAGCGCTGGCCACAAAGGCGGTGCAGGCGGGAGGCCCGGGTTGGGACGGGGGGGGGGGGGAGCACATGCAGAGATCGCTTTCGTCCAAACTCGGAGGAAACGACTCGCTCGGAGGAAAATCCCGCGAAAGACTGAAGCCACGAACGCTGAACCGCGACTTCACAGGGGCTTGCGAACCGCTGATACTAACTTATGTGTTTGAAACTGCCACATCGTTCCCCGCTTCGCCCCTTCCCTTCCTCGTCTCATCAATCGCGTTGCAGCCCGTTCGTCTGCCAGAGCTGCATTACGACCAAAGGGGCTTTCGCCCTCGCTCTTTTGCGTTGTGGCCGCATCACGCCCTGGGCACGGTTCGGCGCGGCGAAAGGGCCCCTCAGCGGCATGGCAGAAGGGGCTGCCACGGAAACGGGAGGGCCGTGCGGGCTTCTGCTCAAGCCCCCGCGGAAATGGCGCCCCCAGACGGCAGGGACGAGCACGGTCCGCAGCCCCCGCGGCCAGCCTGGCCCCAAAGGGGCCGACCGCCTGCAGGCGGCCGCGGCTGGGGAAGGCTGGGCGAGGCTCCCTCCGCTGGCCTCGGGGCGCGGCTCCGCGACGGAAGCGAGCGCCACGGCCGGGCGCGGGCGCGACGCGGCGGCCCGGGCCGGCGCTCCCTCCGCCGCGGCCTGCGGGGCCCGCCTGCGGGGCTCGGGGTTCCGGGCTCCCCGCCTCCCAGGCTGCTCCGCCCGCAGAGCGGGGGACGGGGAGGGCGCGCTGCCCGGCAATCAACAGCGAGTCCTCCAAGCCCGCCGGGTCCCTCCGACGGCCAGCAGGGCCCGCCAGCCTCCGCGCCGGCCGCTCTGGCCGCGAGCCTCGCTGGCCACAGAGCCCTTCCGCTCGCCAGGCCGTCGCCTTTTTCCCGGATGCGGGGCTTGTGCTTCCGGCCGGCCGTGATCCGCCAAGGGGGACTCTATGGTGCCTGCTTCCGGTTCCGCCTCCCGGTGTCTTGGCTTCCCTCCCTCGCTCGGTTCTCGTCTGCCGCCGCCGCGCGTCCCCTTCCTTCCCTCCCTCCCTCCCTCCCTCCCTGCCGCCGCCAGCGCCGCCGCCGCCGGTCCCGCCTCGCCTCGCCCCGCCCGCCCGGCTCGGCCTCCTGCCCGCGCGCCATGGGTGCCTACCTGTCGCAGCCCAGCACGGCCAAGAGCTCCGGGGACGGCGCCGGGTCCGGGCCGCGCCCGCTGCACTTCGGCTACAGCGCCATGCAGGGCTGGAGAGTCTCCATGGAGGTGAGGCCGGGCCGGGCCGGGCCGGGCGGGGGTCGGGAGTGCCATGCGGGGGGCGGCCCCAGCGACGCGCCCGCTTGCCTGGCCGTGGCGCCGCTCGCCGCCGCCGCCGCCTGCCTGAGCGCCCGGTTTCTCTTCCAGGACGCTCACAACTGCATCCCCGAGTTGGACCCTGAGACCGCCATGTTCTCTGTTTATGATGGGCACGGAGGTGAGCGAGGCTAGTGGGACGCCCGACCGGCGGGCCGCCCCGGCGAGTGAGGCCGCCGAGGAGCAGCTGTCTCTCGGGCATGGGGCAGTCCACTTCTGCTCCTCCGATTTCGCTGCCCTCTGCTTGGGGGGCAGCCCCCTCAGCCCAGGCCAACAACACAGTGAACTTTGTGGCTCTAGGGGGATGTTTCCCCTTTTGTGTTGTTTAGGTTTTTCTTTTCTCCTTTCCTGGGAGTAATTGTGCCACTTGTGTTCTGAGGCACGGGACACGCCTCTTACTATTGGCTTCTTTACTCCAGGAGAAGAGGTTGCTTTGTATTGTGCCAAGTATCTCCCAGAGATCATCAAGGATCAGAGAGCATACAAGGAAGGCAAGTTACAGAAGGTAAGGCAGAAGGCTTCTTCCAAGAGCCACTGTGCTTTCCATGGCCTTTTCAGAGGTCATGATCAGGAGGCCAAGCTCCCTCCCAAGGGTGTGCTGAGTGCCACCCATTTTCCACCAGGTTCAGGTTATAAACTGTTAGCAGACTAAGCTGCATACTGTTTCCAGGTAAATCCTCGGGTATCAGTGGGGTGCTTTTCTCTACCTCTCTCGTGCCAGGTAGAAATTAATTTGCTTTCCAGACTTTTCATTTTCCATTTAATCCAGAGGACTTTGGTAGCTCTTCTAATTTGGTATTTGTGTTTTAAGTTATTTTAGCTTCTCTTGCCCCAGCCTTTGTTTTTCTTGATGCTTTTAGTTTCTTCTTTAGTGGTGCAGTATGTTTAAGTTGCAGTCAATGTAGGAATTCTAACTGGTTTGATATGGGATTGTTGAGGTGCTGCTAGATCATCAGTTGAGCAAGCTTTTAGACAATTAGGAACAAGCCCCAAGAGAATTACAGAAGAACTGTGTAAGATTGGGACACTGCTGTCTAATCATATGTTTTGTCTTCTGACTCTGGCCATCTATATGGTCTTGGGAGTCATGCGAGAAGGATTCAGTCCCCACCACTTTCTGGAATAGAGCACAAACTGGCTTCAGAAAGGGCTATTCTTTTGACCTGGAATGAGGTTGAGTGTTGTGAGGGTGCTAGGCAGGACAGCGCTGCCTCTTCTCCGGCACATTATGACTTGGTAAGGACTGTGTTAGAAGTCAAATGCAGTTGTGCTCCAAAATGGTCTCTGAACGGGGCAATGGTTCCCCAGGACTTCCTGTGAGCTGCTCATCCTTCTCTTTTGGCACTGCTTGCAGGCACTGGAGGATGCCTTTCTGGCCATTGATGCCAAGCTGACAACTGAGGAGGTGATCAAGGAACTGGGGCTGATGGCTGGGCGGTCTCGAGACAACGGTGACGAGAAGGAGGAAAAGGTAGCTGATGAAGATGATGGTAAGTGAAATAATAGCTCACTGTGAGAATAAAAGCAGAGGACAGCAGGGGTGAGGGGGATGCCCTGGTACCAGGGCAGAACAGGTAAGATGTGCCTCACCTCTGCTGGGGTTTGAGGCCTAAAGAAAGTGGAGGGGCCTTCTTGATCCCATAAGCAAGTGCAGTCCGTGCTGCGTTGTACAGTCAGGTTGGGGGCCGGAGAGACACTGTAGCACTGGGAACCTTGACACTTCTGGAGCGGTGTGGAAGGCCCTTCAGCCCCAGACAGTGGCTGGTGGCCAGGATGCTATGGTTGCAGTCCAAGAGCCATAGTAAAGTCTGGCTCTGTGTAAAGCAGCTTTCCTGATTGGGGGAAAAGGTAGCTGAAGGGCCTGGAGGCAGGGGCAGGGCAGTACAAGGGCCCATGAGCACCTGGCTTTCACTGTGGATTAGCTGGGAAGTGACACTGCCTGTGGGGGCAGGGAATGCACCTGTGGCTGCACGTTCAGTGGTCGGAGTGGACAGTGCTGCTGAGCCAGGAAGGAGGTTGCTGAGGGTTGGCTGCCCTGCTGACCGGCACCCCACTCTCCCTGGACAGTGGACAACGAGGAGGCTGCTTTGCTGCATGAGGAGGCCACAATGACCATCGAGGAGCTGCTCACTCGCTATGGCCAGAACTGTGTGAAAGGCAAGCTGGGGCCGCCAGGCAGAGAGCCGGCCCAGGAGCATGCCCAGGGCCCAAGTCTGAATGGCGAGGCGGGCACAGAGGAGCTCTCCAGGCACCGTGAGGAGGAGAATGGCGAGCCCTGCCCGGAGTCCAGCAGCCTCACTCCTGGCCCAGACACAGCTGGCGGAGGGGACACGGGCACCCTGCAGAAGAGGGTGGCAGAGGGAACGACTGCTCCCGCTGCAGGCGAGGCCGAGCCCTCCTGTTCTTCTGCAAGCAAGGCCCAGCGAGCGGCCAAGTCCAAGTTTTTCGAGGACAGTGAGGATGAGTCAGAGGAGGAGGAGGAGGAAGAGGAGGAGGAGGAGGAAGAGGAAGAAGAAGACAGTGAGGTACTTGGGGTGGGACTGTTTGCTGCATTCCTCCTCATTCCAAGGCTAGAAGGAGCTGAGGGCAGTGTGTGGCTTGCAGCTCCACTGCCGGCAGCTGGCCCTGGGATCTGCCCGTGGCCCAGCAGTCCTGCTTCTGCACTCAGCCTTCCTTGCGGGGCGGGTCCCTGTCTTGACTAGGAATGCAGTGAGGATGAGGATGGCTACAGCAGCGAAGAAGCAGAACATGAGGAAGATGAGGAGGAAGATGACACAGAAGAGGCGGAGGAGGAGGAGGACATGATGCTCCCCGGTATGGAGGGAAAAGAGAAGGTCAGTGCCTGAATCGGGGGAGGCTTCATCCCGGCCAAGGATCCTGTTCTTTCCATAGAGCTGCCTGGGCCCTTAGCAGGAGGCGGCCATGTGCTGGTGGGAGGGAGACTTGTGGGCTCTCACGGCTCCACTCTGGCCTTGGGATACACTCCTCTGGCCCACCTTGTGCTCCTGCAGGGGGATGCCTCATGGCCCTCTTTTTCTCCAGCCTGGCTCAGACAGTGGCACGACGGCAGTGGTGGCCCTCATCCGGGGCACTCAACTAATAGTGGCCAACGCCGGGGATTCGCGTTGCGTGGTGTCTGAGGGCGGCACAGCTGTGGACATGTCATACGACCACAAGCCTGAAGATGAGGTGGAGCTGGCCAGGATAAAGAATGCTGGAGGGAAAGTGACCATGGACGGCCGGGTGAACGGGGGCCTCAACCTTTCCAGAGCCATTGGTGAGCGTGCCGTGAGGCGACAGGCATGGGGGCTGTTTGCGGTAAAGCGGGGCCTCCCATGCCATTCCAAGCAGTGGCCGGGGGTGTTGGCCACAGCTGTGTCGTCTCTGGCCACAGTCCTCCCCCTTGCCCAAGGCTCGAGCAGGAAAGCTGGGTGCTTGGGGCTGTTGGGAGCCCCCAGTCAGAGCCAGAGCCCTCTGGCCAGGATTGCATTTCCGGCGGTGCTCGGCAAAAAGGCTTCTGGCAGCTTGCGGGAGGCCATGCAGGCAAAGTCCTTTCTCTGAGACACCGCCTCGGCCCTTGACACTGCTCTGGGGAACACCAGCCCGGGGCAGGCGCTCTGCCGAAGCTCTTGTGAAGGCCACCTGTGGCCCGGCGGCACCCAGCTGCGTGTGCTTGGTGCGGCTGGCTGCCGGCCAGCCTTTCCCTCGTCCCGTCGCCACCCCAGAGGTGCATCGCCTTCACACAGATCTCTCCCCACCTCAGGAGATCACTTCTACAAGCGCAACAAGAACCTGTCCCCAGAGGAGCAGATGATCTCGGCGCTGCCGGATATCAAGGTGCTGACCATCAGCGACGAGCACGACTTCATGGTCATTGCCTGCGACGGCATCTGGTAGGCAGGCCCCACGAGTGAGCCTCCCCCTCCCTGCCTGGGGTGGCCGGCCAGCCGTGGCCGAGTCGGCAGCGGGCGGTCCCGCCGGGGAAGGGCCCCCCCTCGGCCACGCTGACCTGAGCAAGGGCGCTGCCACACAGCCCGGGCGGGCTGGGGTGGTTGGCGGAGGAAGCCCGCTCCCCACCGGCTTTTGGAAAACCTCCTGCTCCCCGCTGATGGCTCTTCATGCTCCCATCAGGAATGTAATGAGCAGTCAGGAGGTTGTGGATTTTGTCCAGTCCAAGATCACCCAGAAAGCAGAGAGCGGAGAGCTGCGGTCCCTGTCGTCCATTGTAGAAGAAGTGAGTTGGAGGGCCCGAGAGTCTGCAGCGTGCCCAGTCCGGCTGCCGTGTGGGGCAGCTGCCCGTTGTGCGAGAGCCCAAAGTCTGCTTTGGCAGCTGTGTGCTGAGCGGCTGTGCTCGAGTGCCGCTCCCAGGCTAGGCCGAGTGCAGGAGGTGGGGCGCCCGGTCCACAGTCCAGCCTGAGGGGCAACAGCGCGCAGTGCAGAGGGGCTGGCCCGCATGCTACTCGCGCCTTCCAGGGCACTGGCAGCCGGGAGGTTCCTCTCTCGCAAGCCCAGATGCTGCAGCCAGTCCCAGCTCGCTCACGCCGAGGGCTTCCGCACCTCGCATGGGCCTGCCTGCAGTGGCTGCTGCCTGCACCGCCCCGGCCGTCCTCCCTCCTGCTCAGGGAGAGTCTGGGATGCTGCTGGCAGGCGCTCACATGAGCTCTCTCTCTCTCTCCCGGCAGCTCCTGGACCACTGCTTGGCCCCCGACACTTCCGGCGATGGAACCGGCTGCGACAACATGACCTGCATCTTGATTTCCTTCAAGCCACGCCCCAGCCAGCCTTCCCCAGCTGCTGCAGCTGAAGGGGGCAAACGGAAACTGGAGGATGAGGCAGCGGCAGTGGCGGCCGCCCCAACGGAAGAGAGCTGTAGCAAGAAAGCCAGGCAGGACTAGCAGCCGATGGGCTGGGGATTGCCGGAGCTCTCGCTGGACTCTAGTTTTCTAAATGATGCTGAACTCTTGCTGCCCGACGTGGGCCTTTTTTAGCCTTAGGGAGGCCAAGTCCGTCTGTCTTTGTGGGGGAGGAGGAGGAGGGCTTCGTGATGGTCCCACTGTTCTTTGAAACCATTCCAAAGAGTGAATGGCGGGGGGGGCTGGGCTGCCTGGGCGGCCCGGAGGCCGGCCCACCCACCCACCGGCCCCACCCTGCAGCATCGCCGTGTGGTTGTTTGCCATTTCCGTGCCTGTGACGTTTCTGTTGGCGGGAAGCAGTTTCTAATGTGGAGGTTTCGCAGCTGTGCCCCCTATTTAAGGCCTTGTTTTTTTATTTGTGGGACTGGTGGCCAAGCCCCACTTTGTGTCGTTCACTTTCAACTGAGATTTTTTCAAACTAAAAACCGAAAAACTGAACTGGGAGAGTGTGCTTTTGTGTGTGTGTGTGGGGCGGGGGACAGGCAAGCGCAGCCGGACTGTTCCAGGATCTGGGACACATTCCCTTCCTTTCCTCTTGCCTCACAGCCAAGCTGGCCTTGCTGCTTCAGAGCGGGGCTGCCTGCCCCACGGCCGGAGCTGCCAGAAAACCTCCGATGGCACAGCGCAGATGGCAGCATCCCCGCCTTCTGGCTGCCTGGTTCCTCACTGAAGCTGTGTGCGCACACAGCTTTGTTATGTTTATCTTCCACCTTTGGAGGCGCTACTCTGAGCAGCTGCTTTTCCAGGCTGTGTGTGCGTGTGCGCGCGCATGCATTCCTGGTGCATCCCATCTTCCTGTTAGGGCTTTGCCTCGAATGCCCTTAGGTGCTTCTCTGAAGTGATGGCGGGGAATGTGCAGTATCTGGCACACCTCCAGCTCCCCACTGCTGCAGGAACCCTTAAAAGTGCTTAAAAGGCGAGGCTTAACTTTGAAAACCGAAAATGCCGGCTGGGGGGCACAGGGACCCTCACCCCCTGCTCTGAGAACAGTGTGCCCATCCCTTCCTGCATGCCCTTTGCAGCAGCAGGCCAAGTAGTGGCCGCCCAAGATGCCTTCTCCCCTGAGGATGGGCTTTGGACAGCTGCCGCACGCCCAGCCTGGGGCTGCTGGAGGGGTCCTCCCAGGCTCGGCCTGGCATGCCTTTTTGCAGCCCAGTGCCAAGTCAGCCCCCGCCAGCCTTGGCGAGGAAGGCACCACTTTGGCACTGCACAGGCTGGCGTGTGGGCAGGGGCTGAGGGGCCCTGGGCTCCCACGGCTGCACGCCTGCCTCTGAAGTGGGCAGGGCTGGCAGGACAGGGGCTGCAGAGGCACAGGGGCAGCTGTCTCTCAGGAGGACAGGGTGGCCTGGCACCTGCATGTGAGAACCAAGTGGCCATCTGCCACCGCAGGACCTCCAGCAGTTCGGGATGGCCCGTTGCCTGGGCTTCGCGCACAACTCTTGCAAGGGTGGGGCTTTCGCCTCCCACCCCCCCACTCCGGTGCAGGCTGAGGGGCGGCCCCAGCACAGCTTCCCCACGGAGCCCCTCGCCTGCCACAGCCCCTCTGCGGGTCCCAGTCCTTCCCCTGAGCCCCACTCTGTTGCACCAGTCCTATGCTGAGACGGCAGCACCTCAAGCCACTGCCCTTCTCCAAACAGGTCTCCTTGCCCCCCTGGCCGGGCCTGGCCCCACAAACGGGAGAGGTGCGGGTCAGTTGGCCTCCGCGGCTGGCTGCAATTTATTGCCTCAAAGCCATGAGGTCTGAGCTTACACTGGACGGAGAGGGAGGTGCGAGGCGTTCAGGCGGGAGGGTGGGCATGTGAGCGGGTGGGCGCTGGCGAGCCTGACACTCCGGCAGGTGGGCAGGGGGCTGGCCTTCCCCAGTCCATGGTAGCGTCTGTGGCTGTCGGTGCTGTGGCTTCACTCAGTGGTCACCCCTGCCAAGCTGCAGCTGTCGCTGGTGTAGGCCAGGGAGTCTGTGGAGCAGCTCTGCTCACCCGATGCAGCGCTGCAGAGGTGATGCTCGTGGGCAGCAGGTGGCTCGGCCTCTATATCCACCTGCACCACATTCAGCCCGTCCCTGTGCAGGACAGAGAGCAAGAGGGGGGTCGGGCCTGGGCTAGGTGGCTGGGTGCGCCTGATGGGGCACATGCAGAAACTGAGCACAAAGCCATCAACCATTGGGGCTCGGAAGGCAGGTTCTGGGCTTTCGGTGCCCCGGCCACACCTCGCCACTTGTGGCCTGCCCCACCGCTAACCTGTTTTCAAAAACATGAATTGTAAGAAATGCAAAAAGCACAACACTTGAAATTGCTACTTTAAAAAAAACTGGAAGAACGCGCTTTGATTTTCTTTCTCAAATACAAAACAGTTTTAGTACACCAATCATTCTGAATAAATCCTGTGAACTGTGCTGTTAAAATTTAAGTCTCCCGAAAGCTTCCATTTCAGGCACATCAACATCTCATTCTGAGTGCCTTTTCCTTTGCAGATTTCAGCACCAGTTCCCTGAGGTCAAGTGTTTGAAAACTTACTGCCCCAGGAAGCGGGTGGCAGTGTTTGGGGCCATGGGCCTTTTGCAAGCGATAGGAGGTGCAGCCTTGCATAAGACTCTGTAATTAATTCTATTCCGTAGCACTGTCACAATATTTATCTTAAAATACACATTGTCAGTTTCATTTTTTCAAGAAACTGACCTGTACACCACTGTGCCCCTCGGGGTCTGCACCCAAGGCAGCCGCCCGGTTGGCCTGGCAGTCATGCCGGCCCTGCAGGACCCAGCCCCGAGAGGCCTGCATTCCAAGGCGGTGCGACGGAAGGGAAGGGTGAGGGGCACACACGGAGGATGGCCAGGGCCGCTCGCAAGCTGTGCTCGGCATGCGAGCAGCAGCCACCCCTCCCCAGGCCACGGGGGCTCCGCCACACTTGCCATCCTTTTCCGGCCCAATCTGCAGAAGCCCCCCCCCCCCCCCGCAACCCGGACTAACCTGTAGGAGGCTGTCTCCGTGCTGGCAGCCTGGCTCTCCGGGCGCTTCTGGCATGGCTCCTCTGGTCGGCTGGTGCTTCGGCTGGGCGAGGGCAGGGCACGAGGGCGCCCCCCTGCCTCAGCCACCACAGGAGCAGGCAGCACAGCCAGCAGCTCATTCACTGGGACGGGCAGAGAGAGAGCGGGAGCTGCTGCAGCCCTTCCCAGCCCACAGACATCTTCACAGTGCCGGGACGCCTCTGCAGGACTGTGGGCATGGAAGCCCAAAGGGTGGCCACCGCTACTCCTCAGGAGCCCGAAGGAACAGCACCCCCAGTGGTGCTGCAGGCAAGCAGGCACCACCTGGGCAGGGGCTTCCAGCTAGCCACCGAGGCCCGCCTGGGGACGAGAGGAAGAGGTGCCCCGTGGCAACCCAAACTGGCCTTTTGCACGTGCAGCCCGGCTACCTGGGAGGCAGACTTGGCCAGTTCCCTTGGCCAGAACAGAACCAGCGTCTTAACTGGCGTGAACTGCCTGGTGGGCTCCAGCTCTTTGGCAGTCTACAGGAATGTAATGGACTGAATGAACACGTCCCGGTGGGCTTCACATGAGAATGCAGCAGCTGCCACGCTGTCAGGGGGAGGCACCCCCCGCTTTGCTTGCACCCGCAGCAGAAGGCGGGGCCCCTTCGGCTTCAGGGAGAGCCCTTCCTGGGAATGCCGTGGCACAGAGGGACACCTGGGGCCTGAAAGCCCTCCCTGCCACAGGCACTTGGAAGCCGTGTAGCCCAGACAGACGCCGGCTGCTTCTGCTGCAGTCTGGGGGGCCTAGGAGGCCTGCCCGGCTTGGCTGCCCAGGAGCTGCAGCGTGGGGAGGGGCTCACGCAGGCAAATCGAACGACCTGGCAGGCCACCTTAGGCAGAGTGATCGGCCGATCCATCTCTTTTCTCTTAGAATTAGCAGCGCTTTTTGCGGAGAGAGCAGCACACGAATTTAGGCATTAGCTTACAGAAGAGCACGGAAAGGATGACTTGCTGGGCAGCAACTGCGAGGTGACCCTGGACCAGGCCGTGTCTCCCACAGCGACTCACGTACATTTGGTGAGGTTCTCCAGTTCGGTGGTGCTGAGCTCCCCAGCCTTTCTCGGAGCGCTTCCACACCCCCAGCGGTCCCGGCACAGGGAGAGCAAAACGACCCCGTACACGTAGGTGAGCATGAGGGGCACCCCAATTCCTGCCAGCAAAGAGCCCGTGGTGAAAACCCGCTTTGCCCGACGGCCGCCGAGAATCAGGCGCCAAGAACGGCAGAACTTGGCTCCCTCGCCACCCCCTGGCAGTGGCACTCCTGCAGGCCCCTCCATGGCTCCAGGGAGCCTCTGCCTGGGCCCACTGGTGGCTCTTACCAACAGTAATGGCCATGACAACGGGAGAGACGACCAGCGAGAGGAGGATGCTGCTGCCCACGGAAAGGCACTGCTGGCAGCTGGACAGGTTGCTCTTGCGTCCGTGGCTCAAAACCTGGAGGGAGGAGAAGCGGGAAGCGGTCCCCTCAGGAGTGGAGGAGTGCTGCCGGCCCAGCCCACTGCCCATGCGCCTTACCTTCTTCCCCAGGTAGAGCGGGATCCCCAGGGTGATGACAGGCACTGCAAGGCCAGCCACGAGCGAGATCACCATGGGGGCGCCCAGCACCATGCCCAGCTGCCACAGGAGCTTCCGGGTCTGGGACCACGGCCTCTTTCCCCAGAAGGTGCAACCAGAAGGGCTGAGGAGGGAAGACAGCAGAACTCAGTGGCAGGGGACCCCTCCTCGGCTCCCAGATCTGCAGGCTGGTAGATCTTTACATCCAAGCACGAGTTCAGTGGCACGTGTATGTTGACCTCTATTTCTCTATAACATAAACATGCCAGGGGAAAGCTCCATGTGCGTGCGCACATGCACGGCAGGCTCTTGTACAGAAATCAAGCCTCTCCGCTCGGTCAGCCAGCTTGATAGTATGTTCTCTCGCTTGAGCATGGTGCCCAATCCTGCACACGGCTACCCAGAAGTCAGTCCCTAGGCACAAGCCTACCCAGAAGGCTTGCGCCTGGGTGTCAGCCTCAGGCTGAGTCCCAGCTCTTCAGCTGGCTCCTGCCTGCCCCTCATGCCAGATCCAGCTCTGCAGAGGCCTCGGCTCCACAGAGGGCCCAGCCCCACCTGAGGAAGTGGACGTCTGTGATTTCTCGCATGCAAAGCCAGCAGAAGAGGCAACCACAGACGGTGCAGCTCATGCGGTTGCAGCTCCCGTCCTCGATCTTCGCGATGAGAGCCCCGCAGCGTGGGCACGCCTTGATGGCCTCCGCATCTGTGGGGAGAGGGGAGGCGATGCAGGCGGGCGCGCCTGGGAGCCAGAGGGGCCGCTGCTCCCCAGGTGGGGCCTGCTCACTCACCCTGGGCAGCTGGCACCGCTGCCCCTGCCCCGGCTGCCTCCTGCTCCTCCTCCTGGATCAGCTGCGTGGGGAGCGCCGTGGCACCCGCAGGAGCCTGCTGCAGCCTCCACTGGCACACCGCCTGCTCGCAGGAGGAGCCCGGGTGCCAGGGCCCACGGCAGTGGTAGCAGAACTCTGTCCCACAGTCCTGGCGGCCGCAGACGAGCCGGGGGCACTCCGCGCAGCCATAGGCAATGACCGCATAGCTGGGGAGGAAGCACAGCGCTCAGCTCTTCTCCGAGGGCCGCCGTGGCCGCAGCACCCCTGCCCCGACCCGGTCCAGCACCCCATACCCAGAGCCCGCTTGCGAGAGGGCCC
Source organism: Varanus salvator macromaculatus (assembly GCA_023646645.1). Classification (NCBI taxonomy): domain Eukaryota; kingdom Metazoa; phylum Chordata; class Lepidosauria; order Squamata; family Varanidae; genus Varanus; species Varanus salvator. The sequence goes on along the minus strand of JAIXND010000765.1, from coordinate 105,386,784 downwards.
GCTTTCCTGCAGCTGTGCACCATCTGCTTAGGCCATGTCGGGTATGGGTGGGTTGTGGGGGGGGGGCTCGAATCAGACCCACATCCCCGGCCCAGGGAGGGCTGAGAGCCACGCTTGGTCAGCCCGAAGCGCAACCCCTTCCTCCCGGCCGGCCTCTGCCCGCCACTCCCTCCCGGCCGCACCAGCCTCCCGGGCTGTCAGGAAGGTGAGGCAGGCGGCGGAGGGGGGGCAGGCGCGGGGCCCCTGGCGCAGCCGGCCCTCCACCCTGCGCTCGGGCGGCGGCCCGACCTCGGCGCGGCTCCCAGGCGGAGGGGCAGCGCGAGTGGCTCCGACTGGCCCCGCCGCCATTCACGGAGCCAGCCCCCCCCCGCGCCCCGCCGCCGGGCAGCGGCGCTCAGGGCTCGGGCGGCCCTGCGCGGCCCTTCCAAGCGCTGCCCCCAGGCGGAGCCTCCGAGCGCGGCCACGGCCGGCAAGCGCTGCCCGAGCGGGACGCAGGGCGCGGCCGAGAGGCGGGCGCGGCCGGTCCCCCGCCGCGCGCCGGCGCCCGCGAGCGGCGGCCCACCTGCAGTCCGGGGCCGGGCACCACCGCGTGCCCGGGTCGGCGGCGAGCAGGCGCCAGAGCAGGAACTCCTCGTACTTGTCGCGCAGGGCGGTCTCGGGCAGCAGCAGCCGGTGCACGTCGGCGGGCTGCAGCGCGGCCGGGCAGTGCGGGCAGGCCACCGGGACGCGCCGCTCGCTGATCTCCAGGCGCAGGTAGCGCTGCAGGCAGGCGCGGCAGGCGCGGTGCGCGCACGACGCGAGCGCGGGGAAGGCGCCCGGCGGCTGGGCCAGCAGGCACAGCGGGCACTCCAGCAGCGGCGCGCCGGCCGCCGCCGCCTCGTCGCCCCCGGCCCGCGGCCCCGGAGCGATGCGGCCGGCCGAGGGCGAGGGCGGGGTCGCCCCGGCGCCGGCAGCCCGGCCCCGGCCCCGGCCTGCCCCGACGTCGGCGCCTGCGCCTCCCGCCCCGGCAGCCCCGGGACGCCGCCCACGGAGGGAGGCCCCCCCTTGGGCCGCTTCATGCCGCCCGCCGCCTCACGGGAAGGAGCCGCCCGCCGCCGGCTCTGGATCTCAGGCCAGGCGGCGGCAGGGGCCACGGGCTGCCTCGCCCCGCCGCATGCCCCGGCCCGCGCGCGCCGGCCCCCCGCTTCGCGCCACCGCCGCTCCCTGCGAGCTGAGCCCCCTCCCCAGCCGCCGCGCAGCATCCCGGGAAGTGTAGTCCGCCCGCCCGGGAGGACCGCCGCGGGATGCGCGTCCCGCGCGCTGGCTCCGCTCCCGGCGTGCACGCGCAGGAGGCGCCGCGCCAGGTCTCGCAGCGGCCGCCGTCTGCGCCCGGCGCGGCGGGCGAAAGGAGAGGGCGGGCGGGCCGGCGCGATGCCCCGAGCGCGCAGCGGCCGCGGCCGGAGTCCCGGGGAAGCGCCCCCCCGAGCAGGTGCGCGTCGAGCGGGCTCAGGCGCGGCTGGCGCGCAGCCTCTCCGTCTGGATCGCCGCCCGAGCCCCCGCCTCTCGCGGCCGCGCAGACCGCAGCCGAGGCTTCCCCACCGAGCAGAGACCTACCAGGGGCGCGGCAGCGGCCGGGCCCGGCTCAGCCGCGTGTGCGCGCGCAGAGCAGAGGAGCGGTGGTGGTGGGGGTCCCTGCAATGTCCATCAGTGTCCCCTACTTGGGTGGTCCCGGAAAGTTAGCAGGGGACTGATCTGCCCCCCCCCCCCCGCCGCCATCCGGCCAGGGTGCCTGCTGTCGCTGCAGGCAGCTGGGCTGCAGCCTGGGCAGCCCGCCCCCAGGTCCCCTTCATGCTCGGAAAGGGCCGCCTCGTTCCGCGCGGGGAGTCCCGCCGGTCAGGCAGCCCTTGCCCGCAGCACCGGGAGGCGCCGCCTCGGGCGCGCGGGCCCTTTGCCGCCCTCGCACGCAGGCCGCTGTCCCGCATGGGCCAAGCTCGATGCGTCCAGCGGGGCGGGGGAGCCCACGGGAAGCGGCCGTCTCGGGTGGAAACTCCGCGGGAAGGACTGCGAGGTGTCCGGTGGAGATGCTGCTCCGAGGGTCACAGAAAGCAGAGCTCCAGCGGGCAGGAGGTCGAAGCTGCAGCCGCGTCCTCGGGAGGCCCTGCGGGTGGCGGTCCGCAGACTGGGATGTTCAGGGGGGCCTGGCGGGGGCGGCTCTGGACAAGGGCGGAACGAGCTGCTCCGGCTGCCAGCATGGCTTAGCGCGAAGTGCTGGGCCAGCTCGGGAGTTTGGGTTCTGCCATTCAGCCCTTGCGCCCTCTGAGTGCCTCGAGACCAGCCACTGCCGCTCAGCCGAGCATTCCTAGCAGGGCTGTTGTGAGGATATGGGAGGGAGGAGGAATCATAAGGGAAAATAGTGTGATCAATGTATGGCTGTGAAAGCTGGACCATAAGGAAGGCTGAGTGCCGAAGGATTGAGGCCTTTGGATTGTGGTGCCAGAGGAGACTCCTGCGAGTCCCTTGGATCACAAGGCGATCAAACCGGTCAGTGCTAGAGGAGATCAACCCTGACTGCTCTTGAGAAGGCCAGATGCTGAAGATGAAACTCAAATACTTTGGCCACCTAATGAGAAGGAAGGACTCGCTGGAGAAGAGCCTGATGCTGGGAACAATAGAGGGCAAAAGAAGGGGAGGACAGAGGATGAGGTGGCTGGATGGAGTCACTGAGGCGGTTGGTGTGAGTTTGAGTGGACACCGGGGGATGGTGGAGGACAGGAAGGCCTGGAGGAATGTTGTCCGTGGGGTCGCGATGGGTTGGACACGACTTCACGACTAACAACAACAAAATATAATGCAGAAATAAATAACGTTTGATTTTGTTTACATCCCCGCTGACCAGATCAATGCATGTTCCAGTCATGACAGAGACGTGAACGGGCACTCCGAGAAACATACCATGAACAACTGCGGGACCAATCATGCAGAAGTCTTACAATACATCCAAAGCAGGAGATGAGAGGGGTGAAATGAGAAATCACCGGGGACAGAGTTAAAGCAATATGAGGATCAGAGGATTGCAGGGAAGCTGGAAAAATTCTTTTCATCTTATGGCAGAGGATGCAGCATCTGAGCCTCCGAAACTGAAGCAGACAGACAAAGAACGGAGTTCTCATTCTTACTAGGAAATTCAAAGTTGATGGCTGGGCTTAAAAAGGGGGACCTGGGGGCTCCAGAAAATTAGAAACCCACTAGTTTAATGTTTGTTCTGGGTAAATCAATAGAAAGTATTAAATATAAAAAATAGTGAGCATGTAGGACAAGCCATGCCGAAAAAGAACATGAACATGGCTTCTGCAAGGACAAATCCTGTCTCGCTGACCTACTGGAGTTCTTTGAGAGCATCAATATGCGTATGATCCAGTAGACATTGTTTGCTTGGACTTGCAAAAGGTTTTGGGCAAAGCTAATCATCAAAGACTGCTGAGCAAGCTCAGTATGTGTGGGCTAAGACAGGTAGGCCCTCTTAGGGATCAGAAACTAGTGAATAAACAGAAAGCATACAGGAGGGAAACCATGGGAAATTCTCAGTGGAGGGAGGTAAGCAGTGCGGTTCCACGGGAGATTGGCACTGGGACTCATTTATCCATACATGATCTGGAATTAAGAGTGAGCAATGAATTGCTCAAGTTTGCAGGACATGTCAAAGTTATTTATTTATTATTAAACTTGTATTCCACATTATTAGTCCAAGGGCTCTCTAAGTACCCTTGTATGGGGCAGTTAAAACCAAAAGGGATTCTTGTAACATGAACCAGCTTCCCGGGCTCCAGAAGGCTGGGAAACGCTTGATTCAAGAATTAGCATAATGTTGGAAAGGGTGGAAATCAGACACCCACCGAAGGCCTTCAGGAGACGGCTTCCTCCTCCTATTAGGGAGAATTCTCCAAATTGGCCTCAGAGATGCAGGAGATAACGTGCAAGGACCGGTTAGCAACCCTGGGGACTGCGAGTTGGGCTACCACCCCCTGGTCAGCTGACCTGCGCTGTGTGGGAATTAAATCCCAAAGGGCTGAGCAGCCCCGTGTTCCTCTCCTGGGAGAGGTGCATCTGCTGCCGTACGGATGACCGCTGTGGCAGTCCTGCATCTGCCGCACTGCTGGAAGGTAGAGTCACTGTGTCTGAGCTGACAGGAGTGGTTATCTTCTCATTGAGGGGGCCAGCAAGGCCTTGGGAGTGGGGTTCTTGGTTGACGGCAACCTTTCTTGCTGCTGCTGCCGCCCCAAACCCCTTTCCCCTCTTCCCTGCCTTTATCCATTCAGATTGTCTGCTTTAGACCTTTCTTAACCTTTTAATACAGTTGTTTGTTCCACAAACTTGGGCTCGTTGTGTGTGGAATCCAGTGTCTGTTCCAGGGTTCTTGTTCCAGGGATTGACTGGGCAAAATTTGGTGCAATTAGCCGGGGGAGTGGGAAGTCCCGCCTGGCTTTCCAACACAATCGTAAGCAGCTCCAAAAGGATCTCTCCAGTCTGAAAAAAGGCATCACAATAGCACATGCAGTTAAATGCAATATACTGCACTTCAGGCAAAAATTCCCAACTTGAAGAGAAGCTGATGGGAGCCGAAATATTGCTGACACAAGAAAGAGATCTTGGGGCTGTGGAAGGCAGCTCAGTAAAAGACAAGTCAGACACCTGTAAAAAAGTGCACTCCATACTGTGTATATTTATGATTTGAAAAGAAAACTGCCAAGATTGTACTTCCAAGCAACTGTGCTTGGAATCCTGTCTAGTTCTTGTCACTCTACCTTAAGAAGGATACTGTGGAATTGGAAAAAGTGCAGAAAACAGGAGCTAACATATCAAGGGACTATAGCAACCCTCTCATAGCAACATAGAAACAGAGCGAGTCAGAAGGGGCCTCCTAGGCCATCTAGTCTGACCTCCGGCACCAGCCGGCTCCGCTCATGACATGCCCACCATGTGCATGTCCAGCTATCTTTGAACACCCTCACCGATGGGGCCTCAACGACCTCCCGTGGAAGCCCATTCCACGCCCTCGGGGTCCTAACTGTCAGGAAGTGCTTCCTGGCATCCAAATTGAACCTTGGCTCCCTGGGCTTTGCTCCATTGGAGCGCGTCCTGCCTTCCTCTGCAGGGGAGAACAGGCCTCTCCCCATCTCCATGTGACACCCCCTCACATACCTGTATGTTGCCAACATATCCCCTCTGAGTCTCCTCTTCTCCAGGCTGAAGAGACCCAGTTCCCTCAGTCTCGCCTCATACCCCATCCCCTGCAAACCAGCCACCATCCTTGTGGCCCTACGCTGCACTGACTCCAACCTGGCTATATCCTTTCTGTAATGAGGGGCCCAAAACTGAACACAATACTCCAGTTGCGGGCGCACCAGAGTCATGTAGAGTGGTAGTAATACCTCTCTTGATCTAGAAGCCACACTTCTGGCTATGCAACCAATGGTGGCATTCGCCCTCTTGACCACCGCATCACACTGCTGACTCATGTTTAGCCTGCGGTCAACCAGTACCCCGAGGTCCCTTTCACAAGTGCTGCTCTCCAGCCACTTGTCCCCTAACCTGTACTTATGACAGCTATTCCTATGCCCCAAGTGCAAGACCTTGCACTTCTCCACATTGAACGCCATCCTGTTGTTGTCTCCTGCCCACTTCCATAGTCTGTCCAGATCCTTTTGGATCTGGTGTATCTGCTCCTCAGTTGTGGCCACTGCTCCAGTTTTAGTGTCGTCTGCGAATTTGATCAGCAGACTGTTCACCCCTTCTTCCATGTCGTTAATGAAAAGATTAAACAGGATCGGCCCCAGGACCGAGCCCTGGGGGACCCCGCTTGTCACTGGCTGCCATCCCGACGATTCCCCGCTAATGGTTACCTTCTGCTTTCGGTCAGTCAGCCATGCCCTAATCCACCGGACAGTGCTTTGGTGTATCCCAAAACTCCTCAGTTTCTCCACCAGGATATCATGGGGCACTTTGTCAAAGGCCTTGCTGAAATCCAGGTATACCACATCCACTGCATCCCCTCCATCTAGCCATCTTGAAACCTTGTCATAGAATTCCACAAGGTTTGTCTGGCAGGACCTGTTTCTGCGGAAGCCATGTTGTGTGGCTGTCAGCCTCCCTTCCCTATCTAGCATCACTAGATCTCTCTATTATGAGCCTTTCCATTGTTTTTCCTACAATGGACATAAGGCTAATCGGTCTATAATTCCCCATGTCCTTCCTACTACCCTTTTTGAAAATTGGGACCACCGATGCCACCCTCCAGTCCTCTGGAACTTCACCTGTTCTCCACGAGGCCTCAAAAATGGAGGCCAGCGGGCGTGAGAGAACCCCTGCCAACTCTCTAAGTACTCTCAGGTGTAACCCGTCAGGGCCTGGCGCCTTTGTAATGTCCCATGCCCTGAGGAGCCCCTCGACTTCAAGGGGGGTGACTCTAATCTCTGCCCCTAAGTCCCCAGCCTCATCCAATGTCCTATACGGATATCCCCCGTCCTGCTTTGGGGAGAACACAGAGGCAAAATATTCATTTAGCATCTGTGCCTGTTCCCTCATGTCAGTCACTGGATCTCCTTCCTCCTTATTTAGTGGTCCCACCACTTGTCTCCCCTTGTCTCCACTTGTCTCACCACTTGTCTCCCTCTTGTCTCCATGAGGAAAGGGTAGAACTTCTAAGATGGTGGAGCTTAGAAAAAAGACTTCGTATTGGCACAGAATCATAGAGTTGGAAGGGGCCATGAAGACCGTCAGGTCCAACCCCTGCTGTTGCAAGACACCAAGTTATACCATCCCACTCAGAGGGCTGCCCAGTTTCTTTTTGAGTGGCCCCAGTGTGGGAGAGCCCACCACATCTCCTGGCAGCTGGTTCCAGTCGTACTGCTCTGACAGCGGGAAAACTTTTCTGGATATCTGATAGCGTTTCCCGATTTCCTGATATTTTCCTGATATCCTAGCTTGAATCTCGGTTGTTGCAGCTTGAACTGATTATACCCTCTGGTATGAGCAAGAAGAGCTCTTGACCTTCCTCTTTGTGACAGCAAAGATGGAAACCAGATTCCAACTGGTTATCAGGAAAAGTTCCCTCGGTGTCAGAGCAATATGGCAGCGGAACCAGTTGCGTGGGCTCTCCCACACTAGAGTTGGTCAAGATGCAACAGGGCAGGCATTCAAACTATGCAGAAGTGATTTGGTTGTGAGCTGAAGTGTCTGGAAAGACTCACAACCCAATGAGTGGAGGCCAGGAAAAAAAGTGAAAAGAAAGCTGCTTTGCTGTCCAGTCCCTGGACTCACAGCGGGCTTGGTTGCTGCTACCTGGGCAAATGAGGATGTGAAGAGTCTGCAGTAGTGAGCACAAGGCACAGCCAATCAGGCGCTGCAGCGTGTGCACTCATGGAGGGGTGCACATGGATGCCGTGGCAAGGTGGATCATGCGGCAGGCAGGACGATGGGCCTCTGCAGCCCTTCTGCAGGTGAGCTGGCACGGCACTGGCTCTGGCACGTCTGCCTAGATTCCGCCCTGGCCAGGACTTGCTGGGGATGCCCTCCTCCTGCTGGAAGATGCCTGTTCCGCAGGGCCGGGTTGTCCTGGGACCTGCTGGCATCTGTGAAGGGGGACGTGCAGAGTGGCAGCTGGCGCCCACAGCAGGGGGCTCCGCGGTGCCCCTCCAGTCCCTTCCGCCAGGAGCTGTGTGCCTGGCGTCCTGGACGTGCCCAAGGCCTCATCCGGCTTACACCTTCCGCAGCGGGGCTTGGCCAGGCTGGGGCCCGAGGCGGCTCCACAAGTCGGCTCGCAAACCGCCCGCTCGAAGCCCCGCCGACGCAGCTGGCTGCCAGGGGGCCGTCGCCGCCGCCTGGCGCGCCCGTTCCAGCGCTGGGCACCATGAAGGCGGGAAGGGGCGTGCGAGCGCCCGGCAGCCGCCGCGGGGCTCCCCGGAAGGCGCCAGGCTCCGGGCCGGCTCGACCCCGCTGGCGCCGGGCAGGCGGGCAGGGATGCAGGCGCCGCGCCGCCGCGTCCCGGTATTCCGGAGCGGCCGAGCCGGCGGGCGGGAGGCCGTGCGCGCCACCCTGGGCCGCGGCGGCGGCGCCCCTCGCGGGCTGCAGCGGCTCCGGCGGGCGCGGGCGCGTGCAGGCACGGGCAGCGCGCGCGACGCGGCCGCGTCCGGGCGCCGCGCGCGAGGGATGCCGCGCCGCTGCCTTTGTGCCTCGCGGGGGCGGCGGCGCCCGCTCCCGTCATGCTCTGCGGGCGGGGCCGGAACCGGAAGCGCCTGGAGCTCTGGTCGCCCGCCCCGCGGATGGGCGGGAGCGCCGGGAGGAGCGGCGGCGGCGGCGGCTGTCGGGGCGTCGCGGAGGAGGAGGTGCCGGTGGCGGCGCAGGCCCAGGCCCAGGCCCAGGCCCAGGCCCGGGGTGCTGAGCAGCCTCGCGGGGGGCCCGGCGCCCGCCGCCGCCGCCGCCGGACGAAATGCCCCGCCGGAAGCAGCGCCACCCGCAGCCCGTCAAAGGTCAGCGCTGCCCGCCGCCCCGGCCCCGGCCCCGGCCCCGCGCCAGCCGCCCCGGGCCCGGCCGTTCAGGACGCTGGCCCCCGCCGCGCGGCGCCCTGGCCCGGGCCCTGAGCCGTTCGCGGCGGGGCCCGCAGCTCGCGCTCGCCGCCTGTTCGGCCGGGCCGGGCCCCGCCTCCTCCCTCTCGACGGGCCGCCGGTGGCCCCGTGCGGGCTGGAGGCGCGCCCGTCCGGGCGGGGCGGGGGGCTTGTTCTCCCGCTGGGGTCCCTGGCGGAAGGCCTTGATTCCCCTGCTCCCTCGGTCTGTCTGTTGCAGTGGACGCTGCAGGCGCTCCGGCCGAGCCGCCGGGAGAGGAAAGCGCGGCGGCGGCGCCTCCGGTGCCGTCGCCGGCGGACGGCAGATTCCTTTTGAAGCCTGACCTGGCGCTCGAGCTGGAGGAGGAGGAGGAGGAGGAGGAAGAGGACGACGAGGACGGCGGCGGCGCGGGCGGCGACGAGAGCGGCGGCCCGATCTTGGCCTTCGAGAAGGACTCGGAAGGTGGGACGGGCTGGGGGCGGGGGCCCCTCGGGCAGGCGGAGAGCGGCGCCCCTGCATGCCGCCTCTGGGCTGCTGGGGGCCCAGCCGCGCTGCCTCTGCCCGTCGCTGTGCTGGGTGGCGCCGGTTTCCAGGGGGCGGGGGCGCCTGCGGCGGGATGGTAGTTGGCGTTGGGCTCCCTTTGCTGTGCGGCGGGGTGTCGGAGCATAGTTCGCCCACGCCGTAACCCCCTATTGTACCAGCAGGAAAGGGAGAGGTCAAGGTGAGGACCCCCCAGACGCCCACCTGATGCCCCCTCCTTGTGTGCTGCAGACTCCTTCGGGGGAACGCCTGGCAGGCTGCCCGCCTACGCTCTGAGCGATGAGGAGGAGTTCCCACCTCTGGGCCGGGCCCCGGACGAGGAAGAGGGTGGCAGCGGTGAGAGTGAGGCAGGGGCAGGCCAGGCCTGCCAGCACTGTGGCTTGCCTGCCCCTGGCCCGATCCCATGCTGCCCCCCGGGGACAAGGGACGAGGAGGGCCCCCCCCTGGGGCCACGCGTGGTCTTCTCCTGCCAGCTGTGTCCCTTTGCCTCACACTACTCCAGCCATCTCAAGCGGCACATGAAGACTCACAACGGGGACAAGCCGTACCGCTGCCCTCACTGCCCCTATGCCTCAGCTCAGCTAGTCAACCTGACACGCCACCTGCGCACCCACACTGGCGAGAAGCCTTACCGCTGCCCCAGCTGTCCCTTTGCATGCAGCAGCCTGGGCAACCTCAAGAGGCACCAGCGGGTCCATGGCCAGGAGCGTCCACTGCGCTGCAGCTCTTGCAGCTGCCGTTGTGCCCACGGCAACCCCCTGCAGCCCCACAGCGCCACAGGGACCCCGGGGGAGTCGGAGGCAGAGATGGAGGGGCCCCACGTTGCAGACCCGGAGGCAGGTATGTGGTGCTGCCGGCACGACTTTGGTGTATAGCAAAAGCTTTCTGCTGGGGTAAGCAGTCTGGTCTTCTCTAGGTGGTGTGGTTGGGATTTTTGGGCGTTGTAATCCTGAAGATTTTGTGGAGATGACGTTGTTTCTGGAGCCTCGCCCGGAAGCTGTTCTCGTGGTTTCCCCACTGGAATAGATCTGTATTTCCAAGCAAAGGCAGGTACTTGAGAGACAAGGAGGCAGGATTAGTTTCTCTGTAGCTGTGGGCTCATCCCCTCTCCCAGCTTCTAGCCTGTTGTCATCCGGCATCATCTTGCTGTAAGCCTATTGATGAGTGTTGTCCAAAACGGCCTTTCCTTGGTAGCCCTACGGTGTTCTTTTAAGCACGAGGCTGTGGTTTCTTTTATGGTATCAATCCATTGCATATTTGGTCTTCCGCCATTTCTGCCTTCGATTTTCCGTAGCATGATTATCTTCTCATCTGAATCTTGCCTTCTTGTGATGTGTCTGCAGTTCCCAGAACTGCCCCCATCCGACACGGGTCACATGGCATGCCCAGGGCCCTTTTGGGGTCCAGGGACAGACATGGGGTGAATGTGCCAGACAGGTTCCGCCAGGGCCCAGGCAAAAGCTGCACAGGGCAACATTTCTGACTGCTTGCTGGCCCTTTTTCCCACAGAGCTGCTGCTACCACCGCCTCCACCACTGCTGTCCGGCTCCCCATTCCTGCGCCCCGAAGACTCTGGCCCTGTTCTCCCTGAGCTGCTCTTCCCGTTCACATGCCGGACCTGTGGGCTGGTGCTGGAGGCAGATGAGGGCCTGGGGGAGCCTGTATGTGGGCGCTGCAGCCTGGCTGTGCTGGGGGCCGAACCGGCGTCACCCAAGGGCTTCTCGTGCCAGTTGTGCCCCTTTGTGACCACCTATCCAAACCACCTTGCCCGCCACATGAAGACACACAGCGGAGAAAAGCCCTTTGCCTGTGCCCTGTGCCCGTACGCGTCGGCCCACCTGGACAACCTCAAGCGCCACCAGCGTGTGCACACTGGCGAGAAGCCCTACAAGTGCCCCCTGTGCCCTTACGCCTGCGGCAACCTGGCCAACCTGAAGCGCCACGGTCGCATCCACTCGGGGGACAAGCCCTTCCGCTGCCGCCTCTGCCCCTACTCTTGCAACCAGAGCATGAACCTCAAGCGGCACATGCTGCGGCACACGGGGGAGAAGCCCTTCCAGTGCCGCATCTGCCCGTATACCACCGGCCACTGGGACAACTACAAGCGCCACCAGAAGGTGCACGGCCAGGGCCTGACCGAGGAAGGGGGCTCTGGCCCAGAAGGCAGCCTGCCCTAGCGGGGCACAGAAACCCCCGGTGCCTCGTGGTGCTCTTTGCGGCAGGTGCCTGCTGCCGTGACAGGTCCCCAGGAGCAGCAGCTGCGTGTTCCTGTCGGGGCAGCTCCTCTGGAAGGGGACTTTTGACTGAAAGGCATCTCGGGCTGTGCCCTGCCCGACACCGAGGAACACAGGAAGGAGCAAGCGTCTTCCGCTCTTGACCATCAGGCCCCTTGCACTCCACACGAGGGAGCCTCTGTCTACCGCCCTGTGGGACAGTGGAAACCCACAGAAGGGGGTCCATGGTGCTCGCCTGCCGCCTTTTCTCCTCCTGTTCTTTAACTGTGGTTGCTGCTTGAGTCTGTGTAATTTATATGGTGTATTAATGCATTAAATTGTTTTCTTATCTTGCTTTATTTTGGCTGGGGGCAACAACTGGGCGGGGGAGAAAACCCTGACACACCAGCGCTTGGCACGCCTGCAGCCTCGCTCTGTTGCACAACAGGACGACAGAGATTTGTGTTCTGGAGCGGGGGGACCTGCACTGCTCCAGCCATTGTTGCTTCCTCTCCAGGCCTGCAACTTTTGCCCTTGCGGCTTCGACAAAGACATATTCCCTCCAAAGGAAAAGGTTTTTATTTGGGGTGCCCGGGCTGGTGTAGTTATGTCATTTTCGTGATGAGAGCTTGGAAAGCAGGACCTATTCCCAGTCATGATCTATTCAACCGTTATCACACGCAGTCGTTAATGTTCAGCTGTAAACAGCAGGAAGAGAAACAAGATTACAAGCCTGGCAGTTACGCAGGAGTCTGTGGGAAGGGCCCAAGCGATGCTCGCTCATGGCCCGAAAGTCCACTCTACCCTAGCTTGGCATGGATGGAGCTGAAGCCACCAGCCGCTGCCTCGCCTGCCTGCTGACAGGCGGGCGGGACGGGCTGGTGTCGAGGCACATGGAGATCAACCAGGAGGTGATCGGACATTCCACGACGCTGTGTCAGGGCAGGGCAGGGCGGCTAGAGGTCCTCGTCACCAATGCCCTCGAAGGCATAGTTGCCATGGAAATCGTTGGCCCCAGTATCCGCAGAGGAGCTGGAATGGCTGATGGCCCGCAGGCTGACCGAGCTGAGTTTGCTCTGGGTGGGGAGAAGAGAGGCGGGAATGAGCGAAGCCCACACAGGGTCCCACCTCTTCTGCCCCCATCATCGTGGGGTGGGGGATGAAGCGCGGTAACTCACCGAGACCTTCGCGATGGATTCCCTGCTGGTGTCAGGAGAATCCTGGCAGGAAGGGCAAGTATGTTACGACAAACAGGCTGTACAAGCATGGGCGGCAAGCGGGGCAAAGCATGACTGGGCTCGCTTACCAGAAGAGGGGGAGACTTGGCTGCCTGCTGGCTGCCCGGCTGCTGCAGGGGTCCGTTGGCTCGCCTGCGAAACATCTGGAAGGGAAAGGAAGAGGGCAGAGCTGCTCACGGGGCTCTTCTGGAGGTGCCCCAGGCGCCCTGGGCTGAGGGCTCCTGCTAGCCTGAGCTTTACCTTGCGGATGCTGCCTCCCGACTTCTTCACCATCAGCTCATCCACCATAGACTGCAAGCAGATGCTCAGCATTATGGCCTGAGGGAAAGAAGGGAGGTGCTCTTGTGTGCCGCCTCTCCGGTATCGGCATTGTTACGGCACGTTACGTTACATTTCTCTACAGCCCACAGTGGACGCCTGCCGTCTAGGCAGTTCATGGCATTTAAGTGACCCATCCAGATTTCAACCAGGCACAATCCTGCTTATTTATGTATTACTTCCATTACCATTTATATGCTGCCAAATAATTAAAAAGTCCCTAGGCAGCTTAGCTTCCAAGATTAGGCAGGATCAGACACTTCAGGCTGTACAGAAACTCCTCAGTTCAGGAGCCTTGATTTTGTAAACTTTAAAAGGAAAAATCCATATTTAGCGACAAAGCTATGATCAGCAAAACTAAAATGAAATTTAGATTATTTACATTGGAGAACTATTAGAAGAGCACTATTTACATAAAACATTTGCTGTCGAGCAGGGATGCACTGCGATGCACCACACTGGATGAGGGCGCTTGCTCCAGCAGATCAGTCCGCCGGTGACGCACCAGCGTGTGACCCGGCCTACCTGGGGGCTGGTGATGGTAACCCACTGCAGGCGGTCCTTGCTCATCAGGTACTCAAAGGCAAGTTCCAGCTTCACCTCTGACTTGCCAGCAGGGGGCCCAGATGTCCCATTATGCACAGGAACCTGGAAAAGCAGGGAGGCAGACTGATGCGTGCTGTTGGAAGCGGGGGCAGGGGAATTTGGGGACGGGTAAGGATTGGGGGGCGCGGGGGGAGAGATTCCTGCTCTGCACGCATAAGGCCCCGGCTTGCTGACCTGCCCAGCTGCCCTGCGCAGCCCATTCACTGCAAGAAAAGCTAGGACCTGCTTGAACTCCCGGCACGATCTTCCCAGGTTCACTCACAGAGGAAGTAACCCGCCAGCAGCGCATGCGGGTCACCTTGAAACTCCCCTCCTTGATCTGGTCATTGGGCAACTTGACCTGGAAGTTCAGCTCACTGTTCCCCGCGCCGACAATGACGTGGCAGCCCTTTTCGGGGAAGTCTGTGATGCACGGGTCAAACTTGAGATAGCCGTAATACTTGAGAGTTTGTGCCAAGCGGATGAACTGTCGCAAGGAACAAGACAGGGCATGAGCACGGGAGCCCCCGGGCCCTTCCGTCTTCCACGAGGAGCTGCCCCCTTGGCCACCAGCGAGGCTCCACAGCCCCAGGCTGTCAAAGGAGTCAGCCCACCTCCTTCTTGGAGACCTTCTCCTGCAGGGACTTCAGCTGACGGTGCTGCTCCTTGTTGGCCAGGATCCAGCCCCGCTCAATGTCTGCAACGGTCTGTGTGGGGACAACAAAGGGAGAGGACAGTGACAAATGGGTGCCATTTTCCAACCCAGCCCCCTGCTGCTCCTCCTCCTCCCTCAGCTCCACAGGGGATTAGGACCCGGCCCGTCACGCACCTGGGCATACAGCAGGTTCAGTCCCACCCGCTGCTCCATGACATCTTCATCATAGGCGGAGTCCCAGTAGCTGGTAAGGGGGGTAGAGACACACGTTAGATGGGTTTCATCAGGCCCTGATCTAGCCACAGCCAGTGCCAACTGCTCCCCCCGCCCCTCCACTCACCTCTTCCGGAAAAGGATCTTGTACTCGGGGTTGCGGAGGCTGGTGACTGAAACATACGGCAGCTCGAACTCTTGCAGCTTCCGGATGACTGCAAGAGGCAGCAATTCAGAAGCAGCCTGCCTGCCTGCCTGCCCTCCCACCACATGCTTCTCCTGACGGCCCGATTTGGCAGCCCGGGCTCCCTGGGATTACAGCAAGGGCTCGGGAGGGGCAGGCACTCACAGGAAAAGGCTCCGTCCTTCGCTTCTCGCACCAGGAAGAGATGGAAGTAGCCGATCAAGTCCTCCGGCAGATCGAGCTTCGAGGCCACAGCCTGTGAACAATGCGGAGGTGGGGAAAGGTCACCGAAGCGGAATTCTCCCTCCAGCGGGGGCTGAGGCACATCTGCCTGCCTGCTGCACAAGAGAAAGCCTCCACAGGTAGCCTCGACAGACCTTCCCCGTCCCTCCATCCTCAGGAAGGAAAAATGTGTCTCCATGTCTTAGGCTGGACATGCACATGGTGGGCATGCCGTGAGCAGAGCCGGCTGGTGCCAGAGGTCAGACTCGATGGCCTGGGAGGCCGCTTCTGACTTGCTCTGTTTCTACGATTCTATGTCTTATCTTAAACAAAACAGAGAACGAGCAGCCCCCCGACGTGACGTGACATCTGGGGAGCTGCCACCGCCGCCCCGTGACTGCTCACCTCCAGGACATCCTCCGTCTGGTCTGAGGTGAGAATGCTGACCGTCACCTTCTGCCCATTGGACAACATCACTTCCAGGTGTGCCTCCTCAGTGGGGATCTGCTGCGTCTCCTGGGGGGACACACAGCTGCAGTCAGCACGGCTATCCCTGCCCCCCGTCCTCCCACTGCCAGGTGCACCCCATCTTACCTGCTGGGCTTTGCGCAAAAAGCTGTTGAAGATCTCGCTGCTTCCCAGTAAGGGATCCTGGCGTACTGTGGGCCAACAAGGAAGAGCACCCTCAGCCCAGGGGGCTTTTGCACTCACCTGCCAGTCAGCCCACTGCGGAGCACCCGCTCCCTTCCTCACAGCATTCCTGAAAACTCACCAGCCTGCATGTACCTCTCCAGCTGCTCCCGCCGCTGCTCCACCTCTACTGGCGTGAGAGCAAAGATCTTCTTTGGAGGAAAGGCGGGTACCATGTTAGCACCATATTCCTTCCTTAGCTGTGGGAAGGAAAGCACCACTTGTCTTCATCGCGCAGGCCTGCGGGAAGCAAGGCTGCCTGCACCGCCGTTCGCCAGCCCCAGTCAAGGCCCCACAGCCCCCTCATGAGTCAGTGCGGGACAAACGCCAAACACGCACTGGAGAAGGGAAGCAGGCGGAGGACCTCCCCCCGGGCATCGGCGAGGACGGCCGGGTGCCCCAGCTTCTCACCTGTTCGTGCAGGCCCAGGAGCTGGCTGTAGCGCACTTGACAATGCAGAACCCCGTTCACATGGACACTGTAGGCCTGTTGCGGGGACAGAAGGCAGCGTTGGCAGGAGGGGAGGACGCGATGACGGGGCGGAGGGCAGGAGGAGCTGCACTGGTGCGGCAGAAGAGTTCCTTTCGTGTGGCCCAAGTCTGCAGGCCCCAGCTCGGGGGCATGCTGAAGTTCCAGAAACAGCAAGGAACACGGCCCCTCGACAGTGTCAGCACCCCACTGCGCCCCATTTCCGATCCAACAGCAAGCGGGGGCATGGCAGCCGCCCTCCCCACCTCGGCCGCCTGGGCAGAGAAAGCAGGGGGGAGCTGGGCCAGAACGTAGCCCCATGGCAAGGCCACCGCCACCGAGTGACTCCGGCCGCCAAGGGGAGCAAGGGTCTTGCGCGCAGGCACAGGGGCCTTTGAGCCACCACGGGCAGGGCGGGAGGGGCCGTGGCGGGAGGCCACCACCGCACAGGGCGAGCGGCCGGGATCCGCGCGGCCCGCCGTGCTCCTGCCCGGGCCTCCCGGGGACACCTGGAGGGGCGGCCGTGGAGGGGCTTCTGGGGCCGCGTCTGCCGGCAGAACCGGCGCCCCCCCAGGAGAGCGGGGCGCGTCCAGAATGCGGCCGCCGAGCGGAGGAGGCCCTCAGCTCCGCCTCAGGCCGCCGGAGGCGTCGACGGAGCGCGGGGGCGAGAGCGGCGCAGCCCGGGCAGCCCGCGGCGCCGAGGGCCCCTTTCCCAGGGCGGGTTCCGGGGAACCCCCGCTCCGCCCGCGGGGCTCCCTTCCGCCCAGCACCCACCACGTAGGCTGCGCCGCCGCCGCCGCCGCCGCCGCCGTCCGCGGCACGGGTCTCGGTCTCCGGGATGGAGAAGTGCATGGCCGCGCCGCCGCCGCCTCGCCCGGCCGCCCGCTCGGCTCCTCCGCCGCTACCTGCAGGACAGGCCGCGACCAAGCCCGGGCACGGCCGCCATCTTGGAGGGGGCGGGGCGCGCGGGGCGGGGCGGGGCGGGGCGCGCAGCGGCCACGCCCACCCGGCCGCGGCAGCGCGGGCGGGCGGGCGAGCGGCGGCGCGGCTGCGGCGATGGCGGAGCGGGGCGGCCCCGGCGCGGCGGGCGCGGAGCCCGGGCAGGTAAGTGCGAGCGCCGCGCGGCCCGGCGCGCCCCTCCCGGCCGGCGGCGGCGGCGACGGCGACGGAGGCCGCTTCCCACCCGCCTGCCCCGTTGCCTCGTTTCAGGCCGCCGGCCCGGTGCTGCTGAGCCGCGAGGAGAAGCTGCAGCAGCGCAAGGAGAAGAAGCAGCAGAAGAAGAAGCGCCGCGAGGCGGACAAGGAGCCGCCGCCCGGGGCCGGGGCCGGGGCCGGGGCCGGGCCGCCGGGGACTGGACCGGGGCCCGGGCCCGGGGTGCCCGCGCGGCCGGAAAGCGCCTCCCGCGCGCTCTCCTCGGAGTCGCCCTCTGCTCCCCGCGGCGGCGCGCCGGGGCCGGGGCCAGGGCCCTCCGCGCACGGGCCGGCTGAGCACAAGCCGGGCGGCGGCGGGGAGCGCGCGGCTCCGGGCAGGAGCAAGGCCGAGCTGCGGGCGGAGCGCCGAGCCAAGCAGGAGGCCGATCGGGCGCAGAAGCAGGCCCGGCGGGGCGAGCCGGGCTCGGGCGCCGCGCCCGCGAAGCCCCGCCCGGGGCCCGGCGAGGCTCAGCCAGGTGAGCTGCGGCTCCGCGGCGGGGCGTGGGGGGCCGGCGCCGCCGCCCCGGGCGGCCGCCAGCCCCTGCTGCTCCCTTCCTCCTCCTTCCTTCCCGCCAGCGGTGAAGCGGCTCCCGGAGCACGTGCAGCTGGACGACCCGGCCGCCCAGAAGAAGCTGGCCAAGAAGCTGGAGCGCCAGCAGGTATGAGCCTCTGCCCCGTTTCCCGTTCGGGCTCGGCCCGAGGGAGGGTGGGGAGCTTTCCCACCGGGGGCCGCGGGAAGAGGCCCAGCTCGGGAGGGGGCCTCTGGGACCGGCAGCATTTCCTGCGCAGGCCCCTGATCCCTCTCCAGGGGGCAGGGCCTCCGCCCCGCGGAGCTTTGGCTTTAGAAACATGGTATGGCAGGTCTTGGAAGGCCATAATTGGCTCTTAATAAACACGTCTTTGTCAGATCTTAAATGTGCTGATTTTGCATGTATGTGTAGCCAGGGAACTTATGCAGCATGACAGTGGGACCTGTTCCCTGGGGAGGTTGTGGGCTCCTTGCTGGAGAAGCTCAAAAACATTGGGACAGCCTTCTAAATGGGATGGGGTAACTTGGTGTCCTGCAATGGCAGGGCATTGGAGCCAGTGGCTTTCTGGCCTTTTCCAGCTCTGCTATCTTATGAGTGTATGATTCTAAGTTGGTGCCAAGTTTTTCAAATATCATTATGCTACTAGAGATTATCTTGATACAGTTGAATGATAAAGTTATGTGGAACACACAACTATCTAAACTTTGCAGGAAGTGTAATTTGAAGACCTACCCTCTAATTTTGATAATAGAAAGCCACATGGTCAAAGTTTAGTTTGTATTTAAGACATGTTTTATCTACATAAAGAAACTACCCAAACAATAATTTGCTTGATTGGATTAAATATTCTTGTTTGCCCTCTTGTGCCCAAATAGGTGGTCCTATTAAGTCAGGGACCCCCTCACGCTCATAGCTTGTGTCCATGCCTGCATGTAACACATGCAATTGTTTTCCTACTGGTGCGCACACACACCCCTTCCCCATCCGCCCACACATTCCGCCAACCTCTAGCAAGGGAGAGGCGGGATCCAAACACTTGCCCAGTTATGTAGGAAACAGTTTGGCTAGGGCCAGAAGGCGCTGCTTTGTCAGGATCCGTCTCTTCTGGGTGGCTTAGGGACTGGAGCAGCAGCTGCCCTTTCCCTTCCTGAGTGGCGAGCCAAAGGATACTCGGCTGCTGGATGGGCAGGCCAGGTACCACCAGCCCCCAGGCACCACAACTGCCGACTGAGGGGTTGGATCTAGCCCTCAGAGGAATGGCATGCTGGACCTGGAAGAGGCAGAGCTGGGACATGGCGAGCAGACGGCCCTTCAGTTCTCCTTGGGGAAAGAAAGGATTCCTCCTAGGGGATGCCCTGGAAGCCACCCATCCCCAGCCTGACTTTCCTGCTCTTGTCCAGGTGCCTCTGAGGCTGGATTATGGTGCCAAGGTCAGCCTCTTCTCTCATCTGCATCAGTACAGTCGCAAAGAGCTGCTAACACAGCAGATGAGGTGGGTGCCTGCTTGTCTCTTTGGGGGTGTGGGGCTCTCAGAGCACTGTGGGGGCTTCTTCCAGGCAGACTGGAATTTGGAGGAGCAATGCCAGGGCAAGAGGGTCCTTCCCAGCTGCTCTGAAGGGATGCCTGGGATGGGGAGGAGGAAGGAGAGGGGGCGAACTCAGCACTCCCCTTCGCTGTCCTCTGGGACCTGGCGAGATCCGAGTCCTGCTGGCCTTTCCCTGCAGAGCTCGCTTTCCATGATGTAACTTTATTCCTTTGCCTTTGCCTGCAAGCCATGTTATCTCGCATGCAAGTCGCCCCTAGTGTGTTTTGGTGGCAGTTACTCAAATGATGCCTATCACAGACGAGCAACTTTTCACCTGCAGCATTCCGGCGTCCACCATCCACCCTGCAGTGGTGCGACTCGGCCTCCAGTACTCCCAGGGCATCATCAATGGCTCCAATGCCCGCTGCATTGCGCTCCTGAGGGTCTTCAAACAGGTGTGTGCCGGGGAGGCATGTGGGCTGCCACTGCAGAGCTCTGCTTGGCCAGGTTTGCCTCTCTCCAGACCTGGACGAGTTGGCAGGAGAGGAAGACCCACTGGGAGTGGGAGCCTGTGCTCTGCATGGGCCTTACCACAGAGGAAAGGGGGAGGCTGCAGGTATGTAAATTAAATGTGGATGCTTAGGAAGGTATTTGCTTATTTACTTATTTTGTATGGCATTGCTTTTCTTAAGTCGCAATACGGCTGCAGTGATGTAGTCAGCTTGCTCGTTCATGTGTCTTATAATGCACTGCTTGTTCCTATTCTTCTCGTTCACACGGTGGTGTTAACGATTCTTAGGTGCCGAAGAGTTAAGGTTTTTATTGAGTTTGGCTGACATAGGAGACTGTCCTACTTGGACTTGCAGCAGGCTCTGACTAGTAGGACAATCTGGGAAAAGAAGGTGTGCCGCACGCCCAGGCAGCAGGCAAGGACGCCGGCAGGCAGAATTGGCCAGAGTGCGAGCGGAGCTGCAACGCAGTTGGACAGTTTTGTGCATTCACGTTTGGGGAGCAGGGCTGAGATGCAAAACAGAGCATCAGTCAGCACGGTCTGGAAAGCGAGGCAGCAGGGATGGGAAGTGAAGGCCCGTGTTGCCTCCAGCCTTGACGTCCCCTCCGCTGGAGGCTTTTGACAGCCGGTCCCACGGAGCTTTTCTGGCACTTTGCTGGCTGGACCCTGAAGGCACCAGCGTGACCCAGTTCAGGGGGCTGCTCTCCCGTTGTCTTCCCCTCCTGGCAGGGCTGCACCTGCAGCCATCTCCCCTGAGGACTCGAGGCCCAGCGCGACATGCATGCAGGCCAACAAAACACAGACCGTTTTCCTTGCCTCTCTCAGAGATGGAGAAGATTACTTTTCCAAGTATATTTTTGTCACTTTCATCTAGATGAGGCTGAATAAATTGCCATAAAAGTATTTTTGCCAAAAAGAGAGTTTAAACATGGAGCTCTTTTCTCTCCTTGTTAATTTTATGCATTCTGTCGCTAGGAAGCGTCAAATCCGCACCATCCAGGTCTCCTACCTAGGAGGATGTGCATACACATTCCTGCTTGCCTTTAACTGGGAAGGGTGTTTTATTTGCTTTTATTCAGGGTCTGGGATCTTGCTGTTTAATTGCTGTGTTAAAAATAATTAGAAGCCATTTCTGAAACTAGGCTTCATTCTCTTTCCCCCCCCAAGTCCTTTTGTACTAGTTGGTGCAGGTTGTAGTCCAGAACATGCGTCATTTTGTTGTTTTTTAAATCTACTTGGGTTGTCAGTGATGATATTTTTTCTCCTCCTAAATGTAAAAACTCTGTTTGCAGTTGCTTTTGGGATGATCTTTCATGCAGGCAGAACTTCTCTCCATGCTTATTCCTAAGTAATCCCATCCTGGCTTCAGAGTGGGAAATCCGTTTATGAGATGGATATTTTTATAGTAGGTGTTCTGCTTCTTGCTGTTTTCTGAGGTTCCAAAGACTGCTTTTTAGCATGGTGCTGAGAACATCATCATTTTGCTTGGTTGTGTGGATCTCCCTCCAATGTTTTGCATGCACGATCTTAAGTAGTGGCAATGCTTGTATCTTGGTGGATTTTTGATGGTATATGATGCAGGCTCAAAGGGGTGCTTTCAGGTGTAGTTCTACCCCATTGCCACTTGTGACCTATTCTGTGTCCGGGGCTCGAGCCTGGATGCTGCTAAGGCCTGTGGAAATTTGCTGGACTTGGATCACTTTGCAAGCTTGCTGTATACTTAGTCTGGAGGCCTGCTTATGAGTAATGGCATGCTAAATCTGAGAATCAAGTTTCACAGTAATTCCTCGTGTACAGCGATGGTATTTGTCTTTGCATAGAGGTATGTGCTAAAGCCTTTGATTGTGTGGATCACAACAAATCATGGCAAGTTCTTACTTCACACTCTGATGAGATCTGAGATGGCAGGCGGCAACTCTTTTCAATAAAACCTCTAACCAGCTCTGCTCAAGAGGCCCACATGCTTCACCTTGCCCCGTAAGACCGAGTTACTTTACAAGGTCTGTCTTGAAGGTCCTTCTCTGGGCCAGAGGCCAGGCAGAGTGGTCCTTGGCAACTCTCTCAAACTGTATGGACCTTTGCTTTTAATCCTTATCTAGTGACATCGCTGCTGATTTATTCTTGTAATTTGTTTTGCTTTATATCGGAAGCTGTTCTGAGCATTTCAGAGTACAATAATCTATATCCAAATAAATGTTGTAATGTGCCATCACGTCCTCTCTGACGAGCAGGCACCCTAGGAATGAATGCCCCCAGTGTCCTATGCGTGACATCCCTTTATGAAGACAAGCCACCTCTTGCCTGCTCTTCCTTGTCGTCTTCTGCCTCCAACTTTCCCAAGTGTGCTTGTGTTCTCCAGGGAGTCTTGCTTTCTCGTGATGTGTGCAAAGTATGACAGCCTCCAATTTGTCATTTTTGCTTCTAGGGAAACGCTGAGGACAAAATAACGTCCCTCTTGCTTGTTCTCTGACCGTGAGAGACAGGAAACACCAGCTAGTAATTTTGTGTAAATAAGATTCTTTCCTGTAGCTGCATCCTAACAATAGCAAGTGGGCCCATCTCCAGCCAGGCCCAGCTGCTACAGCCACCGGGCACAGTGACTTTATACATTTTGCTTTCTGCAGTGCATTTGCTTTCTGCAGACCAGAAAACACCAAAGCAGAGAACTTGTGCTCAAGGTTATCTTGAGCAACACTCCAGGTAGATCTTTACACACGCCGATCCTTTTGAGAGGTTTATTTTGTATTGTCAGCCACTTTGTGACTCTGATAGAACACCAAGTAGCTGAGGCTTGTAGTTTGGTAGTGGGGAAAAATCCATATTCTTCAATCCCTCCCTCTGGTGCTGGAAACTCCTTAGAGGACTCTTGGGCCATGTGACCGATCGTGTCTTGCGGGAGAACCCATAGCCACGGTGTACGTATGAAATGCCAGCATGCCAGGCTGCTGCTCTGGGTCGCCTGCTAGGCACGGGGCACCGGTCCGTTTCTTCTGGCATCTGAGAAGAGGATGGAGGTCCATCCTCCGTGGGGGTGAACGGAAGCCTGTTCCCCTGAACCTGGGTAGGAATCTCCCTAACCCAGGTGGCTGAAGGGCTGACTAGGTTGGTCCTTTCTGAACACACGGAAGTGTTGCTTCGTGCTTTCTCAACCTTACAGCAAACGTTCCGCTTGTTCTGCAAATGGCTCCTTGGGCTGGCAAGTTGGACTAGCTTCTTTCTTTCCTGGAGTCAGTTGCAGGTCCTTTCACACTGCTCCCCTTCTTCAAGGTAGCCTGCAAGTCTTACAGCTTTGTTTAATCACCAGCCACTCTCCTCCGATGAGGGTTCATGGGCAGGAACGCAAGAGCTTCTGGGTTGAAGTTGCCAGAGAGTTGGGAAGGTTCGCTTGTTGTTGAGCTCCTGCTGCCCCTTGCTTTACACTGAGTGCAGTGGGATTGGCTCTGGGATTTGTCTCTGTGCCTGGATCAAGCACCCCAGTTCTGTCTTTCACCTTCGCTAGGATCCTTTGGAATGCTCCTTCTCGTGTGGGTGTGAGGAGCTTCTCTTTTGGCAGGCCTTGGGACTGGAAGGGCAGCACAGCCTTGGTGGGCCGTACGCCACTTGATTGTATTGCTGTCATTAAGATTACTTGCATCCTGTCGTCCTGTTAAAAACAACATGACACTCTGATTAGGGTGCACCTGGTGCGCAGCACACGGCTTCTCCATCAGCGCCTAGGCGGCCTGCAGAAGGGGGCCCAGTGTTTTGCCAGTTGAAAGTTGCCCTGAGTCGCCCTGCTGCAGAACAAGCACAATGTTGTGAGGGTGTTATAAAAACACCCTCACGCTTGGAGGTGCTTTAGCTGCAATAAATTCTTCAAACAGGAGCTGAGGTTCTAAACTGGTTTATTGCTCATTATCTACAAGATTCACAGTTAAACAAATATCCTAATGGCAAGGCACATGTATGAATGAACGATGTTCCCCTGAGAATGAATCTCATCCCCCTCCCCGTTTCTTTCTTCTCCGTTCTTCCCGAAGCTGATAAGAGCGCATCATTCGTCGTTGGTTAGCGTCAATCAAGTCAATGCCTCCTAGCTGCCCGTCCCCTTCCGGCCCGCTGCTTTCCTCCTCCTCCAGCACAGTATTTCCCCCCACCCCTTTCTCCTTCACAGTCTGTATGGTTTAAAGGGCTAGCCTCCTGTGAAGCAGCCGGGGAACCCTGATTCGTTTCTTCTTCTGGAAGCGTCTGCTCTCTCCTGCTCCTAGTAATCACGGTTACCTCCTCCTCACGAGGAGGAGCCACTGTCGTGCTCTCCTGCATGACACACAAGGACGTCACGCACGCACATCCCAGTGAGCATCGTGCTGCCATATTCTGGGTCAACAGATGTTTCTCGAGACTCTTGGCAGGCAGCCCTACATGGAGCAGCCACAGTCACCCAGCCCTGGTGTGTGTTCACTCCCACATGGGGCCCTGGGGCGAGGTTTTCAGAAAAGGGGAGAGCTGGCCCCTTCAGGCTTGAGCTGGACCGAGGTCCCCTTGGCCACAGATCTTCTCGGTGCCCCCCAGACCTAGGACCAGCCTCGCCCTGTGCACATGGCCAGCAGTCTTGGTTCTAAAACGAACTGGAAAAGGCGAGGAAGGGTTTTTCCTCTGAAGGGCTGTACTTCTTCACCCTGTCCATGCCTGGGATTCAGTGCGGTCTCCTAGGAGAGTGGTCTTAGCTGGCTTAAAATGGAGATGTAATGAATTGATGGAGGAGGAGGAGACGTTGGTCGGTGGCCGCTAGACACAGTGGCTCAGGGCAGCCTCCGCAGTAAAGGCAGCCGGCTCTGCTTTGAGGCACGCTCTTCCTGCGAGCCCTCCCAGGCTGGCTGCTCCGGGGGGCATGGTGGCTGCCCCCTGCTTTGACTGCTGGGAGCAGTAACGGGAAAGCTGCCCTTGCACCCAGCAGGCCTGAAGCCGGCGTCACCCAGGTGCATCTTCCCTTTCTCTTCTCCCTCAGGTGATTGCAGACTACACCACCCCACCCAATGAGGAGCTCTCCCGGGACCTGGTCAACAAGCTGAAGCCCTACATCAGGTGACTGGGAGCAGCAGAGCTGCTCCTTTGGCGAAGGGCAGGTGACCCTGAGCAGGGCCGGGGAGGCCCCCTTGCTCCGGGGCTGCCCTGAGTGCACCTTCCCTCTGCAGCTTCCTGAACCAGTGCCGGCCCCTCTCCGTCAGCATGGGCAACGCGATCAAGTTCCTCAAAAAGGAGATCTCGGCCCTGCCAGGCTCCATGCGAGATGAGGAGGTGAGTCCTGCAGCCCTGCAGGGCCGGGCCGGGGGCACTGTGCTCTGGGGTGTGGGGTCCCCGCAGCAGCCGTGCAGCCTCTGCCCTCCCTCGCAGAACGAGACCTCTGCCACCTTTAAACACTACTCCTGCCCGGGCACTTCAGGGCGACCACAAGGGCAGCTCCGAAGGAGGTTTGGCGGGCGGCGGTCCCCATTTCGTGTTGGAGGGCAAGGGAGCCGGGAGGGTGTGGGGGGCAAAAGCTGCCCAGGGATCACCATGTCTCTCCTGGCAACAGGCCAAGGGGGCCCTGCAAGGTGCCATGGACAAGTATGAGCAGGAGAAGATCATTCTGGCAGCTGCGGCCATTTCCAAGTCTGCTTCTGAGAAGATCAACAACGGAGACGTCATCCTGGTCTATGGATGGTATAGAGATGGCGCCTGGGCCAGCCGGAAGGGGAAGCTGGAGCCGAGGGAGTGGAGGGCGTGACCGGGGCGGAGGCGCTGTGGCGGCCATTGCAGGCCTTCCCAAGGCGTGTCCACGGGCTGGGGCTGCCTGCTGGGCTCCCTTGCTGTTGTGCTGGCCCCGACAGCAGCTAAGCATGGGCCCAAATGCCAGAGCAGGGGGAGGCGAGCATCATGGGAGGGGCCATCCGGGGGCAGGCCCTGCGTGCTGCTGCAGCCCCTCCCCGACTGCCTCTCTCTGTTTGCCCGGCAGCTCATCCCTGGTGAGCCGCACTCTCTGTGATGCCCAGGCCAAGGGCCATGCCTTCCGAGTCGTGGTGGTGGACAGCCAGCCGCGGCTGGAGGGCCGGGAGACCCTCCGCCGCCTGGTGAAGCAGGGGGTTCGCTGCAGCTACGTGCTCATCAGTGCCATCTCCTACGTCTTGCCAGAGGTGGGGAGCCGGGTGGCGGTGGGCAGGCCTCTACTGATGGGGAGGCTGTGATCGCTGCTGCATCGCACCGGGCAGCGAGCGGGCCTCTTCCTTGCAGGCGCCTGTGAGGCTCTTGGGGCTGGGCACGGAAGCAACTAGTGACAACAGGCAGCTCTGGCCTAGCCATTCCAGAGGCCAGGGAGCCAGTGTTGCCACCCCCCCCCCGGCCATTTCTCTCTGCTCTTTTTGCCACTGCCCTTCCAACACCAGCAGTCTCCAGAGGTGCCCCCCTCCTCATGTGGCTCTCAAGGAGGATTCCACAGGGCCAGGCATTCTCTGCAGAGCTGCTCCCGCCACCTTCCAGGTGAGCTTTGGAGAGGTTGGTCACTGCCTGCCTGCCTGCCTGCTTGCCCTGACAGGCTCCGTGGAGTGGGCGGCGGCGAGGGGTGGCTGGACAGGGGATGAGAGAGACGGCAGCAGGAGATCCTGCTCCCAGCTGCTCCTTTGGTGCAGGAGGGCTGGCCCTGCCAACAGCTCTGTTTCTCCCCCTTGTCCACAGGTCTCCAAGGTGCTTCTGGGGGCACACGCACTATTGGCCAATGGGTCTGTGATGTCCAGGATGGGCACCTCCCAAATTGCACTGCTTTCTAAGGCTTATAATGTGCCAGTCTTGGTCTGCTGCGAGACTTACAAGTTCTGCGAGCGAGTCCAGACAGACTCCTTCGTCTCCAATGAGCTAGGTATGCTGTGCCCTCACAGAGCGAGAGAGCTTGCGAGGGTTTGCATCCCTGTTTCTTTCACAACTATGGAAGAAGCAGGAGAGGCTGAGGAAATCATGTGTTTATTAGATTTATGTCCTGCCTTTTTCTTTTTTGCAAGAACTCAGAGCAGCCTCTTCCTGCTCTCAGTCTTATCCCAACAACCCCATGGGGAAGGTTGCGCTGAGAGACTCTGATTGGCCTGAAGTTGCCCAGCTGGCTCTGTGGCTGTGCAGCAAATAGCCACAGACCCCTTGGGGATCTTTAAACCTGGACACAGACTTACACGGAGTTCTGCACGAGCTCCAGGGAGGGCAGGAGGCCACCTCGCAGCAATCCAGCAGTCAGATTCTGTCTGGGGAGCTGGAAGAGCCACATCCTCTGTGGAAAGATTGGCTGGCTCTGGCCTCCGGAACTGCTGCAGCTGGAGGCCAGCCCCTCGGTGCCTCACTCGTGGGATGGCCCAGGGTTGGTTGCCACTACCTTCAATGGACCTGGAAGGAGGATGTGATTTCCTGGCCTTTCCTTGGGGGACTTGAGCATCTCTGTTCAGCTCTGGTGCTTGGCCACTCTCCCACAGACGACCCCGATGACCTGCTTCGGTCAGATCCGAAGAGCCCGCTGGTTGGCTGGCAAGAGAGCAAGTCACTGCGCCTCCTCAACTTGGTCTATGACGTGACACCCCTGGAGCTGGTGGACCTGGTGATTACAGACTTGGGAATGATCCCCTGCACATCCGTCCCAGTTGTGCTGCGTGTAAAGAACGTGGAGCAGTGATGCAAGAAAGGAGGGTACAAATAAACTTGTGTGCCCTGCTTCATGACTCTGTGTGTGTGTTGGGCGGGGGGGGGGGTGCTGTCTCAATGCACCTGAATGAAACAGCAGTCTCGGCCTGGAACGGCTGGAAATAGATGAGCAGATCTTCTGGAGAGGGGTTGACTAAGGGGCTTTGGCGCTCTGTGAACATCATCACTTCTGTCGTTGGAGGACACAGCTTGTCTCACAAGCTGGGGCTTCTCTCAAGCCTTTCTCTTGCTCCGGACAGCAGCACCGTGCCAAGTGGGTCTGAGCCCCAGCACCTGTTTCTCCAGGTCACCAGTGAGAAATCCATCCCCCCAGCTGCGGCCAGGCTGCAGGCGCGTCGGCGGCAGGGGCAGGTCGCAGCCCCGCTCCCACTGGAGGCTTGCATGCTGCACGACCCTGCTCACCGGAGGCCGCCTCGGCAGGGCCCTGGCCTGGCAGCCTGCACCCGCCTCGGCCAGCCCCGTCGCCAGGGGCCGTGGCGGCCCTCGGTGGGAGGCGGCCGCGGGGCCTCGGCCTCGGCCCAGAGCGGGGGCCAGGACGACCGAGCAGCGCCGCGTGCCCAGCGAGCCCGCAAGGGGGGCCGCCGCCCGGCCGCCTCCGCCGCTGCGCTCCGCGTTCCCCGCAGGCCTCCCGCCGGCCTTGGTCAGCGCAGAGGGGCCCGGCGAGCCCGGAAGGCCCGCCCGCGGGCGAGGCGGGGGGCGGGGCGGGCTCCGAGACGGCGCCCCGACCACGTGAGGGCGGAGCGGATGTGGCGTCGGAAGTGACGTCAGGAGCCAGCGGCGGCCGCCATCTTGGCTCCGCCGTCCGTTGCTGTGACAGGGGGGCGGGCGAGCCTGCCGCGCGCGAGCCCCGCGGTCCCGTCCCGGCGTCGTCCCCGGCCGTCCCCGCGGCGCGCCGGCATGTGGGGCGGGAGGAGGCCGCGGCAGTGAGGCCTCGCTCTTCCCAGCGTCTCGCCCGGAGCCTTCGCCGCCTTGCGCGACTGCGCTCGGGCCCGCCGCCTGCCGCGCGTCGGTGACGAGCCTGCGAGGTGAGTGGGGCGGGGGCGAGGGGCAGCGGGCCCCTCCGGGTGTGTGGGGCCGCACTGATGCCGGCGGGAGCTGCATCCCCGCCCTTCGCCTAGGCCTTTCGAGGACTGGCCGGTGTGGGAATGATAAAGGCGGAACGCACGTCCCTTGGAGACCGTCTAGTCGGCCCTCCTGGCTGTGTTTGTCTACGACTGCAGGCCCCGCATTGTAAGGTACCGCCGCGGAACCCCTGACAGATCGTCATGCAGCCTTCAATATTTCCACCACCTCCTGAGGCAGTCTTTTCCCCTGCTGAAAGGCTCTCCCTCTTAGGACATCTGGTCTAATCTTAAATAGATTTTTCCCTGTGGGTTCTAGTCCTGCCCTCTGGAGCAATGCACAAGTAGGTGCTATCCTTTGCATAACTAGTTTTTTGTGTAATTGAAGGCCACCATCATGGATTTCCCGAATCATAGAATAAACTCTCCCTGGCTAAGCATACCGAGCTGTTCCAACAGTCCTTCACAGGGCTTGGTTTCCAGGGCCCTTGCCACCCTGATTGCTTTTATGTGGAGGCTTCTTAAAACTATTACTGTTACTTTGCTGTTACTCTAAACCACTCAGTAGTTGAATATCTCTGGCTGGCTTACAACAGTCCATAAAGTACAATACAAATACAATCTATAATGTAAGTGAAAGAAACTCTATCATAAAGTTGTATCTAAAAATTTAAGGCAGATTTCAAATAAAGCGTATTGGTCGTCGGCACAAGGAGGATAGAATTGGTATAATATGTTTGGTTCTTTTGCTCCCATTTAGTAATCTGGCTGCTGTATTTTGTAGAAGCTGAAGCTTTTGAGCAGTCTTCAAGGGCAGCCCCATGTAGTGTGTATTGCAGCTTAGTCATTCCTGAAAAGTGGTTTACTGAAATCAAGCTATTTCTGTCCAGGTAGAGATGTAGCTGGAGCAGCTGCTATGACTGTGACACTCCAACCCACTGAGGCCACCAGAGTCTCTAGTGGCAAAGATGACTCAAGGAAAGTCCCTAAGCTATGAATCTGCTCTTTCAAGGGAAGCATGACTCCATTCAAATCACCCCTGATAGATTTATATATTTTTATATTTATTTGGAATTTTTGTATGCTGTCCCATTTGTATAAGCTTCGGGACAGCTTCCAACATCATAAATAAACATACAGACAAGTACATATAAAATCTGGATTCATCCTGGCTAAAAATTTTAAAACCAATTAATAAACATAGAAACATAGAAACAGAGCGAGTCAGAAGGGGCCTCCCGGGCCATCTAGTCTGACCTCCGGCACCAGCCAGCTCCGCTCATGACATGCCCACCATGTGCATGTCCAGCCTATCTTTGAACACCCTCACCGATGGGGCCTCAATGACCTCCCGTGGAAGCCCATTCCACGCCCTCTGGGTCCTAACTGTCAGGAAGTGCTTCCTGGCATCCAAATTGAACCTTGGCTCCCTGAGCTTTGCTCCATTGGAGCACGTCCTGCCTTCCTCTGCAGGGGAGAACAGGCCTCTCCCCATCTCCATGTGATACCCCCTGACATACCTAATTTAATAATTATTAAAATATTGTTTAAATATTGTTTAAATAAAAAGGTCCTTTAAATAAAAAGGTTTAAATAAAAAACAAATAACGATGGCGCCAGGCAGACCTCTCTGGGGAGCGCATTCCATAAGTGGAGCCACTGCACAGAAGGCCCTCCTCCGGGTACTTTGCCTCCAGATGTCTCTCCCGGAGGAGGGCATCTGCTGCTGATCTCAGGGGGCTGGAGGGCAAATAGGGAAGCAGGCATTCCTTTAGATATCCAGGTCCCAAGCCATTAAGGGCTTTGTAGGTGATAACCAGCACCTTGAATTGGGCCTGGACTTCGATGGGGAGCCAGTGAAGCTGGTAGAGGACTGGGGTTATATGATAAAGATAATATAGATCTTTGTATCTTTATGAATATCTTTATATAAATAAAGGCCGAAATGCTTTCCCCTGTCTCCCAGAAGGGATGGGGAAGGATCACACAACATGAGAAAAGCCATGCTGGATCAGACCAAAGGTCTATCTAGTTTTCCACCTCCAGTCTGCCTTACTCAGAGTTTAGCTCAAGAGCTGCTCTGCTAGCTTATTATTTTTTCAGTGTTTAGTCTGCAGCCTGGTTCCATCCTGGTCCAAGCAAAATCTGCCCCTCTGGTACAGGCCTGTCTTTTCCAAAAATGGTCTGCATTGTCTAGCCAAAACCAGAAGTTCTTAAATTCCTGTTTTTCAAATTTTGCGGGGAAAAAAAAGGTGAAGCATGTTTCTTCATTGGTTGTGTTATATTTTAACATGCATGCTGTCTATAGAGTTTTTGCTATAAAATGATTCATAAATGAATAAAACTCATTGAATATCTAAATTCCTCCTCCTGACACCACAGTCCCATCTGCACATTGGGATTCCTCGGCTTTGCCTGTCTGGCTGGACCTGCATGTGGAACTGCTGCCTTGGGACCCCAGTGATAGGTAGTAGGCAGCATATAAATGGAAGTATAAATAAATGAATAAACTGTTGACCTGGCAGAGAAAGTCACATTAGAGACACCTTACCTTTCATCCTTCTACCTCGCCACCTAAATTTGGCTTCCAGGACCATGTAACTACATGTCCCCGTGTCACTGGCCCCAGCATGGACAAGAGCCACTGATTCCCGCTTGCCGCTATCTGTCAGGCTACCTAGATGCCAGGTGATATCCACAGCCTTCACCAGGGCAGCTTACCATGCAGCCTGCGTGCCCATCATAAACCCAGTGACGGAACGTCTCACCCCGCAGCCCGCCCACCTCTCAGAGGTACATTCCCAACGGGACCTTATATTTGCTTGTTTTCTGAGGATGGAGTACTTTCTGTGGAAACAATTCCCTCTTCCTCAAAAGGACAGCCATTTTCCGCAAGATCAGTCTGCTCCCTGACAGCAGTCACCCCGAGACTGATATGCCATATCATCTCCCTGAGGGTCCGATCTGCTGGCCCTTATGCCTTCCTCAGCTGCTCGAGGTCTCTGACATGAGCTTGCAGGAAACACTTGTGTTCCTCTAGAGCAGTGACTGAGTGCCCAAACCCACTTACTTATCGCAAAGTGCCGACACTCCAATAAAACCTGAAAACTGCGGTTTTAGTTTAGAAAAAACAACTCTCAGCCAGTCCGAGCAAATATATATATACATCCCTGGCAGTGCACTGACCGGCCATGCAAACCCTCGGATGAGGTGCAGCTAATGAGTCGCAGCTCGTGACGTCATCACCTGGCACCAGTACTTCTTTCTGAGCATGTGCATGGCCTCTATGTGCGCTGTTATCCGATGCTTGGCTGCTGGGGCGATGCTGGTGACTTGCCTCGCATGCTAACAGAGAGGGCAATTTTGAAAACACCATCCTTAAGTAGCTTTCTCTGCACTGTTCATCATTTCTGCCCATTCTAAACACATTCTACCCATCAAAATCGTACCAGGACATCTCGTTTTTCTAACCCTAATCTTACCCTGGTGCACTCCCCTAACCCTAACATATGACTAAAGTTCCATTGAAAAGAGGGTGATTTTGAAAAAGTCTTTCTTGAGTAGCTTTCTCTGCACTGCTCATCATTTCTGCCCATTCTAAACACATTCTACCCATCAAAATCGTACCAGGACATCTCGTTTTTCTAACCCTAATCTTACCCTGGTGCACTCCCCTAACCCTAACATATGACTAAAGTTCCATTGAAAAGAGGGTGATTTTGAAAAAGTCTTTCTTGAGTAGCTTTCTCTGCACTGCTCATCATTTCTGCCCATTCTAAACACATTCTACCCATCAAAATCATGCCAGGACACCTCGTTTTTCGAACCCCAACCCTACCCTGGTGTACACCCCTAACTCTAATATAGGGCTAAAGTTAGATTGATTTTGAAAAAACCTTCCTTGAGTAGCTTTTTCTGTGCAGCTCATCATTTCTGCCCATTCTAAACACAATAAAACCTGAAAACTGAGGTTTTAGTTTAGAAAAAACACCTCACTGCCAGTCCAAGCAAATATATTAGCAGGGAATCGTCGGGATGGCAGCCAGTGACAAGCGGGGTCCCCCAGGGCTCTGTCCTGGGGCCGATCCTGTTTAATCTTTTCATTAACGACATGGAAGAAGGGGTGAACAGTCTGCTGATCAAATTCGCAGACGACACTAAAACTGGAGCAGTGGCCACAACTGAGGAGCAGGTACTCCAGTTCCAAAAGGACCTGGACAGACTATGGAAGTGGGCAGGAGACAACAGGATGGCATTCAATGTGGAGAAGTGCAAGGTCTTGCACTTGGGGCATAGGAATAGCTGTCATAAGTACAGGTTAGGGGACAAGTGGCTGGAGAGCAGCACTTGTGAAAGGGACCTCGGGGTACTGGTTGACCGCAGGCTAAACATGAGTCAGCAGTGTGATGCGGTGGTCAAGAGGGCGAATGCCACCCTTGGTTGCATAGCCAGAAGTGTGGCTTCTAGATCAAGAGAGGTATTACTACCACTCTACATGACTCTGGTGCGCCCGCAACTGGAGTATTGTGTTCAGTTTTGGGCCCCTCATTACAGAAAGGATATAGCCAGGTTGGAGTCAGTGCAGCGTAGGGCCACAAGGATGGTGGCTGGTTTGCAGGGGATGGGGTATGAGGCGAGACTGAGGGAACTGGGTCTCTTCAGCCTGGAGAAGAGGAGACTCAGAGGGGATATGTTGGCAACATACAGGTATGTGAGGGGGTGTCACATGGAGATGGGGAGAGGCCTGTTCTCCCCTGCAGAGGAAAGCAGGACGCGCTCCAATGGAGCAAAGCTCAGGGAGCCAAGGTTCAATTTGGATGCCAGGAAGCACTTCCTGACAGTTAGGACCCCGAGGGTGTGGAATGGGCTTCCACGGGAGGTCGTTGAGGCCCCATCGGTGAGGGTGTTCAAAGATAGGCTGGACATGCACATGGTGGGCATGTCATGAGCGGAGCCGGCTGGTGCCGGAGGTCAGACTAGATGGCCCGGGAGGCCCCTTCTGACTCGCTCTGTTTCTATGTTTCTATGTTTCTATATATACTTGGCAGAGCACTGACCAACCATGCGAAAGCTCGGATGAGTTGCGGCTAACAAATCGCGGTTTGTGAGATCACCTGGTGCCGCTACTCCTTTCTGAGCATGCGCATGGCCCCTATGTGCACTGTTATGCACGTATGTTGGGGCGTTGCTGGGGCGACTTGGCTTGTGTGCCGACAGAGGGCTCTGCATACCCACTGTGGCACGGGTCCCATCGGTTCGCCACCGCTGCTCTAGAGCCAGGAACTACTTACAACAAGCTGGCATCCACAATTTCTGCCGAGCTCCATCTGTCAAAGTTGCACTGAATAGCTCCCACTCCAGGCTGGCTTTCTACCTGCACAGCTGTTCCTTTTATTGCTATCACTGATTTTGTTTACCTGGAAGACCAATTTGGTTGCTTGCAGAAGGCAGAGAAGGACTGACTCACCTGGCTTGGGTGCTCCACTCACCTCAGTGCGTCACTCGTGTGCACGGCTGTTTTGTGCTTGCTTGTCTGACTCGCCCCATTTCCATCTTGCTTTGTAGGGTGTTGGGAAGATGGGAGGAGGAGGAGCACCTGCCTGAGTGACTCGGGTGCCTTCATGGAACCTTGCCCCACACCCAGCCACACCATGGGGATCGCCAGGG
This sequence comes from Varanus salvator macromaculatus, assembly GCA_023646645.1. Lineage (NCBI taxonomy): Eukaryota > Metazoa > Chordata > Lepidosauria > Squamata > Varanidae > Varanus > Varanus salvator. Next base: position 105,352,702 of record JAIXND010000765.1, on the reverse strand, counting down.
AAACGACAGGCCCAGCAGGTGGAGGTGCAAGCCGGAGCCTTTGCACGGAGCCTTGCCCAAAGAACCCTCGCTGGGGCGGGCCAGCTGCAGCGGGAACTTTCCTGAGTGAGGCTGATGCAGCAGCAGCCCTCCCTCTAGAAAGCTGTCCGCAGGAAGAGAGGCGGGAGCAGCCGAGCCCCAGGAACAAGCAAGCGGGGCCAGGAGCGGCTGGTGGGGAGTGCCTTCTTCCAGAGCAGCAAGCGGAGGCGGCAGGGACCCCTCTGGAGCCCCTCGGTAGGTGTCAGTAGCTGCCCTGGGAAGGATGCCTTGACCAAGGGAACAATTCACTGTGATCCAGAGAGCCGCACAGAGGGAAGTTCAGAGCAGGGGCCTCTCCTGCCCTTTTTCCGCACACTCACTGGACAGCCTCTCCGAGGGTGGGGACTCTCCGGGGCGGCACGGGGCGGCTCACGGGAGGCCACAGGGGACGGGCGCCTTGCAGAACCAGGCCGGAGCGCTGTACAAAAAAGCGCCCGCTGAGTGAGTCCTGCAGGCGTGAGCCTGTCTCCTCTCGTGCACACGCTCCTCAGGGAGGAGGGGGCCCTGTCTGATGGGAGGCCCGCTGTGCAGAAGGCCCAGCCCCAGGGGCAGCCTGCAGGTCTTGTGGCACTGGCGCCTGCAGAACTGCGACACACCGGGAGCTGGGGAGGATGTGGGTGCCCCCCGTGGCTGCAAGGACAAGGGCGGGGTGAGGAATGAGCCGGGTGCCCTGCTGGGCTGTGTGGGGAGCGCCATCTTCTGAGGTCTGCGGGCCTCGTGCGGGCAGTTGAAGCTGAAAGGGTAAGGACAGCCGGCCGGGATCCAGGCACGAGTGAGTGGCAGAACTAACGCAGCTTCTTCCTTTCCAAGCAGGTGAACAGGATGCTTCCCCCACCCGAGTCCTGGAGTGTCCTGAAGAGGCACTGGCAACAGTTCCATCCGTACAGAAGCGTTCTCGTGGGCGGAAGCGGAAGAAGGCTGCTGCCCGCAGAGGCCCCAGCCCCAGGGAACCTCCCAGAGTACCAAGCGAGGGCCCAGGGCCCTCGCAGAATGGCCCCTTTCCTCCCGTGAGAGTGCCAAAGAAACGAGGGCGCAAGTCCAAGGCGGAGCTGCTCCTGCTGAAGCTGTCGCAGGGCTTGGAGTGCCAGGCACACGACCAGAAGCCGCGGGCAGGCAGGGAGGACGCAGACAGCCTCGAGGCGACCCCGGAAGGGGGCCGGCCCAAGCGTAGAGCGGCAAAAGTGTAAGCCGGGGAGGGGTGCTGGTCTGCCCTCTTTGGGAAGCTGGGCAGGAGCGGGAGCAAGGCAGGGAGAGGGAGGCACCCGGGCAAGTTGCGCCCCTCCGTGCTTGCCCTCCGCGTGAGCACTCTGGAGCCCTCAGCACTGGAGCCCAGAGGTGGGGGGCCTGATTCAGACTCGCAGGTGTTGTGGGCCTGCTTTTCTAAGAATGCGCACAGGCGGGGGACTATAAGTGGCGATTCAAAATAAGATGCGGCATTTTGCCTGGTGGCTGGTTTAGGCGGCGCTGTAGGGGCGAGTTGACTCTCTGCCATCCCAGTGACCTTACGTCCACGTGGACTGTCCCAGCCCTTTACCTGGGTGCCTGGGGAGGGCACGACGGCTCGGTTCTTGACCTCATGGCCCACCCCCTCCCCAGAGCCCTCCTTTACCTGCAGGAGCTGGCTGAAGAGCTGACCTCCGTGTACCAGGCCCCCGCTGGCGACGAGAGCGCAGAGAACAGCCCCGAAGAACCCGGCCGAAAGCGGCGCAGCCAGAGGCAGCAGGAACCGAGGCTGGAGGATGCAGACTTTGTCCCCTCCGAGGACGGGCTTCTGCACGATGAAGAGGAGGAGGAGGAAAGTGACTTCCTCCTGAGCGAAGCCTCAGAGTCTGAGCTGGAGTCCGGCCTGCGTGGAGCAGCGGTAATCCAGCCCTGAAGTGGCTTCCTGGCGGGAGGGAGGCTCTGCCTGGTGGGGCCGAGCTTGCCCTCCCCGCCTTCTCCGGGAGGGCTTCTTGCCTCAGTGTGGGCAGCTGCCTGCCGCGGGCCTCTCATCCAGATCTCCTCCTCCTCCCCAGAGGTCCAAGGCGCACTGCCGGGGATTTGCCTCCAATGGCTTGCACAACTCCATCATGGCTCCCCTGTCAAAGTCCCTCACGACCACGCACCACTTGTGAGTGTTGGGCTTTTTCACCATTTCTGCCTTTCGCGATAGCTGCGGGAGCGGGGCTGGGAGGGAGGCAGCGACTGCTGTGTGTGGGGCGGTGCAGTGCGGCTGCCCCAATGCTCAGTGCCTGCACTGCGCATCTGCTGCAGAACTCTTGCCGGCGTCTCTGGCCACTCTTGTTGCCTCGAGGAGATGGGCTCCCCAGTGGCAGTGGCCCTTGGCAGGGCTGTCGGGTGGTGGCAAGGCACGAGTAAGTGTCTGGTGGCTGGTCAGTTCCCTGTGGCAGAAAGCGGCCCGTCGTCTGGACCGAAGGTGCCTTTGCCTGGGTGAACATGCACCCCATCTTGCCCAGAAGGCGTGGGGACGATCACCCGGGTGCTGCCAGAGCACCTGGTACATGCCTTTGAAAGGAAACGTGTCCCTTGGCAGGGTCCCTTCAGAGTTGGGAAGTTTGACCCATGATGCTGGACCAGTGCGGGTCTGTGGACTGGAAGGTCATAAAGGATCGTGAAGACAGATCTCGCGGGAGATGGAATTGTTCCCGCCCTCTAGGAGAAAGATGATTTGTTTCACAGTTTTCCTCAGATCTTCGAAAACAAACGAGATCTGGCCACTCGCCCTGCAGGACAACCAGTCGCGCTCTTAAATAGGCTCAGAAGAGCGCAGGAGGCTGCAGGGTCCCACATCCTGCTTGGCACAGGACACCCAGCTAAAGCATCGCCCCCAGGTGGCTGTCCAGCCACGCCCCGAATGGCTCTTGTGTGGGAGAGCCCCAAACCTCCCGGGTTGTGGTGCCCGCCTGATACTAGTGAGAATCTGGCGCCCTGCAGCGTAAGCCCATTATTCCATTTCCTGTGTGAGATCCTGCCCTTCCGCTTTGTGCCAGCCTTTCAAGTACTCGCAAATGATACAAAACTGGGTGGAATAGCAAACACCCTGCAGGACTGTGAAGATCCAGGGCGAGTCTGATGAGCTTGAATGCTGTGCTGAAAGCCACACACTGAGATTCAGGAGAGACAAGTGCCGCCTCCTCCACCTCGCAAAGAAACCAGGCGCACTGATGCCAGACGGGGGATGCGTTGCGCAACGGAACTGAAAAGGAAAAAGGCCTTGGAGCGACTGTGGACAGCAGGCGAAATAGGAGCCAGCAATGCGATGCAGCTGCAGAAAGGGCAAACGCAACCTTGGTAGGGATTAATAGAAGCATCCGTTCCAAAACACATGAAGTAGTATTTTCCCATATGCTTCGCTAGTCAGACCTCACCTGGAATCCTGTGTCCAGTTCTGGGCACCAAGGCAGGAAAGAGGCAGGAAAATTAGGGTCCAGAGGAGGACAAAAATGATCCTGGGCTTTGAAACACTGCCCTGTGAGGAGAGACTGCGAGAACCAGGCATGTACAGCCTTGAGAAGAGAAGGCTGAGGGGGGAGCATGATTCCACCTTCTGTGTACCTCAAAGGCTCTCAGAAACAGGAAGGTCAGGATCTCTTCTTGCCGATACCAGAGTGTAGGACACGGAATAACCAGTTGCCACCACCCAGATTCTGGCTACATATCGGGAAAAGCTTCCTTGCTGCCGGAGCAACACGGCAGTGAAGCCAGTTGCCTGAGGTTGGTGGGCTCTCCCCCACTGGAGGCTTTCAAGGTGAAACTGGACAGAGTGGGGTGGTACAAAGTGGCGGCCTGCACCCACAGAGGGTTGGACTGGATGACCTCCTTGGCCTCTTCCAGCTCTGCCCTTCTATGATTCTAAGATGGGGAATACTTAGCTCAGCAGCACTGGAAGTGGGAAGGGTCTCGGAATTCTTGGATGACAAGCTGAAGGTGGTCAGCAGTGTGGTGCAAATGCCACCTTCAGCTCCGTTATGAGAAGCATCGCTTCCAGGTGCCGGGAGGGGCTGCTTCCGCTCTGCTCAGCACTGCTCAGGCCCCGTCTGGAGAACGGTCTCCAGGTCAGGGCACCACACTTTTTGGAAAGATGTGGACGAGCTGGAAAGAGCTTCGGCGGGAGGGGGGGACAGCAAGGAGGATCCCGGGACTGGGAACAGAGCCCTGGGAGGAGAGGTGGAAGGCACTGGGCCTGTTTAGCCCGGAGAGGAGGTTGGGGGAGATGGGGGCACGCTGCAAGTGCCTGGAAGGCTGTCACGGAGAGGAGGCCCCGGATCCCTTCCTGGCCATCCCGGAGTGCAGGACACGGAATAATGGGCTCAAGTTGCAGGAAGCCGGGCTCTGGCTGGGCAGCAGGCAGGAGGGCCTGGCCGTGGGGCCGTGCGACAGTGGAGCCCATGAACACGGGAGGGGTTGGGCTCTCCCACCCTGGAGGCCTGCAGGATGCAACTGGACAGCCATCTGAGAGGGATGCTTGGCCACCTGTCCCCCTCCAGTCCCACTGTTGTGCGATTTCAGGAACCTGAAGCAAGGGGAGCCCCGTGCTCTGTTGTCGCGGCTTTCAAGTTTCTCCTTGAAGCGTCCAGGATGATGTCTGTCTGGGGGGCTTGGGGCTGTGGGGGTGTTACCTTCTTGGCCTGCAATAGTGATCCTTTCAGAGCTGTGCGTCCTCGTGACTGCTTCTGGCCCTCTCACCCCCAGGCGCGAGCAACTCCACTCTCACTGGGAGTTTCCCGAATGGCTCCCCTCTGCCCGGCAGTGGGCCTTCCTCTCCGAGAGGTGAGAGTGCCACCTGCAAGGCGGTGCCAGGGGGGTGGCGGGGGAGGGACAGGCTCGCATGGGTGCGGGGGGTGCTGACTCCTGCAGGGCCTGGGGACGGAGGTGCTCTCCGCCTGCCGGAGGGGGCTGAGCAACTGCAGGCCTCCGAGGGGCAGGAGGGGCCAGATGTGACCAGCCCTGAACTGACGTCCCGCGGTGTTCTCCTTCCCCTTTCAAAGCCAAGCAGAGAAATACCTCCCTGCTGAGACCAAGTCTCCGCTTTTCTCCATCCAGCGGGAAGGCTTGGAAGAAGACGGCGGTGCTCTGTACCGAATTAACAGGTGCGCGCGTGTGTTTGCGTTGTGTCTCGCTTTCAGCCGGAGGTCATCTCCCCAGCTCAGTGGAGACACGGACAGGCATGCATTGACTTACCTGGTTTTTGGTAGCTTTTATATTCGCCTTTTCCCCTCGTGCAAGGAAGCCAAGTTGGCTCTTGTGGCCCTCCTGCTCTCCCGTTTTATCCTCACAACAGGCTTGTGCAGCAAGTTAGGCTGGGAATCAGTGAGAGGCCCCTCGTCACCCCAGGAACTTGTGGCAAAGGGGGCTGGAAGCCAGCCAATCCCCACACGCCACCCCCCCGCCCCGAAAACAAGAGGGACAGCGAGCCTTTCCCAGCCGAGTAGGCCAGTCGGGCACTTCCTCTTGCTCCTCTGAAGATGTGGGGGGCCATGACTGGGGCTGTGTTGTTCTCCCCATGGGCCTGAAATGGGTCAGAATCAAGCGTGTGCCTCCACTGGGCATGATGGAGTCATTCAAATTACTGTGCAGAGGCAGCCAGTTAAGGCCGGAGGAGGAGGGATGGAGATGGGGCCGGGCCTGGGACATCCAGGGAAGCCAGCCCTGCCTGCCCTTCCAGGATGGCCGGAGGAAAGCGTGGGATGCTTCAGTGGCCGGAGGAGCTACTGGCCTCCGCTGTCTGTGGTGGAAGGGGACGGCGGGTGTTGGGGCACAAGGGGGCACTGTCTCCCGTGGACGCTTCTCCTGGCGGCTGGCGTGCACCTTGCACAGGTCCCTCCCTGTACCGTGAGGAGCGAGAGTATCTTTCAGCTGGGGTGCCTGGCTTTGTCTGGTTGGCCAGTGCTCCTCCCCTGCTTCTTCAGGCTCTGGCCTGATTTGCTAAATGAGTGGGGGGCGGGGGACAGCCTTCAGTGGGGGGTCACGGGGAAGCAGCTGCACCTCTGGGCAGCTGGCTCTCTCCAGCCGCTCTCCTGCCACTGCCGGCGTGAAGGGGAGCCCAGTCAGGCAATGGCACCCACCTCACTGCAGCAGAGAACTGCTGGAGGGGGAGAGGCCAGACTCGAGCGGGGGGGGCGCACAGCCCACCCTGCCCCGACCCTCCCTCTGCACACTGCCGGCCTGCGAAGCGGCCCCCGGCCGGCTTGCTTTGGCGGGACAGAGCTGCCTTGGTGCTGAGCCAGCTGCAGGCCTGCGAGGGGGGAGGCAGGCAGGGGCCCCCACTGCTGCCGGGCGGGGTGGACCTGGAGGGGTGCGGCGCTCGCGTCAGCCCCTGGCCCATGCCCCAGAGCAGTGACCCCCCCTTCCCCTCCCGGCAGGTTTAACGCCTTGCAGCCCCACAGGGAGCGCCTGGACCTGACGTTCTTCGTTGGCGGGCCTGTCTGGGCGGTGGAGTGGTGCCCCACCCCGGAAGGCTCCCGGGCGGCCCAGCATGTCGCCGTCTCCTGCAACCCTGGCATGGATGAGCGGCACACTCTGGTGGGCATCCACAAAGGACCGGCGCTGCTCCAGCTCTGGGAGCTTGGACCCCTCCAGCAAGATGCAGGGTGAGCCTGTGGCAGGAAAGGCGGCCTGCCGCCCGCCTCCCCGAAGCCCCTCCGCAGCAGGGTCCTTTTGCCTCACCCCAGGAAGCCAGGCATCCCGGCACCAGCTCACGGCCTGCTGCCGCCATTGCCCCAGGCCAAGCCCAGGCTCAAAGGTGCCCTGGAACAGCTCGTGGCATCCAGGCCCCAAGAGTGGGAGCAGCCAGTGTGCCAGGCCAAGCCCGCCCTTTGCCTGCAGGGGGAGCACAAGAGAGGTGTGGGGGCAGGCCGTGTGATGGGAGAGGAGCCATGGCTACAGCCCCTTCCCTCTGTCCATCCTGGAGGCTCGGCATCACCCACGGGGGGAAAGTGGGCTGTGTGGTGGGGGGGGGGCTTTCCCTGCAGCACCTTGCCTTCCCTCCCCAGGTCAGCCACCAAGCCCGGGCTGGCCTATGCCATTGCCACCGACCATGGCTGCATCTGGGACATGAAGTTCTGCCCCAGTGGAGCCTGGGAGCTGCCTGCCACCCACCGCAAGGTAAGGGCCGGGGCCCCAGGGAAGAGGTTGGGCTCCCTAGTGCGTGGCTGCTGGCAGCCCTGTGCTCCGCTCGGCTCCATTCCTGGGGGCTCTCGTTTCTTTCGTGCAGGCCCCGCAGATGAGCCGGCTGGGGCTGCTGGCGGTGGCCTTCTCTGACGGCAAGGTGCTGCTGTACAGCCTTCCTCACGCGGAGCCGCTGCGTGCCTGCAGGAGAGCCCAGGCCACGGGTGAGCAGAGGGCGGGCAGGGCGCTCCCGGGCTCTCTGGCCCTGTGCTCTGCCCGTCGCGCCGTCTGTGCGGGGCTGCCTCCTGCGGGGTGGCCGGTTGGCTCTTCCTCTCCAGCGGGACGTGGCAGCCCGGGGGCTCCGGCAACGCATTGGCCAGACTCGGTGGTGGCCAGGAGAGCTGTGGCCGTCCCGCCCGCAGGCAGTGCATCGACCCACCGTGGCTCTTGGACAGAGGATTGCCCTGCCCCGCCCCGCCCCGCCCCGCCATGTGTGCCTGCTCCTGGAGAATTCCCGACATGGCACCGAGCCCGGGCAGCCGCTTGCCAGGTGGCGGCCAAAGAGGTGGCAGGATCCTCGCCCGACCTTCCGCTCCCCGTTTCCCAAGAGGGCTGCGTGCTGAGCTCCCCGCCGCTTCTCTCGTTCATGCAGTGGCCCCTTTGCTCTGTCTCTCCATATCTTTGCAGGCAGCAGCCGTGCCCCCACTTCCGCCGCTGCCCCTTCCCCCACCCTGCATGAACACAAAGGCTGCCTCGCCCCCCCCCCCACGCCCAGCAGCCTCGCCGTGCTCAGCCAGCCAGATCAGCTAATGGTGCTTGTAATGACATCTGTCTGCAGGAATGATGGATGATGATGAGATGGTGGGCACTCAGCCTGGGCCCTCGATGGCGAGAGCAGCCAGCCGTCCCCAGGGAGCCTGGCCGGCGCTCCGAGCCCCTCCCCCATGCCACGTCGCACAGCAGGGAGTTTCGCTCGCTCCCCTCAGCCGCCCTCCCGCTTCCTTTTGGGCCCCTGGGACTGGCGGGGCCTCAAGCCGTCCTCAGCCACTCCGGGGCCAGCTGACTCCTGATCTGCCAGGCAAACGGAGCCCAGCCAAGGGGGCCTCGCATGCAGGTGCCCAGCCAGCCACACACTGTGCCGCTGCCCCAGGCGACCGAGGACCCTGCGGGCGGATTGGGGCAGGGCTTCCTGGAGGGCACCGTCCCGCTCCTGCGGTGGGCAGGCGAAGGCCTCAAGCGGCTCCCGCAGTGGCTGCCCAGCAAGCCCCATCCCCAGCAGAGGTGCTGCCCAGCCGCCGTGCTTAGAGGCTGCTGGGGCGCTCCTTTCTGGATTTGTCTGATCGGAACGGGTCGGTGGCCAGCACTGCTTGTGGCTACCCTAGTTTGGTTGCCACACAAGTGCCCTGGCTGCCCCGGCGCCGCCTGGTCCAGCCTTCGGAACGAGGGCATTGGCAGAGCCCTTGCAGAAGCGGTCTGCCCCCATGGCGGGCTCAGCCCTTCCCCATCTAGATTGGTGGGAACTGACGGCCCCCTTGCATTGTTTGTTTCCACATTTAATAGATTTATATGCTGCTGAACACAGAAGTTGAATTATAGTATACGTTAAAATACAGTTAGCACAGATAACGTTGCTGAAACGCTGATAGAAACCAAATTAAGCAATGTAATTACAAACAGGAAGGCTGAGCAGAGCATTCAGTTAGGGAAGGCCTGGTAAGAAATGAGACTTTAATTGGCACCTGAAGCATGAACTGGTCGGTGCTTCCGAGAAGGCGGGAAGGCCCACTTCCTAGTGGCCGTGAGATGGCCATCCGCAGGGCATGGGGCCAACAGACCCCCTCCAGGGATCTTAATGCTCTCACAGGGCTGTGCCAGGGAAGGAGGCCTGCAGGGGAGCCTGGTCCCATGCGTGTGAGGAGCACGACCTTGTGCTTGATTCAGCGGCTGCCTCGGTACCCAGGCAGCCTGTGCGCAGCCAGGCACCTGCGCAGCACCCTGGCCGCCTCGCTCAGCCCCTGCTGCAGCTGCCACAGCTGGAGCCAAGCGCAAGCACAAGCGCAGCCGTGGCATGGAGCATGATCTCTCTGGGAGGCTCCCACGTGCCTGTCCATGCCAGGGAAGGGGCAGAGGTGGTGATGCCAGCCTGGAGCTGTGCTGTGGGCCCCTTGTTGCAGACGTCGCTGGGCCTGCAACGAGCAAGGCGTGTCCCGGCATACCCAGGCGGCATGCACGCCCTTCCTGGGCAGAGTGGTCCCGCCTGAGGCAGGCGGGTCACCATTCCCTGCACCTGGGAACCCGGTGCCAGCGGAGGCTCTGTCTCAGCAGCATTTTGCTCAGGTCGGAGGGCCTTTTCCAAGGTAGCGCTGCCTCCAGACACTAGTCCAAATAGGCGCAGCGTTTCCTGCCTCGGCTGTTGCGGAGAAGCCCAGCTGGGAGTTGCCGGTGTCCTGCGGCTGCCCCCATGCTCCTCATTACAGCTTCCGGCAGTCTCACGTGGATGCCGGCTGGCAGGAAGGAGTTCTCCTCTGCCAGCAGTTGCGTAGCCGCTCCCAAGCAGAGTGTTGGGCTGGCGTTTGAGCCAGTGGGCCTGCAGCTCCATCTTTCTAGGATGACACAGAGTATCTGGCTGCAGAAACTTGACCCTCGGCCAGAAATGGCCCTCACTGCCCATTGAATGGGCGGCTTGCCAGGAGAGAGGGCTGCTGGCAAGGCGGGCATTCTGAGTTGGCTCTGTGACTGAAGGGGCGAGCGGCAGCGCTTCCCTTCTGGGCGGCAAGCTCATTCCCAGCATGGGCACAGGCTGCCCTGGTCTCCACACGGAGGCGAGCTCAGCCTGAGCCCGTGGCCACCCACCCGCCATTTCCAGCTGGAGAGTGGGGATAGTCTGGCTGAGCCGCGCGGCTTGCTGGCTGGCCTCCGGCTGGGGTGAGGCAGGTCCTGCCTGGCACCGGCTCGTCAGGTGGTGTGTTTGCAAGACCGCCTGGGGTGGGAGTGAGGGTCCTTTTGCTTGTGACGCTGTAGGGGAGCCCCGCAGACTGGGGGAGCTCTCCTCAGCTGAGGGGAGCCGATTGGTCCCGTCCAGCACTTGAGGGTCACCGAAAGGGAAGTCATGCACTCAGATGGGCTACTCTTCGCGCCTCACGGCGTCAGGAGGGACGGGGCTTGCGCTAGCTGCTTCCCACCTGACCCCACCTCTTTCCCCCCGCAGGTGAGCTCTCCTCCCGGCACACCATCTGCAAGGTATGGCTCAGGCATAGTGTGACCGGGGACTTGCACGATGCCTGGGCGTTGCGAGCGGCTGATTCTCCAGGGAAGGCACATCCGGGGCGTCCTCAGGGCAGCAGCCTGCCGAGGTCCAGTCCAGATGGGGGAGGGCGGTTCCTTCCCTTGGGCCATCAGCCCGCCTGGAGGGACGGACTGGCCGGTTCCCCCTCTGGCCCCCATGCCAGCAAGGAGCATGCCACGCCTCCGTGAGCCGCTTCCCCTGCGGGCCGTGATGCTCCGCCATGCCCAGCCCAGCCCTCTGGCCTTTCTGCATGCCAAGCTGAGGCTATTCCGAGTGCCGGTCCTCCTGCAGCGGCCCTTCCTCATGACAGGCGCCACGTCTTCTTCCGGGCAGGTCCAGTGTGTGGCCACCCTGCAGGTGGGCTCTATCCAAGCCGGGGGCTCCTCCGAGTGCGGCCAGTGTTTCAGCCTGGCGTGGATGCCGACCAAGCCACACCGGCACCTGGCAGCCGGCTTCTACGATGGTGAGAGTGGAGGGGCCTGAGAGCGGGTCGGCGCAGGAGGGGCTTCCTCTGGCTCGTGGTCCGGCTCACCACACCAGCTCTGCCCCCCACAGGCACCGTGGCCCTCTGGAACCTCTCCAGCCAGTCTCTGCTGCAGAGGGTGCGCCAGCCGGACGGCTCCCTGAAGCTGTACCCCTTCCGCTGCTTCCTGGCCCACGACCATGCTGTGCGCAACATCCAGTGGTGCAAGGCGAACAGGTGGGGGCACCAGTGGCCCCGGAGAGGCTGGGGCCCTCCCACCCCCCACGAGGGCTTCCTGGGTGGCAGTCACCCCCCACTGCAGCGGGGAATTCTCCAGCCGGAGATGCCGGCCCTCTCCCACGTTCCCCTCCCACTCCGGGCCACTGAATCATCCCACGTCCTGGATGCTGCCTCAGGGCAGCCTGAGACTTGCCGGCTCCCGTCGTGTCCCCAGGTGCTTTCTGTGGGCCTCCCCAGACCACGCCTGAGCTCTGCTCCCTCCGGCTGGGAGGCAGCCTTGGCAGCAGCGCCACTCCAGTGGCTGGGCTGTGCATCTGCTCTGGGTGGCCATTGTGCCATGGGGCTCGGTGAAAGCGTGCCCCCCCCACCCCGAGCCCCTGCCTTCGGGAGCCGGGCAGGCGCTCGGCCAGGGAGCTGCAGCCCCTCCCTCTGGTTTGCTCCTAGCGACTTCATGGTGACCGCAGGGAATGACCGCAAGATCAAGTTCTGGGACTTGCGCCGGCCGCACGAGCCTCTCAACAGCATCAAGCGCTTCCTGAGCACAGAGGTCGCCTGGCTGCTGCCCTACAGTGGCGTCACGGTCGCCCAGGACAACTGCTACGCCTCGTGAGTAGCCAGCCGTGGTGGCGTGGGGAGGGCACAGCTCTGTTGCTGCTCTGGCTGCCCCCTGGCCAAGCCAAGCCGAGTGGGGGTGCCTGGTGCTGCTCAGCCTGTCCCGCGGAGCCGGCGTGGTTGCGCCAGCCAGAGTGAGCCCCTTCCTCGGGGTTCCGGAGGAAACTGCTCTTCCCGGTCCGGGTGGGCCTGTCCTTTCCTGCCCGGGGAGAGATGGAGGAGGCCATGTTGCCCACCCCACCCCAGCAGAACCCAGGAGAGCAGATGGAGGAATGAGCCTCGGGTGTCTCTCGGGACCAGCCCAGCACCCAGCCCTGCCCATATATGCCCTCCCGCCCCGTATGATCGGCAGCAGATGCCCTTCTCCGGGAACCCTCCGTGAGTGAGATAAGGAGGGTAAGTACCCAGAGGAGGGCTTTCTCTGCGGTGGTGCTCAACCTATGGAATGCACTCCCCAGAGAGGTCTGCCTGGTGCTGTCATTATTTGCTTTTCAGCGCCAGGCAAAGACTTTTTATTCAAAGGTTATTTTAATTGCTAATTTATTATTATTGTATTTATAGTATTTTAGTTTATAACTGAGATGGGCCAGTTTTAAATGTATTATATATCACATTGTATTTTATATTGCATATGTTGTGAGCCGCCCCGAGGCTTTGTTGCAATGGGGGCAGCATAGAAATGGTAGGTAGGTAGGTAGGTAGGTAGGTAGGTAGGTAGTTATGAATGAATGAATGAATGAATGGAAGGAAGGAAGGAAGGAAGGAAGGAAGGAAGGAAGGAAGGAAGGAAGGAAGGAAGGAAGGAAGGACGGACGGAAGGAAGGAAGGAAGGAAGGAAGGAAGGAAGGAAGAAAGATGTTTTAATCAATCAATCAACTCGTGCTGCCGGAGGGTCCAGCCCCCAGAATCCCCAGCTGGCCGCCCCGGGTCAGTGCAGCTGTCCCTGCCACAGGGCCAGTCGTGCGCTGCCCCCAGCTGACGTGGGGAGCCAGCTGTGCTACAGCCCCCCTCTGGGGGGCACCTGGCAGCAGGCAGAGCCCTCGGCCAGACGTGCATCTCATTCTTGTGCTGCAGGTACGGCCTGTGTGGCATCCATTACCTGGACGCTGGCTACCTGGGCTTCCGAGCCTACTTCGTGGCCCCGCGCAAGGGCACTGTGTGGGTAAGTCAGGTGCCCCCCAGGGGGTGTCTGCCAGGAGGGCCCCCCCCCAGCGCTCCCTCGTAACAGCAGCCCCCTGGCTCCATCCCTCTTGCAGAGCATCTCGGGATCCGACTGGCTGAACACGGTGGTGGCTGGCGATGTCACGGGGGAGCTGGTGGCTGCTGTGATGCCTGACCTCTCCATCAACCCACACAACGTGAAGCGCCCCTCGGAGCGCCGCTTTGTAGGTGTTGCCGCCACCAGGGGACGGTGGGAGAGCTCGGCCGAGAAGGTGGCCAGCAGGAACGGCCTCCTCTAAGGCCGTGCTGGGCTGAGGTGGGAGGGCGCATAGGGCTCCCCCAGTGCTTTTGCGCCGTAGAAGCTGAGGAGGCAGGTGTCTGATGGGAGGGGGTCTCGTTGCTAGCGGGGTCAACCCCCCATGTCTCCCCCCCCCCAGTCCCGCCTTGTCTGCAGCCTTCGGGGCATTGAAATGCCCCTGGGACAGGTGCTGTCCAATGGGAGCAGCGGCTCGGCAGGCTCCAGTCTCGCTTGTCCTGGAGCCCAGGGTGGCAGCAGAATCTCTGGCTCATGCTGGTTGGCCAGGGGAGGGGAGGGGATGCTGGGGCAGCCTGGCTCCCTCGCCCGGGGCTGGCAGTGCATGAGGCCCGGTCTCCGGGTGCTGGCCTGCGTCTGAGGCCGTGGCCCCCTTCGCTCCCTTCCGACAGCCCATCTGCAAGGCCAGCCTGCTTCCCTGCGAATCGCTTGGCAAGGAGGCTGTGCTGGCTGGAACCACGGAGAAGCCTCCAGTGGAGGGCCGGACATACAGCACATCAGTGGCCCAGAACTACCTCATCTTCCGGGACACAGACCTGGTGAGTGTCGGAGGAGCGAGTGGCGTGGGGGCCGGATTCGCAGGCGGGTGGAGCAGCCATGCGGGGAGGGCTGAGAAGGCCGTGGGGTCCAGTCCCTGCTCAGTGCAGGGCCTCAGACCTGGATCTTGGGGGGCGGGCAGATGCGTAAGGAAGGAGATGCTCCTTCAGATACCAGGCCCCAAACTATCTAGGGCTTTATACATCGTCATTAACACCTTGCATTGGGCCTGGGTCTCAGGTGGCAGCCAGTGCAGGCGATGTAGGGCTGGCATTATATGAACATATCTCCCGGTCCCCGTCGAAAGCCTGGCTGCTCTGGCCACTCTGGACCAACTGGAGCATCTCCAAGGGCAGCTCCATGTCGAGCATGTTGCCATAATCCATTCTGAAGGAGGTGTCACTTCAGGTAGCCCGGCCCCAAACCGTTTAGGGCTTCGAATGTTAATGTTCCCACTTCGCATCAGGCCTGGACTTCAGTTGGTAACCAGTGTAACTGTTAAGAGGACGACGTTTGGCGATGTGTTCATGTTGCCGGTCCGTCCACAGCCTTGCTGCTCTGGTTGGAACTGGCTGGAGGCTCCAGACCATTCGCTCTTCTCCAACCCCTGGCACTTCCCCTGCCCGCCCCGCCATGATCTCGCACAGGTGACAGGCAGGCAGTGGCTCTGAGCATTCTCCTGCCAGCTCCTTTGAGGCCCTATAGGGTGGAGGCCGCCGGGCCCTGGAGACCAGAAGCCATGCAGCCCAGTTAGGCTGGGTGAGCCTTGCCCATGTTCCTGTCAACCTTGAGCAGCCATCCCGCTCCTGCACTTGCACTTCCCCGTCACCAGGAAGCTCCTGGCTCTTCTTTTGTGCCAAAGTAGGGAACGAGCCCTTCCGCCTTGCTCTGTCATCCGTTATCATCTTGCCAGTCACACGGAGTAGCTGAGCCCCCACTCAGTGCTCTGTCCTTTACTTTGGACATGTCTGAAGGAGGCTTTTTGTGGCCTTTAGCATCCCTCGTGAGCCCCAGGTCATTCCTAGCTTCACCCTTCCTGGCCATGGCCTGCTCCCTGCCTCTGTCCTTCCTTCGTAGCCTGCCCTGCCTTCCTTCCACTTCCTGTGCACGTCCGTTTTTGTTTTCAGATCATCGCTAGCCTTTCTGTGAAGCCACGTGGGCTTCTTCTGTTGTCTTCTCCCTTTTTCCTTGTTGGAACTATTTGTACTTGTGCCTTTAGAATTTCCTTTTTAAAACAGTCCCATGCATCTTGGACTCCTTATCTCATTTGAGTTGCTTGCCGTGGGACTTTACTTCTCATCGTTGTGCGTTTATTAAAATGGGCTTTCTTGAATTGCAGGGTACATGTTTGGCTACATGTGGCTTTTGCTTCGTTTAGAATCAAGAACGCAAGTGAGGCACAGTCGGTTTCCCCCAGAGTCCTTGCAGCTGCTGCTTTGTCTGCGAGGTCTTCCCTCTTGGTTAGGATCAGGTTGCCTAAAGCCGTACGGCTTGTTCCTACTTCTGCTTCCCACTGGAGGAAGTTACCAGTAACACATGTTAGGAATCTCCTAGAGGGGTTTGTTTGGCAGAATTTGTCTCCCAACAGATATCAGGGAACTTGAATTCCCCCATAATGACGACCTCCTTGAAGCACTGACAATTTGCTTTTCCAAAGTTTCGTCCTCGTCTCCCCCGTGATCAGGTGGCTGGTGAAAGGCTCCAACCACCGGGCTCCTTTCATTCCTTGCTCCATGCCTATTAATCCAAGTGCTCTTGATGGGGCTGCAGGCACATCCGCCTGCGTTTCTGGGCGCCGGCTCCCTTTCTGCTCCTGCTTTTCTTCTTGAACTGTTTGTTTGTTTGTTTAGTAAGTAAACTAAGCCACCCCATTTGCCGACGCCTTGGGATGGGTTACAACAATAAATACATATAATCATATAAAAACAATATAATTGGAAACACCCTGGCCAAAGATATAAAATCAATAAATAAGCTAACAATTAAAATGCCGTTTAAATAAAAAGGTCTTGGCCTGGCGCCGAAAAACATAACGACAGTGCCAGGCGGGCCGCTCTGGGGAGCGCCTTCCATAGATTGGGTGCCACCGCAGAGAAGGCCCTCCTCCGGGTACTTCGCCTCCTAATCTCTTTCACGGAGGGCTCCCGGAGGAGGGCCTCTGCCGCCGATCTCAAGGGGCGGGGGGCACGTATGGACGCAAGCGCTCCTTCAGGTAGCCAGGGCCCAGGCCGCTAGGGCTTTGTAGGTGATAACCAGCATATCCTTCAGCTGTTGGATTCCAATCCTGGGCATCATCCCACCGAGTTTCAGTTATGCCTCTCGGGTTGTTTTCCCCCACCTGCATCGAGAGTCCAAGTTCATGCTGTTTGTTTCCCATGAGTATTCGTATGTAGACATCGACGACCACATGCTTCATGCTCTAGCTTCTTTCCCACATTTTTTGGAAGACTGCCATCTGGCACTGTCACAGCTGCTCTCTCTGTTGCAGTGCAAAGGCCTTTGCCTGTTGTGAAGCCAGGATTCAGTTGAACGACCTCCTGATTTACATCTTCATGTTGTGGCCGAACACATTGCTTCCAGTCCTTGCAAGGTGCCACCCATCCCTCGCCAGCAACCCATCTTCCAGGAAGTGTGGGCTGTGGTCCCGGAATCCAAATCTCTCGCGTCGGCACCACCTTCATAGTTTGGAGTATTTTTCCTTCCCTGTCTATTCCTCTTCCAGTAATTGGAAGAATTGAAGAGAGAACTCTTTGGGTCCCAAAGTTCTTGACTTCCCTCCCTAAAGCTTCAGAGTCTGGTGTGATTTCGCCAAAGCTCTGCCTGGCAGTGTCCTTTGTTCCCAGAAGTATAAGAAGGAAGGGGTTCGTCTCAGCGGGCCGTATGAGCCTGGCAGTCTTTCAGTCACATGCTGTCTGTGCTGCAGGGAGGCAGCTCACCTGACAACTGTGCTTCCACCCCTTGGCATCTTTGCCATTGCTCGGCTGGCCTCTCGCCTCTTGTTCGGTGTTGCACTGGAAGCCTTGCCGTTCCTCCGCCGCAGGCTGCTCTCTAGCCGCACCCTTGAGTCACTGAAAGCAGCTAGAGTGTTCCGCTGCATCAAAGCGTCTTCTAGTTCTTCCACCCATTACCCTTTTCCAGGGAGTTTCCTCCTCGTGTTTCCTTCCCTCTTCTGCCTCAGCGCACAGCTGCCTTTCTGGCTCCTGCACTGCTCTCGGCTGTTCCAGTTCCACCTTCCGGTCTTCCCTTGCAGGTGGACACTTGGTGCTCTCGCCTCTCCCCCTTGCAGGGCTGCCACCTTGTGCCTGCCGCACATGCAGGCCTCGTTGGCCTCGGGCAGGACAAGCAGTGTTGCACAGGCGTTGTGGGTCTCCTCTCCTGGCGAGTCTTTCTGCTCTCAGTACGTTTGAGTTGGGAGCCTGTGATTAGACTCAAGGCTGAGAAAGGGGCCAGGGCTCTGCTGTGGCTCCAGGAGCCTTTGATACTGGCGCCGAGCTCCACTGCACGTCCCCAGTGGGGCTGGCCCAGAGGGGGAGGTGTCACCAGGGGGTGTCCAGGGAGGGCTGTCAGCTGCACCCCAGCGGAGGAGCCTGGGACTCCCACTCCCCACCCGTGTCCCGCCTGCCCTTCTGTGGCGCATCCCTTGCTGACCAGGCCATGAGCCCCCCAGTGCCCCTGACAATGGGAGTTGCGGCGCCTGCCCTCAGCAGCCTTTCTCCATCTGTCCCCCCAGAGGAGTTTCAAGCACTTCTTCAAGCGGAAGCCCCGGAAGCCGGTGCTGGGAGCAGAGGTGAAGGAGGGGGACGGCCTGGGACGGCTGCAGTTGGAAGCCGTGCACAAGGTGAGACGGGAGGCCGAAGGTGGCCTGCCGATGGCCGCGGGCTGCGCCCTTGCTCTGTTGTGCGTGCAGGTTGTGCGTGCAGGGCCAGCCTCTGGTGCCCCAGCACCTCCCCGCTGGCCTGGCTCGCTGGCCTGCCCACCCCTCCTGGGGGCAGGCAGGATGTCGGGAGGGGATGCCTCCGCTTCCCGGCTTCTCACTCCAGCTCCCTTCCCCGCAGGTTCGCTTCAGCCCCAACTTGGACTGCCACAGCTGGCTGGTCTCGGGGGGCCAGTCCGGCCTTGTGCGGCTTCACTGCCTCCGTGCACTGGCCTCCCCCGCCAGCCGCAAGCTCCTGCTCGATTGCCAGGTGCAGTTCAGCGCCATCTTCGACGCAGAGGGGCCTCCAGCAAGCACCCCTGGGGAGCGTGGCAGCGGCAGCTGAGCAGCACTCAGGGCAGGTCTCTGACAGCGGCAGCTGTCGCCGCGGGATCACTGGCATCCTCCGGAACGGCGTAGCACTGGCAGCCGGCGGACGGGCGGGCCAGCCAGAGCTGCAGCGAGGCCAGCCGGACCGAGCAGAGGACAGCATGGGACAGCCCAAGCTGGCCAGGGAGGGCGCCCCCTTTGTGGGGGGGGCAGAAGAGAAGGAGCCTGCCCCCTCCCGCCCCCAGCCATGTGGCCGGGCCTTCCGCTCTCACGCTCTTCCCTGCGCAGGACACGCGGCTCCGGCTGTGTGGGGGAGAAGCAGGGTGGGAAGGTCACTCCTGGCCAGCCAGGCAGGGTGGCACTCCGTGCCCCCTCTCCCTGCCTGGAGCACCACCCCATGCGATTGAGGCTGGGGCGAGGGAGGGCCCTGAGCAGGACCCCAGGAGGGCTGGTGGCCGCCCCCTTGCCTTGGCGGGCACCGCTCGCTCACATTGAGCCATTTTGTCGTCCGTCTTCACCATTATTAAAGTGTGTTTTGATTTGTACCACGCCTCTCTCCTTTTCTGGCTGGCTTCCTTGGGCACGGGGCGAGACCTGGCCCACCCATCTGGGCCGCAGGCAGGTGAGGAGGCAGCCCCAGTCCCTGCTGCCAGTCGGGGTCCAACCCTGTGCATGCCTGCAGGCATGAGCTGCATCGGGCTTGTTCCACCACTCGGCCTGCTCTGGCCACAGCTTGCTCCCCTTCTGCTTTTACTTTTGGGAGTGAGTTGTTACCCTTTCCTCAGTGGCAGGAGGACGCACCATGTCGCGTGTGCACATGCTGGCAAGCTTCCGAGGCCCACGCAGCAGGCTGACCGGTTCGGCTGGACTGACAGCTCAGGTTTGGAGGACGGCCCTTGTGCAGGGGAGCTGGCCCATCCCAGCAGGGCTGAGGGCTCAGCTCCGAGGATGCGGCAGTCGTCGAAATGGACGCAGCTGCAGGCCGAGGCCCTGGGTGCCCGCCTGGGCCTGCCGGGGAAGGAACTAGTTCAAGGGCAGCCAGGGGCCCGGTCAGCCTGTCCATGGGAATGAGGAAGAGCAGGAACATCTGCAGGGAGGGGTGGATTGGATATGGGGAGTTTGTTGGATGGACCTGATGGTTTGTCGTCAGAGGGTGGCCCGGCTGGGGCCCCAGAGGAAGGAGCACCGGCGTGCCCAGTTCCACAGCGCTGCTTCCCCAGGGACAGGCGCAGGGGGATTCATAAGCAACGTTTTGGGTGAAGAGGGCCAGAGAGGGTCTGACGTCTCACTTTATGTATGCTCAGAGTTACATGTAAAATAAAGCCATGTGGCAAGAAGCGCCAGGGAGACTGTTACTACTGGGAGGGAGTACTCCACTCACAGCACACTGCCTGCTGGACTCTCAAGAGAAGTTGGGCAGGGCTCTGATCCCCCCCACATCTACTGCCCGCTGCACTTCTTGCCCAGCAGCTGCAGAGACCGGGTGTCCTGCCAGGAAGACCAGCGGGGCCCTCGCCTTGGTGCTTCTGTCCCTTCAGTTGTCTCAATTTCCTTTGCGCAACCCAAGAACTGGTGGGCAGAGTCGATGCAACACACTTTACTGGAATCACTGACACTTTTGGCACTTGGCTAAATGACAGTAGGACACAGGACAGTAGAAACACACACGCACAGACTCCACGAGATCACAGGCACAAGGCATGAGTGTGGGAAAGGCCAGGCTCGCACACGCCTGGGGGTGTGCTGTGGAGGGGCCCCCAAACAGCCAGGGTCGGCCCGCCCTGGCGGCTGCTGCCGCTTGAGCCCCATTGCGCTTGGGGGTGCCACAGGCTCAGGGGCCTCTGTCGGGCTTGAGGCTCCTGGAACAGGGTGCAGCAGCAGGAGCCTCTTCTGCCGGCCCCGGGAGGCAGCGTCATGCTGTGCAGCACCAGTTGCTGGGGAGCGGGACCCAGAGGCCGCGGTCCGTGCGCTCCTCGGTCCAACCCGTGTGGCTCCCCCTGCCAGCGGCACTGCTGCGCCCGGTGGGTGTGGCGCTCCTCCTGGGAAAGGACGATGCTTGGCGGCCTTGGATGCGCAAGAGCAGCCCTGGCCAGGCCAGCTGCTGAGGCTGTGCCTGGGACTCCTGGGGGCTCCATCCTCCAGCCGGGGGGCAGCATCCGGGGTTTCCAGGCTGCCTGCCAGCCATCGTGCCCCCCGAGGAGCAGCAGCAGCTAGCCGGAAATAGCCTGCCTCTTGGGTTCCTGGCGGTGGGTGAGCTATCAGAGGAGGGGAACAGCAAGGGAGTACAGGGGGCTGCCACATGACTGTCCCCCAGCCCTGAGGGGCAGCTGGTGATGGTGCCCCCAGGCCTCCTGTGTTTTCAGGTGCCCCCTTCTCACCTCCAGCCTGCTTGTTCTCCCTGTCTGCTGCTATCCTCCTCTCCCTGCCCAGGCCATCAGGCCAAACTTGTGCCCGGTTCCCCTACTACGGGTGCTTCTTGCTCCCGGCGAGGGCCACCAAATGAGCCACCGCAGCACCTGCATCCCACCTCCCCCAGTCACACAAAGCGTTCTGCCAGGCCCATCTCCCAGGGCGAGCAGGGGCAAGATTAGGGCAGGCTCCGGGCTGGCCGCCAGGGCAGTGCTGCAGTGCTCGGGTCGGGCTGGCCGCCGGGGCGCTGGCTCGCGAGCCGGCTTTGGTCTCGGGGCTCCTGAGCCCAAGGGGGTTTCTGAGGCTTCCGGCTGGTGCCCCCCTTGGGCCTCCTCCGCTCGCCCTGCAGTTTGGCCCGCGTGAGGAGGAGCCATGTGGAACTTGGGTTCCCCTCCACAGGGGTGAGCTCGTCTTGCTGGTGGACAGGCACGTGCACACAGACAGGTGGCCACAAGGAGAGGCCCAGTGCTGGCCTGAGCCCCTGCGGCTGCTTGTGCCTCCAGCAGAGGCGGCCAGCCTGGACCGAGGGAGCCCGCAGGCCCTGCTCCCAGACCCCCGGATCTCCCGGGCGCGCACACTGAGGACACTTAGGCAAATGAGCGTGGGAAGCAGCGGCTGTGGACGAGGAAGCACAGCCCTGCCTGCCTGGAATGTAACGAGAAGCAGCAGCCTGGCTGGGAACTCTTGTGAAGGCCTCCTCGCCTGCCCGATTGGAACATGCATGGAGGAGCTGGCCCAGGCTGAGCGTGTGGCGGAAGAGGCCCGCCCTGTGTGCAGGCACCTCCCGGGCTCGGCAGGTGAGGCCAAGAGCTCAGCAGGACTGGGCCTCGGCAGCAGGACCACCCTCAGTCCTGTGGGTCTTGGCACTGGCGGCAGGTGGCCATGTTGTCCAGGTAGCGCTCCACCTGGATGGTGCACGAGACAAAGCCAAACTTGCTCTGGAGCAGGGCCGTGGCTTCCTGCAGCACAGCTGCCATGTCAGCATCGGGCTCTGGGGGGAAAGCAAAGCTGGATCAACGGCCGGAGAAGCGGGAACCTTCCCACCCACCCGCTTGCCAAAAGCTGCTGTCCACAGGAACCGCTGCCCAGGGCTGGAGCGGGGGCAGCCCCTATGGAAGGCAAATGTCAGCCCCAGATCTGGCAGACCTGCTCTTGCATGGATCCACGTGATTTGATGCAGCGCGAGGCAGGGGAGGGCTGCATCGGCTCAGGCTGCTGGAGCAGGGCAGGGGTCACTCATAAATATTCTCCATATTAAACTTCTCTCTGCCTCTGGCCCCGCATGCCCTGGCTGCCCCACTTCCTAGCTGGCGGGGGGTGTTTGTGCTTTCTGAAGAGGGGCTCTGCCAAAAGTGTGATCCTGCAGCAAGTGGAAGAGCTTCAGTCCATGCCACCAGCTGGGCAGCTGAGCTCATTCCATGGTGCTTGAGCCCAAGAGAGGTCCCAGAGCTGTCCCAAGTCCCAGAGCTGAACCTTGCTGGGCCAGGGCAGAAGACACCCTTCAGTTCTTGCTGACATAACAAGGTTGTTGGAAGGGGGCGAAAGAAGCCCCAAAGCCAGCAAAGATTGAACAGCCACACACTGGGGAGTACATGAGCGGTGCCGGCTGCAGCCAGGGGTCAGACTAGATGTCCCAGGAGACCGCTTCTGACTCGCTCTGTTTCTGTTGGTGGCTGGGGAAGAAGAGGGGACGGGGAAGAGGCTGGGCTTTCTGGAGAGGCTGGAGGTCCCCCTCTCTTGCAGCAGTGAGCCCAGGGTGCCAGAACATGGGGAAGTGCTCACCAGTTGCCAAGTGTGCTGCCACGGCATGATGGCTAAGGGTCAGGGCCCAGAGATGCAGGCTGTGGGCACCCTTCACACCCTTGATGGAGAGCAGCAGTTCTTTCACCGCTGGGAACTCCACGCCACGTGGCGAGCCTAGGAGAGCGGAGAAAGGCCCATGGCTGCGCTGCGCTGCGCTCCCACTACCCAACTCCACCAGCACGTATCTGCCACTTTCCTGGCTGTGCCTGGCAGCTGCCCGTGGGAGCCAAGGGAGAATTCTTTGCCAGGGCTCTGGGCCGCCTCCTGACGAAATTGCCACTGCAACCAGGGCAGGAGGTGCTAAGTGGGCTCCTGGGCCACCAGCACATCATGGCCTCCTCCGTTTGGCAAGCCAGAATGATGCATGTTGTTTTAACATTGTTTAGCCACCCTGAAAGTCTGAGATAAGGTTGCAAAGCAAGGGTGCGCTTCCAAATAACTGAAGGTCATTTGGCTGCCGGTTGTCTCGACTGGTTCCAGGGTGCTGCGTTGCCTCAGGAACGCATGCTGAAAACTGAAGCTGGGCAGCCGGGTCCACTCAGCAAAGGCCCTCAGGTTCAGGCCCCCAAAGCACCCCCAGGCCGGGCTGGAAAAATTCCAGCTGGTGATCCTGGGGCATGAGCTGCCACTGCTGTTCAGTGCCAGCATCGCAGCACCAGCCTGGCCTGCTGCTCCTCACACTCCCCAAGCGTGTCTGCCGGGGAACCACACGTGTGGGTCAGAAGAGCCCTCTGCTGAGGCCCTCGGCTGCTGGAGGCCCCCCCGAGCAGGGAGCCTGTGCTATCACCCCTTCTGAGCATGTGCAGCCTGCCTCAGGCCGGGCTCAGGGCTGGCGAGGCACTTCAAGTGCGCGCAGAAAGCTTCTGCAGCGCCTCAGAGCTGGCAAGCGAGGCCCTTCCAGGCCATGCTCCTGCCGGGGGCTCCTGGGCCCCACATGCCACAGGGGACCCCGAGGGCGGGCTCATGCCTCTGCCTGCACATGTGGGGAGCAAGTCCTGAGACCTTGGGGAACCTTCCTGGTTTGGCAAACACCAGCCTGCAGGGAAAACCGTGAAAAGCAAAGAACAGGAAGCGGCCTCTTTGAAGCAGGCAGCAAGGCCGGGGGGCGCGCCATGGGCAGCAGACGTGGAGAGCCCCTAGGAAAAGGGAGGCCCACTCCCTCCATTGCCAGAGGGGCCCCTGGAGGAGTGTGGGGGCCGGACAGAGGCTTCCTGGGCAGTGGCGGCCCTTGCTCTGGGCCTGGTGGGAAGGAGCAGCCCATGGGCCCAGGCCCAGCTGTGACGGCCCTCAAGCGGGCCTGCGCCTCCTGGGGCCCCTGGCCGCTGGTGGCCCCGACTATCGCCTTGCCCCTGCCTCCGCGAGTAGCAGGTGCCAGGCCAGCCAGGCCAGGCCGCCCAGTGGGACCAGGAGGCCCCCTCCATTCTCCCCCAGGTGTTTTGGAGAGCCCCACTTGCTGCCCCCCCTTCCCCAGGGGCCTGCCTTCCTCTATGGCAGAGGTCCTCACGTTTTGAATAAGGGGCCAATTGAAAGGTCCCAGCGATGGGCCAAGGCAGTGCGGGCAGGGGGCGCAGGCCGGGGGGGAAGCATGTGCGCGCACAGAGAGGCAGGGGCATAGCTGTGCAGGGTCCTTTTCTCCAAGCGAGTCCAACACGGTCTCCTTGTGAGCATGGAGAGCTATGGTGGGCCGAATGAATTGGCATGGCGGGCCAGATCCAGCCCGCGGGCCGCAGTTGGAGGAGCCATGCTCTATGGAGTTAACTGTGCATGAACCATCTTGTGGCACCAGCGACGGAGATGATGGCAGAGGGGAGAGCGGCGCCCACAACCGCGGCGGCCGCCGGCTAAGGCTGCACCGCTGCTCTGCGCAGGCTCACCTTCCATGAGCACCCGGAAGACGTCGCGCAGGATGGTCAGCGTGGAGCCCAGCACGAAGACGGAGAAGAGGTACGTGCTGACCGGGTCGGCGATCTTGTACCGCGGCTGCGGGGAGGAGGGGAAAGCAGGCACACGGGCAGCAAGGCGGGCCGGGCCGGATCCCGCCCGGCGCGAGGCAGCCAGGCAAGGCGCGCGACCGGGAGCAGGCCGCGCGGGCTCCCCCGCCTGCCCCGCCGCAGGGCGCCAGGCGACGCGGGCCCGGGGGAAGGGCCGCCCGCCCGCCCGCCGGGGAGCCGCGGCCCAGCTGAGCTGCCCCGGCCCGCCCGAGCCTCACCTCGAAGTAGATGACGGCGGCGGCCACGAAGACGCCGATGCTCTGCAGCAGGTCGCCCACCACGTGCACGAAGGCGGCGCGCACGCTCGTGTTGCCGCGGAGGCGCGCGGCGGGGCTGCAGGGCGCCGCGCCCACCCGCTCGTAGCCGCCCGCGCCCGGGCCGTGGCTGTGCGGGCACCCCGGCTGGTGGAGCAGGTAGGCCATGCTGCGGGAGGGACGGGGCTGTGACCGGGCGCCCCCGCCCCCCCCGGTCGAGCGCGCGGGCGCCCGGCCGCCGGCCCCGGTGGGCGCGGGCCCGCGAGGAAGCGCCCCGGGAGCGGCAGCGCCGGCGCCGCCCAGCAAAGCCACGGCCACAGCCCGCCCGGCGCAGCGGGGAGCCGCCCCGGCGCGGCCCAACGGCCCCTGGGCCTCGGCTGCCCCGCGGTGCATCGGGCCGGAGAGGCCGGGCGGGGCGGCGCCTCGTTCTGCGCCGCCCGCAGGGCCTGGCCCGGCCCGGCCCTCCCGCCAGGCCGCGCTTACATGACATTCACGCCCACGGCACAGGCGGAGGTGCCCAGCATGGCGGGTGCGTCGATCTCGTAGTCGCCGCTGGCGATGCGGGCGGAAGCCAGGTAGACCAGCACTCCCGTGACGAGCCAGATGGAGAGGACGGAGGCCAGGGCGCCCAGGGTCTCTGCGGGGCAGGCAGGGAGAGGTTGCCGGGGCCCCTCCGCTCGAGGCCCCGCGGGGGCATCCTCCCTTGGCCGTGCGCCTCAAGCCTGTTTGGCCCTCTTGGCGCAGCCCCCAGCAGGGCTGATGCCAGTGGAGAGGAGGGAGAAGCACGTGGACGTGGCGGGGGGGGGGGTGTGAACAGCCCCTCAGGAAAGGCCCGGAAGTGGGCGCGATGCCCCATGCATCCAGCTCCCGGCAGTGGGCAGCACTTAGCTGCCGGCCCCGGAGATTCCTGGGCCCTCCCCTTTGGGCACTGAGTCTGCTTCAGGGCAGCCCTGGCCGTGGAAGGAGCCCCCCTGGTGCCACCTGCCCACAGGGCTCCTTCGTCCTCGAGCGTCCTCTCCCCGCACCCAGTGCTGCTTCCAGGAGCACGCAGGACACCCTCCGGTTCCCCAGGGACAGACGCTTGTGCAGCCCCCAGAGAACCCGCGTGGAAGCAGAACCCTCTGCCGGCGGGATTCACCCTGCAGCCAAAACTACAAACAAGCAAGTGAACAGGCCAAAACCTGGCCCACTTCGGTGCCATTTTCCTACAGATGCTCTCCTGAGCAGCTGATGTTAAGAAGCACAGAGGCAAAGCAGCCTCTCCCCCCCCCCCCCCTTCCATTTCCCTAGGAGACATACTGGATGTTCAGAGGCCAAGGGCAGAGAGCAGTGGCAGCGGGGACAAGGGGCAGCACGAGGAGGCACAGTCAGTTCCAGGCCCCACGGGCAGCTGGTCAAGGGCTGCAGCCTCTGGGCAGACCCCAGGGGTCTCTTGGCACCCCACTGGATCGGGGGTCCCGCCACTTCTGCCCCTCGTGGAAGTTGCAGCCACGCAGAGGAGGGCCAGGATGGCTTGCCAGGCCTCCCAGAATGCAGGATGCGGGATGATGGGCTCAAGGGATGGAAGGCAGATTCCGGCTGGCCCCTGGAAGAGCTTGCTGTGCAGCCCAGCAGAGGCCCGTTACCGGAGGGCTGCCCCTTACTGGAGGCGTTCAAGAGGCCGCTGGGAGCCGTCTTCCGGGGGCACTTTTGCTGGCGTCCTGCCCTGAGCAGGGGGTGTTCCAGAGCGCCTATTCTATGAGGTCATGCTCAGATGTTACTCCAGAGGAGTTGTGGGTGCCCAGCTGCCCGACGGAGGGTAGACAGGGAGCCCAAGCCCCCTCACGCCACACAGGCAAAGAGGCCCATGAGCAGCAGCACCCCCCAAGGGGCGGCCACCGTCCCCCACGCGCCCCCCTGCAGCCAGCCGTGGGCCGTCCTGGGCGGTGGGCGCAGGGGCAGCTGCTCTGCATCACCCCTGCCCCCACGGGGCTCGGCCCTGCCAGGTCCCGGGATGCGCGGGAGAGGAGGGAAGTACCTGAGCGGTGCCAGCCAAAGGTCATGACCTTGGTGGCCGGGCGAGCGGAGACCCAGAGGGAGACGAGGCTCACGCCCATGCTGCCCATGTCGGTCAGCAGGTGGGCGGCGTCTGTCATGATGGCCAGGCTGTGGGCCATGTAGCCCCCTGCAAAGCAAGCAGACAGGCCTCAGGAGTCCCCCCGGCAGAGCCGGGAGCACAGCCAAGCCCAAGCAGCCTGGCCAGGCCCCTCCCAGACCCTGGCGGGCCTCCCTTCTCCTCGAGCCCTGGAAGAGTGTCCTCTCCTGCTGGCGGGACAAAAGGGCGACTTTGTAGGGTCCGAGTCACTTGCTCGGCACCCTTAGCAGTTTCGAAAGGGCCAGGCAGGAGGTGACGGGAAGGAGCCTTCTGCGATGAGTCCTCACGGCAGAGCAGCCCACGTAGTCCAGGAGCAGGGCTGGCATTTGCCACGTGCACAGAAGGAGGTGCAGCCACCTCATGGCTCCTCTTGTGCTCCTGCCCAGCATCCCTGGCTAAAGACAGCAGAAAGGGGGCTCCGGGAGGGGAAAGGCCTTTGCAGAGGGTGGGGCGGGGGGCGCTGGGAGAGGGGGCATACCAGTTCCAGGCGCCTGATGTCCTTTGTGGGCCAGGAAAGAGCTGCGCTGCCTCCCTCCTTACCAGCCCTTACCTGGTCCATGGGAAACTCGGCAGGAGTTTTCCAAAGCCACAGACTCTCGGCTCGGTCTTTCAGAAGTGGCTGCCCCCTGCTTCTTTCAAGGTAGCGGGGGACAAGCCCAGCCCCGGGAGGCACCGGGGGGCCCACAGGCCACAACAGGCGAAGGTCCCAGGCGCAGGGGCTGGCCACAGACCCCAAGCAGCTGCCCTGCTCCCCGGGCCGACGCGCTCGTGGGGCTGAGCCGGGTCTGCTTCCTGCTCAGGCTGATTCCATGGGCTTCTCAGTCGGAAGAGCGCTGAGCAGTCTTGCCTGCAAAGCCGCACGCAAACTGCCCTCCATGGCTCAGCACGGCAGCCTGCCAGAGCAGGCAAGGGGCCCCACTGGCCGAGACGGCGTGAGCGCAACGATCCCACGGAAAGGGACCGTGCGCCACTTCCGTGCCGAGAGGGTGGCTCATGCAGGGCTCCGATCCATGCTCGGCGGCCTCCGCCCAAGGAGCCTGCCGTCTGCGCCCAAAAAGGGCCTCGAGCTGTAGCAGTAGGTGACTCCGCAAGCGGCCCGGGACCTTTGGGGGTGCTGTGCTTACCGCCCCGGTCAGCGGGAAGCCACCTGGACCCACGTCTCTGGGGGCCCCAGTCCTCCACCGTGGCAGGCCCCGGAGGCCGGTCAGCAGCGCCCAGTCTGCGGCAAGGGAGCTGCTCCGGGCCTGCCCACGGCAGAGCACCACCCGCTCCCACTGCAGCGAAGAGCACCGGTCTCACCGGGGGCAGCCCACGGCCGCCCTGGCAGCCGCGACACCCTGAGGTGTACGGCCTCAGCAAGGAGCCCCAAGCCCCCACAGCCAGAGCCCCGGCCCCCAGCACGGCTCAGGCAGGAGGACTGCTGGGGGCTGAGATGCCAGCAAGATCCCCTCCTGTTTCAGTAGCACATCCCCCGGCAAGGGAGTGGGGGGCATGTCCGGCCGGGAAGCGACTCCCGCTTCACACAGCCTCCTGTCCGTTCCGCAGGCTGACTTCCCCTCCCTGGGCCAGCCGCGGAAGGGCCGCTGGCTCCCCCGGCCGACCCGGCAGTCAAGGGCAGCGCTGTGTGTCCCGTGCAACTGCAGCCCCCCCCCATGCCACCCAGACTGGAGGACGAGCCGGAGGGGGGGAAGCGTGGAAGCAGCACCGCCTTCCAGCCACACTGACCGACGATCTCTCCGATCATGAAGAGGCAGCAGACCGCGCAGGCCATGCCGAGCTTCCGCTGCGCCTGGAGCTTCTGCTGGCTCTGGCTGGGGGAGCACGGCCCCAGGTGGCAGTGGGCGTCCGAGCAGGGCTCCGCCTCTGCCTCCAGCCCTTCTGCAGTCCCGTTCTCCCGAGGCAAGCCGGGGAAGGCGTCCGGGGGTCCTGCGAAGAGACTGGGGGAGCGCCGGTACATTAGGAGAACTCTGCGGCCTGGTCGGGCCCAGCCCAGCCTGGCATCGTGGGCTCCATCGGTGGCCAGCGGCATCCCTGGCCAGGCGTGCCGTGGGCCAGGAGAGTGTGTGTGAAGGCACTGGGAGGCATGAGGACCAGTCCCGAATCTGGGGTGGCTGGGACGGTTTGGCATTCCTGCTGTATCAGGTTCATCAGAATGAGTGCCACTGTCCGCCCAGCGAGGGTGGGGGGCAGATGCAGACAATCCAGCTGGGAATGTGGGTATTCCGGGAGGGATGCTTGAGCCAGAACCAAAAATGGGAATGGGAATCCTTAGACCTTGGACCCAGCCCTGGCTCTGGCCCAGAAGCCTCGGGAGGAGGAGTGACTTGGGAGAGGCGGGCGTGTGGAGTGCCGCAGGAGTCGGTGCCGGCCCAGAGCTCTCCGGCAAGCGCATCCGTTCGCGGTCTGAATGAGGTGGTGCGAGGGACGCTTGTCGGCGCTGCAGGCGACACAGAATTGGGGGGATAGCTAATGCCCTGGAAGACAAAACTACCCACAGAGTAATCTTGAGGATGGAGTTAAGGAGGAAGAAAGAATGAACTGGAGCAGGGACGAATGCCGAGCGCTGCACCTAGAAAAGGAAGCCAAATGCAGCGTTGTGCTGCTTGGCTCATCGACATCACAAGCGGGGGGATCTTGGAATTGGAGAGCACGAGATGATCATGCGCCACCCATATGATGCAGATACAACAACAAGGCAAATGCTACAAGGGGCTGCATTGGCAGAAGGGCCACTTCCGGGTCACCAGGTCCCCTCCCTGCAGCACTGCTAGGCCTCCTCGGGAGTCCGATGTCCCGCTCTGGGCACCAGTTTACAGGCAAACTGGGAAAAGTTCAGAGGGGGACCACAAGGAAGGTCCAGAACTAGAAACAAGGCCCTGGGAGGACTGCCATGCCTTGCCCAGAGCGCAGGACGCAGAAGCACAGGCTCAAGTTCCAGGCAGCCAGGTTCGGATTAGATACCGAGAAAGGTTTCCCGACTGTTGGAGCAGCACGGCAACGGAGCCAGTGGC
This sequence comes from Varanus salvator macromaculatus, assembly GCA_023646645.1. Lineage (NCBI taxonomy): Eukaryota > Metazoa > Chordata > Lepidosauria > Squamata > Varanidae > Varanus > Varanus salvator. The sequence goes on along the minus strand of JAIXND010000765.1, from coordinate 105,323,060 downwards.
CGTGAGAATGCGAGCTCTCCCACACCGGAGACGTACGGAAGCAGCTGGTGGGGGGCTTAACTGGAGTCCTGCACAGCCCCCCCGCTATTTCCCAGCAAGTGGCTCTCGCTGGAGAGCTCCAGACCTCGGTGTGGAAGGAGAGCCAGTGGGGCAGGACAGCATATTCCGGAAGGGGACTGTTTCCTTCTGAGGGGCAGAACCCACCTGGTTCTCCCCCCCCCCACCCCATTGATGCTTCTGCAGAAACAGGGTTCGTGCACCTGCCCAGCGAGGACCCACTGTGCTTTCTGGGGACCTCTCGCCCTGCAAGAGCTGCCCTCCAGGCACAGAGACAGGCTGGCAGCCTGCTCCCCTTGCTGCCACTTCTGGGTAGCTCTGCAAGCAAGGGAGAGGGAGAGAGAGAGGAAGGGGGGATCAGGACCTCTGAGGACATGGAATGCAGGCAGAATGCAGACATGGGCAGGGCCGATGCTGGGGACTGAGGAGGAGGAGGAGGAGGAGGAGGCCAGGCACAGCCTCCGAAGGACGGTGCTCAGCAGCGGGCCCTGCCCAGCCTCCTGCTTTGCGGGCAGACAAAGCAGGGGAAGCTGCATGGGGGCGGGGCGGGGCGGGGAGGCAATTACCAGCACCGGACAGTTCAGTGAGCACAGAGCAGAGCGTCTCCGGGGGGCACTGGGCATGCGCACCCCAGAAGACAGCTGAGGCCAGGAGCCCCACCAGGCTGGCCACAGCCCAGAGCTGGGTGGGAGCCCGGCTGGCCAGCTGGGCTCTGCCTGCTTCTGGTCAAGTGGCAGCTTGATCCCTCCTGCCTGGGGCAGCCCCACACTGCCCCCCACCCCCTGCAGCCAATGGAAAGGCTGGGGCGCCTTGGCCTGCCCCCCCCCCCCGGCAGCTTCAGTGCAGCAAGGCAGCAGCATGACCCCCAGCCGTAGCATGAGGCTGCAGTTGGCTCCCACTGCTCTGCCCCAGTCCACTGCTCCAGTGGGTGCCCTGCAGCAGGAGAGGAGGGTGGCAGCACCATGGGGCATTGGGGGCACGGAGCCTTTAAGGCGGCCAGCATGGCTCGTGGCCGGAAATGGCCTCCCGCTCCCGAGACTGGAAGCTTCCTGTGGCCGTGAAGAAGCCCGTGGCTTTCTCTGTGGCAGCCCTCACTCCCACTGGCTGCCACAGAGGTCCCAGTATTGTGGGGGAGGGGAGAGCGTCTCCCGCTCCACTTTCGGCGCACCAGGCATCATCCTGCAACTGCCGTCGGCTCTCCTTGCTCACACTCCTCCAGGCCTCTGTCGCTTGTCCTCGCAGGGTCCCTTCAGCCCCCTGATCTGCTGCACCCCTTCCAGCACCACGAGAGCCTCTGTGAGGTGGTGCTCCCGCCGCGGTGGGTTGCACGCCATCAAGCTGTGCAGAGATGGCACCATCTTGGCAGTGTGTGGAATCACAGATTAGCGGGGCTGGAAGGGGCCACAAAGGCCCCTGGGTCGAGCCCCCTGCTGCTGCGGGACCACGGTTTGCACCATCCTCCCTCGATCTGCCCCTTTTGGGGCAGCAACGCACCGGCCGGACACCCTCGTTCAGCTGCCATCAAGCCTATGATCCCCTCCCTGGTCAGGCACTGCCAGCTCAGATCCCGTCGGCCTGTCCTTGGCACTGGGATTCCTCCCGCGCAACATGCGTCACGTACACTTGCCTGCACTGAGCCGCGCTTGCCAGCCTCACTTGCCACGCGCCCCCTCCCAGTCCAGGGCCGCCCCGTGCATGCGTCTCACCACCCCGGTTTGTTAATTTGGGGCCTTCAGCAAACTCGGCCCCCTCGCTGCTGATTCTTCATCCCAGACCCTTGATGGGCAGGTGGGAAGCGTTCCCAACAGGGTCCGACAGGAGACCCCACATTCCCCCCCCCCGCTCTATTTATTTGCAGCGGTTGAACGGATCGTGGCTGCCCAGTTGGAGGCAGCCCTTCTCCTTGGCAGGCCATACAAGCACAACCGTGTGACCTTCAGGGCTTATCTCCTCAGCCAGGCCTAGCTAAGATTGATGGGCTAGGCAGGGACTGTGGGGCCGGTGGGCTTGGGTGCCTACTGCCCCCCACTCCCTGTCCCCTGAACACACACGAGCGAGCGCCAGCAACAAAGGGAAGCAGAAGGGAAGCAGCGAGGCCAGCTCGGAGAGCAGCTTTGACGCCCACATGCAGCTGTCCCTGGCACCCGGCGAGGAGGGAGGCAGATGGGTGCGAAGGAGAGCAAAACTGGGGAAGGGGCCCAGAGCCTGCCAGGAAGGCAAGCAGATCAACGGCGCTGGGGGACAGGAGGGAGGCCAGTGGGGTGGCTGAAGCACAGCCCGGCCCCACGGGGGACAAGCCACTTCTGGGGGGCATTTCCTGGCCAGATCTACCCATTCTCCTCCCACAGAGCCCTTTTCCCCAGAGCCCCCAGCTTCGGGGGGGGGGATGGCATCTTGCCCTGTCTCCCTGCAAGCAGGGGTGGGACAGAGGGGGCCCTCCCTGTTCACGTCCCACTGCAGGCTCTGCCGAAACAACCAACCCAGCCATGGTGCAGCAGTGGGGGGGGGGGGGACTGCAGCAGCCACTCGGAGAGGCTCCTTTGAGCCTCACAGGCAGAGAAGCCACGGAAGGACTGCCAAGAAGTCCGGGCACCCCCGCAGGTGGGAAAGGGTGGGCAGAGGCCCCGAGGACTGGGCCTGGCAAGGAACGGATGAAATGCGCCCGTTCTCCACGCCCGTTAGCACGCCTCGCTCTCGCTCACACACACGGACTGGCACGGGAAGCGCGAGCTGGAGGCTGGGGCGCAGCGCGGGCAAGACAGCCGCCTGGGTGGAGGTGACAGCCGGGCTGGGGCGCCTCCTGCGGTTCGCTCCCGGTGGTTAAATCGGAGGCTCCGTCTGCCTGCTTTTTCTGCGCTGCATCCTGTACCGCGAAGGGTTGGGATCCTTTGCCGGCGCGCGAGGCTCGCCACCGGGCGCGCCGAGGCGGCAGGGCTGGCCGGGCGAGGCGAGGCGAGGCGCACGGGAGGCTGTCTGCGCGCCGCCAAGCGGGGCACCGGCGCCGAGGAGCTGCTCCGCCGGGCGGGAGGGTGGCTGGCGCAGAGGGGGCTGCCGGGCGCGCAGGGCGGGCGCGGGGAGGGCTGTGGCGCGGCGGACGGAGGGTGCGGGTGTGGAGCGCCCCGAGGCCGGGAGCGACCGCGCAGGCAGGAGAGCGCCCTCGGCGCGGGCGCGGGGCTGGCGGGAGGGCGAGAGCGGCGTGCGGGGACGGAGGAGCTGCTCCGCGCGGGTCGCCCTCACCTCTTGAGGCGGAGGCTGCCGGCGCTGCGGAGGCTGCGGCTGCCCACCAGGCGGGCGGTCTCCGAGGGGGTCGCGCCGGGCCCAGAGGGGGGCTCCATCGCGCGGGGAAGGGCGAGGAGGCGGCCGGCGGCGCCGAGGTCAATCCAGCTCGGAACGGAGCGTCTTTCTCAGCCGGAGGCGCGCGCTGGGCTCGCCCTGCGACCGGCGGGCGGACCTTCCCCGGCGAGGCTGCTGCGGCCGTCGGGAGGTCCGGGCAGGAGCGACACAGGTGGGCGGAGGGAGGGGCCGGGGAGGCCACGCCCAGCTCCAGGCCCCGCCCCCGTGGGCAGCCGCGCCGCCTCCCGCGGGACCCGCCTTTCCCGTTCGGAGACCGCACACCGGAGGCGCCGCCGCCAGAGCCGAGGCGCGCATCCCCGCGGCGCCGGCTCCCAGGCCTGGGAAGGGGCTTGACGGGCCTTCCGAGCGACCCTCCGCCACGACCGGGTCCGCCCCGCGGGACTCCGCCGCGCCTGAGGCGGCAGGGGACCCCGCAGTTCGGGCCCGGGCAGCGGAACGGCCCTCCGCGACCCACCGGCGCCCGCGCAGCTCCGTTGACGCGTGAGTGCGCCCCGCCAGGCGCGGAAGCGGGCCGGCCCTGTTTGGCCGGGGTGTGGGGCGGCAGAGCCGCAAGGGACGTTCGGGGCGCGCCATCCCGCCGCCTGTCTCTGCGCCGCCGCCGCGGGGCCTTGCGAGGATGTCGGGATGCCGCTCCGTCGCCTCCTCCGCAGGCGCAGGTAGGGAAGGGCGGGCGCCGCCGAGGGCCTTGGTGGAAAAGCTCCCCGCGGAACGACAGGACACCGAAAGGAGTGCGGGCCGCCCCTCCGATTTCGCTCTGCTCCCCGCCCGGTGACCGGGTCCCGGATGCACTGGGCTCCGCCCGCCCCGTCGATCTCCCGCCGGGCCCAGTCGCGTCTGGCCGTCCGTAGAAGCGCGAGGAAACCGGACAGCGCAGATGCCACGGAGCGCCTTCTCAGATGGCCTCGGGCAGTGGGGGCGCCCCGGGGCGCTGCCGGCACTTTCTCCTCGGGCCGTGGCGACCTGCAGGCCCCGCTTGGTCAGCCGGTCGCAGGCGAGTGTGCCGGGAGGCGGCCCGTCGCTCCTGGCCCGCGGTGTGGGCCGCCGAGGGACGCTGGTCACGGCGGGACAGAAGGTGTTCAGAGAGGCCGCAGCAAAACGGCGAGGGGGCGTCCGACGCGTGCAGGCCCCCCGCACTGACGGAGGGGGCGCCTTTCCTTCTCGGCCCGGCGAAAGCGGGCCTGGCAGGGAGGGAGTACCGGCACGCGCGTCCTTCGCTCATCCGGTCGTGGGTGCGCCCCCCGCAGCGGCGCCCAAGCAGGGGCAACCCCCCCCCCCGCGGGACTAAAGGGCCGCGAAGGTTGAACCAGCGGCGCCGGGGGTGGGGGCGCTTCAGGCCGCTCTGCTCGGCGGACCCACGCGGCGGGACGACCTAGGGCGCCTGCCTGGGCCTCTCGCTCGGCCTGGATCCGCCCGGCGCACGGAGGGCCTCGAGAGGCTCAACCGCGGGACGGGGAAACGTTGCCCGCCTATCCCCGAAGCTCCCCTGGAGGCAGGCCGGGGCCACTGGGCGCCTGCAGGGAGGAGGACGGCCGGCCGGGGGCTCCAGGCGGAGCGGCGCGCGAGGCGACCGACCCTTCCGCGGAGCACACAGCGGGCCTGCGGTCTGCGGCGGCAGGGCCGGGGCGGCGCGCTGGCGAGCGGGAGCCGCGCACAGGGGCGCGCCCGGCCGAAGACCGCGGGGAAGGCGCGGCTGGGTGTGGGGCACCCGAGGGGGCGCGGCGGTAGCGGCGAGAAGCATTCCCAGCGGGGCCTCCGTTCAGCCCTGCGGGCCAGCGCCTCCCGCGGGCCTCCTCCGCAAGCGGGGCGGCCCTCGTTGCCCCCGGGCCCGCTTCCCAGAGGCCTTCCCTGGCCGCGGGAGGGCCTTGGGCCGGCCTGGCCGGCGCCTTCTCGCCGCGTTGCCCCAGGAGCGCATGGCCGCCCACGGCTGCCCCTGCCCGGCCCCTCGGAGGCCCGGGCAGCGCGGCGCTTCCTCAGGCCAGCTGGCTTCTGCCTGCCCGGGATTCCCGCGGCCGGCGCGGCTCCGGACTGCCTTTCGGGATGCGGCTTGCGCGGCTGGCCTCGTGCGCGCGTGCAGGGGAGGGAGGCCCTGCGCGGCGTTCCCGCATGGCTTGCGAGTTGGGCTTGTGGGCTTGGAATGCCCCGAACAGGGAGGACCGGCTGGGATTGCGAGAAAGGCCCGCAAGGGCAGTTGCCTTCCCGAGAGTAAGCGCCGTTCCCTTCTGAGTGGTCGCATGTAAGCGGAGTACAGCGAATAGGTCACACCCGAGGCTGCGTCGTCGCCCGGCTTGCCGAGCTCCCCGCCGTATTTTGCGCGCCGTCCCGGGGAGGCGAGACCGCTCCGACCCCTGAGTGGGATCCGTTGCGTGCCGCTTTCGCCGAATCGCTCCGAAGTTCTCGCTGACCGCGGAAGCCGCCTCGCGCCGAGCTCGTTTGCAAAGCTGCCCGGGCCTCTCCGGTGCCGCTTCCCCGAGCGACTGGCCAGGGAAGCTCCCGGCTGCGGTGCTCGCTGGCCGAGGGGAGACGTCGTGGGCAAAGCCCGGCTCAGCCCAGCCCGCTGGCCTGGTTCGTCGTCAGCATTGCGCGCCAGAAGCGGGGCCGAGTGTGGGGTGCGCTTCCAGCCCCAAACGCTCCAGCCAGAGCGGCTCCGCATCCCCCAGAAGGTGACGTGCGAGCAGGCCCAGCAAGAGGGCTGCCCGCTCGGTGGATGCACGGAGGGGGCGGCAGGGCAGAGCAGGCAAGAGGGAAACGTGGAAGGCGTGAGGCCGCAACCAGCTCTTCCGGGAGGATGTTCGTCCCACCTTCCAAGAGATGATTACCCTGGTAACAACACCGGAATGAAGGCAGCGGGAATCAGTGGGATCGCCGGGGACAAAACACGTGAGGGCGCCTGAGCCACCTGGCGCGTTTGCGCATCGCGCCGAGTCCCCTGGACACAAGCCGGTGCCCCGGCTCGGGCGACGACTCGCGGTGCACCTGGCAGAGGAGGGGGCTCGCTCTGGGTGCCTCCTTGCCTCCTCAGTCACCCTCACCGATCTCAGCGCCCTTCGCACCTCCGCCCGCCTTGCTCACTCCCCTTGCCCGCTCCAGCCGATGCTCTTTGCATTCCCACCAGCTGTTCACCCCTAAAAATGGCAGAATGAAGTTTGCTGCTCTCCTGCTGCTAGTGGCACCGGCGCGGCTGCGTTTGCGAGGGTCCCCTTCCCTCCGCCTGCTCCATCGAGACTTGCCTCGTCAATTGTCTTGCCCGTTTCCACAGTCAAAGGGAGAAGCAAGGTGGAGCAAGGAAGAGACAGACAAAGCCGGTTTGCAAATGGGCTGATTCGCCCGCATTTGCCTGGGATCAAGCGCCAGGCTGGCCTGTGAAAGCACCAGTAAATGCGGAAAAGTGCCAAAGGGCGGTGCATCGAAGGGGGAAGGGAAGCCCCCCCCAGCAACGTGCTTCTCTTGCTTCCGAGTGTTGAACTGGTGGTCCTCAGTGTCCCCCTTTCAAACACGTGCCACCCTCTCCACCTGCTCCAGAAAAGGAAGATATTCACTCCCTTCACACAATTTCACAGCTGCCTTTTGAAGTACTTACAACTGCAAGTTACGGCCGTTAATAAAGTCAAAGAGCTGTGCACACATGTAAGGGCTGGGAAGTGAAAAGGGCAGGAGAGAATTTGCACACTTGGAGTAGCTGCTCCATCCGGCAGGTGTGCGCACCTCTCCTCCGTGTACTTCCCAGTCCTTAGATCTGCCCAAATCCCCCTTCTGCTTGCTTCCCCGTCACTAAATTTGCATATTCTCCGTTTACTTCCCAGTCTCCCCAAACTGTACAAATATTCCTCACACGTCAGAGAAACACGTCTGGAAATCCCTCAATAGGCTGCACGCGGGAATAACAAGATCCAGCGATGCGTTGAACAAACGGGAGGGGGGTTGTTCGCGGGGTTCTGCCCTCTGTGATTGTGCTGATTATTGTTTTAATAATTGAGGTTTTACATTCTAATTGTATGTTTTGTAAGCCGTACTGAGCGCTCAGTGGAAGGACGTGATTTAAATGCTTGTAATAAATAAATACGCAGACAACAATACGTGCGCGTACCTGCCCTTTGTGCTCTGAGCAGGGCACACCTGAGGACCTTTCGGCAGCTCGAGGGGACGCAATTAATGGGCTACATCTGGGCTACATCTGTCTAATTTGTACACGTTCCAATTTCATACCTTAAAATTTAAATCTCTTGTTTTATAGTAAGCTCTAAGATAACGTGTTTTATAATACGCCTTATTTTAATTGCGATGCTTCTGCCTCAGAGAGAGGGAGAGGGAGAGAGAGAAGTAAGCAGGGGAGGGCAGAATAGGACAGCCCAAGTGGGCGCTTGCCCCGCCGCCCCCGCCGTCCTTCTTGCTGCCCGGGGCAGCGAGCACGCGGGCGGCGCTCTGGAGGAAGCCGCCGGAAGGGGACGGGGGCAGCCGGGCCTTTCTGGAGAGCCCGGAGAGCCCGGGAGGCCGAGGGCGCCGGGAGGGCGGTTCCACGGGAGGCTGGGAGGGTCGCCCCGCCCGGGGGAGGGCTGGCTCCTCCGCCCCACTTCCCCCTTCGTTAGCTGTGACACACGAGGAGACCGTCAGGCGAGACGTGGGGGCTGCGGAAAGACCGGCAGCGAGGACGACGCGGAGAGCGGCAGCGCGACTGCGCCGATGAGGCCGCGCTGCAGTTTTGGAAGTTGGATCGCATCCTTAGTCGACAGCCACGGGCGGCGGCCCCAGCGCAGCGCAGCGCAGCGCAGCGCCGGCCGGCCAGCCGGCCTTCCCTTTCTGGGCCGGGATCTCGCTGCTTCTGGCAGCCAGCCATGACCCCCGCTCGGGGGACGCAGCCAGCCCTGCGCGGGAGCCGGGCTCCCGGGCCCTCGGCCGCGAACGCTGAGCCGCCCGGCGGGAACCTTGCTGGACGAGCCGCTCGCTCACCGTCTTCCGCGGCCCGTCGCCCGGGTGGGTCGTTGCGTTTTGCGGACTGGCCCTTCCTCCTTAACCCCGATGTTCGCGAGAAGACAACCGTCGGCAGCAGGCCCAGATGCGAGCGAGATGGCCCACTGCTCGACCCGGGCTCCTCGAGGGCGCTTCCAGTCCGGCGGGGGAACCTTTGCGCTCATGGCAGGGAAAGCGCAGCCCGGCATCCCCCAAAGCACGACGACTCTGGTCCTGCAGGCGGGGCTAGTGGCGCTCGCTGCGGGTGCCGTTTAACCCCGATAACTTGAGGTCGTGCCAGCCATGCAGAGCACCCAACTGCGTGAGGGGCGCGACGCGCTCGGGCCGTGCCGGCGCAGGTGCTGAGCGTGTGGCCCCCGCATCGCTTTTAGAGGGAGATTTTTCCGGAAGGCAGCGTCGTAATGGGGGGGGGGGGCTCTTGGAACGGAGTCACGATTTTCTGCCTTTTAAGGTCTCAAGGAGCATTTTCCAGACAAAGACACGCTAATTGCATGAGGTGGTGTCTCGTCAAGGAATCGCGAAGAACTGGGAAGGATGCGCAGGGGTTTCAACCGTTATTGGCATAACAATTGTCTTTGTGACACGGTGTCTGCTGAAGAATTAACCGAGCGGATCAGGGCACAGAGGCAAGCGGAAGAATCCAGGTGTCCGTACAATTTGGTAAAAGATCGCCGCCTTTACCGACAAACAAAGCGGCCCATGTGCCACGGGCAGATACAAAGAGACGCGCTTCGCTGCAGGTGCGGGCAAACCTCCAAGCGGGGGGGGTGGGGGGGCTTGCGCTTCCCGCGGCCGGGAGGCGCGGCTTCCCGAGGGTCGCTATGCGCAAAGCTACGTGGCCGAGGCCGGGCATTCCCTTCGCAGGCGGAGGCGGCAGCCGGCTGAGGGAGACAATGGCTATCCATCGCGGCCGCTCCAGGCCCTTCCTTCCAGCCCCGGCAGTAAAGGGATCGGGCGCCAAAGAGCGGAGGCGGAGCGTTCAGGGGCGGCGAGACCTGTTTGAGACTCGTTTCCCTATTAATACTTCTGGTCAATGACCATTTCCCAGTAGTTGCATGTTAAAAGCTATATTGATAAGGGTGTACATACAAAGATGAGCATGTCATTGGCGTCCTTTGCAAGTTGTGCCACCTGCTGAACACACGAGCATCGGCAGTACTGCCAGGGCTGCGGCTTCAGCAGACGGCCAGACGAACGGCTGCCACAGCACGACTGGACTAGGCCAGGACGCGTAACGCAGAGTAGAAGCAGCAGAAAGCACCGCATAAAATGTGAAGCGATGCACAGAAGCCGTCTTTTCTAAACATGTAACATATCTGATATGCTTGTGTTAGAAATAAAGAAACACGCTGACATCCTTTTTGGGATGAAAGAGCAGCTTATACAATTTAAAAATACAAAATCACCGTGAAAGAGCGAACAACGCGTTACGTTTAGTTTGTCTTCTGAAAAGAGTAACTTCCTTCTCTGAGAAGGCCTGTCCAGCACCCTGTGTGGTCCATGCATTATTGTAAATGGGTTAGCAAAGGTCTGGTTAACTCTGCCTGACGCTTTTAGGAGGGAAGTTTGAAGAATCAAAGAAAAAGGTGCACCCGAGACCTTGCTCGCTGAGCTGGGCAGCGTGACCATGGTCGAAGAGTGAGCGAACTCCCTGTAGCTCGCTTGTCATGGACTGATCCCTACCTGGTGGAGTTTAGACTCACTGGCACGGAGAACTCTGGCAGGGCTGGAGGGCAGGCCAAGTAAGAGCATCCACTCCAGGAGGAGGATGGACCCAAGCGGTTTCCTTAAGGCTGTTGGGGATGTTCCTGTTGTCAGGAGCAACCCCTGCTCAGTGCAGGACTCCTGGCTGAGCCAACCCTCTCAGGTGGCCCTCCAGCAGCATCTTGAAGGCCTCCAGATGGGAGAGCCCCCCACCTCCCTGGGTCATCAATGGCATTGTCACACTGCTCTCTCAGTCAGCAAGTTCTCCTGCTGTTCAGCTGGAATCTGGCTTCCTGGAACTTGACCCTGTGATTGAGTGCCCTGCAGGCTGGGTTTTACTTATTTTTCAATTTATACCCTCCCTTTTTCCTACAAAGGGCTCAAGGCAGCTTACATCGCCTTCATCTTATCCCCACAACAACAACCCTGTGAGGTAGGTTGGGCTGAGAGTCTGTGATTGGCCCAAAGTCACCCAGTTGGCTCCATGGCTGAGTGGGGACTAGAACCCAGATCACCTGAGTCCCAGTCCCATGCTCTTAACCACTACACCACACTGGCTCTCAGTGGGTTGGTCAGGAGGAGGTCCCCCCCTCTTCCTCTCTGAGACAACCCTTCCGATACTTAGAACATAAAAACAGCAAGTTGGAAGGGGCCTCCTGGGCCATCTAGTCTGACCCCTGGCTCCAGCCGGCTCAGCTCATAACATGCGTACCACATGCATGTCCGCCTATCCTTGAATGCCCTAACCAATGGGGCTCCAACCACCTCCTGTGGAAGCCCATCCCATACCCCAGGGGTCCTAACTGCCAAGAAGTACTTCCTGGCATCCACCCTAAATCTGGGTTCCCTGAGCTTTGCTCCATTGGAACATGCCCTGCCCTCCTCTGCAGGGGGAAACAAGTCTCTTGTAAGGTGCCCCCTATCTCCCCTCAGTCTTCCCTTCTCCAAGCTAAAGATGCCCAGTTCTTTCAATCTCTCCTCTCAGGGCTTCCTTTCCAGTTCCAGATCATCCTTGGTGCCCTCCTCTGAGCCCTTTCCAGCTTGTCAGCACCTTTCTTTGACTGTGGAGCCCACAAGTGCGTCCCAGGCAAGACGCAGGAGCCCAGACGAAGCCTGACCAGTGCTGAGCAAAGGGAAACTCGTACTTCACAGGATTGGAAGGGATACTTCTATTACTGCAGCTTAAGAAAGAATTTGCCCTTTTTGCAGCCTCAACACATTGTTGACCAATATTCAGCTTGTGATCTAGAAGAATGCCACTGGCTCACTCCGTTTATTGGCCCTCATCCAGTCCATTACCGGGTTCAGGCACTGATTCAGAACAGCCACTGCCTCACCTGGATTTGATGAAAAGAGGTAGAGCTGAGTGTCAGCTGTGTATTGCTGACACTTCAGCCCACACGCCTGGATGCCCTCTCCCAGAGATTTCATGTAGATGTCACAGAGCCCGGCCACGGCCAGGAGCAGCAATCCCCAGCACCACCACGTGGCACTGGCCGGTCAAGTGGGAGCAGAAGCGCTGCAAAGCAGCCTCTGCCACTCCCAGCCCCACCAGCCTGTCCGGGACACCACGCTGGATGAGTCCGGAGAAGCCACGCTCCTCTCAGCAAAAGTCACCCAAGGCAGTTTCCGTTCCAGAACCAGACCTGAAACCCAGGCAAGACGCAGAAAAATGTGCAAAGTCCAAAGGAGGGCAACAAAAATGGCCCGGGGATTGGAAACAAAGCCCCGTGAGGAGGGATTGGAAGAGGGGCATCTTCAGCCTTGAGAAGACCGAGCGGAAATACGAAACGTTACGCGATGCCGTTCGCGAAGTCGGGCCGACCGATCGCGACCCCGTGGACAACGCTCACATGGGAGCGACCGGGCCGCCCGCCCGCTGCGGCGAGCGCAGGCCGGCTCCCGTCCAGGGCCGCGCGGCCCGTGCGGAAGGCGCGCCCGTCGGCGGCCCCAGTCCAGCGCGCGCGCCGGGAAGCCCCGCGCCCGCGCCGTCCGCGCAGCGCTGCCGCCGGTGCGCGCCCGCGGGCAGAGCTGGGCAGCCCAAACCTGCGGGCGGGCGGCGCAGCGGGGCGCCCCGGCCCCGCCACCGGCCGCGGATCGGTCGCCCCCCCAGCCGCCGCCGCCCCCCCGCCGCGACGCCCGCCGGGACCTGTAGTTTCGCGCGGCGAGGGGACGGGGCGCCGCGCCGCGCGCTCCGAGCCGCCCGCCTATCCTGCGCGGCGTCCCGGCAGCCCGTGCGGCTGCGGCAGAGGAGTGGCGGGAGCGCGAGCAAGATGGCGGCTCCGGCGGCGCAGCTGCGGACGGGCGGGGCAGCGCCTCCGCTGGCACGGCGGGGCCGGTGAGGGCTCCGCGCGGGCGGGCGGGCGCGCGGGCGGGACGGTTCCGGGGCCCGATCCGCGCGAGCCGTGGCCGCTGCCCGCCCCGCAGCGGGCGACGTGGCGCTCCGCGTGTGCGCAGAGGCACGCCTGGAGTCGAGCCCCGGCTGCGGCGAGAGGCGGCGGGGCGCCTGGGGCGAGAGCTGACCCGTCTCCCCTCCCCGACACGCGCTCGCGCGGCGAAGGACCACCAGCCAGTCCCGGGCAGAGCCGCCGCTGCTGAGGACGAGCAAGCGCACCATCTACACGGCCGGGCGGCCGCCCTGGTACAACGAGACGGGCACCCCGTTCAAGGAGGCCTTCGTCATCGGTGAGAGCAGCGCGCCGGGCGGGCCGTGCCTCCTCCGGGGCGGGGGCGGGAGCGGGAGCGGGGCTGGGCTCTCCCCGCCCCGCTGCCCTGCCCAGGTGGCGCGCCTCCCGCGCGGACTGCCAGGACTCCAGGGCTGCGGCTGCCGCCCGGCAGCACAGAGGGGGCACGGGCGCCTGCTGCCCCCGCCCGGCGAGGCGGGAGGGGACTCGGGGCTCCGGCCCCTTCTGCTTTCCCTCACCCCTTTGCTCACCATCCTTCATCTTTGGCCTTTATGGGCAGAGCTGCCTCTGGCCCAGGGCACTCTTGCACTACCAGAGGGTTGATATGGCCCGCCCTGAGTTTTGCCCGGTAGTTACCACCATCACTCCTACCCTTGCCGCTTGATTGGTGGGGCCGCTCCCCTTCCCTTGATAGCAGGGTCTGGGGTCAAATGAATAAGCTGCATTGCAGCGCTCCCTCCCTCCTCCCAGGCTTGTGTGGCGGAAGCGCATCTGGCAAGACTACAGTGGCCAACAAGATCATTGAAGCTCTGGATGTGCCTTGGGTGGTGTTGCTCTCCATGGACAGCTTCTATAAGGTGCGCAGGCCTACGATTTCCCGACCCAACCCTGGGCTCAGCCATTCTCTCAAGGGCCCAGAAGGGAAGAGGAGGCGCTGAACTCCACCTTGTGTCTGGAAGAGCCCTTTGCCAATCTGTTTTCCTCTCCCTTTCCATGTGCCCTGATGCTCTCCAGGTGCTGAACAAGGAGCAGCAGCGCCAGTCAGCATGCAACGAATACAACTTTGACCACCCTGATGCCTTTGACTTTGACCTGCTGATTAGTGTGCTACGGAAACTCAAAGAGGGCAAGAGCGTTAAAGTTCCTGTGTATGACTTTACCACGCACAGCCGGCGCAAGGAGTGGGTATGTTGAGATTGGCCTTGTAGGAGGGAAATGTGCCCCCCCGCCCCGTTTGTTAGGTCTTTCTCCGAAGCCAAGGGAGCTGCTGTCCTTGAGGCCAGGTGGTCTCCTGAGGTCTGTCATAGTTGGACCCCTGCTCTGTGACGGGAAGGGCTTGCATGATTGCACAGGATCCAAGCCAGGGAGGCAGGCTAGAGGGTATCGTTCCAACCCCGTTGGATGCAGCAGCATCAGCAAATGGCTACCATTTGAATCTCCATTGTACAGTTTGTGGGAAAAAATATTTGGGTCTTGTCATCATGAAGTAGAGTTGTTTTGGTTTGTTTTAACCCGGAACACAAGTAGCCTTTGTCAGTTGCTGCCACCCTTGGCTTCACCCTTTGTGCCGCGCCAGCTGTATTTCTCTGCAGTGACGTGATTAAATTCTCATTCGGTGAAGGAAGTGCTGGAATGCAGAGGGTGCCCTGCTTGGCTCCAGCTGCGAAACGCTTGTCTTATTTCCGGAAACATTCTCTTGCTTCGGGAGCTTGGTTGGGGTCCTTCCCAAAGGCTCCCCTCCCCTTCACCCCACATGCTTTCCTGGAGCCAGCCTGGTGCTGACTCGATGTAGTCATGTACATCCTTCTTTTAGAAATATATATTCCAGCAGAACGACTTAGCACATGCCACAAAAATATTGAAACAAAATCACACCAACATTCTATGGATTCGTAACTCATCAGAGCCCTTTTCTCAAGGCAGTTGCTGCCAGTTGTCCCCAAGATGGACGGGATAGTCTTTCCTTATTTATTTATTATTTATTCTTCAATTTATATCCTGCCTTTTTCCTACAAAGGGCTCAAGGCAGCTTACATCTCCTCCTCCATCTTATCCTCACAACAACCCTGTGAGGTAGGTTGGGCTGAGAGTCTGTGACTGGCCCAAAGTCACCCAGTTGGCTCTGTGGCCGAGCGGGGACTCGAACCCAGATTGTCTGAGTCCCAGTCTCATGCTCTTAACCACTGCACCACACTGGCTCTCACACCACACTGGCTTCCTTCTTCCTGTTGTGTGAAAAAGCAGTAGACGTCTGGGAAGTAGACATGGGGAAGCAAAGCCATCACCATTCCACGGGGATGCTCCCTCCCTTTCCGGGTGAGGGAGCGGGGAGGAGGATAGGCTGTGCCATGAAGCCAGGCTCGGCTGCGTCCAGACTGAGGCATTGTCCTCCGGGTGCTCCCCAGAAGCCAGTGGGGTGCCTTGGGCCAGGAAAGGTTCCCCACCTCTCCTGGTTGGAGCAGGTGCTCTGGTCTGAGGGCAGGGGCACACAGTCTGTGACCTGCAAGGGGAAGACATTCTCAGTGTTTGTTTTACAATTGTTAGCAGCAGCTTTCCAGTTGGAGATTTTTTTTAAAAACGGAGGCATGACCCTCCCTTTCCTGTTAAAGGGAAAGCTGCGGCTTTGAGATGCTGCTGCTGTCCTGCTTCCGTAAGTGCCTCGCAGGGGTGTCGGGGCGAGAGGCTGCTTTTCCTTCTGCCAAGTGAGGAAGCGCTTGGTCTGTGAATGGGGGCAGGGTAAGGGGGGGGCTCCTGGCAGGTGGGCCGGCAGTTGCCCTGCACAGCAGGAGGAGAGCGGCCCCTGGCCCCGCCTCCCTGGCTGGGCCTGGCATATTCTCCCTCTTCCTCTGCAGAAGACTGTTTATGGGGCCAACGTGATTGTGTTTGAGGGGATCCTGGCCTTTGCCAACAAGGAGCTCCTGCAGGTACTGGACTGGGCAGAGGGCAGCAGCCTCAGGCGGGGAGCAGAGCTTGGCTGCAGGGGCCCCTGGAGGGCTTGGAGCACGGATGCCGCTCCGTCCTGGGAGCCACGTGGAGCCGGCCGCCCCGAGGGCCTGCGCAGGAGTTGAGCAGGGCGTTGTCCAGAGCGCTTTGCTTGTGCCTCCTCCAGCTCCTGGACATGAAGGTGTTTGTGGACACAGACTCAGACATCCGGCTGGTCCGGCGGCTGAAGCGGGACATCATGGAGCGTGGCCGGGATGTGGCCGGTGTCATCAAGCAGTACAGCAAGTTTGTGAAGCCTGCCTTTGAGCAATACATTGAGCCGGCTGTGCAGGCTGCAGACATTGTGGTGCCCCGAGGTGAGGAGGGGAAGGGCGGGGGCAGGCATGGGTCCTCTCGATCAAGTTCTCGCCCCGCCTTGCTTGAGGAGTCCAGGGTCGGCTTTGCGTGTCTGGGGCCAGTCAGCGCTGCGCTGTGAGGCACAGAGCGGTCGCCGGGCCTGCAGGTGCTGCTCCGCAGAGCTGGCGCCTCCCTCCTTTTGGCTCCCCGTTTCGTGCAGGCTTGGAAGCCAAGCCTGCCAAGCCAAAATGCGCCCCGGAGCTGGAGAGTGCTCTGAACGCTGGCGGTACGATACGTGGGCACCAGGGGAGGGGACCAATGACTTCTGGGGCCCTGCTCCCTCATCTCCGAGATGTGGCCGCCAGAAACGAGCGTGTCTCCACCGAGGGTGGGGGAGGCCAAGACTCCGGTGGGCAGGGCACACACACCCATGCTCACAGGTGCCAGCACACTGCGGGCACAGCCGTTCGCACGTACAGCACAGCCTCCCGAACGCAGCAGTTGGGACAGAACATCCCTCGGGATGCAGATGAAAACCATGGTGAAAGCCGTCCAGTGTTGGGGCGGGGCGGGTGAGGAAGGGACCCTGGGCTGTTTGGGGAGGAGAGGTGCCCATCCCTGTGTTACTCTGCAAGCGCTTCTCTGGATACCAAGATGCGGGGCTGAGTGTGTGTGAATACCGAGTGGCGGAAGCGCCCGTGCGAGGCACAGCAGCGCTGGCTGGCTCTGTGCAGCTCGGCAGGATGGCCAGGAGGGGACGCACCTGGCCGGGGCCCTCCACCTCTGCTGGAGGAAGGTGGCGGTGGCCGGGAGCTCCCTGAGGTGGAGCGATCGGCGTGGGGTGCGTGGTGCCTGCCATGGAGCCCGCCTCACCTTCATGGTGGTGCCCGCCTCTTGCCTTGCCTCCTCCCACAGGGTGCACAGCGACGGCCGGTCCCACCTCCAGCGGTGCGTGGGAGTGGGCAGGCCTTTGCCACTGGCGCACCTGCAGCCACCCTCGGCTTCTTTTCCAGGTGGGGAGAACTTTGTGGCTCTGGACTTGATCGTGCAGCACGTACACAGCCAGTTGGAGAAGGTGAGGGGGCAGAGGAGGGGCTGGGCGGGGGCGACATCGCCACTGCTGCTGGGTGCCCCGCGCCCCTTCTGCATCCCCCCCACTGCTTGGCCCAAGGGCCACCTCGGCTCGGCCTGCCGGGCCTGTCCTCAAGCCTGGAGCCCGCCTGGCCCAGGGTTTCTGCGTCAGCCTGCCAGCCCCAGGCCCGGCCCCAGCTGCCCTCCTGCTGCTCCCATCCCTGGGAGGCTGCAGGGGCCAGTGGGCCAGGGAGCTGTGTGCAGTGACAGGCCGCTCTGTCTCTCTCTTCTTCCCCTGCCCTGCCCTGCCACGACTCGGTCGCCTCCCATGTGGGCTCCTCCTGCCGCCGCGCAGCGTGAAATCACGGTCAGGTATGACGGCAGCCCTGAAGGAGCACAGCCAGCCCCCTCCCCGCTTCCCGAAGCTTTCCTCGCTGCACAGCAGGCCAGTCCGTGGTGGAGCAGCTGGGGGGCGGGGGCCGTCTGCCGGGAGGCAGTGCCCGCAGACGCCCGTTGCTTGGGCCCCTTCCGGCCGGGGCGTGCTGGACGTGTGCCGCCACTGCCGCCAGATGGGCACGTCCCCGGACTTGAAGCATGGTCCGGGAGGAGGGAGACTCCAGGCCGGCTGTAGCAACGAGCTCCTTGGCTTGTGGTCTTGGCTTGTGGTCGTCTGGGCCCAGCCCTGCCGAACCTGTTGGCTTTCTGAAGGGCTGCCCCTGCCTGGGGGGACGGGGGTGGCTTCTCGTGGCCTCCCAGCTGCTCTGCCTGCTTTGGCACTGTGGGGCATTTCCCCTCTTCCCGGTGGGGAGCGCTACCCTTCTAATGCCCTCTGTCTGTCTGTCTCTGTCTGTCTGTCTGTCTGTCTGTCTCTCTGCTGGGCCTGCTGGGCGTCTTCACCAGAGGAAGCTCCGCCGGCATATGTGAGGACGCTTGGTCTCCGTTGGCTGTTCCTGGCTGCACCTCCCGCTCCCTGTGTGTTGTGCTCGGCTCTGAGCAGGGCAGGGTCTCTCCCGGAGTGGGGCGCCTGCAAGCGTTCTGCCTGGCTTCTGGGGCGAAGGCGCGGGACCCCTGCCTGCGCGGCTCGCATGCCTCCGCCTCCCCGGTCACGGGGCAGCAAGACCAAGCGTGCCACCAGCCTGCTAGTGCTGCAGCTTCTCCCCAGCGCGTGGGAGTGGGGGGGGGGGCAGTGGGCACGAGCCAGGCAGCCAGCGTGCGGTTCTCCAGGAGCTTCTTGCGGGAGGGGGGGTGGCAGCGCCTTTGCCCCGGGCCTTGCGCGGGCTCGAAGGGGGAAGGCGACCGGAGACGAGCTGCACCCGTTCCAGGCACGCAGACGCACTTCCTCCCCGCCGTGACCCCCCGCCTCCTCCCCCGCAGAGCAGCCTTGGCCTCGGCCCACCAGGGGCAGCCACTGCCCAAGACCCTGAGTGTCCTGGAGAGCACCCCGCAGGTGCGGGGCATGCACACCATCATCAGGTGAGGCCCACGCGTCCCGAGGGGGGGGCGATCCTGGGGCGGCTGGGTGGGGTCTGCTGGGGGCAGTCTTGGCCCTGTGTGGGGGGGCAGTCTTGGCCCTGAGGAACGTGCTGCCCACGCTTGCCCCCAGGAACAAGGACACCCGCCGGGATGAGTTCATCTTCTACTCCAAGCGCCTGATGCGCCTGCTGATCGAGCACGCCCTCTCCTTCCTGCCACTGAAGGTACGTGCCCCCTCCCCGGTGGAGCCCCCTCTCACACAGAAGCGCCCATCCTGGAGCAGCGGTGGCTGTCCTGCGGCGTGGCTCCATCCCAGCCTAGTGCCGCCTGTCTTGGTTTTTGCAGCCGGTGACCGTGGAGACCCCGCAGGGGACAGTGTATGAGGGGAAGCGGTTCCACCGGCAGCGGGTGAGTCCCCTCCCTGCAGGCTTGCAGGAGCAGCGCTCAAGGGTCCCCCATGGACGACGGGGAGGAGCTGGCAAGGGCCACTGAGCGTCTGCCGCAGACCGCAGGCCCACCGGCCCGGAGCAGCCTCTGCCCCCGTGGCAGGGAAGCTGCCATCTGCAGAGGGTGCCCAGGGAACAGGCGGGCGGTACGTGGGGCGGGCCGGCTGTGTGGCCGCTCTGACCCGCCGTTGCGCTTCCCGCCCTTCCAGATCACGGGTGTCTCCATCCTGCGGGCCGGCGAGACGATGGAGCAGGCGCTCACTGCCGTCTGCAAAGACATCCGCCTGGGCAAGATCCTCATCCAGACCAATCATGACACGGGGGAGCCGGAGGTCGAGAGGGGGGCCGCGGGGGTGGGGGGGCTGCCTTGTGTGGCACGTGAGCATTTCATCCTCCCCCTCCCCCTCTCCTCTCCCTCACAGCTGCACTATCCTGCGCTCAAGGAGCGGCACTAGGCTGCCAAGATCGGCGAAGACTACGTCATCCTGATGGACAGCACAGTGTCCACAGGGGCCGCTGCCATGATGGCGGTGCGGGTGCTGCTGGTGCGTCTGGGCCTTCCCTGCGGGCTGGGGGGGGGCACGCTGGGGCCCTGGGGAGGGGCCTGGGCTTGTGGCAGCCGTGGGCTGGAGCCCTGAGCCACCCGCCCATGCAGTGTGCCAGACGGGCAGGCGAGCGCCAGCTGTGGAGGGGCTGGGGCTGGGCATGCAGGCCGTTGAGGCTCGCCCTGCTGGCTGCCCTGCAGGATCACGATGTGCAAGAGGACAAGATCTTCCTGCTCTCGCTGCTCATGGCTGAGATGGGCGTCCACTCCGTGGCCTACGCCTTTCCCCGCGTGCGGATCATCACCACGGCCGTGGATAAGAGAGTCAGCGAAGAGTTCCACATCATCCCTGGCATTGGTGAGGCGCAGCTGCCCTCCCTCGGCAGGCAGGCTGGCCGGAACAGATGGGGTGGCGGGGGAGTGCCAAGTGTTGGGCCAGCGCGGCGGCAGCACCTCCGGGCTGAGCCTGGGGGAGAGGCACTGGCCCCCACAGGGCTGCTGCCCACCAGAGCAGCCCTGCCCAGCATCAGCCGGGCCGTGACTAGCAGGACTCATGTTTTCCCAGGTAACTTTGGAGACAGGTTCTTTGGCACAGATGGCCCCGTGCCCTGGTGCGAAAGTGACAGCATGGACTGCTGAGCTGGCTCCGCGGGGCGGAGCCCAACCCCTGGGATGGGAGGTGCAGCCGGACACTGCCCGGGACCAGGCTCCACGCGGGCCACCACCGGGACTGCACCCGCTGCTCCCGCGGGTCGGCTGGGCAGGCAAGCGGCCTGCCGCTGACCCACTCACCGCCCCTCTCGGAGGCTGCCGGGCGCCCGCCGTGCTGCTGCCCCTCCTCGGGCGGACTGGCTCAAGCAGGCCTGGCGCGCTGCTTCAGGGACCCAGCCTGAGGGGAGCGTGCCGCAGGCTGCCCGGGACTCTTCTGCCGCCTTCCTGCGGGCCCGTCCTTTCCATGCCTTGGTCTGTGCACAAGGCTGGCAGGCCCTTGCTCTTTGGCTCAGGTTCCCAGCTGGCTGGCTCTTGTCCCGCTGGCCGCAGCTGTCCCTCCTCCAGTGTAACTGCGCAGGCCTTGGGGACCACAAGGAGGCAGCCGGGGACCTTAGTCCCGAGGCAGACAGCCAGCCCGGGCCGCCTGCCGAGCCGAGCCACGCCTGCCGTCTGCAGAAGGGATGCTGGCCTGGCCCAGCCCTCGGCCTTCCTTGCCCGTTGTTTCTCAGTACGGTACTTGGCTGCCTTCCTTGCTTTTTGTACGTGATAATAAAGATCTACAGCACCTCCTGCTTTTTCCTGTTAGGGTGGAGTCCCTAGGCTTCCCCACTTGGTCCACCACAGCCCCCAGCTGCCATGCTCCCCCACAGTTCCAGAAGAGCCTTGGGAGGCTGTCGCCATTGGGGAGAGCAGCTGCGAAGGGGCAAATTGGCGAGGGCCCCTGTGCTGCCTGGGGGCGCCCTGCCTGGCTGTTGCGAGCTACTTGTCCCGAGAGCGGCACTGCAGGCCACCCGTGCTGGGGAGCCTCGGCAGCTGCGCTCGGGTCCTTTGCGTGCTCCTCCACCGGCAGCTGGGTAGCTCCTGTGCGAACACAATGTCAGGCTGGATTCGGGGCTGTTATGTTCACTCAAGGCCCAGCTAGCCTGAGGCCAGATTATGTGGAGGGCTGCCTCTCTAAACGGGTTGGCCCGAAGAGCGGGCCTGCTCATGAACCCACTAGAGAGGTCCACCAGGCTGGTGGACATAAGAGCCAAGGCGCGGTGGCTTGGATGGCCTCGGCAGACATGAGCGGTCACGGCTGCTCTTGGGGTTAAGTGGAGGTGGGCTCCTTTTACGTTGTCCTTCCCGAAACCTGCTATTTCTGGATTTCAAACCAAAGCTATGTCAAAACAGGCAACACTCCCTGGAGAAGACCCTCATGCTGGGGAGAGAAGATGAAGGGTTCTGGCACTGAGCACAGCAAGCAGTCCTGAAGAGCACATAGTGGCAGGCTTGCATTATAGGGTCGCCAGAGGTTGGAGACAATGGCACATACCATCTCTGAATTGGCTTGTTGCTTTAATTGTGAATCTATACATATTATAACCCGCTTTCTTATTTTTTGTTGCACAATTTCCCCCTCAAACAAAAAATCACTCCATTTATCGATTGGACTTGCATGCTGCACCCCTTGGCTGTAAGGCTTTGGGCAGCTCACAATACAGCAACAGATACAACAATGCATTTGACCAGCACCCAAGAAAACAGAAAGCAAAGCAATAAAAGGAAGACATAAAAGTTTGAACATTCAGGTAATAAAACCATTTAAAAAGCTCTTTTTAGCTAAAGTAGAGAAAAACTAAAATTGTTGGGCAAGTAAAATAATGTGGCGGTAGCAGCAATAAAACCAATTCAAAGATCATTAAAAGGTTACTCGCCAAAGTAGAGAAAAGCAATGTTTTCAAGTGGCATGTAAAAGAGAAGAGAAAGGGGGCCTGGCGGATCTCTAAAGGAAGAGAATTCTACAAGGCGGGGCACTATGACAGAAAAGGCCCTTCTGGTTGTGCCCCCTGACTTCACTGGGGGCAGGGGGATTCAGAGAAGGTCCCCAGTGATGACTTGACAGCGCAAACACCAACAACATGCAACTCTGCTTATTCTCATCGAAGTCTGGGGAGAAATCCTCTGTGTGAAGTGTTCCAGCACAAATGGAGCAGCCTTGCATGTATGCCATGATGTGCTGGTGTCGCATGCTTCTGATTCAGGATGTGTCACGATGAGGTGCAACTCTTAGTGTCTTAGAGAGGGGGCATCTTGCACACAGTGGCTGGATGGGTAGTTTTGCTGCAGGAGTGAGACACCTGCTCAGTGCCATCAGGCAGGCTTTTGCCCCATTAAACTCTAGGAGTCTGTACTTGGGAAGGTCTTTCGTGGCCACCAGCTGACCAGATTAAGCAAAACGTGGAAAAGCAGCATGCCACAAGTTCCCATGCAATCTTGGTATTGAGCCACAACAATACAACAAGGAGGAGGGAAAGTCTTACCAATTTGAAAATCTTTTCATATTTTCATTAAATAACTTAATTCTCAATAAAATATGGCATAATACAAGCATACAGGCAAAAAATAGTTCAATGGCTCAGTAACTGGTTAAAGAATAGAAAACCAGGTGAGAATAGATGTGGAAAATTAGGGCCCAGAGGAGGGTTTGGGAAGACTGCCCTGTGAGTAAGGACTAAGAGAACTGGGCATGTCCAGCCTTGAGAAGACTGAGAGGGGACATGATATCCCTCTGCAAGTACCTCAAAGACTGCCCCAGAGAGGAAAGTCAAGATCTCGCTGATCCCAGAGTGCAGGACATGGAATAATAAACAGGTCAAGCTGCAACAAGCCAGATTCAGGCTGGACATCAGGAAAAGCTTCCTCACTGTCAGAGCAATACAGCAGTGGAACCAGCAGCCTGGAGAGGTGGTGGGCTCTCCCCCACTGGAGACATTCAAGGCGAGACTGGACAGGAATTGGTGTCCTGCAACAGCAGGGGCTTGGTCCTGGTCGCCTTCATGGCCCCTTCCAACTCTACTATTCTACGAGAATAGATCAAACATTCCTATGTTCTTTTCCAGTGGAGGGATGTCAGCCATGGCACCATTATCAGGTTCAATGCTTTTCAATATATTCATAAGCTGCAGGCAATTAGGGGCCGATACTGATGGGACTATTTTGATAATGGCACCAAACTATTTAGTAAAAATGGGGGGGGGGGGTCTGAAGAGATCCAAAGGGTTCTCTCTGTAAGGAATGGAATCCAAACAATGACGATAGGGGAGGCAAAGTACCAAGCAGCAACAGTTGAATACGTTCTGGCCAGACCGGGCACTCACCCCGAAGGTAGTGCACTGGAGGAGCAGTTGACACAGCCACGTATTCACTACTTCATGCGCAAAGTCCCTGCCTCCTTTCTCCCATTGGTGGGATACTGGGAGTTTACATCCTTTCCATCCACCTTCATCATACTACTCCTTGGTATGTTACCCCCACCTGCTCATACGTCCCATGTTCATGTTAATGACCCTCTGAGTCACAGTAGGAGACACCACTAATATGCATTAGCTTATTACGCAGCCAGACCTTGGATTCAAAGTACAAAAGTTTAATGCCATGTCTGCCAATTACATCTTGTAGTCTATTAGTTTGTGTTGGTCACAATACTCTTATTAACCACGAAGTGATCTGTATAGCTTTACCCGTTCTAGTGTGTTAATCACAATACCTTTATTAATCACTAAGTGATCCGTAGCTTTACCTGTTCTAGTTTGTTAGTCACAGTAATCTTCTACTTCTCACATCTCCGAACTAGGAAAACGGGCACCGAAATGGCACACGTGGCTCAGCGCAAGCAGGATTCCGGTTCCTAGCTCCTACCTGAGCCGATCAGGGGAAGCTGCCCCGGGGCCTCTGGGGTTCGACAGCCGAGCTCCCAGGCAGGGCAAGCGGCCTAAAAACCGACGCGATCAAGCGGGGGAGCGCGGCGGGGCCCCCGGGGGCGCTCGGGGGGAGGCCCAGCGCCGCCCGGCCCCGCCGAAGGAAGGGCCGCGGCGGGCCCGGCGAGGGAAGGCGCCCCCGCAGCGGGCCGGCGGGGATCCAGGGCGGGCGCGGCTCTTCTCGCGGCTCCCGGCCCGGCTAGTCCTTGGCCAGCCCGGGGGCCGCTCGGCACGGCTCCCCTGCGCGGAACGCGGCGGCCGGGCACGTCGCGCGTCGCCGCCTCAACGGCGGTTCCCGGGGCAACCCGGAAGTTGCGTCTCCGGCTACGTCAGAATGGAGCGACTCCGAACACGGCCCAGCCGGAGGCGACTGCGCATGCCCAGTGCGTGCCCCTGCGCAGCTCCCTAGGCAGGCGTCAAAACACTTCCGCGCGTGCGCTTCGGAGTCGGAGCGGCCGGTTGGTGTCCGGAGAGGAGCTGGGGGGCGAGTGCGCGGCGTGAGGGGGCGCGGCGGGGCGCTTCCCCGCGGCCGCGCTGTCAGCGGCGGGCAGGCGGGCCGGCCGGCCGGCCCGAGGGACGGGGACCGGGAGGCGGGCCCCGCACTGCCCCGCTCGGCCGCCCGGCAGGGCGAGCCCCGGCCCGCGTCTCCGGCCCGCAGGGCGAGCGGCGAGCGGCACCGGCGCTGCGGGACGAGGGCGGCGGCAGGCCGGGCGGGCCGCGCCTGCCCCACCCGCTGGAGGGCGCGCTGCGGCCCCGCCGCGGAGCCGGGGCCCCGGAGGGCAGGCGCGGCGTCCTCCGCCCGCAGCCGGGCCCGCGGGGGGGCGCGTCGCCCGCAACCTTCCGAGGCCTGGCGGGACTGAGAGGCCGCCGCTCGCCGCCCGCCCGCCCGCCGGCATTTCCAGCGAGGGGCTCAGCCGCTTGAGGGCCGGCCCAGCCAGGGCCCCGGGCTTGTGAAGCCGGTCCCAGCCGACTCATCCTTCGGGCCTGGGGGCTGCTTTGTGGTGGGGGTCGACCCTGCGAGCCCCCAAGGTGACCCACAGCTCCTCCAGCAGAGGAGGCAGCCTGGAGGGGTCAGCTGGGCTTCTCCCATCCGGGAGCCCCATGGCCAGCCACCCGGAAGCAGGGTGTGTCTTGGCAAGAGCTGGCAAAGCAGCATCCCAGAGGCCGCCTCTCCAGCGGCCAGCAGGAAACTCCCGAGCGAGGGAGCCCAAGGCTGCCCTAGTGGACTGTAGAAGAGGAAATGTTTCTCAAGTGTGCTGGATGCCATCCCAGGGACGATGCGGTCCTCACTTCCCTGCTGGGTGCCATGGGCCCCCAGGCCCCTTGTGCAGGAGGCTGTGGTCTCTTCTGCTCCTGGGCAGGATTCCCAGCCTTCCCGCCAGCCTCTGGGCCATGTCCCGGCTGTGCCCAGGCCCTGCCCTGACCCAGTGCGCTTGTGCTCCCGTTTGATCTAGAACAAGATGGGTGATGCGGGCCGGCCGCAGCGGAAGATGTCGCGGTCTGGGGAGAGCTTGTATCGTGTCCTGGGGCTGGAGAAGGGCGCCTCCTCAGAAGATGTTAAGAAGGCGTACAGGTGGAGTAGCTTTGGCAGGCCGGGGCCCTCTGCGGTCTTCCTTGTGCTGGGCGTCGAGGTGCCCTCCCCGGTGCTTTGCATCCTCCAGATCTGCGGTTGGCTCTCCCGCGTCTCGGCTGGGCCCGGGTGGCACAGGACAAGAGCTCGCTCTGACGCGGGGGCTTGCTGAGTAGATCGGGAGAGGAGGTGGCTGGGGGTGCGGTCAGGTACCTTGAGAGCCTCCGTGCTTCCTGGGGAGTGTCGGGGAGCCCGAGAGGCGTCTTGCTGAGTGTTCCTCGGCCAGAGGTGTCTTCAGCCAACTGCAGCCCAGCTAGGATGCGTGGAGCCTTTCTGGGGAAGGCCCAAAACGGTCAGGAGGGAAGAGAGGGCAATGCTGCCTGGGAAGTCTGAGCAGATATTCCTTCCGTGCCTCATCAGGGGCCTTGCCTGGGCATTCCCTCCACCCACGGGATCCCCGGGCAGCATCCCTGGAGGTGCATGTCCTGCTCCTTTTGGGGTGGAGAATTTGGCTATTCTGGGCTAGCACTGGAAATACCAAGAAAGAGGGACTTGCTTTCCAAGTTCGGCGTGCTCAGAATCTCGGGTCCTGTTTTCATTTTTTCAAGTGACTTTTGTGTCTTGGTGGATGCAAGGAGGGACTTGAGAGTGTGGGGCAGGTGTCATGTCAACAGGCCTTCAAAGCCTCGTACCGTGGCAGTGCCCTAATGCAAGGTGTGGCTGGCGGGGGAGCACATGTGCTGGTGGAGGAGCAGGAAGGCAAGCAGGCTGCCAGCAGAGCGGGGCCACTGGATCAGGACAGGGCTCGGGCACAGCCTGGGACGTGGCGTGAAGGCCGCCTCCAGTAGCAGCCTGCCAACTGTGTAACTCCCTCCCCTCCGCTAACCCCCCAGCAGCCTGGCATTTTTAAATGTTGTGCACTTCACTGGGCTTGTTTATCTTCCATGCTTCCTCAATCTGAGTAAAATATACTGGAGAGCCAGTGTGGCTTCGTGGTGAAGAGCACGGGACTGGGACTCAGGCGATCCAGGTTCGAGTCCCCGCTCAGCCATGGAGCCAACTGGGTGACTTGGGCCAGTCACAGACTCTCAGCCCAACCTGCCTCACAGGGTTGTTGTTGTGGGGATATGATGGAGGAGGAGAATGATGCAAGCTGCCTTGAGCCCTTTGTAGGAAAAAGGCAGGATGTAAATCGAAAAATAAATAAAAAATAGAGGAGTCCCAGAGTCCGGTTTCCTTGGTCTAGAACTTTGGTCACAGGCTTCCTGGATGGCTGCAGCGGGTTTCCCATAGAGCTGCCTTTGCACAGTACTGGTCTGGAGGGCTTTGACCAGACTTTTGGGTGGAGCTGGTGGTAGGGGCCACGTGGCCCCCCGGTTACAGCAGCAAAGTCCTTGCCTATTGGTCTTGGTCTCTCCCTAAGTGCAGTTCAGTGTACTGGTTAGGACCTAGGAGCATTTCTTTAATTGAACAATGCCTTCTGATCTCCACATCGGCCGAGGTGTGGCCCATATGTTGTAAAATAAATCGATTAAGCTCTTGCGACCAGCTGTCAGAGAGACCACAGTCTGCCCTATGACTCGGCCCACGATGGCTGGGAGAACCCTGTTGCCCCACCATTGCCTGAGGCACAGTTAGCTACAGTGCAGGAGCAGGGCCTTCTTGGGGGTTGCGCTCGCGTCCTGGCACTCCCCAGCGATCAAGACCAGGTGTGTCTCATCTCGTGCTTTTCTGCCAAAAAGCAAAGGTGGTTTTGGTCCTTGAGAAAATGTACTACTTTCACGTGTTAGACGTTGGTTTTTATTTCCCGTTGCGTATTCTTTAACATTTTAATTAAAGCCTTTTGATTTTATTGTTCACTTTCTTGAACACAACATGTGTTCAGTGGAAAAAGCAGATATAAACTGACTGAATGGGTGAATGCGCCATTTCCAGCCCGCAGTGCAGGTCCTCTCCCGGCAGGCAGCGTCCTCTGACCCCGTTGCCGCCTGCAAATGGCTCCTTCCTGCCATGCGGAGGGGCAGATGAGGGCAGGGGGCACGTCTCAGCCGAGGAGGGAGAGGTTCTCCTGGCGAGCCGTGCCTGTCATGTGGAGATCCCTGGGCCCAAAGAGTTCCTTGGAGGAATTTGTGAACCTTTCTGTGCACTTCCCACAAGGAAACTGGCCCTGAAGTACCATCCAGACAAGAACCCGGATAATCCCGAAGCTGCCGAGAAGTTCAAGGAGATCAACAACGCCAACACAACGCTCAGTGATGAGACCAAGCGCCGCGTCTACGACGAGTACGGCTCGATGGGGCTCTATATCTCCGAGCAGTTCGGGGAAGAGAGCGTCAAGTATTACTTCCTCATGTCCAAGTGGTGGTTCAAGGTGAGGCGGGGTGGGAGGCGAAGCGGTGCCAGGGCCCTCGGGGGCCACCCCACTGCAGCCTGTCGGGCCCCCGAGGGCACTGAACGTACCTCCTCCCCCAGCCCCTGCTGGTCTGCTGCTCCCTCCTCTCCTGCTGCTGCTGCTGCTGTTGCTGCTGCTTCTGCTGTGGGAGGTGCCGCCCGCCTGAGGATGAGGAGGCCTACAAGTATGTCAACCCGGAAGACCTGGAGGCCCAGATCCGTGCCGAGGACGACGGTGAGCCATTGCGGCGGGGAACCGAGGGCCTGCATGGCAGTGGGAGGCAGAGCCCCACTTGCCTGGGGTGGGGGCAGCAGCTCCTTCCCCTGCCCACTCCCAGTGCCTGACCGTTCCGGGCCCGGCCAGTGCTCTCTGACCCCGTTCGTTCCCCAGGAGTCGGCGCCATCCGAATGCAGCCCACCAGCAGCTCCTCGTTGCACACTACAGACGAGACTCAGCCCTGCAAGCCATGACCCTGTGAGTGGAGACAGGCCCCGGGGTGGGGGGCACCCGGGGGGCCCGGCAGTGCAAATCTGGGAGGCCCTGGCAGGGGCTGCAGCTTCGCCGCACAGCCACATCGCCGCCACCGCTCTCGGGCCGGCCGTGGCTGCCTCGTTGCAGCCCCTGCGGGAGCCCTTGCCCTTCTGGCCCACAGCCTGCGATGGACTGGGGGGCGTGGGGGGGTCGGGCGGCCCCAAAGCCAAGCCCCCCAGCAAAGGCTCGGGGGTCTCACACTGATGTCTTCTGGGGGGGAGGGGGAGGGGGAAGCGCCTTTCCAGATGGGGTCCTCCCAGCTTTCTGAGAGGGGCAGCCCCGCGCTCCCCTTTGGGGAAGGGAACTGCCCCAGATGTGCTCACTCTGGGCGGCCGCTGGCCGGTGTGCTCGGACGGGCCAAGGCTCGAGAGCAGCCTGGCTTTTCAGGGCATGGCCCTCATGCCCTGAGCTGGGGCAGGGCCCCTCCCTGCCCCCACTGCTCCTGCGTGCCGACGGGTCCGCTTGTCTTATGCGCTGCCGGGGGGGGGGGCTCTCTCGGCTCAGGGGGGGGGGCCGTTCTGCCCAGCAAGTGCCCCATCCAAGCCGCTTTTGGCAGGATGAGGCTGCCCAGTTGCCCCTTCTGCTGTCGAGCGCTAACCTTCCTCTCTCCTCTCCTCTGCTCTCCCCGCTCCAGACCTCGACCTCCGGTCACAGCTGAAGACCCCTTGCACCTTCTGCAGCCATTCCGAAGCCCCTGCCCAGCCCGAGTTGCTGAGGAAGGGCTGGCAGGGGCCCGGGCGGACGGCCACAGCCTCGCTCCAAAGTGTGCCCAGGGGGTGCCTGGACTCCTGGCGCCGCACGTCTTCTCAGGGAATGAGCCGCCGCCTTGCCCCGAAGCTGGTCTGTCGTTGGGGCAGAGCCCGTGGGGCGATTCTGCCCTGGCCCTGACGGGCCGCCCAAGGACTCGCTGCTCCAGCAGCCCCAGAGCCAGGCTGGAGGTCGCTGGGCCAGCGCCAGGTCTGCGGGGCATGGGGAGGGAACGGAAGATGGCAGGAGCCCACAGCCAGCAGCCTGCCTCCGCCTCCCCCCCCCCACTGGCTTTTCTCCCGCCAGCCTCGGCTGAAGCGCCCTGGCGCAGAAGCAGGCCAGTGGGGACTGCCCCGGTGGCAGGCCCGTGGTGGAGGGGCACTCCCGGAGCCCCTCCTGCCAGTGCCGCCCTGCCGAGCTGGCCCCTTGGGAGCCGGAGGGGCCCCTCTTGCCCTGCCTGTTGGTGCCAAGCCTCGCCGAAGGACACGGAGCCACCGTTTCTGGGGTGCCAGCCCACCTGGGGCAGCTGACAGCTCCCCTGCCCCTCCCGGGCAGAGCCAATTGCCGTGCAGGTTCCTCCCCCTCCTGCAGGGCAGCCTGGGGGCGAGGGCTTCCTCCGCACTGTGACAGGGGAGTTGGTAAGGGTTTTGTAAGCACAATTAAAGGTTTCCGAAGGAAGCGGCTGTTCTTCTGGTGGTCTCTCCACCTAAGGAGAAGCTTCTGTGGGCCTCGGGGATGGGTGGGCTGGCGCTGACCGAGTGCTGCGAAGCGCTTGCGGCACCGCACAGCCTCCCCCCTCGGGCGGGTTGCCCTGCTCCTCCCTCTGCGCGCTCGCGCCGGACCTGGCTAGCCGTGGGTTGGCCCCATGGCTGCCGCGGGTGGTAGGGCATGGAAGACCCGGGAGGATGAACGGGCATCCGTGCATTCGTCCCTTGGCTGGAGGGACGGTCTCCCATCCCCAATCCCAGGGTGGGCCATCTATTCTAGCACAAGAAAAATCAAGGCAAGAGCTTCCTTTGCAGATTCTGTGCATTCCCATTTATGTTTCCATTTTCATACTGTATTGAGAATAAGAGATGTAACCTTCGAAACCCTGACCTTTCGCATCTTGCGTAGATCCCAAAACCACCCCTCCGGCGCTTGTCCAGATGGGCTTCTCCGTCTTCCCTGCGGTACCCGAGTGAAGCAGGCTGCGTTTTCTGCTGGGGCCACGTTCCCTGGGAGGTGGCTTGCGGGTGGGTGGTGGGGGCTCCATGCTGGGCCAGCCCACAGTCTGTCACACTGTTTCTCTCTCAAGAATCCCACGTGGCAGAGGTGGAAGACCCACACTCCCTTCCTGATCACCTGTTGTTCCTCTGTCATTCCTTGCGCCCCGTGACTCATGAACGAGCCCAGCCCTCTTGGCCAGTGCAGCCTAGTGGTGGGAGCGCTGGGCTGGTTCACGGAGCTCTGAGCACACATCCCCGAGAGGCTTCTGGGTGCCTCTCAGCCTCGCCTTCCTCAGAAGGTCGCGAGGAAAGAAGGGAGAGGAGCAGGGCCCTGAAGTGGCCTTGGGGTGTCAGCTGCGAAGGGGCAGCGTCTGCATGGATGGTTGTCTCCTCACCTGAAGGGGGGATCGCCACTCCCGGGCTCACGCGTGCTCCCTGGAAGCGGGCACAGGCAGGGAGGGCAGCCCCAGGCCCCCCGGCTGCTCGGTCGAGGCCCTCTGATGGAGCTGGGGAAGAAGGCAGGCTAGCAAGAGGGGGAGCCCCAGTGGTGAGGTGCACGTGCCCATGAAGACTCAGCAGGGAGTGGAGGCGGCTTGCGACTTCGATCGCGGCCCTCCAGGCACCAGCCTGTTCATGCAGATGGTTGGAGAACGCTGCTGGGGAGAGGAAGGCTTCCTCCAAAAAACGGAAGGCGCCTGGGTGAGGAAATCGGAGGGGGCCGCAAGCTCGCTCACGGGAGATCAGGGAAGCACAGAGACCTCCTGAGCAGCGTATTGCGCCGACACGAAGGCTGACGGTCAAGAAGTGCCACAAAGGAGAGCAGCCGGAGCAGCGCCGGGATCGCTGGATGATAACAGGACCGAAGGAGCACTAAGGAGCTTGCAGAGAGGAGAACGGCCCTTTTCCCGCAGTTCTCTGGAGATCGGTTTAGATCCGTTTGAGCAGTGCTTCTGCAGTGCGTGACGCTCATCGTCTTGGGCAGTGGGATGGCCTCCCACTCACTGCCCATCGTGGGCCAGCTATGCCCCTCACCCTTTTAGTACAGTTTGAGAAAGGAAGAGCAGCGGCCTGTTGCTGAGCTGCTGCGTTCTGGAGGGGGGTTGGCGGAGTTAAGGCCAGTGGCGGCAGAAGGCAAAATGCTCAAAAAAATGGACAGACAGTAAAAGCACCTGGTCCAGATGGTATCCAGCCTCGCATTCTCAAAGGCCTTTAAGCATGACGTTGTGATCTTCTTCGCAAAATATTTAATATGTATGTCCCCAAAACCCATGTACCAGCGGGATGGCCAATGGGACACCCGTCTTTGAAAGATCCGGGGAGTTCCAGTCCACTTAGCGTAATGTGTGTTTGGGATAAACTTCTCAAAAGCATTATTAAAGATAGCATCAGTAAGCGCGTAGGGGGACCAGCCCCAGCCCTGGCCCCGCTGAGAGGGAATTGGCATGAGGGTGATTTCTGCCTCAGTGGCCCCTTCGAGTCCTTTGAGAGTGTAAGAAACGGCCTTTGACAAAGTGCCCCATGATATCCTAGTGGAGAAACAGGAGTTTTGGGATACACCAAGACACTCCAGTGGATTAGGCATAGCTGACTGACTGAAAGCAGAGAGTAACCATTAGTGGGAAACCGTCAGGATGGTGGCCAGTGACAAGCGGGGTCCCCCAGGGCTCTGTCCTGGGGTCGATCCTGTTTCATCTTTTCATCAGTGCCATGGAAGAAACAGAAACAGCGCGAGTCAGAAGGGCCTCCGGGGCCATCTAGTCTGACCACTGGCACTAGCCGGCTCCACTCATGACATGCCCACCATGTGCATGTCCAGCCTGTCTTTGAACACCCTCCCCAATGGGGCCTCAACCACCTCCCGGGGAAGCCCATTCCACACCCTCAGGAACCTGGGTTCTCTGAGCTTGGCTCTGTTGGAGCGTGTCCTGATTTTCTCTGCAGGGGAGAACAGATCTCTACCCATCTCCATGTGACATCCCCTCACGTACCTGTATGAAGAAGGGGTGAACAGTCTGCTGATCACATTCGCAGACGACACTAAAGAGCAGTGGCCACAACTGAGGAACAGGTACTCCTGATCCAGAAGGATCTGGAGAGACTATGGAAGTGGGCAAGTGACAACAGGATGCTGTTCAATATGGATAAGTGCAAGGTCTTGCATTTGGGGCATAGGAACGGGTGTCATAAGTACAGGTTAGGGGACAAGTGGCTGGAGAGCAGCACTTGCGAAAGGGACCTCGGGGTGCTGGTCGACTGCAGGCTGAACATGAGGCAGCAGTGCGATGTGGTGGCCAAGAGGGCGAACGCCACCCTTGGTTGCATAGCCAGAAGCGTGGCTTCAAGCGTGTCTCTCATGCCTCCCCTTGTGCACCTTTCCCCTCAATGGCACAGTCCCAGTTGCCATAGCCCCGCAGAGCTGCTCCAGCCCAATCACACCGGCTGCCCTTCTCTGCTCCCTTCCCAACCCAGTCATGCCCTTTTTCAGGCAGGGTGAGCAGAACTGAGCACAGCACTCCAGAGATGCGTGAGGTTTTGGCAGTTCTGCCAACAAAAGTGCGTATAGTCAAGGCTCTGGTTTTCCCAGTTGCAGTGCATGGCTGTGAAAGCTGGACCATAAGGAAGGCTGAGCGCCAAAGGATTGAGGCCTTTGGATTGTGGTGCTGGAGGAGACTCTGCGAGTCCCTTGGACCACAAGGCGATCAAACTGGTCAGTCCTAGAGGAGATCAACCCTGACTGCTCTTTAGAAGGCCAGATCCTGAAGATGAGACTCAAAATACTTTGGCCACCTAATGAGAAGGAAGGACTCGCTGGAGAAGAGCCTAATGCTGGGAACAATTGACGGCAAAAGGAGGAGGGGGTGGCAGAGGATGAGGTGGCTGGATGGGGTCACTGGGGCAGTTGGTGTGAGCTTAAGTGGGCTCCGGGGATGGTGGAGGGCAGGAAGGCCCGGAGGAGTGTTGTCCAAGGGGTCACGATGGGTCGGACACGACTTCGCGACTAACAACAACAAAAACTTTCCATTCCATTCCAAGTATGCCCAGCACAGACTTCCCCTCTTGGCCAGCATCTTCGCTGAGCTGCCCGCCACCGCCCTGGGCCCCTTTCCTGCTCAGTCACTGCCAGCTCAGCGCCCATCAGCGCAGACGTGAAGCTGGGATGCTTCGTCCAACACGCTCTGTTCTACAGTCGCTTTCACCGAACTGCATGGGCCATTTTGATGCCCGTTCTCCCAGCTTGGAAAGGCCCCTTCAGAGCTCCTCAGTCCTGTTCAGTTTCACTCATCCCAAATAGTTTGGGGTCATGAGCAAACTTGCCCACTTCATAAATGGTATGGAACTAGACGTATGCAATGAATAGGCTGAGAAGAAAAGCTTGGTCCTGATAGAGAACCAGTGGGACTCCCCTGCGTCCATCCCTCCCCTGGGAGGCGCTGCCCCTGGGGATGCCTGCTGTCCTTTAACCGGCGAGTGATGCACAAGAGAAGCCCCCCTTTCATTCCAGGACAGCTCAGCTTGCTCAAAAGGCCCAAGTGAGCCGTGCCTGCTGGATCACCCGCCATTGCAGGGGATGGGGTATGAGGCAAGATGGAGGGAACTGGGTCTCTTCAGCTTGGAGAAGAGGAGACACAGAGGGGATCTGTTGGTGACATATAGGTACATGAGGGGGTGTCACACAGAGGTGGGTAGAGACCTGTTCTCCCCTGCAGAGGAAGGCAGGACACGATCCAACAGAGCAAAGCTCAGGGAACCAAGGTTCAATTTAGGTGCCTGGAAGCATTTCCTGACAGTTAGGACCTCGAGGGCGTGGAATGGGCTTCCACGGGAGGTGGTCGAGGCTCCACCAGTGTGGGTGTTCAAAGATAGGCTGTACGTGCACATGGTGGGCATGTCGTGAGTGGAGCTGGCTGGAGCTGGGGGTCAGACTAGATGGCCCAGGAGACCCCTTCTGACTCGCTCTGTTCTATGTTTCTATGTCTTGGAAGCCTTTCATTCATGAGGCCACCCAAAGCTGGAGGCAACTTGGCAGCTCGGAGCAGCAAACCTACCTGCCTGCCTGGTGCAAAGAGGTGGACCTCCCGTCCCGTCCCGTCCCGTCCCACCTGGGTAGCTCTGAAGGCAGCGCTGCAGTGGAGTCGGCCTTTTAGTCCCTGGGAGGCAGTGTAATCATGCAGTCCTGGAAACACGGCTTAGGCTGCCAGGCGGGTCGAAATGCAGGCCCACGGAGGCGGCTTTCTCTGGGACACGTCTTGTTGCTCTTGCAGGGCTGATCGAGACACAGCTGAGGTGTGTGGCTGGGGGATGTTGGGAAGAGAGGTTCACATCCCTCGGGTGTTGTGTTCAAGGGCGACAGGCCCCGCCGGGACCAAAAGGAAGCCAGGCGGCTGGAATGCCCCACAAAAAGGCGTCCGAGCAGCTCTGGTGCCCGGCCCTGGGCGATGGCTGGCTGAAGCTGGGAAGCGGGCGTTCTGCGTGAATGATGGCTCCCTCCCGCAGCTGCCCTCTGGCGAGCCCCTCGCGGGAGCCCCTTCCCTGCCCCGAGGCCTGTGCCAGCCAGCCCCTCCGGGGGCGCCACTGCCGAGTGCCGTCAGCCGCTTGGGGAAGGGTGACTCAGCGTCGCCTGATGGTGTGGACAGCTGCTGCCTCCGTGCCCCACTGATAGGACGAAAACGGCAGCTGGCGTTCCAGGGGGGGTCACGTGATGCCCAAAAATAGCCGCAGGGCTCAGGATGGGGGCTGGTGGTCCGAAGTGGCCTTAGTGTTCGGCGTGGGGCAAGTGGCGCAGAGGGCAGGGGGAAGGCTGTGGGCAGGGGGCGCTTCAGGAGGGGGCTGGGCAGACCCCTGGGTTTGCAGGCAGGGCGAGGTGCAAAGCCAGGGCGGGGGGCCCAGAGCAGTCGTCCAGGGAGCCTGCCAGCGTGCTTGGGGGAGCAGCGCCGGGGCCGCGGGGATGAACTTTGCCGTGGGCTTCAAGCCGATGCTCGGGACCGCGCAGAGCATGGACAGCCTGGAGAAGCAGCTCATCTGCCCCATCTGCCTGGAGATGTTTACCAAGCCGGTCGTGATCCTGCCTTGCCAGCACAACCTGTGCCGCAAGTGCGCCAACGACATCTTCCAGGTGAGCGGGGCGGCCGGGGCCGGGGCGGGGCTCAGCCTACCCCACGGGGTCCCGGCCAACAACCCTCGGAGGGGCTCTGGGCACACGGCATCCAGAGGGGGATGCATCACGCTCCGCTCGCACGGCTGCGCCCACGGAGGGAGGCAAAGCGAAAGAAACCGAAGCGCTGAGAAGAGGAGGCTGCGAGCTCCCGGCCTGCCTGCCTGCCTGCCTGCCGGCCCACGTCATGCCAGCCGGGAGATGCCGGAAGGGAGCCAGCCGGAGTGGGGGAATTCCTGAGGGATGCTGTGCCTTGTTATTCCTGGGGAGGGCTGGGCTGGGCTGGGGGTGGGGAGGGGTGATGTGAGGGTGGATTCGAGAGGGGCCGCCCTGGGCTGCCTGGTGCTGCGATTCATGTGCTCGGAGCCCCCCAGAGTGCCAGGCACTCGGTGATCCTCATTTCTGCCCCCCATCCTGCCCCCAGGCAAGGGGACAGCCCAGGAGAGCGAGAGTGGTTTTTAAAGAGCCACCACACAGAAAGCCCTTCCCTCCAGCTGCCTGTGGAAGGAAGGAAGGAAGGAAGGCAGGAAGGCAGGAAGGCAGGAAGGCAGGAAGGCAGGAAGGAAGGGGGCAGCCTTAGTGAGCCCTGCGATGTCACGTCAGGCAGCGATCCGGCCAGCCTGGCAGGCGTCATCACAGCAGTCCCCCCGTGGCTGCTAGTCCTGCGGGCTCCACGGTTTGCCCCCACACGGAGCTTGCTGGGGAATGTGGCTGCTGCGGCACACGTGTCTTGCCTGTGGGCCTCGTATGGGCAGCTCGTAGGCCACTGTGGAAAGGAGTGGTGGGTGTGGGCCGGATCCAGCTCCAGGGCTCGGATGTTCTCCCAAGGCGGATCCTTCCCCACCGGGTCCTGCTCAGCACCAGCTCTTTGATCTTTCTGGCACACGGCCAAGAGGGCCTGGCTTCCCAGGTGTTTGGCAGCAGGTGACCGTGGAATCAGAACAGCGGAGTTGGAAGGGGCTGGGAGGGCCGTCGGGTCCGAGCCCGGCTGCTGCTGGACACCCGGCTCTTGACGAGGTTCCGGGTGCCTGGCTGTATGCAGGCAGTTCTTTGCGTGGCCTCCAATATGGCATTGTAAGGCTCTCCATCTCTGTAAACTGCCCAGACTGTTTTGGCTATTGGACAATGTAGACATGCCTTATCTACTGCTCCAGAGGGCGGGACTTGAACCGATCAGTGGCTCTCCGCCCGTTGTGTGTGCACGAGGGCACAACCACCAACAATTCCAACAGGGAAAGTGAGTTATAGACAAGGCAGCCCACGTGGTCTCAGATGTCTGTACACCAATGCCCAAAGCATGGGAACAAGCAGCACGAACTTGGACTCTTAGTGCACAAGGGCAAATAGGACCTGGCAGGCACAGCTGAAACCGGGTGGGATGAGTCCCTTGGACGGCATTCCAAAATTGCAGGATATGACCTGTTTCAAAAAAAAAAGGGGGGTAGAAAGAGAAAAGGAGCCAGAGTTGCACTCTATGTTAAAGATACATATCTGAAGAAATACAGGAAGAAGAGACCAGTAATCCCATTGAATTTCTCTGGATTAATATACATGGGAAAAAGAATAAAAGGAGCAGAGTGTATTATTGTCCGCCCAATCAAGGAGAGGATAACATAGAAACAGAGAATAGTAGAGTTCAAGGGGCCATGAAGGCCATCAAGTCCACCCCCCTGCTCTTGCAGGACACCAATTTACACCATCCCACTGAGAGGGCTGCCCAGTTTCTTTCTGAATGCCTCCAGTGTGGGAGAGCCCCCCACCTCTCCAGGCAGCTGGTCCCATTGTCGTATTGCTCTGACAGTGAGGAAGCTTTTCCTAATGTCCAGCCTGAAGCTGGGTTGCTGCAACTTGACTTGATTATTCCATGTCCTGCGCTCTGGCATCAGCAAGAAGAGATTTATTTCTTTTATTTACATGTATTTACAGAAACAGGGACTGCAGGTGGCGCAGTGGGTTAAACCGCTGTGCTGCTGGGCTGGTTGATCGAAAGGTCGCCAGTTCGACTCTGCACACGGGGTGAGCTCCCGTGCGCCGTCCCAGCTCCTGCCAACCTTGCAGATCGAAAGCATGCAAATGCAAGTAGATAAAAAGGTACCACTTTGGTGGGCAGGTAACAGCGTTCCATGCATTTTGGTGTTTAGTGAAGCCGGCCACATGACCACGGAGACCGTCTGCGGACAAGCGCTGGCTCCCTCGGCCAGGAAACAGAGATGAGCATAGCCCCCTGGAGTCAGGCATGACTAGATGTAGCGTCAAGGGGAAACCTTTACCTTTACCTTTACCTTATAGAAACAGGGCAAGTCAGAAGGGGCCTTTGGGTCCAACCGACTCCACTTACGACATGCCCACCATGCGCATCTCCAGCCTATCCTTGGACACCCTCACCGATGGGGCCTCAACCACCTCCCATGGAAGCCCATTCTACACCCTCGGGGTCCTGACTGTCAGGAAGTGCTTCCTGGCATCCAAATTGAACCTTGGCTCCCTGAGCTTTGCTCCGTTGGAGCGCGTCCTGCCTTCCTCTGCAGGGGAGAACAGGCCTCTCCCCATCTCCATGTGACACCCCCTCACATACCTGTATGTTGCCAACAGATCCCCTCAGAGTCTCCTTTTCAGGCTGAAGAGACCCAGTTCCCTCAGTCTCGCCTCATACGGCTTCCCCTGCAAACCAGCCACCATCCTTGTGGCCCTACGCTGCACTGACTCCAACCTGGCTATATCCTTCCTGTAATGAGGGGCCCAAAACTGAGCACAATACTCCAGTTGTGGGCGCACCAGAGTTGTATAGATTAGTAGTAGTAATCCCTCTCTCGATCTAGAAGCCATGCTTCTGGCTATGCAACCAAGGGTGGCGTTCACTGGCTATAATTACTGAGACCTTCCTAGGTGGCTTCTTGATCTTCCTCTTTGTGACAGCCTTTGAGATCCTTCTAGAGGGATCTCATGTCCCCCCTCGGTCTTTTCTCTTCTCAAGGCTGAACATGCCCAGTTCTCCCAGTCTCTCCTCACGGGGCAGAGTTTCCAAACCCTGGATCAATTTTTCTGTCCTCCTCTGGACCCTTTCTAATCTTTCTGCATCTTGGTGCCAAGAACTGGACACTGGATTCCAGGTGAGGGGAACTGCTCCATCTCGTGACTTGGAAGGCATACTTCTGTTGATGCATCCCAAAATAGCATTTGTCCTTTTGGCAGCTGCATCGCATTGTTGGCTCATATTTGGCCCATTGTCCAGAATAACTCTGAGATCCTTTTCTTTTTCTGTTCTGTTGAGCCACATATTCCCCATCCTGTATCGATGCATTTGGTTTCTCTTTCCTGGGTGGAGGACTTGGCACTTGTCCCTATTGAATCTCTCTTGCTTTCAGCCCAGTGTTCAAGTTTATCAAGATCGCCTGGATCTGCATTCTGTCTTCTAGGGCAGTCGTTTTCAACTTTTTCACAGCTGGGGACCAGCAAAAACAGGAACACCACCTCAGGGACAGCAGAGGCAAAAACAAAAAGCACCATATACATAATACAGTATTCTATGCATTAGTTTCAAAACCCAATACCAGAAAAAAGAAGGAAAAGGAAAAAAAGAAAATTATCCAAAACAACCAGAAACTGAGCAACAAGAAAACGAAATGCTGAAATTGGCGGAGTGTGGCTTCCAGCCGGCTCCCCTGGAGCTGCACGTCCCCTCCCTGCACCATGGCACCTCCCGTGAAGCCAGCCAGGGAAGAGGGTGCAGCACAGCCAGCCCCTGTGCCAGTCTGCATCGAGCAGAATGTGGCCCCCACAAACCAGCAGGAAATCTCCCACTGGTGGCTGGAAGCCACTGTTCTAGGCTGTTTGTTATTCCACCCAGTTTTTGGTCATCTACAAATTCAATTACCTTTCCTTGTATTTCATCATCCAGATCTTTAATAGAGATGTTGAAGAGCACTGGGCCCAGGACTGAACCCGGCGGCACCCGACTCGTTACCGCCATCCAATTTGAGAAGGTGCCATTGATGAGCACTCTTGGTGTCCAATTCATCAGCCAATTTTTGATCCACCTAGTAGTTTGAAACTCAAATATTTTGGCCACCTCATGAGAAGGAAGGACTCCCTGGAGAAGAACCTAATGCTGGGAACGATTGAGGGCAAAAGAAGAAGGGGGCGGCAGAGGATGAGGTGGCTGGATGGGGTCACTGAAGCAGTCAGTGTGAGCTTGGAGCTATGTGAAAAGCTTTGCTAAAGTCTAGGTCATGTGTCCTCAGACTACGGATCCTGACCCACCAAGGCCATTTATCTGGCCCGCCTGAGAGGTTTTCAACGTGCCGTGCTGTGCCGTGCCGTGCCGTGCCTGCCCCTGCCTCGCCTCCCCTCCCCTTGCCACACGCCCGGCCCTGTGCCGACCCGCGCACCCCGCTCCCCGGCACCACCTTTCCGGCCTGTGCCCACCACCAGCACCTTTCAGCTGGCCCACTGGTGAAAAAGTTTGAGGACCCCTGGTCTAGGTAGCTCATGTTCCTTCTGTCCATTTGGGAAGTTACCCAGTCAAAAAATGAGATTAGATTAGTTTGACAGGATTTGTTTTTGAGAATTCCATGCTGGCTTGCATTTTCTTCAAGTTGCTTGCAAATGAATTTTTTAACAATTGGCTCCAGCATTTTTCCAGGGATTGATGTCAGACTAACTGGTCTGCAGTTCCCAGGTTCCTCTTTTTCCCCTTTTTTGTTTTGAAGATGGGGGCAGCGCTAGCCCTTCTCCAGTTGTCTGGCACGTCTCCTGTTTTGCAAGATTTATCGGAAGTAATAGCCAGTGGTTCTGAGAGTTCCTCCACTAGCTCTTTTATGACTCCGGGATGAAATTAATCAGTCCCTGAAGATTTAAACATGTTTATTCCACCTAGGAATTCCTTGGCCATTTGTCTGCCAATCTTGGGCTGCCGTCTCTCACCTCCAGCTTGTACTTCCACTTGGTTGTAGATTTCCTTGGGAAGGAAGACTGAGGTGAAGTAGGAACTGAGCACCTCCGACTGGGAAGGCTGGTGGAAGCACTATGGGAGTTCATAAAACCTAACAAGGCAACCTTCACCTTTGCATGTGTAACAGCTCAGCCTGGGACACAAAGCTTGAATGTCTGTTCTGGGTGCCCAAACTGTAGAGGAGTTCAGCCCTCTTGGCTACAAGGCAGAGCAGAATGTAATAAATATTAGGAAAAGACCAAGGGAAATAGCCTGGAAATACCTTATTTTTTTCCTGCCTGACTAGGTTAAGAGCATTGCAGGTGAGAGTATCACAGTATTGCGGATTATCCAGCGGGGAAGCTACCTTAGTAAGCTGCCGCAAAGAGCAGCGAGACCGGCGTCCATGCCAGCCTAGGGCCAAGCCCCACGGCACTCTGCTGGCAAGCTCCCTCTGGGCCGGGGCGTCTTCAGATCCGCCACTAAACTAAGGAAAGGCCCTTTGGCAGCGTCCGGCTGAGCCCACGGATTGCAGTGCGGACAATCCGAGGCACCTGTTGCCGCAAAACCGCTCTTGTGTGGTCCGCGGCTCACGGTGGCATCAGGTGCTGCGCCTCCAAGGGGGCCCAGGCGTGGGGACGGGCCGCGTGTGCAAGCAGCTGAAAGGCCAGGGCAGGGCGCGAGGCTCCCCGCCACCGGCACCCACCCCACTTCCCAGGCCGAGCGTCATGCGGAGGCCGGTGCCTTGGGTGCCAAGCGAGCGCAGCGCAGGCCACCTTCCGGCCAGGGTGTGCTCTGCAGACCGCCAGAGCCACTCCTGGGCATCTTGCCCGAGGGCGGCTGGGGGTTCCTTTCTTCTACACAAGAGGCATGTGGGGCTACAGCCCCAGTGGAGCCTTCCCTCCAGCCTCCTCAGCGATGTGGAGGGGGCATCCTTGCGAAAGCAAGTCTGTGTGGGGTGTGTGGGTTCGAGCGGCATACCGTCCCCAGAGCAGCATCGCTGGTGGGGGGCAGAATGGACAGACTGGTTGATTGTGGTGCGTCAGTCATTGGAAGCCTGAGGAAAGGAGGGAATGCCCACCCAGGTCGCAGAGGAAACACTGTGTGGGGTTGCTACGAGCAGGTGCCTTCACAGCGCTGGGCCTGGCCTCCTGCAGGGCCTGGCCCTGCCTCTGGCACCTTCAGCGAGTGTCACTGGCACCCAGGACCAAAAAGGGAGGCCCCCTTGTCCACGGTCCGGGTCTGACGACCGCGAGAGAGACCAGCAGCACCAGCAAGGCGGTGCCCATGCCTGCGCACATGACTCTGTGCTGCAGGCGCAGGCCAGCAATCGAGCGAGCCTGTCTGGCCGGCCCAGTGCCTCAATCCTCGCGCACCGCAAAAGGGATGTTCGGTTTCTTTTATACGTGGTCCTCTCGATCGTCTTCTTACGGCATCTGGCACCACATGCCTGCCTGCGGGCTTCTCTGCCGTTCCGGGCCTTGTTTTATTCTATGCTGTTAGCCCTGCTGTGCTGCTCTGACAGAGCACCGAGCAACTGGGCCTGGCTGCTTGGCCACTGGGCAAATTCGTATTCTTCACTGCGGGGAGACCGGGGCACCCGCCAGGCGGGGGGCTTGGTCGGGAGGGTGGAGCCCCAATGACTCTGGCCGGGGGCCCCTCTCGCTCACATGTTTCCCAACCAGACGGGGTTTGTGCTTTGTGTGGGAAAAAGGCGAGAGCAGCACAAGGCAGAATCTGGGTGTGTTTCCGGGAAGGGCAGCTGCCCCTGGGCTCAGGAGGTCCGCTCGGAGGAGAGGGCAGAGACCCTCCAGCGTGTCCACGGCTGGGGGCTTCATGGCACTGGGACCACGGCCGGCCTCGCCAGGTGCGTGCGTGGGGCTGGGCAGCCTGCTCAGCCTCTGCAGTGCGGCTTCCGGCCCCCGGGCCTTCGGGTGCCTGGGCCTTCTGCTCCCCATGGCTGCAGCCGGGGCGGCCCACGGCGCAGGCCGCAGTGGCAGCCCAGCACATCTGGGCACTGCTGGGGAGGCCACTTCCGCCCAAGCGCTTTGTGCCCGAGCTGGGCAGCGGGGGGGGGGGGCCGCCTGCCATCAGGGTCTCGAGGGCCCCCACGCCAGGCGCCCTCCGGTGCCCCCTTCAGAGCAGAGCCCCGTTGGCGGGGCGCGACATGGGCTGCGCTGCGCTGCCTGAACCCGGCCGCCAGGCAGGGACCGACCCTGTGCCTCCGACCCCCAGGCCTCCAACCCGCTCTGGCAATCCCGCGGGTCGACCTCGGTGTCCTCCAGCGGCCGGTTCCGGTGCCCGTCCTGCCGGCACGAGGTGGTGCTGGACCGGCACGGCGTGTACGGGCTGCAGCGCAACCTGCTGGTGGAGAACATCATCGACATCTACAAGCAGGAGTCCTCTCGGTACTGTGGCGGGGGGGTGGGTGGACAGGCCCCACACCGGCAGCACCGTGGCTGACCCTTCTCCTGCCCCCTGGCCCACCTCTCCTGCCCCACAGCTGCATGCTTAGGCGGGCCAGAGCCCCCTTGCCCACGGGGCAGGACGGAGCGCCCCCGCATGCCTTGCTGGGCCTCCAAAGGGCCGTTCCCACCTGACTCGGGGCAGCGCTTCCCGCAGGGGCTCTTTGCGGGGGACCCTTAAAGGAGGAACGGGGTGCGGCTCTTATGCCCTTCGTGGGGCTCAGCAGCCTCGTCCCTCCAGCCCTGCGAACGCGCCTGAAGGCAGTTAAGGCGGCGCCGTCCAGGGAAGAGTCTGCACGGCGGAGCCCCAGAGCGGGCCTGTCGGTTCCACAGGAGCAGTTCTGTGCTTGCCCCCCAGCGAAGGCGCCGTGAAGCTTGGGGCCTGGCACGAGCGGCTCCCCCGGCCGCCATGTGCCCCCCCACTCTCCCAAACATGCCCCCCAACACCTCCCTCCCCGAGATTTCCTGCCTTGCCCCATCCTGAGCTCACATGCGCCACATACAGGGATAGAAGCTTGATGTGCTGAGCAAAAGCCAGCCGAGGGGCCGCAGGGGCAGCCATGGGGGGGGACCCTGGGCTGCCCTGGCCGCTGTTGCTTCCCAGGCTGTCAGGGGGGCGGGACTAGCAGGGCGGGGGCAGGGCTGGCGGAGGGGCTTTAATGCACCCCCACTGTGGCCAGGCCCCTCCATGCCAAGGCGGAGCAGCAGCTGCTGTGCGAGGAGCACGAGGACGAGAAGATCAACATCTACTGCCTGACCTGTGAGACCCCCACCTGCTCCATGTGCAAAGTCTTTGGGGCTCACAAGGACTGCGACGTGGCCCCCCTAAGCAGCGTCTACAAGCGCCAGAAGGTACCGGGCGCCCCTTGCAGCCCACCCTCCCCTCCTCCCTGGCAGCCTGAGGCTGGATCTTCCCCAAGTGGGCAGGGGGTTCTGTGGCCCCCGCCTGTGCCAGGGTACCAAGGGTGCTTGTGTGGGGTGGGGCCGGGACCCCTGGGGGACGCGGGGGGGCGAGAGCCAGGGCTGCAGAGGGCCTGCTGCCTCCCAGTGGCGGGCTTTGGCCTGCAAAGGACAGCGGCCTGGCTGGGTAGTGCTGGGGTGGGGGAACCACCCCCCGGCTGTATCCCAGGGCCTCTGGCTCCCCCCACAGCCGCTTCCAGCAAAGCCCGCCTGCTGGGGGGGTGCACTCAGCCCAGGTTCCCTGCCCTTGCCGTGTTCCTACCTGCAAGCCCGGCACACTGAGTGGGTGCCCCCGATGGCTGGGGCTGGGCGGGGGACGGCTTGGCCAGGCACACCCCTCTCCTCGCGTCCGACCCCTCCTGCCTCTGCAGGGGGAGCTGAGCGACGGCATCGCCATGCTGGTGGCCGGCAACGACCGGGCCCAGGCCATCATCAGCCAGATGGAGGAGATCTGCAAGACCATTGAGGTGGGTGACTGGGGGCCTGCCTCTCCCGTGGGCCCCC
Source organism: Varanus salvator macromaculatus (assembly GCA_023646645.1). NCBI lineage: Eukaryota > Metazoa > Chordata > Lepidosauria > Squamata > Varanidae > Varanus > Varanus salvator. The sequence continues at coordinate 105,278,852 of JAIXND010000765.1, read as the reverse complement.
GGGCCGGGGGACACCCCTCCCTCCAAGCCCCACACCTCTTCCTGCCTCTAGGCAGCACGTGGTGGGGGGCACCCTGGCAGCCCGGCCTGGGGGGTGGGCAGCGCTCAGGAGTGCTCCCCCCGCAGGAGAACGCCCGGCGGCAGAAGCAGCACCTCTGCCTGCGCTTCGACTCGCTGTACGGCATCCTGGAGGAGCGCAAGAAGGAGCTGCTGCAGGAGATCGGGCGCGAGCAGGAGGAGAAGGTCCAGCTGGTGCGGGGGCTCATCCGCCAGTACGGGGACCACCTCGAGGGCTCCTCCAAGCTGGTGGAGAGCGCCATCCAGTCCATGGAGGAGCCCCAGATGGCCGTCTACCTTCAGGTGCTTGCCTGGCGGGGCCGGGAGGGCTGCCACCTGAGCTGGGAGGCCAGGGGGAGCAGTGGGGCCGCGCAGCGTCTTACTGAACCCTCCCTCTCTCTCTCCCCACCCCACACAGCAGTCGAAGGAGCTGATCAAGAAGTGAGTAGCCGGCGCACCAGCAAGGAGCAGCCCCCGTGGGCTTAGCTGGGTGCCAGCTGGGCGAGGGGGCGCCCTTCCTGCATCGCCATGCCCTGCCCTTGCGCCAGCAGGACTGCAGGCCGCCTCCTGCTTCCACCCAACCTGCTGCTCTGCTGATGACAGCGGCTTCCCTGCCCGGCTCGGAGCTCGCGGGGGCGCAGGCGGCTGGGGACCCTTTGCCGAGCCGCTGCCGGCCCTCGTGTGCAGAGCGAACCGTGTCCTGCAGCTGAGACGCCTCGTGTGCCTGGCCGGGTCTCGCATGCCCCCTGGAAGCCGAGGCCAGGCCCCACAGAGCCCTTCCTCAGCTCCCCCGCTGGCCCTCCAGGAAGCAACACCGGCTTCTGCTCTTGGCTGAAGCGCTGTGCTGATTTACCTCTGCTGATGCATCAGTTGCCTTTTGGCTCAGATGGGGCCTCCGAGGGGCCTTTCGGCTGTAAGGCTGGGGCATCACTTTGACCTGCCCAGAAGCAGCCAGGAGGCCGCCTGTGCTCCCTGGGCCACTGAGGGCTCTGAGCACTTTTCAGAGGTGGTCTCCCCTCGATGACACTGCAGGACGGAGGCAGAGCCTTGTCAGCCATCAAGGTTCGGGGCACTCTGCCGCCTCTCCACCCCCCTGGGATCCCTGGGGCCTCACACAGCTCTCCGAAGCAGGTAAAAGCAGGAAAGCGTCCCCAGGAGAAGGCCGTGAGCAGGTGGGGGGCATCTCCTGGCCTTGGGGTGGGGCTCTCTTAAACCTGAGCCCCCTTCCCCAAGCAGAGGAAAACCGGCAGTCCCTCTTCTGGAGAGCTGGACTTGTGGGGGGGGGGGCAGGAGCATCCTCCAGCGCTCCCCCCCCACCCCAGACTTTGGAAGGACCTGGGAGTCTCTTCTTCTCTCTGTGCGCCCCCTCCTGGCGGGATGAGCGCTGGCGCTAAGGCAGGGCGGGTGTCTTGCAGGATCACAGACATGTCCAAGGTGTCCATGAGCAGCCGGCCGGAGTCTGGCTATGAGAACATGGACCACTTTTCTGTGAACGTGGATCACGTGGCTGAAATGCTGAGGACAATAGGATTCCACCCAGGTGGGTCAGCCAGGCGAGAGGATGCTGAGCGGGGGAGGGGAGAGCCAGCGCCGCCAGGTGAGTCTTCCCTGCTGGGACCTTCCAAGCGAGCAGCCCTGTGGAAGGCCAAGCGAAGACCCCCGAGGAAACGGAGCCGTCCTGGCCGGAAAGGACAGTCCTCATACGGCCTGCAGCTTGTTAGGCAACGGAAGTTAGCTGATGGGGGCGGGGGAGTGGACAGCCTTGCCCTGCCGACCGCAGAGCAGCCCCTCAGTCCCCGTCTAATTCACGCAGATTTGGATCCAGCCTGTCGCTGGGGGGGGGGGGGCGCTTCCAGGGTCCAGGGACTAGGAATGAGCAGGGCGGGGTCAGGCTCACAGGTGACCCCAAATTGCCCAGGCTGGAAGGGATGCCCAGCAAAATGCAGAACGCTCCAAACCGCACGATCGATCGGGAAATGAAGGGCAGCTGATGCTCAGCCTGCGCAAGTGTAAAGAGGAGCAGGTTGGGGCAAGTGAGGTAGCAGGGCCCGGCCAGGTCGACTCCTGGGCTTCTCGCGGGTCCGGCTGGCGGTGCTCTTACGCTGAGCCACACGGCAGCCACACTTGGCCTCCCGTGTGCCATGGGGCAGTCTTGTGAACCAAGACGGGGGCTACAAGTGGGGCGCCAATCCTGCCCCAGTCACTTCCTCGCCGGGAAAGGGGGAAGCACCTGCATGGCTCCAATGAGCACAGCACCTTAGCTGCCTTCTCAAGATGAGGAAGGTAGATTTTTTCAATGCTCAGCTGAGAGTTTAGACCAGGAAGGAGCTGATCTGCATGTATAGAACGATGTGGGGCAGGGAGCGCCGATACTGGAGCCGCCCCGTGGAACAGGCGCAGGAGAATCTGGGCCGGCCCAGGCAGAAAGGCCCCACTCCTCCCTCACGCGCTCTCCCACCCCACAGCATCCGACACTGCTGGGGAGAACACGGAGCTGGAAGGACTCAGCCCGGAGGGGGGTGGCGAAGCAGGCGAAGAGGAACACCCGGAGGGGCCAAGCACCAACGAGGGGGCAGAAGGTGAGTCAGGGCTGCGGGGGGCTGTCCACACAGAGCAATGTTGTCCAGGAGCCTGCTCCTGCTGGATCCTGTAAAGCCCTCTCCGTGCCCTCTGGCCCTGCAATCAGCCATACAGCTTAGAAATGATTTTGTAGCGGATGGAAGGCCTGGGAGAGGCGCTGACGGGCGCTGGGGGATGACGGGCTCCCCCCAGCTTCAACCTTTGCATGGAGAGGAATGCGACTCCGTGGCCTCAACTCCATGCGTGGACCACCAGATGCAGCCCAGTAGCATACCACGCAGTCTGCATTGCAAACCCATATTCCCCAGCAGCCCCCGGGCAAGCCGCAGGGATGTAGCCCTGCCACTAAAGGTGCCTCGAACCGCCAAGGCAGAGGGGACCCCCTCCGCAGGTGCCCTGGAATCTTCCAGGGATCCCTTTGCCCTCGGTCACCGCATGCTGTGGACTAGGCGGCTGCCCCCCGCTTTGCCTCCTACCCTCTTGCTGCCCCGCAGGTTTCTGGCTGGCTGCAAGCATCTTGCGACTGGCAGGACGGGCACATGCCTGGCCAGTTCCCAAGACTGAGCAGGGGCCGATTTCTCCTGGCAAGGACGCCCCCCCACCCCCCTGCTCCCCCAAGGCCTTAACCCGGGTTAGGACTGCAGTTCCCGCTCGCTCGCTCAGCCGCTGCTGCTCTTCTTCCGAAGGCCTGAGAATTTTCGCCCCAGTTCAGGCGTGGGCAGCCTGCAGCCCCCGGGCTCAGCCGAAGCTGGAAGCCCCTCCGTGAGCCCCCAGAGCAGGCCCCTGCAAGGGCAGCTGCCCCTCCCCAGCCGCCGGGTGGGTAGGGGAGGCAGGAGCAGCCCAGCAACCAAGAGAGAGTCAGCGGGGAGGAGTGGGCAGGGCTGCTGGGGTTTGGACCTGTGCCTGGCCCCCAGGAGATGCTCCTGGGCCTCTCCACGTGCCTCTTCCTCCATGGCTCCCTGTGCCGCCCCCCCCAGCCTGTTCCTTCCACCTGGACAGGTGCGTTTCTGGTTTCCCTGCCCCCAGGACTGCAGCAGCAGGCGCGGGACTCCCAGGCCCGCCTTCGTGGCCCGCAAGCCCCCCTGGCGCAGAGGCAGCCTCGGGGCAGCGGCGACGTGGCCACGACGATGGCGCTTCTCTCGCCCGCATCAAAGCGAGGCTTCCCGCTCGGTCCAGCAGCGAAGCCGCCGTGCCGGGGCCTCCTGTTTGCCGCGGGCAGGCCGGGCCGCCCGGCCGGCCTTCTCCCGGCCCGGAGCGCCCGCCCAGAGCACGCCACTCCCGCAGCCTCGGGGCGCCTGGGCGGCTGGACTAGCTGGGCCTGCGAGCCACGAGCAGCCGCTGCCCGGGCCTGAAGGGCCCCGCGCCCGCAGCTCACCCAGGAGCCCCGCGGCGCAGGCCTTCCGCCTTCCCGCAGCCGCGCTCGCCCTTCCCGGGGCGCCGCCGGGCCCCTCGGCCTGCGGAGGCGCTGCTGCTGAGGCCGGCCGGCTTCGTGGCGGGGCTCCTGCGGAAGGGCCGGGCCGGGCCGCCCGGCTCGGCTCCCGGGGCTCGGCCCGCCGCGGCCGCGTGAGGCTCACGCTTCCCTTTCTCGCCTTAGATGTAGAGGCCCCGCCGCGGATCAGGCCAAAGCCGGCCGGCGGCGCCCACGGTGAGTCCCGGGGCAGCGGCCGTGCTCGCCCTGGCCCTGCTCACGGAGCGCGCGGCCCGGCCACCGGCGCATCGCGGGCAGGCGGGCGGGCGGCGCCGCGGGGCTCGCGCGCCCTTCCCGGAGCCCTGCGGCGGGGGCCTCCCGCGGCTGCGCCCCCGGAGCCCGGCCCAGGCTGACGGCGCCTCTTGCCTCCCGCAGCGGCTCCGCACTGAGCGGGCGCCCGGGGCAGCCGGAGGACGCCGCGCCCTCGCCCCGCCGCCGCCGCCGCCGGACGAAGACCGCGCCTCTCCCGCCGCCTCGCCTCGCCGCCCCGGACCGGACCGGACCGACCGCGCGCAGCTCTGCGCCTTGGCCGCCGCCGCGCGGCTCGAGGCGCTTCCTGGGGGGCTGCGCGGTGCCGCCGCGGGGAGGGCAGCCTCGGAGCCGCTCGCGGGGAGCGGGCCGGCCGGCGCGGAGGACTCCGCTGAGAGCGTCCTCCGAGGCCTCCGGGGCGCCCCGCGAGGTGCCCGCCTTTCTGCCCGGTCTTGCCCACGGTGCAATTCCGGGTTTGCTCTTTTTGTTCTACTTGGTCCCCGTCGCGCAAAACGCAAAACAAAACAGAATTTCGAAAAGATTAGCAGCTTCGGCTCATGACTTGTTTGTTAGAATTGAAGACAAGTTGTTTTCGGAAAGTCTAGAGAGGTAAAATATCTGGAAAGAACAAACCAATGGAGGGGGGGAAACCTTTAAGTTCTGTAGGCTTCCCAGTCTGGGTGATCTTCCGCTCCTTCCCGAAATCACTGCTCTGGGGCAGCATCACAGGGCAGTGCCTGTGGAGCCGGGGGCTCATCGGCGCCCCCAGGGCCCCTGCAAAGCAGTCCCGACATGGTGCCCGGAGGCACCCAAGCCTTCTGCTTATTTCTGGCTTGTATCTCCACCCTATATTGCTTTGTGTAAAACGCACTGGCTTTCGAGACCGGCCTCAGCAAAAGTGGGACAGAGACTGAAATTCGCGGCTGCCTGGAGGTGGCTGTTGCGCGCCACCCATGCCAGGGTAGAAAGCCCTGTGCGGATTCCAGTTGGGCACTGCAGGAGGCGAGGGTTCCCCTTCCCGGGGTGTGATGTGGGCCTCTTAGCTGTCAACAGGATCCCAAGGAGGCCGTTACACTGAAGAGCATTGTCCTCAGCAAACAGGAACGACTGTTTGAGTACAAAATTTACCTGTGTAACCACCAACGCAAATGAACTTTGCCAAAAGCCCTTCCTCAAAGTCCCAGTTGTGCCCCTGAGTCCAGAAGAGGCTGGGCAACCTCGGAGAGCTTCAGCTGTCGGACCGTATAGAAATGAAAGTACATACATAAGTTATCTTTGACTGATGGAGGTGTAGGGACATTCCGGGCCATGCCCAGCTTCCCCACATGTGAGCAGAGCCGCAGCAGCGCAATGGGTGGGGCGGGGAGACGCACCCTCCTCCCACGGGGTCTCATTCTCTGCTGCCGGTGACATGCGGCTGCCCCATTTGGATGCCGCAGCAGCCAGTGACTGCCACTGGGCCCTGCACGTGACCAAAGTGTGGGGCTCCCTCTCACCGGTTCGCCCAGCAGCCGGGCCGTGGCTTGGGGCCATCATCTGTGCCCCTTGTGTCTGAAGGGGACATGCAGGCTCAGGTCAGCCAGACCGTCCCAGCTGGCTGCACCGCTGGGGAAGGCCCCTTTGCCCCGCAGCCTGGGGGGGACAGAAAGGGGGCTGAGTGGCGTGCTCTGTGGCCTGGGCCTGGGCCTTCAGGAGTGCATCAGGCCTTCCCTGAAGGGCATTACGCCTGCCTGCGCAGCCTGCCCCTTTCAGGCGATCGGAGGGACCGTGCCAAGGATCCCCGGAGAGGTGGCTGCCTGCCCTTCCAAGCCCGTCTTGCCCAGTGGGGGGCGGCCCCTGCAGCTCTTGGCTGCACCAGGCCGGACTCCTTGCTCTCTGCCCCACAGACGGGCAGGTCTCCGCACTGCCCCACCTGCCTCACGCACAGGGGCAGCTGCTGCGGCCAGTCCTCCCCTGCCCCCAGGGCTTCCTGCAGCCTCTGGCTTCTGGATCCTTGCAGAAGCCCCTTCCAGACGGAGAGTGAAAGGCGCGCGAAACATGATCTGTACGTTACTCCTATTATGTTCGGTGCATTGAATTTAAAAGCACAGGTTATTCAGACAGCAATCACAAATGTACTGAATTTACTTTCAAAGGCGTTTAATTGCAAGCGTAATGTACGTAGGGACAAAGCAACCCCAACTTCTAGCATGACCTGATGGGATCCGAACTCGCAGTGACTGAGCAAGAAGGGCGCTTGGGGTGCTGGTGGGCAGCCCGAGGGAAATGCTGCCGGAATGGTGCTCATCTTACACAACTCTCTTTCTGCAACTGCACTTGGAGGATCGTGTTCGGTTCTGGTCACTTTACTTGAAAAAGGAAATTACTGAACTGGAAAAAGGAAAGAGAAGGGCAAGGGACTGGATCCGAGCTGTCTATTTCCCCAGAATTGCTTGATTTTCTCGGAAGACAGACAGGCAAAAAGCGCTGCCAAGGGGCTTGGGGATTCGGGAAGGCTGTTCCTCCGGCCGCCTCGGGACTGCTCCTGCCCCACCAGCCCCGCGCATCGCTCTGCGCTCCCGCCCTTCCACCCTCTGTGCATCCGTCCCGTCCGCCGTGCGACGGAGGGCGGCCCGGCCGCGGTGGCCTTTTGGGGAGCGCCCGTAGCCTGCCTGGCTTTCGCCCTACTTGATCCGGGCAGAAGCGACCCCGGGACGGCTGGGAGGCGCCCCACAAGCCCGGCAGCCCGCTGGGGAGCTGCGCTCGGGAGGGCCCCCTGCCCAAGCTCCGGCCCCTCCACCTCCGCCGCCTAAGCAGCCCCGCCGTGTCCGGCGCCCGCCTTCCGGGGCCGGCGAGGAGGAAGACGCCGCGCTGTGCAGGGAGGCGCAGGTCCCGGCTGAAGGGACCAGACGTGCCGCCGTCTTCGGAAGGGTTCGCGCTCGCTCGCCCGGGTGCGCCCACGTGCCTCCGAGAGCTGCCGTCGAGGGCGCCGGCTCCGTTCAGCTCCGCGGGCGCCTGCGGGGCTGGGGGAGGGCTCTGAGAAGGGGGGCAGTGGCGCCCGAGGGCAGAAGGAGGGCGCGGGGACTGGGAGCCCCGCGAGACAAGACGAGGCGAGGCCGGCGGGGCCGAGTCGGCGTTGGCGAGGTCGTCCGGGAGGCGCCCCACCTGCTCCCGCCGCATCCTGGCTGTCTCCCGGGCCCGGCGCCGGCGCGGGAGCGCGAGGGGAGCGGCGTGGCTGCCCGCCTCCCACCGGCCGCGCGGAGCGAAGGCGGTCGGTGCCCGGCAGATCCAGCGCAGGAGCTTCCAGTGCTCCCCGGAGACCAGGGCGGCCGCGCCAGGTGTCCGCGCTGTCGGGGACCGCAGGACGCAACCCCCCGCCGGGCACTCAGACGCGGCTGAGCTCCAGCAGGTTTTCTTTCAGAAACAGGCGCTCCGCTCCGCTCCGACCCGAGGCGGCCGGGCCGGCCGGGCTCACTTGCCCACCCGCTCCATGAGGCGGCGGTTCTCCTCCGCCCGGGCTTCCTGGCTCTGCTTCCTGCTGGCCTCCAGCATCCCGCGGAGGAGCTCGAAGGGGAGGTCGATGGAGAGCAGCGGCTCCGAGCGCTGGCGGCGGCGGCGGCGGCGCGGCGCGGGCACGGGAGCCACCCGGGGCGCGGCGCGCAGCAGCGGGGCGGCGGCGTCGGGCGCGGCCGGCGGCGGCCGGGGGGCGGCGGCGTCCTCTCGCCGCCGCCGCAAGTCGCTCTCCGCTCCGCCGTCGAGCCCCGGCTTCGGCTGGACTCCGGGCAGCGCCGGCGGCAGCAGCAGCAGCACGCCCAGGAGCAGGGGCAGCCGCGCTCGTCCCATGCTGCCCTGCGGAGGGAGGCGCGCTCAGTCGGGCCCCACGCGCAGACCCGTCGCCCCGACGGCCGGCCCGGCTCGAGGCCCGAAGCGCTCGCGGGAGGCTTCCCCGGGCCCCAGGGCTGCGGGGGTGCCTCGGGCCGGGCCGCGCAGGGACCCCGCCGCCGGCCTCGACACCTGCGGCAGCGCCGAGAGGGGGAGAGGGAGGGAGGGAGGGAAGCGATCACTCACCGGCGCGACCGACCGTCCTTGCCAGCCGAGGAGGATGCGCGGAGCCGCCGGAGGGGCCCTTAAGTACGGCAGGCGGGAGCTCCGCTGACGTCAGCGCGGGGCATGGACTGATTGCCGATGGGGACGCGGCGGCGACCCTCCGGAGACGCGGCGGGCGTCTGGGCGAGGGAGGGATCGGTGCGCCCCGCTCCGCCGCCCCCCCCCCCCGCGCGGGATTCCGGCCGCTTGCGGCGCTCCCGGGGCTCCTCGGGCGCCCCCGCATCGCTTCCCAGGCCACCCGAACCCGCCACCCGCCGCCGGCCCCGCTCGTCCAGGCGGTCCGCCGGAGCCAGCAGCACGCTCTGCGCTTCTGTCCGAGGTGCTGAGGCGAGCGGGGCGCGGAGCCTGGCGAGGAGAGCCGGGGCAAGGACGGGCAGGCGCAGGAACGAGCGAGCTGCCTTCAAGGAGGGTTTGCGGCCGGCTCAAGGGTTTGCCAGGGCACGGGGGACGAGCCAAACCCGCGGAGGAGGGCCACGGGCTCCCTCTGTGGCTCCGGATCTCCCAAGGAGAGTGCGAGCCTCCTGGGTAGGGTGTCGTGGAGGAAGCCTGAGCTAGTGGGGATGGCTGGGAAAGAGGGCTGGCACGTCTGGCGGGTGCGAATGCCGGGCCCACGGGCTTGGGTTAGGAGGTGCACGTGGCTGTGGCCGGGCAGGGCGTCAGGACAGGCAGAGGGGCCAAGCTGCCATGAACCCTCAGAGAGAGAACGCTTGGGGGCCAGAGCGGCTCCTCTCCCGCCAATCTGCTGCGGACGCACCGCTCTCCGTCCACCCCCCAGGCAGAGTCTTACACAACTGGAGGGTCCAGAAAGGGGCAGCGGGTACCATCAGGGCAAGGAAGGCCACAGCAGCCGGCGTCGCAGGTGAGACGGAGGCGCACGGAACCAGGTCTGGCGTGAGGAACGCACGAAGACGCGCCTCCCCCTCTTCGCTGGCAGGGCGAGCATCCGGGGGCCACATCCCAGGCCGCTGGTCGGTGGGATTCACGACAGGTCGAGGGACTTCCGCAAACAACGCACCAATGATGGCATGACTGTCACGATGGGTGTCGTGATGGCCACCAACGGAGGCGGTAGAAGGCCACTTCCGGCACCGTGGCTGGCCAACACGGCGGGCCCAGCCCCAGAGGACCCCTTCTCTGGGCCGCCAGGGGCGACAAAGGCTGCTGGGGGGCAGCTTGCAGGAGTGCGGCTCGCCTGGGCTTGGGCTGCTGATGGAGGGCAGGGCTGTTCTGCAGGAAACCTGGCAGAGGGACCCTCCGGCTCCGCACACCCCCTGCCTCCCTCCCATGGAGGATCCCGCCGTGACCATCCGCAAAGACCCCCACCCTGCTCTGCGCCAGCCCCCCGTCCACGCCTCAGATTCCCAGGGAGATGGCCGAGCTCCTCCTGCCCTATTCGAGTCTCAGGAGAAGGGGCAGCCCGGCTGCAGGCCGCGCTCTGCTTGAGGCCGCTGCCCCGGTGCCCAGACAGGACGGGGAGCACATGCCCTCAGGCCAGGCAGGCAGCCCGCCGAGCCAGGGGGCGGCAGGGGCCGTCTGGCACTGTCCAGCGGCTGCACAGGAGTGCACAGCCAGCCACCCACGGCCATTGCTGCCTCGACTCCCGCTTGCTAGCTCCTGTGGGTCTGAGGGCAGCCACCCCCTAGCCTGGCGGGGCACACAGGCCCTCTGCCACCCAAGGGCAGGCAGCTACATGCGCAAGTGGCGCTTCAGATGGGGACCGGGGCCATGTGCCCAGAGCTGCCTGCCCTTCCCGCACGCAGCGCGCCAGGGCACTGCCAGCCTGCCTGGGGCTGCGGGTGGCAGGTGCAAGCCAGGCTGCCCTCCGAGCGCCGGCTCTGCAGATCCTCAATGGCACAGGGCCAGGAACTCCAGAAGTCAGATGATTTCTGGGCCAAGAGCCCCCCCCGTGGGGCCCGTGTGCTGTGCCTGGCAGCACCCCGCACCAGCTGCTCCAACCAAGCCGACGGGGGCAGAAGCCTACAGCCCTGAGGGGGAGCGGCACTGACCCACCCTCCCTGTTTCGGGCAGCAGGGCAGCATCTTCTCCCAGGTACTTGCGGAAGAAAACTCAAGCCAGCGCCCTTCGCTGCATGGCCAGCTTCGTTTACTGACGCATGCAGCAAAACGTTTTCACCGATGCGCGGCATGACCTGCCCTCCACCAGGAGACACTGAGCCCCGGGCAGCTGCTGCCGCTGCCAGAGCCGCCACCATAAAATGCTGCAAGGCCCTGCACCGGCCCTGTGGGCACAAGCCCTGGGATGCTGGGCCGTCCCCCAGCGGCGGGTTTCTCAGGCAGAGGGAGCCCAAAACCAACACAAGGACTCGTGTCCACAGCAACTGCAGCAGCCGATCCTGGTCACAGCTGGTTTATTCCACAGAGCAGCCCCTGCAGGAGGGCCGGCCCCGGCCCACCAGCCCGGGGGACCTCGGGAGCTCCGCATGCTGCTCCCCTTGGGCTAGCCAGCCCTCCTGGAGGCCCAGTGGGACGCGAGGGGGCCAACCTCTCGCTGCCCCTGTGACCCAAGCAGTGGTGCGCAGCTCTACCCCCCCCTCACCTGGAGGTTCCTCACCGACTGGATAAACTGCCCATGACTGCTCCCGACTCCGCACGGACTGCCAAACCCCCTGCCAGCCGGCTCCCTGACGCACACGGGACTGCGATGCCCTGAGCCCCCAAACGTCCCACGGCGTGTATCCCTTCACTGCCCCGGTCAGGTCCTAGTCAAGGCTAGGCTTTCCCTAGGCTTTCCCACAAGGCCACAGCCCTGGAGTGGCGACGCGGCGGCTTCACGGGCTTCCCCGGAGGTGAGTCCTCTTCCTTCCCATCACGCCGGCAGCCAGCTTGCCCGAAACCCCTCAAGGACGGAGTGCCCAGTTGCCGACTGGCTCGCGGGGCCATACATCAGAGCCGGCTGGCAGCAAGCAGCTGGCCGTGCTGAGGGGCCCCTGGCCTCGGGCTGCTCCGGGGCTACCACGCATGAGGGGAGGCTCTGGCAGGCCCCCCCTGCCCCCACCGGGTCACTGCTTGTTGGCCTTCCAGGAGAGGTAGGTGTTCCAGACAATGGCGACGCATTGCACCACGGCCAGCCTGGGCGGAGAGAGGCAGAGCGTGCCGTCACCGCAAGGCTGGCATGGGGGGGGCGCCTCCATGGCACCAGGGGGCGCTGGGTGGGGGGGTGGCTTACCTGTAGTTCAAGGGGACGAAGTAGAAGTTGGCCATTTGCACAGCTGGCCACAGCTGGAGGCGGGGAGAGAGAGAGAGCGTGTCATGGAGGAGGCGGGGTGGCCCCACGGCAGCAGTGTATCCGGGGCTATCCTCCACGAGGGCAGTGAAGCAGCCCCGGCTGTACCGCCCCCTTTCTGCTCCTGGCTGCAGGGGCCTTCCCAGACTCCAAGCTCGGGGCCTCTGCTCAGACAGGGGCTTGGGGGTCCGCTGGGAGAACACTCACGTAGTAGTTGGTGACCAGGGCATCGGGGTAGTCCTGCAAGAGAGTGTCGGCAGACGGCGGGTTGGCCTGGGCAGCCCCACCCCACCGCTGGCTCCTGTGCAGCTTGTGGCCCAGGGCGAGTCCAAGGGCTGAGCCGCGCCTCCCCCATCCTGGGCATTCGGTTCCTCCTTCCCGGGTGGAGGAGGCCCCGTCCGTTCCTACTGAGCTTCAGTCTGCTGCTTTTGGCCAGTGCCCCAGCCTGCCAAGACGACTTTGAAGTTTGCGTCTGTCTTCCCGGGGATTAGCTACCAGGCCCAGTGCTGTGTCATCTGCAAATGCCAAATACTTTGCACCCAAGCTGAGCCCCGGTGACCTCCCCCCGCTGGGCAGGTGCCACCAAGAGGCGCGCTCTCAGCCTGACTCTGTGGCTAGCTGTGGCTCCACGTGCCAGTTCTTTTTATTTTTATTTTATTCATTTATTTTTCGATTTATCTCCTGCCTTTTTCCTACAAAGGTCTCAAGGCAGCTTACATAATTTTTCTCCTCCATCTTATCCCCACAACAACAACCCTGTGAGGTGGGTTGGGCTGAGAGGCTGTGACTGGCCCAAAGTCAGCCAGTTGGCTCCATGGCTGAGCGGGGACTCGAACCCGGATCGCCTGAGTCCCAGTCCCACGCTCTTAACCACTACGCCACACTGGCTCTCTTCCATCAAGCCCACTTGTGGCTGCTCAGAACGTCACAGAATCATAGACTCGTCGAGCTGGAAGGGGCCAGGGAGGCCACTGAGTCAAACCCTCTGCTAATGCAGGCCATCACGTTACACCTCCCGCTCAGGTGGCTGCCCAGTTCCTTCCTGAATGCCTCCAGTGGAGGAGAGCATGTGGGGGGCACGTTGTCAACAGTCATGCTGAGGTCAAGCTGTTCTGTGTCCTCAGCATTCCCACAGCCCACAAGGGAGGTCACCGGATCCAAGAGACATCTCTGACCACCCCCAAGTGGGAACAGGAATACGCAGCAGCCCAGCCTGAAGGCCGGGGCAAGACCTCCACCTGCCCAGCTCCTCAGCAACTGGGGTCCGCAGGTGTCGCCTTTGGTAAAGGCGATGGCACATGGCCAGCAGGGCTAGTAGCCACTGATGGCCTCCTCCTGCATGAACCTCTCCAGTCCCCTCTTAAAGCCACCCAGATTGGTGGCCGTCACAGCTGAACTACACACTGTGTGAGGTCCTTCCTTCCCTCTGTCCTAAACCTCCCCAGTCGGCTTCATGGGGGGACTCCTTTAGGTCTGGGAGAGGGAGAGCAAGGTCTCCTCTCCCACTTTTGCCACCCCACACATTACTTTGAACGCCTCCGTCACGTCTCCCCGTCCTCGCCTTTCTCTAGGCTGAGCGGTCCCAGCTGTCCTGGCCGCTCCTCACAGGGACCGTTTCGTGGCCCTTCTCTGCACCTTTTCCAATGGAAAGACGCCCCTTTCCCGGGAGAGCGCCCACAACCAGACAGAATATTCCAAGCGCAGCCGCACCAAAGACTTGTACAAAGGAAGTAAGATTCTGGCAGTGGCTTCCTATTACGACGTGAGCCTCGGGGGTGGGAGGTGGCGTCCCCTGTTCTGGGCAGCGCCATGTGAGGACACCCGGCCTGGGCAGAGCGGGGCCAATGGGCGGAGACAGGCTTCCGAGGCTCCAGAGCACCGCCGGGCCCCCTCCAGCCCAGGGGCGCCCCAGGATTCCCTTGCACGTGTGGCCCCAGGATGGAGGGTGAGGGAAGGGGGCCCGGGGGACAGCACAGCCGCCCACGGGGTGACTCTCTGGCTGACTGGTCCTGGCCGCCTGCCCAGGCCCTTGTCTCCCACTCGTCAAGCGGGTGCCTTCGAGCGCCTCTGAAGGAAGGCACCGTGAAATTTATCCTTCATGACTCATCTCTGCTCAGCAAACAGCAGACACAAGGCGGGGAGCCCTTTGCCGGCCGCGGAAAAGCAAACAGCGAAAGTACCTGGCCGCAGCGAGAACGGGCGGGAGGGGGCAGGCGGGAGGGCACGGGTCACACTGGCCACCCCCTTCGGCAGGCCTGCCCAGGGTGACTCATCCGCGCCGGCCAGGAGGCGGGGGGCATGCGGCTCCCTCGCCCGGCAGAGGACAGCTAGCCCAGGGCAGTGCTTGGACGGGCAGAGCGAGAGGCCGGAAGGAAGGAGGCAGGCCAGGCGGGCGGCGAGAACCGCCGAGATCCAGAAACGCCCAGCCCCCCAGGCTGGGGGTGCTCTTGTGGGGGCGAAAGCAGCTGCACTGGCACATGAGGAACCTGGGTCTCTGGGATACCCAAAATAAGGCCAGGGGCACCTCCCCCGGGCGCTTCTTGGACGGGGGAAGCCGCTGCCTCCCCAGGGTCACCAGTGGATCGCAGGAACGGCTCCCCAGCCCAGGATCCTGCCAGCCGGAGGCCCTGGCGGGGGGCAATCGCAAGGGCCTCCCTTTCGCCATCTTGAGTGCGATTTTATTGGAAAGGCAGATCAAGGAGAAGGCTCTGCTTTCCTTCTTGGCTGCTGGATTTATTTATTTATTTTTTGCTACACTGCACATTGCCCAAAAATCTGGCAGTTTAGTGGTGCAGTACAGGGTCTCCCCACTCCTAACACTAGAACCAGCACGGCCATCCCAGGAAGCGGGCAGGTAGGAGGCGAGGAACAGGCGAAAGGACGGACGTCTTCATGTAGCATAGGGACGTGCCTCCACGGAAAGGGCTGATGGCCACCATTCTGGAAGGCTGGCCCCATTCGTGGCTCCTCGTGCTCACTGGCCCTTCCCGGCAAAGGGGCAGCACTGGCCAGCCCCTCTGCCGGACCGGGGCTGGCTCCTGGGGCGGAACCGTGTGTCCTGGCCTGCTGAGGCCAGCTGGCCACAGGGACCGAGGAGGCGTGGGCCCAGCGGGGTGGCATTTCTGCGGCCGCCTTCACCTGCCGCCCCCCCGTCCGCCCCCCCCCCCGGGGCCTCGCTGGGCCAACTTACCCGCTTCACCTTGTCCCAGTTCCCTTCAAGAGACAAGCCGTTGACGGTCCCCACCAGCAGCAGGAAGCAGCCAAGGAAGCAGGGGGCGAACCCACCCTGTGGAAGAGGAGGGGCACTCAGCAAGGGGGTGCGGTTCTGCCTCGGCAAGGGGGCAGGAGGAGCAGCATGCCCGGGACCAGTCGGGTCTCCACACGAGGCAGCAGAAGGGCAGGGCGCCCTGTTCCCCCAGGGAGGGCTCCAGGCACCTGCAGGGCTCCAGCAGGCCCAGCCAGAGGGTCCAGGCCCCCTTGGGCAAGCTGAGCCTGGCCAGTCACCAGACCCACTGGGGGCAGCAGATGGGCAGCTGTGGGAGCGCCAAGCCAGAGGAGTGGCGGCCCAGAGTCAGCCACGATCTGGGCAAGAGCCCTCGCCGGGTGACTCTCTGAACACCAGGGGGGCTGAAGCGTGTGTTGGGGGTCAGTGTGAACCTGCAAAGGCCTGGACAAGGCCCACCCCCACCAGGGAACACCCCCCCCCCCGACCTGATCCAACAGCATCTTCTGGAGTGCAGCCAGCCGGGTCCTGCCGGGTACCAGGCGATCCAGGACCTGGTACCAGCCTCCCACGACGGGGCCCTGCAGAGAAGGGGCAACAGACAGGCCTTGGGAGGGGCTGCTCTCACACGGACCCCCCCCCCCACTTCCCCCAGCCTGCTTGAGGACAAGGAGGTGTCATGGAAGGGCTGGGGCAGCCTGGCGCTGAGAGGACCCATCCCCGTCCCCTCGGTTCTCACCACAAAGCAGAAGCCGACGGCCATCATCTTGAGAGTCCGCCGGGGGCTGTGCCCTGCCAGCCCCCTCCTCTCCACCACCTGCTGAGAGATCACATCTCCGGCACCCACCAGTGTCCCTGGACAAAAGCAACGGATGTTCACAGCCCTCCCAGTGCCCGGAATGCCGCCCGAGGCGGGAGCTCCCTTTCCCAGGCACCTCCACACAACCGGGGCCTCCTCATTGCCCACCCTGCGCCGGAAGGCCGCCACGTACCTCCCCATTTACGGCCACTCCTGAGCTGGGAAGCGGCAGCTCACCCTAGCCCTGCACGGACACGCAGAAGCCAGAATCCCACGGGGGGATTCCCAGCCAGGACAGGGGGCGGCCCCCCGGCCAAGCGCCCACCCATGGCTGGGGGTTGCACCCGAGCCAGCCCAATGAGACTGGAGGACCGGGGAGCTGCTGCTTCCTGGGCCAATGCTCTGGACTGGGTGGGGAGGGCCACGTGCCTGAACGCTGCACACCCCCCGTACGGAAGACTGTGTGTGCACACCCAACAAGCACCCCCCATGGTGTACACACCCGATTGTGGTCTGACTTGGTTGTGTTTGCAGCATAGCACCAAGCAGCCTCTCCAGGCAGCTCCACGGGAGGCTGGGGTGCAAGCCCACCTGGCCAGCGGGGCCTCCATGGAGCATGGCTGGGGTTGCGGAGGAGAGCCCTGGTGCAGAGCCCGCCCCCCGTGGCTCTCGCACTGCAGGGGCGCCTGGTCTGTGGGGACAGAGCATGTGGCCCAACGGCCCCTGCCTGCGAAGCCCCACCTCGCTCCCTGGCTGAAGTGCAGCCAGCGGGCAAAGGGAGCAGCCCAGTGCCGGACCCAGGAGCCCTGCCCGCCCGCTCGCAGGAGCTGAACCCAACAGGAGCAGGGCTGCGGCCGCGGGATGCTCCACAGGCCAAGGGGAGCCGCGAGCTCTGCAGGCCAGCACGCCTGCCTGGGACTCAGCCGAGCCCCAGTGAACCGGCAGCGGGCCGGCTGCAGAACGCAGGGGCAAGCAGGGCCGGTGCAGAAGGGCCGAAGCCCCAAGTGTCCTTCCCAGCTCAGCCACAGGACAAGAGCCCCACGGTGAGCCGGGACACCCATCCAGGCGAGTGTCGTTCAGTTGCCCAGGAAAGGGAAGGGTCCCAGACCTGGCAAGAGGAGGAAGAGAAGTGGGGCAGGGCAGGGCAGGGGGGTGGGCGAACTGGGCCTGGAAGTACGCTGAAGGCGAGTGTTTTGCACAGGTATCTCCTGCACAAGCGTGTCATGCCCTCCCTGGACACACACCTGTGCCACTCTGCCCCAGCCCACCACAGGGCCAGCTTTGCATGCTCCCTCAACCTGCGTTCCCCAGCGGAAACGGCTCCTCTGCTCCTTCGGCTCACAAGAGGGCGCGTGGCGGAGGTGGCACCTGAATGACGCAGCTGGCAGAGCTGCCAAGTGTAATGGAATGAGCGTCGCCCGTTGCCGGCCGTCATGGAGATTGATGCGTCCCCGGGCGATGACTTCACCCACCCACCCACCCGCACCTTGGGGGACTGCCAGCCCCGCTTTCAGACGCTCCGCAGATTCCATCACACCTGATGGATGGGTGCCCTGTGGTTAGCGGCAGAAATGGTGGGGGGGGGCATGCACGCAGAGGGACCAGCTGCCCGGAGAGGCGTGGGGCTCGGCCACACTGGGGACGTTCAAGGTGAAACGGGACCATCATCCCGTGGGGTGGTATCAGCTGGCGTCCTGCAACAGCAGCAGGCTGGCCCGGCCTCTCCGCAGCTCCCGAGCGTGGAATGGACTCGTCCTCACAGCCGGTGGGCAAAGGGGCACCACTGCCCCCCCCAGCGTGGCTGCGACACGCGGTGCTCCTCTGTGCACCCTGCGGAGCCCAGTTCCGAAGAAGCTCTGGGGGTCTCAGCAGAGCAACAAAAAGCAGGAGACTAGAAACTGGCTCACCAGTACCTCCGCCTGCAAGAACGGCGAACAGCTCCTGCCCACCGCCCAGGGAATCTGCTCACTCCACACGTGAACCAGCCCGGCTCCCGGCCTTGGGGCTGTGCCTGAGCAGGACACGCACGCCGCATCCTCGGGTGCCGTGCCAGCCCCACCACGGAGGGCTGGAAAGCTCCCGGGAGAGGCCCTGCTGCCCACCCCCCCGCCGCCAGTCCTGCTTCAGAGGGACTCAAGGGACGCCTCCAAACGCGCAGCGGCTGCGCTCGTGCTCACGGGGCAAGCGCGGCGTTTAGGAGGGTTCAACAGGCCACGGTCAGCTTTAGGATTCGGTGAGGGTTGTTCAACCCTTGCACAAGCCACACTCTCCGGGTTCACGTGACGCGGCAACTCCCGCACATGGGTTGCGCAGCCAAGCTGGTGCCCCCCAGCTGCACCGTGCGCCACCTTCCCGGGACCCAGGAGCCGGGCAAAGCCCAACGACACCCTTCGCCTCCCGCCAAGGGTCAAAGGCAAGCTCTCCTCCTCTGCCCCGGGGCCCTGGCTGCACTGCGCCCGGCCCGGGCCCCCGGAGGTTCGGCCGCTGCGCCCACCAGCGCGGCCGGCGCCGGCGGTGCGGCGGGAGCTGCAGGCCAGGCGCCCGAGGCCACACAAGCGGGAGGCAGCCGCCGCCGCTTCCGGGTTCGGCCGGTGTGGCTCCGGCGCGCGCGGGGGGGGCCCTTCCTGCGCGGGCCCCGCTCGGCCAGCGGGACTCGGCGGGCGCCAGGGGAGGCCTGCGAGGCGCCGGGCCGCCCGCGGGCTCCGCACCCCCCGGTGGGGCTCTGCGGGGAGGGACGCCGGCCGGGCCGGGCGCGCCAGCAGCGGGGGGCTCCGCGCCGGGGCCGGGGCCGGGGCCGGGGCCGGGAAGCGCGGGCGAGCCGCCCTTACCGGCCGTCAGGATCTGCACCTTCCACGGGTGCCGGCTCAGCAGCCGCTGGTAGGCGCGCCACAGCCCCGCCGCCATAGCGCGCGCGCGCCCGACCGCCCGCCCGCCCCCGGCGCCCATTGGCAGAGCGCGAGCGCGAGCGCGGGGGCGGGGCGGGCGGAAGGGGCGTCCCCCGGAGGCGCGGGGGCGGCCGCGCGGTGCAGGCGCGGAGACCGAGCCGGGGCGGCGAGCGGGGGCGCGCCTCACCGAGCCGAGTGCGGGGCGGCGCAGACGCAGACGCAGTCGAAGTCGAGCCCCGCCGGGCGCCGTCACGGGAAGCAGCGGGGCTGCCGGTCGCGCGGGGGCGGCCGTGGGGGGCGCCTGGCCCCGCCGGCCGCGGCCCCGACTTGACTTGGCCGCAGGCGGCAACCGCGGCGCCCCGACTCCGCGCCAAGCGCTCCCGCTCCCGCTCCCGGCGCGGCCGCCCCTCCGCCCCAGGCCAAAGACACGCGGTTTGCTCAACGAGTTTTATTGTCTTTGCATTTTTGTAGAAAAAGAGCACGAGAGTCAGCCGGGCTTGCGGGTCTGCGCGGGTCTGCGGCTTCGCGGCCGGGAATGCGGTGCAGCCGGACAGGCGCTGTCGGGAGAGTCCGCCCGGGGAGGCCGAGGCGCGGGGGGTCCGGGCACACGCCGAGGGGCGCGGGGCCTGGCACAGGGGGCCGCTCCGGGGCTGCCGGGAAGCAGACGTGCCCCACGCAGCCGGGCCGAAGGCGCCGTGGTCCCGCCGCTGTCCTGCGGACGCCCTGCCGGCCGGGGCCGGGTGGCCTGCGGTGGAAGGAGCGCGGCGACGGGCACAGCCCAGGTGGGAGGGCCGAGCCCCGGAAGGGGCCACGCCGCCCACCCTGCGTGCCACGCCAGCAGCGGGCAAGGGTCAGAAGCGGCCGAGTACTGTGGCCAGGAGAGCCATGCGGATGTACATGCCGTTCTCCGCCTGCCGGAAGTAGGCTGCGCGGGGGTCGGAGTCCACCTCCACGCTGGAAAGGAAGGAACAGGAGGACGCGATCACCACTGGGAAGCCTGGCCGGCGCAGACACACCTCGGGTGCAGAGCACTGCCTCCCACAAGAGGCAGCCGCCGCGGGGGGAGGCCGCTGTGTTACAGGCCAGCCCCAGGTCCCCCGAACCGCGGATCCTGCCCCGGGCAGACGCGCTGCTGCCTGGGGGAGGCGCTCTGCGAGCCCCCCACCTCCTCTCGTGCTCCTGCTGCCCTGCCCGGCCGGCCCCCCCGGGGGAGGATGCTCAGCGGGCCTGGGAGAGGGAACGCCCTGGCCGGACCGTGCCGCACCGCGCAGGAGCAAAGGCCCCCGAAGGATCCTGCCTGGAGGCTGCCCCACAGCGGTCAGCGGGAGGCCCTCCTGGGCGCTGGCTCGGCTTTGTCCCTTCTCCCACCCTGGCCCCATTTCCTCCCGTGTGGGTGCTTTTTGGCTGCAGGCCGGTGAGCTGGGGCCTTCTTTTTGCTGCTGATGCGCCAGTCAGCTGGGCAGCTTTTCAGCTGAGCACCAGCATGCAGGCTTTGCGTGATGGGCCCCGGGGGCGGCCTCGGCCAGCCCCTCCGCACCTGATCTCGTTGACGCGAGGCATCGGGTGCATCACCACCATCTTCTTCTTCGCTCGCGTCATGATGTGCGGCGTCAGAATGAACTGTCCAAAGCACTGAGAACGAGGGAGATGGAGGACACAAGCTAGCTTGCACCTGCTGGCCGCGCTGCGCTGTCCCCGCGGGGCCCTGGGCCCAGGACAGACGGCTCCACCGTGTCTTTCCGAGCCTCCAGGATGCCAGCACGCGTGGCGGGAGACCCGGCAGGCCTCGGCACGGCCACGGGCTTCCCCTGACGGCCAGAGGCCTTCTGTGCGGAAGGCGCTCCCTGCCTCTACTCTTTGGTTCAAGATGGAGGCAGCCCCTGTTGTGAGAGGAGGCTGGGGGGGGAGCCCCTGGGGGGCAAGGCGAGTGGCTGGGCGAGTTTGCGTGTGCGGCGGGAAGCACAGCGGTCGAAAGGGCACGTCCAGGTCAGCCTCGCTTTCAGGCCCACCGAGAGCAGGGCACACGCCCTGAGGGCAGCTGTCTTGGGCGGCCCTGGCGGGAGGGGAGATGACCGGGGTGTCACTGGGGGCTTCCGCGTGGCTCGGCTCCCCTTACGGGGTGGGGCTGAGGGCGAGGGCGCAAGCCGGAGGGACGGCTTGCAGGGGGCCCATCCCCGCTCAGCCTGCAGGCACCAAGCCCCACAGGCTGCACCACAATCTCGGCAGGAGAGGGGCTGGCGTGTCCCTGCAGCTTCGCTCCCTGCTGGTGGGGCCCAGGCAGCACCTGGGCCCGAGACCCACCGGCCTTTTCACATGCTCACGTTGGGGGGCAGCCCCCCAGGCCGCCCCTTTGCTCACCGCTTCGTACTCCTGGACCGAGGCGAAGCGCTCCTTCTGGATGCGGGTCACGTACAGCACGTCGGTGTCCGGGAGGGCCTCCTCGATGTTCTCAAACTCCTCCTGGGGAAGGCGGGCAGGGGGCCGTCAGCAGCGCGGGCAAGAGGGAGCCGGACGCCCACGCAGCAGGGCCCCCCACGCCCGGGAGAGACGGCCGCCGGGCCGGGCCATTCTGGCTGCTCCACCCCCCGCCTAGGCGGAGCCCGGAGGCCGTGAAATGGGCGTGTGGCTGTGCTGCCTCAGGCTCCGGCGGCCACGTCGTTTGGCCCCCACGGCCAGAGGGCGGCGTCCCCGCTTGATCCCCTTGGAGCTTGAGCCAAGCTGCTCACCTGCTTGATGCCCTTGGAGGCCACGAAGTGGAAGATCTCGGGCGGCATGCGCAGGCTGGGCGGCGTGACGTAGCGCAAGGTGATGCGGTAGAGGGTCAGGAGGCGGGCGAGGGAGTGCACCGTGCGCCCGTGCTTCAGGTCGCCCACCATGGTGATCTGCGGGCGGCAAGGAGACCCTGAGCGAGCCGCCCTGGGGGGCTCGTCCTGCACTCGGCCCCCGCCCCCCATCCCCCGCCGGGCAGCTCACCGTCATGCCGTTGACCGTGCCCAGCTCCTCACGGATGGTGAAGATGTCCAGCAGGCCCTGCGTCGGATGCTCCCCGACTCCGTCGCCGGCGTTGATGACGGGCTTGCGGCAGTGCTTGGCTGCCAGCTGGCGGGGCGAGCGAGGGGGCTGTGAGGCGGGGCAGGGAGGCCTGCTTCGCTGTGCGCTGTGGTTGCTGTGCCCCGCCTGGGGCCCCATCTCGTGCTCGTGGGCCCTGCAGGCGGGGCCGCCCCATCCCTTGCCCTGCCTGCTGCGGTCAGCTGGTCCAGGCGATCCCTGCCCATTCTGGCCGGGGGCCCCAGCAGACATCCCTGAGGCAGGGGGCCCCAGGCACCGGCCCCGCCTCTGCTGGCCCACGCCCCCAGCACGCCTGGCGCAAGCACTCCTGGGACGTCGGGAGCATCAGCACTGCTTTTGCCACCGGGTTTCCGTGAAGAATCCATCTGGCAGGTCTGCACAGTGCAGAGGCGGGGGGCAGAGCCCGGTGAGGTGGGGCAGTGGGCAGCCGGCCAGGGGGCTGGGGCCTTGCCTGGGGGGCTCAGCTGCGGGCACGCACAGCCCTTCTGCCCGCCTCGGCCACGAAGCAGACGACCCACGGAGACCCAGAGGCCTCGGAGCGTGCCGGGAAGGAGGCCTGGCACGCGCCCCAGGTTCGGCCCTGAGCCCTGTGCCCCGTGGCCGAGGGGAGGATGGCCCACGGCCTCTCGGGGCAGCAAGACACTCGGCTCTCTTCCCTCCCGCCCCGATGTCCCGGAGCTCCCCCGGCGTCACCTCCACTGCTCCGGGCTGCGGGTGCCGCAAGACGAGCACGTCTGCGTAACAGCTCATGGTCTGGACCGAGTCGGCCAGCGACTCCCCCTTCTGGCAGGACGACGTGGCCTCAGCGAAGGGCAGCACGGAGCCGCCCAGGCGGCACATGGCGGCGGCGAAGGAGCTGCTGGTTCGCGTGCTGGCCTCATAGAACATGGAGGCCATCACCTTCCCCTGCACAGAAGCACACCTGGCTCAGTGCGGCTGCCCCCTGCCAAGGCGCCCCTCCCCTCCCCTCTGCGCCTGCCTCACCTTGAGGATGTCCAAGCTGCGCTCCTTCTGCACCATCATGCGCAGGTTGTGTGCCACGTTGAACAGGTGGGACAGCTGTGGCAGAGAAGGGGGTGCTGAGTGCTGCCGGGGGACCGGGAGCCCCCTTGCGAGATCGCGGGAGTGGGGGCACGGCGGGGGCGGGTCCTCACCTGGCCCTTGGTGAACTGCTTGACCGACAGCACGTGCTGCCCCACGAGCGGGTGCAGGAGCGGCGAGGTCTGGGGGTGCGGCACGCTCTGGGGGGACGGCTGCCTGGGCAGGGGCCCCGCGAGGTACAGCGGCCCGTCCTGGACCATGGCCGGGTCTGTGGGGCAGAGAGCCGCCGTGAGTGGAGGAGGCACGGCACGGCGGGCCCCCCCCCCCGCAGGAGCCCAGAGGAGGGCGAGCTCACCTGCTTCCGAGGCTTTTTTGATGGCCTTCTCCCGGAGGTCTGCAGCTGGCCAAGGAAAAGGGGGCACCGTTGCAGGGAAAGAGCAGCACAGTAAGGACACATGCCGCAGTCCCCAGGCTGCCCGCCCCTCCCTCCCATCTGCCCCACAGCGCGCGTCACCTGGCAGTCCAGGGTCGGAGGCTCGGTGGATTCGGGGCGCCAAGTAGAAGCGGGCATCCCCCATGGGCCCGGCTCGCCGAGGACTGGGCGCCCGGCCACGCAGGGCTTCCGTGGGCACGGCCGGGTGGGGGCGCTCTGGAGTCTGCAAGAAGCGGAGGCAGGATGCGGAAGGGCAGGCCGGTCCCCCGCAGCCCCCCCTTCCCCCCCAGCGAAGAAGCGCTGCCTGCGGCCCCCACACCTACCTTCAGGATCTCCTTGGCTGGAGCGCTGAGCGGCGCAGGACACAGCCACTTCCGCACATCCTCCCCATAGCCGGGGGGCACCAGGACCTGCGGGAGCCAGAGAGATCACTGTGGTGGCCTGCCAGGCCTGCGTGGCACCGGACCCCTCGGGTCCCCGGGGGAAGCCCCACACCGCTACCCCTCCCCGGGGCCTCGCCCGCCCCACCCTGCCCCTTACCTGCCCGTCGATGTAGGCCACCTCCCCGCGGAGGATGACCCGCCGCACCGTCCCCTTCACCCGCATCCCTTCGAAGGGCGTCCACCGGGCCTTGCTGAAGGCCGTGTGGGGGGGTACCAGTCCCTCCTGCTCCAGATCCACCTGTGGGGACGGGACGGGACGGGACGGGATGGAAGCTGAGCGCAGGCGCGGGGTCTGCTGCTGGGACCCAGGCAGAGGGGGCAGCCCAAGGCCACGGCAGCCCACGCCAGGGCTGCGCCCGGTCCTCCCAGCCCTGCCTCACCTCCACGTAGGTGTCCTCCTGCACGGGCAGCCCGAAGATGCGCCGCGGGTTCTCGTACAGCCGCCGGACGATGTCGTCCACGGTGAGGCGCCCCTCCGAGACAGCCGTCAGCAGCAGGGGCAGCATGGTCTCCAGGCCGGGGAAGCCGGGCGGCGGGTCCTTCCCCAGCTTCTCTTCCAGGGTGTGTGGGGCTGGGCATGGGGGGAAGGGAGGGGCATGAGGGAGGCAGCGCCCCGCAGCACCTCGTTAATCACGGGGGGCAGGCACCGCGGGCAGCCCCAAGCCCTCCAGGGCTCTCCAGAGGGGCCCCAGTCCGTGTTCGGGTTCAGGGCCACGCCTTACCGTGGTCGGAGGCGAAGCAGTCGATGGTGTCCAGGTTGTCCCAGAGCGCCTCCATGTCCTCGCGAGTGCCAAGCATGGGCCGCACCTGCCCCCGGCCCTCCCCGATGCGCCCCAGGTCCTCCTGGCACAGGAACAGGTGGTGGGGGGCCACCTCGCAGGTCACCGCAATGCCCTTCTGCTTTGCGGCCTTGACGAGGAGGATCTGAGCGGAGGAGAGGAAACAGAGAAGCAGAGCGAGTCAGAAGGGGCCTCCCGGGCCATCTAGTCTGACCCCCGGCACCAACTGGCTCTGCTCACGACATGCCCACCGTGTGCACGTCCAGTCCAGGAGAGGCGAGGCTCCAAGCACACACCCTCCAAGCACATGCCCAGGCCGGGGAACTGCTGGGGCCGCCCCGGCACGCCGTGGGTTCTGCCCCCTTCCCCGGGAAGGGGAGTGGCCCCGGCCCAGGCGCCACGTGCCCTGGGCAGCCCTCGCCAGCCACTTACCTCCTCCTTGCGGGCCACATGGCAGATGTGCACCGGGCGTTGGTAGAGCTGGGCCACCATCAGGATGGCGGCCACGGTCTGCCTCTCCGCATGGGCCACGATGGGGAGGTGCTTCGGCCACTTCTCGAAGTGCTGGAAGGGAGACGGGCAGTGGGGCGACGGCGGACACGCTCGGGCCTCCCACAGAAGGGAGGCGGGTGAGTGGAGTGAGCCCCCGGGGGCTGAAGCCTCTGCCAGGCAGGTGGGCACCACCCCCAGTGGGATGGGGGCCCCGGAGGAGGAGGGGGCCGGAAAGCCCTCGCAGCCCGGCCAGCTGCCTTCTGGAGCCTCCGCTGCTCCCCGACGGCTCACCTCCATCCAGAGGGAGACATTGTCCATCTTGAGGTCTGAGAACGTGTCGTTCAAGTACATCTTCAGGCCGGCGGTGGCTCCAGCCAGCAGCCCCAGCGAGCCGGCGTTGTCGGACGAGGCCCCGACGTACAGCGCGAAGTCGCAGCGCGCCCCCGCCTCAGCCAGCTGGGGAAGAGAAGGGGAAAGGGGCGGGCGGGCCCGGCTCAGGCGGCTGCTGCCAGCGGGCCCGGGAGGCTGCCTGCTGGAGGACCGCCTTGCCCCGCGGGGCCATCGGTCCTGGGAGCAGGGGCGCTCGGCCAGGGAGGGGCCTCTCCGACCCACCAGAGGCCGCCGCACGCCGGGGCTCGCTCCTCCTCACCTTCTGCACCAGCGCGAAGGAGCCAGCGTCGGTGACAGCGGGGCAGGTGTTCGGCATGGCGCAGACCAGGGTGATGCCGCCGGCCAGAGCAGCTGCGGTGCCGGAGGCGAAGTCTTCCTTGTGGGCAGCCCCCGGCTCTCGCAGGTGCACGTGGACGTCGATCAGGCCTGGAGGGAGCGAGGGTCAGGCCGGGGCTGGCTCCTGCGGCACGCTGGGCGCTGGTCCCGCTCACCGTGTGCGTGCCGCCCGGCCCCAGAAGCTAAGCCTCCCCATGCGAGCTGGACGGCAGCCGCAGCGTCTTCAGAGTTGGAAGGGAGCAGGATGGGAGGGTTGCCAGAAGGGCAGCCAGCCAGTCGCGGGAAGACCCTGCCGCCCCTCACAGGCCCAAAAGCAGGACTCCTCATCCCGACAGGCGCAGGAGGACTCTGGGGCGCTTGGCTGGTGCCCCCTGCCCGATGTCCAGGAGGCTCCACCCCCCTCTGCCCACCTGAACAGGAGCAGGGGGTGCTGGAGGCTCTGGGGGGACCAAGGTGGGGCTGAGGGGCTTCAAGAGGGGGCTGAGCCATGCAGGGCGGCTTAGGGCCCCCACAGCACTGTACGCGCCTGTTCTGGCTCCATGGACAGAATTCAGCGCAGTCCCCACCTGCCAGGTATAACCTGGCCTCCTGGAAGAAACGGACCCAGGTGGGCCCAGGCCAGTGCCCGCTCCATCTGCCAGGGGCTCCGGCCCACACCTACCCGGCAAGCGGATGAGCTTCTGCGAGGTCATGCAGTCCACGTGCATCTTCAGCGGAGGGGGCCCCCCGATCTGGCCCAGAGCCTGCGGGCAATGGAGGACACCCTGAGCCTGGCGCGGCCTCGCCATCCCCCGGCTGCAGCCCCCCTTGCAGCCCCCGCCCCCCACACACCTCCACGAACAGCTTGGTGCACTTGATGTCGATGATGAGAGGCACCGAGTAGTCGACCGCCAGGCGCCGGGTGCGGTAGCCCTTGGTGACGAAGGAGGAGAGGCGGCGCCCCCCCGAGTTGCGCATGGACAGGTTGATGACCAGGTCGAAGTGGTTCTCGGCCAGGTAGTCCAGGATGCTGCGCTGCTGGTTCTCCTTGACGGGCACCTCCGCGCCGTCGGCCTCCTCGAAGTGCCAGTCCACCGCCGTCACCTGCGGCAACGGGGGGGGGGCTCTGAGCTGCGCGGGTGCCGCTTCCAAAGGCAAGGCTGCAGCCCATTCCCACGAGAAATGGCCGTGCAGACCCCAGCGATGCGCCTGCCTGGCCCCCGTGCAGCAGAACGGGCCTGGAGGCCATGCTGAGCTGGGCTGCAGGAGCGCCGCCCAGGGCGGTGCCCGCTGCGAGAGGGCCCAGAGCACGTGGAGGGGAAGGAGGACGGGCTGGGGGGCTTCTCTGAGGGGCGGAAGGGGGCCGGGTCTCTCCAGGGCGGTCAGCCGCAGGAACGGGCTTGCGGCCCTCCGGTAAGCCAGCCCAGCGAAGGCAGCAGAGTGCCCCCCATCCTTCCTGCCCAGACGTCTCCGTCGCTCCCTTGCACCTCCCTGATGCCGGCCGTGCGCTGCCGCAGCCGTGCTCCTGCCCGGATGGAGCGGACCAGCGCAGCCCCGCCTGAGCTGCCGCCCGCACCCACCTTGATGCCGTGCTCGGTGTAGAAGTCGGCTGTGCCCAGGCTGGCGTAGAGGCTGTAGCCCAGGCTCTCCAGGGTGCGCACCGTGGACAGGAGCTCACTCTTGTTCTGCAAGGGAGCCGGGTGAGGGGATGCGGCCCTTGCTGCACGCCTGCCCGCCGCCGGCACCCCATCTCCCCAGGGGGCTTAGCCCCCAGGCCCCCGCAGGGCTCACGCCCCCCGCCTTCCCTTGCCCCTCTCCCCGGAAGAGCACAGGAGGGTGCGGGCCCGGCTCCGGCCCTGCCGCCAAACCACCCCGAGACCATCAGTCAAGAACTCGGAGGGGGCAGGGAACCTGCTGCAACCCAGAACCAAGGCGGGGGGGCGAGGGGGCTGTCATCATCTACTCGAGGGGCAGCGCTGCCCAAGTCCAGAGGCGGCCGCTTTGAGGCCAGGAGGCGCCTGACCAAGATTAACGACCGGCTTCCACAGCCAAGAGCCCAGCTCTCACGCAGAAGGGCTGGGATTCGACCGCAGGTGCCTGCAAGTGGCGCGGCCAGGAAGGCCCTCCACTGGTCCGGAGCCCAGCTGGCTGGACCAGTGCCTGGCGCAGCGCCGAAGCCCCAAGGGTGCAGCAAGAACACCCCGTCTGGCTTGCTGAGCAGCCAGAACGTGGTCCCAAGTATTAATTACCTGGCTTATTTTATACAAAAACCGCGTCGGGTTGGTGGTCGTGGGTTGCTCCCCGCTGTGCACAGCCCTGCGCTGCAAGCGGGAGACCCGCCCTCTCACTCCCTGTGGCACTTCAGGGGGAGTGAGATGAGGAGGTGCAGCTGCCCACCAGGGCCAACGCCAATCTTGGCCAGAATGGATCAGCGGCCGGATCCCTGCGAGGAGCCGCGGAGGTGCCCAGCCCCACCCCAGCCCCAGCCCGGCTCACCTTGTAGCTCCCGATGGTCAGCAGGATGTTCTTCTTGGGGATCTTGAAGCCGGTGCTCAGCATGGCCTTCAGGTAGGCCTCGCGGCGGTTCTCCCCGAAGCAGGCCACCTCGCCCGTGCTGGTCATCTCGACCCCCAGCACCACGTCGGCCCCCGCCAGGCGCGAGAAGGAGAACTGGGGCACCTGGGGAGGGCGGGCACAGGCCGGGGGCCGCTGAGCACACCCCGAGCAGGGCCGCCCCACGGCAGCTGGGCCCTTGCCCCCCCACTTACCTTGACGCCCACGATGCCGGTGCCTGTCATGAGTCCAATGGGCTGCACCTCCTCGCCCATGATGACTTGCGTGGCCAAGGCCACCAGGTCCACGCCCAGCGTCTTGGAGACGAACGGGAAGGACCGGGACACCCGGACGTTGCACTCGATCACCTTCAGCTGGTCGTGCTGTGGAGAGCGGCCGGAGCAGGTGGGCGCCTGGAGCAGCACATGCCCCGCGGAGCCGGCCGGGACCTGCGAGCGCGGGAGCCGGGCCCACAAGGCAGGCACAGCAGGGCTGACCACAGGCGCCACGCGACGGGGGCTCCCGCAGCAGAGTCCCCTGCCTCGCCCACGGGGGCAGCGACGGCCAGCGGGGGCACCGTGCCCACATGCAGCCCAGGAGTGCTGCTACCGGCCATGCCGTGCCTGGCCCACCCCGCCAGCAGGCCCTCCTGCCTGGTACCTTGGCGATGAGCTGCAGGTTGAAGGGCCCTGTCACCTGCAGCTCCTGGCCGATGGCATGCACGATGGCCTCGATCCGCTCCAGCGTCGTGGGCGTGATGTCCTGCGGGGGCGTCACCAGCGTGGCATCCCCCGAATGCACCCCGGCATTCTCCACATGCTCAGAGATGGCGATGGCCACCACCTGCCCGTCGCAGGCCACGGCGTCCACGTCGATCTCCTGCATGGGAGAGGACCGCAGCTGCCGTGCCTGCTGGAAGGTCCTGGCCCCAGCCCTGCACCACCCACCACGCTCCATCCCGCGAGAAGCGGAGCCTGCCCCACCGGCATTCGGCGGTGCGGGCAGCAAGTTCTGGGTGCCGGGAAGCCCCGGCCGGCACGAGGCTCCCCATGGCCCGCCCAGCCCAGCCCAGCCCAGCCACCCCCTACCTTGGCCTCCTGGATGAACTTGGAGATGACCACCGGCTGCTCCTTGGAGACGGCGACCGCGTTGCTGAGGAACCGCTCCAGGTCACTGTCCGTGTAGGCCACGTTCATGGCGGCGCCGCTGAGCACGTAGGAGGGGCGCACCACGCACGGGTAGCCCACCTTGCAGCAGAACTGCTTGGCCGACTGCGGGTGACACGCGTGTCAGGAGGCCACGAGGCCGAGCCGCCCGCCTGCCCGGGCTCAGCCCCACCAGCTAAGCCTCCAGCTGGGACGGGCTGCTCTTCCACCAGGAAGCCGGCAGGCCTCAGGGGAGCGACCCGGGGGCCTCCCTGCCCCCTGCAACAGTGGGGGGCTGCAAGGGGGAGGCTCGGCCAGCCTGGGAAAGCCCAGCAGCAGGGGCCCCGAACGAGGCCCGCGGCCCCTCGGCCAGAGGCCGCCCTCACCTCCATGTCCGACAGCTCCTTCCAGAGCGGCTGGCTGATGCTGATGGTGTCCAGGAGGCGGGAGAACTTGAAGCGGTTTTCGGCGGCGTCGATGGCCTCGGGGGAGGTGCCCAGGATCCGGCACTGCTGCCGGTGCAGGGCCATGGCGATGTTGTTGGGCAGCTGCCCCCCCATGGACAGGATCACGCCCTCGGGGTTCTCCAGCGCGGAGATGTCCATCACCACCTGGCCAGGAGAGGAGGCCGCTGGGTGCGTCCCGGGCCATCCTGCCCTGCCCACGGCCCCCCCCCGGCTGATGAGGGGCAGCAGCGCAGCCCCCAGCCCATCACCCTGCGCTCCCTCGCCTTTCCGTTCCCTGGATGGAGCACGGGGCCTCGCGGGGCTCCCGTTTGTTCATCATTGTCCTGTGGTTCGTTGCTCCGTTTTGCTCTCTGCTGCCCCAGGGGGGCTTCTTAGTAGGCGAGAACAAAGGGGAGCCAAGCCGGGTCTGGCCAAACTGGCCCCAGCTTCCACTCAGGGAAGGGGCAGCCGCATGCCGGGAGCTCCGTGGGATGGAGAATGGGCCCACTGCAAGCAGGAGATGTGGGCCGCCCGGGGGCTGGGCGTCTGCCCATGGCCACGGCTTTCTGGGCTCCAGCTCCGGCTCGGCAGGCGATGGAACGGCTGGGGGACATGGCCCGGCCCGGCCCTCCAATCTGTCCGTGGGCCCGTTTCCCTGGAGGCCGAACCCGAAGCCCCTCCGCTGGCTGAGGCAGGGGCGGAAGCGACAGAGGAGGGGCAGCAGGAAGGGCTGGGGAGCCCGGGGAGCCCCAACCCACAGGATGCGCATCCGCACGGGCAGCCGGCGTTCTGCGTCACACGGAGGCGAGCAGGGGAGCGTCCCGCCGAGCGCTTGGGGGAGCGGGGCCCTGCAGCCTTGCGAGAAGCCCCCTCAACGGCTCCCAGCGTCATGGCCACGGCTCCGTGTTCAATCGACCCGAA
Source organism: Varanus salvator macromaculatus (assembly GCA_023646645.1). Classification (NCBI taxonomy): domain Eukaryota; kingdom Metazoa; phylum Chordata; class Lepidosauria; order Squamata; family Varanidae; genus Varanus; species Varanus salvator. The sequence continues at coordinate 105,248,236 of JAIXND010000765.1, read as the reverse complement.
GCAGCACGCTACCAACCGTGGGGCCCGCGCCTGCGCCCGCCCCAACTCACCTCGAAGGACATTTCGTCAAAGTACAGCCGGTCGCACATGTCGTAGTCCGTGCTCACCGTCTCGGGGTTGTAGTTCACCATGATGGTTTTGTAGCCCATCTGGGGTGCGGGGAGACAAGGCACCGGCCACTCACTGGCGCTGCTTCCAACTCCCCTTCTCCTCGGGCACGTGGCTGCCGGCAGCCCCCACCCCAATCGCAGCACGCGGGGCCAAAGGGCGGGGGGCCGTTCTGGACCGGGGACTCCAGGGCTCCCCTCGGCCCACCTTCGCGTAGCACCTGGCAGCACCTGGGACCGGCCACCGGCCCCCTCCGTGCCCGTGTGGGGCCTGCCGTCACGTGCCTCGTGGGCAGATGGCGACGTGTGTGGGGAAAGCGCCACGGGAGGACCGAAAGCCTGGCGCACGCAGAGGAGGGGCGGGATCTTTGCCGGCCTCCCGCGTGCACAACACGGAACAGCGGGCTCCGGCTACAGCAGGGCGGGTTCCGGCTGGACATCGGGCAAAACACCCGGACTGCTGGAGCCGCCTGCAGTGGAACCCGTGATCAAGGCGGGCTGCGGGCTCTCCCACGTGGGAGGCATCCAGGGGGCGGCCATCTGGGGGATGGATTGCGTGCTTGTTCCCCCGCTGCCGCATGAGCCACGGGGAGCCCCGGCTGAGCTCGGCGGCCTGCACTGAGCGGGGCTTGGGCCCCCTGGGCCCTTCCAGAGCCGCTCTCCTACAGTTCCGATTTTGCGACGCGAGCGGACGAGGCCTCTGGGCACTCACCTTGCGCAGCTCCCGGATGCACCCGACCGCGCACCAGTCGAACTCCACGCTGCTGCCGATGCGGTAGACGCCGGAGCCGATGACCATGACGTGTGGCTCGCGGAAGGCCAGGTCGTGCTCCGTGCCGTTGTAGCTCAGGTAGAGGTAGTTGGTGTGGGCCGGCCACTCCGCCGCCACCGTGTCGATCTGCTTCACCACGGGCAGGATCTTCAGGTCATGCCGCATCTTCCTCACGGCCAGCTCCGTGCTGCAACGCAAGACAGCGGCCCTCAGCAGGGTGGCCACGCGTGGTCCACGGGGCACCGGCAGCTGCTCCCCATGGTCCAGGCAGAGCGTCCCGTCCCTGCCAGGAAGCGTCTCAGGGGTGAGCGCACGGCCACCCCCTGCTTCGCCGCACCCTCTCCTGCTGCAGGCCAAGAGCGGGGAGGCCAGCCACCTGTGTGAGGTCTGTGGGGTCATGGAGACGCTGGCCCCAGCATGTGCCGAGCCAAGGCAGCGGTCCATGGCCAGTGCACGGCAGGTGCCACTGCAGCCCCATGCCCTGGCGGTGCCCATGTCTTCCGAGGGCTCAGTGGGCAGCGCCCCTTTCTGCTTTGGGCTACAGGTCAGGATCAGGCCCCTGGCACAAGATGTGCAGCCTCTGCACCAAAGGCAGCCCTCAGACCCTTGCCACCCCCCCCCCCAGATAGCAGGAGAGTCCAGGGGGCGGCCCTGTGCTTCATGCCACATGGCCACCTCCCCAGAGGCCTCCGCAGGGGCTCCCCCAGCAAGAAGGTGCAGCCCCTCCGGGTTCTTCCCTTGCCTGAAACCACAGGCAACGCCAGCCCCCGCCCTTCCCTCCCTCCTCAGCAAGCAGCAGGTGTGTGTGTGTGTGTGGTGTGTGTTGGGGGGGGGCTTTTGTGCAACCTCTGCCGCCCTGGCGGACCCTCAGCCCAGCCCCCGGCCTCAGAGAGGCCACCTGCCCCGGTCCGGCCCCCTCCCCAGCGGGGCAGTGGCTCACGACTGGGTCCAGTCCGCACCTGAGCACGGCCTGAGCCACCTGCTTGTCCGAGAAGCCCAGCTGCTTGGCCAGCTTGAGCACGGCGGGCGGCATGGCCCCCGGCTCGGCCTGCCGGTACGATTCCAAGCGCAGCGCATGGTCCGTGATGCTCTTCATCTTGTGCAGGAACCAGCGGTCGATCTTGGTCAGCTCGTAGAGGCGCTCGATGGAGTAGTCGGCACGCAGCGCGGCGGCAAGCACGAAGATGCGCTTGTCGGTCGGCGTCTCCAGCTCCTGAGTGACGGCGGATGGGGAACAGAGAGGCCACGGCTCGGAGTCGCTCGCGGAGCTGCTGGGAACCGGCTCGCCTGCCCACCAGCTGGGAAACCTACCATGTCGGACACCGGCTTTACAGTGTGGTCAAAGCCCACACAGTTCTCGTCGACCATGCGCAGCGCCTTCTGGAAGGCTTCCTCAAAGCTCCGCCCGATAGCCATCACCTCCCCTGCGGGAAGAGCAGGCGCCGGCCTGCGTTAGAGCAGCTGGGCTGAGGCGCCGGCCAAGCCGGAGAGGCCGACCACCCCAAGTGGGGGGCCCACCCGTGGCAGGCGCTGCCCACCCATGTGGATGCGGCTGGCAAGGGCCTTGGCCCTGCCGGGCTGCGGCGTCCCCCCCACGTGGGCAGCAGGGCGCTTGCGGGGTCCCTCTGCTGCTACAGGCCTGCCCACCCACGGGGGAGCGGAGGCCACGGCCTCTCTTGCCTCCGGGGGAGAGGCGGCTCTGCAGGAAGGCCAGTGCCCACAGGCCGGCTGGCACCCAGACACGTGGCCTGCCAGAGCTGCGGCCCAAGGGCTTTTCCCTTCTCGCCGGACTTTGCAAGGCTTGGCCACGGTTCTGGAGCAGCCACCACTGCCGCCGCAGTGGCCTTGGAGGCGGGCACGTGTGGCACTCCAGCAGCACTCTGAAACGGCGGCGCATCTCGTGCTTGGGGAGCCGGCGCTCTCCTCTGGTGCGGGCTGCGTATGCATCACCCCAGAATGGCCACCTGAGAGGCTGCCCCCCCCACTGCATGACAAGCGTGCTCCCCGTGGCCAGCCAGACAACCCCCCGGCTGGGCTCACGCACGCTCCTGCAGGGAAGCCGCTCTGGCCGGACGCGCTCCCTCTGGCCCGCACGGGAGCTCGTGCAGGCGCCCTCCACGTGCCCGGGGCATCTCCCCCAAGCCCAAGCGCTCTTTCCCAGCCGGTCCGTGCCAGCTCCGATGGCGCTGCTCAGTCAGTCATGCCTGCCCTTTGCTTGCCTGTGTCCACCCACTCTGGGGGATCCTCTCAAGCACCTCACGCCCCGCAAACAGCCCGGTGTCCGCAGACTTGCTCACTCCCGATTCCCCATCCTTCGTGCCGGGATGGGGAAGCCCCGGCCCGTGCACAGCACTGGGGGCCGCACAGTGGACTCCCCTCCACTGCCAGAATTTGCCGGGTGTTCCCTCACCCCGAGCTCCATCCTTCAACCAGTCATGGACCAGTAAGACCCCACCCCACCCCAGAGCCGCTGCGCTGCTGACAAGGTTGGAGTGGGACTTTGTCAAAAGCCCGGACGTCCGAATGAGCGGTTCCTTCCCCGTCACTAAGCGGGGCCGTGAGCGCTCCCCGTGATGGGAGGCAGCGCGTGAATCGAGCCGCCCAGCGCCGCCACTCTGCTTTCCCCCCGAGGAGCGCACAGCAGTGCTCCTCCACTGCCCGCCTCGGTTTCGTCCTCATCTCAACCCTGCAAGGAGTGCAGGCAGGTGGGCGGCTGTCGCCCAGCGGACCCAGTGGGCTCCTGGCTGCCCCACCTCCCAGCTCCTGCTCTGGCCTGCTCTGCCGTATTTTGCAGGCAAAAGATGAAAAACGGCCGTGCCTGCACCTCTCGGGACCAAACCACACCTTTTTGCGCCAGGCAAGCAAGCAAAGCCACAGGAGGTCCCCAGGCAGATCATCTCGTTTGGGGGATGGGGCCTTGGGAGGCCTGCGAGCTGCTGCACCCCAACAGCCGCCCCCCCCCACCCAGGACTCACCCACGCTCTTCATGGAGCTGCCGATCTTGGTGCTGACGCGCAGGAACTTGCTGAGGTCCCAGCGCGGGATCTTGACCACGCAGTAGTCCAGGCTGGGCTCGAAGCAGGCCGTGGTGGAGTTGGTGACGGAGTTCCTGCCCGCGGGGCCAGAAGTGAGCAGGGGGCAGGACGCCGCCTCCACCCACAGCCCAGGGATCTGCCCCCTCCACCACAGCGGGGGGACGTCTTCGGCAGGGAGGGGTGCCCATTGCCGCAGAAATTAAGGGACCCTCCCCAGAACACAAACATGTTGTGTTGTGCCCCGTTGTCTTGCTTCCCCAAATACGCTTGGCTGGCTTTTGAAGCCCCCGTGCCTAGACCACCTCCTGGCTTCCAATAAAGCAGAATTCTACAGAGCTGAAAGAGGTCCTGATCGGCGGCCAGCAGCGGTGGAGAGGTACAAAGGCCCCGAGGCCTTGGCCAGCCTCGCCGGACCATGAGCGCTTCAAGGGCAGGGAGCTCTGGAGAGCCTGGCAGCCTGGGAGGCCGGCACAGAACCTCCAGGGTCGTCTGGCACCCGAGGAGGAGAACGGGACACGCAGGCACCGGGGTGGGGGCAACCAGCCACCAAGCGCGGCTCTCTCCCTGCTCCCGCCAAGACCTCTGCCAGCATGCCAAGGGGCAAAGCCCCATACAGCTGCGGTGGCGCAGGGCTGCCCCTCGCATGAGATGCCCCCTCAAACGGGCACATTCTGCCACAAAGGACAAACGGCAGGCATTTTTCTGGCTTCTGTGCTTGCTGCCGGGTCAAGGGAAGAGCCTGACGCCATGCCCAGCAGGGCCCTGGCCCTGTGCTGCTCCCCCCAGTGGGGCAGGAAGTACCTGAGGACGGGCAGCGGGATGCCCAGGGCCAGCTTGGCGGCGACGTAGGCCAGGGGGTAGCCGGTGGCCTTGCTTGCCAGGGCCGAGCTCCGCGAAAGCCGCGCGTTCACCTCTATGATGTAATACTGGAAGAGAGAGGCTGGGCTGAGCTGAGTGGGGCCCCCACAATAGGCCACTGTGGGGCCCACCCCCTCCAACCCCTGGGGAGCGACTGGAGCTGCCCGGGCTCGAAAGGAACTCAGGCCGGCCTCGGCCAGACCGGCGCCAGCAGACCATGCGCTTCCACAGAAGCAGCGAATGCATTCCCGCTGCTAGCGCATGCCTCGGACCCGCGCCCGGGGGCCTCACCTGCTCCGACTCGGGGTTCAGCGCATACTGAATGTTGCACTCGCCCACGATGCCCAGGTGGCGGACCACCTTGATGGCCGTGGTGCGCAGAAGGTTGTACTCCCGGTCGTTGAGGGTCTGGCTGGGAGCCACCACGATGGACTCTCCAGTGTGGATGCCCAGCGGGTCCAGGTTCTCCATGTTGCACACCTGGTCGGGTTCGATTGGGAAGGGACAGGCGGGAAGGAGGACGTCACCACTGCAGCGCGAACTCCTGGGGTCCACTGGCTGCTGGAGCCTGGAGCCGTCTCCCCGACACCCCACCCCGCCCGGCACTCCCACCGGCTTCTTCGGGGGGCTGCGCAGAAGAGAGGGGTGCGCAGGAGGAGGGCTGCAGCCTGACTCTCCTCCCTGCAAAGCAGCCCCTCCAAGGCACAGCGGAGAGCCCCCTCCGCACCCCACACCTCCTGCAGGAGCGCAGGCCCAGCCCCGCACGGTCGCCCTCTGGCAGCACAGCAGCCCGTTGAAGGGCAGGCGGATGTCTGCCCGGTGCGGCCAGATCAGCCTGCCACTGCCCCCGGCCCTCACCGTGACGCAGTTGTCGTAGGCATCCCGCACCACCTCGTACTCGATCTCCTTCCAGCCCTTGAGCGACTTGTCCACCAGCACCTGCGAGGTGTGGGCGAGGGCCTGGCTCACCAGCGCCGCCAGCTCTTCCCGCCCATTGGCGAAGCCCGAGCCCAGCCCGCCCAGCGCGTAGGCCGAGCGCACGAGCACCGGGTAGCCGAGCCGATCTGCTGCTGCCTCTGCCTGCGCATGGGAGGAGGGAGGGTCAGGGAGATCCCGCTGCAGCAGGCCCACCAGGCTCACGCCGCCACCGGGAGGCCAACGACCCTTCCTGGCTGCCCAGTGGGGAAGGACGCCTCTCGGGCCGCCCAGAACGAGCTGCAGACCGTCCTGGACCCCCTCCCCTCTGCGCCCAGGTGGGCTTGCGCTGTGTCTGGGGCAAGGGAAGGGCACTCGGGCAGTGCTCAGAATCACTCCGGACCGAGCGTGAGCTAAAGCACAGTCAGGCCCCGCGGCAGCAGCCTCGAGGGATGTTCTTGCGTGGGGCGGGGGGAGGCTCCCCGCAGCCGCTGGGCAGAGCCAAGCATCCTGCAGTGCAGACAGCCGTGCGTGGCCCACACGACGCGCCACGGTGGGCCCCGCACCTGTTCCAGGGAGCAGGCGGCTTCGCTGGGCGCCACGTGCTCGCCGATCTCTTCCATCTTCTCCACAAAGACCTTGCGGTCCTCTGTCATCTCGATGGAGGCGACCGGCGTGCCCAGGACGCGGACGTGGTAGCGCTCCAGCACGCCGGCCTTGGTCAGCTCCACCCCGCAGTTCAGGGCCGTCTGCCCGCCAAAGGTCAGCAGGATCCCGTCTGGCCGCTCGTTCTTTATCACCTGGCTCGAGAAAGAGGGGGGGCTTCAGGAGGCACTCCACCCAGCCCCTGCTGCCTCCCGCCCCCCAAAACATGGGCATTCTCCCTGCACCGCCTTTAAGGCACCTGTACAAGCCCGATTTCCCCGGGATGATGTGGCCTTTGGCCTCTTGCCTGCCAGGGTGTTTCAGGGAGGCTGAAGTGCCTGTTCCACAGGTTGCTGGGCTGGCAGCCGAGAAGCCCAGCTGAGGAGCTGCTGCAGTGGATCACTTCACCGGTCGGAACTGAGGGTGCCAGAAGGCCCTCGGGTCCAACCCCTGCTGTGGGGGTCACCGATTTACACCTCCCACTCCGAGGGCTGCCCAGTTTGCCTTGAATGTCTCCAGTGTGGGAGAGCCCCCCACCTCTCCAGGCAGCTGGTGCCACTGCTGTATTGCTCTGACAATCAGGAAGCTTTTCCTGATGTGCAGCCTGAGCCTGGGTTGTCGCAGCTTGAACTGGTTATTCTGTGCCCTCCACTCTGGCGTTAGCAAGAAGAGATCTGCGGGGTGCGGGGTGCGTGCACCGATTCTGCACCGGCCACCCTGCGCATGGCCCGCGGGTGACGTCTATGAAACGGGCGGGTGGCCTTTTCTGCGGTGGAATCCCTTCCTCCTGGAATCCGTACTTTTCAAGTCAGCATTCCAGCATTACCGGAATTATTCTAAATGCTTCATACTGTTTTAATTAGCAGCATTTTGTATTTTACCATTTTTAAACCTTATTTTTCCAACCACGCGGAAGCTTTGCCTTGCAAAGGGTTTCCAAGACACTGAAAACGAAGCACTGGCAGGACAAGCGAGAGCGCAGAGGGCCGTCTTCCGCTGCATCGCCGAGAGCCTCCGAGGCAAGCGCCAGAGGCCTTCCCCGTCCAGTGGCAGCAGAGCTGGTGCAGCCCTTGAGGGCCAGGCCGGCAGCTCATGGCTCCCGCGCCTTCAAAGAGGGCACCAAGAAGAGCTGGGGAGGTGGCTGGGGTCCGGCACTGCCACGTTCTGCCCCTCCAGCCCGAGGCCGGCCCACCTGGAAAGACGACAGCAGCCTGGCAGGGCTGGCATGGCCCGTGGGACGGGGGAAGGGCAAAAGGGTCCCCCTCACCTGGGCGACGTAGTCCGGGGTGATGGGCAGGAAGTAGACCTTGTCGGCCAGGCCCTTGGAGGTCTGCACGGTGGCGATGTTGGGGTTGATCAGCACCGTCTGAATGTTCTCCTCTTTCAGGGCTTTGATGGCCTGGCAAGGGGGGGTGGGGAGACCACACCAGTGCGTGAATAGTGGTCACGTGGCAGCCCTGGACACGCACGACACTGCCCACATCACACCCCTGAACCCTGAAGCCACGGCACTGGAGCTTGGACCACAGCCGGGAAGCGGAGGAGCTGCCTCTGGGAAAGTGCCAGAGGCGTCACGCGGGCCCAGTGACCCTGCACACCCCAGAGGTCCCTGGCACACTTGGGTGAGCAGCCCCACTCCGTGCCCCCCCCCATTTAGAGGGGGTGGGGATCACCTGGCTGGGTCCCAGCAGCATCTCCAGGAATTGCTGGAAAAGCTCCCAGCTGAAACGCCGGCACCAGTCTTGGTCGGCGGTCCCGTCCAGGTGACCCTGGGGGCGCCCGAGGCTGCACCGAGGCCTCCACCCCGGGCCCAGCCCTGCCCCACCCCGCCCTCTCGCTCACCTGGGAACCAGAGTAGTCGAACTCGCCCGCCTGCCCTATGGAGAGCCCCCCTGAGCCCAGGATGAGGACCTTGTGCGGCCGGGGGATGCTGCCGGCAGGTGGGACGTCTGCGGGGCACAGGCAGCGCAACAGCCGCTTGCGCACTGGGGAGAAAGAGCCAGCTCTGTCACCACTGCTGTTCCGAACCCACCCCGGCCCCGGCCCCAGCCCCAGCCCCGGGGGGCAGCCCAGAGGCCCAGCCTCCCACAGCTCACAGAAGAGCCCTGCCGCCGCGGCCCCACCTGGCTCGCAGCTCTGTCCTTGGGCAGCCATGTCCCGGGCCATATCCAGGAAGACGTCAAAGAGGCACGCAAGGTCCATCGGCCCAGCCCTGTGCTCCGGGTGGAACTGCACGCTGAGGGGCCGAGAACATGGGCTCAGCGTTGCGGGGTAAGTGGGCCCCACACAGCCGCCCGCCCCCGCCCGGCCAGCACCGAGAGGGAAGACCCAGGTGCTGGGAGCACTGTGCGGGGGCCAGGAGGCCAAGGGCCGGCCACTGTGCCTGTGCCCCCTTGCGCCTCTCCCGCCACGTGAGCGGAGCCTCCGGGGAGACGAGCCTCTTCATGCGTGATCCTCGGAGGCCTCGCCGTGCCCACCTGAAGAAGGGCTTGGAGTCGTGCACGAGGCCCTCGTTGGAGCCGTCGTTGGCGTTGGTGAAGAGCGGGGCCCACGCCGGCGGCAGGCTGGCTGAGTCCACCGCAAAGCCGTGGTTTTGGGAAGTGATGAAGCAGCGCTGGGAGCCCTCGTACAGGCACGGCTGGTTGTGCCCACGATTGCCGTACCTGCGGAGGAGCGAAGGGGAAGGTGAAAGGGGAGCGGAGCAGCTGCCCTGGGGGGGACGAGATCTGCACCACTCCCCACTGCAAAAGCCCCGCGGCCGCCACTACGCGGCCGCAGCGGCGTTCCTGAGGGCGCCGCAGCCCACCTGCACGAGCGTGCCCACTTACTTCATCTTGTAGGTCTTGGCTCCGACAGCCAAGGCCAAGAGCTGGTGGCCCAGACAGATGCCGAAGACCGGCTTGGGGGTCGGCAGCTCCAGGATGTGGCGCAGGTTGGCGATGGTTGCTTGGCAGGACTGCGGGTCCCCGGGCCCATTGCTGACGAAGAGGCCATCAAAGTCTGGCAGAGAAAGAGGGCTCCAGGTGGGCAGGGTGCGCCACCCCCTCGGATGAGTCTGCCTGAGGAGCACGGTGGTGCCGGGGCCAGGGAAGGGCCCGGGAAGCCCCCCACCCCGCCAGCCCCACTTGCCTGCACTGTCCAGCGGATGATCCCATGGCACCACCGTCACAGTGGCCCCACGCTCACAAAGGCACCGGATCTGGTTGTACTTCAGGCCGCAGTCCACAGCCGTGATCCTCACCGAGCCTCCGGGGTTGAACAGGCGGGGCTCCTGTCAAGCCATTGGGGAGGAGAGTGGGTCTTGGGACACGTGGCTGGGAGCCCCCGAGGCTGCTCTGCGCAGCCTCTTGCTTGCAAGGCGTGGGGAGGAGCTCAGAGGCCGGGCCAAGGACCGCCCCCCCGCAAACACGTCTGGATGGCGGACTGGAGTTGAGCCCCGCATGGCCGGGAGGGCGGGCTCCGGAGCGGCCTTGGGCCCCGATGCTCAGGGGCTGGCCCTGGAGGGGAGGCAGGCGGGCTCCTCCAGGGGCCGCAGAAGGCAGACCCGCCCAGAGGTCCTCCCAGCGGCTTCTGTGGGAGCCCAGCTCGCCGCGTGTTCCGGAGCAGGCTGCCTGGATGGAACCGCAGGGCTGCCGCTCGCACACTCGCCTCGCAAACGTGCCACCGATCCCTTCGGGGGCTGTGCAAGCCGTGCCCCCAGCTCTGCACCCGCGTGCAGCACCCCCGCTTTGAGCACCCTCCACCCTGTTTGTGCGATCCATGCTGCCCCACAACTCCTTGGCACCACCTACTTGCAGGGAGACCTCCTTCACCAGGTGCCTCTTGTTTGGATCCTCAAAAGGCCATTGGAAGTCCAGGGCTCCATCAGGCGTCAGCCTGCCCAGCAGAGTCCCCTTCTCCCGGATCCTCTTGGTCAAGGCCCGGGTGTCCACTCCTACAGGGAAAGACGCAGCGAGTGCCAGGACAGGCCGACCCCCGCCCTGCTCCACGGAGAAACACGCACTCTGCTCCCCCACTCACGCCTTCCTCTCCCTTCGTAAGCAGCCCTGCCAGGTGCATGTGAAACCCTTCGGATCAGCCACCTGGCGCCACCCTGCCCCATCCCAGCCTCCCCAGGGGCCTCCCTTCCTCGCTGGCAGAACGTTCCTAGCAGCCAGCTTCCTCATTGCTGGTGACGGAGCTCTCAGCAATGAAGGCAGCAGAGACTCAGGGCACCCTGAAGACTGACTCGTCCATCCGGCAGAAACTTTCAGGGACTTCCTGTGCTCACCTTGCTCCACAGATGCACCCTCAAGTCACTGACCACGTGGCACGGAAGGCTAACAGGCTCTCCAACCCGTGTCTGAACCTTGCTATTTCTGGCACCCGTTCAATCGCTTTGAGACTGGCCCGCTGCCTGTCCGCGTCAAGCGCAGAGCCCTCCGCCAGCAGGCAGCGGTCGCGTTTCCCGCTCGCCACCCACCCGGGATACTTGGTGCTCGTTCGTGTTAAAGCGCAACTCAGCCTTCCCAGTAATCTGCAGCACACGTCAGCAGCACCCCACCATGCAGAGAGCCGCCTGCTTGCTCGAGGGCACCCGGGAAGGTTCCCCCCAGGCTGCCTAAGCCTAGAACCCACTGAGCTGCCAAGGGCTCCTTAGCCTGGGCACAAAGAGGGCAGCGGCTGAGGGGGAGAGCCGGTCCCCTCCGAGGCCACTCTGTGCATGCTGTAGCTCCCACACGGGAGCCGTTCAACTTCGCAGGGCAGTTTCTCCCCTGCATCACCTCCAGCTCTCCCAAAGCCCATGCCGGGGCCCGCGGCTTCTCCGCTTGGTCACAGGAGCGGCAGAGGGGGGACACGAACAAGCAGTTCTCCCGGGGCCCACGGCCTGGCAGTGGCGGGCTGAGCCCCCCGGTGCAAGCCCCCCCCGCCCCGGTTGGGCCGCCCGCGTACCTTCCAGGCCAGGGATCCCCTCTTCCTTGAGCCACTGGTCGAGCGAGCGAGTGGCGCTCCAGTGGCTGGGATGTCGAGAACACTCTCCAACGATCAGCGCAGCCACACGGATGCAGCTGGACTCAAACCACTGAGCGGGATCAGAGGAAGCACGAGCAGCCCATTAAGACGGCTTCCTATCGCTGCAGGGTCCACCCGCTTCTTCTGCCGGGGAGTCAGCAGACCCAGGCCCCCATCAGTCATGGGGGAACACCCCCACTGAAGGGGATCCCCACCGGGTATTTGCAAGAGCTGCCCCACACCCTATGCAGTGTCCTTCAGCTGCACCACAAGCGCAAACACAAGGAAGTCGGCCCTGACCTGGTTCACAGCCACCCTCGCTTAGGCCATGAGGAGCCACGGTCTGCCCCGGTGCATGCTGGGCAGGCTCGGAGGACTCAGGCCACAACATCTTGTGTCCTCGGAACCCAGGGCCTATTCCCACGGATCATTTAACTCCCACCTAGCCCATGATCCACAGGGTGAGAAGACTGACATCGGAGCCTGGCTATGCAAAGCGGCCACCCACCCACTCTGACCTGAATAAGCCACCGGGGCTGTTTGAGCAGCACGCAGCCCCCGAAATCACCAAGGGGCCAAGTGAGGATGTCTCGGCACACCGGCAGGCGCTGTGTGGCAGTGCAGCAGGCCAGGTGCAGGGGAGCTTGCCCAGGTGGCCGTGCCCAGGAAGCAAAGCCCCCTTCGCCTGGGAAGGGTGTCCTCAGGGCCGGCACACAGAAGGCCCGACACACAGGCCCTGCATCACTCACCCGGCTGAGGCCGTACTGATCCAGCTCTTCTGGAGGGACGCCGTAATTCCCGACAAGCGGGTACGTCAGCACCAAGATCTGAGACGCGTAGGAGGGATCCGTCAGCGCTTCGGGATACCCCACCATGCCCGTCTGGAACACTGCAGCCCAGGGAAAGGCGGAAGTCAGGCTTGTCTGGGCAGCCCACGACGGGGGCCCCCAGTGCCACGGGCCGCTGACACGCTGCCCCTCCCACCGGGAGCTTTACCGCAGTCAGCAAAAGGGACTTGCGCCGGCCCACAGGAGAGCGTCTCGGGGCAGGCAGCCTCTGTTCCTCTGCCCCAGCCCACCTGGGTGACACACCTGCCCTTCCCTGCCAAGCCAGTTCTGAAGGACTCTAAGCAAAAGAGCAGAAGGAACAGAGGCTGTGCGGCCCCCCCATCTTGGCCCCGAGGTGATGCTGCATCCCAGCCCTTCTCAGGTGACAGCTAATTAGAGCAGCCTGCCTGGGGCCATGAGCCACAACCAGGGAAGGGCAAACCCAAGCCCCACAAGGGGCTGGCCGGCTGTACATGAGGCACCCATCCTGGCTGCACACTCTCCCTCCCTTTCAAGGCTATTTCTGCAACGTGGAGCAAATTACGTCTCTCTATTTGAACAGTACAGCAGGAGAGCAGCCGGGCCTCCCACCACCACCCGCTGCACCCAGAGGCAGCAGGAGAGAGGCACTGGCTGGGTGGCACGGGCAGGTGTGGCCCCCAGGCTCCCCTTCCCCTGCCCGGGCTTCCTTTTCCCCAGGAAGGCGGCATTCCTTGCACTTGAGGCGCTCGGCTCCGGAGAGGCCCCTATTTTTCCCAGGCACCCCTCTCCGTCTGGAGACGCCTCCTCAGCCGGCCAGCTGCTGCCTTCCCAGGCAGCCCAGGAGGCACCCTCTTCCGAGGAGGGTGGAGGAGCGTGGGCACGGTGGCCCTCCAAGGGGCTGCAGGAGCAGCCTCGGGGGACCCTCCCCACACTCTTCCCCGGCTGGGCCCGGCCAGGGGTCCCAACCAGGATCCCGCCGGCCCGTCCGAGATGTGGCTCCCGATGCCCCAGCCGCCACCTCCCGCAACTGAACCCCATGGCAGCCCGGGTCCCAAAGGCTGCCCTGCCTGGGCTCTCGAGGGCCCGGGTGCGCCAGGGGCTTCCCGGAGGGGCCGGGGCTCCCGCCGCCGCCCCCCCCCCCCGAGAAAGGCCCAGGCCGGCCGGCCGCTGCACCGGCGGCACCGGCGGGCTCCCGGAGAGCAGCACAGGGCGGCGCGCCTGTCAAGAGGGCGCGAGCGGCGCCTGTCAGCAGCGCCCGGCGGGACGGGGGGCCGGGGGGCTTCTGCGCCCCCGCCCGGCTCGGGCCGCCGAGGGAGGCGGGGCCGAGGCCTGCGGCAGGCGCGCCGCCAGCGACCCCCGGCCCGGGAGCGCGGAGACGGGCGCCCCACATGCGCCCGCGGAGGGGGCGCGTCACCCGCGCCGAGCCCGCGGAGGGGCCGAGGCCGAGAGGGCGGCCTCCGCCGCGGCCTGGCACTCACCCACTTCCCCGGCAGCGGCGGCCCCGGTGGCTCCGAAGGGCCGCCCGCGCAGCACCGTCCCGTCCTCCAGCACCAGGCTGGCCATGGCGCGCCTCTCTCTGCACGTGGGAAGGGCGAGCGAGCGAGCGCGGCGCGTCCCGGCGGCGGCGGCGGCCGACGCGCCGGCTAAGGCGCGGGCGGGCAGGCGAGCGGGAGGCCGGCCGGCTGGCGGGGGGAGAGAGCGGGCGGCGGCGGCGGCGGCGGCGGCGACTCGGCTGGCGCGGAGCGGGTCGAGAGGCGAAGGCGCCGCCGGGAGCGTGTCGGGAGAGGCGGAGCCGGGAAGCGCGGGCCGGTGGGCGGGCGGGAGGAAATGACCCCGGGGGGCGGCGCCGTCGCGGCCACGCGAGCCGCACGGGCCGCGGTTCCGTCCTCGGGGCGGAGCCCGCCAAGCGGCAGGCGCCTTCCGGGGCGCGCGAGCCAGGCGGCGGCCGCGCGGCTCTGGCGTGCCCGGGGGCGCCTCGCCCCAACCCCGCCGCCCGCGGGCCCGGGGCGGACTAGGCCGCAGCCTCGCCCTCTCTCCCAGGACGCGGCCGCCCCGGTCGCGCTGCGCCGAGGGGGCCGGGCCGGGCGGGCGCGGGCGCAGCAGGCCGGGCGCCCCCCCTCGCGAGCGCGTCCGGGGAGCCATGGCCCAGCGGCGCCCCCCTGCTGGCCCCCCGTGGCCTCGCGGCGCGGAAGGGCCGCCGCGTCCAGCCGGACCCGTGCGCGGAGGGCCCCCGCGGGCGGGCGCCGGGCGCCACGGGCCGGGCTCCGCCGGGGTCTCGCGCTCCGAATGGCCGCGCCCTGGAGCGGCGCCGGGCCCCGCAGGCGCCTCGGGTGCTGCCGCGGGGCGCACCCGCTCCTGCCGCGCCTCCTGCAAGCCGGCAAGGGCGCCGCGGGCCCCGCCAGGCCCGGCCAGGCCGCCTTCGGCCCCGGCAGGTGGCGCCGCGCTGCTCTGGGGAAGGGGCGCGGGCGGGCGGGCGCCGTCGTCCCCTCCGTGGCGCCGCTGCACGTGCCCCGTGGCTGCGTGGGCGGAATGCCATCGGTAGCAGCCAGAGCACTATTTCTCAAATTAAGTTTGGCCAAGGCGTGCCTTTCGTTAATTCCGTGTGCTTCCGTGATTAAGGTTCTCCTGCCCCGGCAAGCCTGGGGCGCGGGGGCGCTGAAAGGTTTAGCTCTGCTCAGCTTTGCCCTTCGGGCAGCCCCCAGGCCGTGGGGAGCCATTGCAGCGCTCCCGTCTGCTCTGGGGCGGCGAGCGGCTGCAGGAGACCACGGGGCCACTGCCAGCTTGGGGGCTGAGCACACGGGCTCTCCAGGGTGCGCCGCACATTGGGTCATGCCGTGCTGCTTCAGGACCACGGTGCGCAGCACATGCTGAGCAAGACATGCAGCCCTGCTACAGTCCTGCAGGGACAGAAGGGGCGCAGCAAAGCCCCGCCAGGGGGCCTCCAAGGGAATCCCTGGCCAGCGGGGCTTGCCATACACCCCCAGGCCGTGGCTTGTGCCAGGCTTGGCGGGGCTGCACCGGACCTCGTGTCAGCGAGTGGGGTCCCCACAGGCGCTGGGCTACCATTTTGGTCTTGCTGCTGGCCCCTCCTGGACTTGGTGTGGCTTTGCTAATTTGCCATATGTGGAGGGACTGAGGGAGCTGGGTCTCTTCAGCCTGGAGGAGACTCAGAGGGGATCTGTTGGTGACATGCAGGTATGTGACTAATGCAACGCTCTCCACGTGGCGCTGCCCTTGACGACGGTCCAGATACTTCAGACGGTGCAAAATAGAGCTGCCAGGTTGCTGACGGGGGCTGGGCGTTGTACTCACATGACTCCAGTGCTCCGTCAGCTTCACTGGCTCGCCATTGAAGTCTGGGCCCAATTCAAGATGCTGGTTATCACCTACAAAGCCCTCAAAGGCTTGGGACCTGGCTACCTAAAGGAGCGCTTGCGTCCATATGTGCCCTCCCGCCCCTTGAGATCGGCGGCAGATGCCCTTCTCCGGGAGCCCTCTGTGAAAGAGATTAGGAGGGCGAGTACTTGGAGGAGGGCTTTCTCTGCGGTGGCGCCCAACTTATGGAATGTGCTCCCCTGAGGTCCGCCTGGCGCCATCATTACTTGCTTTTCGGTGCCAAGCCAAGACCTTTTTATTTAAATGTTAATTGTTGATTTTATTTATTGATTTTATTTTTTGCCAGGATGTCTCCAGTAGTTTATGTATTTGTACAGATTGTATTTATTTATGGATTGGAAGCTGCCCCGAGGCTTATGTGAATGGGGCAGCATATAAGCTTTCCAAATAAAGAAGAAAAAGAAAAAAATGTGAGGGGGTGTTGTACAGGGGTGAGTAGAGACCTGTTCCCTCAGCAGAGGAAGGCAGGATGCGCCCCAATGGAGCCAAGCTCATGGAACCAAGGTTCAATTTAGGTGCCAGGAAGCACTTCCTGGCAGTCAGGACCCCGAGGGTGTAGAATGGGCTTCCATGGGGGGTGGTTGAGGCCCCATTGGTGAGGGTGTTCAAAGATAGGCTAGACATGCACATGGAAGGCATGTTGTAAGTGGAACCAGGGGTCAGACTAGATGGCCCGGGAGGCCCCTTCTGACTCAACTGTTTGTGTGGCCTGCTGGTTATGGTTTTGAGGAACCTCTGAGCATTTTGAGATTTAAACCTCTTGACGTTCACTTCCAACTTTCTTTTATGCCCTCCATTTTAGAGATGGTTCCTCCTTTGTAGGCAGATCTGGCTGTGTTGGACATCTCCGACAACTGCCCACTTAAATGTGCTGGAGGGAGCTGCTGGATGCCAGGATGTCCTTCCTGGTGGTTAGGATCCCTTGGATAGGGAATGGGCTTCCAAGGGAGGTGGGGGAGGCCCCCTCAGGGAGGGTGTGTAGATCCAGGAGGGCTTTTCTTATAGAATCGTAGGAAGAATTGGAAGAGGTCAGAGGACCATCACGTCCAAACCATCCCAGCTGCATCTTGAATACCTCTGGTGGGAGATCCCACAAGCTCCCTGGGTGCTGGATTCCATTTTCGTACTGCTCTGACAGGAAGTTCTTCCTGATGTCCGGCTAGAACCCGGCTTCCTGCAACTTGAGCCTCTTATTCTGTGTCCTGCACTCTGGGAGGATTAAGGGAAGTGCGGGCCCTCCTCTTTTTAACCATCTTTCAGGCACTCGTACAGCGCCATCCTGTCCGCCCTCAGCCTCCTCCTTTGGAGGCTTAATGTGCCCAGTTCGTGGCAGATGACGACCATGGCCAGCAGCAACATGGAGGGAAAGCAGCAGACTTCAAGACAAAACTGAAGGCCTGGAAAGCTTCAGAAAGTAGGCATGAGTTACCAAAGCACCAGTGTAAACACTAGGCCAGGCTTTCTGGACAGGGTATTCCAGCACGGGGTGCCATCCCTGGAAAGACCCTTTCTTTCATACCCCCACCCCGCTTCGCCGCCGCAATCTGAAGCGTGAGACAGAAAGCGAGACTTCACCAAGACAAGCCCAGAGGAGCAGCTTTGGGCAAAGTTTATTGAGTTTTGCAAACAGGCAGAGCTCCCTCCCCAGATCCAGCGCCGCCTCCTGGAGCGAGTGCCTCCCGTGCGTAAGATACGCCCAGCAGCCGCTCGCAGCCAAGAAAGGCCGCCAGCAGCCCTCCCGGCTCCTGCTTCTGAAGGCCCGTGGGGCGCTCCTCCCCAGACTTCCCAGCTCCTCGGTGCTCTCTGGAGAGGCGGAATAGCACCTCCACGGCAGCCGGGGGCCCCTCCGCCACACAGAGGGCCTCCGGGGAGCCCAGCAGGCTCTGGCGCAGAAGAAAGCGGAGGTGCCACGCCGGGGAGCCCAGCCGTGTGCCGGGACGGCAAGGAATGGCAGGTGGGGGAGGCAAGGGCCACCCCTCCCGGGGGGCATCTCCCTGGAGAAAGGCAGGGCGCAGGCTGAATCACGAAATCGAGCTGCGTGCGAGGAGCCTGCTCTCTCCCAGCAGAAGCCGCGCAGACACACCAAAAGCTTCCTGATTGGTAGCAACAAAATTTGTTGTCGAAAGACATCGGAAAAGCAATCTTGCAATCTCAATCAACGTTGGGCAGCCCAAGTCTCACATGGAGCCGTTGCCCAGCTGCGTTTTGCGTGGCTTGCCCCGCCGGCCTCCTTTCATGAGCAAACAACACGGCAACTGCTCTTTGTGCAGATCTGAAAGCAGGCACGGGTGCGGCTTTCATGGCACATCTGAGCGCTCGTCACGCCTGCTTTCTCATCCCGTGGGGGCCCCTGCTGTTTTAGCACTGGCAGCTGAAAGGACGCACGGGCCACTCCGTTTGCGTGTTCAGAGCATCACAAAACACATTGCGTAGAATGTTGAAAGGCAGCTTCCCGAGGCCACCGAAGATGTGTAGCTGTGGCTGCAAGGCCGGCTCTCTCGGGGGTGGCCTGTGGCAGGCCGAGCCTCTGCGGGAGGGGGCAGGCCTCCCTCTCCCTCCACCAAAGGAGAGCTGCTCCCAGTTCATAGCACGGCAGAGCTGGAAGGGGGCGGAAGGCCGTTGGGGCAGCCCCTGCTGGCGCGGCACACCAACACCGAGGGCTCTCCGGTTTCTTTGAAGGTCTCCAGGGTGGGAGAGCCCCCACCTCTCCGGGCAGCTGGTCCCACTGTCGTGTTGCTCGGACGGTGGGGAAGCTGTTCCTGATGTCCAGCCTGAGCCTGGCTTGTGGCAGCTTCAGTTGGTCATTCTGGCATCAGCACGAAGCGGCGGCGACCGTCCTCCCCTCCTTGACAGGCTTCCAGGCGCGTCGAGGGATCGTGTGCTCCCCCTCCGGGCTCTGGCACCCCTCCTCCGGCCGACAGAGCCGCTCGCAGGCTTCCGGCGAGACCCGACGAGTGGAAGCCTCCCAGGCCCCTCTGGCTAGGCCGGGCCACGGGCCCCCATCCTGCTGGGCCGTGGGAGGGGCACGGTTGCGCGAGAGGCGGTGCTGCCGCTCCCCTGGCGAGCGGGGCATCCCGAGGGCGGCGGCGTGCGGGGAAGCAGGTGGCTCAGGAGCCCGTGCAGGCCGCCGCCTGCCCGGGAGAGCTGCAAGGGCCGGAGTATGGCGGCCGGGAGGAAGGAGGCCCTCTAGCAGCTCTTGGCCTTGCGCCGCTGCGTGGCCCACAGCAGAGCAGACAGGGCGACAGTGGCGGCCCCCAGCGTGCCGAAGAAGAGCAGGTAGGGGAAGGCGCCCTGGAGGAGGAGGAGGAGGAGGAAGAGGAGGAGTGGTGGAGGTGGTGGCTCCGCCAAGGTCAGCCCGCACCACCCCCCGCACAGCCCAGGGGGCTTTCCCGAGTCGGCCAGAAGTGCCCGGGAGCTCTCCTGGGGAGGGCATGCCCGGACCGGCCTCTCTGCACGGCCGTAGGAGTGGCCACCCCCCAGAGGGGGGCTCCTGGAGGGGCACCGAGGGTGCCAAAGCCCCGCCGCCCCCACCTGCCTGCCCCCCCGCAGGGCCTTGGTTCGGGAAACAGACTGAGCGCGCCCCACTCACGCGCTCGGCTCAGGCCCAAGGCTCACCTGCCGCATGCACTTGTAGCCATGGTGAGGGTCTGCGCAGAGGCACTGCGGCAAGCCAGGCCCATCGGGGGCACAGTGCGCGTCCTCGGGGCACTGCCAGCCTGTGGGGGGAGGGGGCACTCCTGCACATTCGGGCCCCTCGCACCGACCCCCCACCCGGCCTGCGCTACTCGGCCCTCTGCCTGCCACCGCCTCCACCAGGCCCAGGCCCCACCGCCCAGCCAGCCCTCTGGCCCACCTGCACAGCCGGAGCCCCCGCCCAGCTCCCCCCACCAGGGCAGGCCCCTGCCTCGGGCCACGGGTGCGAGGCGTCCCGCCCCTCTTCACTGGTGCCACGGGGCTGCCTGCACCCCACCTGTGCAGCCGCTGCGCTTTCCCCTCCAGTGGCTGCCTGAGTCCCCCTTTCTCCTGAGCAGAGGTGCCCAAGCACACGAACGTGCTTGGGGCAAGCGAGGTCCAGGGGCCAGGCGACTGCAGGGACACATGTGGGGGACCTGGGCAGCTCCCCAGCCTCCCTCCCCCACCCCAGTCAGACCTGCAAGCCCCCCCGCGAGCGCGTACCGGGCCCCACCGAGGCGTTGCAGGGGTTCCTCTGGCCCTGGCAGATGCGGCTGCTCTCGTAGACGGTGATGTTGTCCCACCCTTCGCTGCCGCCAGGGCAGGTCAGCTCCCGGGGCAAAGCTCTGGGGACCAAGGTGGTTCTCTCAGGGGCCGGGCCAAGGCGGCTCTGCCAGCGACTGCCCCAAGTGCCCTGGCACAGCAGGACGCAGACACCACAGCCTCGTTGCAAGGGGGCGGCAAAGCGCCTGAGGCCTCCTGTTCCCAGCCAGGGAGCCGCTGCAGGATGGGGGGTTTCCCGCAGCCCCTCGGGGCCGGCCGCCTTCCGCGACTCCCCAGAGTGCTGCGGGGCCCTCGTCAAGGCCTGGAGGGAACAGCAGCGGCCGGCCGCCCCACGCCACCCCACGCCACTCACAGGGACTGCAGCTTGGTGAATCCGCGGAAGGTGTCCTCCGGGAGAGACTGCAGGGGGTTGCCGGTGAGATCACTGCAATGAGAAGCAGAGCAGAAGGCGCGGTGCGCTCAGGCCTGCGCCCGCATTCCCTGCCAGGGCCGGCAGAGGCTTCTCAGTGGGACTCAGCACTGCACCGCCCAAAGCGAAAGCAGCCAGGCCCACATCACGCATTCCCCAGTAGCCATGCGAACCGCGGGGCAAAGTCTGCGCTCACACCAGCCGGGCTGCGCCAGAGACGAGGCCGGCAGATCGTGCGCCCCGCCCCACTCCCGGACCCTCTTTCTTCCTCCTCCCAAGACGGGAAGCACGGAAAAGTTCAACCCACAAAGTGTGCTCCTTTAGAACGATGAAAGAGAGGCTCCAGGCGAGGTGCGCGTGGCTGCCTGTCCAGTCTCAAGGCCTCTCAAAAGCATTTTAAATTGCATATTGTTTTAAATTGTATTTCGAATTTGTATATGTTGTGAGCAGCCCCGAGGCTTGTGTGCAAGGGGGCGGCATACACATTTGTTAAATAAATAAATAAATAAATCTCCAAAGCGATTGAACAGGAAGGGCAGAGATGAAAAATGTTGCAGCCTGGGAGAGTTTTTCCCTAACTCCGTACGATTCCCAACATGATTTCTTCCACTCCTTATGAAAGCCATGGCTGCAATATGCTTTTTACCGTGGAGACTTCGGAGGCAGAATTCTGTGCATCTTTGGACAAAACAAAGGGCCGGGCGCTTGGCGTGCCCCGGCTGGCCTTGCGGTGGCCGCCGGCCCTTCGTCCACCTTACTGCGCAAAGGGCCATGTCTGCTGGCATGCTCCCCGTTTCGGAATGTGGACTAGCCCACACCCCCCCAGGTGAACCACTGCGCTGCCATGGCAGACCTCACCTGGAACAACGTGTCCAGTTCTGGGCACCAAGATTCAAGCAAGATTCAAAAAATTAGAAAGGTTCCAGAGGTAGACAGCAAAAATGATCCAGGGTTAGGAAACACTGCCTTGTGGGGAGCAACTGAGGGAACTGGGCATGTCCAGCCTTGAGAAGAGAAGACTGAGGGGGGACATGGTGTCCCTCTAGAAGTCCCCCAAAGGCTGTCACAAAGAGGAAGGTCAAGATCCCTTCTTGCTGATGCCAGAGAGCAGGACATGGAATGAACAGGTCAAGCTGCAACAAGCCAGATTCAGGCTGGACATCAGGAAAAGCTTACTCATTGTCAGCAATGTGAGAGTGGAACCAGCTGCCTGGAGAGGTGGGGGGCTCCCCCACACTGGAGGCGTTCAGGAAGAAACTGGGCAGCCCTCTCAGTGGGATGGTGTAAATTGGTGTCCTGCACCAGCAGGGGATTGGACCTGAGGGCCTTCCTGGCCCCCTCAAACTCTACTATTCTATGATTCATTGCTATTCGGCTTCAAATGTGGCTTTTAAATTCTGCTTTTATGAGATTTTAGTGTCATTTTGCCTATGGCTCACTTGGCACAATCACCACAGCCCACTGTGGGTTAAAGATTGTTGGGCCTCACCCATCTCTGTGCCTGGATTCAGATAACCCACGAAACTGTGGCAGTCCCCACACTCAAGGCTGAGTAGCCAAGAGGGCTGCCCACACATGCTGTGGCCCCCCTGGACTCAAACGAGCCGCGGTGTCCTGTGGTGATTGTGCAGATGGGCCCAGAATAGGATGAAATCGTGCCTTCTGGCAGCCTGGGCCCTGCTCTCTGGAGGGCTGTGCCCCGGGACTTTTCCTGGTTAGATGCTCCAGCAATCCATGGGTGTCCTTCTAAGCCCATCTTTTGTGTGAGGCAGAAGCTGCGTGCATGGCCTGAAACGAGGTGTGATTAGTCTGGCCTACACTTAAGCAGAGCAAAAGCCTGTGGGCTTGAGATCTTGGAACTCCCTGCCACTTTTTAAATGAGGTCCCAATTAGGCCTCAGCTCCAGGGAATGCTGCCTCAGCTATACAGGAACTGGAACCTGGAAGCTTTGGCTATAATAGAACTGCTACCAGGAAAAGTTATCATCTGCACCTGAGAAGCCCCAACAGCGTGCTTCCTAGGGCATGGAGGCCAGGTGGCCGCTTTTCCAAACGAGCAAAAATTGGGATGAGGAAAACTATTTACAAAGGAGCATAAAACATATGTGACGCTGCAGGGATGAGAGCACTTTAAAATTGCTTAAGTTAAATATGCTTTGTTTCGATTCCTAATAGAAATAGAATGGAGTCTCTTGCTCACACTCCACCCAGCTGGTCTCCCAGGCGGATGCCGCATCCCGGCTGCCTCAGCCCCGGCACTTCCTGACTCTTCTGGCCTGTATAAGCAACAGGCTGCTTCTGAAGCTTATATTATGCATAAGCATCGTGTTTGATAAATACAATTTAAAATGTATGTTCTTCAAACAATTAAAAATGTATAAACTGGGTTTACATTTAATTATTTTTCATTGTAATGATGACTTTAGGAGTAAAGCAATGTATCTATAATTCAGTTGATACTCCTAAAGCATAGGAATACTTCACATCTGTAGAAGGAAGTAAAAATGCTTAATTTCTCCCAAATTCTGATCCTGCTCCCTCCAACTAACAATTTATTCCCATGGGCTTGACATTTTCAGAAACTACATGCTCAGGCTGCACACAGATGAGAAAGGCATGCTCAGCACCTGCAGGGCATGTATACGGGCGCCATTTCCACAAAGGCTGGCTTGAGCCTGCTCTTAGAGCCCCGCCAGCCCGAGAGGAAATCCTGGTTGCCCCAGAGCAAGAAAGGCAAGCGGCCTTCTTCACACCCTCCCTCAGCCCCCAGCTGAAACAGGGCCCCCAAGAGGAGCCAGCCCCAACCCGCGCGGGGAGGCCCTGTCCCCGCTGGAGGAAGAGCCCAGCCCAGCCCAGCGACGACCGATGGCCAGTGGGACTCACACGATGAGAGCGGCGCTCGCCTCCGGGAAACCCGAACAAAGCTGGTGCAGGGAGCAGTTGCCGAGATCCAGCCTGGGGACCAAGAGCGACGGCAGCCGCGTTAGCCAGCGATCCCCAACCGCGTCCAGGCTGCTGCCCCTCCAGCAGCTCTCCCTTGCAACTGTGTGGGAGAAGCGCCCGACAAGCCACGCACGGCGGCCCCCACCGCGCCTGCAGCCCTTCTTGCTCCCGCTCGGCCCCTGAACCGCCGAGCACCCCGCTTCCCGGGCGCCCGCACGCCGCCTCCGAGGGCAGCACTCACGGGCCAGGACGAGGAGGGAGCCCCCGCGAGGCGCTCGTGGCAAAGCCCCGCCGGGGGCAGGCGCTGAGCGGGGCTGGCCGGCTTTGCACCCTGCGCGTCGCTGACGGGAGCTGCTCCGGGGTGAGCCCCGCAGGCAGTAGACCGGGCGACCCGCCCCGCAGGCCCGCGCAAGCCGGCGGCAGCTTGCGTCCGCGCTGCTCAGGCGCCGGTCCCGGTGAGCGCGGCACGGCTGCAGCGCCATCACCTCCCCTCCGCCCACAGCTCTTGGGGCGAGGAAGGCCGGCCAGCCGTTTCCTGCCCGGGCGAGTGCGCCCTTGCTGGCCTGCACATAGTCGCAAGCGCTCCAGCAAAACGCGCTTTCCCAGCGGGGCGCTGATTTCTCAGCGCACGGTGCGCTGACTCTTTTATTTATTTAGCCAATATTCAACTAACTTGGAGGACTAAAAAGGCGCTTCAGGCACGGGAACAGCACTCACACATTGGGCTCGGCATATTTGCGGGAGGGAGAGGCTGCCGCCTGAACAGGCCGGCTCAGGTGACAGCCGCTTTTGGGAGCAGCGGATCCGGCTGTTAGTGAAGCCCTCCGCCTTGGAAAAGGGACCCGCGGGCGGGGGGCGCGCGGAAGAGGCAGCCCGCCCGCTGCGAGCCCTTCCGGGCCCCCGCCGCAGGGCCGCTCCCCGCACAGGCGCGCCGCGGGACGGGCTCGGTCGCAGCCGCCGAGCGCGCGGGCCGGGGCCGGCGGACTCACCCCACGACGACCTCCCGGTCCCGGTCCCGGTCCCGCTCCAGGCAGCAGCGGCCCCGCAGCACCGCGCCCGCCCGAGCGCCGCAGAGGGAGGCCACCGCCGAGCCGTTGCGCACCGCGCCGGCGCAGCACCCGTCTCCGCACACCTGCAAGGGACAGAGCGCGAGAGCCGTCAGCGGCGGCGCGGGGCCCCCGGGCCGCCCCCCGGGCGCGGGCCGCCCGCCCCACCTGCTCCGGCGCGGCTCCCGCGGCGGCGGACACGCTCAGCGCGAGCAGCAGCAGCAGCAGCACCACCGGCGGCAGCGCGGCCCCGGGTCGCCGGAGCGCGGCCATGACGCTCCCCGCGCGCGCGTCCCCGTCGTAGCCGGGCGCGCTCCCGCCGCGCGCGGGCACAGGAGGTCCCCCCGGAGAAGCTGTGGCGCGGGCGGGGATTGCGCGCACCTCGCCGAGCCCGGGGCCCTTCCCGGGAGCTCCGGAACTGCGCCCGGAGGCGGTAACCGCAGGCGTCACGGCCGCGCCTTCCCCCTTCGGGGCCGCCTTGCCGCGGGGCGTGGCTGGGCGGCCGCCCCCGGCCATCCACGCGCCGCCGCACGCGGGCCCCGTCCGCCCCGACGCCTCGACCTCCCCTCCCTGCCCGGGGGTCCGGCCCCCTCCAGACCCGTCAGAGCGCGCAGGCACGAGCCCGGGCGTCCCGGGAGACGCGTCTGGGCAGCGGGGCAGCCCTTCGCCGACCCCCCGCAACCCGCGGCCGGCCTTCTGCACGCGCTCAGGCGCCCCGTGCCCCGCCGCTCCGGGGGGGCGCGGCCGCCCGGGCTGCCAGGCCTTGACATGGCGGCGGCGGCGGCGGCCTGCCCGTCCCTTGGCGTCACGGGGCGGCGCTGCCCGCCCGCCCCGCCCCCTGCCCCTGACGGCGCCGAGGCCACGAGGCCGCTCCCGGCGGGGCCGCGGCGGGATTAGCCGGAACGCGGCGCCCCAGCAGCCCGCGGCGGTGAGTGGGCGCCGGCGAGCGGGGCCGGGCAGCCCGCTCCCGGCGCCGCCGCACGTGCTCAGAGGCGCGCTCGCTCCCCGCACGCCCCTGCCGGCGCGGCCGCAGCCGCCCGCGCATCCCGGCGCCCAGGCGGGGAGCGCGCCGCGCCGCGCAAAGGTCGCGCCGCCGGGAGGGCGGGCCGTGCTGCCCTGCCGGCGGGAGGGGGGGAGGGGGCGGGCGGCGCTGCCGCGGATGCTCGGGCGACGCGGGCCGACGGGCGCACACGTGCGGCGGCCGACCGGCGAGCCAAGCTTGCGCGCACGCGCGCGGAGCGCCCCCCGGCCCGCGCCGCCCCCCCCGCGCCGCCCCTTGGCTTACGAGCGAGCAAACCGGCGTCTCCTCCGCCGCCTCCTGTTTGGAGCCGTTCAACAGGTGCAGCTGCAGCCAGCACGTGAGAGCTCGCTGAGCGCCCCCCCCCCCCGCCCTTCCGCAGCGCTTAACGCTTCGGTTGCTGGAACCGGCCTTTGCCCGGGGAGCCTCGGCTCAGGGAACCGTCCCGGCGAGGTGCGCTGGGCGGACGGGCCAGGACACCCGGGGCTGGGCCAGGATTTGAACCACGCCGCCCGGCGCCTCTCCCGCCAGGAGTGCGGCAGGCGGCTTGCAGTGACCGGGATTCCCGGGTCTGAGCAACTCGCCCGTGATGCAGCCCGCCCGTCTGGCCCAGGCGCGGTGCAGAGAGGGGAGAGGCGGCGCCCGGGCTGCCCCGCTCGCAGCGCAGCCCTCCGTCTTTCCGCCGTGCTTCCGGTGGAGCTGTCAAGGCTTTGCCAGAGGCCCTTGGCTGCAGGGGCGGCTGCGGTCCTTCCTCCCCACGCGGCTCCCGCCTCACCTGGGAGGGAGTATGGCGCCCGCGGCCAAGGCCCCTTGGCACTGGAGCAGGAGCCCTGCCTCGCCCGGGCCAGCAGGCAGGCACGTGAGCTGGTCTCGCCGGCGCCAGAGGCGTCCTTCCCGCTGTGGGCCAAGGGCAGCCGCGGAGCCTCCCCACGCGCTGTTTTGGCTCCTCCGGGCCCAGCTTGAGGTGGAAAAGAGCCAGGCCCTGCGTGACGCAGGCTGCGCGGGGTCATTCCAGGGGCATGAAGTCAGCGCAAAGGGGAGAGTGGCCACCCTCCTGGGGGACCCCGCTTAGCTGAGAAGCTCTCCACAAGGCCCCCCGGCAGCCCACGCCTGGGCTGCCGGGCCTCCCTCCATGGACGTCCTTGGGCAAGGCCGGGGTGCAGGAGGGGAGCAGCCTGGGGCCCTGCTGGTGCCCTTCCTCAGGGCACGCGGGCCTCTTCTCGCTGCACGAGGCATGCCTGGCGGGCCCTGCCAGCCCGTCCTAATCCTGGCAGGTACGTGCCGGACATTCCCGGGGCCAGGAGTGACGGCACGGTTGGCTGAGCAACTCAGTCCCCACGTTCAGGGTGAGCCAATTTCCGTGTGGTGCCCCGTTTGGTCTGCAGCCCGGGCTCCTTCCTCCGCAGCAGCAGGCGGCAGGCGGCGACAGAGCGCAGCCGAGGGCCCCCTTGGGCCCGGGAGCTTCCCCTCCGTCTGCCCACCTCTCCTCGCCAGACTCTGCTCTGGCTCCCTGCTGTGCAGCTGATGTGAGAGGGCCCCCTCGGAGGGTTACACTGGCGTCGCTTCCTGGGGAGCTGGCGTGAAGGGCAGGCACGAGGAACCCCCCAACACAGAGTGCGCCCCACTGCTGGCAGGCTGGGAGGGAGCACCTCCCCCCACCCCCATCTCACCTGGGGCTGTTTGGGCCACATGCCTGCGTTGTGTGTGCCCCGTCGGCTTGCTTAGAGCCTGGCCGCCCCAAATAGTGCCCGTAACTGGCAGGGTGTTGTGGCACGAGTGCAGAGAGACGACAACCCCAGCCGGCTGCCGGCGCTCCGGCTCCAGGATGCACGTGGTTGGCCTGTCTATGGCTGAGCCGCTCTCTGGGCCCGGCAGGAAGTGGGGACGGCACCCCAGTTGCAATCCTGCCTTGGGGGCTTCCGGAGGGGCAGCCTCGCCTGCCTCTTGCTGCCCAGCCAGCCTTTGCCCCGGGGTCCTGCATGGCCCCTTGTCCTGCGTGGGGCTCCCAGCATCGGGGGGGGGGGGGCACAGAGCCTGCTGGCCTCCCATTGCCCCAGCCGGCCCAGCAAACACCTCCGGGGCGGAGAGGCTGCCCTGAGCCATTGGGCCTGCGCTGTCAGGGTGGGCAGGCAGTTCCTGTGGCAGCGACCCCCCCCTCCCCGGCGCTCCTGCCTCTGGCTCTGGTCCTCGTCCTCCCACAGGCCTCCCCTTCTGCTCTGGGCGAGGCCGGCGAGCCTCTCGTCCAGCAGAGCAGAAGCATTTTCTGCCTGTATGGGTCCTCCCAGCAGCACCCTCTGCTCCTGCACAGGAGCACTCTTGAGCTGCCCCTTCGCTCCCCAGCGCGGTGGGCCCAGCCAGAGCGCCACCTTCCTTTCTCGATCCTGCCAGTGGCTGGGCAGTCCTGAGATGAGGCCGGGGCAGGGAGGGTGTGCGGGCAGCCGAGAACACTTGCCTGGCAAGTGAGGTGGGCCTGCGTGCTGGCTAGCCAGGCCGGTCACCGCAGAAGCCCACCCAAGCGGCTGCGGCCACCTGGGCCAGCCCGGGGCAGGCTCTGCACCGCCTCCTTTCTGCCAGAGTCGTAGAATTGCAGCAGTGTCGAGGGGGACGGGGCCACGAAGGCCCTCGCGTCCACCCCAAGCTGTTGCAGGGGGGCCCGCAAGCCCCTCCTTTCCGAAGGACCGTTTGGGCAGCCCCGACTCCCTCTGGGGAGACCACAGGATGGGCAGGCAGGTGGACAGCGAGGCGGAGAGGGCAGGTGGCCGGGCAACTCCCTGTCGGCCCATTACCTGGGAGCAAAAGTGGGCAGGGAGTGCCAGGGAAGGGCCTCCACCCCACAGCCCTGCAGTGCGGCCTTCCTCTGGGACGGAGTCAGCGTCTGGCTGGCCTGCAAGCCGGCAAGTCAGTGCCGTTGAGTGGCCTGCGGCTGCTGCGGCTGCTGGCCATGGGGGCTGCCAGTTGCCGGGGTGGGGCTGCCCGCAGGCTGGGCACGGGGGCAGAAGGCTGGAGCAGCACCCGCCTTCAGACGTGGCTGCAGCCCCCGCTGGGGCAGCCTTCCTCACCTCTTGTCCCCGCGAACGTGGCTTAGGACATGGGGAGGGCAAGCGGGCTGGGATGGCTCTGGCCCGGGCTCACTCGTGCCCGCCATAACCACTAGAAGACAAGGCCTGCGTGCCCGAAGCGTGCAGCCCTGAGCGGCGCAGCCCGCCTGCTCTTGTGCTCGGGCCGGCTTGCCAGGACCGAGGCGCCACACGCTGTGTGGTGCTGCTGTGCTTGGCTGCACGGCCGGCGCTCTTGGCTGGGCGCTGCTCACTCGGCCCCTTCAGCCAGGGAGGGCTGCCCTGCGTGGCTGGCCGGCCAGTCCAGGTCCACCCCGCAGGTCGCTGGGCGGGCCTCTGCCTGGAGGGGCAAGGGGCCCCGGGGCTGGAGGAAAACAGCCGCTCGCTGACCCCCAGCTGACTTGGCGGCTTGCCGGCGCTCACTGGGTCAGGACGGCCCTCCCCGCCTGTTCCCAGCCCTTGAGACGCCGAGATTAGCGCGGCTGGCGAAGGTCGCCTGTCTCCCCGCCGGGCCGAGGGGCGCGCCTCCTCCCCGCCTGCTCATCTCCCACTTGCCTTCCAGGTTCCCTCCTCCCGGCCGTGGCAGCCTCAGCCGGCCACCGGATGGGTGGCCCTTGAGCGGCACCTGGGCAGTGCGCGGGCATCCGCCGGCCCAAGCAGACCGCCCCCAGAGCCGTCCAGGGGCTTCCCTCGCGAGGACCAAGAGCCGGTGACGCGCACGCGGCTTCCCCGACGGTCGTCCCGTGCCAGCAGCGGCTGTGCCTGCGCCTGCACCATGCCGGCGGCGAAGTTCGGTGCGGCGGATTACGCCATTTTCGTGCTGCTGCTGGTGTTCTCGGCGGGCATCGGCCTGTACTACGCCCTGAGCGGGGGGAAGCAGCGCACGACCCAGGAGTTCCTGCTGGCCAACCGCAGCATGACCTTCCTGCCCGTCGCGCTCTCGCTGCTCGCCACCTTCCAGTCGGCTGTGGCCCTCCTGGGCGTCCCCTCCGAGATCTACCGCTTTGGGACGGAGTACTGGTTCCTCGGCTGCTCCTACTTCCTCGGGCTCCTCATCCCGGCTCACGTCTTCATCCCGATCTTCTACCGCCTGCGCCTGACCAGCACCTATGAGGTGAGGATCGGGTGTGGGCTGGGCGCAGGTGGGACAGGGGTGCAAGAGCCACCCGGGGAGGCACCGAGCCCCCTCTCCCGGGCTCCGTGGGCCCCACACCCCCACCTTGGTGCCGCTGCAGAAGAGGCAGAAGGAGCAACTGCACTGATGGAGGGAGTGCAACAGCCTCCCATGGAGACACGTGTGGGGACTTTTCCCAGCCTCCTCCTCCTTAATAGCAGCGCCTGGGGGGCAGGGGGAACGAGGGCCGGCTCTGCACACCACGGTCCCAGCATGTGGCCCTCAAGCCCCTGCGGGTGGTGGTGGTGCCGTGTCGGGAGGTTGCGCCCCGTCTGCACCGCAAATGCCCCGTTCCACCTGGGAATCCGCCCTCCAGCCTTTCTGTGCCGCCTTTTCCGAGCTTTTGACCTGCTCTCGCAGGAGCAGAGATTCCTCTCTCGGGGGAGCAGCAGGCGCAGGATAGCCTGCCTCTTGGCAGGGGCGGGGGGACAAATCCAGAGAGCCCCAAGCGCACCCGGAGCACGCGCTGCCTCTTCCGCTCTCCTGCCGCACAGTGCAGCTAGCGCAGGGGCCCGGCTGGACAGGCCGCGCTGCTTCCGCTCCTGGCCAGGGCAGGCCACAAGAGCCTGGGCTGCTGCTTCCCGGGAAGGGCGGGGGACTGGAGGAAAAAGGGTG
Source organism: Varanus salvator macromaculatus (assembly GCA_023646645.1). Taxonomy (NCBI): domain Eukaryota; kingdom Metazoa; phylum Chordata; class Lepidosauria; order Squamata; family Varanidae; genus Varanus; species Varanus salvator. Next base: position 105,218,211 of record JAIXND010000765.1, on the reverse strand, counting down.
AGCGAAAGGCCCCTCCCCAAAAGTCATTGGCAGCCCCCCACCCAACGCTCTGGGTCGGGTGGGGTGCCGGAGGGAGGGAATCTTTCTCCCACTCAGCGGCTTATCCAGCCCTTTGTGTGGAGTCTTTTTGGGGTCTGGCTATGTGCTCGCCCCATGGGAGACCGCTGGGGGGCTGCTGAGGGGCGGGGGAACTTCTGCTGCGTTTGCATGCGGGGGGGCACACTTTGCTCCCAGTTCTGCCTGCAGCTGGGGAAGGACGTGGCGGCAGCAGGTCCTGCCAGGCGAGGGGGCCCGGGAGCCCCAAGCGGCCACAGAGCGGCTGCCATGCCCCCTTCCGGGGCTCTGGGCCCCCCAGCGGTGTGGGCGCTCGCCTGCCTGGGCCCCGCACAGCCGCTGCGCTCACCCTGGGTGCGGCTCCTCCCCGGCCCCAGGGTGGCGGTGGCTTGGCTGCCCTTCTCGGGGCCCCCGCTGCCCGCCCCCAAGGAGCGCCTCTCTCCCGGCAGTACCTGGAGCTGCGCTTCAACAAGGCCGTGAGGATCTGTGGGACAGTGACCTTCATCTTCCAGATGGTGAGCCGGGGGGGGCCGTCCCGTCGGGTGGGGGGAGCCCTCGTGCTGATCGCCCCTGCCTGGGTGGGCTGCAACTCCCGGCTGCCTCGCTTCTGCACCTCCACGGATTCCTGCTGGATCAGCCCCTGGGGCTCTCTGGTCCTTTCCAGCGGAGACCCTCCCCAGGAGCCTGTGTGTGGGGGGAACAGCCATGGCACCACCCCATGGCCCCTGCCCCCCCAGGCTGCCCCCCCTCACTGCCGTAACCTCCAGCCTGGTCCTCTGCCAGGGAGCTCATCTCACCCCGCCCCAGTGGGAACGCTCCCCACCATTCAGGCGCCTCTTCAACCGAGAAGGCGCGGTGTGTGCGCTGAGGTCATGCGCTCCCATCCTGGTCCCCTGTGGGAGGAGAAGCCCCCGGGAGGGGGATGCGTGGGGCCGGCCACCGGGACCAGCCCCCATCCCTGGGGGACCCCGTGCCGGGAGGGGTAGGGGTGGGGGCCCTTGAGAACGGCCTGAGCATGGCAGGCTAGCTGTGCAGCGGCAGCAACAGGTGTGCCCCCTCACTCCACCCCTTGTCGCAGGTGGTGTACATGGGGGTGGTCCTCTACGCCCCAGCGCTGGCGCTGAACGCAGGTGAGTCTGAGGGGCCGGGCGCCAGGGAGGGCTCCCTCTCGGCCGGGGGCAGGCTAGCCCGGAGGCGCTCCCCTCCTGACCTGCGTGCTGCGCTCGCAGGGCAGGGCCTGGTGGACTGCCCACTTTGGCAAGCCCTGGCGCCCCCCAGCCTGCTGGGAGTGGGGGCCGCACAGCCAAGCGCCTCCCCGAGCGACGCCTCTCGGTTGCAGTGACCAACTTCGACCTGTGGGCCTCCGTGCTGACCATCGGGCTCGTCTGCACGCTGTACACCTCCCTGGTAAGCACAGGCCCCATGCTGCTCTCCCTGGGCTCCCTGCCGCGGCGTCCCCCGCCTGCGCCCCCGCCTCGCCTGGCTAACGGCCTGTCCCCCTCCCCTCCCCTCCCCTCCGCAGGGCGGCCTCAAAGCCGTGATCTGGACAGACGTGTTCCAGACGTTCGTCATGTTCGCGGGGCAGGTGGCTGTGATCGTCGTGGGCACCGTGAAGGTGGGCGGCATGGGGCGCGTCTGGCAGCTGGCTGCCGAGCAGGGCAAGGTCTCGGGCATCGAGTAAGTGCCCCCCTCCCCCCCACGTGCGCCAACCAGGGCGAGCGCCTCGGAGGGCCACTCACCTCCCCCGTCCTCCACAGCCTGAACCCGGATCCCTTCGAGCGGCACACCTTCTGGACGCTGGCCTTCGGCGGGGTCTTCATGATGCTCGCGCTGTACGGGGTGAACCAGGCCCAGGTGCAGCGGTACCTGAGCTCCCGCTCAGAGCGGCAGGCAGTGCTGTGAGTACTCTGGCGGCCGGGGGGGCCGGGGGGCCCTGCACGGAAGGGTGCTGGGGGGGCCGGGGGGCCGGGCCCTGCCTGCGTGACGGTGCCTCCCCCGCAGCTCCTGCTACGCCGTCTTCCCCTGCCAGCAAGTTGTGCTGTGCCTCGGCTGCCTCACCGGCCTGGTCATGTTCGCCTACCACCAGCAGCACCCGCTGCCCCCCGAGCAGAGCGACGCCTCGCCGGACCAGGTGGGTGGGCCGGGCGCTGCTTCCCCACGCTCTTCCCGGGACTGCCCCCTGCCCCGCGGGCCCCCTTGCCACGCTCCGCCCCGGGCCTCTTCCCGTCCGCTCGCCACCTTTCCCCGAACCGAGCGGCAGGCGCTCTGAGCTGCAGCAGGGAAGGGAAAGGGCGCCGGCGCCCCGGATGCTCTCCGGTCCGGCTCGGAGGCCCCCTGCGGCACCACTCGGAGGCTCTAAGCGCATGCCTCCTGCTCCCCTCACACCCCGCAGCTGGTGCTCTACTTTGTGATGGATGTGCTGCAGGAGGTGCCTGGCCTGCCCGGCCTCTTCGTGGCCTGTCTCTTCAGCGGGTCCCTCAGGTGAGCCTCCTCCGTCCCAGGAAGGTGGGTCCAGGGGCACCCCCCTGCCCCCCCCTCATTCTCTCTTGCCGTGTGCAGCACCATCTCCTCGGCCTTCAACTCGCTGGCCACGGTGACCATGGAGGACCTGATCCGCCCCCACGTGGCCAACATCCCTGAGAGGCGCGCCACGCTCTACTCCAAGCTGCTGGGTGAGTGGCACTGTTGGGGGGCGGGCGGAGCGACTGCTTCTTGGCACCCCCGAGCGACCCGGGGGCCCTGCCCCACCGCGCAGCTCCCCGGCCCCTGTCTTGACCCCTGGCCGCTTCTCCCCCCAGCTGTGGGCTACGGACTGCTCTGCCTGGGAATGGCATATCTCTCCTCCATGATGGGCCCAGTGCTGCAGGTAAGGGGTGCCACGTGGCCACGCCTCTTTGTGCACGTGTGGAAGCCCCCACGGCCTCCCTGTACCAGCCCCCATTGCTTAGCCTGAGGGCAGCCCCCCACCCTGCCCACTCTCTGCCCCCCTGCATCGACACCAGGCTGTTGAGCATCCCCTCCCTGGCCAGGGCTCACCCCTCAGCAGCTCCCATCCCATCCCATCCCGAAGGGAGTTCCGGGGAGCGCAGCATTGTGCCCTGGGGTGGGGGCCTTTGTCCCCAGCACTTCTGGCCCCTTTCTCGCCCTCCTTGCACCCGCTTGGCTGGGCACTCGCTGCTGGCTGGCTTTCCCCCGCTGGAGGCGGACTCTCCCGGGACTCCCTGCCCCAAACCACTGGGTAATTCAGCAAGGCGCTTCTAGCTTGTGGAGAAGGTGGCGTGACCGCGATTCACCGGGCACCGGAACCTGGTTTCCCATGCAAATCGCCCGCGGTGTGTTCACCTCGGGAGAGGTCCTCCCGGGCAGGCGGAATTCCTTGTCCGCCCAGCCTGCCCTCCTCGGGAAGAGCCCCGCGGAGCTGAGGGGGACTTTGCCCTCTGGGCTGCGGCACCTTCGGCTCGGCGATCGGCTCGCGGGGGAAGTGCAGGGCGGCAGCGTTCCGGGCGTCTTTCTGCAAAGGCAGCGGCTGATGGCTAGGAATGGGACTGGGGGGTCTGCGAGGCCCGGGGGGAACGGGGCCCCCGCTCGTTCGTGGCCCGGGGCTGAGGAGACCCTGCCGCGAGGCCTTCCCTGGGACTGGGAGCAGCCCCTGGTGCCCGCCGTCCCACCCCATCCCTCCAGCACGAAGGTCACGCCCGTCTCTTCCCAGGCCGCCATGAGCATCTTCGGCATGGTGGGGGGGCCCCTCCTCGGCCTCTTCTGCCTGGGCATGTTCTTCCCGTGGGCCAACACTGTGGTGAGTGCTGCTGCTGGGGGGCTCTGGCCTGCCCCCTTCTGGGCGGCCTCTGGGGCTGAGGCATGGCCGGCATGTGGGGCGCGAGGGGCCACATCCCTCCCTCCCTGCGAGGGCAGCCATGCTGGGGCATCGCTGTGCGGGGTGGGGGCGTAGGATTGGGCAGGCGTGCCCTGGGGTGGCGCATCCCTCCACTCCTCAAGCGGCCCCTCACTCGCCCTCCCCTCCTCCTCTTCAGGGCGCTGTCACAGGGTTGGCGGCCGGGCTAGCGATGGCCTTTTGGGTGGGGATTGGGAGCCTGGTGGCCAGCGCGCAGGCCGCCCCCCCCAGGGCCAGCAGCCCCCCTCCCGGCGGAAACGTGACTGCCGTCGTCATGACCACGCTGATGGCCTCCGCAGCAGCTCCGGAAAGGTAAAGCCCGGTGCGGCCCCAAGCCCCACTGTGTGTGGGCCCCGTGGACAGGCCGGGCGCGGGTGGCCCAGAGGGAGGCCTCCTGTCCACAGCCGTCCCGTCCCCGGCAAGGCGCCCGGGTTGCAGGGCCCTGCGCCAATCCCTGCCCAGCCAGGCGAGGGAAGCTGTGCCCGAGGCCACACCCTGCCTTCCTGCCCCTCCAGAGGGTCCCCTCCACTCTGCCCCAAGGCTGCGGGGCCCCCCGGAGGGCAGGCGCTCGGCCCCCTCCAGGCGCCACCTCCAGGCACAGCCCGGGGCGCTCAACCGCCATCCGGCCCGACGGATCTTGAGCAGCTTCCTCTTCCTCTGCCGGCCAGCCGGACCTTCCTCTCTGCAGCAGCCCGGCAGCCCCGACCCCGAGCACGTGCCCTTTTCCCGCAGCCGGAGCCTCCCCGCAGTGCGCGCCACACGCTCCGGGTGCCCCTCCCCGCCCTGCCCTGCCCTGCCCTGCGTGGTGGTCAGGTGCAGAGCTGCGCTCGGCTTTCTCTGCTCTGCGCTGGAGCGTGGGGCTCCCTGCCGAGGGGAGGGAACATGGGGCCCTCCAGGGCGGCTGGGAGGCCGGAGCCTGATCCATCCGGGCGCTGAGGCCTCTGCTCTCACTCCCGCCAGGCTTGTGGGGCTGCGCAAATTCTACAGCCTCTCGTACCTGTGGTACAGTGCCCACAACTCGGCCACCGTCATCGTGGTGGGTCTGCTGGTCAGCTTCCTTACCGGTACGTGGGGGCCCGGGGGGGTGCCAAGCCGCACACACATCCTGGCACTTGGGGGGCACTGAGGGGCCGCTGCCACCACCCCTTGTCCCTAGCCGGGCGCTGATCCTTCATGGGAAGGTGGGAGGTCCGTGTGCCGAGGGGGGCTGGGAGGGGGCAGCCCACGGCCCGGAGGCGGCTCGAGAAGCAGCGTCACCCGGGCCCTGCCAGGAGCGCCCCGCTTCCCCGTGGGGGGGTGCGGTGGGGCTCACCTGGGGTTTGCAGCAGGGCTCCCCCGTGATCCCCCTTCTCTCTGGTGCAGGCCCCACACGGGGGAAGGATGTGAACCCTCGCACCATCTACCCGGTGCTGCCCCGCCTCCTCTGCTGCTTGCCGGCCCGGTACCAGGCCTGCCTGCGCTGCGGCGTCCCCGACCCGGCCGAGGTGAGCGCCAGCTGAGGTCTGTGGGCAGCCCCTTCCTTCTCGGGCGCCCCCCCGCTACGCCCGAGTGGCCGGAAGTGGGGCGCTGCAGGAGGGGCTGGCCTGCCGGAATGCTGCGGAAGGGGGGCTTTGGGTAGGGGGCTTGAGCAGGCAGGAGGGGCACCGGGGGGGAGTGGCCGGGGGAAGAGGAGCATGCCGGAGCAGTGGGGCCAGTCGGCTGACCCACATTCCGTCTCTTCAGGATGGGAGCAGCGCAGCGGCTGCAGCAGTCGAGAAGACCAGGAACGGGCTGCCGAACGGGCTGCCGGAGGGCCTGCCCCCCGGGGGCAGCCCTGAAGAAACGGAGCTGGGCGAGGGGTTTGTCCGGACCGAGGAGTGCCCTGCCTACGTCCTGCGGGAGACGGCCCTCTGAGCTGGTGAGCCGGCAGGCCGCCCAGGGGCCTCCGCTCAGCCAGGAGGGGCATGCCCGGGACGCCCCTAGGCTTGCCAAGGGGCCCGGCCGGGCATCCCCGCTGCCGGCCTGGTGAGCGCCCCCCGAGTTCAGGGCCGCCCCTCCAGTCGGACGGTGAACTTGCCACGCTCCGTGGAAGGACAGGCGGCGGGCACAGCCCTTGGCCAGGAGCACAAGAGCCCGTGCGGGCGTCTCCGGGGCCCGGCCTTCCTCCTGCCACACACCTCGCCCGGGGCTCTCATCCCCCGCCCACACAGCCAGGCCTGGGGTGGGCCGCCGTGACCACAAGGCCTTCTGCCCCCCAGCGGGTGACATGCAGGGGCCCGGCAGGAAGCACCAAGGAGCGCCGGGGCCCCACTGCCAAGGCCCTGCCATGGGCACAGACATTCCCACATGGCGGTGGCTGCCGTCCCCCAAGAGGTAGCCCCGCACTCCCCAAGAGCCACTTCCTGGCACTGCTTTGGGGCCAAGCGAGCCAGTGCCCCCCCCCCCCCGGTTTGGCACGTTGCGTTCCTTGTCTGCCAGAGGTTTCCGTCTCCCTGCTCCATGTTGTCTTTTTGATGCCCAGCTGTGGTTTAGGCGGCTGGTAGTAAAGAAGAGAAACCACTCCTGGTTGGTGCCTGTTGTTATGGGGGCAGCCTGCGGGGGTCCCGGTCCCGGCCGTGCCCTGCAGTCGGGCAGCGTTGCTTTCCCCTGACCCCCCCCCCAGCCAGGCCTCCCCCCTCGTGGACGCTGTGGGGACCATGATAGGGAAGCACGAGCCCCCGGCACAAGGCGGCCAGGTGGGAGGAAGTGCAGCCGGGACCTGCCTCCTGGGCTCCCCCAGCACGTCCCGTGCCTCCTGTGAACCGCCGGCGTGTCCGTGGGCTCTGTGTCCACGGGAAGCGGGTGGGGAAGCGGCACGCCAGTGACGTGCTCCCAGAGGGCCCGGTGAGGCTGTAGCCTCCACCGAACCAGCTATCCCCCCCCCCCGTGGAATCCCCCCATGCATGGGGAAGAGTGTGCGTGTTGTGGGGGACCTGTATGCCCCGAATGCCTCGGTTGCTTCATGAGAAGCCAACCGCAGCACTTGGAGGTGCCCGGGAGTCCCCATGCGCTCCTGCCCGGCCGGCCCCTGCACAGCGCCTGGCCAGGCGTGCCCGGGCGGGGAGGCCAGGCGAGGGTAGTGCAGGCAGGCGGAACGGACCGGGCCGGCAGCAAGCTCCAGGAGCGGCTCCCATGGCATGCGCCCGCCTGCCCTTTGCCCAGGGAGCCGCAGCCCTGGGAAGGGCACCACACACACCTCAAGGGGGAGCCCGGGCAGGGAAGCCCCAGTGGGAAAGGGGCCGAGGGCGGCTGCCGTTGGCCAGGACACCGGGGCAGGTGCTGGATTGGGGCCGCCGTCTCCCAGGGAGCACAGGAAGGGCCCCAGGCAGGAGGGAGAGGTGGTGCCAGGCAGAGCACTCTGGCTGGCCATGTGGCACGCTGGCCAAGCAGTGCTACAGTCCTGCCCTTGGGACTTCGGGTTCGGGCAACGCGAGAGTTCACCGTGGGACGCAGCCCAGGCCCTCCTGTTTGCGGTGTCCAACGCCTGAGCACACCACGCCGAAATCCTGTGAGTGTTTGGCCCACACAACAGACCACAATGCCAAAAAGCACGGCTCGTCGTGCTGCCTGGACTCGCTCGGCCCACCTGCACAAGCAGAATGCAGAGCTGGTGCGGGGGGGCCAGGTCTGGCTGGAGCTGCAGGGGGCTGGCAGCCAGTGCAGAATGGCCCACGCTGCCGTCCGTTCCCTCGAGGACCTTCTGCCATGGGGCTGCGGGCTCTTGACAGTGCCAGAGCCATGCCTAGGGGAGGGCACGGCGGAGCCGGGCACAGCCAGGCCTGGTCTTGGAAAGGTTTCTCCCCCTCGTGATACCAGAGCCCAAAGGGCCTGGTGGGAGATTCGGAGCGGATCACACGGCGTGTGCTTGAACTATGCAACGCCACATCGCAGAAGGTGGGGACGGCCACCAACAGGACCAGCTTTGAAGCAGGATTAGAAAGACACATGCAGGGGAAGGCTGTCAAGGCCTAGTTGAGAAGGCTGCATTGCCCCCACGATCAGGCACGAGAAGTGGCATTGTGGGCTTCTCAGACGCATCTGGTTGGCCAGTGACACAGAAACAGAGTGAGTTAGAAGGGGGCCTCCTGGGCCATCTAGTCTGACCCCGGCTCCAGCTGGCTCTGCTCATGACATTCATTCATTTGACACATTCATATGCCGCCCCCTTCACAAAAGCCTCGGGGCGGCTTCCAAACAAATAAGCCACGAGCATGTCCAGCCAGTCCTTGAACACCCTCACCGATGGGGCCTCAGCCACCTCCCGTGGAAGCCCATTCCACACCTTCAGGGTCCTAACTGCCCCATCCTGTTGTCCCCTGCCCACTTCCACAGTCTGTCCAGATCCCGAGGGCGTGGAATGGGCTTCCACGAGAGGTCGTTGAGGCCCCATCACTGCGGGTGTTCAAAGACAGGCTGGACATGCACATGGTGGGCATGTGAGCGGAGCAGGCTGGAGCCGGGGGTCAGACTAGATGGCCCAGGAGGCCCCTTCTGACTCGCTCTGTTTCTATGTTTCTGGATCCAAAGTACCTGCTCCTCAGTTGTGGCCACTGCCCTGGTTTTAGTGTCGTCTGCGAATCTGATCAGCAGACTGTTCACCCCTTCTTCCATGTCGTTGATGAAAAGATGAAACAGGATTGGTCCCAGGACAGAGCCCTGGGGGACCCCACTGGCCACCATCCCAATGATTCCCCACTAATGGTTACCCTTTGCTTTTGGTCCGTCAGCCATGCCCTAATCCACCGGACAGTGCTTTGGTGTATCCCAAAACTCCTCAGTTTCTCCACCAGGATATCATGGGGCACTTTGTCAAAGGCCTTGCTGAAATCCAGGTATACCACATCCACTGCATCCCCTCCATCTAGCCACCTCGAAACCTTGTCATAGAATTCCACAAGGTTTGTCTGGCAGGACCTGTTTTTGCAGCAGCCGTGTTGTATGGCTGCCAGCCTCCCTTCCCTATCTAGCATCACTAGATCTCTGGCTATTATGAGCCTTTCCATTGTTTTTCCTACAATGGACGTGAGGCTAACCAGTCTGTAATTCCCCATGTCCCTTCTACTCCCCTTTTTGAACATTGGGGCCACTGGCCCACCCTCCGTGGGGGATGCTGGCCTGACACTGCAATGCCTCAGTGCTTGGATCTTTCTCTATGATTTGTGATGACAGAATTGTAGGTCCTATTAAGGTGAGTTTGTTTACAGCATTTGTAAGTTGTTCTATAACGGACGTTATCTGGGTGGCACTTACAGGATGAAAACAAAATATAACCAGCAAAAACAGATAAAACAATACAACACAAGTGCATTTGATCTTGGTATTGGACCTGAACAAATTGACACACCAACGAACAAAAAACAGCAGGTAGGAGCTGAACAGGCCAGGCTGCAGAGGCTGCGAGTGGGAAGCGAAGCCACTGTGCGGGGCCAGCATGGGTGCAAAGGGGACTCGCAGGCCCTCTGTGGGCAAGGGGCCACTTGGCGGAGGGAGGCCTGCCAGGCGGTGCCTAGGCAGGGCTTGGCCCCAGCCCCTCCAGCGAGAAGGTCAGGCACCCCGGTCCCAAGCCCCGGAGGACTTGGGGGGTTGGCAGGCCCCTGCGCACTGAGCTGGGGCTGGAAATTGGCCCGGCTGCAGCAAAGTCCGAGCTGCCCTCGGGACCCGTCGCAAAGGCTGCCCGGGCGCCAAGCGGCAGTGCCCACGCGGGAAGCCCGTCCTCCCCTTTCAAGGGAACGCAGGGGCAGCGGGGGGCGGGTGAGAAAGGAGTCGGCCAGTCGGGCCACGGGGAACGTGCAGAGTGCCCAAGCGCGACCCCGCGCGACCTCCCGTGCGGAAGGGCGCGGGCCGCGCAGGCCGCGGCGCCGCGTGGAAAGCCGAAACGGAAGAAGGGCCGCCCGGCGAGCGCCCTCCCTGCGGGGGCCACGAAGCAGGGGCGGCCGCCCGCGGGCTGCTACCGGGATCCCGGGCGCGGGGGCAGCGGCTCCTGCGCACCCGGGGCCCCAGGAGGCGGGGAGAGGACGCCCCGGCGGCCGGCAGGGAGGGCCTCGCCACCAGGCCCGCGCCGAGGGAGCTGGGGCGCCCGGAGCCACGGGGCTGCCCGCCGGCATGGAGGCCTGCGGGGCCCTCCCGCTGGGCACGGCAGCCAGGCGGCCGCCCGCGCAGGAACCTCCGCAGGGGGCGCGCCGCACAGGCCGCCGCCGCCGCCCCCCGGCCCTCCCGCTGCTGCCCCGGGTCGGCCCGCCTGGCTGAGGCGATCCGCGATCCGCTCCGAGCGCTGCAGGCGCCCGGCTTCCGCCCGTCCTAAAGATGGCGCTCGCGCAAGCCGGTCCGCCCCTCCGGACGGGCACCCGAGGCCACGTGACCCGAGGCCCGGCGCGAGCGGCTCGCGCTGACGTGGGCCTGCGCCTGCGCGGCGGGGCTTTGGACGGGCGTTCTGCGGGCTCGGCGGGGCCGGCCCGGTCTCCCCCGCCCGCCGCCCAGCCATGGCGCCCCGCCGGCGGCCCCCGGAGCTCTACCGGGCGCCCTTCCCGCTCTACGCCCTGCGGGTGCACCGCGAGGCCGGCCTGGCGCTGGTGGCGGGCGGCGGCGGCGCGGCCAAGACCGGGATCGCCAACGGCCTGGTACGCCCCTCGGCCCGGGCGGGCGGCGGGCGGCGGCGGCGGCGGCGGGGGGCGCGGGGCGCGCGAGGCCGCGGCGGCTGAGCGCGCCCCCTTCCCGCCTAGCACTTCCTGCGGCTGGAGTGGAGCGAGGGCCGGCTGTCCGCCGCGCTGCTGCACGCGCACGACACGGAGACGCGCGCCACCATGAGCCTGGCGCTGGCCGGGGACGTCGTGGCCGCCGGGCAGGACGCGACCTGCCACGTCCTCCGCTTCCGCCTGCAGGGCGCGGGCCAGGCCGGTGAGAGCGCGCGCGGGGGGCGGGGGGCGCCGGGCCCGCGGGGGGCGGCGGCGAGGGCGACAAGGGCCCCCGGAGGCGCCGGGCGCGCGCCCCCAGCGGGCCGGGCAGCGGCGGCGGCGGCGGCGGCGGGACGCGCCGGGAGGCGAGCGAGGTGGCCGTGGAGACGCTGCACCGCGTGCAGAGCGACACCAGCCCGGACGCCCTGCAGAAGGCCGTGTGCTTCAGCGACGACCACTCCCTCCTGGCCACGGGCGGCGTGGACGGCTTCCTGCGCGTCTGGGAGGTAGGGCCCTGGCGGTTGGGGGCGCGGGGCCTCTCCCGGCGCCCGTCCCGCGGGCCGCCCCTGCTCCTGCCGAGCCGGTGGTGCATGGCCCCTCTCCTGGCCGTTTCTGCAGTTCCCCAGCATGAAGAAGATCCTCGAGTTCCAGGCGCACAAGGGGGAGATCGAGGACATTGCGCTGAGCCCCGACCACAAGGTGAGGCGGCTTCGGGCCCCTCCCGGGCCCGGGGCACCTGGGTTCCCAAGAGCTGGGGGGCTCTCTGAGGAACTCGCTGGTGGCTGCGCTGAGCCCCCAGATGCAGCCCAGGGCCTGTGCGGGCAGGAGGTGGAGGTGGAGGTGGAGGTGGGCCCTTCCCCTCCCGCCCAGGTGGGCGACCTCAAGAGCGGCAAGGAGGCGCTTTCCCTGGAGCAGGACAGAGGTGCTTTGCTGCCTGCTCGGGCCGGGCGCTCCGTGCCTGGGCTTGGAACGTGCTCGCCTGCCCCCAGGGAGGCAGAACGTGGAAAGAGCCGCGCACAGCCCTCTGCCTGGCCCTGAAGTGGGACAAGGGAAGCCGAGCTGCTGCAGACACACGTTTCCCCACGTAAAGGTCGGCCGGGATTCCTTATGCGGCCAGCCAGCGCATGCCTGAGCCCTGTCCTCTTGCTCCCCCGCAGGTGGTGACGGTGGGGCGGGACTTCCAGTGCTGCGTGTGGCAGCGGGACCAGATGGTGACAGCACTGCACTGGAACGAGAACCTCCCGGGCATCCCCGACAAGGCCTACCGCTACCAGGCCTGCAGGTAGTGAGACTGGCAGGGGGCTGGTCCGTGCCCTAGGCGCGCAGCCTCTCCGTTGACTCCCCTCCTTCCGGTGCAGGTTTGGGGTGGTGGAGGACCAGCCCAAGGCCCTGCGGCTCTACACGGTGCAGATCCCCTACAAGCGGGAGCGGCGGCTGCCCCCCTGCTACATCACCAAGTGGGACGGGCACAGCTTCCTGCCGCTGCTCACCCAGCCCTGTGGCAACGAGGTCGTCTCCTGCCTGTCCGTCAGGTAGGCCCTGCGCCTCCCCGCACCTGTCCCCCGGGCACGGAGGGCAAATCCTGTAGCCGGGCCGGAGGGGTGCCATGGGTGGCTGACCTGGTGCAGGGCGAGGAGAGGCCCCCTGCCACCGCCTCCAGCGAGGCATGGCCGTGTCCCAGCCCTCCGGGATGTGATCCGCCTGGCTATGGGAAGTGCGCGTGTCTTGGAGTCTGGAGCTCAGCCTGTCCCTCTGTCCGTCTTGCTTGCAGCGACACTGGTACCTTCCTGGGGCTGGGCACCGTCACCGGCTCCGTGGCGATCTTTGTGGCCTTCTCTCTGCAGGTGAGCATCCCCTGGAGTGGCTGCATGTGTGTCTTGTGTGGCCCGCCGGGCAGGCTGGCCAGTGCCCAAGACCAAAACGAGGCACGGCCCGTGCAGGAGCGGACTAGCGCCCTGGGGCTGGGGCAGGGCCGAGGCACCCCCCCGCTGAGCGCTTTCGCAGGGCAGGCCGTCATGCGGTGGGGCTGCTGGAGCGGGCGTGGGCAGAGAGAAGGGCCAGGGGGGCTAGCCGATTCCTTGGCCAGCCTCCCTCGTCCAGGAGCTCCACGCGCTGCGGGAGACCTGCCCCTAGCACCGCTTCACAAGGTTGTGTCTGCTGTTCTGTTCCCGCAGAGGTTGTACTATGTGAAGGAGGCCCATGGCATCGTGGTCACGGCGGTGGCCTTCCTGCCGGAGACCCCAGACTTGCTCAAGAGCCATGAGGCGGCCCTGCTGAGCGTGGCTGTGGACAGCCGCTGCCACCTGCACCAGATCCGCTGCCGGAGTACGTCCCGGGTGGGGGGTGCCGCTGCCCGTCTGCAGCCACGTGGACGTCCAGCCTGGAAGCGCTTGGCGTGGCTGTGTGGCCCGCCCCACCTGCCCCCGCCTCACGGCCCTCTCTTTGCAGGGAGCTTCCCCGTCGGGCTGCTGCTCCTGCTCTGCGCGGGGCTCGTCGTGGGCGTGGTCCTGCTGCTGCAGTCGGCCTTCCCCGGGTTCCTCTGACCTGCCGTCGCCTCGGCCAGGTGCTTGCGAAGTTCCAGGGACCTCCTTCGCCCTGCTGTGCCCAAGGACTGCGGACTGAGACGCCCCAGAAGCTGGGCGAGGCCTCCCCGCAGGTGGCAGGGCCCGGGGGTGCTTGGCTGAACCAACGGAGACGCGAGGTGCGCGGGTGCCGCCCGGTGGCCGTGACGAGCGCAGGCACAGGAGTCACACTTCCCCACTTCAGGTGGAGCTGCCGGAAGCATTCCTGTCTTGGCCGCCCGGTCCGGGCCAGAGAGACGCCAGACTCTCGAAGCTCTGATTAAACAGGCTGATGAAGTGACACTCTTGCCCGGCTGCATCTCTCGCCAGCTGCTTCCGTGTCCGCGTGGCTTGGGCAGGGCCACCCCCTCCCATGGCTGCACAGGGGTGGCCACAGCCCTTGCCAGGCGTGGAGCTGCCCCAGCGTGGGGCTCCCTCAAGGTGCCTGGAACAAGCAGGCAGGATCGTGGGGCGGGGCTTCCCGGGCATCCTCTCGTTGTGGGATGAACGGCCTGGAGGGCAGTAGTGCCTAAACCACATTTTATTGATTGCAAGGACCACTACTGTGGCGATGCGCCGCCAAGCCGATTCTGAGCTACAACAACAACCCTATAAAGGACGGCTCTCCCCAAAGGGCTCTCCTTGGCACCTGCTGCTCTCCTGCAAGGCCCTGACTTCCCTGTGGAGTCGGCCCATCTCCCGTTTGGCCTTCCTTTCCTCCTGCTCCCTTCAACTTTCCCTCGCATGACGGTCTTCTCCGGAGAGTTCTGCATTCTCCTGATGCGCCCAAAGTAGGACGGCCTCAGCTTTGGCCTTGTTGCCTCTCGTGGAAGCTCTGGCCGGACTCGATCCAGGACCCAGTTAGAATCAAGGAACACAGAATGGCAGGGCTGGGAAGGGCCAGAAGGCCGCCAGGCCCAGCCGCTGCTGTTGCAGGACACGCCGCCCTGTCCATCTCATCCAGTTGTTCATCTCTCTGTCCATTCAGGGTCTTGACCAAACTCTGCTTCAGCATCATGTTTCAAGCACATCAATTTTCTTCTGCTCAGCTTGCTTCGTTGTCCAACTTTTGCACCCATCCAAATTGCGCAGGAAGATGATGCTGCAAATCAGCTCTGCCTTGGTTTGCCCTTACGTTGGAGGGCAAACGTTGGAGGCCTTGGTTTGCCCAGTTCCTTCATTGCTCCCCTTCTAAATTTTAGTCCTCCAATTTCGTGGCTGCCGTCTCCTTTTGAGTTGTTGACTGAGCCAAGGTGTGTCTTTGACAATTTCAATTCCTTCATTCTTGGCAGTGAACGTCTGTAATTGTGATTTTTATTTTCTTCTCAGCCACATTCCTGCTTTTGCACTTTGAAACACTTTCATCAGGAGTCATTTCAGGCCATCGCGGTTTTCTGCTAGTAAGGTGGCATATTTTGCGAAGCTTACCTTTTTGATGTCTTGCGCTACTTTTCCCTATTTTTTTCTGAACCTAATCTGATGTTTCTTGTGGTATGTCCTGCATACAGGTTGAACAGGCGGGGAGATAAAATAGCCCTCGTCTGACGCCTTTGCCCACCCAGAGCGATTCCGTCTCCGCATTCTGTCCCGGCTCTAGTTTCTTGCGCACAGTGGAATTTCCGCACCAGGACAGACTCTCCTCTCGCGTCCGTGCAAGTCGGCCGCTAGATGCTCTCGGTGACCTGGTTGTGCTGTTCGCAGCGGCGCTCCTTGTGCTTGTCCCGTGCCCTTCCCCAGCAGCATGCCGGGGGCCTCTCAGCCTGGGGGTCTCGCCTTCTGGCAGCACTGCTTGCTTGCTTCATTCTGGGCTGCTCCCTTGGAGGGGTTTGGCGGGAGGGAGTGGCACAAGCAGCTTGCCGTTTCCTCTTCTTGCTTAGTAGGATCATGAGTTAGCTTGAGCGTCACTGGGAGAGATCCTCCCACCCCAGCATGGCCTTCATGTGCTGCCGCTGCCCTTCCGGAGCTTCCCCACCCCCATTCCAGAGGTACTTCCTGGTTCTGCTGGTGGGAGTGCTCCTCTTTCAGAGGGTGGGCATTTCATCTTGAGCAAGCGTGCTAGGAGACCGGCCAGAGAGAGTCTGCCCTCCTGGCAGCATTATATAGCACATTTATATGCCCCCTTCCTTCCTTCTGAGAATCTCAGGGTGGCTTGCATAATTCTCCGCTTCCTCTCCATCGTTTCCTCTTTTCAACAACAACCCCGTCAGGTAGGCTGGGCTGAGTCCATGACTGGCCCAACGTCACCCATTGAGCTGCGTGGCTGAGTGGGGACAAGAGCCCAGAGTTCCCATGCCGTGCTCCTGCCCACTGCACCGCAGCTGGCATTGCTCGCAGCTTCTCGGACTCCTTCGGACCCCCTCACCATGGTGAGGGGTGCACCCCAGAGGGCGGCTCTGACTGGTCTCCATTATGCATTGCTTTTCTTTCCTGCTGTTCCCTCTTGTGAGGAACCGAGGCGGCTGAGCCAGCTCGTTTTTCCTCACAGCAGCCATCCTGCGAGGTAGGTTGGGCTGCGACTGAACGCCTGCCCCAAACCCATCCAGGGAACTTCAGGGCCTAGTGGGGACTAGAGAGCAGACCTCCCACTTCCCCAGCCTGGCATCCGGGCCACACCGGCTCTCCTCTCCACACAGTGCATGAGACACGCTCGAGCTGGGCGAGCCTCTAAGGCTGCCATGAGCACGCGCAGAGCCAAGCCAAGCCTGGGAGGGCCCAGGATGCGTGACCCAGGGGCCAGGAGCTGCTGGCCGTGAAGCGACGGCCAGCCTGCCCGCAGCCAGTGGCAGCCAGGACTGGCTGTGGGGTCACTGCCGGCATCACTCGTTGGCAGGCACCTGCCCTCCCAGCGACTGCTCCCCTGCTCCGCCTCCCACCCTGGCCAGGTGACCCTTTCCACCGGGTTGTGAGAGGCAGGCAGTTCCTCATGCTTCTGGGGCCCGAGCGGCTGCGACTGCAGCCATGAAAGCAGCCCCGTGCTCCGCGGGCAGTGCAGCAAAGGGGGCCAGCCTTGGGGGTTTGCTGGGGCCCAGGATCAGGCCCGGGGTGCTCCCAGCCGCCTGCTGAGCAGCAGAAGAGCATTCAGGCCCCAGCCGCTGGCCCTGCCTCTTTTCAACCGTGTCACTGCAAAGCGATGAGCAGGGAGTTCCCTGCAGAGAGCGAGGCTTCCCGGAAGACCGCTGGCCGGGTGGCCTTCCGCCCTGTGCTGAGCCTGAGCAGCCCTCCCCTCGGGCGGCACCAACCCTCAGGCTGCCTCAGGCTGGCACAGTTCCTTCACACTCGAAACAGGACAGCCTTGGGCCACGTGGCTAGAAAAACTCCTGTATTGGGCTGTGCCCCGTGTTCCCGGCAGCCCTGCAGGCAGGGCAGGGGCCACAACTCCCCCGCAGGCCCCTCCTGCCAGGGTAGCAAGTCTGGGGCAGCCAGCAGAGAGGGAGGGCATGGGCGGCATCTCCGGGTTCTGCTCAGGCGCTGTCTTGCTGGGTCTGCGATTCCTCCCAGAGCTGTGGGTGCCCTTCCACGGCGGCCGCCAGGTCCGCCTGGTGCTCAAAGACGGCGCACACGAACTGGGCCAGGACGCGGTCCATGTAGCTCTGGTGGCGGGGCAGGAGGCCCTCCAAAAAGCCGATGTGGCCGCCTCTCGCCGTCACCAGCAGGGCCAGGGCGGGGACTCGCTGGGCCTCCTCCACGGGGAGAACTGCAAGGAAGGCAACCTGCCAGTCACACGCACTCCGGGGAGCCCCCGCTGCCCCCAGGGCCGCCCGGGCCAGAGGCGTGACTCACCGTGCCGTGGGGAGAAGGGGTCGTCCAAGGCGTTGAGGCACAGCACCGGCACCCGGATGCCGTGCACCTTGCTGCGGGGGCTGGCGGCGCGGTAGTAGTCCTCACACGAGTCGTACCCGAAGGCCACCGTGGTGTAGCGCTCGTCAAACTCCCGGATGCTGCGGGCCTGGGGGGCAGAGACGGCGTCAGTGCTCGGCACGCGGGGCGGCTGAGGCGGGGGCTGCTGGGGGGTGCAGTACCTTCAGCACGTGCTCCACGTCAAGCTCCCGGGCGATGACCATCCTGTGCCTGAGAAGAGGGAGGGCCAGTCAGGGGGGAGCGGGATGGGCCACATCGCCCAGCAGGCCCCAGGGTGGGGGGGGGCACACCTCAGGAGTGGCCTCCCTGCCCCACCGAGCCTCCCACTCCAAGCCAAGCCAGGGGCAGCAGCGGTGCTACCCCGGGAGGACCCCAAAGCGGCCGTACCGCTGGACCAGCCTGCGCAGGTTGGCCGTGAGGCGCTGGTTGAAGAGCACGAGGTTGAGCGGCCTCTCGAGGGAGGCGATGGACGCAGCAGAGTCCCAGGTGACGGAGCAGGTCATGGCGGCCACGAGCCCCGCCTGCTGGCCCTTCTGGCCCAGGTAGTTGAGCACCAGCATCCTGCCCAGGGGACACAGAAACAGAGCGAGTCAGGAGGGGCCTCCTGGGCCATCTAGTCTGACCCCTGGCTCTGCTCACGACATGCCCACCATGTGCATGTCCAGCCTGTCCTTGAACACCTGCACCGATGGGGCCTCAACCGCCTCCCGCAGAAGCCCATTCCACACTCTCCGGGTCCTAACCGTCAGGAAGTGCTTCCTGGCATCCAAACTGAACCTCTGTTCTCTGAGCTTCACTCCGTTGGGACAGGAGGCTTCAGTGGCCTGTGGGCCTCCCAGCCCCCTGCCTCAATGGCCACAACCTCCTCTGCTGGGACCCGCCCTGAACAGAAGAGAGCACCCGTGCCTGCTGGGCCGAGGTGCGGGGCAGCTCCTGTGCCCCCCAGAGATCCCCCAGGCAGCTGCGGGTGCTGCTCCTGCTGCCGCTCTGGAGTGGCCTGCCCTGCAAGGATGGCGCAGGAAGAGCAATGTGCAGGACGGGGCTGCTTGGATTGGCAACGGTTTGCAGGGTGGCTTTCCTGACTGGCACTGTTTAGCGGCAGGTGGGCAAGCTGTAGACATGCTGCCACTCTCCACTTTGGCTCTCGAGCCCCACCAGGGTGCCCCGCGGCCAGAAGCGCCAGGAGCGAGGGCCTCAGTACCCCCGACAGACCATTCCTAACTGCAGCAGGCTGCCTCATCCCTCTTCTGCTTTCCCGCTTCTGGGAATTGGCTCCGGGTCCCGACTCCTTGCGGGCACAAGGCCACTAATGCCTTTCGAAAGGGCAGCTGAGACCAGAGAGGGCAGGCCGGGCCAGAAGGAGCTGGGAGAGTCTGGCAGCCCCCCGCCAGTGCCCTGGTGGCTTTTGTCTGCCGCTGCCCGAGTGCCAGGCAGCTTCAGGGCACCGCTGGGTCAGCAGGCCAGCTCTGCGGGGCAGGGGGCTGCAGCGCCAGAACCCCCCGTGACCGGCAGCTCTAGCCAGCCTGCCTGCCACATCTTGCTGATCTTGTCTCCTCTGCACAAGCGTTTGCCGAGCATGTGAAGAAGTCACCAGCTCCCTCCTGGAGCAATCTTCGGACAAGGGTGCGGGCTTCACCTGCAGAAGCATCACATGGCGTGGCCTGCAAGCGCGGAGGCCGCAGAGGGCCGGCCCGCCAGCAGCGTGCTCCGGCGGCCCACCGGCCTCCAGCCAGCATCTCAGCGTCCTGCCCCGGCACAGCAGGTTCTCTGCAAGGGACGCGCGCTCTGTGTCTTCCCAGTGGCCACAACACACGCAGGCAGCACAGCCCCCGGCCCCGGAGGGGCCTGGGAGGTCCCCTTGGAGGAGGCCTGTCCTTCCCAGCGTTCCAGGGCGTCGGGTGAGCAGGTCCATCAGCATTCCTGGAAGGGCGACTGCGTAGCCGAGGAACAACCCTGCTGCGCGTCGCCCCGAACACTGTTTGCATCTCACGGGCTGGGGCGGTTCGTCAAGACGGGAGACACGGGCAGGGCTCCCCTTGCAGGCTGTGTCCTCACCTGAGCCGGCTGTGGGGGAGGGCACAGGGAACCCCAAAACTGCAGGGAACAAGGGAGGCATTCCGGGGCCTCTCCCAGGCAGCGGTCGATTGCAAGGAAGAGCCCTGAGCTCCGAGGAAGCTGGGCCCCCAGCCCGTCCCCCCCCCGGATCCCCGCACCCTCCACATCTCCCCCCGCTCCGGCTTCCTTCCCTCGCATGCAAGCTTTTGCCTGGCCGCAGCCTCACCCGCCCAGAGAGACGCCGACGGCCATCAGCGGCGCCTGCGGGAACTGGCTCCCGATGTGCCGCACCACCAGCTCCAGGTCCTCAGTATGGTCTGCACAGAAGGCCCGGTGCGTCTGGGGGAGATCAGGAGGGGATCAGAGGCTGTGTGCAGTCCCCTCTCCGGAAGACAGCAAGGGAGCGTGTGTCCCTGGGGCGTGCCCCCCCCAAGGCTCCTGGGGCACCAGCGGGCAGGGGCGGGGGGCCTGGCACTCACCAGCAGCTCGCTTCCTCCGCAGCCCCGGTTGTTGAACACAGCAGCCCTGGGGAGGGGAGAAGAGAGGAGGGGGGGTCAGCCCTGCCAGACCCCTCGCCCTCCGACCAGCACACCAGCCCCCTGGCCACAACGGGCCGGGTCTCCCGCCCCAGCTGCGGGAGCTCCCTGTGTGGAGGCAGCCCCCCCCCACCGCCCGGCTCTCACCTGTAGCCCAGCTGCAGGGTGCTGCGCACCATGTGCAGGATGTAGGCCTCCCGGCTGTTGCCCGTCAGCCCCGGCAGGAAGAGGACGATGGGGCAGCCCTTGGGGTCGGCCGGGCTGTCGCTCCAGCCTCCATCCTCGGCCCAGTCCAGCACCACCTGCCCGCCGTCGGCCGTCCGGAGCGCCTCGCTGGAGGGAAGCGGAGCGGGAGGCTGAGGCTGGACCGGGAGGCGGGCGCCCGGCCGCCCGCCCGCGCCCGCGGCACCCACCTGCGGTAGTGGACGAGCGGGCGGGACTTGAGGAAGGCGTGCACGATGGTCTGCAGGCGGCCCTCGAAGCACCACGGCGTGGGGCGGAAGGGCTCGCTCACGATGGGGCAGCGCTTCTCCAGGAAGGCGCGGAAGGGCTCGCACGCCACCAGCAGGGGGCGCTGCGCGGGGCGAGAGGGAGGCGCCGGTGGGCGCAGGCAAAGGGCGCGGGCCAGCCTTGCAGCCCCCCCCCCCCCAGCAGCAGGGCGGCTCGCCCGCCCGCCCCCTCCGGGCCTCCTGGGGCCACGAGCGGCGAGCGCGGCCCGGGCGGGGGGGGGGGCAGCCAGGCCCGGGCCCAGGCAGGCCTGCTGCGGGACGCGGCGTCGTGCTGCTGGGCGGAAGCCTGCCGGCAGGACGTGAGAGGCGGCCGCCTCCGTTCCCACGGCCGCAGGCAGCGGTGCCCTCGTGCGGGGTGGCGGCGGGCCGGGCCGGGCCGGGCCGGGCCGGCAGAGCGGGAGGCGCCGCCCGCCAGGCCCGGCCGTGCCAGCGCGAGGGCGGGGAGGGCGGCTCGGGTTTCGGTAGCGAAGGGCTGCCCGGGCTGGTGCGCGGCTGAGCTCCAGAACCGGTTTCCCAGAGCAGGCAGCCACCTTAAGGCGCCCCGGCTAATGAGGACGGCGGGGAGGCGTGCCTCTGAGGGCGTGCAAAGCCCGATACCGAGAAAGCAGTGTGAAACTGCGGGCCGGGCCGGGCAGACAGGCCTGGCTGGAAAGCGGCCGCTTCCCTGGGCGGCAGAAGCCGCCGCTCCGCGCAGTGCCGCCTGCGCCGGGCCGAGCGGGACGCCGCGGCAGCGCCAGTCCTGTGCCCGCCGCTCCGGGCTTGCACGCTGGCCCGCCGCGGCTCAGCGGCGACGGGCGCAAGGCGCTCGCAGCAGCCGCGGGCGAGCAAGCACGCCGCGCACGGGACGGGACGGGACGGGAGCAGCCGCGGCGCGTTCCTCCGGGAGCTGCGGCGGGCAGGCGCCGGCCGCGCTGGGAGCGCCCTTCCCGCTCCCGCTCCGCGCCCCGCCGGCCCCGGCTCCTCCGGCCCGCAGGCGGCCTGCCCGGCACTGACCTTGGACGCGCGCGCCCAGCACCAGCAGCAGCCGGCGAGCGCCCCGGCGCCGAGGCCCAGCAGCAGCGCCAGCGCCAGCGCCAGCATCGTCCCGGCGAGAGTGCCCGGCGCGGCCCGCTCGGCGCCGGCCCCCGGCGGGGCGGGGCGGGGCGGGGGGCGCGGCGGCTCGTCCCGGCGCCCTGCCCGCGCGGAGGAAGGAAGGCCGGCCGGCGGTGCAGCCCAGACGGGAGCGGGGCCAAGGCCGCCGCGCCCCGCCCTCCGCGCGGGCGCCGGGGGCGCAGTGCTCGGGGCCCGGGCAGGGCTCGGGCCGGAAGGAGGCCGTGCTGCAGCCCCGCTCCTCGCGGGAGAGCCACCGCCAGCCGGCCGGGCCCCGCGGGACGTTGGGGGGGTTGCTGCGCAGAAGGGGCAGGAGGGCACGTGGCGCGCCGGGTCCCGCGTCCCCGCCCAGGACGGGTCCGGCCTCCTCGCCGCGAGCCCGGTTTTGCCCCGTCCCTCCCTGCGCAACAACAACGGGGGATCGCGCGAGGCTGAGGGACAAGAGGCCTTGCGTCTTCCCCCTGTTCTGCTGTGGCAGCGTAAAGAGGAGGGCCTTTGGCCAAAGCCCTCCTCGATTTGGACACCCAACATTACGACGCCTCGAGTTTCCAAGGGTCTCATACTTCAGTAATTAGGGTCTAACTCTGGCTGCGCCCTTCCATAAAGCGAGGCCAAGGCAGGCCGGGGCTGCAACTCGGGCAGTGCAGGCCGCAGCCTAAAAGCACTGGGGTAGCGGCTGTAATTCTTTGGCAGGAGAAATGAGCCGTTCTGTAGCTGACTTTTTAAAATTATGCTTCGCGGTGTAATCCTGTATATGTCTGCTCAGAAGTAATCCCATTGAGTACAAGGAAATGTACCCCTGGTAAGCAGGTAAATGCAGACGATACTAAAACTGGGGCAGTGGCCACAACTGAGGAGCAGGTACTCCAGATCCAGAAGGATCTGGACAGACTATGGAAGTGGGCAGGAGACAACAGGATGGCCCTCAATGTGGATAAGAGCAAGGTCTTGCACTTGGGGCATAGGAATGGGTGTCATAAGTACAGTTTGGGGGACAAGTGGCTGGAGAGCAGCACTTGTGAAAGGGACCTCAGGGTGCTGGTTGACTGCAGGCTGAACATGAGCCAGCCGTGTGACGTGGTGATCAAGAGGGCGAACACCACCCTTGGTTGCACAGCCAGAAGTGTGGCTTCCAGATCTAGGGAGGTATTACTACCACTCCATACGACTGGTGCGCCTGCAGCTGGAATATTGTGCTCAGTTCTGGGCCCCTCATTACAGGAAGGATATAGCCAGGTTGGAGCCAGTGCAGCGTAGGGCCACAAGGATGGTGGCTGGTTTGCAGGGGATGGGGTATGAGGCGAGACTGAGGGAACTGGGTCTCTTCAGCCTGGAGAAGAGGAGACTCAGAGGGGATCTGTTGGCGACATACAGGCATGTGAGAGGTTGTCACATGGAGATGGGTAGAGACTTGTTAGGACCCTGAGGGTGTGGAATGGGCTTCTACAGTGGGTGGTTGAGGCCCCATCGGGGAGTGTGTTCAAGGACAGGCTGGACATGCACATGGTGGGCATGTCGTGAGCAGAGCCAGCTGGAGCTGGGGGTCAGACTGGATGGCCCAGGAGGCCCCTTCTGACTCACTCTGTTTCTATGTTTCTGTTCTCCCCTGAAGGCAGGATGCCTCCTATGGAGCAAAGCTCAGGGAACCAAGCTTCAATTTGGATGCCAGGAAGCACTTCCTGACAGTCAGGACCCCGAGGGCGTGGAATGGGCTTCCTCGGGAGGTGGGTGAGGCCCCATCGGTGCAGGTGTTCAAGGACAGGCTGGACATGCACATGGTGGTCATGTCATGAGCAAGCTGGCTGGAGCCAGGGGTCAGTATAGATGGCCCAGGAGGCCCCTTCTGACTTGCTCTGTTTCTATGAGATGGAGGGGGCCAGGAAGGCCGTCAGGCCCAATCCCTGCTATTGCAGGACACCAAGCTACATCATCCCACTGAGATGGCTGCCCAGTTTCACCTTGAATGTCTCCAGTGTGGGGGAGCCCCCCACCTCTTCATGCAGCTGGTCCCACTGCCGTATTGCTCTGACAGTGAGGAAACTTTTCCTGGTGTCCAGCCTGAAACTGGCTTGTTGCAGCTTGACCTGTTCATTCCATGTCCTGCTCTCTGGCATCAGCAAGAAGCGATCTTGACCTTCCTCTTCGTGACAGCCTTTGAGAGGTACTTATGGATGGATGTCATGTCACCCCTTGGTCTTTTCTCAAGGCTGAACATGCCCAGTTCTCCCACTCTCTCTTCTCAGGGCAGAGCTTCCAAACCCTGGATCATTTTTGTCCTCCTCTGGACCCTTTCTAATTATTCTGCATCTTTCTGAAACCTTGGTGCCCGGAACAGGACATAGTATTCCAGGTGTGGTCTGACTAGCGAGGAGTATAGGGGAACTACTACTACTACTTGTGATTTGGAAGTCATGCACCTCCAAAATAGCATTTGCCCTTTTTGCAATTATATTGCATCACTGGCTCATAGTTACCCTGTTGTCCAGAAAAACTCCAAGGTCTTTTTCCTTTTCAGTTCTGTTGAGCCACGTATTCCACATCTTGTATCCGTGCATCTGGCTTCTTTTTCCTGGGTGGAGGACTTGGCATGTGTCCCTTTCGACTCTCATTCTGTTGCTTTCAGCCCAGCCTTCAAGCTTGCAAAGATCGCCCTGGGTCTTCCCTCTGTTTTCCAGGGTGTTTGCTATTCTACTCAGTTTTGTATCATCTGCAGATGTGGTTCTCGTCCCATCTAAATCATTACTAACGATGTTTAAGCGCACTGGGCCTGCCTAGGGCTGAGCCCTGTGGCACCCACTCCAGTTTGCCGTTAATGAGCGCTCTTTGTGGCCGATCTAGGAGCCAAGTTTGGATCTGCCCAACAGTGTTCCTGTCTAATCCATTCTTTGCTTGTCTGGATGTCATACGGCACGATGCTGAAATTGTAGATTATGTCCACAGTGTTTCCACTGTCCATTTGGGAGGTTACCCAGTCAAAATATGAGATTAAATTAGTGTGACAGGATCCATTCTTGATAAATCCATGCTGGCTTTTATTAGGTGCTCGCAGACTGATTTTTAATAATTTGCTCCAGAATTTTTCCAGGGATTGACGTCAGACTAAAAGTGTTCTTGCTGAAGCGGTCAGGGTCTCTGCACTGCGTCTGCAGGGTGGATCCCGCAGGGAGGGAGGCGTTGGATCTCTTTGACCCTTTGGATTCGGCCCAAAGTGCAGAAGTGCCAAGGCTCAGGACCAGCAATGTCCTGAAGGAAGCCCCCTCTCCTTGCATGGTCAGACGGGTGGGTTCAGGCAGCTCACCTGGGCGGGCTCTCCATGCCCTCAAGGTTTGCAGAATGCCGGAGGCTACGCCGAGGCTTGGGGGGCTGACGGCAAAGACGCCTCGGCCCCTTGCCGTGGCCATCGCACTCCCACCCCAAACCTCGGTGGGCGGAAAAGCCCGTGGCCAGGCCTGCGCCGCGCAGCCACCACCGCTGCCCATGGAGGTGTGGAAGCCACGTGGCGGCTGCTCCGCTCCCGCCTCCCGTCCCCTCCGGAGGGAGGGCGAGCCTTCCCTGGCGGCTGGCCGAGTGTTCGGGCGACTGCGAGGCAGCAAACGGTCCCCCGAAGCACCCCAGCTCCTGTCACCCCAAACTGGTGCTCCCCCCCTGGGGTTTGCGGGCTGGCGAGGAGAGGTGGGCTGGGGGGGGCCGTGCACCCGGACAGGCCCTGCCCTGCAGGTGGACCCTGCAACGCCGCCTTCCACCCTGCCGCTCTGCTAGCGGCCCCCACCCCTCGAAGCCCTCCCTGGCTTCCGTTCTGCTTCCTTTGGGGGGGCGTTAAAGGCTGGATGCCGGGGGGGCCCTTCTCCTGCGGGGCCCGAGCGTCCAGCCCGCCATCGCCCCCCCTCCCGCCGCCAGGAGGCCAGGCGGCCGGTGCCGAGGCGAGCGCTGGGCGGGGCTGGCCTGCCCGTGCACGCCTCCCGGGCCCGCGGGATCCTCGTGGGCGGCAGGGCGGACAGGCGCGGGGGGCGCCGAGCGCTGGCCTCGCGGCCACGTGGGCGCGCTGCTCCCGGCATGCGGGGGGCTGCTCTCCGCGGGCGCCCCCCCGCAGGGGCCCCTCCTCCAGGCCGCGTGCTCGGGAAGGGGGCGGGCGCGCTGCTCCCCGCCCGGGCCGCGCCCGCCCTCGCGGGGCCTTCCCGCGCCTTCCCGCCGCGCGAGTCCGCCACGCAGCGCCGCCGCCCGCCCGCCGAGCCCCGCGGGACGCCGGCATGAGGCCCGGGCCGCCGCCGCCGCTGCTCCTGGCTGCCTGGCTGCTGCTTGCGCCGGCCGGCCGGGCAGCCCCGAAGGCAGAGCCGCCCAGGTACGGGGGGCGGGCGGGGGGCAGGGCTGCAGCGCGGGGGCGCCGGGGCCCCGGTCGCCTCCCCGCCGCGGTCCCCCCTACCGGGGCGGGTGAGTTTCCGGTGCACGCGCAGGGCTCTTTGCAGCAGGCGTCAGCCCCACGGCCGCGATTTGTCTCTGAGCATGTGCAGAGTGCCCCCGCTGGCCTACGGGGTCATTGCAGGGCTTGCGGAGCGCGTAACTGCTTCCCCTGCGGAGGACGCGGCCCCCGCTCCGTGCCTCTTCGCTGGCCCCGTGCCTGTCTGGGGAGGGGGGAGCCCTCCTTGCGCGGCTTCTGACCCGCGGCTTGGCCTTCCTAGGGCGCTGCAAGACCCCCCGGGGGCTGCCGGGCAGGACGGCGACTCGGGTGCCCCGAGCAGAGAGCAAGGTGAGCCACGGGGGTGGGGGGGGAGCTTGCCCGCTCCTGGCCCGGCCTGGGGCCAGCGGGGGCCCCGAGCCACGCAGCGATGGGGCTTCGCCTGGGGCAGCCCTTCCCCGCCCCAGCGGCTCGTTCCTCCGGGCGGGGAAGGGCTGCTCCAGGCAGCGGCAAGGAGCGCAGCGCCGCAGGCTCCAGATGCGGCCGGCCGGGGGTGGGTGCCGGAGTTACAGTGCCGGCCATCTGGCAGGTCCCGGATCCCGGAGGCGGCTTTCCCGGGGGTTGGGGGGGGCGCACGCTGGGAAGCCCGCAGCACACAGCATTGCAAACTGCGGGAACGCGCGTTCCTGAGCAGCTGAGCGAGGGACACCCGGCCTCAGCCGGGGGGAAGGGGGCGCCATGCCCAGCTGCGCGCAGCACATCTCCGCTTGCGGGCCTGGAGGGCAGGGGCTACACCCAGTGCCTGCCTTGCGGCTGGCGGGGCTCCCTCTGGGCCACGTCACCAGCCACATCGCGCTGCCGCCTTCTAAAATGGGATCGCTTACATCTCATGGAAGCTGCCAAGAGGCGCTGGATGCGCACGGCCCGCTTCGGCATCCACAGCGAGCCTCAGGGCGATCCCAGGCGAAGCCACACTGGCTTCTCGTGCCGAGGCCTGGCCTGGCCCCGCACGGCTGCCGCACGGCCCCCTCCCACCCTTCCGCCTCGCGCGGCGCAAGCCCTGCGCTGACGGAAAGCCCGCCTGCCGGGTCCCTGGGGTGTCTGGGGGCCTCTCTCGCAGGGGCCCGGCCAGAGGGGGCTTCCAGACATCTGTGGTGGTGCTCCCGAAGCCCCCTTCCCCCACGATGGGTGCTGTGGTAGGAGGGCTTCCCAGGCACCCCCGTCCAGTGGCTGAGCAGCAGAGGGGGCAGCGGCTTCCCCTGGGGCTGGCAGGAGACGTGGGTGGGGGCGCTGCGCCTGCAGCAAGGGGTCGCCCCGCAGCCAGGGGCCCAGTCGGGCCCTGGCCCCTTTGGGCTCACCCGCCTCCTCCCGCCGGCAGCGCTTGCGCGGCTCGTCGCTCTCCACGATGTGGACCACAGTGGCCGGCTGGACGGCCTGGAGCTCCTGTGGCTGCTGAGCAGGCTGGCGTCCCCACAGGCCCATGGAGATCCTGCACCCGACCAGGTAGGCCCGGTTCCATCCCGATCCCTGGCTCCCCCCCGCCCCCCAGCTACTCTGTGGAACAGATCCCTCCTGTGCCAGCCATGGTGGGGAGGGTGCTGCTGGCCAGGGAAGGCCTCGTGGCCCTGGGCATGCCCTCCCGTCCACTGAGCTTCAAGGACGGATGAGGCAAAAGCCAGGGCCAGGCGCGGCAGGCCGTGCCAGGCCCCGGAAATGGCCGCGGCTGGAGGTGCGTGCAGCAGCTGCTGCGGCTCGGAGTGGACGGGGCCCCTGCCGGAGGACCAGGCCGCCCAGGGTGCGCGGCCAGAGGGGTTTGGCCTGACCAGCAGGGAGCCGAGAGCCCCAGAGCCACTCTCTGCTTGACTGTCGCACGTGGGCGCGAGCCACGCTGCCTGGCACCTCCTCTCCCCCTGCAGGTGGTGCTGATGGTGGACAGGATCCTGGAGAGCTGGGACTTCAACCGGGACGGAGAGCTGGAGCCCTCCGAGCTGTTCCTTGGGCCCTGGCAGGGCCCGCCCACCCCCGGAGCCCCTGCTGCCGAGGAGTGGGCCGTGCTGTGGGCTGCCTCCCCCGCCGAGGAGCCCCGGGCTAGTCCCCCGGGCCCCCATGGCCAGGAGGGCCCCGGAGAGGCCCCCGCCGTGCCGCAGACTGTGCAGCCGCAGGGGGAGATGGAGGCCCCCCCTCTGAAGCACGCAGAGGGGGCAGGCCAGCAGCAGCAGCAGCAGCAGGAGGGGGCCGAGGCACCCCCGTCCGCGGGGGGCTGAAGCACGTTCAGGCAAGGCGAGGGCGAGGCGAGCTGGGTCGGCTCAGTGCGAGGGCTGGCGAGTGCGTGTCCGGCGAGCGTGGGGGGCGCGAGGCCAGTGCTGTGCCTGCCGGGTCATCCCAGGCAAGGCCCTTCACAGAGGGGGTGCCCCACAGTATGGCAGGGTGAGTGCCCCCCCAGCCCAGCCCCCCCCCCCATCTGCCAATAAAGTCTGTTGAAATGCAAACACTTCTGCCCTACGATCTGGGAGCCGTGAGTTAGAAACATAGAAACAGCACGAGTCAGAAGGGGCCTCCCGGGCCATCTAGTCTGACCTCCGGCACAAGCCGGCTCCGCTCACGACATGCCCACCATGTGCACGGACAGCCTATCCTTGGACACCCTCACCGACGGGGCCTCCATGACCCCTCATGGAAGCCCATTCCACCCGTCGGGGTCCTGACTGTCAGGAAGTGCTTCCTGGTATCCAGATTGAACCTTGGCTCCCTGAGCTTTGCTCCGTTGGAGCGCATCCTGCCTTCCTCTGCAGGGGAAAACAGGCCTCTCCCCATCTCCATGTGACATCCCCTCACATGCCTGTATGTCGCCAACAGATCCCCTCGGAGTCTCCTCCAGGCTGAAGAGACCCAGTTCCCTCCGTCTCACCTCATACCCCATCCCCTGCAAACCGGCCACCAACCTTGTGGCCCTTCGCTGCACTGGCTCTACCCTGGCTCTATCCTTTCTGTAATGAGGGGCCCAAAACTGAACACAGTACTCCAGTTACGAGCGCACCAGAGTCGTATGGAGTGGTAGTAATACCTCCCTTGATCTAGAAGACACGCTTCTGGCTATGCGACCAAGGGTGGCATTTGCCCTCTTGGCCACCGCATCACACGGCTGACTCATGTTCAGCCTGCAGTCAACCAGCACCCCGAGGTCCCTTTCACAAGTGCTGCTCTCCAGCCACAGAGTTGCAGGGCATCTGTTGGGGGCAGGCAAGAGTGTAGGGCAGCCCAGCCGGCCAGTGTCCTGCATCTGGAGCTTCCCGGAAGCGGCATCTGCAGTGGGAGCCGTCTGAGCGGGGCCAGGCCCTGTCCAAGATCCTCCCAAGCCCAGCACGCCCCCTTCCCGCCCTGCTCGGCCTGGCAGCCCAAGCCGCAGCAGGCGTGCCCACGGTGCCCGGGTTCGGCATGTTCTCCGGCACGCGTGTCCGCCCCCCCCCCCTTCTTGCACAGAGGACAGCAGGAGGTTCAAGAGCTTTATTGGTCCCAACTTGCAAGCGGCCCAGGGGCCAGACCCCCTGGCAAGGGGGTGCCCATGCAGGGAGGTGGAGGGCTTGCCCAAGATGCCCCTGCCCATGGAAGGGGCCACGCTGTGGGGAGCCGTGGCTTCCATGCACGTTCACACGATCCCATCGTAGCCGTGCACGCCGCACTTCCGGCCGGCCACCTGGCACCCGTAGGTCAGAGCCGCGGCGAGAGGCCTCCCTGCCCAGAGCAGACAGTGGGGTCAGCTCCCTGCCCCGATGCCCCCGCCGCTGCCGTTCTGCAGCCCGGGGGCACAGGCCCTGAGCCCCCTGTGGCGTGTGGCGCCCCGACTCACCCCTGCTGAGTGCCAGGATCACTGCAGCGTTGAAGGTGTCTCCCGCGCCCAGGGTGTCCACCACACGCTCGGGGGCGACGGCGTCGGCGTGCACCAGCGCCCCGTCAGGCCCCATCGCGTCCGCACCAGCCTCCGCCCAGGCGCAAATCAGGGTGGCCCTGGGGAGGGCGGGTGTGAGGTGGGGTGGCCGCTCCCCCAGCCCTGGCGGCTGGAGACCGGGGCCTCCTGCTGTGCCCCGTCTGGATGGGGTGCAGGAAGGGCTCTGGCACGGAGAGGGTCTCTCTGCCCTGGTGCATGGCACACATCCTCCCAGGTTCCCCCTGGCCTGCGTGCCCTGCCCCCCGGCCCCCTCCTCCCTGCAGGCCATGGGGCCAAGCAAGGCCCCCGCCCCACCTGGCTCGCCTCTGACCCTCAAGGGGCTTTCTGTGGAGCGGCGGCTGGAGGTGGCAGGCCTTGCTCCCACAGGGGTGTCTGCTGACGGGGTGCTCCAGGGGACAGGCTCCAGACAGGCTGCAGCCCCACCCTGCCCCCAAGAGGAGGAGGAGCCCCACCCAGAAGGGTCTCGGCTGGCAGCTCTCCCATCCCAAAGCCACAGGACCGCCGAGTCGGCCTGGGGCTCTCACGGGAACCCAGCCCCTCCAGCCCAGCACCACTGGCTCCCTCCAGGGCCCCTGGCGGGGTCCCAGCCCCATCCAAGCAGCCGGGGCCCCCCAGCCCATGCAGTGGGGCTCTGGGTCCTGCAGCACAAGTGTTGGCCCGGTCTGCCCCCCCACTCCTGTTGCTCCCCAGCGGCCTTCCTCAGACGGGGAGCCGCGAGGCTAGCCCCCTGGAGGGGTCCGCCGCGGAAGGCGCTCTCCACTCTGCCTGCAGTGCGAGGGCCACTGGAGGGGACCCCCACCTCGCTTACCCCGGTGGCCTCACTTACCCGGGTCTCACGCGCCTAAACAGCCCCCTCACGGCCTCGGCGGCCGAGGGGAAGCCCAGCTCCCTGGCCACGTCCTTGCTGACGAACACCTGCAGGGAGAAGGAGTGCGGCAGGTCGCCCTCCGCCTCGGCTGCCCCGGTGCCCCCCTCAGGCCTGGCAAGCGCGCGTGGCAGTGGGCAGGACGGGGCGCCCTCGGCAGGGGGTGAGGGGAGCCGAAGGCCACTCCACGCCCCTCTGGCAGCCCCGTGCCAGGAAGGCGGGCTGCTCTCTGCCGCCTGGCCCCTACCACATCTCCATGGGGAAAGAGCTGGTACAGTTCCGGCCGGGCCTTCTCCACCTCCACGGACGTGGCCACCCGCTCAGCAGCCGGGACGCCCCGGTTGTACGCCTCCACACGCTGCAGCATCTTCACCTGCTCCGAGGCGTTCCTGCCCTGGGAGGGAGAGGGTTGTGCTTGGCGGGGCCCACGGGCCGGCGCTGCTGGGCTTGAGGCGCCCCCTGGAGCAGCCGACCTGCTTTCCCCCGGCCGGCCACATCCGCCCCGTGGCGGCCGCTTCAGTGGCTTCTGGGCTGGGGCACTGCAGGGCTCTGTGTGGGGCCGGGCCGGGCCGAGCCACAGTGGCCGGGGGAGGGGTGGCGGGGCAGCCGGCAGAGGCAATCTCGCGAACAGCCCAGGGGCACAAGCGGCACCCCAGGGGGCCTGCCCAGCTGCCCCCACCCCCCTCGGCCTGCCTGCTCCTGGGACCGCCTCCCCTGGCGAGCCCTGCAAAACCCCCTGAAGTCCTGCCCGAGGGGCCCTGCTGCGTGGGTGGGAGGTGGCCCCCATGAGGCGGAGGGCCAGGAGCGCCTTCCCAGGAGGCCCGTGGCTCCGCCAGAGGGACACAGCGAGGCGCCCTCCTGCTCGGTGCCTCCTTTGGCCTGCCCTCCTGCGCGTGGCTTTTCCTTCCGTGCATCCCTCTGCACTCGCCCTTCTAGGAGAGGGTGGCCCTGCCCTCGCACCGTTCGCCATGCTGGAAATTTGTGCTCTGGAGTGGCACAGCCTGCTCAAAGGAGGGTTGGCAAGCCAGTGAGAGCCACGAGCCCGGTGGGGGGGAGCTGCAGCCCGAGCCACTCCTGGGCACGCGTCCCTGCCAAGTGCCAGCCCTCTGCGCAGCAGGCTGCCCACGCACCACAGCTGCCTTCCGAGCCAGGAACCACTCACCTCCCAGTGGATCCACTTGTACTGCGACAGGTCGACCCGCTCGAAATCTGCAGCCGTCACATCTGGCAGGTTGCTGTGCGTAGGGCGGGTGGAGGAGAAAGGCTTGTGAGACGCGCGCGAGGCCTCGGGGGCTCCCTCTGCCGGCCAGGGGCCCAGCAGGAAGCCGGGCACGAAGGACTGAGGCCGGGCAGCGCGAAATCCCTGGCCGTAGGCAGGCCAAAGGATGTCCCCCCCGCCCCCGCGGTCTGTTCCCACAGCCCTGTCCGTGTGCCCCAGGGGTGCTGCTAAGGGGGCAGGATGGGGAGAGGCGCCCCTGAGCGGCGCAAGTGGATTCCGGTGGCAAAAGACGGGTGGCCTCGGAACAAGGAGACGCCATTCCCGTCTCACAGGATGTCTAGTCTGGACCCAACGGAACCAGCGACCCAGGCAGGCCGTGGGCGCTCCCACTTCAGGCGCCCAAGATGCAACTGGGCAGAGGGATGGTTGGCTGAATCGTTAGCAGGCAGGGCTTGCACGGAGTGGGGCAAAGCTCCGCGGGCAGGTCCAGCGTGGCCGGGTGACCGCGCCTCGCCTGGATCCCTGATTCTAAGGGCAGCAGAAGCTGCAGGCAACCAAGCATGTACCCATCAAGCATTTCCAGAAAGCCCGTTTGAATGAACTCCGAATAATGATAAATGAAGTCCCATGGCGAGTGATCTAATTTAGAGAAACAGAGTCCAAGACCGGGGGGTGGGGGATTTTTAAGACAGGAAGTTCTAAAGGCACAAGTACAAGCCACTCCAGCAAGGAAAAGGGTAGACGACAACGGAAGCAGCCCACGTGGCTTCGCAGAAAGGTGATCGGAAAGCAAGGAAGGACACGCACAGGGAGCGGAAGGCAGGCAGGGCAGGCTGCAAAGCAGGAACATGGCAGGACCCCCATATCTGTGGGGAGAGGCTCCAAGCCCCCAGTGGAAGCCTGAAACCACGGATAATAGTACTGTGTACTATCCATGTACGTTTCTTTTTTCACAGTTTCGCCAACAGAAGAGTCGTTCTTCCCGTACATCCTAGCAACTGTGACATTTTCTCTTTCCCTATTAAATCAAGAATTCTCAAAGGGAGCACTTTATGACAACTCCTTTGGACTGGGATCAATCATGGTTAAGTGAAAACGTGGTAACTGAACCCACAGATACGGGCAGGTATATGTGCTACAAAGATAGGTGCTTTGCAGGCAGGTAGCATGCGATGGCAGGGCATGGTGCCAAGAGCACTGCAGCTGGGCAGGAGCCGAGGCCACGAGGGATGCGAAAAGCACCGAACGAGCCTTCCTCAAGTAGAAATGGGGGTTCAGCCACTCAGTGTGGGGCCCAAAGCGATGGCAAAGAAAGGGCGGAAGCGCTCAGCTCCTCCTTTGGCCCCGTCTTCTCCCGGAAGAAGAGCCGCGACCTTCCTGACGAGGGGGAAGAGCCCGCTGAGGGTGCGGGAGGGCAGGAAAAGGGCCAAGGCCCATCGGCTGGGCTTCACGAGCGCCAGTCTCCAGGGCCCCGTGGAGGGCAGGGGACGTGCCAGATGCCTGGAAAGGGCTGGTGCTGCCCCGTCTTCCAGCAGGGAAGAAGCGAAGGACCTGGGAACTGCAGACCAGGCAGTCTATCAGTCCCTGGGAAAGTTCTGGAGCAGAGTGAAGCAGTCGGTCTACGAATACCTTGAAAACAGCGCAGTTATTACTAGAAGCCAACATGGATTCCTCAAGAACAAATTCTGCCAAACTAATCTGGTTTTTTTGATTGGGTGACCTGCCTGATGGACTGTGGGAACAGTGTGGAGCTGATCTACCTTCTGCAAAGCTTTTGACAAAGTGCCCCATGACATAGTGCTCAGAAACCTCGCTAGAAGTGGGCCGGATAGAACATTGATCAGGTGACGCCAGAGTTGGCTGCAGAAGTGGACTCAAAGAGTGCTCATCAATGGCACCTTCTCATATGTTGGGAAAATTATTTTTTAAAAAAGAAAAAAAATCAATGGCCCCTTCTCCTACGGGGGAGAGGGAGCAAGTGAGATCCTGCGGGTCCAGTCCGGAGCTCACTGCTCTCCAACGAGTCTTCATGACTCGGAAGCCGTGCAGGCAATGCTTAGCAAGCACAGCAATCCCACCCAATGGCCCACAATTCCCACAGCCAGCAAGGGATGACCTGGGTCTCCGAGAAGAGGGAGAGAGGCGTGCGCCCCTGTGGAGGCTGCTTCTACTTGCCCAAGACCCTGTCCCAGTCCTAGGACTGGGGAGCCTGTCGGGGGTCTTTCGGGATAAATGGAGAGACCCCATCCGTGATCAAAAGGAAACCCTATTTGGAATGCGCTGCCGCATTCTGATCGCCCGGCACAGAAGGATGTGGCAGGACTCACAAAGGCTGAGCAGGCAGCAAGATCTTGTGGGGGAGACGGAGGGGACAACTTCTGGGTGAGGAGAGGTAACAAGGCTTGGAGACCTTCTGCTCTGAAAAAAATGAGCAGCGATCCGGCAGAGGCACGTAAAATTATACACTTGGGGCCTAGGAATGGGTGTCATAAGTGCAGGTTAGGGGACAAGTGGCTGGAGAGCAGCACTTGTGAAAGGGACCTCGGGGTGCTGGTTGACCGCACGCTGAACATGAGCCAGCTGTGTGACGCGGTGGTCAAGAGGGCGATCGCCACCCTTGGTTGCATAGCCAGAAGCGACAGAAGTGTTACTGCCACTCTGTAGGACTCTGGTACACCCACCACTGGAGTCTTGTGTTCAATTTTGGGCCCCTCATTGCAAGAGGGATATAGCAAGGTTGGAGTTGGTGCAGCCATTAGGAAGGTAGCCGGTTTGCAGGGGAAGCCGTATGAGGCGAGACTGAGGGAACTGAGTCTCCTGAGCCCGGAGAAGAGGAGACTCGGGGGATCTGTTGGTGACATACAGGTACGTAAGGGGATGCCACACAGAGCTGGGTCATGACCATTTTTCCTGCGGTGGAGGGCAGGACACATTCCAATGAAGGCTCAGGGAGCCAAGATTTAGGGTGGATGCCAGGAAGTACTTCCTGACAGTCAGGACCCCCAGGGTATGGAATGGGCTTCCACCGGAGGTGGTTGAGGCCCCATCGGTGAGGGTGTTCAAGGATAGGCTGTACGTGCACATGGAGGGCATGTCGTGAGTGGAGCCGGCTGGAGCCAGGGGTCAGACTAGATGACCCGGGAGGCCCCCGACTCACCCTTTCTGTTTCTAAAAGCACTGGCCCCACTACAGAACCATGTGGGACTCCACAGGCCAGCCCTCCATCGGGAGAAGGTGCCATGTATTCCCACCCTCCGCCGTCCGCTCATTAACCAGCCAGTGATCCTTACAAGGACCCGCTTTCATCCCCCGGAGGACGCTCTGGAATTAGCCGCTTGTGAAGCTGATTGGATGGCGCTGTGCTGAGTCAGCAATTCATCTACCAAGAATTAATCTGCCAATTAATCCACCAAGAACGAGCTCTCGATTGCGCATGCAGTGCTGGTCTTCCTCCTCCCAGTGGATGGCGACACTCTTGGGTCCCTCGCGGGGCAGGCAGTGACCGGGCGCCCCACCCCCTGCTCCAGCAAGCCTTGGCGGGGGTCCCTGCACCGGGCCGGCCCGGTGGCTCCTGCCACTCTGCCCGGCAGCCACGTCCTGCAGCTGGGGTGCCCCACCGGCCCGGGGAGCCGTGAGGACGGAGGAGCCGCTCTGATTGGCACTCAGCACGGCCGGACATGCTTCAGGATCCAATCTGCCTGGGTGCCGGGAAAGGGGGGCTTGAAGAGGCGCCCTGTGCCGTCCCTGGTGCTGAGCGGGCTTGCGCCACCGAGCGCCCTTTGCACTCCCGGAGCGCCTTCGGGTTAATCGTTGACGTGCTCCCAGGGAATGCGGGCGAGGAGGGGCACGAGGCATGCACCCCTGCCTCCCTCAAGGCTCCCCGGGGGGGGGGAGCGCTCTTGCCGCTGGCCCAGGCCTCATGCCCCGAAGCTCTGCCTCGCTGGCCGGCGAAGCCCAAAGGTGCGCAGACAAAGGCTCTGGCTGCAACAGAGCTGCAGAGAGGATGCAGTGGACGCGGTCTCCAGGTGGGGGGGGGGGCGTTTCGTGCAGGCCAGGAGCCCCCGCCTCCTGCCTCCCGCCACCCTGCCGAGGGGAGCTGCCCCACAGCAGCCGCAAGGGGCAGGAAGTCCCCTCCAACCCCCCAGGCACGTCATGCCAACCCCAGAGGCATAAGCCAGGGGGCCAGGGAGCGGAGCGGGGGGGAGGCCCTGCCCGGGGGTGCCTCCCCTGCCGGGTGCCCCGAAGGGCCGAACCCGAGCCCACGCCTGGGCCATGTGGAGGGAGCAGGCCCAAGAGCTCCCGTGTGCTGGGGCCACGGGGCTGGCATGTGGAGGCACGCCAGGAGGGACCCAAGCCCCACGTCCAGAGGCCAAGGGAGGGAACCAGGGGCACTGGGGAGCCGAAGGGCCAGCAGGAAAGGGGCCGGCCCCTTCTCTAGAGCAACAGGACCGATAATACGGGAGCCTTAAAGGGCCACGAGATCGTTCAGCTGAGCCCAAGTCGCTCAGCTGCTTCGTCAATGCCTGCGGCATCCGGAGGCTGCAGCTGACGAATGCAGCTGCTCCGTGCAGCAGCCCAGCGGTTCGGGGCCCGTGCTGAGAGCGCCCGTCTCCGGACGGGGGCTGCACGGCCAGGGGCCCCTCCAGGTGGAGCGCAAGCAGCAGGCCGCTCTGAAGCCACGCGAGCCTCGGGGAGGCGCCGGACTCCCCGCCCGGGGAAGAGGCTGTGCTTGCTCGTGCCCAGAGGCGTGAGAGCGCGAACGGGCCCTGGCGCCATCTTGGGGGTTGCTGGAGCAGGCTGCCCCCCAGCCCGGTCACGCGGCCGCGAGTCCTCTGGTGCCACCCACTGGCAGGGGGAGGCGGCGGCGGCCAAGCCGGGCCAGGCCTTACGTGTCGTGGAGAGTGACTGTCCGGGAGCCATTGCGGCAATTGACGAGGCAGCAGGCACACGGCGTCTCCCCCCGGCTCTGCCAGACCAGGTGAGCGACATCCACACCGCGGCGCTGGAAATCGGACAGGATGAAGCTTGGGGCGCGGGAAGGGGAGAGAAAGAGGTTAGATGGTGAGGGGGCCACTGGGCCTACGCACCTCGCCGCGTGCAGGATGGTGCGAGAGCCCGTCGCCGCGTTGCTGATCACCACCGAGGAGGGCAAGGCGCACGCCAGGTGCACGGCCACGTGGGTGAGGTCCACCTCGTAGCGCTGGAAGTCGTCCCGGACGAAGCTGGGTGGACAGAGAAAGTCAGCCTCTGGGGCGCTCCGTGGGGCTGCGAGCAGGCCTCCCCCCCAGGCGCGGGGACCCAGGGAATGACCTGAGGAGGCCACAGCTCCGGCGAAGCCCCCCACAGCCTGGCGCCCGAGGCCACTGCCCTGTGCTCTGAGAACACCCCACACGGCCACTCGGGGCGGCCACACAGCACCTGTGTGGAGTTGCGGCTCGCAGCCCTCCAGAGGCACCGGCCCACATCCTGCCTCGGCCCTGGCCTGTGGCTCAGCCGGGGGCGGGGGGGCACTGGGCTTCCAGCAAGAACCCGCAGGGCGGCCAGCTGCTCACCTGGGAACCAAGGGCAGGCACAGCGATGCCACCCATGGCCACTCGCAGGCGACCCCGACCCCGTGGGAGCCACGCGTCCTCCGGGCTGCCGCCTCGCTGGGCCAGGCCCGGTTTCCGCTTCCTCGCTGGGAGGCCCCAGTGGCAACGGATCGCCACAGCGAGAGGAGGGAGCCCTGCCCAAATCGCGCCCTGCTCCACGGCGCTCCTCACCCCCCTCACTTTGGGTACGCAAAACGCTGTCCTAATTGACGGGTACACATGCCGCATCTGCACACGCGCACACAAATATGGCAACATGTAAGCGGAGTTCAAACGGCAAGGAAACGCGAACGAGCTGGAATCCGTAACCGCTCAGGTCAGTATGCACAAGATCAGCAGCACGGCGACGCTCGGCAGGACGAAGGCCACGATCTCCCGCGAGCTTGGACTGAAAATGGCTTCAATTCCAAGAGGCCCGGCCAGCGCAGGCGGCGGGGGGGGGGGGGGTTCTCCCGTCAAGGCTGCACAGGACTGCGCCTTGTGCAAACAAACTGCAGTTGACGAGCGATCCGGCCACGCCGGCGGGTGCTCGTTCGCACGCAATGCTTGCAGGAGTGTGCAGGCCCCGGTCGGGCGCTGCTGCGTGGACGTGCCCTTGCCTTCTGGCCAGCCGGCTTCCCTGCTGCAGCGCACTGAGCCTTCCTTTGAGAATTCATGCAGTCTCGATCCCTGAAGTGCTCCCCAGGCCAGACAGCAGAAAGGGGCACTTTAGCGCACGTCTTCGTGGCCGAGACCGCTGGGGAATGCAGCCTCCAGCAATAACGAAACAAGCCAAACAGCTCAGTCCGGAGGAAGAGGAGCCGAATAAAAATAGAACCTAGCACATTTCTTTCAGAATTAAAGCTTAAGGTTTTTATTCTTCTTAACTGAGAAAGCAGAGTTTTCATACAAACCCAGATACAGACTGACCCATGTGGCATGTGTGCTTAGTCAGGCGGGCTTGGTGCCTGGTGTTTCATCGTGGCATCTGCGCACCTCGACTGGAAGGGGGGCTTTAAGGCTGGGCACGTGTCTGGCGCTGAACTCTGGGCCGGCCTCTTCCTGGTGCTGCCAGGCTGGCGGCCAAGTGCAGGCCCACCGGCTCTGGCTCGCTGCTCCACTGCGATAAGGCCCTGCTTTCTGAGATTAGGAGTTTTTGAGAGCCAGCCAGCCAGCCAGCCAGCCAGCCAGCCCCCTTGCGGCAAATGCCCTCCCCCAGGGGCTGGTGCACAGAACTTACAGTTCTGCGGGTATGGTTAGCAGGCGGGCACGGTTGGCAGGTGAGGCTGAAGCGCCCTCACAAAGAAGTTGCACGATGTTTGCCAACACAGTGGGCGGCATTCCTGCTCTGTGGCTCTTCCGTCTTCTGTGGACGGGCAGGCTGCACTCATCTTTCCGTCTCTCTTCCGGTTCCCCTGCCCCTGGCCCACCCGTGGATGGACAGAGCTGCTGCTTCTGCCTGTGGGGGGCGGGGGCGGGCCGAGCCTAGGGAAGCGCCTGACATCTCACCGTTAGGGGCAACCCGATGCACATCAGAGTCGCTTTTTCTGCCCAAACTCGCATAGCGTTTCATCCTCAGATGTCTTCTACGCACGGGGCCTTCCTTCTGCCCCTGAGCTTGAGCGTGGCCGAACACAGGGCGCTCCATCGCTCAGGGCTTTGCTAAACTATTCTGGGGGCGGCAGCGGGGAGGGGGGCGCCATGGAAAGGCACTCTGGAGGTTTTCTGGAAAACGCAGAGGGACGAGAATTGCACGTCTTCCTGCCATCCCGGCTGCGATCCCGGCTGGCGACCGCCTGCCTCGGCGGCCTCCCCAGCCAGAGCCACCGGCAGCGCGGCGACGGGCAGCAGGACAGGAGCGCGTGGAACCGGGGCTTGCGGGCCCTTTCCCTCGCCCTCGAGGCCGCTGGGCGCGGAGAAGCCCGCATGCAGCCTCCCCGCGCCCGCCCGCCCGCCCGGTGCGGCACTTACTCTGCGGCGTGGCCGGGGGCCAGCGAGCCCATGAAGGCGGCCGGGGCGCCCAGCAGGGCCAGGACCGTGCACGTGTTGGAGGCATTTCCCCCGCGCTGCCAGCGCTGCGACAGGCACCTGCAGGGGCGAGGAGGGCACACGGCCGGGCCGCCTCAGTCCCAGCCGCCCGGGAGGCCGGCGCGGGCCTCCGGGGCGCGGGCGAAGGGCCCTCGCGCCGCCGCCGCCGCCGCCGCCGCGCCCGCCAGGAAGGGCGCACCTGGTGTCCGAGTCCTCGGCCGGGTAGCGCTCCACCACGCTGATGATGTCCAGGCACACGAGGCCCACGCACAGGATGCGCCTCTCCCCCATGGGCTGCGCGCCGCGCGGCACCACGGCGGGGCCCCGCTCGGCCGGATGCGCCGCGCTGGATGCGACGCGCCCGGACGCGGCGAGCAGCTCCGCGGCCCAGTTCCGCCCGGCCGCCTCCCGCAGCAGGCACGGGCGCGCGCGCGCGCCCCCGCGCCTGCCCGCCCCGGTCGCGGCGGCGGCGACGCCCAGAGGCGGCCGCGCAGCCAATGGGGCGCTCGCGCGTCTCCGCGCCCCGCCGCGGCCCTCGCCCGCCCGCAGCGCCGGGTGTGGGGGGGGGCTCCGGGGCGGGAGCCTCGGGCCGGGCGCGGCGGAGCGGAACGTCTGCACCCCCTCAGGCCCGCTTGACTCCTGGAGCTGGAACTGCGGCGCCTCGCTCGCCTGCGGGATCGCCTCTGCCGGGAAAAAGGCGGGCGCGGGGGGGGGGGGGCGTCCCTGGGGAATCTCGTGGGCCTCTCAGCGACCACGGTTTCCTTCCGGATAGGCGGGCTGAGTCGGGGGTTGGAAGCCCCGCTGTGCCGCCGTTCGGCTCCCCCTTGGCCGGCCAGGTCCAGCAGGTGGTGCTGGGGGCCTGTGGCCCTGTGCCCCGAGCCCCCCGGGGTTCCTTATTATTCCCCATCCTTCTCCGCATCTACATGCAACCTCTGGGCGAGGTCACCTGCAGGTTGGGCTGAGGTGCCGCTGGTATGCTGGTGACACCCGGATCCACCTCTCTTCTGCATCTCATCCAGGCGAGGCCTGATGGTTCTGCAGCAGATCCTGGCTGGGGTCGCCGTCTGGATGAGAGTCCATGATGGGAAGCTCGATCCAGGCGAGACAGAGGTGCTGTTGATAGGTGGCTCCCTTGCTAGAGGGCTGGTGTTTGAGCAGTCCCGATGGGGCTGCACTCCCCCTAAAGGACGGGGTTTGGAGTTTGAGGGGGCTTTTGTACCCGCAATCGTCCCTGCGGCACCCGGGGGGCTCTGTAGCCAGAAGCACCTTCCATCAACTTCAGTTGATCTATCAACTTAGTTCCGATCTGGACAGACAGAATCTGAGAACAGTCGTCCAAGTCCTGCTAAACTCTTGGCTTGACTACCTGACAGTGCTTTACGTGGGGCTGCCCTTGACAATGCTCCGGAAGTTACAATTCATACAAAACGGAGCAGCACGGCTGCTTACAAGGACCGGCAGCCAAGATCACATCTCACCAGTCCTGCACAATCCTCACTGACTACCAGCAGTGCTCCAGCCCCCCTTCAGGATGCCTGTACCAGCTTATAAAGCCCTGGACAGCTTAGGACCTGAGGATCTGAAGGGACGCATCCACCCATCGACTCGAGGAAGAGCTTTTTCAGACGTGGCATCTCGCTTACGGAATTCACTCCCCAGAGAAGCGTGCCTGGTGCAATGCTGGGCATGTTTTGGCACCAGGCAAAAGCTTTTGTATTCACTCAGGATTTTAATGTTTAAGCGGCTGGGGACTTAGGGGCAGAGATTAGAGTCACCCCCCTTGAAGTCGAGGGGCTCCTCAGGGCATTGGACATTACAAAGGCGCCAGGCCCTGACGGGTTACACCCAAGAGTACTTAGAGAGTTGGCAGGGGTTCTCTCACGCCCGCTGGCCTCCATTTTTGAGGCCTCGTGGAGAACAGGTGAAGTTCCAGAGGACTGGAGGGTGGCATCGGTGGTCCCAATTTTCAAAAAGGGTAGTAGGAAGGACATGGGGAATTATAGACCGGTTAGCCTTACGTCCATTGTAGGAAAAACAATGGAAAGGCTCATAATAGAGATCTAGTGATGCTAGATGGGGAAGGGAGGCTGACAGCCACACAACACGGCTTCCGCAAAAACAGGTCCTGCCAGACAAACCTTGTGGAATTCTATGACAAGGTGTTGAGGTGGCTAGATGGAGGGGATGCAGTGGATGATGGTTTACCTGGATTTCAGCAAGGCCTTTGACAAAGTGCCCCATGATATCCTGGTGGAGAAACTGAGGAGTTTTGGGATACACCAAAGCACTGTCCGGTGGATTAGGGCATGGTTGACTGACCGAAAGCAGAAGGTAACCATTAGCGGGGAATCGTCGGGATGGCAGCCAGTGACAAGCGGTGTCCCCCAGGGCTCTCTCCTGGGGCCAATCATGTTTAATCTTTTCATTAACGACATGGAAGAAGGGGTGAACAGTCTGCTGATCAAATTTGCAGACGACACTAAAACTGGAGCAGTGGCCACAACTGAGGAGCAGATACACCAGATCCAAAAGGATCTGGGCAGACTATGGAAGTGGGCAGGAGACAACAGGATGGCGTTCAATGTGGATAAGTGCAAGGTCTTGCACTTGGGGCATAAGAATAGCTGTCATAAGTACAGGTTAGGTGACAAGTGGCTGGAGAGCAGCACTTGTGAAAGGGACCTCGGGGTGCTGGTTGACTGCAGGCTGAACATGAGCCAGCTGTGTGAGGCGGTGGTCAAGAGGGCGAATGCCACCCTTGGCTGCATAGCCAGAAGTGTGGCTTCTAGATCAAGAGAGGTATTACTACCACTCTACACGACTCTGGTGCGCCCGCAACTGGAGTATTGTGTGCAGTTTTGGGCCCCTCATTACAGAAAGGATATCGCCAGGTTGGAGTCAGTGCAGCGTAGGGCCACAAGGATGGTGGCTGGTTTGCAGGGGATGCCGTATGAGGCAAGACTGAGGGAACTGGGTCTCTTCAGCTTGGAGAAGAGGAGACTCAGTGGGGATATGTTGGAGACATACAGGTATGTGAGGGGACATCACATGGAGGTGGATAGAGGCCTGTTCTCCCCTGCAGAGGAAGGCAGGACGCGCTCCAATGGAGCAAAGCTCAGGGAGCCAAGGTTCAATTTGGATGCCAGGAAGCACTTCCTGACAGTTAGGACCCCGAGGGCGTGGAATGGGCTTCCACGGGATGTCCTTGAGGCCCCATCGGTGAGGGTGTTCAAAGACAGGCTGGACGTGCACATGGTGGGCATGTCATGAGCGGAGCCAGCTGGTGCTGGAGGTCAGACTAGATGGCCCGGGAGGCCCCTTCTGACTCGCTCTGTTTCTATGTTTCTATGTTTCTATTGAGGTTTTGTATTTATAAAATTTTAAATTACGTTGTAATTTGTTTTGTTTCATCTTACTTATTGTTTAATTGCTTGCTTATTGTTTGTTTTGTTAATCTGTTTGAATAGCTTGTATTATGTCTGCATTTTATTGTGTATAAACTGTGCAGAGCGCCAGTGTGGCCGAGTATACAAGTTCTGCAAAGAAGGACAGAAGCAAAGAAACGGTGCGTCGCAGCCTCCATGACCAGCAGGATCCGCACTGCAGAAGTCTTTCGGGAGGGGGGTCGCTGCTGCTCTGTTTTGCTGCCTGCAACCGCTTCCAGCAGCCGGGCGCTTTCCTTGTAGGCGTGCCTGCGTTCTGCGCCGGGCCCAGTGGCAGAGTTCTGCCGGAAATTGCCCTGCTGAAGGCTTCCTGGGGCCGCGTGCGGCTCGTTCCAGTCCCCGAAGCAGCCGGCTGTGAGGAGGGTTGGGGCACCTGGCTGACGGCTGCTGCAGCGCTTCACCTTCATCAAGCGGCTGCCCCCGCGTGGGCTACAGTTGCCCAAGTCTGAAACAGGCTGCCTCGAGCCCACTGAGCCACTCTTGGCTACCTCCTTTGCTGAGAATCAGCTGGGGCAGCAACCCAGGCTGGCTGCCCCCCTTGGAGCCGCTTCCGGCTTGGCTGCATCTTTCTTCGGCTGCGGTGCCCAGAACTGGACACGAGACTCCAGAAGAGGCCTAACGGGGTTAGCCACAAGAGGAACCTCCGCAGGAAATGGGCACTGGGGCAAATAGACAAAAGGGTGTACCGGGAGGAGGAGGCCCGTTGCAGAAGGATTCTTTGCAAGGCTGATGACGAGCTGAGACTTGCCAAGAATATCAAGAGCAACAGAAGGGGCTTCTTTCAGCATGTAAATAGGAAGAGCAAGGGGAGGCAAGTGGTGGGACCCCTAAATGAGGAGGAAGGAGATCCAGTGACTGATATGAGGGAACAGGCACAGATGCTAAAGACTATTTTGCCTCTGTGTTCTCCCCAAAGCAGGACGGGGGATATCCGTATAGGAGATTGGATGAGGCTGGGGACTTAGGGGCATGGATTAGAGTCACCCCCTTTGAAGTCGAGGGCTCCTCAGGGCATTGGACATTACAAAGGTGCCAGGCCCTGACGGGTTACACCCGAGAGTACTTAGAGAGTTGGCAGGGGTTCTCTCACGCCCGCTGGCCTCCATTTTTGAGGCCTCGTGGAGAACGGGTGAAGTTCCAGAGGACTGGAGGGTGGCATCGGTGGTCCCAATTTTCAAAAAGGGTAGTAGGAAGGACATGGGGAATTATAGACCTGTTAGCCTCACATCCATTGTAGGAAAA
The DNA here is from genome assembly GCA_023646645.1 of Varanus salvator macromaculatus. Lineage (NCBI taxonomy): Eukaryota > Metazoa > Chordata > Lepidosauria > Squamata > Varanidae > Varanus > Varanus salvator. The sequence goes on along the minus strand of JAIXND010000765.1, from coordinate 105,174,262 downwards.
ACAATGGAAAGGTTCATAATAGAGAGATCTAGTGATGCTAGATAGGGAAGGGAGGCTGACAGCCACACAACACGGCTTCGCAAAAACAGGTCCTACCAGACAAACCTTGTGGAATTCTATGACAAGGTTTCAAGATGGCTAGATGGAGGGGATGCAGTGGATGTGGTATACCTGGATTTCAGCAAGGCCTTTGAAAAAGTGCCCCATGATATCCTGGTGGAGAAACTGGGGAGTTTTGGGATACACCAAAGCACTGTCCGGTGGATTAGGGCATGGTTGACTGACCGAAAGCAGAATGTAACCATTAGCGGAGAATCATTGGAATGGCAGCCTGGGTCCCCCAGGGCTCTGTCCTGGGGCCAATCATGTTTAATCTTTTCATCAATGACATGGAAGAAGGGGTGAACAGTCTGCTGATCAAATTTGCAGACGACACTAAAACTGGGGCAGTGGCCACAACTGAGGAGCAGGTACTCCAGATCCAAAAGGATCTGGACAGACTATGGTAGAGGGCAGGAGACAACAGGGTGGCGTTCAATGTGGAGAAGTGCAAGGTCTTGCACTTGGGGCATAGGAATGGGGGTCATAAGAACAGGTTAGGGGACAAGTGGATGGAGAGCAGCACTTGTGAATGGGAACTCGGGGTGCCGGTCGACTGCGGGCTGAACATGAGCCAGCTGTATGATGCGGTGGTCAAGAGGGCGAACGCCACCCTTGGTTGCATAGCCAGAAGTGTGGCTTCTAGATCGAGAGAGGTATCACTACCACTCTATACAACTCTGGTGTGCCTGCAACTGGAGAATTGTGCTCAGTTTTGGGCCCCTCATTACAGAAAGGATATAGCCAGGTTGGAGCCAGTGCAGCGTAGGGCCACAAAGTTGGTGGTTGGTTTGCAGTGGATGCCGTATGAGGCGAGACTAAGGGAACTGGTTCTCTTCAGCCCGGAGAAGAGGAGACTCAGAGGGGACCTGTTGGTGACATACAGGTATGTGAGGGGGTGTCACATGGAGATGGGGAGAGGCCTGTTCTCCCCTGCAGAGGAAGGCAGGACGCGCTCCAACGGAGCAAAACTCAGGGAACCGAGGTTCCATTTAGATTCAAGGAAGCTCTTCCTGACAGTTAGGACCCTGAGGGTGTGGAATGGGCTTCCCCGAGAGGTGGTTGAGGCCATTGGTGAGGGTGTCCAAGGATAGGCTGGACATGCACATGGTGGCCATTTCGTGAGTAGAGCCAGCTGGAGCCGGGGGTCAGACTAGATGGCCCGGGAGACCCCTTCTGACTTGCTCTGTTTCTATGTTTCTAACCAGGGCTCAGTGAAAGAGAACTGGAAATGATTTGGAAATGATGCTTTTGCCAATGCATCCCAAAATAGCACTGGCCTTTCTTGCTGCTGCATCACGTTACTGGCTCATCTTTAGCCTGTTGTCTACAATTACTCCAAAGTCTTTTTCCTTTTCAGGTCTGCTGAGCCAGGTGTTTCCCATCTTGTGCCAATGCATTTTTCCTGGGTGGAGGACTTGGCATTTGTCCCGACTGATCTGCCTTCTGTTGTTTTCAGCCCAGTGTTCAAGTTTACAAGGAGTGCCCTGGATCTTCATTCTGTCTCCCGCAGTGTTCACCATTCAGTTCAGTTTTGCATCATCTGCAAATGCCATCATTGTTTCTTGTACTCCCTCAGCTAAATCATGAATAAAGATGTTGAACAGCACTGGGCCCCAGACTGAGCCCAGCGGCATCCCACTGATGAGCTCTCTCCAGTTTGAGAAGGTGTCCTTGAATAGCACCATTTGAGTCCAATTTAGCAGCCAATTTCCCTTCTGCCCAACAGACTCCCTGCCTGAGCTGACGGAGATCGTCTCGGACCTGGTGTTGAAGACCCCCAGGATGTTGGTCCTGGGGGACTTCAATCTCCATGCCGAGACTGATCTTTCCGGGGCGGCTCAGGACTTCATGGCTGCCATGATGGCCATGGGGCTGTCTCAACAAGTCTCTGGCCCAACCCATGAACGTGGACACACTCTGGACCTGGTTTTCTCGATGGGGCGGGAAGAGGGTGGTCTGAGGGTGAGAGATTTGAGTTTGACACCCTTGTCATGGTCGGATCACTTCCTCATAAGGTTTGAGCTCGAGAGCGGCCTCTCCCTCTGCAAGGGTGCGGACCCGATTGTGTGGGTCCACTCTCGGAGCAGGATGGATCCCGAAGGATTCCTGAATGCTCTGGGGGATTTTCCGACTGACAGGGCTGGTAATCCTGTTGATGCCCTGGTAGAATTGTGGAATGAGGAGATGACCAGGGCTATCGACACGATTGCTCCCAAGCGTCCTTTTCCGTCTAGCCGAGCCCGTTCATCTCCGTGGTATACGATCGAATTACGGGCGATGAAGCAGGCTGGGAGATGACTAGAGGACAGGTGGAGGAGATCACGACAGGTATCTGACCGAACACATTTGTGTGCGCATTATTGTGCCTATGCTGTGGCGGTGAGGATGGCGAAGAAGAAATTCTTCTCCGTTTCCATTGCCTCCTCGCAATGCCATCCGGCGGAGCTCTTCCGAGTGGTTCAGGGCCTTGTACATCCTGGCCCAAGGAAAGATCTGGTGCCGCCCTTGGAAGCCCGCTGTGACGAGTTTGCCAAGCATTTTCAGGAGAAAATCATTCAGATACGCTGCGAGCTTGACTCCACTTTGGAAGCAGATTCTACTGTGGAGTTGCCTTCGACGCCGTCTGGTCCATGCTTAATGGATGAATTTCAGTTGCTGCGGCCTGATGATGTGGACAAGGTGCTTGGACGAGTACGCCCTACCACTTGCTTGCTAGACCCATGCCCTTCCTGGCTACTAAAGACAGCCAAGGACGGGATCGGACCCTGGATCCGGGAGGTGGTCAATGCCTCTTTGAGAGACGGCCGGGTGCCTGCACTCCTAAAGGAGGCGGTAGTCCGGCCAGTCCTAAAGAAGGCATCCCTGGATCCAGAGGTGGCCACCAATTATAGACCGGTGGCCAACATCCTGTTTTTGGGCAAGGTACTAGAGCGGGTGGTGGCGGGACAACTCCAAGCACTCTTGGAAGAGACGGATTATCTGGACCCATTTCAGTCCGGTTTCAGACCCGGGTACGGCACTGAATCCGCCTTGGTTGCCCTGTACGAGGACCTGTGCAGGGAGAGAGACGGGGAGTGCATCCCTGTTGGTTCTCCTGGACCTCTCAGCGGCTTTCGATACCATCGACCATGGTATCCTTCTGGAGAGGCTGTCGGGATTGGGAGTTGGAGGCACTGCTTGGCAGTGGTTCCGCTCCTATCTCAACAGCTGATTTCAGAAGGTGGTGCTGGGGGACTATGGCTCTGTGCCATGGCAGCTATGCCATGGGGTACCGCAGGGGTCCATTTTGTCCCCCTTGCTATTTAACATCTACATGAAACCGCTGGGAGAGGTCATCAGGAGGTGTGGGCTGTGGAAGCATCAGTATGCTGATGATACCCAGCTCTACCTCTCATTCTCTACCGATCCAGGTGAGACGGTGGCTGTGCTGAACCGGTGCCTGGCGGAGGTAATGGGCTGGATGAGGGCCAATAAACTGAAGCTCAGTCCAGACAAGATGTTGGTCCTGTTGGTGGGCAGTTTGGGTCTTGGAGCGGGGGCCTTGGGCCTTGTCCTGGATGGGGTTGCACTCCTCTAAAGGACAAGGTCCACAGCCTGGGGGTACTCCTCGATCCGGAGCTGTCGTTACAGGCCCAGGTGACGGCAGCGGCGAGGAGTGCTTTCCTACAGCTTTGGCTGGTACATTAGCTGCGTCCCTTCCTGGACTACGACTGCCTGGCGACAGTGACACACGCGCTGGTGACTTCTCGACTAGATTTCTGCAATGCCCTCTACGTGGGGCTGCCTTGAAGACGGTCCGGATACTTCAGTTGGTGCAAAATATTGCTGCCAGGTTGCTGACGGGGGCTGGGCGTTATTCTCACATAACCCCAGTCCTCCGTCAGCTTCACTGGCTACCAATTGAAGTCTGGGCCCAATTCAAGGTACTGGTATTGACCTATAAAGCCCTAAACGGCTTGGGACCTGGATACCTAATGGACCGCTTGCGCCCTTACATGCCCTCCCGCCCCCTAAGATCTGCAACGGCAGCCCTTCTCCGGGAGCCCTCGGTGAGGGAGATCAAGTGGGTGAGCACCCGGAGGAGGGCTTTTTCGGCGGTGGCGCCCCAACTATGGAATGCGCTCCCTGGAGAAGTTCGCCTGGCGCCGTCGTTATCTGTTTTTTGGCGCCAGGTGAAGACCTTTTTATTTAAGTCGTATTTTGTTAGTTGTTTATTTGGCTTATGGTTTTGTTCTGTATTTATGTGTTTATGTCTTGTTAGTTGATGGTTTGTTTATTTAAAGTTAATTTAGGTTTATTAATTTTGTTGTTTGGGTTTAGTTGATGGTTTGTTTATTTAAAGTTAATTTAGGTTTATTAATTTTGTTGTTTGGGTTTATTGTTTATGATTGTATTTTAGGTTGGCCGAGATGCACCAGGAGGGGGGAGGTTAAATAGTTAGAATTTTAAATGTTATGACTGTTTTTATATTGTTGTAAGCCGCCCCGAGACTTTGTTGCGATGGGGCGGCATATAAATGTTTTAATAAATAAATAATTTTTTGATCCACCTAATAGTTTTTATATCTAGTCAAGTTTTTGCTAATTTACATATCTGAATGCTCTCCATGGGGCTTCTAAGTTCCTCTTCTTGTATTCCTGTGCAGCATGGGATGGACTTCCATGGAGGTGGTTGAGGCCCCATTGGTGCGGGTGTTCAAGGATAGGCCGGACATGCACACGGTGGGCATGTCATGAGCGGAGCCAGCTGGAGCCAGGGTCAGACTAGATGGCCCGGGAGGCCCCTTCTGCCTTGCTCTGTTTCTATGTTTCTCTATGTGTCTCTTACATACAGGGCGACTCCACCTCCCTTTTTGTCCCTTCTGTTTTTCTTGAGTAGGTTAATTTAATTTATTTATTTAAAACATTTCTAAGCCACCCTCATTGCAACAAAGCCTTGGGGGGGGGGGCTTACAACATGAAGATAAAATTACAATATAATATATAATACATTTAAAACTGGCCCATCTCGAATTACAAACTAAAACACTATAAATACAATAATAAAAAATTAACACAATAAATTAAATAAATTAACAATTAAAATAACTTTTAAATAAAAAGGTCTTTGCCTGGCGGCGAAAAACAAATAATGATGGCGCCAGGCGGACCTCTCTCAGGTTGTCTCCATCAGTTGTGGAGTTCCAGCCGTGTAGGACATCTCAACAGTTTTACAGTTTTCCTAAAAGATCATAATGCTCTTGTGTGCTGTGAGCACAGCTTGGTGTGTTTGCTTCCTGTACTCTGGGCATCGGTGTACAGGCGGTGAAGGTCATCTTTGTCGTGTCCTAGTTTTCTTCTGATGTGTTTTCGGAAACTGATCTTAGGCCCTGCTTGAGTTTTCTTCTGGTTGAAATATGTACGTCTTGTTCAGGTGAAGGAATCCCATGCTGCACATTTAGACGAAAGAGGAACCTCCATAGGAAATGGGTACTGGGGGAAATAGACAAAAGGGTATACCGGGAGGAGGAGGCCCGTTGCAGAAGGATTCTTCGCAAGGCTAAGGCTGATTATGAGCTGAGACTTGCCAAGAATATCAAGAGCAACAAAAAGGGCTTCTTCCAGCATGTAAATAGGAAAAGGAAGGGGAGACAAGTGGTGGGACCACTAAATAAGGAGGAAGGAGATCCAGTGACTGACATGAGGGAACAGGCACAGATGCTAAATGACTATTTTGCCTCTGTGTTCTCCCCAAAGCAGGACGGGGGATATCCGTATAGGAGATTGGATGAGGCTGGGGACTTAGGGGCAGAGATTAGAGTCACCCCCCTTGAAGTCGAGGGGCTCCTCAGGGCATTGGACATTACAAAGGCGCCAGGCCCTGACGGGTTACACCCGAGAGTACTTAGAGAGTTGGCAGGGGTTCTCTCACGCCCGCTGGCCTCCATTTTTGAGGCCTCGTGGAGAACGGGTGAAGTTCCAGAGGACTGGAGGGTGGCATCGGTGGTCCCAATTTTCAAAAAGGGTAGTAGGAAGGACATGGGGAATTATAGACCGGTTAGCCTTACGTCCATTGTAGGAAAAACAATGGAAAGGCTCATAATAGAGAGAGATCTAGTGATGCTAGATAGGGAAGGGAGGCTGACAGCCACACAACACGGCTTCCGCAGAAACAGGTCCTGCCAGACAAACCTTGTGGAATTCTATGACAAGGTTTCAAGATGGCTAGATGGAGGGGATGCAGTGGATGTGGTATACCTGGATTTCAGCAAGGCCTTTGACAAAGTGCCCCATGATATCCTGGTGGAGAAACTGAGGAGTTTTGGGATACACCAAAGCACTGTCCGGTGGATTAGGGCATGGCTGACTGACCGAAAGCAGAAGGTAACCATTAGCGGGGAATCGTCGGGATGGCAGCCAGTGACAAGCGGTGTCCCCCAGGGCTCTGTCCTGGGGCCGATCCTGTTTAATCTTTTCATTAACGACATGGAAGAAGGGGTGAACAGTCTGCTGATCAAATTCGCAGACGACACTAAAACTGGAGCAGTGGCCACAACTGAGAAGCAGGTACTCCAGATCCAAAAGGATCTGGACAGACTATGGAAGTGGGCAGGAGACAACAGGATGGCGTTCAATGTGGAGAAGTGCAAGGTCTTGCACTTGGGGCATAGGAATAGCTGTCATAAGTACAGGTTAGGGGACAAGTGGCTGGAGAGCAGCACTTGTGAAAGGGACCTCGGGGTACTGGTTGACCGCAGGCTAAACATGAGTCAGCAGTGTGATGCGGTGGTCAAGAGGGCGAATGCCACCCTGGTTGCATAGCCAGAAGTGTGGCTTCTAGATCAAGAGAGGTATTACTTCCACTCTACATGACTCTGGTGCGCCCGCAACTGGAGTATTGTGTTCAGTTTTGGGCCCCTCATTACAGAAAGGATATAGCCAGGTTGGAGTCAGTGCAGCGTAGGGCCACAAGGATGGTGGCTGGTTTGCAGGGGATGGGGTATGAGGCAAGACTGAGGGAACTGGGTCTCTTCAGCCTGGAGAAGAGGAGACTCAGAGGGGATATGTTGGCAACATACAGGTATGTGAGGGGGGTGTCACATGGAGATGGGGAGAGGCCTGTTCTCCCCTGCAGAGGAAGGCAGGACGCGCTCCAATGGAGCAAAGCTCAGGGAGCCAAGGTTCAATTTGGATGCCAGGAAGCACTTCCTGACAGTTAGGACCCCGAGGGCGTGGAATGGGCTTCCACGGAGAGGTCGTTGAGGCCCCATCGGTGAGGGTGTTCAAAGATAGGCTGGACATGCACATGGTGGGCATGTCATGAGCGGAGCCGGCTGGTGCCGGAGGTCAGACTAGATGGCCCAGGAGGTCCCTTCTGACTCGCTCTGTTTCTATGTTTCTATGTTTCTATGTTTCTATGTTTCCCTCCCCTGCACGTTTCAGTCTAAAGCCCTCCTGATGAATTTTTTCACGTCGGGGCCAAACCTGTGCTTTCCGCTCTTTGTGAGGTCCAGCCCATCATCTGCCCATAGTCTACCTTCCAGGTGCTGCAGCTTGTGGTCCCAGAATCTAAACCTCTTTTTACATCTCCACCCTCAGCCAGTCATTCACTTCAAGGATTTTCTTGTCATATCAGTTTGTTTGTTTGTTTGTTTGTTTTCCGATTTATCTCCTGCCTTTTCCCTACAAAGAGCTCAAGGCAGCTTATGTCCTCCTCCTCCTCCATCTGATCCCCACAACAACAACCCTGTGAGGTAGGCTGGGCTGAGAGGCTGTGACTGGCCCAAAGTCAGCCAGTTGGCTCCATGGCTGAGCGGGGACTCGAACCCGGATCACCTGAGTCCCAGTCCCATGCTCTTAACCACCACACCACACTGGCTCTCACAGTTCTTCTTCCACCTACTGGTAGGATCCAGGAGAAGACTATCTAGGCCCCCGTGTTTTTTATTTTCCTGCCTGGAGCTTCCAAGTTTGACATTATTTCATCAAAGCTTCTCCTGGCAGTGTTGTTGGTTCTCACGTGGGTGAGCAGGAAGGGGTGTTTGTCAGTGGGTTGTGTTAGATGCAGGAGCTGATTGCTTATACCATGAATCTTGGCTGCAGGGAGAAAAGCGAGCAATTCTATGGCTCATCACAACACACCTATTTTTCCACCTTGCACAGCAGAGAATCTCCCGCAATTATCACTCTTCCTCATTTCCTGTTGCAAACGTTGATATCTTTTTCCTTACTAGATTGACCTTTTGTCTCTATTTCAGAGTTTCTCAGTGTGGCTGCTGAATCAGACTCCAAGAGTGCTCATCAACAGCACCATCTCCAACTGGATGGCGGTAACGAGTGGGGTGCCACCGGTTCAGTCCTGGGCCCAGTGCTCTCCAACATCTTTATTAATGCTTTGGGTGAGGAAATGAATGAGAATCAGACTTGCAGACAATACAAAACAGGGTGGAGCAGCAAACACCCTGATAGACAGAGTGAAGATCCAGGGCGATCTTAGAAACATAGAAACAGACCGAGTCGGAAGGGGCCTCCCGGGCCATCGGGTCCGCACCTCATGTCATCCCCAGCACATGGTTTGTCCAACCTTTTCTTAAAAATGCTCACTGATGGGCCCTCAACCATGTTTCTTGGAAGCCCACTCCATAACCCCAGAGGGTGTGGAGTGGGCTCTCAAGGGGTTCTACCCAAGGGGTCCTAACCTGAAGCCTGGTTCCCTGAGCTTTGTCCCACTGGCATGCATCCTGTTCTCCACTACAGGGGAGAAAAGGTCTCTACCCACCTCCATGTGACACCCCCTCACATACCTGTATGTTGCCAACAGATCCCCTCTGAGTCTCCCCTTCTCCAGGCTGAAGAGGCCCAGTTCCCTCAGTCTCGCCTCATATGGCATCCCCTGCAAACCGGCCACCAACCTTGTGGCCCTTCGCTGCACTGACTCCAACCTGGCTATATCCTTCCTGTAATGAGGGGCCCAAAACTGAGCACAATACTCCAGTTGTGGGTGCACCAGAGTCGTAGAGAGTGGAAGTAATACCTCTCTCAATCTATGTGGGAAGTGTAAAGTCTGTATCTTTTAAAATATGAGTGAAGGATTGTTCTTTCTTAAGGAGTGTAGAATCTGTATCTTTTAGAATGAATAAAGGCTTGTTCTCATTGTCTCATTCTCCCCACAAGATTTAAGAAACATTTTGGTGTCAAGTAAGAATTTTCAAGGCCACTTCGACCTGTTGACCTCTTAGAAGGTACTGCGCACACTTAATAAGTTTATGAATAGTAAATGACACACCTCTCATAGATAATAGGCTCATTAGCATAAACATGGAATGAATGAGCAGGAGGGGGGAACATATTAAGAGTAGTATGAGATAGGGGGATGGGGAAGATTGTGACTTCTTAGTAACCAGCCAATGGCGAAGCGGGGATAGTGTTGAGCATCGGGGAAAGGAACGTATAAAGTCCTTGTGAACAGTCAAAGATGGCGCTTTGTTTCTCAGACTACTGAGGCCCTGAGCCAGCCTTTGCAAATGCTTTTTGTATGGAATAAACTGCTTGTACTCACTCGAATCCTGTCTCAAGGAGTTTTAAATCTCACAATCTAGAAGCCACACTTCTGGCTATGCGACCAAGGGTGGCGTTCGCCCTCTTGACCACTGCATCACACGGCTGGCTCATGTTCAGCCTGCGGTCAACCAGCACCCCAAGGTCCCTTTCACAAGTGCTGCTCTCCAGCCACTTGCCCCCCATCCTGTACCTGTGACACCTCTTCCTGTGTCCCAAGTGCAAGACCTTGCCCTTATCCGCACTGAATGCCACCCTGTTGTCCCTTGCTCACTTCCACGTCCTGTCCAGACCCTTCTCCACATCCTGGATCACCTGATCCTCACTTGTGGCCCCTGACCCCACGTGGGTATCCCCCTCGCGTTTAGTCGGCAGACTGGTCGTCCGAGCACTGTCATGTTCTAAGGATAAAGCAGCAGGACCGGCCGGGACGGCTGTGTGCTGCCCGCCTGCCTTCCACCGCCCCGCTGGGGTTTGCTTCTCGGCCTCCCGCCTCAGGGCCTCCTCCAGGAACATCTGGAGGCTGAGGAGTTTGCGAAGGGAGGGCCGTGCCACTCCTGCAGCCCGGCTCCCCTCCCGACTCACACGCATGCAGGGGAAGGGCGCACTCGGGCCCTTCCCGCAGCATCACTCAAGCTCTGCGGCAGCTGGAGGGGCCCTGGTGGAGCGCAGCTGGCTGCTCCGAGGCTGCCCGTGACAGTGGCTGTGCAGATCAAGCTGCTGCTCCCTCTCCCTCCTGGGCCGCCATGAGTCGCCTGTTCCTTCCCTGGCTCCCAGCAGGGTGTCTCAGCCCTTTCCAGGGGGCACCTTCCCATTCTTGCCCCTCGCCCCAGGCCACAGGGGCCCTCTGTCAAAGCTGAGACTTTGGAGCACGTAGAGGTGGGGATCACACAGAGGCAGCCCACACCTCAGGAGTCCAAGGGGCAGGGCAGCTGCACCCCTTTGCATGGGTGCCTGCCTCTGGCAAGGCCAGGGTCAGGGCTCAGCCTCCTTCCCTGAAGCAGAGTGGGGGGGGGGCACTGCTGGCTTCTTGCAGGAGTCTTCCGCACGGGGGGGGGGGGGAGGAGGATAGCACAGCTGCCGGATTAATGTGTAACTGACCCCAGCAGGGAGTGGCCGGCACAAGCAGGGCACAGGCCCTGCGCGGCTTCCGGGGAGCCTGGCATGGAGCCTGCGCAGGGCAGGTCTGTCCAAGGTGGAGGGGGGAGCGGGTGGCCCCGCTTTGGGCAGTGGCAGGGCCGGGGCAGGAGGGCCGGCAGAGAGGGGCACGCGGTGGGGATCTTCCTCCAGTGGGGAGCGGTGCCGGGGCCCCTGTGGCTTTGCGCGAGCATCAGGGCATCCCTTAGGATGGGGCCGCCCGTGCTCCGACCGAGGTGAAGCTTGGACGGGACCCTTCCGGAGGGCGAGCCCCGAGCTGGGCTCCTCGAAGCAGAAGGAAGGGCGGCTCAGAGCATGAGCAGAGTCCGTGCCTTGGCCAGCGAGCCGCGCTCCTGAGCCGGGGACCAGGCCCGGCCTGGGCCCTTCCGTCCGGGCGCTTGCGGGGCGCGGGGCCTCCCGCCCGGGCGCGCGCTTGCACGCCGGTCTGCTGCAGATCCCGACCATGCGCGCGCGCGCCGAAGTGGCCGCGCAGCAGCCCCGGCCCGGGCCGCACATCTGCGGAGCCCCGGCCGCGCTGCCAGCCAGGGCCGGCACAGCGAACGCAAGCCGGCTGGAGCGGGAGGAGGGCGCGATCCGCGGCGGCGGCCTTGCTCGGGCGAGGCCCTCCCGGAGCAGCCGGCGGCCGCGGGCAGCAGGAGGCGCCGGCCGCAGCGGCAGCGGGTCAGCGCTCCGTCGGTCCTTCCCAGGGCCTGGGCCAGAGCGCGCCCGCGCCCGCCGGCCGGGGCGGGAGCCGGCCGCGGAGCCGGACGGGACGGGAGGCGGCCGCGGAGCCGGGCGGGACGGGAGGCGGCGGTTCGTCCTCCGGCGCCTCCTGGCCCCAGACTCGCCTCGGGCGCGGCTGTGTGCGCGCCCCTCTGCCGCTCGCCAGCGAGGTGCCCCGGCCCAGGGCTCGCCTTCCCGGGCTGCCTCAGGAGCTGCGCCCAGGCTCGGCCGGAGGTGGGGCGCAGGGCGGCGAGCGGGCTGCCTCGCTGCGACACCCGCCCGGCGTGGGAAGCCTGCGCGGGCGCCCGCGGCGGGCGGGCTGGCCCGGGGCAGGGCCGCCCGCCAGCAGCTCCCGAGGCGGGGCGCGGATTTGGCCGCCGCCCGCGTCTTGCGGAGCGCCGCGTCCAGGCGCCCGAGACACGCGCGCCCCTGCCCGGGGGACTGTCCGGCGAGGTCTCCGCGGCCGAGGTTGCCCGCCTCCGAAAGAGGCGCGCCACTCGCGCGTTGGCTTCTCCCCGCTTAACGCTGCCCCCGCCCGCCGCAGGCTCCTACTGCGGGCAGAGTCGGGGTCCCGCGCGCACCGGCCGGCCCGTCGGTCTCGGCCCCCGGCCAGCGCCCCCGGACGGAGCCTCAGCCCGGCCCCGGTCGATGGCCCGCCGGCTTCGGCTCTTCCGTGGCCACCCGCCCCCACCGCGCCGCCCCTGCCGAAATCTGCGCGCGGCGGCGAGGCTGCGGGCCGGCCGGTTGCCTAGTAACGCCTCGGCATCCTCTCTGCGCCGAGCGCGCAGGGCAGGCGGGCAGGGCTGGTGGCGGCGGCGGCGGCAGCCTTGCCCGAGCCTCGGCGAGGCGGCGGCACGCCCCCCCCCCCTCCCCCGCCCCACCCCCGGCGCCGGGGTGACTCACTGCCTCCCCGCAGCAGCCCCCCACTCGGCAGCGCGAGCGGCGGCCAGAGCGCAGGCGAGGCGCCATCGGAGCGGGCGACAGGTGCCGCCGGGCGGGCGGGGTGGCGGGGGCGCCGTCGAGGAAGGGCTCCGGGGCTCGCGGGCGGGGGGCGGCGGGGCGCGGCGGGCTCGGGGCTGGGCGGACGCGCCAGGCACCCGTGCGCCGGACGGCCGCCGAGGCTCCTCCGGACGTCTCCCCGCGATCTTCCCGCGCAGAGCCGCCACGAACTCTGCTGCCGCGCCCCGACGCGCGCGTCGAGCTGCCCAGGCCGGCCATGGACCCGCGGCTGCGCGAGCTGCGTCTCCAGGAGGAGAAGGACTTTCTGGAGAGCGTCGCGCTGCCCCAGCCAGGTAAGGGGGCGCTCCCGCCGGGACTTCTGGGGCCGGGCTGCGACCCAGAAAAGAGGCCCCGGCCGGAGCCGTAGGGACGCGGCTTGGCCAGAAGGAAGGGCCGTGTCGCGCCTTCCTCGCGAAGAAGCCCACAGGGTGCCCGAGCCCTTCCGTGGAGTGACACGGAGCAGCAGCCGCAGGCCCTCGAATGCGCAAGAGAACTTCCCAGCGACCACCTGTGTGAGTCATTGCGAGGGCGCCGCAAGGCCGGTGCCTCCTCCACTCGCCATCAGAGGAAATTGCCGGAGGCTGCGCTGCCCGGATCCCTTCGCCGAATTTCGCCAGCTTTTCAGGCTGGGCATCCCGTGGCGTTTGCTGGCTGCTGCTCCACCCCGCTGCGCGCCCGGCGCCCCCCCTCCCCTGGGGCTCTTCTGCCAGGCCTATGTAGCCACCGCGGGTACTCCCCCCACTGGCTTTGGCCGGGCACCGAGGAGAATTCCGCAGGTGCTCTTGGAAGCCCTCGTCTTTCCCGTTGCCCTGGCAGCCCTCCCCAAACCGGTGCCACGGCCGGGGCACCCTCCCCATCTGCCAGGGCGCTGCAGCCGAATGCACCTCTGGAGCACTGGCTCCGGCAGAGCCGCCCTCGCCATGCCGTGTGGGGAGAGCAGCTGGCGGCCCCACCACAGGCTGCCATGCCTGGAACAGCCGCACTCGCCCCACCGCCCCCGCTACTGCCACGGCCAGCCTTGCCCCACTGGGCCGGGCATCTGCTTGGAAGAGGGGTGCTGCGGCCCCGCTCAGGCTGGATCTGCTGCTCCAGGCACCCCACTTGACTCCACTGGTTTTAGGATTTCAGCATTGGACACACAGCCTCCCTCCCCCGCCACTGCCACCCTTTTAGTCACGCGGCAGCTCTGTGGGGCAGGCCGGACGGAGAGACACGCGTCCCCCGGTCCTTGTCCAGTGTGCCATCTAGCTGCTCCTCCAGAGGGCATGGAAAACTGCCCCGCTGGCTTCCGTGGCAAGAACAGCCACATCCAGCCTGAAAAGGTTGTGGCAAGTCTGTTGGGAGCCATGCGCTCCTCCGAGCGAGCAAGCAGGAGGCTGGCATGATCCGTGGGCAAGGGAGGGAGGCTGCAGAGGCCAGGCGAGACCCTCTCCCCCCCCCCCTCCTTCTCTCTGCAGCTGGGAGTCCGGAGAAGGCTGGAAGGCCTGCTGGTGAGAGCACCCAGCATCCCTCCCCAGTGGAGGAAGCCAGGACAGGCTGGAGGGGCCAGGCCATCGTCCCAGAGCCTCTCTGTGTCGGAGGAGACTGGCAGGTGCCATGCATCCCCAAGTCCTCCAGGTAACTTGATCTCACCTGGCCAGGTGCTGGGGAGCCTCACCAGGGGGGGCAAGGAGGTGGCGATGCTGGTGTGGCTTGACAGAGGGCAGGTGGCAGGCAGGTGGGGTGGGAGACGGATGCAAAGGCGGCCCCACCTGGCACCTTTCCTCCCTTGCCCCAGGGATGCCACCCTAATCCTGGACGCGGTGAGGCGCAACGAGTTCCTGCGGTGTTTGGGCGACGGGCAGAGCCAGACGCTGGTGGAGAGCTTCACCCCAGAGCAGCGCCAGCCCGGAGAGGCCGTCGTGGCCGAGGGCGAGGAGGGGCACACCATGTACATCGTGGCTGGTGAGAGCCGGCAGGGTGTGGAGCCGGGGCCCCCCGAGGGCCGCGAGAGGGCCTGCCTGCCGCCCGCAACAGAGTGCCTTGCTGCTGGGGGGGTGACGCAGCCCGTCCCTCCACTCGTCCTCTGGGGCCCCAGCCAGGCAGGGGCCTCCTCCCTCCTGCGATGCCATTGACCCCCACCGGAGGCCTCGGCCGGGCTCCTTGCAAGTGGGGTGCAGAGACTTTTCCTCTGCCTGCCCAGGGACTCTTGTCCCTCGTGGCGCTGCATACGCACAACCTAAATCTCCATGCTATTTCACAGGAGAGAAAGGGGTGAGGAGGTGCGTAACTTGGCCAGACCTCCCTGGGAAAGACTTCCTGTGGTAGGTCCTGCCTTCCAGGGACAGGAGCAAGCCCCCCAGCCCTTGCCCCACCTCCTGGGCCGGCCTGCCTGGTGCTGCTGCAGCTCCTTCCGGTGGGGATGGCGGTCCCCGCACGGGCGCCTGGCCACTGCTCTGCCTTTCCAAGCCACCTTCCGCCACATGCGCTCCAGGAGCTCATGGGGCTGAGAGCTGCGCTGTGGCAGGCCAGCTTGGTGGGGAACGTTTGGTGGAAACGCCTGTTGCTGGCCTTTTGGGGATGGGGGCACAAGAAGGAGGGGAACCCTCCTCCAGAAAGCGCCTTCTGAGAGCTTGGCTCTGTCCTCTGCCGAGGATGAGTCGGCTGGGAGGGCACTGGCCGCTTTCCCTTTCCCTTTCTGGAAAAGCCCAGGCAGACGTGGCCACAGTCGATGGGGAGGGGCTGCTTCCCCCCCCGTACTCCGCCTGGGCAGGCCCCTGGCTGGTCTCGGTGGGCTGGAGGGCTGCACACACAGCTGGAGGGGGCGCAGGAGGGCAAGTCAGAGCAGGGAGGGCCGCTGAGCACCTTCCCAGTGAGCGCTCCTGCCTGGCTGGAGATCCAACCTCGGCAGGCACTGCTGGCGGCCCCTGCCTGGAGCAGCTCCCCCCACCCACGGCAGGGGGAGCCACACGGAAGCGTCCGCTGGAGCGCTGCACCCCTGGCGTGCCCGGCCCTGGCTCTTTCCTGGGGACCCCCGAAGGTGGCCAATCCCTGGCTGGGGAGGGGCTGAGCCCCGGGCAGAACTGAGTGGCAGAAGTGGTCGAGGCGGCTGATACAGCAGGAGGGGAAAGGTGGCCCTCCCCAGGCGGTGCGGCCCCCGCTTTGCGCACTGCACAGGGCTGGGCACAGTGCTTGCCGAGTGGAGGGAGGGGCGGCGGCGCACTGGGACCCTCCAAATGGTTTGTGGCCGGTGCCACTTGGGCCTTCGTGCCCAGGGGGTCTCCAATTGGGAGCCCGCCCCGCCAGACGCATGAAAATCGGAGAGGAAGCCCTCCGGCGCGGTGAAGAGGGTGCTTCGGGGCTGCCCGGCTCACCACTTGTGGGCCCCAGCAGCAAGGGCAGCAATGGGGGTGCTTGGAGCCCCTCCCCTCCCGCCTCCAGCCCCACGGATCGCCGAGTCTCGCGGAGGCTCCCTCTGGGTGGCCCCTTGGGCAGGTCAGCCCGCAAGCGTGCGCCTGGCCAGTGCGGCAGCCCCTGTTTTGCCTTGCAGCGGGGGAGCTCAGCGTCACGCAGAAGAGCCGCCGGCTCCGTGTGCTGCTGCCCGGGGACGTCTTTGGGGAGCTGGCGGTTCTGTACAACTGCCAGCGCACGGCGACCGTCACGGGTAAGAAGGGCGAGGGTGCGTGCCCCCCCGGGCCCCCCCGGCTCTGCCTTGGGGGGCTCTGTGGCGAGGCTCCGGCACGCAGCGATCCCAAGCGTGGCGCCCCGTCTGCTCCTCTGGGGGCCCTGCTCCCCCCAGCCTCCTATGCAGCTCCTGAGTGGGGGGGCGCTGGGGGGGGCGGGACCCAGAGAGTGAGTGGCAGCTGCACCTGCCTTCCGAGGCTCGGCCTCGTGCGGAAAATAATGTCGAAATGCTGCCAGAACATCGGGCTCCTGTGGCACCGTGAAAAGATATTCCGGAGTCTTTAATGCGCGCGGCTTCCCCCTGTTGGCCTTGATACAAAAGCACGATGTCCCCCCCCCCCGCCAGAACTCGCAGCAATAATTCCATCGCCTCGACTCATAACATTTGATGGCTTGGAAACCTTTCCACCCATCGAAACAATTAGCGCAAGGGCCAGGGAGGGAGCATGGAGGGCCCTCCCGCAGCAGCCACGGCCTGTCCGTCCGCAGGGAGGGCTCGGCCGCTGGCCCCAGGAGCTGGCCGCCACCTCCGCCTCCTCGGAGCCCGGAGTGGGGGGGGGAGCCGGCACGGGGCCTCGGCGGTGCAGCTTCGCGGCGGGGCTGGGCCTCGCTGGTTCAGTTGCCATGGCGATGGCACCGCGGCATCCTCTCTCCCCGTGGCGCTCCTCGCCGGCCACGGGCAGCCTCTGCCTCCCCCATCTGCCAGCTGCTTGCCCTGGGGCCGGGGCCTGCTCCGGACGTGGCCCCCTTCCAGGGCAGGTCGTGCTGCCTGCCTTAGCGCCAGAAGGAGAGCTCTGCCCCAAAGGCGCGTGCTCCAAAATCTCAAAGCCCGGTAGGACTCCCAAGCGCCATGCCAATCGCGGCACGCAACGGCGCTTTCGGTGGCTGACGGCAAAAGAGTTGCCCACGCGGTGCTGGAAATTGCCACCCTGCTCCACAACACCCTCGTACTCCGTGCTGACATTGACGTATGACAGATGTGAGCTCTGTGAGAAGGTGGAGGAAGGAGTTGGAAGCAGCGCGTTTGGCATCTTTCGGGAGGGGGGCCTCTGCCGGGGCCGCTGTTTGCTCAGCCGAGGGGCAGCATGTGCGCCCCCTCTGTGGAGCAGGCCCCCCCATTGAGGCCGGCTCCTCCTCCCCAGCGCTCACCGTGGTGCAGCTGTGGGCCATTGACCGGCAGACGTACCGCACCATCATCACCGAGAACGCCAAGCGGCGGCGGGCCCAGGTCCTGGCGGGCCTCCGAGGGTGAGTGTGCGGGAGCAAGGCCCTGGGGGGCTGGGCAGTGGGGCGGAGGTGGCCCCATGTCCCCCTGCACACGGCGGAGGAGAATGGTGCTGGGGCAGCAGCCGCAGAAGGGGGACTGCCGCACACCGCCACGTCGGCTCCCAAACGCTTGGCGGGAGGATGTGGGGACACAGCGGGAAACGCAAGGAGGAGGCAGAGCAGGCAGAGGCGGCCGGGGGAGGGGGCTTTGCGGTCGATGCCCCCTGGAGCTGAAGTGCGTGGAGGGAGGAGGCGCGCATGGCAGGCCCGTCATGAGCGGAGCCGGCTGGAGCCGGGGTCAGACTAGATGGCCCGGGAGGCCCCTTCTGCCACGCTGTGTTTCTCTGTGTCTAACTCTGGGCATGTGCGGAGGGCGTCTTGGCACTGCTGCTGGGTGGCCATGGCAGGAACGAGCGGGGCAGGGAGGCCGCTGCTTGAAGGGCCTCCCGGCTCATTCCGTCTTGCTGCCCCTCAGGGTGAAGCCGCTGCAGGGCCTCTCAGAGGCGGCCCTCTCCCAGCTGCTGGACTCTGCAGAGGAGGTAACCCGAGTGCACGCACATGGCCGCCCCGTGGCGTGGCCGGGGGGGGGGGCAGGGTGCCGCACGTGCCCCGCGGGCGCTCGCACAGCAGGAGGCAGCCTGTGCTCTGTCTGTGCCCCCACAGCGCACCTTCGCCCGTGGCGAGGTCATCATCCAGGAGGGCGACGAGGGGAGGACCTTCTTCCTCATCCTCAGCGGGCAGGTGGGTCAGCGCCAGCGCTCCGCTCCGTCCCCGAACGCGAGTGGCCGAGGCAGGGAGCCTTCGAGGGGGCCCGGGCCCCTCCGCCAAGGACTGCGGGGCAGAGGACGGCTCCTCCGCCACGGGACCCGCCTCTGCTGGAAGGCCCCGGCCTCTCCCTGCCCACCGGCCCACCAGCCCGGCCCCCCCTCCCCGCCTGTCGCAGTCCACGGGGCCCACCAGCACGCGGCCCTTCCGGTAGGAGCTGGGAAGGGCACAGGGTCACGACCCGGCCCTCTGCCCACTCTGCTTGCGGCAGCTGATGGAGTCGGCCAGACGCCCACGGCAGGCGCCCCCATGTCCCAGTGGGTGCAGAACTGCTGCAGGGATGGAAATGGGGGGCGGGCCCCCTCCCCTCGGTGGTGCTGTGTGGGGCGCTCACTCCCCCCCCCGCTCTCCGCAGGTGGAGGTGACGAGGGACGTGGAGGGGCAGGACGAGCACATCCGCGTGCTGAAGGCCGGGGACCACTTTGGGGAGCTCGCCCTCATCCGGTAAGCTGGGGCAGTGAGGCTGCTGGGGCCCTGAGAGTCCCCACTGAGGGCGGGCGGGAGAGCGGAGAGTCGCAGCACGAGCCGGAGGCGATGTTCAGGCCCTGCAGGGGCGTCCCAGGGTTCAGCAGATGGGTCCGGGGCTTCTGGCAGGGCCCTGGGTGGGCCTCCTGCCGACCGCCCTCTTGCAGCCCCACAGCCCTGGCTGGGCCTCAGCCCCCCCTCAGGCGCCCCCGGCACAGTGGGGCGCCTGGCCGAGGGGCAGTGGTGGCTCTCTGGTCCTTCTGAATTGAGGGGCTTGCACAGGGCCTGGGACTGGCTCCCTTTGCCGCCACTGAAGGACAGCCCCTCCCAGCCCGGAGGCTTCCCCCCCCCCCTGCCGTTGGGCACATGTTGTGCAGATGCAGCTGAACAGCTGCGCGGTTGGGGGGGAGACCCTCCTCCTATTCACAGGACCCTCACATGGACGTGCTGGAAGGAAGGGGCCCCCGGCCATGGGGGGACTTGCTTGTGCCCTGTCCAGATCGTCTCCTGGTGTCTTGCTCCCTCTCTCCCAGCTCGGAGTGGGGCCGGGAGACAGAGGAAGCTCTCCAAAAGAGGCCATCCATCGCTGGGCCGCCTCTCGGTGGCAGTTCACCTGCTTCTGCTCCCTCCTCCAACTGCTGTTCTCCCTCCATGGATATTGCAACCATTCTTCCTTCGATTATAACAAAAGAGCGAGGAGCAGCAGGTGGCCAAATGGGGGGCTGTGAGGGGGCATTTGGACACGGCCCCCCCCAGAAGCGCCCAAGGGCAGCCGTGCTGTGGAATCGCGGGACAGCAGGGCTGGGAGGGGCCGGAGGGCCGCCGGGTCCCAGACCCGGCTCAGCGAGGGCCCAGTCGCTCCATCCCGTGCGGACGGCTGCCCGGCTGCCTCTCGAAGGCTCCAGGGCGGGAGAGCCCCCCACCTTCCCAGGTCATGGGTCCCACTGTCACGCTGCTCTCTCGGTCTGCAAGTTCTGCTCTCCAGCCAGATGTGGCTTCCTGGAACTTGAGCCTGTGATTCAGTGCCCTGCAGGCTGGAGTGGTTGGGAGGAGGACCCCTTCATCTCTGGGACAGCCCTCCCCGTACTTGTGGGGTGCTCTCCTGCCTCCCCTCAGGCATCTCTCCGGGCTGCCCAGCCCCAGTTCTCGTAGGCTCCCTTCCGAGGCAGATGGGTGGACGGACGCTCTTGGCTGCCCCTCCAGGCAGTGAGATGAAGCAGCTTGTGTGAATCGAAACTGGCATGCCTTGGCCCACCCAGCAGACAAGATGTTGTCTTTTTCTAAAAAGATTTTATTAAGATTTTAAACTAATACCAAAAACATCGATCATCAAATACATTGGACGTCCTGGGTCAGCTCCCTACTACGTATCTTTTAACATTCCATAGTCATTTTCAAATCGATTTATGATAACTTAAAAACATCTTTAAATCTAAGCCAAGTCCCGTTTCTCCAGCCAATCATAAAAAAGGTCCCAAGTTTGATAGAAGTCAGTATCTTCTCTCTCCTTCAGTGATAAAGTCAATCTATCCACTTCTGCACGGTCCAGGATCTTTTTTAGAATCAGTTTGTCGGTGGGTAATTCTCACTTTTCCAGTGTTGAGTGAATGCAATCCTCGCCGCGGTGATTACATGTAATATCAAATACATTTCTTGTTTGCTAATATCTTCCGGTATAATGCCTAATAAGAAAACTTCAGGTTTAAAAGCTAAGGGTTTTTCTAGCATTTCCTCAAGCCATTTATGTATTTTAATCCAATACTTTTTCACATTGTCACAGGTCCACCACATATGGTAAAAAGTACCCAATTTATGTTTACATTTCCAACATCCATTTGATATATTTAGAAACATCTTAGCTAATCAACTTGGCGACAAGTACCATCTATAGAACATTTTATATACATTTTCTTTATACAAAGTTGCTAATGTTACCGTAATATTTCTCTCCCATAGCTTTTGCCACTTTTCTAATTCAATATTATATCCAAAATTTTGTGCCCATATTATCATAGGTTCCTTAACCTGTTCCCCTTCCATTTTCCTGTCAAGTAAGAAATCATATAATCTTTTAATCATTTTCTCATCTGTTTTGAGCATCACTTGATCAAACGCTCTTAAATCTTTATAAAACCCCCATGCTTTACAATCTTTAGCATATCTCGATTGTATCTGCACCTTATACCACCAAGAGATATTAAATCCCTGTTATTGTATTTCTTTATCTAATTTCAGGCCTCCATCCTTAACCAAAATATCATCATATCTTATGATCCCTTCAAAGTTCAGTGCATTTGGATACACAAAGGCTTCCATAGGTGAAAGCCATCTTGGTAGTTTATTATACAATTTTGACTTTAACTTTTCCCATACTGACATTAGTGATCTTCTAATAACGTGACTCAAAAAAGACCCATGAGACTTACGGTAACCTTCTCGTACCACGTATAAGCATGCCAACCCATTTGCAAATCATGACCTTTGAGATACAAAATTCTCTTATTTCGCAAAGTTATCCATTCTTTTAGCCAAGTTAGAACAGACACTTGATAATACAACATCCAAGACCAAAACCCCCATTCTTTTTGGCTTCCTGATGCATTTTTAATGTAATCCTTGGTTTCTTTTTTCTCCAGATAAATCTCGAAATTTGAAAGTTTAGATCATCAAAGAATTTTGTATCAATTTTTACAGGAATCATTTGAAACAAAAACAAAAGCTTAGGTAGTATATTAATTTTAACAAGCGCTATTCTTCCCATCGAAGACAGACAGGCTGTTTTCAAGCAGCTTTCCTATTTGTGGATTTAAAACCTGGGAAGGTCGTGACAGGATCAGCTGCACCACACACCCGAAAACATCGCCTTCCCAGCTTGCTGGGCATCACAGCAGCCCCTGGAAAATGGGTCCTGGTCACGCCCATTTCACAGAGGGTAACTGAGGCAGTCGGGCTTCTTCAGGGCCAGCGGACTTGCCCACAGCAAGGAGCAGTGGGGCCTGACCGAGGTCACCGGGCTACGTCCAGCCCGCTAAATCTGGGGGACGCGCAGCGGCTTCCCCCAGGGTGTCGATGCTGGCGGCGAACCCCCTCTTGCAAGGCGGGTGCCCAAGGCAGCCACTGCACCCCTCGCCGTGTGGGCCCCAGCGAGCCCCCCGCAGCCCAAGCACCCCCCGCACTTGCAGCGGCAGCCGAGTCACGGCTGTCCACGGCCACTGCGCTCACGTGTCCCTTGCATTCCCTTGTGTGCAGCAACATTCGCCGGACAGCCAGCTGCCGGGCCCGGGGCGAGGTCACGTGCATCGCGGTAGCCAAGGAGTAAGTAACGCGGGGGCCGCCTGTGTTTCGGGGGCCGGGGGGCTCCTGCACCGAGGCAGCGAGGGGATCCTCCCTGCTCAGAAGGGTCCCGCAGGAGCTTTGGCTGGGGCCGGAAGGGCTGAGCTGGGCCCTGTGCTGAGGGCACCGGTGGGCTGTGCCAGCCGCATGGGGGCAGTGGTGGAGCCACCGCGGAGGAGTCCAGCCAGCAGCCCTCATGGGGGGAGGTCCAACCGTAGGACATGGGCCAGGCCGCGGGGATCCCCTGCAGTGAGGGGGAGCCCGGGGCGCCTGGGGGCCAGCGAGTTCTTGCGGAAGAAACGCTGCAGCCAGCGGCCGCTTCCGGGCTGACGTGGCGTCCTCCGCAGTGGGCAGATCCCTGAATTTGGGGGAAAACGGGCGGCAGAGCCAACTAGGCCTCTGGAGGCACGAACACGGGAGGGTCGTTTCTGTGGCGAGCTCAAATATTTGCGAGCTCTGAGGGGCCTGCCTGGCCTGTGGGGAGACCCGATGCTGCTCTGCATGACCCCGAGCTTTGCCCTGAGATGTCCGTCACACAGAATCGTGGCCTCTTGCTTGCCACCGAGACCCACTGTGTGCCCCCCTCCCCCCGCACCTCTCCATCCGTTTGTTGACATGAGCTGGCAAGTTCATAAGGAGAACTTCAGTCCTCGGAAGCTTCTGCCCAGGAAAGCTGCCTGGTCCGCCAGGCGGTCGGTCGCCGCAGGAGCTGTGAGGCTCACGGTGCCGCGTTAAGACGCCGTTAACCGAGGCCGCTGAAAATGGCTTCGGAAAGGCCTTGTTCGCAAAACGTGCTCAGGGGCTTCTTTGGACCACCCACATCTGCTGCTGCAGCAGGTCTGGCAGGTTTCTGACTCACGCGGAACACGCAAACCCCGTTGGCCTAGGGAAGAAGGTGAGCCAGGCTCGTGGCCGCCAACTTGCCGCTTGCGAGCTCTCCAGGCCCCGAAAGAACAGCCTGCGGTTCTCAGCCAAAGCTGGCGCTGCGGCATCGTCGCAAATCGACGATCGGCTTCCTCAGGTTTTGCGCTTGCATAAAACCCCTCCGGTTTCCAGGCCCAGTCCAGCTGGCCCACAATCTGAAGACGGTGCGAAGGGGTGAAGTAGAAGCATTACCGTTGCAGCTGCCCTTTCTGCCATAATCGTTGTCATAATCGCATTTTCTAGCAAACATTCAGAAACATAGAAACACAGAACCAGAGGGAGTCAGAAGGGGCCTCCCAGGCCGTCTGGTCTGACCCCGGCTCCAGCCAGCTCCAGCCATGACAGAGCTCATGGGGGCTTGGAGGGGCTCTCAGTCCTGGCCAGGACACGGCACGGCACTCTTTCGCACGTGGCCTGAGTGCTGCCTCCCGCACACCCAGAGAGTGGCCCCCCCGCTCCCACCCGGGCAAAGATGCCGCCAGAGGGGGTGCCATTGAGAGAGGGGGCAATCCGGAGCCGGAAAAGCTGAACGGTCCATGCCCCCTGCTCAAACAGCCCCCGCCTAAAGCTGCGCTAGTTTCTTCGCTGCTTTTGGGGTCCTCCCATAGGCATGTAACTCAGTCCCGTGTTCTGGTGTGCAAAATGCAGCTCCGTGTTTTACAAGGTCCCCATTGAGATAAAATTCCTGCCATGAGTTCGGAATTGCCACTTCGACAGCTGCTTTGGCCTCGATGGGGGAGGGTCTGCTGTCCTCGAGGCCCCCTCCCATGGCGGGAGGGGAGGACTCTTGGTGGTGCCCCAGGCCGGGCTCCTGCTGACTGCCACCCTCTCTGCTTCCCCCGCAGAGACTTCCAGGAGCTGAGTCCGATGTGCGCGCGCGAGCCGTAAGTACTGGCCGCCGACAGCGCTGGGGCGGGTGCTTCTGCGCGGGGTTCCCGGGGCAGCCACTGGGTGGGCGCTGCCATGCCCCCCCCTCCGACTGAAGCTGAGCCTGGTCCCCAGCCACGTGCGCAGCCAAGCCGGGAGAACGCGCGGCCACCGCAGCACGTGGCTGCCCCGAAGCCGGAGCTCTTGAGGCCGGAGAAGCACCAGGAGTAATCACAGCAAAGTGAAGGTTGCGCAAATGCCAAAGCGGCCACAAGCATAATTTGCGCAGCTCTAAGACGAGGAGGGGCTGCGACGTGGGTAACCAAGGATGGCCACAAAGTGGCCCCGGGCACGAAAGGCCGGCGAGGGGGGGTTGCCGGCACAAGGCCTCCATGCCCTTCCACGCGACGCCTGCTCTGGGACTGACGGGTGTTCGGGGTAGACCCAGGGCTTAGTGTGGGGCTCGCACACCTAGCAGTGGACACTGCCTGCCTCTTGTGGCGACAGTCGCGCTGAGCCATGCACTCTCTGCCCTTCGGGGCATGCAGCCTTCTTGCTGGATGGGAAACAGAAGGCCGGCAGTGGAGCCGAAGTCTCTCTCCTCCTGTTCTCCGTCCACCAAGGTATCAGGGTGAACCCCAGGCATTTTGAGATTTCAGAAGTGGGGCACAAGCTGGGCTTGCTTATTTCTTCCTCGCGAGCACGAGGTGGGGCAGCCCTGAGCGACACCCACCACAGCGCCCTCCGACAGCCCCGACCAGCTCCTGCCACCCACCTCTGGCCCGGGGGCCGCCTCAAGCGGGCCGTGCCTGCCCCACTGCAGCTGGGTGACGCCGCCCCTCACAGGGCGCTCACTGGACTCTGGGGCTCACAGCCGCCTCACAGCCCTTCTGGCTGCTCCGAGTTTCCTGCTGTTCCCTTCCGCTGCCACGCTCCTCTGGGGTCCAGCCAGGCTGGCCGGCACGCCTTGCCCTCCCACAGTCTTTGCTCCACAAAGGACCACGGAGGGAGCTCGGTGCCGTGCCAAGTTGGAGCCCCCAGGGGGCCGCAGCCCTGGGACTGGGGGTGTGAGGGCTGCACGGCTGCTGCACCCACCCAGCGGGAGGGAGGGCAGGCTTGAGCCGGCGCCTCCCAGAGGCCCAGAAGAGCAGAGCTGAACAGGTGGAGGGCCATGGGTCCAGCCCCCTGCTCAGGGCAGGCCGTCCAGTGCCCGCACCCCCCAGGGGGCTGTCCAGGAAGGGCTGTCCCACTTGCTTCGGAGCTGCCTGGGCCCGGGAAGAAGCGCTTCCGCTCCAGGAGCCCAGAAGAGGGGCGCTCGGCTCCGCTCACTCCTCCTTTCGTTCCCTCCTCCGCTCCCCAGGGAAGTGGCTGCGCAGGAAGCCCCCCAGCTCCCAGAGGCCAGACGGTGAGTGCACCTGCCCAGGCCCACCCCGCCGGGTTCCCTGCGCGGCTCCAGGCAGCCCTCCCTGGGGGGTGGGCATGGCCGCCGGGCCCTCTGCTTGGACCCTGGCCTGGGCCTCCCGGCCAGGCTCCTGTCACCATACTGTGCCTGCACAACCACCTGCGCTGGACCTCCGTCGGTGCTGGGGCAGCGCGTGTGGCTAGTCCAGCCCCAAGGCAGGCCGGTGCACGCCGTGGGGCAGCCCTGCGTGGCTTATCGCAGCCCGGAGCAGGGGGCGCCCACAGCCCAGCAGCTTGCCGTGGCTGACTGGAGCCGCAGCGAGCACGTGCAGCTCTCCGGCACTCCGCCTTGTCCCCGCATCTGAAGCCGGCCTGCACCCAGCACCTCTGGGGAGGCGGCCCCAGAGCAGGAGCGGGGGCCATTCCCTGGAGCAGGGCTGGGGCAGGGCTGGGGCTGGGGCTGCCGGCACTGCTGAGCCTTCTGTGGGGGAGTCGTAGAAACATAGGAACAGAGCGAGTCAGAAGGGGTGCCCTGGGCCATCTAGTCTGACCCCCTGCAGACCAGCAGAGGTGCCCCTACCCTCCTTGTGGCCAAGCATGGCAACCCGCTCCATTCAAACCAGAGGCTGGTGCTCCTGTGGCCTCTGAGCCCTCACCGCTGTGCTCCGGAAGGCTCTCCCTGTGCGGGAGTCTCTCCTGTGGCTCGGCCCAACATCTTACGGCCAGAGCTGCCCGGGGCGGGGGGAGGCACACGCCGCGGCCCAGGAAGGCTGTTTGCCCACCTCTCTGCAAGCCAGCCCACGTGTGGCGGAGAATGCCGGAGGGCCTGTGCAAAGCTGCAGGAGACCAGCCGGTGTGGCCTCCAAGTCAGGACCGGCCGTCCCCGCTGAGTCCCAGGGCAGCAGGGTTATGGGGTTGCAGAGCCTGCGGCATGCCAGCCAGGGGCTTCTGGAGCCGTCCAGAGAGTCTTGACTGGGTGATGCCTGGAGGAAGGGCCCCGCTGGCCAGAGGGCACCTGTGCTCGGGGGCAGAAGCCGGGTGCCTGAGCCCCCTCCCACAGCAGTGCGGTGGGCAATGGGCTGTGAGGCCAGGCCGGCTCCGGGCTGCCTCCTTCACTGGGACCGCACGCCTGCGTGCCCCACGGCGGAGGAGCTGGGTGGGCAGGGGTCCTGTACCCCTCCTGTGGGGGGGCCCGGGGGCCACAGGGTCGCCACCATGTGAGTGGACAGGAGCCCTGCAGAGCTGGGAGCCGCCTTACCACGGCGGCCGTGCTTGGAGGGTTGGAAGGCCCCCGCGTAGCCCCCCGGCCCGGCCCTCACGCCTCGCCCTGTGCTTCCCTCCCGCAGCGGTTCCCTCCTGGAGGGGCCGCCCACCCCCCCGCGGCTGCAGGACCTGCTTCCGGTTTGCTACGAGGAGGGAGAGCAGCAAGGGCAGCCCGTGGTGTTGGGCACCGGGGGCTTCGGCACGGTGGAGCTGGTAAAGCCCGGGAATGGGGGGGGGAGCCGCTCGCGCATACCCCACTCCTCCCATCCCTCCCGGCACCATACACCACCTATCTCGCTTCCCTCGCATCTGCTGCAACCCCTGTGGACTCCTGCACTCTGTCGCGGACCCCCAAGTCTTGGCCCCGGGGAGCCTCCAGGGTTGTCTGCTTCCCAGGTCGAGCCTCATTTTCCCTGGGCAGACGGTGCCATGGAGACCCGTGGCCCGGGCGCACCAGCAACACCGGGCACACGCAGCAAGAGCACGACAGCCCCCGGGGTCCGCCTCCCCTGGCACTGCCCCCCTGCCCTCCCCTATCAGGTGTCCAGCCAGCCTGTGGCCCTCAGGTGCAGTGGAGGGTCGGGGAGGCTCTAGAGAGGCAGCGCTGCAGAGTGGTTACAGCTTTGGGCTGGGGCTTGTGAGATTTGGGCCCCCTTGGCCATGAGGCTTCCTGGGCCGCTCTGGCTCTCAGCCTCGCCTACCTCACAGGGGTGTCGCAAGGATCGAAAGGCAAGGAGCCCTCATGAGCTGCCTGCGGTTCTTGAGGGAGGCAGAGTGCGCCTGCTGGGTGGTTGCCCCTC
Organism: Varanus salvator macromaculatus; assembly: GCA_023646645.1. Classification (NCBI taxonomy): domain Eukaryota; kingdom Metazoa; phylum Chordata; class Lepidosauria; order Squamata; family Varanidae; genus Varanus; species Varanus salvator. The sequence continues at coordinate 105,146,958 of JAIXND010000765.1, read as the reverse complement.
ACCCCCCCGGGCCGGGGGGCAGCAACGCGTCCTTCCTGCAGTGTGAGCCCCACGCCGCTGCCCCTCGTGCTGGCAGGGGCCTTGGGGGGCAGGGGCGGGCCGGGGGGACAGTCTCCCCAGCCCAGCCCAGCCCAGCCCAGCCCACGCAGCTGCGCAGCCCTTCGGACACCTCCTTTCCCCGGGGGCCTCCGGGCCCAGGCCTCCTGGCGGCCACCCCCAGGCCACAGGGAGCGCCGGCAGCCACGGCCCGCCCCTCAGCCGGCCCTCCCGCAGGTGCGGAGCGTGGACGCCGGGGGGCCGGAGCGCCTCTTCGCCCTCAAGCGGCTGCGCAAGGACCACGTGGTGCAGAAGCGCCAGCAGGAGCACGTGCTCATGGAGAAGGAGGTGCTGCAGCACAGCCGCTGCCCCTTCATCGTCAGGTGGGCCCCGCCAGCCCCCGGCCCCTCTCGCCGCCCCTCCGGGAGCCGCTGGGCCCCCCGCCGGGGAGTGGGAGCCCGTGGCCACGGGGACTGACGGCCCTTCTCCCCCCGCCAGGCTCTTTGCGACCTTCCGGGACAGCCGCCACGTCTACCTGCTGCTGGAGTTCTGCCAGGGAGGAGAGCTTTGGGCCAAGCTGCGCGAGGCGTACGGAGAGGCGCTGCGGGGGGGGTCCCGGGCCTGTGGCTTTGGCCCACCTCGGCCCTGGGCTTGTGCCCCCTCCTGCCCCATGGAAGCCCCACCCTAGATAGGGCGCTGCCCCCTTCTTGGCCTGGTTCTCCCCTGACTGGAGCCCGGGGGATCCTTCCCGTCTCCATCGGCCCACCGAGTCCCCAGACCCCCCCTCCATCCATTTGAAGGTGTCAGGGCTTCTGTGCAGGCTCCCCCCGCCCCACCCGGCTCTCCTGGGAGCCTTCAGCTGCACGGTGAAGCTTCGGCTCCCACGTGGATTTTGGCCCACCGCTTGCACCTTGAATCCCACCCGTCACTAGAAGCTGACCTGACCTTTCACCCCAGCCTCCCCAAATCTGATCGACTGCTGCCCGCCTTCCAATAACGAGGGCTTTCTGGCGTGCTTCCCGCCTGCCAGTGCCTGGCCCTGGGGACTATCTGGAGGCGTTACCAGCCCCAAATACATGCAGGGGGCAAGAACCCCGCGGCTGTTGGGCCCGGGCCATCCCGGTCTTGGGGCCAGCAGGGCCCTGGGGCTGTGGAGGATGGGGACCGGGCCTGGCTCCCCCGAGTGACACCCGCTTGTGCCCGCAGCCGCTGCTTCCCGGAGCCCGTGGCCGTCTTCTGCGCAGCCTGCGCGGTCGAGGCCCTGGACCACCTGCACCAGCGGGGCATCGTGTACCGCGACCTGAAGCCCGAGAACCTCATGCTGGACACCAAGGGCTACGTCAAGCTGGTAACGGAGGGGGGGGAGGCAGGGGCACAGTTGATTTCGGGGGGCTGCTCTGAGCCCCGAATGCAAGCAGCCGGAGCACCCCCTGCAAGGAAGGAGGGACGCCCCAGCCTACTTGAGGAGTGGCGGTCCCCTGCGGAGCATGATACCTCGGGCTGCACCCGGGGCCCCTGGGGAAGCTCGGCTGGCCACAGGGGCAGCGTTGAGCATCATGGGGCAGCCTGGCCCCCTCCCGGGTGTGGCAGGAGGCAAGATTGTGGGAGAAGCCTTGCACATGGGCCCCCCCGACCCAGGGCCCACTGCCCCCCAGCAGCAGGAGGGAAGGCAATGCCGCCCCCCACCCCGCAGCAGCAGCCCGAACGAGGCAAGCCGTCCCCACATGAGGGGGCCCTTCTGGGGGCAGGGCACTCCGGGGGGTGTGGGCTGGGCCTCATGCCCCCCAGCAGCTCCAGCAGCCAGTCGCTTTGCAGGTGGACTTCGGCTTCGCCAAGGCCCTGAAGTGTGGGGAGAAGACCTACTCCTTCTGCGGGACTCCCGAGTACCTGGCCCCCGAGATCCTGCGCCACGAGGGCCACGACTATGCGGTGGACTTTTGGACGCTTGGTGTGCTCATCTTTGAGATGCTTGTAGGACGGTGAGGCCTCCCCCCACATCTGCCCCCAAAACAGACCAGTGGGGCATGATTCTTCCTGGGTGCCTGTGCCCCCCTTCCTTGTTCCTCATTCCTGGGGCCACACGGATTCTAAGGCTGTGCCAGAGCCAACAGCGGGATCAGCTGACAGCCTTAGGGAGCTGCCCAGGGGCATCTTCCCACTGAGCGGTGCCCTTCCAGCCTGCCCCAGATGCCAGGGAAGGGGTCGGTCTGCCCTCTGGCAGCGCTCAGCCCCCGGCTTTTCCTCTCGTCCCCCATCACAGCCCCCCATTCCACAGCGCTGAACCCCAGAAGATCTACAGCAAGATCATGGCGGGTGTCTTCTCCTTCCCCGTCTCCGTGAGCGAGGCCGCCTGCTCCCTCGTGGCTCGGCTTTGCAGGTGGGCGCCTGCCAGGACCGACCCCTTGGGGGGCTGGGCTGAGCCGGGAGGGAAGACGGGGCAGGCTGGCCGGGGAGCGAGGGCAGGTGGGGTGCCACGGGGCAGGAGGATGGAGGGGGCCGGGGCTGCCGGCCAGCTGTTCCGAGGCAGCCGTGGGCGAAAGCCGTGTGGGAAGGGCAAAGATGTGGCTGCTGCCCTTCGCCATGACGGCCTGGCATACGCCTCCACGGAGCCCCTGGAGGGCAGCGGCGACTGGCACGGGGGGGGGAGGGGGGGTGGCAAAGCCGTGTGGGCCGGTGACCGCTGACAGCCTCCGCCAGCCTGTGCCCAGTTTGCTTCTGGGGCTGCTTGGCCGGGTGCCATCGCTGCCCCTTGTGAGAGCAGTCGCCATCGCTAGCGACACACGGGTGGAGAAAGGCGCCTCGCCAGCCCTGCCCGCCCAGGGCTCCCCCTCAGAGGCGCCACGGGGCTTCCTGCTTTCCCATCACTTCCCGATGGATTCCCAGGGCGGGGTTCCCCTTTTCCGCCGCAGCTGCACGCTGGGGGGACCCTTCCTCAAGTGGCCCAGCGCAGCCTGCGAAGATGCCTCTCCTGGGCAGTCCCCCTGGCTTGGCTCCCCCGGCCTAGGTGGGATGCTCAGCCCCGGCATGTGCCACTTCCCGTTCGCTTGCGCCGAATGTCAGTGGCCATTTTGCAGCAAGACTGGATTCAATCCTCAGACTCAGCCAGTGGCTGCCCCCCCCCCCCGAGCGCTGGGCCGTTCCTGGTGAAAAGCCATCAGACCCAGGACAGGCCACAGAAGGAGCACGTCCTCCGCACCCCCCCCTGGAAACGGGTGCCCTGCTCTGCACCCCATTCCTTGATGGAGTCTCGATCCAGATGCCTGCGTGCCCCCCCAGCCACAGAAGCACGCCCGGTGGGGGGCTGGTCCTCCTCAGGGGGTCACCCCGTGGAGCCAGTCGCGGGGGGGAGCTAGGACAGGTACCTGGAGGGAACCGCGGGACTTGCCCCCACCAGGTGCAGTGACGGCTCGGCCCCCAGTCCGGGCGGCTTCAAGGGCGAATTGGGCCAATTAGTTGAAAGTAGCGGCCATTTGTGGCCACTTGTCCCGATGGCTTGTGCCACCCAGTGTTAGGCACCATGTGTCTCTGCATGCGAGCTGCTGGGGAACATGGGCCAGAGGGTGCTTCTGTGCTTCCTGTGGGGACTGGAGGCACCCCGGGCTGATCCGCCAGGCCGCTCTGAAGCGCCATGTCCCCGTCTTGACCAACGAAGCAAACTGACCCCCCTCCCCTGCACGGCAGGCGCCGACCCGGACAGCGTCTCGGCAACACCAGCAGCGGCATCCGGGGCATCCGGAAGCACAGGTGGGTCTGCCAGGAGGGCGGCTGGCCATGTGGCAGCCACTGGGCCGGGCCTCCAGCACAACCCTCGGCCTGAGGGAGTGGGCAAGGACTCCCCCCCTCAGGACAAGAGGTGGAGGCCCCAGGTGCTTCCGAGGGGACCTCGCCTCGGGATGCCCGAGCCTTTCTGGAGAAGGTGACCCATCCCTGGCTTGGCAAAGGCATTTTGGGCAGGGATTCCCATGGAGCCTGGCACAGGGGGAAGAGGGCCTGTCGTCTGGGAGACCACGAAGACAGAAGGGCTCCCTGGGCGGAGCAGCCCGAAGCTCAAGCTGGGGCACTTCTGGGCAGCCCTCCAGAATCCGCTTGCTCCCAGGATCGGGGGGTGGGGTGGGATACTGCTGCTGCACTTGGAGGCTTGGTACAGGCCTCAAGCCCCGCTGCCAGCCAGCCCCGGGGCTCTCCACTGATGCTCCGGCCCCCTGCATGGTCCATTCCTGCCTTCCCTGGTAGCATATCCCTGTGCCAGCGTTGGGGGCTGGGGCACCAGAGGGTGCCAGGGGCTGCCCCAGCTGGCCCCAGGAAGCCTGGCCCGCACGCCCACCTCGAGTCCCCTGTTGCCTCTTGCCATGACGCCACTGCAGGGGGTGCTGAGCCAGGGTGGGGGCCGGCAGTGGGGGCCCCTCCTCCTGTCTAGCTGCTGCCCGGCTGAGCCCGCAGGGGCCTGGGCCACCTGCCCCGCCTCAGGCCGGTGCCTCCTGTGCCCGCAGGTGGTTCAGCGCCCTCTCGTGGAAGAAGCTGGCCCTGCGGCAGATCGAGGCCCCCACCACCGTGCTGCTCAAGCAGGTACGTGTGAGGAGCGCCCGCGGGCCGGCGGCCCCCCCTCCACCACGCCGGCCAGCACGGCGGGCCAGGAGCCACCCCCTGACGCGCCCCTCTCCCTCCTCCGCAGGGCCCCTGCTACGCCAACTTCAGGAGGTTCTCCGTGTCGCGGCAGCTGCCCGAGGAGGAGTTCTCCGGCTGGGACGAGGACTTCTGACCCCCGGCCGGACGGGCGGAGGAGGGCCTGCCCCCGCTGCCCGGCGCCGCGCCCGGACCCTGGGATGGGGCGGAGGCCAGCGGCCCTCCCCGCAGGACGCTCGCAGAGGGCCCGTGGCCCCGCGCCGCCCCGCTCGCCGTGCCCGGCTGCTCCTGCGCTCGAGAAGCGGGGCGGGGCCGGCGTCTCGCTGTGCTGCCCCCCCAGTGGGGAATAAATGCTTTTCTGGGACCTCCGGTGCCTCCTCGCTCATGGTCTGGGGGGGAGCCCTCCACCCCGCCTGTGCCCCCCGAGTGCCACCGTGCGGTGTGCCCCAGCCCCAGCCCCAGCCGCTACCGGGCCACACGTGCGCAGCACAGCCCCTTTCCGCCGCCCCCCCCCCGCCCCAGCACGCGGAGCTCTCGGATGTCCCTGGAGAAAACCCTGGTGGGGGCGGGGGTCGTCGCACGAAGCGAGGTGCTCCGCCGGGACAGCGGCGAGCCAAGCCTCCATCCCCAGGTGGGGCACCCGAGCCCCGGGCAGCCCCTTCGCCCAGCACGCGCACCCAGGGGCGGCTCGACGGAGAGGGTTCTCGGTGCGGGGGCGGCCGCCGCGGCCCTGCCCGAGGGCTCCTGGGCGGAGGACCCCTGAAGGGCTGCAGACGCGCCCCTGCCCCTCCGCGCCCGAAAAAGCGCCCAGCGCGCTCCGCAGTCGCGGCCGCGTTCGCCGGGCCTGGCTGGGGCCGGGCCGCCCCCTCTTCCCTCGCATGGAGCGCCCGGGAAAGAGGCCCGCGCCCCCCTCCCCGCAGCGCCCCCGCGGGGAGCGCGCCTCTCCCGAGCCGCGGCGCCGGTTGCCAGGCGAGCGGTGCGTCATGTGCGCCCGGCGCTGCAGCCGCCTTCGCGCCCCCGGAGAGAGGAGGAAAGCGGCCCCCGAGCTGCTCCGGGTCGCGGGGCCCCCGACTACACCTGCCTGCGCGGCCGCTCCCGCCAGCAGCCCCTCGTCCCGGGAGGCCTGCCCGCCCGGGGCAAAGGCGGCGGAAGCTTTTTCCGGACCGAGGCGGTCCCGGGCCTCGCGTGGGCAGGCGCCCCCCGCAGGACTGGACGGGGGCGGCAGGAGAGGCGGCGGACGCGCGCGGCGAGGGAGAAGGTGCCCGGGCGAGGCGGCTCCCGGTGACGGGCAGGACGTGGGGGCGCACTTCTCCGTGTTGCGAGGATGGGGGCCGCACGGGCGCGCGGACACCGAGGAGGAGGGGCCGGCGCTGCCCGGGGCTCGCGGGGGGCGGGGAAAGCCGCGCAGCGCCGGCGCTCGGGGCGACGGTGCAACCGGGAGGCGGTGGGAGGCTGGAGCGAGGGGCCGCACGGCGACCCTGGACGGCCCGGAGGGACGTGAGGATGCTTCTCACGGAAGTCGGGCCAGGAGGACTCGTGGGGGGACCGGCTGAGGGCGGGGCTGGGGCGGCCTGGGGCGGCTTCCCTTTCTGAGGGCGCAGCTGGACTCGGAGCACCACATCCAGTTCTGGGCACCACACTGAGGAAAGACGCAGCCAAGCCGAGGAGTTCAGCGGAGGGTGAGAAGGATGCTCCGGGGAGCAGAAGCGAGGCCCTGGGAGGAGAGGCGGGGGGCACCGGGCGGAAGAGAAGGGAAGGCTGCGGGGGACGGGAGCGCACTCCGGAAGCGCTTGGAGGAGCTGGTTCTTGGCCCTCCCAGAGTGCAGGACGTGGGATCCTGGGCTCCAGGCATGGGGAGCCCAGGCCCCGGCTAGCGATCAGCAGAAGTCCACCGGCTGCCCCTCCTCACATGGGGGGTGACAAGTGGGCTAGTGCAGGCTCAGTCCAGACCGAGGCTCTTCAACATTTCTGCTTGATTTGAATGAGGAAGTGCAGGAATAATTGTCAGGTTTGCAGATGACTCAAAACCAGGTGGGAGAGCTAATAGCCCAGGAGACTGAAACAAGACTTGGGGGATCTTGATAGGTTGGAACGCTGGGCTGAAAACAACTGAACTCAACCCAGAAGGCACCCGTGCCAAGTTCTGCACCTGGGAAAAGACACCGAACGCATCATTTCGAGACGGAGGCTACTTGGCTCAACGATGCCGCGAGGGAGAGGGCCTTGGAATGGTTGCAGATGGCAAGCTGGAGATGAGTCAACAGTGTGGTGTGGCTACAAAAAGGGCAAATGCCATTTTAGGTGGCATTAATAGAAGTATTGCTTCCAATCCATGTGAAGTACCCGTTCGCTTTGACTCAGCCCTGGCCAGGCATCCAGCTCTGAGCGCAACAGTTTAAGAATGACGCAGATAAGCTGGAAAGGGGTCAGGGGAGGGCAACTGGAAAGGAAGCCTGGGGAGGAGAGAGTGGAAGAGCCGGGCAAGCTTAGCCTGGAGAAGGGAGAGCCGTGGGCAGATGTGGTAACAGCGTACAGGCTGCAGTGTGAAGGCTGCCACAAAGAGGAGGCACGAGGACTCTTCTTGGCCCTCCCGGAGCACCGGACGTGGGATCACGGGCTCAGGAGACAGGCTGCCGGGTGCCAGCAAGACTCCGGGGAAAATGGAGAATGGTGCAGTAGTGGAACCAAGGACCTGGGAGGTGGTGGGCTGCCCTACGCTGGAGGCATTCAAGGTGTGGCGGGGCAGCCCTCTGAGGGGACGGTTTAACTGGGAGTCCTGCCCTGAGCAGGGCTGGGAGCCGACGGGCCCCTGGCCCCTTCCAGCTCTGCTGCCTCATGATTCTGTGAAAGCCCCGGGACGGCCGCCCAGCAGGTCCTGGCTCCGGACCGTGTCCACGGGACAGCTCTGCATGTGGCCATCGTCCGGACTCCGAGGGCGCCCGGCAGGAGCACGCGCTCTGCAGAAGGCAGCTGCTGGATGCCAAGAGGCGGCCCTCCTGGAACAGGCCCAAGGGACCCCGGCCACCCCTCCCACATGGCGCCCCATCTGCCCTGAAGGAAGGGGGTGTGCAGGGCCGGGGGGGGGGGCAAGTGCCTCTCTTCAGCACACCAAAGCCACTTCTCAGCAGGCCGAGTCTATTAGGGGGCAGTTCCTGAAGTCTCCGGGACAGGTGCATATTTTGTCAGCAAAAGGGGATGCATTGAAAACACAAATATGTTAAGCAAATTACAAAACGATTTCCAGAGGAAGACCTGCAAATGCTCGTCTAGTGCCTCATTCAGCCTGTCGGTCAGGCTGCTGAACGGCCAGACTGTGAAGGAAAACAGTCGCCGAAGAGCCGTCTGCACAGATGCCGGATCGCTCACTCCGCCTGCCATCTCTACACGACATGAGCTGCCGGGGAGGCCGTCCACGTGAGACACGGGCACACAGGCAGAAGCTTTTGCAAGCAGAGGCGCTTCCCGGAGGGCACCTTCGTCTCTGTGGGGCTTGCCCAGGATGACGGGTGAGCCAGTGTTACGCTGGGAGTGGGGAGACCCCAGGTCACCAAGCCTCCACTCAGCCTTGCAGTGCCCCAGGTGGCTGTGGGGCAGTCACTGATGCTCAGCCTAGCCTACCTCGCAAGCTTGTTGTAAAGATAAACTGGGCAGGGGAAGCAAGATCGCATACCCTGACTTGGACTCCTTGGAGGAAACAGTGGAATATCAATGTAACAAAAGCAGACCTACCTTTGGGGCAGCTGCCCTGGACGCAGGATCTGCCTGTCCTCGGAGAGGAAAGGAGCTGGGCCTTTAAGGGTTGTGAAGTCCATGTGGCCAGCTCTGGGCTGGAGACCGAAGACTGAGTGGGAGGGTGTGACGTGCTGTCCTGCAGCAGCGGGGGCTGGACCCGGGGCCCCTTCCAGCTCGACTCTTCTGTGCTACTGTGACTCCCTGCGGAGCGGCCTCCTTGCTTGGACAGGCGTGGCTGCATCGCGCCTGCTCCTGCTTGGGGATGGGATTAAAGCCGGCATTCACCTCCTGCCTGCAGGGGCGCCTGTGAGCCGCCTCCCTGCTGCTGTGGCCAAGAGGGCTTAGCCTGTGAGTCTGTTTCTGTCCGTGGAAAAGGTGGGATTGACGGATCCCCCGGGGGCGTGCTTGCCTGCCCTGGAGTCCCCGGGATCCGTGGCCACCGAACTCCTTCCCCGTGGCCGGCCTGCCCGTGGCTCCATCAGGAGGGCTGGGGCACCCGAGCCCCTCCCCCCCCCCGGCTCTCTCCAAAGGCCCCTCTGGCCTGCCTGCTGCTCACTTGAGGCGACCCGCGAGGAGAGCAGCCCGACTCCTTCCACGGTGCTTGTGAGGTTCCACCAGGCAGATGGAGGAGCCGGATCTGTGGGGATGGGAGTGCCCTCCGTCCACCCCGTGCCACCAAGTCTGTCGTGAAGAGCTGCGGAGCCCCTCTGGGGAGCTTCCCTCGCGGGTCTTGTATTGCGGCGCCAGAGACCGAAGGGGCTGCGGGAAGCTGCTGGGAGCGTCTGGCGCGGCCCTCGGAAGTCGCTCGTGTTTGCTGGCCACCCGCATCTGTGTGGCAACAGTCGCTTCTCCAGGTCCGGCAAGGGGGAGGCAGCGGCTGCCTCTGGGGGGGCTGCAGGGCGCGCCTGCCTGGAGGGGCCCAGCGTGGCGGCTGCTGTGTGGAGGCCACGCTCCGCCACCGCCGGGAGGAGGCAGTCGGCACCTCTGGGTGTCTGTGAAGCCACTGTCGCCCTGTGGAAGGCGACCCGAGCGATGCCGGAGATGCGGCCAGCGGCTGGAGGCGCGACTCTGCACGGAGCGGTCTGGTGGCCCCTTGCACACCCCCGTGGTGATTCCGGCAACTGACCCCCGCACCGTGGAAATGCCTCCATTGGCATGTTCACCTCCACGCACTTTTCAGGCTGGAGTTCAGCCTTCAGCACCCCGCTGTGCTCTGAACTCGGATACAGTATGATGGGAGTAGCTGGTTAGTCAAATGCCAGGCCACCGGCTCACAGAGCCCTTCCTCGGCCATCGCGCTTCCATGCTTTGCCGCTCATCTTCCACTGGCTGAGCTCGGCTGCGAGCGCAACCCGCTGCTCTCCGGCGTCCCCGAAGCAGCCACAGCAGGAGGACCTCTGCGCACGGCCGGTGGACAGGTCTCCAGATCCTGACACAGGGCTCAGGCTTCTCCTCGGGGTCAGAGGAAGGTGCGGCGCTTCTGCTACTGAAACCTTTATCCTCCACTTGACCCCAGCCAGCACAGTGTCAGTCCACGGCCCCCAGGCAAATCCACCCTGTCCCGGCCATAGGAAAGTCTACATGGCCTCTGTTTGGCTCGTCCACCCAAAAGGCTGGGAGCGGGAGCGGCCCCAGGGCAGCTGCATCCAAGGTGCTGCGGAAAACGGAAACGGGCTTGCCTGCCGCTGAGCCTCCTCGCCTCGGTCACAGCACAGAGAGGGCCGAGAGCAAGACCTCTCAGGCAGAATCCTGCCCCTTTGCCCCCCGCTCCCGAACCTGCTCTCCTGATTCCCTTGGTGCCTGCCTCGAGACCTCAGTCCGAAACAGGACGCTACTGTGTGGAGCGCATTTAGCCGCCCTGAAGAATACCTGCTTCTCTGGCTCTTGTTTCTGTTGAAGCCGAGAATGTAAGCTCCTTGGGGCAGGGACCTGACTTCTGCTTATGCCATTCTGCAAAGCACTTCTGGGACTAGGATGGTGCGGTGCGGATGGCAGGAAGGATTCCCCCGAGGAGAAATGAAAACGAGCACATGAAAGCCAAAACACAGCGTTTTTTTAAAAAAGGGTGTGTTTCTTTATCATCATACTGATAGCTGAGTTTGACCATTATACAGGGCATACATAAGGAGTGGCCCACACAGGAGACGTGCCCTCGGGGGCATCCTCTCCCCCGCCCCATTTCTTTCCCTTGCTTGCATCTGCCGGCGACTCTCCTCCCTTCACAGATCCGAAGCTGCAGGGTCGCTGGGATGGACGCCAGGAGCCCGTGGGCAGCAGGCACCGTGGGGGGGGCCCTCTGGGCAGCGCTGCGTGGCCTGGGGTGAGAAGCGTGAGCAAGGCAGGGGCTGCGTGTGGGACGTGGCCAGGGCTGCAGGAGGAAGGGGCCGGGAAGGGCACACGCTCGCGGACGACAGACGCAGATAAATAACAGCAACAACAGGCCCCCGCTTCCCCTTGCTCCAGGCTTGGGGTGGCTCCAGCCATGTCCTCTGCAGGCAGCACCGCCGCCCAGAAGGCCGAGGGGCAGGCGCTGGTGCCCCCGAGCTCCCCCAGCATGCCTTTGGGGTGGCGGTGCCTCTGCTCGCATTGTGCCTTCGGGCTGGCAGGGGGCGGGGGCGTCCGGGGGGGCCGAGCAGGGCAGGAGGACTCGGTGCTGCAGGGGACCCCTCCTCCTGCCCCCCGGCTGGCCGTCAGCCGAAGCTCTGGGCAGCAGACGTGCCGGGTGGTTGCGGCGGCGGCTCGGAGGGGGGGGCAGTGACCGGGCTGCGGCTGCAGGTGGGGCTCGCTGGCCCCTCTCCGCAGGCTGGGCCGAGGGCCCGCTTCAGCCTCCCTAGACCCCCAGCTCCGTCTCGTAGAGCAAGCCTGCGCTGAAGACCGTCAGTGGCTCGTCCGGGGAGAGGGCGAGCTGGCCAGAGACCAGGTCCACGCACAGGGTCTCCCCCGCTTCCATGGGCACAATGAGGGTGAAGACGGCCAAGGCCCCTGCGCTTGGCTGCCGCTCTGCCACGGGCTTGTTTTCCAGGCCTTCTGGCTGGTACCCAGCCGAGTCGCTGCGGGCGATGGCCTGGCCGGAGCGCGAGAGGACCGCCTCAATCTTCTCCCCCCGGTGCCCCGTCAGGATGGCGCTGACCAGGTAGCGCCCGGGCACAGGGGCTGTGAAGATCCCTGCGGGCAGAAGAGGTGTGTGTGCAGTGGGGAGACCACGCATTCTGGGCACTCTCCTCCACCACTCAGCCCAGCATCCACCATTGCGCATAGATGCAGCGCGATGCACGCCGGGCAGGGAACTCGGCTGCGGGCGCATGTGGTGCGACCTGAGCTGACGGTCACGGACCCCACGGAGGGCCGGAGCATGTGCAGCTCAGCCGGGGGCAGGGGACACCCCTGCTGCTGCTGGCGCCCTGCAGGGCTGGAGGGGGCAGCGTGCCCGTCCATCTCCCCGGCCCTTCCCAGGTGCTGGCCTGGCCGCCTGCTCCCGGGAAGCAGATGCCGGGCGGGGTGGCCCATGGGCGATCCGGTTGCAGAAGCTCTTTGGATGCTGTAGAGGACTGCCCACTGCTCCCTCCCGTCAGCCTCCTGCTGGCGGCCACTCACCTGAGTCCGGGTCGTAGAAATTTCCGTCGTTGACCAACACCCTGTCGAAGGTGATGGTTCCTGCCTGCATGTGCCACGTGGTCAGAGCTGCTGCGAAGGAGACTTTGGGCACTGTCCCAGCGGGACCCGGCAAGCCTGTGGCAGAAGGTGCAGGGGGCATTCTCAGGGGCACCCTGGCCACCCGTTCCTCCCCCCATTCCCGTGGTCCTCTGCAACCCCAGCTCCACGTGCCCAGAAGGTCACCAGGCACACCTCTGTCACTGGCCACCCAGGCAATGCAACTAGTGGGCCACTGGCATCAGGCATCATGCCCGGTGGGCCGCGGTCGCGCTCGCCCACAGCTTCCCTGGCACACTGACCCAGCAGTCAGGGCTGCTCCGGTGCAGTGGCCGCCTGTGCCTCCTGGAGCAGCTGCCTGTCCTCTCAAGCGCCCACCTATGCAGCGAAGTCCCCCTCTGCCTCCCCTCCCTCTGCACAGAGCCTCTGTGGTGAGCTAGGCGAAGGCTGTGGCTGCCCAGCCACCCGTGAGCCTCACGGCCGGCTGAGGGGCCCCCGCCATCTTCCGGCTCCGGCTCAGCACCTGCCCTGCCTGCAAGGCGGCTGCGCAGAAGCACCGGGAATCTGCAGACGGAAGTCCTGGCTGGAAACGCAGCCGTCCAAACACAAGGCACCCGGGACAGGGCCGGGCCCCAAGATCCCCCCCACATCACTGCCCCCACCCGGTGTTCCCAAGAGTGTGGGCTCAGCTGCAGCAGGGAGAGGAGGGAGAGGCCAGGGACGGTGGGGCCCACCCTTGGCCTCAGTGCCGGCTCTGGGAGCTGTGCCACCCGCCGCGTCCACCTGTGTTCCCCTTGGCTGTGGCAGACGGCACACAGCCAGCTGGCCGGGCCTGATCCGTGGAGCGCAGCTTCCTGGGCTCCCTGCTCCCTGCAGTGGATGGTGCCGACTATTCCCCTCCCCTCCCCATCAGCCGAGCCAGGCCCTTACCTTGCTCTCCAGGCAGACCTGCGTGAGAAAAGGGCACCTGATGAGCACGGGGGCCACCAAGGGGGGCTGGGGGGGGCAGCCCCTGCCCCGCTGCTTGGGCTGCTTGGTCCTGTCCCCACACCCCTGGTGTGGCCCCTGCGGGGGCTGCAGAGCAGGCCGAGCACCACTGGGAGGCTGCCCGCTCTGCAGGACCTGAGGCAGCCAGGCCATCGAGGGGAGGGAGGCACAGGGCACCCCAGCCCGGTCCCAGCCCTGGGCCTGCCCCGCCCCTCCTGCCTCCCTGACAAACGCTGCCCTGCCGGGGTGCCACCCAGGGGCCCGCCTCTTCCCAGCCACGTGTCCTGGGGGCCGTTGCCTGGCTGCCCCGTTCAACCAGACAGCACATTCACCCACCCAGGAGCCCACCCCTGGAGCGCCCCCCGCCTCCTGCACGGAGACCTGGGGGCTCGCACTCGCGGCGTCGCCGGCCGGCACCCCCGGCTGCCAAATGCGCCTGCAGCCCAGCTGTGGAACAGACGGGCCGCCCCGGACGGCAGCAGAAGAGCAGACCTGGTGCTGTGGCCCCTCACCTGGGGGCCCCACAGGGCCTGACTGCCCATCCTTGCCAGGTGGTCCCACTGGGCCCGGGAGCCCAGGTCTGCCCGGCAGGCCAGCTGGTCCTGGAAGTCCTGGAGGTCCTGAAAGGGGACAGGAAAGTGAGGCCCCGGGCCCACAGCCAGCCCCAAAGGCCTGAGCGGGGTCCAGCGGCTGTGCCCCCAGTGGGTACCTGTGAAGTCCCGGCCCAGGAGGTGCTGCAGCTGCTTCTGCGCATCCTGCAGGGAGCCGTTGAGGGCCCCGAGGCGGCCGGACAGCGTGGCCAGCTGCCCCCCGTGGATCTTGTCCAGCAGTGCTCCGTGCTCGCGCAGCGTGCCGTTCACCTCGCGCAGGCAGCCCCAGAGGGCCGACACATGCTTGTCCAGCCCCTCCTTGATCTTCCGCAGGCTGCCGGACACCTGGTCCAGCCGGTCGCAGGTGCTCTCCAGCTTGGCCAGCCGGTCGGTCAGGCCCCTGTTGGCGTTCTGGCAGTCGGAGGCCTCCCCAGGCAGAGTGCCGCTGAAGTGGCGGATCTCGCGGTCGAGCCCCTGGAAGCGCTCCTCGCTCTCACCCGCGTGCTCCGTCACCTCCTGCTGCACGCGGTTGATCTCGGCGATGATGCGGTCCTTGGTGGCGCCCAGCTCGTGGATGTCGGTGGCATGCTTCTCCACGGTGGCCTGCAGGCCGGCCAGCGTCTCATTGAGGGAGCTGAAGCCCAGGATGACCTCCGAGAGCTCGCCCTGCAGCGACTGCAGGTGGACGCTGGAGCTGCCCCCGATCACACTGAAGCCGTCCAGGGGCTGCCGAGGGGCCATGCCGGGTGGCTCGCCCGGCTGGCAGCTGGCCGTGCACTCTTGCGCCTGCTCGCGCAGCCGCTCCACCTCGGCGCGCAGCTCTGTGCAGGCGGGGCGGCAGGGCGGCCGGAGCACCAGGTCGCTGAGAGCCTGTTCCAGCCTGTCCAGGCGCTGGTGCGTGTGGTTGGCGTGCGCGGGCAGCAGCTCCGGGGGCCCCGAGGCGCCCGCCAGCCGGCCCTGCAGCACACTCACCTCGCCGGCCAGCTTGCTCAGCTCCTGGTCCTGTTTGCCCACCAGCCAGCGCAGGTGCTCCTCCAGGCTCAGCACCCGCCGCTCCAGCTCGCTCGGGGTGCTGCCCGCTGGCGCGTCCGGGCCGGGCCGGGCCGGTGCGCAGAGCTGGGCGCACGAGCGGACGGCACCGCGCACCTGCTCCAGGGCGCCCTGCTGCTGCAGGCTGCTGTCCTTCAGGGCGCCCACATCCCGCGACAGGTTGGCGAGCGCCCGGCTCACCTGGCTCTGGAAGTCGTTGAGGCGGGAGAAGGCGGAGTCGAGCCGCTCCTCCGCCCTGTGCAGCCGCTGGTCGGCCCCGGCCTGCAAGAGCTGCAGGTCCGCCAGGCGCTCCTCCAGGCCGCGCTGCGTGGCGTTGACGCGGCTCTCCACCTCGACCAGGCGCCGGTCCGCGGGCGCGGGCGGCGCGGGCGCCCCCCGGCCGCCCGGCAGCGCCTGGTCCTGCAGCCGCGCCAGGGCGCCCGCCACGGTGTCCAGGCGGCGCTCCAGCGCGGCCGCGCGGCTCTCCGCCTGCGCGCAGCAGTCCCGAGCTGCGTGCCGCTGCAGGGCGGCGGCGGCGTCGCGGCTCCGCTGGCCCTCCTCGGCCACCAGCTTCTCGAGGGCCCACAGCCGGTCGCGGTCCTCGTCCTGCCGCCGCCGCAGCGCCTCCACGCCGGCCAGGCAGGAGGCGCACGACTCCTGCAGGCGGCGCTCCACCGCGCGCAGCACCTCGCCGCGCACGTCGGGGCCCGCGCCCGCGCCCGCGCCCGGCCCGCCGTTCTCCTGGCTGGTGATGCGGTTGTCGAGGCGCTGCAGGTGGCGCTGGATCTCGCTGAGCGTCTCCTTCATCTCCGGGTGGGCGGAGGCGGCGTCCGCGGGCTGCCGGCCGTTCAGCGAGGTCTCGACCGCCCGGCGCACGTCCTCGGTGAGCCTGGCGTTGTTGGCGCGCACGGACGCCTGCAGCTCTTGCAGCTGCTTGCTCAGGGCCTGCACCTCCTCCTCCAGCTGCTGCACCTTCTCCGAGTCCCTGCGCCCTGCCAGGAGGAGCAGAGCCGGCTCAGGAGCGCCTGGCCACCCCACAAGCCCTGTGCAGGCCAGAGCCGTGGCCTGAGGCGGCCTCACAGGGCAGCAGTGGGAGCGGCGGAGCCACTGGTGCTGCAGGCAGGCATGCCCCCCTCGCCCGCACAGTGGGGCCCAGAGGAAGGGGCCCGGCTCTCTCCGACTGTGCCCTCCCTCTGCGGGCACGGGCAGCACCCTGCCATGGATCCTCGCTGCCTGGCCATCCTCGTTCCAGGGGCCCCTTTTGGCAGCCGTGGGCCAGGCGCCTGGGGAAGCCAGCAGAGGCTCACCCTGCAAAGGGCTTCCCCAGGACCGCTGGTCTCGGGGTGCTGTGCCCCCGCCCGGCTGGCCTCTGCGTCAGCACTTCAGATCTTCCCCAAAGCTGCTGGGCATGTGGAAGCTGGCCTCATGCGGGGGAGCACTGGTTCCGTTGCTCTCCAGAGGGAAGGAGGGGCAGGTGCTGCTGCTTGTGCAGGAGTGGGAAAGGGGCCCCCGCTAGCCCCCCCACACACACACCCGTTGAAGGAGCCACTTGTGCTCCTGCGGACAGTGGCTGGGGGGAGGCGGCTCCCCTGCTGCCCGTCCAGCCTACCTTCCCCGCCCAGGCCGCTGAGCGTGCTGCTGAAGCCGGACAGGTTGGGTCGCGCTGGCTGGGGCCGCGGCCGGGCGGTCGTGAGTGGCGTTCCTCCTTCGGCACAGTCATCTCCGGAGTATCCGGGGCAGCAGCGCCATTCCATGTCTGACACAGTCTTATAGGCCACTTTGTAGCGCGGGCGCAAGAAGCTCCGATACCTGCCAGGTGGAGGCACGACGAGGATAAGGAACTGGGCGAGGCCTTCGGGGCGGTACTCCTGGGCCCCCGGCGCCCCCCGCGTGGCATTTGCCCCTCGGCCTTGAGAGCCAGGCGGGAGCCGTTCCCGCAGCCCCAGTCGGTCCTTAGCATCTCTGCCTCCCGCAGATCGCCGCAAGGGCTGGCCTCTGGAGAGAAGCCCGACGGGCAGATGTGTCTGCGGCCCAGCCTCGCCGCCGTCGCCACCTCCCCTCGCAGTTCTGCGCGCCGCCGCCAGGGGGCGGCCGAGCCCTTCCTGTGCACTCGCCCCCCGGCCGGCTGAGCCTCCCCCAAGGGCTGGGCACGTGCCAGGCGCAGCCACGGGCATCCGGCCGCTCCCCTCCGTCTGCCCGTGCAGGCCGTGACCCCGCGCTCCACCCAGCCAGCGGTGCCGGGAGTGTGGCACACACCCTCTGGCGAGGGACGCCCCAGCTGGGGGGCTGGCCCGCCTGCCCCGCACTCACGTGATGACGCGGGGGCACTGCGGCTGCCCCCAGGTGCACGGCTGGTAGTCCGGCTTCACGTAGGTGTCCGCACCGTCCTCCACCACGCAGCTCACGCTCCGGGTCACCACGTAGGCGCACCAGTTCCTGCAGGGGAGCGGCGGGAGAGTGGGCGCCTGGACAGGGCCCGGCTGCAGCTGCCCTCGTGCTCTCGCTCTGGCCCCGGAGCCAGCCCAGCCTCCCTCACCACCAAGTGCCCAGCGCCACTTCCAACGTTCATGCCCCAGGAGGCCAAAAAGCTATATCCAGCATTCAAGAGACATACTCAAAGGCTTTCTCTTCGGGAAGTTCCACTAGGCATGTGCAGAGTGTGACCCCCCCCCCCAAGTCACTAGGGAGATGTTCCTCAATCCATTTGGAATGAGAGGAAGAGACGAGGTTTTGGGGTGGGCCTGAGATCTCACAGCCAGGGTGGCTGAACAGCAGGTGGAAGATCAAGGTCCCAGTCCTCTTTTGGACATGAAGCTTATGGGGTGACGCTCAGCCTAACCTGCCTCACAAGGTTTGGGTTTGGGTTATCACCTCATCAGGAATCCTGTGTCCAGTTCTGGGCACCAAGATTGAAGAAAGAGGCAGGAAAATGAGAAATGGTCCAGTGGAGGGCCACAAAAATGATCCAAGGTTTGGAAACTCTGCCCTGTGAGGAGGGACTGGGGGAACTGGGCATGCTCAGCCTTGAGAAGAGAAGACTGAGGGGGGACATGTTGTCCCTCTATAAGTTCCTCAAAGGCTGCCACAAAGAGGAAGGTCAGGATCTCTCCTTGCTGATCCCAGAGTGCAGGACACGGAGTAATCCATTCAAGATGCAACAACCCAGAATCAGGCTGGACATCAGGAAAAACTTCCCGACTGTCAGAGCAGCACGACAGAGGGACCAGCGGCCCAGAGAGGTGGGGGGCTCCCCCACACTAGGGGCATTCAAGGGGAAACTGGGATGGTGTGAACTGGTGCCCTGCAGCAGCAGGGGTTGGGTCCAGGGCCTTCTGGCCCCTTCCAGATCGACTGCTTTGTGATCAATGAGGGTGGTTGTTGCGAGGGGAAAAGGGAGAGGCGGATCCTGGAAGCCACCTCGGGCTGCTCGGGACCCCCAGGGCGTGAGATGGGCTCCCACGGGCGGTGGTCGAGGCCCCATCTGTGGGGGCATTCAAGAAAAGACTGGGCTCCCACATGTTGGGGATTACACACGTGGAGCCGGGTGGAGCTGGGGGTCAGGCTAGATGGCCCGGGAGGCCCCTTCTGACTCACGGTCTTTCCGCGCTCCTGGGTGAGGTTGGGCCCTGCGCTCGCTCAGCCTGGCTGGCCTGACTAAATGGGGAGCGGGAGGAGCACCATCTGGGTGCCTTGGAAGCAGAGTAGGATAGAAAAGCCCCCGATCAGCCATCAGCCTGTCTCTGCCCCCTCTGCCTCTGGCCCCCCGCTAGCCACCTGGGCCAAACAGCATGCCCGCCTTCGGGCCTGGCACACAGCCGCAGACTGGCCAGCCCCTGGGCCGTTCCGTGGCCACGTGGCCGAGTCGAGGCCAGACCTTTGCACATTCCGACAGCGCTCCTTGGTGGCATCCGCCTGCTGGCCGGCCGGCCGGCCTCGCTGCCGGCCCAGGCCAAGGGGTGCTGAGACCGGTGGGGCGTGGCTGGGCCTCAGGTCCACGCTGCTCTGCGGCTCTCGGATGCTGCCAGGCTGCCCAGACGCTTCTGGACACTCGATTGGGTGAGGCTGTGGGGCCACACTGAATATGCAACGCAACCCCACGTCGGCTTGAACCTGACCCTGAACGTCCCCCGCGTGGGGAAGGCTCGGCCACGAGGCCCATGCTCCACCGCTTCCCCCAGGCTGAGCCGCTCACGAGACCGTCACACCCAGGACCATCTCAGCAGCCTTTGCGGGGGGGGTGGCGGCGCTTGAAGGCAGCCCTTCTGCTGCAGCAGCCTAGCCATGGAAGGGCTTCCTGCGAGGCTCACCTGCCACCTGGCCACCTACTCTTTCCTGCTCCAAGTCAAGACCTCCCTATTTCCTCGGGAATTTCTGCTTCAGCCTCTTTCAGTTCTGTATTTGGAATCTTCACACCGCTGCGAGGTCTTTCCCTGGTTCTCACTTTTAAACCGCTTAAATTTTATATTCTGTGGCACACTGTACTTTTTGTCTCAATCTGTCGCGAACCAGCGGAGAGCTTCGGCTATTAGGCAGAATGAACATAAAAAAGGAACGCTCGGTGCACGGGCCAAATATGTTTCTCGGGTCGGAGGGGAGTTTGTAGCTGAGGGACAAGCCCGGTTCCCTCTGCCCCATCCTGCTTGGCTGGCCCGGGTCGTTGTGCCAAGGCCTCACTTGGCCTGGCCGGAGGCGAACGGGGGGAGCAGGGAGACAGGCACATTTGGGGGGAGTCGGTCCCTGGGGAAAAGCAGCCGGGCCTCGGCACGGGACCGTGGCAGGTGCCAGAGGCGTGCGTGGCCCCCGGCAAGCTCCACCGCACTGCCGCCTTGGGGACGCTGCCGGTTCCTGCAGAAAGCCAGTGGGCCGGCTTGGCACACAGACGAGCTGGCCAAAGTCCCTTCCAGCTTGCCTGGCCTGCGCCAGCCTGATGCAAAGCGCTGGGAACCGGCCTGGCAGAGGAAAGACTATTTCAGTACCTGGTTTCCTCCCGAGCTCGCTCCATCCCAGAATAGCCCATCCCATCCGTCCTATTATTATTTGTACGATTCTCCCACGTTCTGGTTGGCTTCGCTTAGGAAGGGCTGCCTTGCCGGACAGGAGGGGTGCTGGACTGTGGGAAACTCCGAGGGCCGCCCCACGGCATCGGGTTGCAAATTTTCCGGAGAGGGCCGTGTGCCAGCTGGGCCCCAGAGGGAGGCCCAGAGGGACAGTGAAGTGTCAGCACGGCGGGGGGCTGCTTGCAGCGCCTGGGCCGGGCCCCGATGCCGGGTGGGAGCCGGGGCTGCGCTGCTGTGCTTTGGCCTCCGAGAGCATCCGCATGCTCCTTCCCCCAGAGAGTGGGGCAGCCCCTGCCCCGCCACCTTGTAGCAGCTGCAGCCACAGCCGGACCGCCTGCCCACTGGCAGAAAGGCTCGCTGGCCCCAGAGGCCCGGGGACCTTTGGCCAAGGGATGGCGGCTTGGCCCGGGACACGGACGGAGGAGGCCAACCTGCAGCTCCCCTGGCCATTCCCGGCTTTGGCCGGCCTGTGCCAGCGGCAGGCTGTCCTTCGCTGGTTAATTATTGCTGAGTTGCTCTTGTCACCAGAGGAAATCCGGGTGTTTTGCATCGGGAGGGCCCTCTCCGCTCCAGGTGTTTTTCCTGTGCTCCGGGAGCATGTGTGGAGCGCCTTCCTTGCCCGAAAAGCGCTCACGAGGGCGGGGGCTTTGGACCGCAGATGCGAGCTGCCAGGCAGGGCATGGTGGGCTCCGGCGCCTCCGCCCCAGCTGCTGAGCTTCACACGGTTCTCTCTGCCTGGCTGTGATCTGCTGGGCGGCGGGGGGCGGGGGGGCAGCCCTCCTCCACTGGGATGGTTTGGACAAGTTTGGGAGATCTGAGACAATGTGTTATTTCTGTCTGGCAGCTATTTTCGGTTTACATTTGCGGCCTGCGTGTTTCTGTGTGTTTTCATGATGATTGTTGGAAGCTTCACCCGAAAGCAGCTCGGAGGGCGTGTCACCCGCTTGGCTAATCGAAAGCGAGGTTTGGGCTTCCAGAGCCCCAGCGCGGCCCAGCAGAAGGCGCCTGGCTCGCAGGAGCTCTGGGGAGGCCGCCTCTTTGCGCCGGTGGTGAAGCTCCCGGAGGCGGTGGAGGGGTGCGGGGATAGCGGTGGTCTAGGCAGATGACCCGAACTCTCCCGGCCGGGGTTCTCCCCACCCCCCCCACCGCTGAGCCCCCTTTTCTGCCCAAGAGAAGCTACTGCTGACCCCCCTCTGCAGATGTGCACAAAACAGCGCGACCCCCACGGCTGGGCCCCGTCCAAAGCCGCTCGGCTGCTTCCGCTCCCCCCCCCCTCCAGCACGGAGGGCGTCCAAAGCGCTCTGCTGTGAGCAAGCGGACCGCAGGCCCCCTCCTCATCCTCCCCGCCCCTCCCCCATCCTCACGGGGATCTCCATTTTGGGGCCTTCAAGCGCAGCCCCTGCTTTGCTCTTTGGCAGCCTCCGCAGTGCCCGGCCCCCCACAGGCACTGACCCCCCAGCCCCGCCGACAAGCTCTCCCACCCTGGCCAGACAAATCGCTTCCCCGACAGAAGGGGAGGCTCAGAGGGAGGCCCAAGGCCCCTCGTGGGCTGTGGCTGCTGTGTCGCCTGCCCCCTCTCTGGGGGTGCCGAGCAGGGCCACCCCGACAGCAGCCCCCCAGCAAGGGCCCCTCCCCACATGCCCACTGGCCTCCTCCTCCTGCCCAGGACTGAGCCCTCTTCGCAGGAGCCTGCCCATCTCTCTCGGCCCAGCTTCGGAGGGAGCCGTGGGCAGCCGAAAGATGCCTGCCTTCCAGGCACCTGTGGCTCAGCTCCTGCTAGCCTGGGCTAGCGGAAGATGCACATCAGCATGGGAGCCAAGGACGCCCCCGCCTCCCTACTGCCTCTGCTCCAGCCCCTCTAGCTGGGCCCCCAGGCCCTGGAGGAAGAGGGCAGCTGGCCACGTGTGCCAGTCCAGGCCAGGGGCCTGCTGAGCCTGCAGGACGGCATAGAGACCCCCCCAGAAGGCCCCTCCACAGGGCCATGACTACAGAGACCCCAGCCACCCCCGGCCACCAGAACGGCCCGAAGCCCCAGGACACTGGCGGCCGTCCCCTGCCCTGTACGGGCCCAGCCAGGCGGCCAGACGCAGCCTTACCTGTGGCGGCTGGCGACCCGTGTGCTGCCGGGGGCCTGCGAGGGGCCCTGGAGCTGCATGAACGGCAGGGCGGCGCCCGTGTACAGGCTGTACCGGGGAGGGTAGTTCAGGGCCCCCGCCTGCCCGGCCAGGAGGCCACCGCAGGCGCAGAGCCACAGCAGGGCGGCGGGGCTGGCCATGGCGGTCCTCGTCGCTCGGCCGGGCGGGTCAGCTGCACATGGCCGCGAGGGGGCCCAGGGCAGGGCCGGCGACACGCCGCGCGCGGGGGAACCCGAGCCGAGCCGCGCCGAGCCGCGCCACGCCGCGCCGCGCTCCCGAGCCGTCGCAGCGGACGGGCTTGCTGGGCGCTCGGCGCTCGCTCGCTCCTCGCACTCTGACAGCTCTGCAACTTCCCGGCGCGGGCTGGGCTGGCGCGCTCCCCCCGACTTCCTGCCTGGCAGCCCGGGCCCCGCGCCCTGCCCCCCGCCCGCCGCCGCCGCCGCCGCCGCCGCCGCCGCCCGTCCTGGGCGTCCCTGCCCCCGCTGCGCGACGCGCCCTCGCCCTGGCAGGCTCTGCGCCGCCGCTCAGCGCCACCCCCCGCCCCCGGCCAGCCAGGCCGGGGCTTTCTGCGCTCCGGGTCTGCTGCGCTGCCCCTCCCCCAGCGGCGCACATCTGCTTCTCGTTACAGCCAGGACGGGACCGCCGGCTCGGGCGGGGGAGCGGAGGGCTGGGAAAGCGAGAGGGGCTGGGCCCGAGCCAGCGCGGCCCACGGGAGTCGGCGCATCGCTGCTACCGAGCGGGTCCCTGCCACGGGGAGGGGGGGGGCGAGGGACCCGCCACGCAGGCCCCGCGTTTTGGCACGCCACCCCCCCCCCCCGGGGCCGGAAGTGACCTCAGCGCCTGGCCAGCGCTGGGCCGCGGGGTCTGCCCGCTGCAGCTCCCGCGCGCCAAGACGCCTGGCTGCTCGGTCCCGAGGGGGACCCGGGGAGGACACGTCTGAGACAGGGAAGCCTTTGTTTTCGAGGGGGGCTGCTCCCCGCCTTGCTTCTTCGCGCCGCGGCCTCGCGGAGCCCTCTTTCCCGCAGGTCATGCCCTTCTTCCCTGGACGGTCCCTCCCGCTCCCCTTCCTGCCCAGCCAACTTCCTCGGGGAGCCCAGGATGCCCAGGGCGTGGGGAGGCCTCCGGTGACCGGAGGACGGAGCAGGCACCGCCTGGGACAAGCTTCCCCTCCGGCTCTCTGGGGGCTCAGTGGCTCTTGCGCCTGCCCCGCGCAGTCCGTGGCGCGGGAGGCCCGGCCCGGTGGCGGGAGTCCTCCGCGAAAGGGGCCGAAGCTGGGCGGCCCTGCCGGGAGCTCCAGGACCCGGGGGGGGGGCAGTTTCGCCTCTGCTGGGGGGCGCCTCCCCTGCCCCAGGGCGGATTACGGGACTCAGCGGCAGGAAGAGCAAGGCTCAATGCGGACATTTCCCTGCGCTGATGGACACGCGCTCCAATCTCTCTCTCTGTCTTTCAAGGGCCCCGCCTGCTGCGAGCGCCCTTACTTGCGAAAGGGGTTGTGTGGACAGGGGAGCGGAGGCCACGCCGTAAGGGGGCTCAGGATGGCTTCAAAAGAGGCTTCCTCCCAGGGCTCAGGATGGCTTCGGGGGGCGCAAAAGAGGCGGTTCCTGCGCTCCCGCCGCCGGCTGGTCCGGGGCCAGGGGTCGTTGGCAGCAAGCGCCCCTGGAGCGGAAGCAGGGCAGGTACTGGGACTGAGGGCGCCCCCGGGATCTCCGGCTGCAGCCGCCTCGCAGCGCCCCGCCGGCCAATGCCGGAAGTGGGGCCGGGAGGCTTCCCGCCTCGAAACCCCCCGAATCGCAGGCAGGGCGGAGCGCTCGGGGGTCCTCGGCCCGGCCAGCCGCTCGGCGCCCTCCCGTCGGGGCTCGGCACGGCGCAGATGCCAGCCAGAGAGCGCGGGCAGCCCGTGCGGTCGCCGGGGGGTCTCGGGGACCCTTCGTGCGCCGGGGAGGGGGCGGCGCGGGCGGCGGTCAGAGGAAGCGGGTGAGCCCTGATGCAACGGGAAGGCGCCCGCCGCAGACACCCTCCCCCCTCGTGGGGCAGCGCAGCCGCAGCGTTTTCCCCGGGGACAACTCGCGGCCAGCGCCCCCCCCCCCCCCCCAGAGGCGCCGACGTGTGCAGAGCCCTGCTCGGCTCCGCGAGCGCGTCGGGACCGAGGGGGCACTGCACGGGGGGGTTCACTCGCGCGCCTCCTTCTCCCCTGCCATGCCCCCCCCCCGCTCGGAGGCATCGGAGGGAGAGCGAGCACAGCCGCCTCTGCCCCGACACACGTGTGCGTGCGAGCGAGCGTGCACGCGCGCAGGGAGAGGACATGCCGGCCAGAGGCGCGCATGCACCACGCGCTCCGCCCCGCCAGCTGGGAATCGGCCGCTGACACAAGTCCCCTGTCGCCCGGGGGCGAGATGTTTGGCCCGAGGGGGGAGGGGCGGGACTTGCCCCGCTCGATTGCTGCGCGGCGCGGGGCGGGGCGGGGAGGGCTCCCTCGTGCCCGCTTCGCCCGGCTTTTACCATGATTTGGCTACAGTGGGGGGGGCCTCCGGGGACGCCCCCGCGCCTCACGCCCCATGCTTTGAGCAAGTTGTGCAAAGTGGGCACGCCACCCCCGAGGACGGCGTGCTACGGCGGGGGCCCTTCTGAGCGGCGGCGGCGGAGTCGCGCGGGGGCGGCGGGGAGGCGGCTCCGTGGCCGGGCGCCGCTCCGGGCTCGGAGCGGCGTCCTGCCCCAGAAGCGGCCTTCCCCGCTCCGGCGCCGGCTCCGCGGGTGGAAGCACGGGCGGGGATCCGGCCCGCTCCGCCCGCCGCGCGCCGCTCCTGCAGAAGCGCGCTCGCATGCTCCCGGCTGGATGCCGCCGTCGCGGGACAGCCCGGGCTCCCGCTGGTTGCGCGACGAGGGGCCACCGCGGCGGGGCGGCCTCGCGGTGCTGCCGGAGCGGTTTCCCGTTAGCCCGCCCGGCGGGGCAAGGGGAGGAGGGTGTCCGCCCCCCAGCCTGAAATTGGCGCTCGGAAAGCTACAGGCCGCGCGTGGCGCTCACGGCGCTCTCCCCGTGCAGCGTCCGCCGTAGGCGCGCCCCCGGCGGAAGAGGGGGGCGGGCCGAGGGCACGAAGGGGACATCGGTGGCCGCGGAGGCAGGGCCCGCTGGCAGACTGCCGCGTCCCGGAGGGCTCACGGAAGGGTCTCGGGGCAGCTCAGGGCCGGCCGGTGCTGCCTGCTCTTCCGCCGGGGCGGAAGAAACGCGGAGCCGCGGGGAAGCCTGTGCGAGGCGGCAGCGTCCGGAGCAACCGCGGGGAGTCTGGGGCAGAGCAGATGGGTGGCGACGCGGCGAGGCTGGAGGGGCGGCGAGGCGTTGGCGCGACTCCTGGCGGGGACGGGCGCGCGCCCTTCTGCTTCGAGGAAAGTCCGCGCAGGGAGACCATTTTCCCCACCCCTAATCCAGGGGGTCTCCCCGTTCAGGACAGACCAAAGGCTGGACATCTTCGCGCAGCCCCTCGCCGGACCGTGGGCGCCGCTTCCGGTTTGGGGAGTGCTCACAGTCACGGAGCAGGACCCTACTCATGCGCCTAGTCCTCATGGCTCTGTGCCAGCTCCCGTAACTACCTCCACCAGTTGCTGGGGAACACGTGAGGAAAGGTGCCGCGGCCGCCCGTCCTGCTCGCGTGCAAGCGAGTAAGCAGGCAGGCGGCCGGACTCGGCGGACTGTGCCCGGGCCTGCTTCGGAGGGGTGCCTCCTGCGCAGGGGCCGGCGCGGAAGGCAGGGGCACCTCGGCCCCAGCGGTGAGCGCGGGGCCTGCACTGCCAGGAGGGCGCTCAGGAAGGCGGCTTCCCGCCTCCCGACGCCGGTCGTGGCTTCCCAGACGAGCGACGGAGGCAGAGAGCGACGCCGCCCGCCAGCCCTGCTCCGTCGCGGGCCCGGCCCGCCGCTCCCTCGGCTCGGTGCTCTGCTTATGCGGGCAGCTGCCTGCCTTCTGTCCTCGCCCCTGGAGAGAGCGAGGCCCGGCCAGCGCAGCGCGGCACAGCCGCGCTGGGCCTCCAGGCGCCCCGGCCCCGTCCTGCTGAGCTGCGCCTTCCCACGTCACCGTGGAGCCGGGGAGGGGGCTCCCAGGTAGGCAAACCCAGACACCTCCCGAGGCGCCCCGTTGGCCACACAGAAGAAGTGAGGGTGCTCGGCGCGCCCCCTTCCTCAAGAGCAAAGGGCGCCCCTTTGGCCAGGGCCGGGGCTTCCTTCGGGGGCTGTGAATGGGGGCGCGGGCGACGCCCCACTTGAGGCGCGTGTCGCGGTCCGCCGGGCTGTGCGTCCTTCCTGACCGGGTCGAGGACGGGACCGGCACGCTCGGCGTGTCAGTGCGGCCTCTGCGGGGGGACGCCTGGGAAGGGGCGGGAAAAGCCCTCGGGGACCCAAGCCCTGGAGCGCCTGTCCCCCCCCCCCCCGGGCGCAGGGGGCAGCCGCGTCCGGGGTTCTCTGGCGCCCTCGTCCTGGCAGCCCCGGAGGGGCCGGTCCGAGCGGAGCGGGCAGAGGGGCGTCCGGCAGGCTCTGGACGCTGTCGAGGGAGATGCCGCGGCACCCGCGCCCTTCTCCCCAGTCCAGCGGCGTGTGGCGCCCTCTCAGGATCGCGGGCGGGCGGACTCGCCGGGGGGCTTCGCTCGCAGGTTCTGCTGCCGCCCAAGCCCCGGAAGGCTGGGATCGCTCGCGCCCCTCCTCCTGCGCAGCGCAACGCAGCGCCCAGCACAGAGCAGCGCAGCGCGCAGCAGGACCGCGGCCCTCCCTGCGCCTGGCAGAGGAAGCAGGAGAGGTCCCTGCCGGGCCCCAGCCGCACTGGGAGAGCAGAGGGGCGTGGGGGCCCCAGCCCCCCCCCGGCTCTGCCGCTCCGCCGCGCTGCTGAGGGGGGCACACCCCGCGTCGCCAAGCGGCTCGTCTGCTCCCGGCCAGGCGGCTCCCGATTCGCTCCGCAGCTCCGTCTAATCCAGGCACGTTCCCTTTTATGGCAGAAGCATCTGGAACGCGGTTTGGGGTGGGGAAACGGGGGCCGCCGCTCCCGAGGCAACGCGGCCCGAAGGCCCCTTCCTGGCAGAGCCCCGCAGAGGGGCCTGGCTCGACCCATCTCTGCGGGGCGGGACCAGGCTGGCCGGAGGCCGGGCGAGGGACAGCGGAGCGATTCCCGCGGAGGAAACGGGCGGTGGCGCCGCCCCCCCCGCCCCCCCGCGGTGCTCTCCCGAGCCGGCTAAGCCGGGGGGCGCACCGCCTCCTGCGCCCACCCCACCCGGGAGGACCCCTCGCTCTCGGCAGCCGGGCGGGGCTGATCAGAGGGGACACGCTCGCCCGCCCCTGCATCCCAGCGCCGGCAGGGTGCGCCTTTCCAGGGGACCCTCCGGTCCGTTTCTCGGCAGAGCCCCGGGCAGGCGTAGAAAAGCGCGCCGCTGGGGAGCTTCGGGCCAGGGTCCGGGGACCCGAGCAGGGCCCGACATCCCGCAGGTTCGGGGCTCGGCCCTTGGGGCAGAGGGGGAAGGCTTTCCCCTGCGCGGACGCCCGGGAGTAGATAAATATTCGCGCGCTTCGCGAACCGACGCTTCCTTTTCGCGCGGAATTTAGCGCCCGCGCGAGCTCGCCCCGCCCCGGGCGCTCGGGCCCCAGCGCGGACGGGGAGGCTCCGGGCCTCGGCGGCGCCCCCGCGCGTGTCTGGCCGCCTGCAAGCGTGCGCAAAGCGGCGCCGGCAGCACACGTGTTTTTCGGGTGTGCGTGCAGACAGACAATTCCTCGGGAGGAGCCCCCACGCCGCATGTTGGGATTCCTGCTGGGCCAGCGCAGTGGGGCGGGGCGGGGGGCTCCAGGCGGGTGGGCCTCGCTCACTGCTCCCGCCCCGGCCAGGCAAGGAAGCCGGGCTGCTGCCCAGGGGCTCTCCGCCAGCGCCAGACACTTCGGTCCCTTCCTTTGCAGTTCGAACTTCCTGAAATCGCCACCCGTCGCCGCACTGCCTTTCCAGCTGTCCGGGAAGACATTTGGGGGCCTTCATTCATAGGTCACGAAAGTCAGGGGCAACTGGTTGGCGCGTGGCAGGAGCAAAGGCTGAGGTGGCTAAACTGGGGAGTCTTGTGGGGGCACAAGAGAGTGAGAGCCCCCCTCCCCCGTCACATCCATCCCCCTTTCCTAATCAAGGCAAACTCCTGAGCCGAGGGGGGCTGCGTCTGCTCCGGAATCAGGCCACAGGGACCTTGCCAAAGAGAGCAGGGCAGGGCAGCCCAGAAAGGTGACTGCCGAGCCTTGGGGTTCCGGTGCCGGGCAAGCGGTGGCCCCCAGGGCAGGCGTGGCTGCACACCCAGACCCTCTGCCTGCCAGCCCTCCCCTGTTCCCCCAAGGTGAGGGCTGGCACCAGCCTGGAGGAAGCCGGAGGCGAGGGAGGCCTCTGGCACGCCATGTGAAGGGTGTGCTGCCGCATGCCCGCTGTCGTGCTTGAGAGGCCCTCCATGCCCATGCGGCTCGGGCGCAAGCACTGTGACTGGTCTGGGAGCACTGGGCCGGGGGCGGGGGTCTCCCCAGGGTCAGCCTGGATGCAGGGCCGGCCAGCCCCGTGAGGCAGCAGGTTCGGACTCTGGACTGAGTGGGGATGGAGGGCAGGTGTGGGAGGAGAGGAGGCCGCTCCCCCTCCCCGGCCTGGCCCAGTCTGCTGCACTCGCTGCTCGTCTGCCAAGGGTGTCCCCGAGACCCCCTCAGCAAGGCACGGCCGCCCAGTCCAGAGGGAGCCGGCTGAAGAGCGATGCTTACGCAGGTAGCCTTGGCATCGCTCAGCCACCGCCTGTGATGGGTGGGGAGGGTGGCCCCAGGTGGGGTGGAGGGGCCTCACTGAGGTGGCTCAAAAAGTTGGGGGCCATGCCAGGAGAGCCCCAGGTGGTTCCTGGGAAGAGGCAGGGCCTGCAGCTGAGGCAACGGCCAGCATGGGGGTTTGCGGGCCAGGCTGCCCCCCCAGGCCCTGCTCTGGGAGCACATTTGTAGTCCGGGGGTGCTGGCATGGGCCGGTGGCCCCGAAGACGTCTGCTTTTAGAATGGGGGGCCCTTTTGGCACAAAACGGTGCTTGCTTTCAGGCCACTGTGTGCTGCAGGCTCCACAGCCGCCTTTCAGGCATGACTGTCCCTGGAGCGGCTGTGGGGCCTGAAGCATGAAACATAGAAAAACAGAGCGAGTCAGAAGGGGTCTCCTGGGCCATCTAGTCTGACCCCCAGCTCCAGCCAGCTCTGCTCACGACATGCCCACCATGTGCATGTCCAGCGTGTCCTTGAGCACCCTCCCCGATGGGGCCTCAACCACCTTCCGAGGAAGCCCATTCCATGCCCTCAGGGTCCTAACCATCAGGAAGTACTTCCTGGCATCCACCTTGAACCTTGGTTCCCTCAGCTTTGCTCCCCTTGGAGCGTGTCCTGCCCTCCACCACCGTCATGACCCCCTCTGCGTGACACCCCCACACATACCTGCATGTCGCGAACAGGCCCCCTCTGAGTCCCCTCCTCTCCAGGCTGAAAAGGCCCAGCTCCCTCAGTCTCTCCTTCAAAACCAGGCTGCACTGCCCCTGGGCTGCCCCGTGGCTCCTGCCCCCCTGCCCTGCCACAGGCCCCCCTCCAGTTCTCTCCTCCTGAGAGCAGGGAGCTGTTTTCTCCACGGCACACCCCCCCATGCCTTCCCCCCACGACACGCAGACGGGCTGCAAGCGGCGCTCCCATCCAGCTGGGGTGGGCGGGGAGCAGCAGGGCCCCCCGTCCTGGCACCTGGGGCAGGGTGGGCGATTCTGTGCCGCCTGCGCAGGCCAGCTGAGGCCCCCACTGCCCTGGCAGAGCAGGAAGCGATGCCTCCCGGACAACATCCCCCGGGGCCCAAGTCTGGCTGAGGCAGAAACCCCCAGAGTGGAGCTCCCTCTTGTGGATGCCAAGAGGAATGACCGATCTCAGCTGCCTCCTGGAGGTCAGCAGCCAGCGGGCCCTGCCCTCGAGGCATTTCCAGCGGCCTGGGGGCGGGGGGGGGGCGGCTGGCCATCCCGTTGCCTTGCCCCGGGCTCTGCAAAGGCCAGGACTCGTGAATCAAGCGGGCTGTGGCCGCTCTGCACATGCTCTGATGCACCCCGGGGCCCCCTGCTCCGGCTGCCCTGCTCACCCACGCCCAGAGTGCCGGTGAGTGGCCGTGCCCTGCCCGCTCTGGCCCCCGGTCCTCCTGCAGCTCGGCCGCTGCCCCCACCCCCAATCGTGGCCTCCTCCCGTGGGCAGCCGTGGGTCAGGACGGTGCTCAGCAGGTCACAGCACAGATCTGCCCAAAGACAAGCTGGGCATTGCCTTTTCGGTCCCACCCCAAGCAGGGCCCGGCAGTCCCGCGGCAGCGGCACACGGCCAGGACCGCCCCCCCAGCTGCCGCCAGAGCCCCTTCCTGCGCGGCTCGGAGCAGCTTCTGCCGCCCGGCCGTCCCCTCCCTCGGCGCTGCCCCGGCTGGCGCGCCCTTCCCACTTCAGGGCAGGCACTGCTGCCCCCCCTCGATCGGCCTGCTCCCTCTTGCGGGGCTCTTGTTCTGCATGGCTCCAGTTCCTGCCATTACTGAATTGTTTGGCGCTCCCAAAGGAGCTGGAAGGCGCTGCTCCCGCTTCGCCCACTGCGCTGGATGGCTGGAAGCCGCCGTGAGCCGCTCTAGGAGACACGGCAAGGCTCCGGGCCCCTTTGCATGGCGGTCCCAGCCTGCCCGGAGGCCTGCTCCATGAGTGGGCAGGGGTCAGCAGGGGAGCCCCGTGGACGTGGCCACGAATGGGGGCTGGGCCACGTGACACAGGCTCGTCAGGGAGGCACGGGGCATCAGCTCCGCCCTTCCGTGCTCCTTGCCATGAGCAGCTGTGGCTCCCCCCAGCCCCGGGCTCTTGGGAGGGGACGGTGGCTTTCCCGGTGTGGGGCAGCAGGGCCCGCGCTGCTGACCAGCCAGGACACCCTTCCCTCGGCTCCCTCCCTCCCGGGGAAGGAGGGGGGCAGAGGGCAGGCAGCAGAAGGGAGCCTGCCTGGCTCATGGTGCGCGAGGCCTGGGGGCGCGCCAGGTGCTTCCTGCCCACCGCTGACCTGCCAGGGCGCAACAGCCTGCCCTGCCCTGCCCGGGACGGGTGGTGACAGCAGCCCAGGTGTGATGGAGGGGCGCCAGGGCGGTCACGGGCTTCTTCCCGGTCACGGAGCGAAGGAGGCTGGCCCACGGCACCCAGAGAACAGGAGGCACCCCTCCGGCATCCTGGCCTGGAGGAGCACGTCTCTCTCCCCTGGTGGGGGGGGGCTGCCCAGGAAAACTCCCCCACGAGGGCAGTTCCGTCCCCAGGACTCGCCACGCTTGCCAGGGTCTCTCCTCAGGGCCCCTCTTGCGGCCCCCACATGGCCCCTCCTGGCAGGCCCTGCCCTGCGCACACCTGGGCAGGCCACATGGTTGCAGGGTGGGCTGCGCTGCCCGAAGAGGCGCCTTTTCCCGAGCCAGACAGTCCCGGCTGCTGCGGCCACTGCTGGACCCCCGACCTTTCCCTTGCCCTTCTCTGCACTTTTCCAACTCAGCAAAGCCCTTTCTCGGGTGCAGCAACCAAAACGGTGCACAGTAAGTGTGCAACACACAGTTGCACCAACGGTTGGTAGACAGGGAGTGGGGTCTTGGCAGTCCTGTCTTCTGTTCCATTCCCGATTCTGCCCATGTGGCGCTGGCCTTCCCCCCTCGAGCTGCCCGGCACCGGCACAGCTTCCCTTTTCGCTCAGCCCCCGCCAGCTCAGACCCCACCAGCAAGTATTACCTGGTGCTCACACTGAACCACTTGAGCACGGGGTCACTCCGGACCAGTCACTGATTCTCAGCCTAGCCTACCTTGCAGGGTTGTTGTTGTGAGGCTGAGACTAGAGTGGCAGAGTAAAAAGGAAAGCTGGGCTGTAAGGCTCATTGGGCTCCTCACACGAGGAGAAAAAGGCACGATATAAAGACAGTGCAATGGAGATGCTGTAATTTGCCACTTTGTTGCTCATGCTTCCAGCCTGGAGAAAATCCCTGAGAGCCGCTCAAAAGCCCTTCCGGTTTTAACCACCCAGGACGGTTTGGTGCCATCAGCAAACTTGGCCACTTCACTAGTTGCCCCTAAATGGCTATTTCGCCTCTGTGTTCCCCCCAAAGCAGGACGGGGGAGATCCGCATAGGAGATCAGATGAGGCCAGGGACTTAGGGGCACAGATTGGAGTAACCCCCTTGAAGTCGAGGGCTCCTCAGGGCATTGGACATTGCAAAGGCGCCAGGCCCTGACGGGTTACACCCAAGAGTACTTAGAGAGTTGGCAGGGGTTCTCTCACGCCCGCTGGCCTCCATTTTTGAGGCCTCGTGGAGAACAGGTGAAGTTCCAGAGGACTGGAGGGTGGCATCGGTGGTCCCAATTTTCAAAAAGGGTAGTAGGAAGGACATGGGGAATTATAGACCGATTAGCCTTACGTCCGTTGTAGGAAAAACAATGGAAAGGCTCGTAATAGAGAGAGATCTAGTGATGCTAGATGGGGAAGGGAGGCTGACAGCCACACAACACGGCTTCCGCAGAAACAGGTCCTGCCAGATAAACCTTGCGGAACTCTATGACAAGGTTTTGAGGTGGCTAAACAGAGAGAATGCAGTGGATGATGGTTTACCTGGATTTCAGCAAGGCCTTTGACAAAGTGCCCCATGATATCCTGATGGAGAAACTGGGGAGTTTTGGGATACACCAAAGCACTGTCTGGTGGATTAGGGCATGGCTGACTGACCGAAAGCAGAAGGTAACCATTAGCGGGGAATCATTGGAATGGCGGCCAGTGACAAGCGGGGTCCCCCAGGGCTCTGTCCTGGGGCTGATCCTATTTCATCTTTTCATTAATGACATGGAAGAAGGGGTGAACAGTCTGCTGATCAAATTTGCAGATGACACTAAAACTGGAGCAGGGGCCACAACTGAGGAGCAGGTACTCCAGATCCAAAAGGATCTGGACAGACTATGGAAGTGGGCAGGAGACAACAGGATGGCGTTCAGTGTGGAGAAGGGCAAGGTCTTGCACTTGGGGCATAGGAATGGGGGTCATAAGTACAGGTTAGGGGACAAGTGGCTGGAGAGCAGCACTTGTGAAAGGGACCTCGGGGTACTGGTTGACCGCAGGCTAAACATGAGTCAGCAGTGTGATGCGGTGGCCAAGAGGGCGAATGCCACCCTTGGTTGCGTAGCCAGAAGTGTGTCTTCTAGATCGAGAGGTGTTACTGCCACTCTATATGACTCTGGTGCGCCCGCAACTGGAGTATTGTGCTCAGTTTTGGGCCCCTCATCATGGGAAGCATACAGCCAGGTTGGAGTCAGTGCAGCGTAGGGCCACAAGGATGGTGGCTGGTTTGCAGGGGATGCCGTATGAGGTGAGACTGAGGGAACTGGGTCGCTTCAGCCTGGAGGAGACTCAGAGGGGATCTGTTGGCGACATACAGGCATGTGAGGGGATATCACATGGAGGTGGGTAGAGACCTGTTCTTCCCTGCAGAGGAAGGCAGGTTGCGCTCCAACGGAGCAAAGTTCAGGGAGCCAAGGTTCGATTTAGGTGCCAGGAAGCATCGGCCGGGTGTCTCCTGCAGCTCCCCTGTGCCACAGCCGGCCTCCGGTTCTGTCAGCCCCTTGGAGCAAGGGGAACGGTCTCAGCAGGTTTCTGCCTGGGCCCCACAACGCAATGAGAGGAAAAGCAGGGAGAGAGAAGAAGAGAGACAAAACCCAGGGGGGACAGCAAGCGATGCTGGTGCTTCGTTTGGCTCTGGCTGCCCTGGCGGTTTTGCGGAGGAACCTGAGAGCGGCCGCATCACCCAGCGGCTTTGCGCTGGCCGGCCTGGTCCCTTCCACCACACCGGGACCCCTTCTGGCTCATGGTTGCCGCTCAGAGCCCATTCCAGCTTCCACGGGAGCCCCATTTCCCACCGGCTCACACTGAAGTGGTGATGTACCGTATTTTTCGCTCTGTAAGACGTGCCTGACCATAAGACGCACCTAGTTTTTAGAGGAGGAAAACAAGAAAAAAAATATTCTGAATCAAATGGGCACATAATCACAGGCACATTCCCATCACTTCCCCATGGGCTGCACATCTGATGGACTTACTGCACACACATATTCGCTCTATAAGACGCACAGACATTTCCCCTTACTTTTGAGGGGGGGAAAGTGAGTCTTACAGAGCGAAAAATAAGGTAATTATAGTTGGAGACATGGAAGCAAAGCAGAGCGAAGTCCCCAGTGGCCGCGAGTGCCACTGGCTGCCCCGGCTGGGAACGGCAGCTGCTCCCTCGTGTGGTTCCGGATCGCGGCTTGTCTGTCTCTTCTCTGGCGCAGATGAAAGCCACACTTGCATGTTGACGCTGCACTCCCGCTGTGCGTGCTTATATGGCTTCCCCTCTCCTGCGCAGGAACAGGTCCGGTTTTTCCGCCGTGCGTTTTACACAGCTCCTTCAAATCGGTGCACTCCAACCCGGACGCTCTCTCTAGCCCTTTTCTGGCCCTGCCACATTCGCGCACTGGAGCCCCTGAACCCCCTCTTTTTGGCCAGCTGCAACGCACCCCCGTCTGTCGCATGATTCAGACTCTGATCTTGAGGAGGAGGCTGGTTTTGAAACGGTGCAGGCTCCAGCGCAGGCCAAGGCGCTGGGAAGCAAAGGGACGTGGCGGAGGGAGGGATCGGCCCGAGGGCAGGTGGGGAGGCAGAGGAACCCACCCAGGGGAGCCGGAGGGAGGGGAGCTTGCCAGGGGGTGTTCTTCCAGTGGAGGGCCCCCAACCTCGAAGAGGAGGGCCTGGTGGCTCACTGCCGTCACCAGAGGCAAGTGAAATAGGGTTCCACATTCCACTTTGTGTATGCTCAGAGGCTCATAGGCAACAATAAAGACCCTTAACAAAGGAACGCTGAGACCGATATGGCTCAGAGGGAGACATGAGGGTGCGAACGAGGGGAGCTGCGCTCGGCCCGTGAGCGCTCCTGCGAGTGGAAGAGGGCAGTTCAAGTCCATGCACATGTCTGCTTTTCCAGGCCAGGCCAGGCCGGCCAAAGACCCCACTGATCCCCACCCCACTGCCGGCCACACCGTGCGCGGCTTGGCAGCACCCAAAAAGCGGCCACTGCTGCAGATGGCCCAGGAAGGTCCGGGTGGCCACAGATCAGACCGGTGGGGGCATGCCTGGCACGGGGGGCCCTTCCCCAGCCCGGCCCAGTTGCTCTTAGGCCCCGAATGCGCTTGCTTGGACTGGAAACTCGGGGGGGCCCCAGTGGAGCGAGGTGTCCTTCCGCAGCAGCCTTTTCCTCGTGACTCGCCTTGCCTTGCCCACTTCTCAACAGGGAATCCCGGCACTACTTCCAAATGGGAACCACTCGGCCGAACAGTCCCGCAAACGAGGAGGATCCTGGGATTGCTATAGATCACAAGCTGAAGACGAGTCACCCGTGTGGTGTGGCTGCAAAAAGCGCAAGCGATATTTTGGGCTGCATTGATAGGCGCATCCCTTAGAAATGCCGTGAAAGGCTGAGAGGAGAGATGGAAGGAACTGGGCATGTTCAGTCTGGAGAAGGGAAGTCTGAAGGGAGGCAGGAGAGCACCCCACAAGTACGGGGAGGGCTGTCCCAGAGAGGAAGTGGGGCCTCCTCCCGAGCACCCCAGCCTGCAGGGCACTGAATCACAGGCTCAAGTTCCAGGAAGCCACATCTGGCTGGAGAGCAGAACTTGCAGACCGAGAGAGCAGCGTGACAGTGGGACCCATGACCTGGGGAGGTGGGGGGCTCTCCCGCCCTGGAGCCTTCGAGAGGCAGCCGGGCAGCCGTCCGCACGGGATGGAGCGACTGGGCCCTCGCTGAGCCGGGTCTGGGACCCGGCGGCCCTCCGGCCCCTCCCAGCCCTGCTGTCCCGCGATTCCACAGCACGGCTGCCCTTGGGCGCTTCTGGGGGGGCCATGTCCAAATGCCCCCTCACAGCCCCCCATTTGGCCACCTGCTGCTCCTCGCTCTTTTGCTATAATCGAAGGAAGGATGGTTGCAATATCCACGGAGGGAGAACAGCAGTTGGAGGAGGGAGCCGAAGCAGGTGAACCGCCACCGAGAGGCGGCCCAGCGATGGATGGCCTCTTTTGGAGAGCTTCCTCTGTCTCCCGGCCCCACTCCGAGCTGGGAGAGGGGGAGCAAGACGCCAGGAGACAAAATCAAGATGGCCTTGACAGGCACAAGCAATGAAGCTCCACAGAAAGCAATCTGGACGGGATGGGGCCCTGGCTTGGCAGCGGCGTCCACGAAAAGGACTCCTCACTGCAGGCCTTGTTTTCCCAGCGAAGCGTGCATGGAATGCGCTTTCCGTTGGTGCTCGTGAAAGAACAGCAGAGCAATGGGGCTGCTGAAACGCGGCCTTCACCAGCACGCCTCGTGGCCATGAATAGTCTGATTCTCGGGACCAATCTGGGGAGGCCGTTCTGGAAGCCACCCACGCTCACGGCTGTCACTACACCTTGCGGTCGCCGATCCACGGGCCAGTTCTGTTGTCCACATTTGCCAGAAAGGATTAGGGTGGGTTCAGCCACGGGCAGCTCTGCTGCTGCCCGCTCTGCTCCGGGTGCTTTAATCCTTCCACGTGCCTCGGGGGCAGCTTGCTCTTCGCTTTCGAAAGTTGCAGGATTCTTCCTCGGAGGAGTCTGTGTTCCTTTCATCTCTTCCGCAGAGCTCTTCTGCATGATCTTTCCAGCTGCTCCTTCTTTCATCTGGTCAGATACTGTGCTGTCCTGTTGGCCGTCCAGCGTTCCCAGTTCCGGAAAGGGTCTCGATTTCCCTCTTTTGTCGTTCTCTTCTATTTCTAGGCGCTGGCCAACGTAATACATCTTTTTGCCTCAACTCCACGATAGTCACTGAGAAGTTGCATTCTAGACTCCGCCCCGGTTCTGAGCCCGCGTGGCGTAGTGGCTAAGAGCGCAGGGCTGGGACGCCGGCGATCCAGGTGCGAGTCCCCGCTCAGCCATGGAGCCAACTGGGCGATGCTGGGCCAGTCACGGGCTCGCAGCCCAGCCTGCTCCACAGGGTGGTTCTTGTTGTGAGGATGAGACTGAGAGCAGCAGGAGGAGAATGATGCAGGCTGCTTTGAGGTGATTAAAAGAAAAAGGAAAGGCACAAATCAATCAGACAAACAAATTTGGTTTTGCTTCTTGCCTGTCCTTAGAGGTTGTGACTGTTTCTTCCTTTCTTTCTTTCTTTCTTTCTTTCTTTCTTTCTTTCTTTCTTTCTTTCTTTCTTTCTTTCTTTCTTTCTTTCTTTCTTTTCTCTTAAGAAACACAGAAATGAGGGAAGGGCTGATCCCTCTAGCGTAACATGGAAACATAGAAGCAGAGTGAGTCACAAGGGGCCTCCTGGGCCATCCAGTCTGGCCCCTGGCTCCGGAGGGCTCTGCTCACGTAATCCCCAAAATGTGGTTGCCCAGCCTATCTTTGAACACCCTCACTGATGGGGCCTCCACCCCGTCCCTTGGAAGCCCCTTCCATATCCTAAGGGTCCTAACCATTAGGAAGTACTTCCTGACATCCAAACTGAAACCCAGTTCCTTGAGCTTTGCCCCATTGGAGCGCGTCCTCCCCTCCACTGCAGGGGAGCCCACAGCCCTCCGCCAAAGGACATCTCCTCACATACCTGTTGTTGTTGTTAGTTGTGAAGTCGTGTCCGGCTCATCGCGACCCCATAGACAACACTCCTCTGGGCCTTCCTGTCCTCCACCATCTCCCGGAGTCCACCCAAGCTCACGCCAACTGCCCCAGTGACCCCATCCAGCCACCTCATCCTCTGCCAGCCCCTTCCTCTTTTGCCCTCAATCATTCCCAGCATTAGGCTCTTTAGGGAGTCCTTCCTTCTCATTAGGTGGCCAAAGTATTTGAGCTTCATCTTCAGGATCTGGCCTTCTAAAGAGCAGTCAGGGTTGATCTCTAGGACTGACCGGTTTGATCACCTTGTGATCCAAGGGACTCACAGGAGTCTCCTCCAGTACCAAAATTCAAAGGCCTCAATCCTTCGGCACTCAGCCTTCCTTATGGTCCAGCTTTCACAGTCATCCATTGCAACTGGGAAAACCATAGCCTTGACTATACGCACTTTTGTTGGCAGGGTGATGTCTCTGCTTTTTAGTATGCTATCTAGATTTGCCATAGCTTTCCTCCCCAGAAGCAAGCGTCTTTTAATTCCTTGGCTGCAGTCCCCGTCTGCGGTGATCTTGGAGCCCAGGAAAATAAAATCTGTCACTACCTCCATTTCTTCCCCATCTATTTGCCAGGAAGTGAGAGGACCGGATGCCATGATCTTAGTTTTCTTAATGTTGAGTTTCAAGCCAACTTTTGCACTCTCCTCCTTCACCCGCATCAAGAGGCTCTTTAGTTCCTCTTCACTTTCTGCCATGAGAGTGGTATCATCTGCATATCTGAGGTTGTTGATGTTTCTCCCAGCAATCTTAATTCCAACTAGTGATTCATCTAGCCCCACCTTTCTCATGATGTGCTCTGCATATAAATTAAATAGGTATACAGCCTTGCCGAACTCCTTTCTCAATTTGAACCAATCAGTGGTTCCGTGTCCAGTTCTCACTGTTGCTTCTTGACCTGCATATAGGTTTCTCACGAGACAAATAAGATGGTCAGGTACTCCCATCTCTTTAAGAACTTTTAGGATTTTGAATAGTTCACCTGGAATACTGTCACCTCCACTAGCTTTGTTGTTGCTCGGACTTCCTAAGGCCCATTTGACTTCACATTCCAGGATGTCTGGCTCGAGGTCAGTGACCACCCCATCGTGGTTATCAGGGATGTTAAGCTCTTTCTTGCATAGTTCCTCTGTGTAATCTTGCCACCTCTTCTTAATCTCTTCTGCCTCTGTTAGGTCCCTGACATTTTGGTCCTTTATCATGCCCATCTTTGCATGAAATGTTCCCTTCATATCTCCAATTTTCTTGAAGAGATCTCTGGTCCTCCCTATTCTATTGTTTTCTTCTATTTCTTTGCACTGTTCATTTAGGAAGGCATTCTTATCTCTTCTAGCTGTTCTCTGGAATTCTGCATTCAATTGGGTGTATCTTTCTCTTCCTCCCTTGCCTTTTGCTTCCCTTCTTTCCTCAGCTATTTGTAAAGCTTCCTCAGACAGCCATTTTGCTTTCTTGCATTTCTTTTCCTTTGGGATGGTTTTAGTTGCTGCCTCTTGTACAATGTTGTGAACCTCCATCCATAGTTCTTCAGGCACTCTGTCTATCAGATCTACGTAATTCCTTAAATCTATTTGTCACCTCGACTGTATATTCATCAGAAATATGATTTATGTCATACCTGAGTGGC
The DNA here is from genome assembly GCA_023646645.1 of Varanus salvator macromaculatus. Lineage (NCBI taxonomy): Eukaryota > Metazoa > Chordata > Lepidosauria > Squamata > Varanidae > Varanus > Varanus salvator. Next base: position 105,107,780 of record JAIXND010000765.1, on the reverse strand, counting down.
CTAGTGCTTTTCCCTACTTTCTTCAATTTAAGCCTACATTTTGCAAAAAGAAGCTCATGATCTGAGCCACAGTCAGTTCCTGGTCTAGTTTTTAGTGACTGTATAGAACTTCTCCATCTTTGGCTGCAGAGCACATGGTCAATCTGATTTCTGTGTTGACTGTCTGGTGATGTCCATGTGTAGAGTCATCTCTTAGGTTGTTGGAAAAGAGAGTTAGCTTTGACCATCGTATTCTCTTGACAAATTTCTACCAGCCTGTGCCCTGCTTCATTTTGTACTCCAAGGCCAAACTTGCCTGTTATTCCGGTTATCTTTTGGCTTCCTACTTTAGCATTCCAATCCCCCATGATGATAAGGACATCATTTTTTGGAGTTAATTCTAGAAGGTGTTGTAGGCCTTCATAGAACTGGTCAACTTCAGCCTCTTCAGCACCAGTGGTTGGGGCATAGACTTGGACTATTGTGATGTTGAATGGTTTGCCTTGGATTCGAACTGAGATCATTCTGTCATTTTGGAGATTGTATCCCAGTACTGCTTTTCCTACTCTTCTATTGACTATGAAGGCTACTCCATTTCTTCTGAGAGATTCTTGCCCGCAGTAGCATACCTGATGGCCATCTGAATTAAATTCCCCTATTCCTGTTTATTTTAGTTCATTCATTCCTAAGATGTCGATGTTCAGCCTTGTCATCTCTTGTTTGACCACGTCCAGCTTGCCTTGATTCATGGATCTTGCATTCCAGGTTCCTATGGAGTATAGATCTTTGCAGCATCGGACTCTCCTTTCACCTCCAGATACATCGGCAACTGAGTGTCCTTTCGGCTTTGACCCAGTCGCTTCATTCTTTCTGGCGCTACTAGTACTAGCCCTCCGCTCTTCCCCAGTAGCATATTGGACACCTTCCAACCTGAGGGGCTCATCTTCTGGCGTCATATCTTTTTGCCTTTTGGTACTGTCCATGGAGTTTTCATGGCAAAGATACTGGAGTGGGTTGCCATTTCCTTCTCCAGTGGATCACGTTTTGTCAGAGCTCTCTGCTATGACCTGTCCGTCTTGGGTGGCCCTGCACGGCAGAGCTCATAGCTTCATTGAGCTATGCAAGCCCCTTTGCCACAACAAGGCAGTGATCCATGAAGGAGTCACATACCTAGAAGTTTCTAAAAGATCCCCTCTTCTAAAAGGTCTCCTCTTCTCCAGGCTGAAGAGACCCCGCTCCCTCCACCTCTCCTCATAGGCCAGCCCTCCCAGCCCGGCTCCCATTCCTGTGCCCCTGCACTGAACTGATTCTAACCTGGCTGTGTCCCTCCTATAATGGGAAGCCCAGAACTGGACGGAGGACTAGAATTGTGGGTGCACCAGGGTCATGCAGAGCAGTATCAACATCTCTTCTGGCTAGACATCCAAGGGTGGCGTTTGCCTTCTTAACCACCTCATCACACTGCTGGCTCATGTTCAGCCTGCTGTTGACAAGCACCCACTTTGGTATCACCCACAAATTTAGTCAGCAGGCTGGTTATCCTTCCCTTCAGGTCATAGATAAAAAGCTTGAACAGAATTCATCCCAGAACTGAGCCCCAGGGGACCCCGCTTGTCACTGGCCACCAACGTGATGGTTCCCCACCGATAGTCACCCTCTGCTTTCAGTCTGTCAACCGTGCCCTAATCCATAGACCAGGCGGGGCTGGACCTCCCGGCTCTGCATATGAGGATGTTCGCCACCTTCCTGAGTTACAACTTTGGTAAATATGCTCAATGGGAGGAAGAGGGGGACCGGCCTCACATGTGGGTGGTCCTGTTTGCGCATCACTGGGTGGGCAAACTGTGGGCGGAAACCTGGTGGGGGGAGCACCGCCTCGACTTTGCTGTCACGGCTGCGATGAGGTGCGGGGGACCCGAATATCTGAGGGAAATTTACGCTTTCCTCAAGTGGCACAAAGTCCATGCAGAATGGTTTGCTACGAGTCGGGGGGACCTGAGGAGTATCAAGAGGGAGGTGTACCGAGAGTTGCTCGAGGTGACCTATTTCAGATCGCAGGTCACCAGGAATGTGACGAGGGAGAACCTCTCTCCATACTTGAGGCAACCGGTTTTTCCCGTCGAATATTTTAACGACCGAAGGGTGCCGTTTCATTTGTGGGACATCAGGTGGAGACTGTATCACCAGGTGTCTCTTCTCCAAGGCACCAGGCCGTGGCTCCCCGAGTGGGCGCAGACCTGCCCGAGGCTGCAGTGTGAGAGCAGGGCCATGGAGAGCGGGATGGCACAGAAGGAGACGGTGAGACACTTGGTCAGCGAGTGCCCCGCGGCGCGTTCCACGTGGAAGGCGGTGTCTGAAGCGCTGGACTGGCCGGACCTGGGCTCCCAGGACTGGGAATCCGTCGTGTCCGGCACGGAGCCCTCTCCTCCGCTGAAGGGACCCAGGAGGAGGGAACCCAGGAAGCGGAGGTGGAGAGAGGCCACGGCTCCCAAGAAGTACTGGACGGCACCCTGGTCCACGGTGAGAGTGATTAACCTGTACGTCCTGTTGGCGCTGTCATTCCAACGCCACAGGGAGATACAGACGCAAAAGGTGGCTGACGTGGCTGGCTCGGTCAACTTTGTCCGGAGTAAAATTTCTTGGTTGAGCCGCGAAGAGACAGGGAGGATGCCGCCAGGGCGTTGGAGGAAATTTGGGCCCTGGCTGCCTGTGCCCCGATTATGTAGCGTCTGTATAACGCTCACACATGGAGAAGAACTGAACGATGGATGGGGTGAACATATCTTGGGGATCTCTGTAGAAAGTCCTCTCTGTAATTCGATGTGTAAATATTGAAGATCTGTAAATGTGTGTACATTGGGCCTTGTGAAAATTTGTAAATTGGACTTTTATTGTGATTTGTAGTATGCTCTTATTTAAATAAAAATCTCAACCTAAAAAAAAAAAAAATCTCAACCTAATCCATCGGAAAGTGCATCAGTCTGTCCCCAAACTCTTCAATTTCTCAACCAGGATTTCACGCAGCACTTTCACTTTGCTGAAATTCAGGTAAACCATGGTCCACCACGTTCCCTCAGTCTAGGGGCCTTGAGACCTTATCACAGAAAGGTCCCTTCCCTTCCCTTCCTGCAGAAATTGTCTTTTTACATTTGTAATCAAAATGACAAATGCGGCTTATTTATTTGTTATACTAATACATCACTGAATGTTTTAAGTATAATCAAATCCCAAAGCAGTTCAAAAGGGATGCATCCTGCAGCAAACCTCCCAGCCACATCCCCTTGCTTAACTAGTCCCAGCGTGGCTGCCACGAGAGACTCCACCCCAGGACCAGCTGCGAAGCTTCGTCACGCTGCATGAAGATTCACCATCTCCACGCCGGGCAGGCAATTTGCCATGCGGCTTATGTACCGCTGCGAGAAGGCTGGGGCCGGCAGTCATCCAGAAAGGACCCGGACCCCATAACACTGCACCACCAGAGCCCAACTCAGGCAACCAGGCTGTGGAGAACGGTGTCGAGACCCAGGAAGAGGACAGGGCGGGCTGCCCCTTCTGGGACTATCGCAAGTCAGACCTGCACCCAGAAGGGAGCAGCTTGTCAAATAATCCACATCGTTCAGCGAGGTGCTGAGAAGCCGTCACACACCCCAGAACCTTCCCCAGAAGAGGAGATTGGACACCTGGCGGCAGAGGGGGGTGTCTGAAGGAGGTTTTGCTCATGGTGGCCTTCCCGGGGCTTCCTTTAAGGTATGTGAGGGGATGTCACACGGAGGTGGGTAGAGAGCTGTTCTCCCCTGCAGAGGAAGGCAGGACGCACTCCAACAGAGTGAAGCTCAGGGAACCAAGGTCCCATTTGGATGCCAGGAAGTGCTTTCTGATGGTTAGGACCCCAAGGGTATGGAATGGGCTTCTGTGGGAGGAGGTTGAGGCCCCATCGGTGAGGGAGTTCAAGGACAGGCTGGACATGCACATGGTGGGCACATTGTAAGTGGTGCCGGCTGGAGCCAGGGGGTCAGACTAGATGGCCTGGGAGACCCCTTCTGACTCACTTTGTTTCTATGTTTTCATGTTAAGCTAGTGGGATCAGCCCTTCCCGCAAGTGCCACAGAGCCCCATCTGTCTCCCCACCATACCCTTTGGGGGCACGCAGATGGCTCTCAGTTCCAGCTCCCAGTTCCACCTCATGGTCCAAAGGATGGGGCAGGATGCCTGGCCCGGTGCCCAGAGGGCGGCCAGAGAAGAGGAGGCTTAATCCAGAAAAACAGACGCGGCCCGATCAGGAAACAGACCAGCCGGGGCAGGAGAACTCGCCTGGCCTTAGAGTCTTGCCACCTCTGGGCCAGCCCTCGCAGGGTGCAGGCCAGGTCTCGGCCCGTGTGCCGGTCTGACCCCACCTCTGCTGCTGCCCTGCCACTTCCAGCAATGCTCCTGCAGCGGGGCAGCCAGGGGTACCTTTCGGCAGCTTGGGGCTCAGGCACAGCATCCCCACGTCCCGGAGGGGCATGGGGCAAGAGGCCAGCAGGGGCACTCCTGCTCAGGGCAGGACGCCCGACAGGGGGCTGCCAGCTGCCCCTTGAAGGCCTCCCGGGCGGAGAGCCCCCGGCCCGTGGGTTCCGAGGCCTCGTTGCGCTGCAGGCCGGGAGGAGCGACCCGATGCCCGGCGGGAGTCGCATTCCGGCCGGGCTGCCGCAGCGTCCTCCACGTGGGTCCCTCTGAGGCCGGGCAGGCGCGGCGGGGCGAGCCGGGATCGGCCCCGCTTGCCCGCGGCTCCGAGCCGCTTTGACCCGCAGCCGGGAGGCCGGGGAGCGGCGGCGCGGGTCCCGCTCCGCCTCCGGCCTGCAGGGGGCGCTCGGCGCTCGGGCCACAGAGGCCGCGGGGCAGAGCGGCGCCCCGCCGGAAGCGCCGGCGCGCGCCCCCCGCCCCTTCCGCTGACGCCCCGCGACGGAAGTCGGAAGGACGTGGTGCGAGCAGGCCGCGCCGACAGGTGAGTCCGCGCCCCCGCCCCGCCCCGCCCCGCCCCCCGCGCGCCCCCCGCCCGCCTGACCCGCCGCCGCTCGTCTCCCCGCAGGATGGTGACGGACGTGCAACTGGCCATCTTCGCCAACATGCTGGGCGTCTCGCTCTTCCTGCTCGTGGTGCTCTACCACTACGTGGCCGTCAACAACCCCAAGAAGCAGGACTGACCGCCGCCGCCGCCGCAGGTAACGGACGGCGAGCGCCCGCCGGCAGCCGCGCCCCGCCCGCCGCCGCCGCCGCCGCCGCCGCCTCACCACCCGCCCTTCTTTCCCCGGCAGGGCCGCCCGCGGCACGGATGGCCCCCTCGCCCGCCCGCCCGCCCCGGAGGAAGCCCGCGCACGAAGCCGGGGGCCGAAGCCGCGCCGCTCGACGACCTCCGGCAGGCAGCGGGGAGCCGGGCGCTTCGTCGCAAAACCAAATTTATTAATTAGAAATCTGTTACAAGGAAGTCTCGTCTCAAAAATAGTCTGCAACCGAGTAGCCAGCCCTGCGGAGGGGCCCCGGGAGGTGGGCGCGCAGGGCTCCCCGGAGGGGCCCGCGGCTGTCGGCTCGCTGCTTCGGGGCGCAGCCGGCGGCCCCGGGAGGTGCAGGCCCGGCGGGTCCGCGCCGGTGCGGCGGGCTGCTGGTGAGGTGTCAGGCGCGGTCCGCGGGCCGAAGGCGCAGCTTTGGCACGGAGGGGCAGGGCCGCCGGCTGGGGAGCCCCTCCGGCGCCAACGGGAAGGGGGGCTCGGCCGGTCCTTTCCACACCGAGGGGCGAGTTGGGAGCCAGCTGGTTCCTGGGACGGGGTGGGAGGGCAGCACCTGAGCGGCCGCGTAGGCTGGCCGGTTGCCGTGCCCCTGCCAGCGGGTCAGGCTTCGGAGCAGAAGGATAGGATCTTGTGGTAGGTAAGCTGTGGGGACTCCGCTCGTGCCTGGCGACGCTGCAACAGAGAGATCCGGCTCAGGGTCAGGCCGTGTCACGGGCGGGCGGGCGTCTCGGCTGTCCCAGAGCTTCAGGAGGGAGGTGGGCACGGCCTCTGCCCCAGCGAGGGCACTGTTGAGTCTCACTGCAGCGCTTCCCCCGCCCCATACCTTGTCCGGCAAAACCTTGGGAGAGTTGTGCAGAAATAGTGGCTCTTCCCTCTGGCCAGTTACCACCAGTTCTGGCACCTCCAGTGGAAACTCTGCGGGGGGAGGAGACCATTCTCTGACACAGGGAAGGGGGACTGGGGGCCGCCTCTGGCGCTCTCGGGAAGAACAGGAGGCCCAAGAGCCTCCCCGCGCCCTTTCCTGGGGGCCGCTGCAAGGCCTACCTGGCAGGGAGCTCTGCTCCGGCAGGTGTGAGGTGGCGTATTTCCACGCCTTGAGGGCAGAGTTACCGCTGTAGCTGTGAAGCCTGAGTAGCTGCTGAGGTTGTCCGGCTGGTCGCCTGCGGATGGGGATCCGGCTGGGCCGAGGAATCAGCATCTCCAGGCTGCGGGGAGAGCGCAGGACTGGAGGAGGCACCCAAGGGCCAACCAGTCCTAGGGGATCTTGGGAAGGTGGAGGGCGGTGGTGGTGGTGGGGGGTGCCCAGTGCTGCACTGGTGCAGAGCCTTCTGGATCACAGGTACGCCGCCCTGGGGTGGGGGTGGGGATTGCTGCTCTCTGGCACACAGGCTTCCACAAGCGCATCCCGGAAGCCGCTCCAAGCCCTTCCCAACCTGCAGCACCACCGAGCGCCACTCATTCGCCCCTCCCCCACTGCATGAACCCTTCGCAGCCATTACCTGGGCCGTCCCGAGAGCGCCTCACTGGTCAGCCGCCGCGAGAGATTCTGCATGGAGGAAGGAACGCCAGTTGGTACAGGGAAGGCTCAGTGCAAGGGCGGCCCGGGCCCTGCGAGCAACCACAAGCCTAGATATATGTATGGCGGGAGCAGCAGGTGACTGGGGCCGTTTCGTGGGGATAGGTGGGGCGAGGAAGCCAGGGGCCTCGCTGCCCGCGGGTGTGAGGGGGTAGAGAGGAGCAGGCGGCGGCGGCAGCTCAGGTAAAAAGGCCCTTCCTGGAACGCGCAGTGCCTGGCCGCGGCACGCAGCTTCTGCAGCAGCCCAGCCTTTCCACGTCTCGGCAGCCCACCAAGCCAGGGCAGGGGCTGCCCCGGCCAGCAACCCCCGCCCCCCCCCCCCCTGCCCTTTACCTGCAGCAATGCTAGGCTGCAAGGCGGAGGCGGCCTCGGCTCCTCTTGGGGGTGCTCTGCCTCCCGCAGCCCGTAGCAGGCCGCTGCCACTGCGTTAGCCTTGGCGGCCACAAGGAGGTCGCTGCAGCTGGGCCCTGCGTGACCAACAGAAGACGGACGGTCAGCGCCCGGCAAGGGCGACGGGCCGCTGCCATGGGGCTGCCGCTCGGGCTGGGCTCCTCGCACTTTGCTGCCCCTTCTGGCGAGGTCAAACTGGCTGCCAGCGGCAGAAAATGGCCCCGCCAGGTCCCGCAACGCCACTGTTGACCACCAGCCAGAAATGCAAGTGGCAAGGTTTGCGTGGGGAGGGGCCACTGAGTAGGTTTTCTGGGGGGGGGGGGAAGAGGCTGGCCATGCCCTCAGGGCAGAGATGGCAGCTGAACTTTCAAGGTTCAGATTTCCTTAGTGGCGCGTAACACAGAAACAAAGCAAGTCAGAAGGGGTCTCCTGGGCCATCTAGTCTGACCTCCACCAGCTCTGCACATGTGGGTGCCCAATCTTTCCTCGAATCCCCTCACTGGTGGGGCCTCCACCACCTCTCTGGGAAACCCATTCCACACCCTGGGGGCCCCAACCGCCAGCAAGTCCTTCCTGACCTCCAGTCTGAAGCCCGGTTCCTCCAGCTTTGCCCCACTGGAGCGCGTCCCGCCCTCCGCTGCAGGGGAGAACAGCTCAGGGCCCTCCCCCTCAGGACACCCCCTCACATCCCCAGAAGCCGCCAACAGGCCCCCTCGGAGCCTCCCCTCCTCCCGCTGAAGGGACCCCGTTCCCTCCACTCTCCTCCCAGCCCGGCTCCCATTCCTGTGCCCTGCGCTGGACCGACCCCGACCTGGCTGTCTCTCTCCTGTGATGGGAGCCCAGCACTGGCCGCGGTGCTCCAGCTGTGGGCACACCAGTCACACAGAGCGACATCAACACCTCCTTCGATCTGGAAGCCATGCTTCTGACTACTCATCCAAGGATGGCATTCGTCACATGGCTGACCCATGTTCAGCCTGTAGTCGACCAGCACCCCGAGGTCCCTCTCACAAGTGCTGCTCTCCAGCCACTTGTCCCCTAGCCTGTACTTATGACCCCCATTCCTATGCCCCAAGTGCAAGACCTTGCCCTTCTCCACACTGAACGCCATCCTGTTGTCTCCTGCCCACTTCCACAGCCTGTCCGGATCCTCCTGCACCTGGATCGCCTGCTCCTCAGGTGTGGCCACCGCCCCCACTTCAGTATCACCTGCAAGTTTAGCCCGCAGGCTGTTGGAGCAGCGCTTGGAGAGCCGCTGCCTTGCGACGTGCCACACAAAGCGTGTAGTGACTTGCTCCAATCCCCCCCGCCCGGCAGCAGAAAGGTCAGGAGGGAAGAACCCGTTTGGTCTTTTCCCCCCGTTGGCAGAAAAGGCAAGCGACAAAGGCAGGCTGAAGGCCGGGCGAGATCGGCTTTCTCGGGGGCGAGAGGACCGGCTGCTCCCCGGCTCCTCTGAATCGGGGCAGGGTTTCCGCAGCAGCTCCTCCACTGCATGGGGGAGCGTGTCCGGCCCCTCTCCGCCCTGCTCAGTGGAGGAGGGCTTGCTCCCAGCCCAGCCGTGGCAAGAGCGGCTCCGGCTGAAGTCCTGCGTGGAGCGGGGCGCGTTTCGCGGGAGTGGGCGGCTGGCTTGCCTGTTCTGCCCTCCCCTGCAGAACAGCCCCGGCCTGCAGCAACTCCACAAGCGGGCAGCCCCGGGACATGCAGTCCTGCTCAGCACTGCTCGCCCTCTGCACGGGCTTCCTTTGCCAAGGGCCAGGGTGGCACATTGCAGATGAAACTCCGGGAATTACTGTGAAACACCAGAGCTGGTTGCTCCTGCAGTGCAGTTAGAAACATCGAAACAGAGCGAGGCAGAAGGGCCCTCCCGGGCCATCTAGTCTGACCCCTGGCTCCACTTACAACATGCCTACCATGTGTACCAGCCTGTCCTTGAACACCCGCACTGATGGGGCCTCGACCACCTCCCGTGGAAGCCCATTCCACGCCCTCGGGGTCCCAACTGTCAGGAAGTGCTTCCTGGCATCCAAATTGAACCTCAGTTCCCTGAGCTTTGCTGTGTTGGAGCACATCCTGCCTTCCTCTGCAGGGGAGAACAGCTCTCTGCCCAGCAGGTCTCAGTTCCACAGAGCAGGTGAACTGTAAGGTGGGGGGGCATTCCTTTCGAGGGGAACAGGAACAACCCAATTGCTCCAGAGCGCTGAGCCTTCCAGACCGCTCCCCGTAGCGCCCCCCCCCCCCGGCCGCCCCACAAGACCCCAGCTCCATCTCCAAGGCAGACTGTTGGGCTGGCACTTGCTCCTCCGGGAAGTCACGGAAGCGCCTCCGTTTCCCAGGCGTCCAGCTGCCGCAGCCCCAGGGGAACTTCCGCGGGGCTTGTGGAATCAGTCTGCCACTCGGCATCGCAGGACTGCAGCCAGCTAGTGGCTCGGCGGATCAGCCTCAACACGGGAGGAAGCAGTTCTCCGTAGCGTAGCGTGCCGCACGATGAACATTTTGTGCACAAGAAAGCAACCGGATTAAAAACACGCTCTTTGCTCCAGCCACGTGGAATGCGGCTTGGACATCTGCAGCGTTTGTCCTTAAAACTAGCCTCTTTCCAGCGTCACATTTTTGTGACTGGGTGGGTGCGTCAGTGAGTTGTGTGTGTGGGGTTTTTTTTGCAAACACAGCGGTATGTGCATTGGCACCGGGAGGCACGAGCGGTTCACGCTGAGCCCCGCGAGGGGCCAGTGTTTGTGTGGGGGCCCGTAAGCACTGCCGCCTCGGATCCTTGCCCAGGCAGGATACCGTGCTCCCTTTGGACACTCTCTGGAGCGGCTGCAGAGCCCCTCAGTGCGCACAGAACTGCTCTGGCGCGGGGTGCTGAGGTCACTGCTCCGAAGACCTTGTGAGGGTGTTGACCAGACTCTCTGGGGCACTCGAGTGGCAGCATCACGGGCACACTGGGGCCCAGCGCCTGCACCGTGCAAGCAGCCGGGGGGTGCCGCTCTCCGGGCAGCCCCTGAATTGGCTGGCACGCTCGAGCTGCTCACAGGAACCTCGGTGCCGGTTCCGCTGAGGAGCACAGAAAGCACCGGGGACGGCAGGAGCTGCTGCCTCGCCTGAGGGCCGCAACCCTCTTTGGCCAAGTCCCCCTGGAGCAGGATCAGTGGGAGGGCCAGGCTGGCTGCGGCTCCCTCTGCAGAGGGCTGCCGGGCTCAGGGGTGGCCCCAGCACACCCCACGCCGAGCAGGACTCAGGACTGGCTGCTCCACGGGGCAGGAGGGGGGCATTGAGAAGAGTCCGAGGGCGGGAGCGCTTCCTGCCTAGCCCCAGTGAGCCAGCCGCAGCGAGCCACGGACCCCGCTTGTGGGCCCCCCCTGCCACGGCTGCCTTGGCTGCCCGCTCACAAGCAGGCCAGAGGCTCTGGGCTGGTGGCCCACGCCCACGGAGGGGCGCCCCACTGGCCCCTAGCCACGGCCTGCTCAGGCGGGCAGCGTGCTGGAAGCGCCTGTGGCAGAGTGAGCGGTCCCCCAAGCAGGGCAGAGGAGGCTGGGCTGCAGTACGAACCTGTCACGCTGAGGCTGGCTGGGAGGGAGCAGGTGAGGCGGGCGGGCAGCTGGAGGTGAGAGGTGGTCCGGGAGGCGGACGGGGAGAGCGGGGGCGCCGCCTGGACGCTGCTTGCTGCCGCTCGGAGCAGGGCGTGGTGCTGAGGGCGCCGCTTCTCCTGGGCCTGAGGCTCTAGGCGGGGAGGGACAAGCAAAACAGCCAGTTCCGCTGCCCCCCGCGCCCCTCCACACTCCCACCCACCCATCTACTGAGCAGAGGCCGAGGCTGAGAGCAGGCATGGCTCGGGCGGGGGTGGGTGTCCTGATGCCAGCAGTGGTCCACTCCAGACACTTGGCGGTGGCCCCGTGCTCCTGAATGCAGAACTGTGCCACCTGGCCCTGCGGCTCATGGCGTCTCTCGGAGGCCACCGTCCTTCTGGTGCGGGCACATGCAGGAGGCCACAAAGAAGGCTGCACGCAGACCTGGAGGGCTACCAGGCCAGGCCCCTCCTCCACCAGGGACCACAGTGCCAAGCTGCCCCAGTCAAGGGGGTGCCCGTGACAGCCCAAGCACGTGGGGGCTGCCAGGCGTGGAGAGGGTGGGGAGTGATGCTTGATGGACAGCCGGATGGAGCCGCAGCGGCGGGCGGGCGCTGCACAGCCGAGGCCACCCCCTCCTGCCTGGGCCTGGCCACTCGGCATGCAGGGGGGTGGGGTCGGGTCGCAGCAGAGCAGGCCCAAGGAGCAGCAGAGCAGGCCCAGCAGCGGCAAGAGCCCCTCCAGGGCCCAGGCCTCCTGCCGCTGCCGCACCCGAGTTGCCCCTTCCGCAGCGAGCCGGCACCTGCGACGGGCGGCAGCCTCGCGGGTCTTTCCTGGCTCAAGGGGCGGATGGGTGGGCAACTAGGGGGTCCCTCTGCCCAAGGCCCACCCGAGCCAGGGCTGCCCTCAGCCCAACAGAGGAGCGGATCGCTTGCGATGCACTTTTATTCAGGAGAGGCAGGAGCACAGGCTGCGCCGGTCAAGGCTGCCCCGCGCGGCAGCACAGCCGCTCCCAGATCCACCGGAGCGCTCCCAGCAGCGATCTGCCGGGCAGCTTACCTCGCACAAGCGCCAGCGCCCGGGAGGAGTCTTTCTGCGGGCCCTGCCCCTGCCCCGTGCCCCCTGCAGGGGCAGCGGGGTGGTGGCAGCTGAAGGCAAAGCTCGGCGAGGTCTTGACCTGGGGGGAGGCCGGCTGGCTGCCGCCGCTGCCGCCCATGCTGAAGCTCCTGGCCCGGCAGAGGGAGTTCTCCGAGAGGGATGCCGAGACCCCACTGCGAAGGAATGAAAAGGGAACGCATCAGGTGCTGCTGGGACAGCCCTCCCGAGGCCTCTGGGGTAGCCCTGGCTTCTGGCAGGCAAGGGCCGGTTCAGAGGCAGCCCCCCTCAAAGCCCCTGAAGGCTTCCACATCCAGCCGGACCCGTCCCTATGGAGGGGTGGCCGACATCAACCCACACGGCTCACTCCCTGCTCTTCTCCCCAGATCGAACAGGCGTCATCCGCTCACACTGGGGCATGTGCCACCACTCCCATCTGCTTGCTCAGAGGCTGCGGACGGGCATTTCCCCATCACTGCTGCCCAGGACTGGAAGCAGCTGCCTATGAGCCTCTCCCAAGCAAACGCGCAAACAAAGCGGCCGCTTGGCCGGGGCTCCCCACACCCCAGGAAAATTGTTGGGAGGGGAAGCACCGTCGCTCTCCGGAGCCTGAGCTGCCCCAGTCTGAGCCAGTCAGCTGAAGTGGGCCAGCAGAGCCCGAGCCCGAGCCCAAGCCATCCTCAGTCAGGGAATGGCCCGTTCCAGGAGCCCAAGGGATCCCGAGCTGGTGAAAAATGCCCACAATGAAGCAGAAACGCTTTTGCAGGAAGCGGGGCTTGTGCTCACTTTGCCGTGACCACCCCATTCAGGGCCGGGGGTCTCCTTTTCATTGCCCTCCCATCCCGCCCAGCAGCCGAAGCTCTCTCGGCTGGCTCTGGCCTGCCTTCAGTCCCTCAGGAAAGGAAACGGGAGGCAGCATCGCCAGAGGAATGGGTCCCCGGTGCCTTCCGGGACTCCGGCCCGAGCTGCCGCCTACTGGCTTGGCCATGGAAGCCCGTGAGGCGCGAGGGGAAGCAACCGGGGGATCCCCGGCACCCAGCGCTGCCCGGTGGGCCGTGCCCACAGACCCAGCTACATACTTGGCCCCCTTGGGAGGAGTCCTGGGTCCCTTCCTCCGGGAGAGGCCTGCCACGGCCCTCATGCTGCGGACGTGCTTCAGCATCCAGGCACGCAGGTTGCTGAGGCAGCTGTGCTCCGACAGGACGATCCGCGGCCAGGGGTTGCACTCCGCCATGTCCAGGGCGGCGACCGCCAGGGCTCTCCCGACCTGTGTGCACGTGGGAGAGGGCAGCCGGCCATGGGTCTTGTGGCCACAGAAGCACTTCAGCGAAGCCGGGGAAAGGGCCCTCCCCTCGGGAGCAGAGCGACCCCCGTGCCTCCTGCTGCCTCAGGCAAGCAGCAGTGGCCTCTGCGCCAGAGAAGCGGCTGCTCTTCTCTGCCGGTCTTGCCTGTTGGCTGCCGGGCTGCACGAACCCAGTAGTAAGCCTGGCTCATGCCATCCTCACAGCCCACCAGGGAATTCCTGGAGGTCCCCCGGGGCACCTGCTGCCAGGGCTCTTCCGGGGCTGACAAGGCGAGCCAGGAGTCCTGCCCCCCCTCCCCGGCTCTGTGACGTTTCTTCTGGGGAGCACATGAGGCAGGGCAGCGCCTGCTGTATCCTGCAAGGACGAATGGGGAGCTTCCACTTCCCCCTGGCCATGCAGGGAGGCCCTCCCTGCTTGGGAGAAGGCCCTGGGGCACAGACTCCGCTCGAGGGCCAGTACCTGCTCAAACAGATCCACAGTGTACTTGGAAGGGAACGCCGGGAGAGGTGGTGGGGTTGCCCGCCCATTGTCATGGCAGGCCGCTGGAACCGCGTTGACCGATCGCCCCGTGTTGTAATTGCACTCCAGTGTGTAGCTGGAAAGACACAAGGGGGGATGGCAGGGAAGCGGCTCCCAAGCCAGACCGGGAGCCGGAGGAGGGGAAGAGACACCTGGCCAGCACCCTGCCTGCGCTCCGCTGGCCCTGGGGAGGCGCCACACAGCCCCCGCTGGCCCCTGCTCCCCTCGGCCGGCCAGCGATCTCTCCAGGCTGTTGGGCGCTGCACATTTTGCCAGGGGGCTCCAACGACCTCCTGACCCTCCAGGAGTTGGTCATGCTCACCTCCCCAGCCATGCCACGCCACGCCAGGGCCCCTGGATGGAGGCTCTCCACGGGGTCCTCGCAGGGCAGCAGAACTTTTCGCTTTCTGGCTGTATGGAAAGAAAAAGTGGGTGGAACTGCCCGGAGGCAGGAGCTGCTAGGACACGCACCTGTGAATGATGCCCGAGGCTTTGTAGATGGCCACGCGCCCGCTGCCCTCCTTGGACTGTCCGTCCCTCTTATCTTTGGCATACATGTTCTTCTCGGAGAAGTTGCAGCCCGCGAAATCAAAATGGGCTGAGTTCAGGGAGATGAGCTTCGGAAACAGCATGTTTTCCACCTGCAAGACCAACCAGGGAGGCTGGGGGCATTCGGCAGTGACAGCTGGTCCGGCCCCCACCCGGGCCCGGCTGGTCAGCCATGGCCCTCCGAGGCCACCACACGGCTCCGTGGCTGAGGGAGAGAGGGCAGCTGCTGCAGCGGCTCAGAAAACACCCCGCGGCTCAGTTCCCTCCGGCCACCGCAGCTGCAGGGGGTGCCTGGGCTTCTCGGGCGGCAACCTTTAACCCTGGCCACGCTCGGATCGCACACCCCCTTCCCTGCTGCCACGCTCCTTCGGACAGCCCTCGACAAGCTCAACTTGCGGCAGCCTGAGCGGCCCTTGCAGCCGCCCCCTCACCTGCTGGTTCTCGTCAGAGATGTTGTTCCCGTACATGAAGCAGCCGCGCTTGGAGGCGTGCCCGTGCAGGTCCACATAGTACGCCAGGCCACTCTGCTGGGGCGGGATGGTCTCTGGGGCGGGCGGGAGGGGGCTCCCCACGTCATTCTCGGGGGCTGGCGGCTCTTTGGAAAGGATCCAGACATTCTGGTCCTTGCTTCTCGGGGCCTCCGAGGACTCGAGCTTCTGGGGCGAGGGGGGACCCGCATCCGCGGGGCTGTTGTGCAGGTTGTTGGCTTTCTCCAGCTCGGAAAGGCAAGGCTCCTCCCCGGGGGGGCAGTTGTGCACGGGACGCTGATTGGCTGCCGCCGTGCTGAGGGGAGGGCCGCGGGGCCGCCAGTCGGGGGCGCCAGGCTGGACGCGGCTGTGGACGTGGTGGTACAGCAGGATGGCCTTGGCGCCGTACACGGCAGGGTGCAGCTCCGCGTCGGGGCTCAAATACTGGCGGTTCAGGTTCACTCCCCGGGAGTCCGTCCTGCAGGCAGGGGAGGGGAGGCTGCGGGCTGGGCGGCGGCACTCGGGGGGGGGGGCACCAGGCCTTGCCCACTCTGCCCGACCGGCTGCCTCCAGGAAGGCGTGTGCAGCCCCCGCCTCCACCACAGCTCTCTGGCCGTCCACACACCCCGGCAGCCCCCGCAGCCCTCCGAGCAGGGCAGCAACCCCCACACCGAGCCAGCGCACTGCTCCGGGGCCCTGGTCCACTTTTCACGAGCACACCCACTTCAAAGCCCTGGGAGCCTCTTGCGGCCATCCTGACGGCAAGAGCCGGCACTGCCGGGCCGACTGGAGGCTGGAGGGCTCAGGGGACGAAGGCCCCGTGCCCAGGGGATGCCAGCAGGCCCTGCTCAGCCGCCTTGCTCAGCCTCCCCACGGCCTGCTGGGTTTTTTATTGTGCAATCCCAGGACAACCAAACGACACCATCACAAGGGAAGCGAAAGGGGGAAAGAAAAAAAATGCAGTGTTTGAAAAGTATTTGAGAAACAAATACTCAAATCCCCACAGCACTGACTGCAATTCCATTATATGTCCCTAGATGCTGTTGTTGGAAATATCGATGCACAGACTAGACCTAACGGTCACCCACCGAACAATCAAAAGTTTAATTAAATCCTCCATCTGGTGTGTTATCAGAGGAGGCCATTTATCCTTCCGGTATTGGAATAAGAGTCTTTTAGCTGCCAGAAGGGCACAGAAAATCCATTCACTGTGACATTCCAAGAGCAAGTAATTCAAAACAACACATGTGTCCTTCAATCTGAAAAGAATCTTTCATCGCTTCCTCCTGAACGGAAGCCGTCACTGGGCAAGGCCCAGGCACAAAACGAGGAGAAGCGCTGCCAGATCTGTGCCTCCAGCAGGCGGCCGATTGACAGAGCCCTCATCAAAGAGGTGCTGGCTAAGCAAAGCATCGATTTTTGCCGAATTACATGTAGCCCGAGATCCGAATTCCCTTGTGAAATGGATAATAATGAGGCCCTCCAACTGGCGGGGCAGTGAGGGGTTCTCCAACTCACCCCCCCCCCATTTCTGCACGAGGCCCGTGGGCCTCTTTATTCACCAAGTCCTACAATTTATAAGTATACTTATACTTTGAATAAGTATAAATTGTAACCTAAATTGTGGGCCAATGCACTTTGTCTGGCCTCAGCCAGGCTCTGCGACAGCAAGAGCAGCAGGGCCAGGGCCAAACTGTGAGTATTTCTGGGCAGCCACGGCGGACATTCATCCTTTGCCTGCAAAACAGAGAATGGCGAATGGCAAGAACTGACAAGCTGATCCAAAGTGCAATTCAGCCTTTCTGGCCAGACCTGCCAAAGAAACACTTTCTTACCCATTTTTGAATCCAGATTTGACCAGGGGAAATTATGCTAAACTGCCACTGGTGTGGAAGCATATGCCACAGCTCTCTAGCTGCCAGAACTGGAAAGGATGCATTGGGGTGGCAAGAGCCCACTGTGAGCTACCTGGGGAGAGGATCCAAAAACGAAGATTCCAAGACAAACAAGGAAGAAGAATCTAAGTGGGAAAGACCAACGGTATGAAAAGGAGCAAGGAGGTCGACTCCACCATCTTTGATCTGAAATTGCATCCTTTGCAAAAGTGGATGTGGAGCCACAAAAATTTACAAAACAAAGCATGAAACGTCTGAACATACTTGGCAGGCACAAATAAAGGAATACCATGCAAAACATAAACTATCTGAGGTAACAAAGTCAGTTTAAATGCATTTACTCTGCCCCATCATTTAACTCTGAATGTCCATCCATCAAAATTCCTGTCCTCATTAATCAACTTACTGAAATTTAAGCTATTCATCTGTGAAATGTTTCCTGGGACAGGAAGGTAATAAATCTAGCACCGAGTCTAAAAGGCCAGTTGAATCCAAGAGCATCTAGAGCCTTATCTCCAAGAGGAACGAGCTCCCGCTCTGACCAGTTACAAGAAATGCCCTCGTGTCCGGAAGAAGCTGTTTCTGCCGCACGGGCTGAGGCCTGGAGCTTGCAGTTCACGCTCCACTGCGTGCCGCGCAAAGCCAGGGCGGCGAGGCCTTCGTCTGCCATGAAGGCAGCTCACGGCCTCCTCTTCCACCCAGCAGCCGGCTGGAGGAGTCCGGGCTGCGCCTCCCCCGCACCCGCCGGCTCAGCGCCCACGGCAGCACTCACCGGTAGTGTCCCCGCACCACCCCATCGGGGTTCAGCATGGGGATGAGCTTGAAGACAAACATGCGACGGAGCACCTGCGCCCGGGGGTCCTCCTCCCGCAGGATGAACTCCAGGAAGCCGTTGAAGACGAAGCTGGAGGGCGTTTCTCCAGGATGCACTCTGCTGCTGAGGAAGAACACCTGGGCCGGAGGAAAGCGGGCAGCCGGCTTCAGTGCTGGCCTGTGGCTTCAGCAAACTCCCAGGCAGGTGCCCCAGTAGGCCGGCCACCCACCCACCCGCCCTCTGTGCACAAGTTGTCGCCTCCCTTTGGCACCCCCACAAATGGTTGTGTTGCAGCCTGGGAGTGACCGGGATCGAGCCGGCATGTCAGCTCAGCCCCTTCCACTTCCCGGCTGCAAGACGACCAAATGGGGGGCAATTGGGGGGCCAGTTTTGCAAGGCCCTGGAACTATTCATTTTCCTCGCGGCTTCTGGCTCAGCAACCGCCGGGTTGAAGGGAGACCCAGCCTGCCTGCCAACCGTTTGCCTCATACAGGAAGGCAGCGTTTCAAAAGGGGCATAAAGACAGAAGGAAGGGGAAAGCTGGAGACCAAAACGTCACCCTTACCCTCACACTGCCATTTTCAGGGCGGTTTAAGAATGGGAGCAGGACGCCAGAAGAAGAAAAGGCAGGGAGAGGAGCAAGGCAGGGAAAAGAAAATGGACAAGGAGCGGTTGAGGAACGCAGACCCTGAAAGGCCAAACACGGATATTTCAATGGAAAGCATGAAGGGAGCTGAGCCGGCACAGAGCAGAAGGAAGCAGGGAAGCATGGGGGAGCTGAGCCAGGAAGCAACCTCAAGGGGATGCCAAGCTACGCACAGAGGCAGCAGAAGACAGCAGGGCTGCGTCAGCAACAGCCTTCTCCACGCTCCCACCTGACCTGGCCCAGCCCAGCCCAGCCCAGCCCTGCCCTGCCCTGCTAGCAAGGCCCGGTGGCGGGGCCGTGCGCTCCTTCCTAGCTCCGCTCGTAGCTGAAACCCGGGTCCCTCTGCACCCAAACCTGCGCTCCACTGCGGAGCTGCAGAGCGCAGCACCGGGTGACTCAGGCAGAAACGCTTCTTGTGCCAGGAGCAGCCCCCCAGGTCAGCATCGAGATCAGACTCCCCTTCCCTGGCGCCACAGCCCACCGACCAAAGGCTGGCGGTTGCCTCCCGCGGGGGCTGGTGGCCGTCCGCTCTGCCAGCCCCGCGGGGGCCCCTGCTCAGGCTCAGGCATGAGGCCCGCGGCTCCCACCGCCGGGCAGTGGCCCACTCACTCTCTTGCCCACGAAGCAGTGTGGCCGGGGCGTGCTCTTGTCTGGGAAGAGCTTCTCCAGGCGCGCCTCCCGCTCCTCCTGCATGCCGTGGCGCGACGTGATGGTGAGCAGGTCCACGCGCAGCTTGTCCAGGGAGTAGCACAGGAGCTCCCGGTGGTAGTAGATGGAATCCAGAGAGCTAGAGGTAGGGAGGACGAGCGTGACCCGTCAGTGCGGCTCCGTCCTCTCAGGGAGCGCCCCCTCCAGCGCCCAGCGGCTCTCCTCCCAGACAGCAACCAGCCAGAAGGAAGTCATCAAAGCAGAGCGGTCCTTTCTGGGACACGGGGGAGGAGCCTCGACTCTCTCTTCCTTCGTGGCCGCTTTCCTTCCCTGCGGGCGGCTGTTGCGCTGTGCTCTACTGCCCACCGCCGTGGCCAGAGGACCTGTGCTGGCTGACTGCCCACCCAGGGCGGACCCCCAGCGGCCGGGCCTCCTCTTCCCTCCCACCGGCCCGGGCGGGCAAGGAGCTGCAGGAGGCGGCAACTGACAGGCTGCCAGCACCAGCGGAGCGGGAGGGGAGCCACGGTGCCCACCGATGCCCCCGGTGTCAGACGCCCTTGGCATGGGCCCCGCCCCCACCGGCCACCTCCCTCTGGGGCGCCGCCCAGGCCCTGCAGGGGATTCAAGGCGGTCACTTACGGTGTCCCCTGGAACGGGGCCTCCGTTTTCCCCTTAGCACGTCCTCCTCTGGGGCACTTCCTTGCTCTGTGGGTGGCGGCAGGCGGCTTCCCCTCAGCCCTTCTACAGTCTGCGCCTGCCCTCCGACTAACTGTGCTACAATGTTGGACACGAGTTTAGATGGAGTGGGAGGGCCTGGCTGCCCCTCTTCTTCCTGCCTTGCCCAGACCGTGCCCCAGCCGGCCCCCCTCGCCGGCGCAGTCTGTGCACCCCGGCACCCCACGCAGAGGCAGCGGGCCCAGCGGCCCTCGGCTCCTGCCCTGGCTGTGGCGGCCCCGGAGGGCTCTGTGGAGCAGCGGGTGGGAGCAAGCGAGCGGGCGGGCAGGCAGGGCAGAAGCGAGCGAAGGGCGGCGACTCTCCGTTCAAGCCGGCCTTTGCCTCAGTTCCCCCTTCCCCGAGAACCCCGTGGGAAGGGCCAGTGTGCAGAGCTGCCGAGAAAAGGGACCAGGGTCTCCCGGCCCTGGCAGGGCCTGCAGGCGTGGCCCCGATGCCTAGGCTTGCCATGAGGCCGTGTCCCCTCGGCCGAAGCGGAAAGGGCGGAACAGAGCCCTGCAGCATGGGGAGGGGATGGGGAGGCTGGGAGCTGCAGTCCAACTGATAAGGAAGGCACGGGGTGGGGTGGGGTGGGGACTGGCTCAGGGCAGGCGACAGCTCGGTCCTCGCTCAGGCGAAGCAGCGCCTCCTCCATGCAAGGCCCGTGAGCCGAAGGAGTCAGTCGCCACGAGACACACCGGTGGCCACTGCTCTTGGCCGCTGCTTCCCGCGGGGAGGGGCTCCCCTCAAAGCACTTGAAGGAAACGGAAGGCAGATGGAGACTGGAGCCACGGGCCGTGCCAGCCAGGGAGGGAGCTGCTGGCACAGCCGGAGAAGGATGCCGCCGAGCTCCTGCCCGGTGTTCTTGGGAGCAGCAGTGGGGGGGGGGGCGTTTCGGGGGAGCCAGAGCTGGATCAGAGGTCGCTGCAGCAGCCAAAATGGCCAGCAGCAGCCCCCGGCCACGGGCAGGGAAGACAAGCCCCCTGACCCGCAAGGGCCCGGCCCGGTTTTCTGGCTCCTCTGAGAACGGGGCGAACGGCCGGCGTTTCTTTTAGAGCCTTTCTACCCCACAGCACACGAAGCAACTCAAAGCATGAGAAAACAAAAGAGCAGCCAATAGGAACCGAACTGACACAGTGAGAGCCGGTGCAACTGAGAAAAAGGAAATCCTCCCGAGTGGGAAGAGGGGAGGGAACGGCCTCGGGGCGCTGGGGGAAGCCTGGGTGCAGCAGTCATGAGGCTGGCCCCCCCGGCCCCCCCAAGGAAGGGGCCCGAGGGCGGGAACGGCCGGGCGCACAAAAGGGGCCTCCTGCGAGGGGGCCCTGCGCCAAAGAGCAGCCTGGCACACCCAGGGCCACGGATGGGCTCGCTCGGCCACTGCAGCCCGGGGCGCCGCCGCCTTGCATGGGGGGCGGAGCAGGCGGCTCCAGCACCGCAGCTCTTAGGATGCCGGAGCTGCTTCGACCGTGCCACGCCGAGGATGCCGGAGCCAGGAGCTTCCCAGGCCCCCGCTGGGGCCCGAGGAGCCCAAGGCAGCTCCCCGGCCAAGCCCCGCCTGCCGATGGCGCCAGTCACAACCCCTGCGGCATCTTGGAAGAGGAGGGGAATGTCCCCCAGCTGAAGCCCTGCGAAGCCCTTGTAGTCAAGACAGGGCAGTGGCCCTTCCGGAACCGCTGCACTGCAATTCCCATGCTGGATGGGGAGGCTGGGAGCTGCAGTCCAACTGATAATGGAGGCATGGGGGGGAGACTGGCCTGGGCATGGGCATGCCCCCATGCTGCATGGACCGCCAGTGAGGCTTGGCATGAGGGTTCGGCTCTGGCGCTGGGTGTGCGGCTGCCTCGCTGTGCCGTGCAGGACGGCTGTGGGCCCCTCGGCAGCGCCATGTGCCTTGCCGCAGCAGGGGCTCGGTGGTCTCAGGGTGCCCAGAGCAAGCTCTGGGTGCTGCGGACAGAGCCCCGCTTGCGGGATGGGGCTGTGCCCGCCATGGGGCAAGCGGGAGATGCTGCACAAATCCCCCGAGAGGACCCGGGGAGGGCCAGGGCGGCCTGGCTCAGCCACGAAGGAGCCCCCGCCATCAACACGCCGAGGCCAGCCTTCGCTTCAGGCTCTCAGGAGCAGCAGGCATGCTCCCTCCACAAACAGCACCCAGTGCTTCCATGCAGAAGCAGAAGGGCCCGTCTTCAGGAAGCAGCTGCTTTTACCCAGCAATGAGCTTCGGGTGGTGGAGAAGCAGCAGGAACCAAAGAACTGCATGGTGCTTCTTCCTGGCCTTGAGCCGCTTGAATGCTGTGAGAACGAATACCGGACGGAGGGCGTCTTGCCATGCAATGCCACCCTTTCTGGAGGACCATCGCCAAGGAAGCAAGCAGAGGGCAGAGAGAGTGACTCGGGCGATCGGCCAGTGGCAACTGCTTCCGCAACAGCTCCAGTGCAGGCCGGTGTCTAGAAGAGCGTACACAGCCGGGCTTGGGGCCTGGTTACCTGAAGGCACGCCTCCTTCCATACCTGCCTGCCCACCCCTTAAGATCTGGGGAGAGGCCCTTCTCCGGGTGCCCTTCCTGACAGAGATTAGGAGGGTGACTACCCGAAGGAGGGCCTTCTCTGTGGTGGTGCCCCATTTGTGCAATTCGCTCCCCAGAGAGGTTCGCCTGGCGCCGTCACTTTATTCTTTTCAGCGCCAGGCTAAACCTTTTTTATTTTCCTGATGTTTTAAGATCTGATTGTTTTAACTGGGGTTTTATTGTCGGTTGAAATTTTTCATTAGACACTGTGTTTTATTTTACATTGCTGTATTGTTAAACCGCCCTGAAACCTCGGTAAGAGGAAGTCTAGAAAAGTTTTAAATAAATGAATGAATGAATATGCTCCTCGCCCAGCATTTACGGCGGACGGGAGCCAGCAGCCGAGTGACACCCCACTGCCTCCGAGGAGGCAGGGCTGGAACCGGGGGAGTGCCCTCCCCCTGGAAGGAGCCAGGCACGAAGCCACACGCATGGCCTGCCCCCAAAGCAGCAGGCGAAGGGTCACCTCTCCCACAAGTCAGCTTGGCCAGGGCCACAGGTGCAGCTCCCCACTGCTATCCTTCAGACAGGAGATTCCAGCAGGGTTTGGGGCCAGGCGCTGTGCGGAAGGACCCTGGCACACGCCCTCGGCAAGGCAATCAGCTGCACCCGGACGTGTGTGCTAGGAGGCGACGTCCAGACCGGGGGCTGGCAGCCTTTATGGGTCTGCAGGCACCTCTGGCGATTTGACGAGCTCTCCCAGACAACAAAAGGCCTGCTGCTGCTCACGACGGGGGCCTAAGACTGACACCAAAGCAGAGCGGGGCCGGAGCAGCGGCACCCCGAAAGGCCCCTCGGAGCCCCCGGGTCCCACCGGCAGCAGCATCCTGCCTCCGTCTCTGTCCACCGGCTGTGCCAGCCCAATCGCTTCCCACCATCTCCTTTATTCCCCCGGTCTGGATCCCCACTTTCATGCTGGCACACAGCCTGATTCACTGCTCAAGGCGAGGCCCGGGGCCTCTCCCGCAGGAGGAGCCCCTTCGTGCCATGGCACCCGTGACCCAGGCAGTGCTGCGGACGACAGCAGTGGCTGAAGAGTGGCAGTGGCACAGATGGCCTGGGCCCCCGCTCACCTGCTGGGGGAGAGGTGCCTGCACTCCGCGAAGTGAGCGTCCAGCCGCGCCAACATGTCCTGGCACTCCGTGTAGGAGAAGGGATAGCAGAAGGCGAAGTAGGTGGTGGCTCCTCGGCAGTCCAGGAAGCGGTGCACAAAAGACAGGACGAACTGGGTCTCCACCATCTGTGTGAGGAGAGAAAGGCAGGAGCTGAGGTGGCGTGGGCACAGCCCAGGCTGTGGGTCCGTCCGCTGGCTGGGCACTGCGAGCCCCACGCCTGAAGCGCTGGGCTGAGACGAAGGGCCCTTGCCTCCTGCACCCACCGGGATTAGATGCGTGGCCCGACCATTCTCACAGCCTCTTTCCAGCTTCTTCCCAACAACATCCCCGCACCACCTGTGTGGCAACGGCAGGAAATGTCCATGCTGCCCCTTGGTGGACACTCTGTCCCCAAGCACTGCAGAGAGCGCGCTCCACTTGGGGCCGTCCAAGGGAAGAGGGCCAGAAAAGGGCGGCTGCTAGCAAGCTGTCGAGGCACCTGCTGCGACGTGGGAAGCAGCACCCCTCTGCTGCCAAATGCGTGGAAGGGGCCGGCTGGCCATTGACCTCCAGCGGCGAGCTCAGAACAGCCCTGCAGAGGAGCAAGCCTGCTCGGTCCAGTGCGCCCAGAGGCCTCTCCTCTGCCCCGGCCTCTCACCGGGGGGTGGGGGGGAGAGCCAGCAACTGCATCAGGGCTTAGGAAAACAAGAGGAGGAAGGAGCAGGCTTCGTGCTGCTTGCGGCAGATTCCGGCCTCCTGGAAAAGGGGGCTGCACACAGCAGGCCCTGCCAGCTAAGAAGCTGCTTGTTTGCTAGAGTTACACAAGATGGCCGGAGGAAAAATCAGCATCTGCTTGCTAGTTCATCCTTTGGGGCAACACGTGTGTTTCCTCCCAGAGACAACAGAGAGTCACATCAGCCCCCGCCCCCCCAAAAAAGTCACTGAATGGAACAGCCTGAATATGAACCAAGCCAGAACTAGATTAGGGACAAGGGCTAGCCTTTTCTATTCTTTCAGACCATGGAAGATGAATTCTGCCAGGGGACCCGCAAAACAGAAGCACTGCTAGGCTGAGGCGGGGAGGCTGGAGCTGGCGAGTGGGCCTGACCCGCCTTCCCTTTGCCATGCACAGTTCCAGGTCCACATTTCTACCCGCCCACCTTACGAAGACCACGCTCCTCTCGTGGGAGCACACCCAAGTCCAAACTGCAGCACCTGCGCCAGATGCCTTCCCCAGAGCACTTGGCAGAGGTGTACCTCGAAGACAGGCCGCTCCCGGATGCGCTCCCACCGGGGCCTCGCAGGGACAGTTTTGACCAGGGGGGCCATGCCCTGGGAATAGAGCTTTGTCTGCTTGTTCATATTGACAATGTGGATCTTAATCATTTTTCCTGGAACTCCACCCCGCACGCTGAAGTAAAACCAGGACCTGGGAATGGAAGAACACGGTGGGAAAGAGAGAGGGCAGCTGCGTGAGGCTCCAGTCATCCATCGGCCGATGCCACCCAGGTCCTGGGAGGAGTCGCTCTGCTCCGCTGCCCACAGGGAAAACCACAGGCCTTGCAACCTCCCACTCCTCCCACTTGACCACCCAGGTATTCATTTATTTATGATTCGGGCTATTTCTAACCCGCCCAATCACTGTACGTCTCCGGAAGGCTTGCAAAACAGGTTCAATAAATACAACAATATAAATGATCATAAATACCCCAACAAAGATAAAACTTATAACCCATGACTGAAATAAAAAATAATTAAAATGTAACACTAAAATATTGGGTGAATAAAAAGGTCTTGACCTGATGCCAAAAAGCATATAATGGCCGCACCAGGCGGATCTCTCGAGGGAGCGAATTCCATAGTCGGGGCGCCACTGCAGAGAAGGCCCTCCTCCGGGTGCTCTGTCTCCTAAACTCCTTCAAGGAGAGTTCCTGGAGCAGGCACATTTCCATCCTGCCCACCCCTTTCAAAAGGTGCCCCAGGAAAGCACAAGCCACCAAGAAAGTCCTCTGCGGAGTGCAAACATGCAAACTAGGTTCACCATGGAAGAGAGGAAGGATTCAGTCTCCTCTGACAAGAGGCAAGCGCCAAAGCAGCATCGGTATCCCCACTATTCCCTCAGAAATGTGGAGCTGAGACCTCAGAGGTTACCTCCCTCTCGAGAGGCACAGGGAGGCTGCCTAATGCCGGGGCCACGTCAGCGGCCCCTGAATTGCCTGCATCTGCCTGTGAAGCTCAGGACTGCTCGGGCAAGGGCCTTGCTTGCCTGGGAGAGAGCTCTCAGGGCCCGCCACTCTGATATGTCCCGCAATTTTCTGTGTAAGTTCTGACGGGTATTCTTGTCCTACTTCCCTCTGTCACTTCCCCATGGCTGCTTTAGATTGTGACCTCATGGGGTGGACAAGTGGGGTTGCAGCTCATCAGCCCTGGGAAACATTCAGGGCATGTGCCTCAAAGCTGCTGCTTCCATTTTTAAAAACCTGGCGTCCTATGTTTGGATGAAATTTCCAAAAGAAACATCTGCAGGGATAATGCTTCAGCTGTGCCACTCGTGCAGGGGAAAGCTAAGAGCACTAACAGACAGAGCTCGGCCGGGCATGGCTTCCCTGACAGCTCCCTTCCACAGCTTACGGCCAAACTGAACAGGGGGCTGTCGCCTGCCCCCAAACCCCTTTACCGGTTTCCATTTTCATATTCGGTGTCTCCGCAGTCTGGCTTGGTCCACACATTGAACTCGTAGTCTGCAGCAGGGAGCGAGCTTCCGAACACCACGGAGGCCACAGAGGTAGTGCTGCTGCCGCCGCCGCCGTTCCCAGCATTGTCACCATCACCCTCCTGGTGTTCCACCTTCTCCACATGGGCCAAGTTCCCAGAGTCAAACTTGGAGCTGAACAGGAGGCCACCGCAGCGTATCTCCATCATAACCGTGCCGGGGGTAAAGCAGTTTCATCCTCCTCCTCGCGGCAACAGGTTGCCCAGAGACTTTCCTAAGAGCAGAACGGAGCAGTCACTCTGGTCCCACCGTCCCGTGGCTCCACGCCGAGGAAATCGCTTTCCTGCCTTGCTGGTGGGGGAAGGATGGCACGTGACCAACAACAGCACATCCTTGCTCCTTGCGCACTCTTGGGCCTAACAAGCTCTGTGATCCGAACAAGCAGTCACTGTAGACTTACCTTAACATAGTGAGAGAGAAAGGAAAAATCTCAATGGGTTGATTTTTTTCCGCCACAAGGGGCCTAACAGTGAACATGGGGGCCTAGGGGATTTACAAGGTATCAGCCTGTCCAGAACAGAGACCTGAAGCGACCTTTTCTTGCCCTCCTGGGTGCACCGGGCTTGTCAGAAGCACCAGCTGGGACATGAAGTCAGTTTCCCGTGGAGCTCCTACATGGGTGGCCTTGTTTAGGGCAAAAGGTCTGAGCTCCAGAAGCAGAGACACAAAGCATCTTCCCATTTGGTAAGGCAGAGCCCCACTCTGGCCTCTAAGTGGAAGAATTAAAATGGCATGTGCCCAGAGCAGGACTTTTGGCACTCAGCCACTGCTCCCCACTGTGCCATCAGGGTGAGCTGCTGCTCTTTCACAGACCTCCTGCCCTTGCAAGGTGCTGGCTCTCTCCTGCAAGAAGGCCTGAGAAAACGGGAGCTACTGCAGCCAGAGTCGAGGGAAGCAGGTAATAGGATCCACTGAAGATTGGCACTGGGGCTGGTGCTTTTACAGTTGTTTGCATGTGATCAGGAAATATAGGGGAGCGGTGAGTTGGCCAGGTTTGGAGAAAACTCTGTTTTTAACACAGTGAAAAAGAAATGCAAATTGCTCCAAAGGAACTTCTCAACACCAGCTGAACAGGCACAGAGAATAGAGGCAAGTGCGATTGAACCTAAATGATCTTTTGGAAACATAAAATCCAATCTCTGTCTCCAGCTTGAGGTGGCTAGGACTTATCAGAAAGGATACTGTAGTGTGCAGTGAACAGTGTGGAGCAGCAGGGAAAGCCATCCTTCCGACTACGACTTAGGAAACGGAATGCTATCAATTATCATTATTAATTACATTTCTATACCGCCCGCAGCCGAAGCTCTCTGAGCCAGTATAAAAATACTGTACGAGTTTACGAGGCAATCATGCTTGCAAGCGGCCTCGGGCATCGTTTTGACGGGAACGCATAAAGATGACACGCCAAACAATGACTGCACCTCTCCAGCGAGTCCGGGTCCCATCCCCGAGGCAGCGGAAGGGGTGCAAGCCGCCGGAGATGTCACTCATAAAGGACGGCGCATAAACGCAAAACAGACGAAGAACGCGCCAGGAGGGCGAGCGCAGGGGCCGGGCGCCGGGCAACCGAGCCCCGCGGCCGCCCCGGGCCGGTCGGTCGCGAGGCGGCGCGCGAGGGAAGCCCGGCGGGGGCCTTCCGCTCCAGCTTACGGGGCCGCGGGCGCCGCCCCGGCTCGCCGCCCGCGCGGGGCTCCCGCGCCCGCCGCCGGGGCGGCTCTTCCGCGGCCTTCTCGGCCCCGCGGGCCTCGGGGCGGGGCGGGGCCCCCGCGCACGCCCTTCCATGGCGAGGGCGCAGACGGGCTCGGCCACGCGACGGGCGGGCGGGCGCGGCCGCCGCCCCGGGCCGACCCGCTCTCCTCCCGCTCGCGCCGACCGACCTGCTCTCGCCGCCGCCGGGGCCCCGGCCAGGCCAGCCCACTGCAACCCTCGCCCCGCTGCCCCGGCAACAGCAACGACGCCGATCGTTGGCCGGCGCTCGCGTCTCCGAGCAAGCGGGCCCGCCATTGGCGCACGAGCCTCTCCATAGCAACGCGACGCTCCATTGGCTGGCCGCGTCGCGTCCTTGGCGACGCCGCGGCTTGGTCGCCATGGGGACCGGGCGCGGGGCGGCGCCTCCGCGCAGTCCGAGCAGGGCGGCCTCGCCTTCCTCGCCGCCGCGGCGGGACGCGGGGACTGAGCGCAGCGCCCCCGAGCGGCGGCGGGGAAGGGCCGCGCAGGGCAGGCGCGCGGGGAGCGCGGGCCGCGCGAGGTCCTTGGCGGGGCCCCGTTCGCACGTGGGCCGGGCGAAGGCCGAGCGCGCCCTGCATTCCCGCTTCTGCGCCGCGATCCTTGCCCGCGCCCCTGGGGCGCATCTCCGGCGCGCCGCCCAGTGGGGCCGCTGGGGCCTTGCGCTTCACGGGCCACTAAGCCCCGCTGAACGCGCCTCGTGAGCTGCGCAAGTGGCGCGTTCTCAGCTCAGCCATCTGTTCAGAGACTTGGAAGGAGGCAGAGAAGGAACTAGAAAAGACAACCAAGCATGCAGATGTTGCACCAAGGCCAAGATCATCCGCGCTGTTGCCTTCCTGCTCACTATTATTATTATTAAAGCATTTGTGCTGGGTCCTTTGCCGCAGCCTCAGGACGGCTTACAAAAATATCAATATAAATAACAATACAAATCTCAATAAAAACAAATGATACATAATACAATAATCAAGAAAAATAAATCAAATGAAAAGTGACTGTTAATAACCATTAAAAATACTAATTTTTAAAATGCCGTTTAAACAGAAAGGTTTTAACCTGGCGCCAAAAAGAATACAAACTTGGCACCAGGCAAACCTCTCTGGGGAGTGCATTCCGTACACTATGTGTGGGTGTGAAAGTTGGACTGAACACCCAGAGGAAGAACATGGATGCACCGGAAGAGGGTTGCTCCATGCCCTGGGCTGGCAGGCATATGGGGGCGGAGATCAGTCAGGCCGCCGCTGGCTGCTCGCCCCACCCCAAAAAGCAAGATCCTTGGGACCGGCTGTGTGCGCGAGAGCTGCAGGGAAGGGGCACCCGGAGCGCCTCGTGAGCCTAGCCATCAGCAGAGGGCTCCAACCAGGGCCTGGAGAGCCGGGCGCTGAGTGTTCCTACCGCTCTTGCTTGGCAGCAGAGACAAGCACCATGAAAGCGAGTCATGTCATCAAATATATTTTCCTTTATTGCATGTGACGCGAGCCGCACACAATCGTCTTGATGGAGTACCACCACCTCTGCAAGGCCGGCCGAGGCAAGGCGAGAACCGGGCTAGCCGAGTGCTTCCTCAGGGTGCACGTGCAGGCACCTCCCTGTCCTGCGCTGAACGAGGGATGGGGTGCTGCAGGGCTGAGCCAGGCCCCCGGCCCCCTCCTCCGGCTGGGTGGCAGGCAGCAAAGCCCGCCCTGCGCAGCTTTCAAACCGAAGCAGCAGCAGGCAGTGCCCCCGACGGCTGTCCCCACTGGTCCACGAAGCCAGCTGCCCCCCCCCCCCGTCCTTTCCCTCCTGCTCCCTCGCTTCAGCCAGCACGTTGCTGGGCCTGCTGCCCCCGGCACCACCATCGGCCACCGCTGGAGGGAAGGGGAACCGGACAGGCCTTTCCGCCCAAGCCCCCAAGCTGAGGCCTGGCTCCAGAGGCCACGCCAAGCTACCACCTTCTGGGAGTTGCAGGCAGAAGGGGCTGGGCAACGGGGAGGCCAACCACCGGTGTCTGGGGGAACAGTGTCCTGGCTGCAGGTGTGAGGACGGCGCGCAGAGCGCGCACAAGCCGTGCCCTGCCCCAGCCCAGGGGACGAGCTGGGCGAGGCCTGAGCCAGTGGCAAGGCCAGCCCCGGGCGCTGCGGTGGGGGGCACGGCCTGAAGACCGGGGCTCCAGCGGTCAGTCAGCAGTGCCACCCACGCCCTGCAGCCGGCGCCTGGAACACATCGCTGGCACATGGTGCGTTCCCTGCTGCCTGGCCCGAGCCCACAGCCAGTGCTAGTGCCCGGAGAGGGCGGCCAGGGCCCAGTCCTTGATCGCCACGGTCGTGTCCTGCAGGTACGTCCAGGAGGAACGGGTGAGGCTGACCAGCTGCTTCCTCAAGCAGTCCCAGGTTTCCTCGTCACTAGAAGAGGGACAGAGAGCGCAGTCAGAGAATGGAGGCGCAGTGCAGGCTCCGGGCATGGAGACGGCCACGGGGGGCGCCTGGCCCCCGCCCTCTCTGCAGGCAGCCCCCACTGCCAAGCCCCTGGCCAGTGCTCCGCAGCCAGAGCCCTTGCAGCCGCTTTGGATTCTAACTCCTACCTAATTCCCAGCAGCATGGCCAATACTGTCGCATGACTGGACTCGCAGTCCAAAACTTGGGAGGGGACCAGGCTGGGAAAGGGGCACGAGGCAGCTGCAACCGAGCCCCCCTGGCAGGCTCTGAAGGCTTTCCTTGGCCCACCGGGAGCTCTCTGGACACCCTGCCCTTGCCCTGCCGTGCCGAGTCAGTCAGGCCAACGGGCAGGAATGCTGAAGTCGCACTCTGACACTTGCAGGGTGCCAGGCCGAAGGAGGCTGTCCTGGCTGGGGGGAGGGGGCTGCTCGGGGTGCTCTGCAGCATCCGAGCGGGCAGGAAGCCCACCTGCTCACAATGCCCAATGCCCAGGGAGAACCTCCTGGCGCAATTTCCAACAGCCGTTTCCTACAGCGGCATCCTACCGGGGCGTGTGCACCCCACAGATGTCGTGCACGCAAGGAGTGGGCCTGTGGCAGCCTTCTTGGTTGGCGGGGAGCCCCATGCCCCTGCTGTGCAAAGCTAACCTGCTTCGTTTTATCTATCTAGCGTCGTTCATTCTTTGGACAAGCATGCGAAAGCCACCCGGAGTGCCACGACCCCACGGAATCGAGCCCTGCCTCCAAGGCCCGGCCAGCACCGCCACGCTGGGCTGCCTTCGAGGCCCTGAGCCAGGAAGGGGCGATGCTCAGGATGGCAGATTCTCGGGGGGGGGGGGGACAGGTCAGCGTCACGCAGCCCATGTGCCGCGAATGGCACCCCACAGCTGGCCGTGCCCGTCTTCCTGGGACTCCCCCGGGCTCCTCGCAGGCTGCCCTGCGCATCTCTCACTGCAGTCAGCTTGGGCAGCCGGGAGTGGGGACCCCGCTGCCTCCGGCACCCCCCATTCCTGCTTCTTGGAGCAGGCCTCTGTGCAGGGCCCGGGGCCCGCTGGCATTACTCACTTGCAGGGGGCCATCCAGAGCCTCCAGACCCCTTCCAGCGACGCCGCAGCATGCTCCACGACGGGAAGAAAGTAGTTCCGCATGAGGAAGAGCAGCAGCTCCTTGAGGGACTCTGCCGCATGCAGCACCGCGTCCGGGAGCTGGGCCTGGAGCTGGCAGAAAAAGGCAGGCGGCTCAGGGCAGGGCGACCTCCTGGCACATCTCGCCAGCCTGAGAGCCCCACACGCGCCCAGACACACGCGAGGTGAGAAACCATGAGCCCCGAGACGAATGAGCATATGGGCCCAGTGGCGGCAGCACCTTCCCCAAACCCCAGGGTGCAACGGGGGCTCCAGGGCCGTCTCCTGAGGTCTTTGCCGAGGGTTTGGGCCCGTTAACGTCCGACAGGCCAGTGGTGGAAGATCCACAATGCAGCTAGAATGGGGGGGGGGGGCAGGCTCAGTGGGGCTGCTGGGACACGCAGCAGAGGTACTCCTGGTGCGGCAGGCCAGGTGGGGGGCCAGAGCCGCTGCTGGCAGGGCGCAGTCAGCTCGAGCGACCCATGCCAGGCCAGGGCTCCCCTCGAGGCGCTGCCTGGGCAGGGCCCTCTCTGCCCTGGCGTGGCCCCCCCCAATCCCCCCCCCCGCCGCCTTTGCTGGTCCTCTGTGCGCAGGAAGCTGTTGGAGACGCTGGAGGGATGGGCCCAGCCCGAGCCACGGAGGAGGCCCGCTTACCCATTCCACGAGCCCGAGAATGCCGTCTCCGAGCCAGGCCAGCTGCGCCCCGCACCTCCCGCAGAGGACGACGGCCGGCTCCCCCAGCGTGGTCCAGGCCAGGTCCAGGGTGGGTCTCAGCGCCACCGCCAGGCGGGAGTAGTAGAGCGGCACGTTGGCCTGCAGCCAGCTGCAGAGACGGAGAGGGGGGTTGGTGCCGGGCATGGCGAGGGCCTCTGCCAGGCCTGCGGGGGGCCCAGCAACGCCCGGCAGGGAACACCTCCCTGGCTGAGGGAAGGGACTGACGGCGGGCCACTGACCTGCCGCCCTCCACGGAGAAATGGGAAGCTTTGCTCCAGGCCTGCTGGGACGCTGACAGGATGCCGGAGGCGCGGAGGGCACGTGCCGTGGCAGAAGCTGGGGAACAGAGAGGCTCCTGAGGGGCCGTGGCCGGGAACAGCCCGCTGCCGACCTGGCCGGAAGGGCCTGCGCCGCCTGGCTGCTGGGTCCACGGAGGGCCACCCCCCCTTCGCAGGCATCGCCCCACCTTGGAAGGAGCCGTGCGTCCGGACGTCGTGCATCAGAAACCCCGTTGTGAAGACGAGCAGCACCAGCAGCAGGCGCAGCCAGGGGAAGCTGCCCGCCCTCACCTTGAGCATCAGGTCCTGCCGGAGGAAGGCCGAGAAGCTGGCATCAGGGCCAGGGCTCTGGGAACCCGGGACCGGGGGGGGGGGGATCCTGGGCCACCTGCCCCTCCACGCTTGGAGATTACCTTGCAGGCCACTCCACAGGCCGCCACGTCTTGAGTACTGCCTGGCCCTTTCGTGGCCAGCTCCTCATTGGTGACCGTGAAGGAACGAACCGTTTCCTGCAGAGATCTTCGCACCTGGAAAAGCCCCACAAAGGCCCCTGTGAGGCAGCAGCGTTCCTGGGGCGGCCGCCAGGAACAGGGGGCTCTGTGCTTTGGCTGGCTGGGGGGAGGATTAAAAAGCGGGGGGTCCAGAAGGTAGCCAGTCGTCAGTCACAAGCGTGGCTGTGGCAGCGGCAGTGCCCCAGGGAGCAACGGCACTGAACGCCTGCCCCCATCTCCTCCCCATGGCGGGCCCTCAGGCGGGGGCAGGCAGCTCCTCTGGCAGGAAATTCCTCACGCCGCGACCGCCATGCGGCACGTCTGACCCACCAAGCGAAACCGGTTCCCTGGCTGAAGGGCAGGCCCCACGCACCTTTCTGGGAGTATTGTCCCAGGTCTCCAGGAAGTGGTTCAGGAGCAGGCTGGGAAAGGAAGGAGGTTCAGAGCCGAGCCGAGCCGAGCCGAGCCGCCGTTTGGCCACTGGAGCACCGCGCTCGGGTCCAGGGAAGGCGCACCGGGTGCAGAGCACCAGGATCCCGGCGGCCTCCCCGCTCCACCCAGACATGCCCAGAATGCCAAGCGGTGCCCGTCTGGCAGCGGGCCCCGCGATGCCGAGCGTGAACCCGGCGGGCTCTGTGCGGCCGACCTCGCCTCACCTCGACTGCGGGAGGTGCTTGACGTACAGCTGCCGCCACACGCTGAAGCTGAGCGGGTCGAGGCCGAGGCACGTGGTCAGGCAGTCCAGCAGCTGCATGGGGCGAGAGCGGGAGCAGCTCCAGGAACAAAACCCCCAAAGAGCAGCCCGGGAGAGCCCCGGATCGCGAGGGGGCCAGGGGGCACAGGCGGCCCCCGAGGCTTGGAGATGCCCGCCTTCCCTCGCCCTCCCGCTGCTCCCCCAGCCCTTTCCTGGCCACAGCCGCCGCACACCAGCCCCTGTGCCTTGGGGCCGGAAGAGCCGTTTCCCAGATCGGACGGCTCCGGCCATTCCTTGGAGGCAAGGAAGGCGGAGCTCTCGCCCCCCTGCATGAGATATCCCGTGGGCAGCCGCTCTGCCAGGATGAGCCACAGGCCTGATCCAGCAGGGTGCTTCCTGCGCTCCTCAGGCAGGCCGGGGACCGCCCCCAGGGGGGCCCCAGCAGGGCCCACGGCTTCCTCCTCACTCCCCCTGCCTGGCCTGTCCAAGGCGGCCTGCCACAGGCGGCTCAGGCTCACCAGCCGCCCTGATGCTGCGCGGGGGCCGCTCGTCACTCCGAGCTCTCCTGCGGGTCCACAGGGCGCAGGCCTGAGGCTGCCTCCACAGCCCGGCGCATCCCCCTCCCCACGCACGGCCTCCTGCTGGCCTCACCTCCTTCCTCATGGTCGGGGGGCAGCTGGGGAGGGCCCGGGACAGGAAGGAGGGGAAGAAGGTGTGCAAGGTAGTCTCCGGCTTTGCCCCGAAGGCCAGCACCTTCAGGCGGGGATACAACTGGCGCAGCTGCTCCTGCAGGCTGGAGAAAGAGGCGGCCGCTGCAGTCCGACGGCACCCCCAAACAACCCTGCACCTGCGAGGCAGAGCACCCCAGCGAGGAGGGGCAGCAGCCTCTGCATCCAGGCGTCCGCGGGCTCCCCGAAGGGCACTGGGCTTGCCGGCAGAGGCTGCCAGCACCTTCGCTCCCCGCCATCTCTGTGCAGGAACAGTGGGAGTCTGGCCTCCCCGGCCTGAAGGCGGTGCAGCCCGCATCGCCCGGGGGCCTCGGGGGGGGGGCGGGCCCAGGTAATCCCGAGAGGCCCGGGGCAACGGCTGGCGCCACGCTCCGTGGCCA
The DNA here is from genome assembly GCA_023646645.1 of Varanus salvator macromaculatus. Lineage (NCBI taxonomy): Eukaryota > Metazoa > Chordata > Lepidosauria > Squamata > Varanidae > Varanus > Varanus salvator. The sequence goes on along the minus strand of JAIXND010000765.1, from coordinate 105,073,379 downwards.
CCCCACGGCGAGCACATGCCCCAGCAACTCGTCCACTGGGGACACCGCCTGAAGGGGCCCTGGCAGGGCAGGAGGGAAGGGCCCTCCTCTCGCTGTCTGAGGAAAGCAGTGGGTGGCTGGGGCAGCCCTGCGCAGAGGTGGCTGCCTGCGCCACTGCCACGCCGTCCTCGCCGGACCGTCCTTCCTGCGAGGGCAGGCCCGCTCCAGCTGCCTGCCCCAAGGCCAGAGCCCCTGGCAGGGCAGGGCAGGGCAGGGCAGGGCAGGGCAGGGCAGGGCAGGGCAGGGCAGGGCAGGCTGCCAGCCCTTCCAGGGCCAAGGGCCTCCGTGTGAGACACGCACCTGCTCAGAGTGATTCTGGCCTGGTCTTGAGTCCCCTGCAGACCCATGTGGGGGGCAGCGAATGCCCCTCCCTGGAAGCAGTGGCGGCAGCAGAGCCTGGACCCGGGGGCAGCCTAGGCTGCTCCACCTGGACCAGCAACACCCCCCACCATGCGCAGGGACGGGCCCTGCGTTGCGTGGGAGCCACGTGGGGCTCCTCCCAGCTGCCATACCTGGGGGGTAAGGAGTTGTTGGGCGTGAAGGCGAAGTCCAGGAGAGGGAAGAAGTCCTTGGGTCCGAGCATGCCGAAGCCCCTCGTCAAGTTGGGATGCAGCCTGGCGGAGGGAGCGGAGCTGGTTTCAGCCGGGCCGGCGAAGCTGACAGGGAGGCGCAGGAGCCGGACGCCAAAAGCGGGGGCCCGTGAGTTGCCCCCCCACCCCAGAGCGCCAGGACATTTCCCAGGACCAAGTAAGTGAACCCACAACACTGGCTGCTCTGGCAGCAGGAAGCCCTGGGCATCGCTGAGGGAGCATGGAGGGAGCACAGAGGGGCGAGAGCAGCGGCTGGTCCGCCGAGGGGCTGCAGCCCCACCCTGGCTGTGCCTTGGAGGAGGTGGGGGGAGATGCCGCCCGCGGGATCCTGGAATGGCCGCGGCAAGGCCAGGTGCCCACCCCCGCTGGCCCGCAGGGACTCACATCAGCAGCCGGTCCAAGTAGGTGATGGCGTAGGGAGAGAGAGATTTCATTCCCAGGACTGGAAGCATGATGCTGAGCCACACTGCAGAGAGACGAGTGGGCACAGGAGCATCAACGCGCCCGCTGGTGGGGGCCAGGTGAGGCAGCCCTGGCAGGCCCAGCCCCGGCCCCGCACCCCGTTCCAGGGCTGTGCTGCAGGCCATGTGGCTAGCTCTTTGGACAGTGTCGAGCTGGAAGCGGCCCAACCCGCCGCTGCCGCAGGACATCAACTCCCTCCATCCCACCTGGGAACCCACCATTCTTCCTCTCGCAAGGGACCCAAGGCAGGTTGCAGGTTTTGCCCCCTACACTTTCTCCCCACAACCACCCTGTTGGGTAAGCTAGGCTGAAACCCTGCAACTGGCCCAAATTCAGAGCACAGCAGTGTGGGAAGGGCACGGGGGCCAACCCCCTCCCCCAGCGCAGGACTCCCAGGGACACCCCCCTCCTCAGGTGGCAGTCCAGCTGCACCCTGAACGCCACCAGTGTGAGGGAGCCCCCCTGCCCCCCCAGGTCAGTGGCTCCATTGTCGCACTGCTCCAACAGTCACAGGCCGTTCCTCCTGATGTCGAGCTGGAATCTGGCTTCCTGTCCCTTGAGCCCGTCATTCTACGCCCTCCACTCTGGGGCGATGGAGGCGATCCCGGCCTTCCTCTCTGGGACAGCCCTGGCCGTTCTTGCGGAGGCCCCCCTATCTCCCCGCAGGCTTCCCTTCTCCAGACTAAACATGCCCAGCTCTTTCCACCTCTCCTCAAGGACTTGGGTGCCGGATCATCCTTCCTGCCCTCCCGTGACCCCTTCCCCGCTTGTCTGCATCTTCCTCCAACTGTGGTGCCCAGAACTGGGCACAGGACTCCAGACGGGGCCTTGCCAGATGGGGTGCACAGAGCCAAGCGGGGACTAGAATGGGGCTCTCCTGAGTCTCAGCCCCAGTGCAACCAGGAGTCCTACGGCTGGAGAACCAACGGGAAAGTGCGGCAGAAGGAAGGAAGCTCCCAAAAAGAGGAGGGAGGGCAAGTGCCATTGAAAACTATCCGAATGAGAAGAACGGGGCGGAAACAGAAAATGCGACCACGCGCAAGAGCAGCGATGTAACGCGCAAGAGTGCCATCTGCAGGAGAGGGGCCGGGGGCCGGCCACCAAGGGCAGGCAGCAGGGGCCGGCCAGAGGGCGTCAGGACGGCCAACTCGCAGTGTGCGCCGCGGGGCCTGGGATGCAGAGCACGACGTCAGGGCTCCTTGGAGCATGTTCCTAGCGAGGGCCTGCGGGGGCAGATCCGCTCGCTGCTCAGCAAAGACGCGGCCGCGCCCTTCTCAGGGAGAGGAGCTGCGTCCCATCCGCACACGGCCAGCTGGAGCCTGAAGCGCCTCGCTTGGGTTCGGCTGGGGAGGAACCGCACCGCAGGAGCAGGAGGAGCGCGTGGGGGACCCTCCGCAGCAAGCGCTGCAGCCGAGACTGGCGGCGTCCGCAGGGAAGGCTCCAGATGGGCTGCGGCTCTGCAGCCGACACGGCCCTTCCAGCCCCGCAGTTCTAGGAAAGTCCTCCCCGGCCCGGCGTCCTGCGCCCGCACTGGCCAGCCAGGCACCCCGAGGGGGCCCGTGAGGAAGGCCGAGCGTGGCTGGGGAGCCCCGAGAGAGCCGCAGTGGCCTCACCGTCCCTCCTGGCCGACTCTCCTGGGATTCGTAGGACTGACCTGCAGCCGTGACTCTAAGCCAAGCAGCCCCCGGCCCTCCCACGGGCAGGATGGCAGTGCCAGGGCACAGATATTGAACCGAGGAGATGGGCCTAGGAGGGGAGCCCCGTGGCTGCCGCCTGAGCCGAGAAGGCTGCGGGAAAGGCCCACGTCCACGGAGCCCCTGGGAGCCCCTGGGGGCCCACCCCTTCCGCTGCCATGGACTCACCCTTCAGCCCTTCCGTGAGGTCAGCGAATCCCGCTTGCCCCAGGGCCCACATGATGGTGAGGCACTTGGCCGGCCGGTTCTGATGGGACCGCAGCAGCTCGAGGTACTGAGAAAGGGCAAAGCAGCAGCATTAGCGCAACGCTTCCCAACGCGAGGGGCACAAGCTGAGCTGTGGGGAGCGGCCCGGCCCCTCGCTCGCTGGGGGCACCCAGTCAGGAGCCCTCAGCACAAGGCCTCAGCGCTGGGCTGCCGGGCTGATTGAGGGAGCGGCCAGAAGGCTCGCCGGCAGGCCATCTTTGTTTCTGCTCGCCAGGAGTGAGGGCGCAGGGCCCCCCCATTCCCAGGGGGAGGGGGGCTTTCCACAAGGGGCTCCAACAGGGAGGAAGCTTCTCCTGATGTCCAGCCTGAACCTGGGTCGTTGCAACCTGAGCCGATTATTCAGTCTCCCACACTCCGGCACAAGCAAGAAGAGATCTACTTCTCGTGATCTGGAAGTGACGCTTCTGTTAATGCATCCCAAAATGGCATCTACCCCTTTGGCAGCTGCATCACACTGCTGGCTCCTGTCTCGCCTGCTGCCCACAGTCCCTCCAGAGCTGCTCGGCTCTGCCACCAGCAGAAGCAGGGGCTCTGCACGAGGACCCTCTTCTTGCGCGGGGGGGGGGGGCTGCTTTGAGAGAGCCCTGCCAGATGAAATTTCGTAACAGTTTGGGGATGCCGTGGTGCTGCCCCAGAGCCACGAGGGGTGGGCGACCCCTCTGCGGGAAGGCCAGCTGCGTGGCATCAGTGCCAAGGGCAGCCTGCACATGCACCCGGCCTGACTTGAGAGGGACTGCCAAGGCAGCCGGCCAGTGGAGCGCCTCCGCCAGTGGCCTGGCGAGGAGTGAGCAGGGCCAGACCCAGGGCCTCCGGCCCTTCTGGCTCTACTGCTCCATGACCTCGGTCTCCTCCTGCCCCGTGTGGGGGTTCACTCCCACGGCACGTTGCCCCAGGGACGGCCACCCCTTGTCCTTTCCCTCCTCCCGAGGGGAGGCCAAGGGCTGGCCCAGCCACCAGGCGGACTTGGTCACTCCTGGCCTCAGCGCAAGAGCACAGGCAGCGGTGCCAATTCCGTCCCAGCAGCCAGCCCCCGGCTCAGCCCCGTTCCCCACCAGCAGCTCTGGACGAGGCTGGAAAGATGCTGGCTTGGCCCCCGAGAGCTGCACCTGTTGGCCCAACCGCCTGCAGGCGAGTGTGGCCAAGGCTGCCGCGAGCGGCGGCCCCACTTGGGATAAGGCAGCTGGCAGAACAATTCTGTGGCCACAGCTGGCATCTAGGTGGCCCCAGTTTTACTGGACTCCCAGCTCCACGGCTGAAAAAGAGCTCCATCTTGGCGCTGGGGATCCGTGTTCAGAATCCCCAGCCTGTGTGGAAAGAATCGCCGTGGCAGCTTCTCAAAGGTCATAAAGGCCCTTCCCCTCGAGGGGGATTTGTGGGGGTGGGGAGGAGACGGGGGGGACCACGAAGAAGTGATGCAGCCTCGCAGCACTCTGGTCCCCTTCCCTCCCAGTCCAAAGCATTGCCCCCGCCCCGGATGATCCGAGCGGGCGAAGGTGCTCTTCCTGCGTCGCGCGGGACACCCACAATTCTCCACGCCTGGAATCGAGACGCCGCCCCATGCCAGGCACCCTCCGTGGAAGAGCCGAGCTTTCCCGAATTAGAGCGGCTTCCTGGGTCACGCGCTGTCCTTTGATGGGCTGAACTGGCCAGCAGCAAACCCTCAGCAGCCCCTTTGCGCTCTTCGCAATGTTTCCGAAGCAAGGAAGCACAGGTGTCCCATCTTTACAAGTACTCCAAGTCAAATCTCTACATGATGCAATGTTTCATTTAGGGCGTAAAGGGCCAGATCCAGTTCCGGGACGCGTGACGCCCCAAACTCAACTATGCAGAGATGCCCCTCCGGGGCCCGCAAGCGCCTTTCTGTACAAGTGTGGGGAGGGAGGGCCCCCGGGGGCACAGCGATTCCGGCTACTCACCTTGCTCGAGGTCACGGAGGCAATTTTGGGCTTGTCCAGCAGCGCCGCTTGGATGCAGATCCTGTAGCCATGCAGCGACTCCCCTGAAAGGGAAAGACGGGAGCTTGCACGACGGGGCGCTCCGGTGCAGGACAGCGTGGGCTGCGGCGAGCGAGTGAGCGAGCTGGGCCGGCCGGCCTTCACCCCTGGTCGGTTTGCCACCCTCGCTCGTCGCTCCTCGCAACCCCGTCCGCTGCCGCAGCCCTTGCCGCACACAGGAGCACAAGAAAGCCAGCCCCCAGGTGCCTCCCCCTCCGCCCAGAGCCGCTCGCAAGAAGTCCTGCAGGGAACAGACCTCTCTGCCTGCCCTCCGCAGCACATAAGGCTGCCCCCCGCCCCCCACGCAGACCGTCATGCCAGACTGCCCTCTCCCTACAAGGGAGCACGCGGGGCAGAACCTCAGACCCCGAAGCTGCCGTGGGGCTCGGAGGGCTCTGCCCGGCTCACCTGGCGTCCTGTCCAGCTCCTGCAGCATCGTGTAAAGGCAGTGGTCGAAGAAGAGCTCCAGGGCGCCCGCAGCCTTCGAGAGCAGCGACTTGATCGTACTCCTCAGCTCCTTGCTCACCAGGCAGTAGGGATAGTCTGCAACCGAGGATAAGGGGGGGGGGTGAAGGGTGGGGGGGCAGCCCTTCACCACCCGAGGAAGCAACACCCGTGGGAAGGCGTGGGCCGGATGAGAGGCACGGCACCCCACCAGCGCAGGCGCTCGGACACGCGGCATCCGTGCCAGCCATGCAAGGGCCACGCCGGGCAGGCCACAGGCGGAGCACGGCGATGTCAGCGGGACGGCGGCAGGCTCTTCCTGGCTGCCCAGCGGAAGGCGGGGGCAAGACAGAGCGGCCCCATCCCCAGCACGGAGGGAAGAGGACCGGTGCTCTGGCCCTGCTGCGACAGGGACGCTGCCAGACTGCATGTGCTCTGGCCTCTCAGCGGCTTGGGAAGGGGCCTTGTCTTTCAGGGAAAACCCACAGGGCTTCTGGCCTGCAAACAGCAGCGGCACAAGCAGGACGGTGAGGGCAGGAAAGGAGAAGCGGCACACAAGAGCCAGCGAGCCCCGTGCCTGCGCTGCTGGCGTCCTAGACAGGAATGAGCACTGCCTTGGCCAAGCCCCAGGCTAGGCAGCTGTCCCGCTGCCGGCACGGCCCCACTGATTCTGGAAGAACCCCTTAAGGTTGCAGCCCACCGGCTCAGCTGCCCTTCGCCCTGCCAGCGGGTGCCGCTCGGGAAGCACGGCGAACGACGGCAGCAGCATCTCCCTTAAAACGCCACCTCTTGGCCTCTTCTGAGGCCCTGCTCCCCGTCCCTCTGCTGCTTGGAGGACTGGGGTGGGGCTCCCCGGGGCAGGGGCTTCCCACCTCGTGACCCCGCCATGGGGCGGCTCTTTGTGCAGCTCGCCCAGCACACTCGGTATGCTGTTCTCTGCACCAAGGAGCAACCGCTGTATTCCTCGGACCCTCGGACTGGCCTTGCTTCGGACAGGCGGAATCTAGGCTCTTCGACAGTGGGGTCTCCCATGGCGCATTTGAGCAGCCAATTGTTTTCAAGTTCTCTTAACCCAACGCTGTACCTCACATTTTCAAGCCACCAAGGGAAGCTGTGCTGGCTGAAAGCCACATACATCTAGAAGCCACGCCAGCAGCCGCTGCCGCCTGCCAGGCTTCCTTCCCAAACCAGGCTGAGGCTTCAGACAACGTCCTTTGCAGCCTCCTATTTCAGCAGCATGGAAGAGCAAACCTGCAAGCCGGGAAGCACTTTCATAGGAGACAACTTGTCCTCAGCCAGTCCTGTCTCCTCGGGCAGCGTCTCCCAAGAGCTTTTCTGCCCACACAAAATTAGAGCACCACTTCTGCCCGGGCGGAGAAAGCCAGACAGGCCGCCAGGAGGCAGCAATGAAAACTACACAGCCATGCATGACACCTGCAACCGTGAGAATCCTCTTTCAGAATCAGATTTCTAGCCCTGATGGCTGGGGGAAAAAAGCCACTGACAGCCATGCACACAGACAACCGAGGACCTCTGGCAGAGTCCTAGGGGGAAACAGCGCAACTCTGTCCCTGCCCTGCTCTGCTCGGCTGTTCTGATCCATGCCTCCAGCACGACGGGTTTATAAGAATTATTCTCTCTGCGGATCTCACTGAAATCCCAATCCTGTAGGACAAACGGGCTTTTAAAAAACAATGCACTGTGGCTTATTCCAGGCAAGAGATTTTCCTGGCTGGGCGAAAAAGATGAGGCGAAGCAAAGGAGGCGGATTCGGCCTGTGCCAGGCGTGTCCTGCTACCCCAGAGCCAGGCGTGCAGGTTGGGTGTGCTCGCAGGTGTTACCAGCAGCCACAAGGGTGCTGGCCCAGCACCAGCTGCTGGTCCACTCCCGATCCGGCCATGGCCACACGTAGTTCAGGTGCATCACGCTTAGACTGCTGCAGGCCACTCCGTATGGGGAACCCCTGAGCAGCCCAGAATGCTATTGGTGTGGCTTCGATCATCCAACTCGCGCTGCACAACGCCTCTGCTGGCCACCTGCCTGTTTTTCGGCACAATTTGGCGTGCGGGCCAATAAAGGCCTACAAGCCAGGCTGTTTGGAAGAAGGCCTTTTCCCATCGGAGCCTTCCAGGGTGTTAATGTCCTTTGTAGAGAGCCCTTCGCTTGTTGCTACCACTATCGGGCATGTTTGATGGGGATGAGAAAGAACTTCCCTGCCAGCTCACGCAGGCTCTGTTGCTCCACTCTAAGAGAAGCAACTGCGCTGCTGCAGAAAGACCTTTTCCATTGTTTGATGCTGTTAATTATTTCTAATGAAACATTTTTGTTATACTGGAATAGTTTTTAGGTTATGTTATGAGAAGAATTTTGTTTCCAATTTGACACTTATGATTAACTGGCTTGGGTGCGCTTCTTGAGAAAAGAATGTAAATCCAATCAATAAATGACCAAGCTATGCCATCGTGCATCTTTGTGAAGCACACAAATACTGCTAAACTTTCCCAAATTTGTAAGACTTATTACAAATGCAGAACTTTTCCAGTTGCATAATTGTAAGTTCTATGCAGGAAAATAAATGAAGAAACTGTTTACTAATATTTGTGTCACTTTTTTCAGCGATCAATGAATTACCAAGGCAGAGAAGCGGCAAAGAGCAAAAACGGCGACGAACGGGGCACCCCCACCACTTGCGTGCACCCGATCCCAGCATGCCGGACAGCAAAGCCATCCCATGTGCCACTGACCATGAGGGTGCTGGCTGAGGGCAGGGTCACTCTCTGGGGCCTGCAGCTTGTAGTTCAGACAGCCAGCCAAGTCTTTGACCCACACAGAAGGGTTCTCTGGGAACAGGCTCTGGCTCCTCTCCAGCTCCTTCTGCAGCTCCGCCACGTCAAGCTAAAAGGCAAGAAGCTAAATGAACAGACGCGACATCGGGGCGACCGGCCAGCGAAGGGCCGAGGGGACGCTGGCAGGAGCCCCGCGGGAACGCGCCCTGGCCGCTGCCCGCACTCCCCGGGGCTACCGGGACGCACGTGCCCAAGAGGCCGGGCGCCGGTCCCGAAGCGGAGGAGCGGGGCTCGCCCGCCCGCCCGGCTTCTTCGAGCGCGGCTGCTGCGCGGGGGACCGGACAGGACCGGCGGCGCGCCCGGCGCCTTCTGCAGCTCGCACGGGTGCCGCGGCGCCCTCCGAGACGCCCGGGCCGCTTCGCCCCGCCTGCCGAAGGACGCGCCGCGGCCCGGGGTCTCCCCGCCCGCCCGCCCGCCCGGGGGCCCCGCCGGCGCACTCACGGCCTTCAGCGCGTCGTCCAGGCTGCGGAAGGCGGCGGGCCCGCGCGCCGCGCCTCCCCGCCGGCGGCTTCTTGGCGGCGCGGGCCGCGTGCGGGCGGCTTCGTGGCGGCGGCGGCGGCTGCGCGGGCGGCGGCGGCGGCACCTGCTCCTTGTTGTGCCTCTTCGCGGCGGCGCCCTTCTCGAAGCCCAGCGCGAAGAGCGTCTCGGAGGCGGCGAGCGGGGCTGCGCGGGAGGAGGGCGGTCAGCCCGGGCCGGTTGCCGCCGCCGCCCCGCGCTCGCCCCCTCCCCCCCGCGCCCCCCGCCGCCACTCACGCAGCCTGGCCGCGCCGCGCCCGCCGTTCGCCTCCCCCAGCGCCTTCCGCGCCGCGGGGCCGCGCCCGCCGGGCCCCCCCGCGCCGCCGGGCCCGCGCCGCCCGGGCTTCCGCACCACCTCCCAGCGGACCGGCGCCCCCGCCGCCGCCATGGCCGTCGCCGTCCTCACGCGCCGCGGCCACGCGCCCTCCGGGCGGGGCGGGCGGGCGCGATTGGCGGCCTGCAGCGGCGCGGGGCGGAGGGCCGCGCGTGCGTGCGCGTGCTCGCGGGGGGCGCTGCTCGCGCCACGTCGCCTCTCCGCCGCGTCACGCCCAAGCACCGCCCCCGCGGCGGCGCCTGCGCAAGGGGCGGCGGAAGTGCGCGCCCAGCCGCGCTCCGCTTCCGGTCCGCGCGCGCCGCCTGCTGGCCGACCGCGGGCCTGCGCCGCGCTGCCGAGGCGGCCGGCGGCCGGCGCTGTCGGGCGTGCGGGGCGCGGGCCGGGACCCCCGCCGGGCTCGTGCCCGGGCACCGGCGCACCCGCTCCCCGGGCGGCGGGTCGGGGCGCCGCTGCCTGCCGTGGACGCGAAGCCCGTCGCCGGCGCGGCCCCGTTCCCGCGGGGCGGGGAGCGGGCCTCTCCGCGGCAGCCAGGCCTCCCGCCGCCCCGCTGCCCCTTCTCCTGGCTGGGTGGCGCTCGCGGCCCGCGCCGCTCCTCGCGGGAGCCGCTCCGCGCCAGCGCCCCGGTCCTTTCGTTGCCCTCCTTGCTTTTCCCTGAGAAGTAGACCAGCCAGTCCGCCATCGATCCCTCCAGGAGGTCGAGGGCAGATTATCGAACAAACAGTCGGCCGATGCGTTGGAGACAGTAATTGGCAGTAGCTGTTGGAAGCCAATATGGGCTTCTCAAGAACAGGTTCTGCTAGGGAATCCAATTTCATTTTTGACAGGTCAGCTCTCAGGTGCACTGTGGGAATGCTGTGGACACAATCTGTCTGGACCAGCCTTCCCCAACCTTGTGCCTTCCACACAGGTTGGGACTGCAACATCCAGAATTCCTGTCAGTGGCCTTGCAGGAGGGGGAATTCTGGGAGTTGCGGGCCAAATGCCTCTGAAGCCTGCCGGGTTGGGGAAGGCTGAGCTAGACATCAGTAAAGCCTTTGACAAAGTGCCCCATGACATCCTGATTACCAAACTAGCAAAAAGTGGGTTCGATACTGCAACCATGAGGTGGATCCACAATCGGCTGCAAAATCAGACTCAAAAGAGCGCTCAGCGATGGCACTCTCAAACTGGAAAGGTCACTACTGGACTGCCACAGGGTTTCGCCCTGGGACCAGCGCTCTTAAACATTTTTATTGACAATTTAGATGAGGAAGTGCAAGATCTGTTGGTGCCATCCAGGTATGTGAGGGGGTGTCACACAGAGGTGGGTAGAGAGCTGTTCTCCCCTGCAGAGGAAGGCAGGACACGCTCCAACAGGGCCAAGCTCGGGGAACCCAGACTCCATTTGGATGCCAGGAAGCACTTCCTGACAGTCAGGACCCCTGACTGAGGGCGTGGAATGGACTTCCACGGGAGGCGGTTGAGGCCCCATCGGTGAGGGTGTCCAAGGACGGGCTGGACATGCACACGGTGGGAATGTCGTGAGTGGAGCCAGCTGGAGCCAGGGGTCAGACTAGATGGCCCGGGAGGCCCCTTCTGACTTGCTTTGTTTCTATGTTTCTACAAGGAAAGGTAATTGAATTTACAGGTGACACAAACCTGGGTGGAATAGCAGATACCCTGGAAGACACAGGTAAGATTCAGGCAGATCTTCTTAGGTTAGAATGCGGGGCAGAGGGCAACAGAATGAAATTCAATAGGGACAAATGCCAGGTCCTCCTCTTAGGAACAAATGCACCGCTCCAAGGCGAACACTCGGCTCAGCAGTGCTGCACACGGGAAGGATCTTGGGGCGGCTGCAGATCACAAGCGGAAGACGAGCCAGCAATGCGATGCGGCTGCCAGAAGGGCACGTGCTCTTTTGGGCTGCATTAACAGAAGCGTCACCTGCAAAACGAGCCCCCTAGTCGGGCCTCACCTGGGGTCCCGTGTGCAGTTCTGGGCACCTAACTTCGAAATGATGCAGAAAACTAGAAAGGGTGATTCAGGGCCTGCAGGCAGAGCCAGGAGGAGCGACCCAGAGGACTGGGCGCGTTCGGCCCCAGGAAGAGAAGACCGAGGGACGACAGGACAGCACCGCAAGGCCTGAAAGGCGGCGGCAAAGGGAAGGGCAAGGCCTCCTCTCGTTCGCGCCTGAGGGCAGGACACGGAATAATGGACTTGAGCTCAAAGGGACCAGATTTAGACGAGGCGCCGGGAAGAATTTCCTCACTGTCGGAGTAGCACGAGAGGAACCTCTTACATGGGAAGTTGTGGGCTTGCCCTCGCCGGAGACGTTTAAAAAGCATGTGGGCAGCCCTCTGAGTGGGACAGGGGAACTTGGTGTCCTGCCATCAGTTGGACCTGATGGCCTTCTGCCCCTTCCAACTCTACCATCCTATGATTCTAAGTTGAGAAGTAGACTTTGGGGCCACACTGTTGACATCTCTGCCGAGAGAAGTTACAGGGCGTTCTCTCTCCATGTCCTGCTTTGGAATCAGTCATGGGGACACAGGAGGCCTCTTGCTCCGTGCAAGTCTTTGAGGATGGTCTTTGTCAAAACCCTCTTGAATGTCCCAGTAAACCACATCTTCTAGATTATCCTGTCCGTATGTTCATTGGCAATCGATTCAGGAAGGTTAGTGAGGCAAAGTCTTGTGAATGGCCTCCAGCGACAGAATTCTTAACAGCCCCTGGTTTTATGTGGTGCTGCTGGAAACGAGTGTGACAAGCGCATCTCTTTCTAGCACTACAGCCTGAGGACAACCCCCCATTCCCCCCCTCTGCCCCGACATACAGTGGCTTGCTGCAAATTGTGCCGCTTGGCTAACAGAGGCTGCCGTCTGCCCCCTGGCAAGCAGCCATGAGGAGGAAGTGGTCTAATCGAGCCACAACGGCCAGGATCATGGCAATTGTGGTCAACATGCCTGAAGGGCACCAAGCTGGAGCAGCTCGCTCGTTTCTAGGAATACGTGGAGAGTTTGCCATCTTCGTCAGCCGTCGGGCAGGTGTGGCTCCACTTCTCTGCCGCGCCTGGCCCACCACCCATGGCCGCGCTCAGCCTGACAGCACTCTGGGGTGCCATGAGCAAACCCACCCAAAAAGGGTGTCTGGTGGGGAGGGGGCCTTTCCTTCTGCACGCGGGTGCTTCTCCCACCTCCCCAAGTAGGTTGCAGTTGTGCTTAGACTGTACCTTGAGTTCATGATCCACGCTCTGCGCTCTTTCCAACCAGGCTCCAAGTTTCAGCCCAGGCCAAGCAGGAATGAGAGGCTAAACACACACAGGCGGAAATAAATTCAGGCCCGGAGGGCTAGTGCCAGTTCTCAGCAACTGCTTGCCAGATGGTCTTTCCCGGCCTGAGGCGCAGAGACTGCTGTGGCAGAGCCTGCCCTCCAGCAGAATCCCCCAGGATGAACCCACTCAGCGTTCGGAGCTGAAAATGGGCTCTCCTGCCTTCCAAGCAACAGGGGGTACGTGGGAATCAGGACAGGGGAGGGTCCTGAAAACACCCCCACCCTTCAGTCCTGAGATGGCCTCTTATTCATCTGCTCTTGCAAGGCCACCTTTCCCAAGCTGCTACCCTCCGGATGTGTCAGAGTTCACTGGGCCTGCAGGCTGGGGCCGAGGTGCCAAGCATCCGGCCACCAGCTGCTCCGCTGCTGTGGCTCACGGCTGGTCTGCCGCAAAACGTGGGGTGTGCAGGCTCCGTCCGTCACACCTCCAGAAGTCGGGTGGTGGCGGGACCCCGGAGGCGAGACGCAGGCGGGCTAATGCCTCTGGGCTCCCTCCGAGCTCCCTCTGCAGGCCCAAAGGGGGAGCATCAAGCCCCCGACTCTCGTCCCATGAATTGCTGGGTAAGAAGCGACAGGACGATGCTCTGGCTGAGCAGAGACCCCAAGTGTCGGGGCCCAATCTGTGGGGTAACGCAGAGGTGGCCGCCTCCTTCATCCGTGCACACGAGCCCCGGCTTCCGCGGCCCGCCCGGGTCCGAGGCACCGCACAGGCGCCTCCGCGGCAAAGGCTGCTGCCTGCTTCGGGCCCCCGCTGGTCTGTGGTTTGCAGCACGCGTGGCTCCTCCGGGGTCCTGGATCGGGGCGGGGGCTGCTTGGGCCGCGGCGGCAGCCGTGCCTCTGCGCCGGAGTGCGGGAGCGACTGCGCAGCAGAGACAGCCGGACAGCTTTGTAACCACACAAGTTTATTTTAAATAAAATGCAAGACAGATGCAGGCTCTGCACACCAGTGTCTGATCAAACGGGCAATGCAAACGGGGAACGGATCGAGGCAGAGTCTGTGGGGCAACCTGGTCAAACAGCACGAGCGGAACCTGGCCGGGGCCCTCCCGGCGGTGGGTCCCAGTGCAACCGGCCAAACGGAGGCATGCTCACGAGGGCGCAGGGCGTTCCGGGGGCCCCCCTCGCCCCCTCCCCCAGCCCCACAGATCCCCCAGCAGGAGAAGCCGCCGCAGGCTCAGTTGCCCCCCAGGCCCTCTCGACATGTCAGGCGGCAGTGGCTCCACCTGCTCCTGGCTCAGCAGCATCATTAAAATCCCCCCCCCCCAATAAATAAGTAGCCCAAGCCCTTCCCGTCCCTGCGCCCACCCCCGGAGCGAGCTTCCAGCGCCGAGCCTGACTCGGCACCCTTCCTCCGCATCCCGGAGCGGGTGCCAGGGCCCCACTCGGCACGAACACAACAGGCAAAGTGCTAGTGAAATCCAGTACGGAAAAATATACAAAGAGTTTGTCTCTCGATATAGTACAAGGGGCCGGGAGCGCTCACACCCAAGACAACTAAAACCGGGACATGAGGAAGATGTGTCGGGGGGCCAGGGGTGGAGGGGGGGCCGGGCGCAGTGGGGCTGCCCACCTGCCCTGCCACGGGCCCCCGTGGGGCCGGGCTCCCCTCGCGGCGGCTCCCTGCCTGCTGCGCCACTGCGGGCGGCCACAGGGCCTGCGGAACAGACGGGACGCACCGCGGGCCTCGGGTTGGTGGAAACCTGCTATAATGTGTGACTGCAGGGCGAGGCTGCGCTGTGCAACGCAGCCCGAGTGTCCGTGGTCGGCGAGGAGCGTGGGGCGGTCTGCAATGGCGGGGCAGCGAGCGAGCGAGCAAGCGGGTGGGCGGGCGGGCGGGCGGGCCAGCACGTGCGGCCCGGCTAGTATTCGTCCTGGTCTTCCGGATGCTGCTCGTCCAGCTCGTCGTCCTCCGGAGGGGCGAAACCTTCCTGCAGCGGCACAGCGCGGGGGGAGTGAGGAAGGCCGGCCCCGGCAGCCCCAGTGGGCGAGGCCTGGCCCCCCGGCAGCCCCCCGCCAGCACTGACCTCTGTGGCGTACAGGATGCTGATGATGCCCGAAATGATCGGGCTGTTCTCGCTCTCGTGCTCCTGGCAGATCAGCTCGATATCGCGCAGCTTGCTGAAGTAGAAGTCGCGCTCCTTCTCCAGCCCGTCCACGGTCAGCTTCAGGTCCATGAGCTGCCCCGAAGACAACCAGCCAGCCTGAGCAGGTGAGTCGTGCCAGGTGCCAGCGCCTCCCCCCCCCAGCATGGCCAGCTGGCCCACCAGCCCCCAAAACCCGCCCCGAGTTGGGCCGTCCCCAGAGCTGGCGGGCTGCAGCGCTGCAGGGCCAGCGTGAGGACAAGCATCCCCCTGGCCGGGGAGCTGGCGGGGGGCTCTGCTGCCAGGATGCCGGGCGGGGGGGGCGTTCCCTCGCGCACCAGGGCAGGGCAGGCGGGGCCCGTGTGCAGGCAAAGGCCTGGCCAAGGGAGCTCGCGCCGGCATTCCTCAAAGCGGGCTGCGGCTGCAGCATGACGATCCCTCCGATTCTACAGGTAACACGGGCGTCTGAGGTGGGGGGCGATTTGTTCCCTTGATCATCCTGTCTGGGCTTGGGGAAAGTCCTGGCACCAGTGCCCCACCCTTCCTCTTGGGGTCCCACGACCCGCAGGGAGTGTGCCCACGCCCCGGCTCCCAGAATTGGGGTGAGGTGATCCCCCACCTGAGCGGCGGCCGACCGCCCCCGCTCTGCGTCGCCTCCTTGACCGGAGGAGCGGCTCGCACCCCCCACCAGGCGGGAGGGAGCTCTCGTGCCCGTGGGCAGCTGGTCCGCCGCCGTGTGAACGGATGGCTGGATGGGCAGGCCCAGTCCGATCTGGGCCTGCCCACTGTGTAGGCACGGAGGCGGTGCCTGCCGCCAACAGAGGGTGCCTCCTGGATCTGTGCCCCCCCTGATGTGGGAGCTGGCAGGGAGAGCGCGACTGGCTGGGCCAGGGAGGTGGCCAGTGGGCCTGGGCAGGTGCGGGGGGGGTGGGTCCTGAAGGGCGGCTTTCCCCGCACGTGCCCATCCGCGGGTTTAGGATGGAGGCGGCTCCAGGACCCTGAAGGACAAGACCGCCAGCGCCCGTTTGCCTTCTGTCAGTGTGAGAAAAGAGGACGTTGTCGTCCTCCAAAGCAGGTGGAGGGCGCCTACTTTGTGCCAGAGACTGTTCTCCTGCAAGAACCGTCTCCTTCCACCTCACGCCTGGAGCGCTCGGCTGGCTGCTGTGCGCACCAGGATGGAATCCCACTGGTGTGGACAACAGTCCCGCGTGCCTCAAAGGGGCACTGGGAGGGGCTCTCCTCCAGAAGCCCCCCTGCCCCCGGAAGATCCTTAACAACTTGAGCGTGGGGCAAGTGTTCCCCTCCTGGGCTGAAGGCCAAAGAGTTTCGGGCCCTCTTGGAGGAGAACGACAGTCTGCGTCCATCTCGGTCGGGGCCGAGGTCCCGTTCCGGCACGGAGATGGCTCTGCTCACCCGGCACCCTTTGATCCGTGCCTGGATAGAGATGGGGAAGGGCAGCTCCTTCTGTGTGAGCTCCTGGATCGCTCGGAGGCCTTCACTACTGTTGGCTTCGGGGGGGGGGGGCCACACTGCAGTGGATCGGCTCCTACTGGGACGGTTGGCTCGAAAGGGGGCTCCTGGGGGAATACTGCTCGACCCCACGGACCCTCTGCCACAGGCCCCTCGGTCTCCCGGGCTGCCCGGTGTCTGCATGAAGCCACTGAGCGGGGCCGTCCCGGTTTGGATGGCTCACAGCTCCGTTTCTCCTACCACCTTCAGCACGGGGGGCTGCGGGTGTGCCGAGCTGGTGCCTGGCTGGGACGAGGGACTGGGCGTGTACCAACGAGCTGACGCTCCAGCCGTACATGACTGAGGTGTTCTTGGAGGGGGCCCTTGCACAGGGCGGAGGAGCAAGGCTGCAGCTCGGGCCTCTCCTCGGCCCGCCTCCGTCACTCGAAGCCAGCACGGCCTCACCGGCCCAGGGCGCCCTTGGCCAGTCTGAGCTGGCAGTCCAGCTGCGCCCTGATCTCGGCCTGGATGGCTGCCGCATGCTCAGTGCGGGGCTGCCACCGAAGGCAGTTTGCAACCTGCAACTTGTGCACAACGCAACACCCAGAGTCACAACGGGGACCGACCCTCGGCGCATGCAGCGCCTGCTCCCGCCTGCCTGCACTGGCACGTGCTTCCGAGCCCAATTCAAACGGCCGGATTGAGCCCATGAATCCCTCTGTGGCTCGGACCTGCCGAGCAGCTCTTCCCTCCACAAACTGCCTGGCCACCATGATCAACATCGGGGACCTTCCTGCCCAAGGGAGGCTTGGTGGAGACAAGAGGCAGGGGCTTCTCTGTGGGAGCTCCCTCTTTGTGGAACGTCTGCCCAGTGGGCTTGCCCGGCACCAGCTTTACTATCCGTTCAGCGCAGGGCCAAGGCGGCTTCTCCGCGGAGGCATTTTGCAGTCACGAGCAGCCCCGGCCACTCAGAGCTGTTTGAGGAGGCCCAGCAGAATGAACCGCTCCTGGCCGTTTAAATGGTTATTATTTGGTCTGACATTTTTAGTGGAATTTTATGGTGCCTTTCCTGTTCTTTAAGCACCAGGTGCTACAGAAATAAAAGGGGGGAAATAAGATTAAAATGCCACGCTACCTAGAGCCCTGCGTTACTGGGGAAACAGGAGGGAATCTGAAAGGCTCACCCTGCCCCATGAATCAGCAGCTGTTCTCCTGCCTCTGCCCGAGGGACTGGGGACGAGGGGCCTTTTGAGAGCGGGGATTCCTGACCGGCTGGCAACCTACAGGTGGCCACCAACCGGGGGGCGGGGTGTCCAACATGCCAAGCAGAGATTTTGCCCCAGCGGTACCCCGCAGCCTGCCACCCCGACCAGCAGGTCGGCTGTGCCTCTCCGACCAGGCCGATCAGTGTTGTGCTCAGCGCCGGCCTGCTGGCCAGGGACCTTCCTCCCAGGGCCCGTTCGGCTCGGCCCACTGACATCATGAGGGGCTGCGCTGCCCGAGGGGGGCGCTCCCCACCAGACCTGCTGGTTGAGCTCCAGGATCTGGGCGTCCGCTTCACTGCCCCCGTTCCGGGCCGACAGAGGGTTTTTCCGCACAATATTGCTGGGCGCGACATTCATCCGGACCGGGTTCTGCAGGTTCTTGGGGCCCGTTGGGGAGGTCCTCTGTGGAACTGTTTGAAGCCGGGGAGAGAGGGGGGTCACGCAGGCCTCCTCGGCCGAGGCGCCGTCCCCCGTGCCAGGTGCCGCCAGGTGCACGTCGGGAGCAGTGAGGAGACCGTGAGAAGCTGCGTGCTCAGCACGGGGAGGGGGGCAGAGGGCTGCAGGGACCTGCCCCGCCTGGGCTCCTCTCGGCTGTGCATCGCACACGCAGCCGGGCACCTGGCTCCGGCTCCCTCCACGCCAGGAGGCCCAGGGCCGCGAACACCGACCCGCCGCGACAGAGGCCTTGCCTGCGCTCCCAGCCGTGGGCAGAATGCGCCACTCCATGCGGGGAAGGAGCCGCGAGCCGTGCCCCTCCCTCGGCGCCCAGAGCCACCAGAGTGCCCCCCCACAGCAAAGCAAGCGCGCCCAGCTGGGGAGAGCCATGCAGGGCCAGAAGGCAGTTCTCGGAGCCTGCCTGGGGCCTGCAGCCCCCTTCCGACTGCGCGCTGCCCGAACCCACCCAGGCCGCTCTGGGCCCTCTGAGTGGGGCTCCAGAGGAAGCCGCTTTCCCTCGCGCTGCACGGCCTTTTGCCGGCACTCCGGGAGCAGCTCTTGGCGGAGACTGAGTGGCAGCAGGGCACACGGAGACCCAGCAGGAGCGCGGAGGTGAGCAGACGGACTGCCTGGGGGGCTCCAGGGGCTGTGTGCGGAACGGAGCTCCTTTCCCCCCAAGGTAGCCCTTCTGCTGGCCGAGGGCGGAAGGACAACCAATGCCCCGATGGCTCCCTCGGGCAGCCCTCTGCCCTGAGCCACCGAGTGCTGGCAACAACCTGCTTGATGCGAGGAAGCGATGAAGGCCCTCAGCCCCAGCCCGTGCTAGGCCTATGCATGGGAAGACGCGGGCGGCCCAGGGCCCAGGGGGCCCAGCCCTGGGACTCGCTGTGCAGCCTTGCAGCAGCTGCTCCCTGGCCCTGGCACTCTGTCACTGGGACAGGGGGCAGGCGGATGCTCCCAAGGGGAACCCAGCAAGAGCCGCTCTGGCCAGTCAGGTTGTGTAGCGGGCTCGTCCAGCGCAGTGCACGCCGCGAGGGCAGCCTCTGGCTGGCTTTAGCTCCAGCCTCCTGCAGAGGAGAGGGGAGGAGGGTGGAGGGGCTCCAGGCGGGCTCCAGCGCAGCCATCCGGGGAGGGCAGCCCCGCCTGCATGCCAGCCCCCACCCAGCGAAGCGGAGCTGCATGCCAGACCCAAGGAGGCTTCCTCCGAAGAGGCGAGCGGGACCCTCACGCGGCACTCGCCTGGCGCTTCGCTCTTCCAAGCTCCACACGCCGCCCGGCTGCCGCGGCCCCCCGCCACGCCCCGGGAGACGCCAAGCCGGGTGCCGGGAGCTGCGGTCATGCGAGGCCGGTCGGGGCCGCCGGCTCCAGCAACATTACCTGCAGTGCCAATGGGTTTCTTGGGTTTGTTGAAGATCTGATCACCTGGGTTTGGGGAGGGCACCACCTCCTGGCCTTGCCTCGCCAGGAGCGGGTTGTACTCCTTCCCGTCATAGTTGGCGTCGAAAAACTTCTTGAACCACTGGATGAACTCAAAGTTGTCCTGGAACTTCCCCTTCACTAGCCTCTCCACCGGGATGATCTGCAGGACACAAGTCCCGGGAGGGGGGCGTGCTCAGCTGCCTGTCGCGCGCACCGCCCCATCCGCGCTCCAGGGCCGTTCCCCCCATGCACCCCACTCCAGCCCCACTCGTCCCGTTCCTGCAGGGAGTGCTGCAGTGCACACCACCAGCGCTGTGGTGCCCACACCCCGGGCACAGCATGGCGGGGGGGCTTCTCCTTCCAGGAGAGGGTGCAGCCCTGGGCAGCGAGGCCCCGGAGCCCCCACCGGGAAGACAAGTGGGCACGCGGGGCGGTTCCTCGCACAGCCTTCAGGGTAGCCACGCTCCGGGTTCCGTGGCGGCACCGGGCCTCCTCCTTGCCGAGCGGGGCCCTCCAGTCGCTTTGGACTGCAGATCCCGCCCCAAAGCAGGCCGCCTGGGCTGCATCCTCAACCTCTGGAGGACCCCACGGGCCCCCACGCCCGGGGGCAGCTGCTTGGAGCACAGGCCCAAGGGGCGCAGGCTCAGCAGGGCTCCTGCTGGCTCAGAAGGAAGCCCCAACCCGAGCGAGCAAGTGAGCGAGCGCGCCTGACACCAGCGCCAGGGCAGGCCCCGGCTCCCCTCCTCTCTGCTTCCCCACACGTGGGGCCGGGGTGGCGTGCAGCAGAAACCTTGCCAGGGATGCTCCCGCCTGGCCGCAGGAGCCGGCCTGGGGTGCTGCTGCGGAGGCGCAGGAGGGCCACCCTCGCGGGGCCGGCCGAACCCCACCAGAGACACGGCGTCTGGCTGTGACGGGGCAGAGCGCCACAGCTGGCAAGCCCCGGCAAGTGAGTCCTGGGCCAGAGGGACTCTTCCCAGGGCCTCGCAGCGGGCAGGGGGCGGGTGAGAGCGCCATCCGAAGGCTGTGGCCCTCCCTGCACACAGGCGCCCGGAGCGCTGAGTGGCAACCAGTGAACGGCGGGAGAGGACAAAGATCTCCTTCCACGCTGGGTGTGCGGAGGCCTCCCTTGCGCCATGTGCCGCTGGGCCCCGAGTATGGTGGCTGTCCGCACGCCGGTTCCGGATCCAGAAGGGCTAAGCTGGAGCGGCACGTCCGTCAGGCAAGAGCAGGTCCAACGGGTTTGGTGCCCCAAGATGCAGCCCCCGAGGATCGTCTGTCTCTAGGAGGGCAAGCCCAGGTAAGCCGGCAGCCAGGGAAGAGACCTGAAGGCTGGCAGGCTGACGCCGCAAGACCAAAGCGCTGTGGGATCCGGAGCGCAAGGAGGGGAGGCGCTCTGCGGACCGCACTAGGGCCCCTGCTCGGTACTTGGGGGCGTTCCAGCGGGAGGTGCCAATGGCGGAGCCCCAGTGAAGGGCACGGACTGAGCAGGGCCGGGGGGCAGTTCTTCCCCGCTGCGCAGTCGCAGGCGATCTGAGGCGCCGCTGGCCGGGACCAAGCACATCAGACCCTGCGTGGAGGACCCAGCGAGGCAGAGGCTCAGGAGCGGGTGGACCCGGCTCCGCAGAAGCGAGAGCAGCACTGGTGCCGGGAAGCACTTAGGAGGCGCTCCGGGGGTCATAGACGGACTGGAGCATAACAGCAGGGAAAAGCATCGCTCCCCTCCGCCCCTGGCAATGCGGCTTGCGCCTTCGCAGTTAGGGGCAAGGTGGAGGCACGTGGCATGTGGGGCACGGGGGGGGGGTGTCCCACATGCAGGGTATTTTGGTGGAAGACTTCTTCAGTACCTTGAGGGAGCTGTAGGGCTCAGATCCAGCCTGGGCCCTCAATCCCATTTAGTACCATGAGATACACGGGAAAAAGCTCAGGGGCCGACTGGAGATGGGGCGGCTGCGCCCCTTTCGGAAAGATAGCCCTGCCCGGGGAGGGAGGGAGGAGAGGGCGCCAAGGCTGAGCCCATCAAAACCCTTTCAAGTGGGTAGAATCAAAGCATCCGGAGTCGCCCTATGTCCGGATCCGGACAGTTTTTGGCCTCACAGCACGAGGGCGCCTCCTGCCATGCTGAGCCCGTGTGCCTGCCGGGCCTCCAGGCCGGAACACGTCTGGTTGGTCTGGAGCCGCTGGTGTGGTTTCGGCGGCTGGCGTTAGCATGTCCCCGTGTTGCTGGGCGTCGTGCGTAACTTCTGGGCAGAGTGACTCCGCTGTCCGTTTAAGGACCCTCACTAATCTGGTGTCAGTAGCAACACACAGTTCGCCTCGTGCACTGGAGCGCTTTTGACGCTTGCAGATCAGGCGCGCACACAATGAACGAGCACGAAGGCAGTGGGCACTGTGCATTTATAGCACCACTAATGGACACGCTCCGGTATCTGTCTAATGGATTTAGGATTAGGGCTGGCGCTGGCGCTAACGAGATCTGTGGGCTGCAGGGAGGAGCCGCCTGTGGAAGAGAAGATCCTGGCATCCCGACCCAGTTCGGGGACTGACCTGCTGACCAACCATCCTTCCTTCCTTGTATTTATTTATTATATTTACCAACTCTATTTCTATTATGCTCCTTGAAAGGGAACTCAAGATGCTTCACGATTCTCCTCCTGCTCTCCGGCCCAGGGGGGCAGGTTGGGCTGAGCGCGCCCGACCGGCCCGAAGCTGCCCAGGAAGCGCCGCGGCCGAGCGGCGATCGGGACACAGGCCTCCTGCGCCACAGCCCCTCGCCCTCAGCTGGGGCCCCACTCTGGCTTGCCCGCCTGCACAGTGCTCCCGCCTGTCACATTTGTGGGGCCCCGAGCCGTGAGAGGTGCCTGTTCTGGGACTGCTGACGCAGCAGCGAGAGGGTGGTCGGGCCACCCGTACTGGGGGTGGTGTGGCCCAGAAGCGGGGAGGCGAGGGAGCCTGCTCGGGGCTCCTTTCCATGTGGCGCCGCAGTCGGGACCAGGGCCATGTGGCGCAGAGCTGCCCTCCCGAAGCGGCTGAGGGGTGTCCTCCCAGGCACTCGCACTCCGAAGGGGCCAGCAGGGCTATCTTGGGCGTGCGCACAACGGTCGGCCAGGCAGGGGCTCGGCCAAGCGGCGGGAAGGGCAGCCAACCGGCTGCATTCGCGCCCCCGCGGTGCCACATCGGCAGCACCGTTCCGGTCCCGAGGACTGCAGGCGAAGCCACAGCTGCGCCCCGAGTGGGTGCCCCAGCTGGTGGGCCATGTGGGCGGCCGCTGAGTGCAGTGCCGGCCAAGCCAGCCTGCTGCTGTGGAGGCCCCTCCGTCCCTGGAGCCTCGCTTGCCACAGACGCCTCGGCTCGCCTCGCCACTGGGGGGGCAGAGGCCACGGGGAGGGCCGCTGCTGCAGGGGGCACTGGCGCCCCCCCCCGCCGCTGCGGCAATGCAGTTTCCCCCGCAGCTAGAGCCAGAGTCACAGGGGGCACTGGCTTTGGGGCTTGGTTAGCCAGCCCAGGGCCTTTTCTAGCCTGCTTGCGCCTCGATCCGGATGAGCAGAGCAGCTGAGGAACCGAAGGGGGAAGACTCAGGAGGAGGAGGAAGAAAGGGGCAGGCACCTGCTGGGGTCCCAGAGGAGCAGGCGCTCGAGGAGGAAAGGAGG
This sequence comes from Varanus salvator macromaculatus, assembly GCA_023646645.1. Taxonomy (NCBI): domain Eukaryota; kingdom Metazoa; phylum Chordata; class Lepidosauria; order Squamata; family Varanidae; genus Varanus; species Varanus salvator. The sequence continues at coordinate 105,050,585 of JAIXND010000765.1, read as the reverse complement.
GAGCGGGCAGGATCTCCTCCCACGAGGCCGAGCGCCAGGGTCCTGGCGGGGGGGGGGGGCTCACGCCAAAACACCCTCCACTAGGAAGCCTCCCGGCCACAGGCTCCACGCGGGCGCAGAGGCCACGAAGAATACCACCACAAAGACCTGCTGGCAGCACAAGCGGAGAGCGAGGCGCCTCCAAGCTGCTCGCCCTGAAGGCTGCGGGGGAGCTCGGGGCCCCCGACCCTGGGCAGGTGCAGGCAGCAAAGCCACCGCACATCACGCCTCCGAGGACCACGGACCGTGGTGCAGTACAAGAAGCTGCTGCGACGGACACGCCGGTGGCCCGGCCCCCCTCGGCTTGCCCTGGAAGGCACACTGGGGGAGAGTGGTGGGCGCCCAGCATGGCGGGCTTTGCCTCAGTCCCAGGACACCTGGAGGCTCGTCAGGGCAAGGGGTGGCCAGCAGAGGCGAGCAAGTCGCCGCCCATCGTCCCCCAAAGAGGGCTCTGCGAGCCCTACAGCACACGCCCCGCTTGCGCAAGAGGGGCTGCTGGCGAGCGGCTGCCAGATGGACGGACGGACGGACAGCGGTGGGGCCAGCCTGACATGCACCAGCCAGTCCCACCCGTGTCGTGCCGTGTCATGTCGTGTCCTGCCCTGCCTGTTGATGTCCAAGGCGGAGGTCCCCTGGTCAGTGCCACGAGGAGAGTGCTGGAGCGCCCAAAACATATTTGTGGCAGCTGGAATTCAGCCACGCCAGATGCGCTGCTGCAGCTCCACTCCAGAGGCGAGCGTGGGACATGTCGCTGGCGACCGCCATGCATGGCTGAGGCAGAGGGACCGCGGCTCCCCAGGCAGGGCCCTCGCACACCGCCCAAGGAGCCTGGCGGGTGGGAATGACCTCCCCCACAGGGAGCCCGACGAGGCCGCGAGGGCGTGGGGGGTCCCGCACGGGCAGCCGCAACGCCCCTCGGCCGAGGGGACGGCTCTACGGACCCCCAAAGGCCGGGACTGGTTTGAGGAGGAGGGGCTGAACGGGTGGCGGTGCTGTGCTGGAGCGGCGCAGAGGAAGGGTGGCAGGTGGGGGCAGACCTCTTTGAGGCTGACGGGCAGACAAGGGGCATGGCGCCACTGCCAGAGCCCCACTCCGTGCCCGAATCATCCACCCTCCGGTATCTTCAGAAGGCAAACGTGTTACGTGATCCCAGGCACACAGAGAGGAAAACGCAAACCGCGACAGAGAGAAAATAATGCGCAAATGAACAACATGGAGGGGAAGAACGGTTGCACACAAGGCCAGGCTGGGCTGCGGCAAGAAGGTGCAGCGGAGGAACCAGGCCGGTGTGCAGGCGGGTGCCGAGCCCGTCGGCCTCCTCGCCCGGCGCTACGAGTTCCGGGGCCGGTCTCTGCCCGGGCACGGAGCCCAGCCGTGGGACTGCAGAGGCGGCAAAGCACCCGCCGGCCGCCCAGGCCGGGGGGCGGCGGGGGGGAGCCCCCCGAGCCCCGCAGGGACCCACCTTGTCCACGCCCATCTTCTTGAAGGCGGCCTGCAGCACCTTGAAGTTGTGGATGTGCTCGTGCTCCAGCTTGGCCTGGAACTTCACCTTCCGCAGGTGGACGCAGCCCGGGAACAGCATGTCCATGAACTGGCAGTAGGCGGCACCTGCGGGGCAGGGAGGCCAGGCCAGGCCAGGCCGTCACCAAGCCGCCCTGCCCGGGCCCCGCCAACGCCCCCCGCCTCCGTGGGCCGCCCCCCGGGGCCCCATACCTGAGCACAGCTGCTCGATCTTGGTGTAGCTGAGCTGCAGGGAGTCGTTGACCCATGCGAGCATGTCATGGCGGCTCAGGTTCTCGCTAGTCACAGATGTGGAATACACATTGACGGCCATGCCCCAACTGCGGGAGGAGGAAAGCTCTGTCACGGCCCAGCGGGGGGGTGGGGCGAGGTGCAGGGGTCGGCCGTGCCCTCGAAGCTGCCGCTTGGGATCCCCTCCACCGCTGCGTCCTGCTCTGGGCGAGGCTGCACACCGCCAGGGAAGGCCACACGCCCCGCCGTCCAGGCGGCCTGCTCCGCTCCCCCCGGCCAGTTCCGCACTGCTCCACAGGGAGGGCTACAGGGCCGCTCAACAGGGACGGGTGCCGGAGGGGCAAAGGGGCTCAAGAAAGGTTCAGAGGCCTCTGGGGGTGCCGGGGTTCAGCGACGGGGCGGCACGGAAAGGGAGGCAGCGACAGAGACCAGCTGTGCCCGTGCCAGCCAGCGGCGGAAACAAGCAGGGTTGCCAGCGGGGCGCCTGCCCCAGGGCAGAGGACCGCCTGGCCCCGTGGTGGCCAGAGACCGCGCCGGAGCAGGGGCCAGGGCTGCGCTGCTCGCTCTGTCTTGAAGGCCACGAGTAGCACACCGTGGAAGGGCCGGTCTCCTGAGCACGGTGGCGGCTGGTGAGCAGGGCACGCGGACCGGGGGGGCTCGGAGCTGGGTGAGGAGGGGGCTGTCCCCGCCATGCCTCAGGTTCCCGCTCCAGCTCAGTTCGCCCGGCGATTCCAGTGGGAGGGGGGCGCCCTTGGCCATTCCTGAAGGGAGGTCTGTCCTGCACACCAACCAGAAGGGCAGCAACGCGCCCCACCAGAATCCCCCCAGCCGTCTCGTGGCCCCGGCTCCCAGGCTGCAAGCCTCCGCCAGGCCAATGGGGGCGCTGGGCACCACGCTGCCCTTGCCCGGGGGCCAGTGCAGATGCCTGCGGGGCGCAGGGTCGGCCTTCCGGGTCCCCGCTGAGCCAAGCGCCGGCCGCACAAGCACACCGGGGAAGGGGACCCCTCTGCCCGCTGAGCCGCCTGAGTGGCGCCAAGGAGCCTGCCAGGCCTACCCATTCCCCTGGGCTGTGGGTCTGGCCAGCCCCGCCCCACCCGCCCTGCGGCTCAGCAGGGGCCGCTGGGAAAGGGCCCGGCCAACCCCGGCCGTGTCACAAAGCCCCCGCCTGCCTGGCCAATCGGGTGTGGGGCTGGCACCCAGCTGACGCAGGCGCGGCGGGTGGCTTCCTTCCTTCCCCCTCGGAGACCGCCGCCATCACCCCCCGCTGGCCTCCCACTGAGCCGCTCCTGTGCAGCGGAGCTGGAGCAGAGGGGGCAGAGGGGCAGGAGAGGGCCTCACCGCACAGGGACTCTGCTTGCCCCCTCCCCCAGTGGGCACCAGGTGGGGACCGGGGCTGCCGCCTTCTGAGTCTACTTTGCTGGCCTGTGGGACAACCGGGGCCTTCTCCTGCCTTCCCCGGTGGGTCACGGCCGAGCCCAACCGAGGCATGTCTGTGGGTGGCACTGGCACAGAGCGCCCTGGTCGATGCAGCCGGGCTGGCTCTCCGGTGCCATCCTCCTCCTCCAGGGGCCAGCCCGGCGGTCCCACGAAGGTCCCTTCCAGCGCGCTGGTCCTAAGAGCCTGTGCCCAGCCGCGCCCCAGCCTCCCTTTCCCCCAGTGGCCAGGCCAAACGCCCAGGCAGGCCTCCCTTCCCCTCGGCCGCTGCGGCCCAACTCGCCGCCCGTCTCGCTATCGTCTGAAGGCCCTGGATGACAGAACAGCTTCCGAGCAGGAGAGGGGTGCAGAGCACGTGCCCCGGGCAGGGAGGGCCAGGTCTCCCCGACGCAGCAGGGTTCGGGGCGGGGGGAGAGGCGGGCAAGGATCTCCGGAGGCAGCAGAGCGGTGCACGGCAGCCAGCCCAGCCGCGTCTCGAATGGCCACAATCCGTCTCGACTGGGGAGGCACCCGGTGGCAGCCTCCGCCGGGAAGCGCAACACTCAGTCGCTCACTGCAGCCCAGGAGGAATGGCGCCCGAGAACCAACGTCTCCAGCAAGGTGACCCGCACAGATCTGTTTCAATGCCTTGCATGCTTCATCTGTATGTCCCTCCTCAGCCAGCGCAGAGCAGCGTGCCTTGCTGCCCCGTGGCCCCCACCCTGCCCCGAGGATGATCCACCAGTGGGTTGGAGTGGGCTGTGTGACTGCCAGCCAGGACAGGCTGTGGCTGCAGACCCAAACCTCACCTGCCACACTCCCACGCCGGCAGTTTGTCATGCTTGCCTCTTCCTTCAGCTCTTCAAGGCAGGCGCCCTTGAGATCAACACTAACCTCCCCTCATTCAGGAGATGCCTCGAAGGAGGCCCAAAACACGCTAAATGGGTGAAAGAGAGGACCCCAGTCCTCTACCAGCTACACTGGCTCCCCATCGAAGTCCGGGCTCAATTCAAGGTGCTGGTTATCACCTACAAAGCCCTTAACGGCTTGGGACCTGGATACCTGAAGGAACGCCTGCTTCCATATTGGCCCTCCCGCCCCTTCAGATCGGCAGCAGAGGCCCTCCTCCGGGAGCCCCCCGGGAGAGACATCAGGAGGCAAAGTACCAGGAGCAGGGCCTTCTCTGCGGTGGCGCCCTGCCTATGGAATACGTCGTTATTTGTTTTTCGGTGCCAGGCTAAGACCTTTTTATTCCAGTGGTATTTTAATAAGTTTTAATACTATCTTTTCTATGTTTTTAGCTGCAGCCAGTGTGGGTCGGGAATTTATTTATGTTATTCATGTTGTATTTTACTGAGGCTTTTTTGCGAATAGGACGGCATGTAAATATTTTAACTAGATAAATAAATATGAAACTCAAGGTTGCTCATTACAGGGGTGTCACGGAACCTCTTTATTTCGAAACTCCCATTGCAGCATCATAGAATAGTAGAGTTAGAAGGGACCAGAAGGCCACCGGGCCCGACCCCTGCTGCTGCAGGAGCTTAAACTACACCATCCCATTCAGATGCTTTCTGAATGTCTCCAATGTGGGAAAAAGGCAAGTCAAATAAAGTGGGACGGGCGTTACAGAGACATAGCAAGTCAGAAAGGGGCTCCCGGGCCATCTAGTCTGACCCCTGGCACCAGCCGGCTCTGCTCATGTAATCCCCAACACGTGCTTGTCCAATCTTTCCTCGAACGCCCTCGCTGACGGGGAGTCAACCTCCCCCAGAAGCCTGTTCCACACCCTGGGGGCCCCAACCGCCAGCAAGTCCTTCCTGACCTCCAGTCTGAAGCCCGGTTCCTCCAGCTTTGCCCCACTGGAGCGCGTCCCGCCCTCCGCTGCAGGGGAGAACAGCTCAGGGCCCTCCTCCTCAGGACACCCCCTCACATCCCCAGAAGCCGCCAACAGGCCCCCTCGGAGCCTCCCCTCCTCCCGCTGAAGGGACCCCGTTCCCTCCACTCTCCTCCCAGCCCGGCTCCCATTCCTGTGCCCTGCGCTGGACCGACCCCGACCTGGCTGTCTCTCTCCTGTGATGGGAGCCCAGCACTGGCCGCGGTGCTCCAGCTGTGGGCACACCAGAGCCATGTAGAGTAGCACTGACACCTCTCTTGTTCTGGAAGCCATGCCTCTGGCTAGACATCCAAGGGTCCATGACATCCATCTTAGTCACTGCGTCACACTGCTGGTTCATGTTTAACCTACTGTTGACCAGTACCCTGAGATCCCTTTCACAAGTGCTGCTCTCCAGCTACTTGTCCCCCATCCTGTACCCATGGCACCTATTCCTGAGTTCCAAGTGCAAGCTCTTGTACTTATCCACACTGAACGCCATTCTGCTGTCCCCCACCCACTTCCACAGTCTATCCAGATCCTTTTGGATCCCCAGTTGTGGCCAGCGCCCCACCTTGGTATCCTCTGTGAATCTGGTCAGCAGACGGGTTACCCCCTCCTCCAGGTCATTGATACAGAGGTTGAACAGAATCAGTGCCAGAACTGAGCCCTGGGGGGCTCCACTCATCAATGGCTCCCGCTGGTAGCCACCCTCCTTGTGGTCTGCCCACCATGCCCTGATCCAACGGACATCGATCTATCCCAAAGCTCATCAATTTTTCAACCAGGATATCATGCGGCACTTGGTCAAAGGCCTTGCTGAAATCCAGGTAAACCACATCCACCACACCCGCTCCCTCCAGCCACCTCGAAACCTTGTCATGGACTTCCACAGGGTTTGTCTGGCGGGACCTGTTTTTGCGGAAGCCGTGCTGTGTGGCTGCCAGCCCCCCTTCCCTATCCAACGCTTCTAGAGCTTTCCCTATGCTGAGCCTTCCCGTCCTCTTTCCCAGAGTGGACATAAGGCTGCCTGGCCTGGAATTCTGCATAATCCCTCTGCTACCCTTTTTGCTTTTCGGCGCCAGGCTAAGACCTTTTTATTCAAACAATATTTTAACCATGTTTAATATTTATGGGTTTTAATTGTGCAGCCAGGGTGTTTCCGGGTTTGTATTGTATTGTATTTATTTCTGTGAGCCGTCCCGAGGCTATATAGCAAGGAGACAGCATATAAAAAACGTTAAATAAATAAAATAAATAATAAATGCCCTTTTTGAAGACTGGGACCACTGACTCTGCCCTCCAGTCCTTGGTACTTGATTTCCACAAGATTTCAAAAGTGGAGGCCAATGGATGCAAGAGCACCCCCGCCAATTCCCGAGGTACCCTCAGGTGTAACCAGTCAGGGCCAGGTGCTTTTGCAATGTCCAGGGCCCTGAGGAGCTCCTCAACTTCTAGGGGAGTGGCTCTAATCGGTGCCCCCATAACCCCCGCCTCATCTGGTCCCCAGCTTGTACGCCATGCCTTCCGCAGAGCCTGGCTTCAAAACCATGAGGAGACCACGAGTTCCCTCCCGGGAGAGAGACCAGTGCACACTCAGTATGTCCAAGGCCACAGCTGGCCGTCCCGGTGACAGAATGAACAGTTGGTGGGAAGGAAAGAATTGCACGAGAAGCCCCCGGGCCGCCCCCTTGGCCCCCCAGCGTATGGAAGGGAGGGGCTGCTGCTGTCACAGGTGGAATGCAGCACATGTCCGAGGGAGAAGGCTACCCCAGCACGCTCTTGCTGGGGCCGTTCGGCCAGGAAGGAGGGGGGGGGGAATTATTTGGATGCCACTCTGGAGGAATACCAGACATGGGCGAGTCACTGCAGCCCCCACGGAGGGGCTTTCTATTGGGAAGAAGTCAGTTGCAAGGAAATCATGCCGGTGTGGACCACTGGCCTTTGGGGGAATGTGGCTTTCGGGCAAGAAATGGATTCCAAACTGAACGGTTCTGCTCCCCGCCGGACGGAAAAGCGTCTGTCACACCTCCAGGGAGGGCCCTCCCGTCTCAGGGCCGATCTCCTGGCGCAGCGGAGGCCCCTCAGCTGGCCTGCCCGCTTGACCGGACCCTGAACCGCACCCTCAGACAAATGATGCCGGGTCCACCCCACTCTGCATGAGCGTGCTCACTGGACTTTCCGACAAAATGGGAAACAGTCTGATCCCAGCCACGGCCTGGCTTGGGCATTTCGGCCACACTCTGCCTGCATCCCGTCCGATTCAGGATGCCATCCCACAGCCCATGAAGGCTTTTTACAGGGGCGAAATCCTACAGAATCCCCGCCCAGGTAGAGGAGCGCAGGGACGCCTGGTTGCCGTTCCGCTCACTGGCCTAGCCTGTATTTGCAGAAGGGCTGCTGGGGTTCATTACTGGCATGTGACACACGGCAGGACTCTTCCGGAAAGCGGGACCAAAGCCCCATCTAGCCTGCACCGGTTCCTTTTGGCCCCGGGAGCCCATATGGAGCCAAAATTTGTATACACTCCAAATAAACAGAATCCCGGCAGGGTGGGAGGGAGAGGGCCGCTTCTCGGCTTCCCTCAACATTTAATATATGACCCCAAAGCAGGGCGCTGCTTTGGCGTGGCTCGGTGGCCAGTGATGAACCAACACAGGAAGCTGGCTAATGTCTGAAAAGCCACGTGAGCTCAGAGCAGAACCGAGCGGATGCAGAGCGACAGGTTTCACCCAGACCACGGTGCCTTTGATGCGCCCGCCTGACCACAGGCTCAGAGCAGAACAAAGCAGAAGGGTCCAGACAGTCACTTCCAGGCAGCTGCGCCTGGCATGGATGGCGAGCAAGAACAAAAGCAGATCAGAGGCAAACATATCCAAGGGGGAACCGCCACTGGGGGGCAGAGGAGGAGGGCTGCATGCTTCGCTCCCCCACCCCAGCGCAGCGCCCGTCCAATTCCCATCCTCCCCGCAGTCTAGCATCTCCACAGTCCACAGCTGCTGGGGGTCTGAGCAGCTCTGCTCCCCGCATGCAGCAGCCAAGCCCTTCAGAGAAAAGGTGGGCACAGCTCCGATCCCTTCCCAAACCAAGCCAGGAGAACATTCTTCCCTTCACCCTGATGGTGGAATCTCGTTTTCCCCGTTACATTAGACAATGCCTTGGTGATATAATGGGTCATTAACGTAGTGCACGTGGCTGTCCCACCTGGCTGGAGGCAGCATCAGAGCGACACGGTGAACACAGGCACCGCGGTGGCTTTAAAAGAGGCTCAGGGCCGTCGGGCGAGCGACTTAAGCGGGCCACCAGACACTCTGCCTCACGGCAACGTGTTCTGGGGAAATGAGCCAAGGAGCCGAGTGCACCAAAACCGTTCCAAGGGAAAACGAGCCTGGACAACGGAGCCGAGGAGGCATGGCTGCGGGGGTGCAGGGCCACCCCCGTCTTCGCAAGACTCCATGCGTTCAAAGGCTGGTACACGAGTCTGGCCGGCCCAACGGGGCTCCCGCTGGAGCATCAGTCCCGGAGTGGCTAGTATACCGGAAGCCCAAGCAGGAAAACGGCGCGCACGCCACGGGTGTGCGGAGGTCCTCCGGAAAGGAAGGCGCAGCATCCCTTCTCTGTGCTTGCTCTCTGCTCGACACGCAAATAAACGGAGGCTCCGTGTGCCGGGGGACTGCAGCTCGGAACGGACCTCCCTGGATCTGCAAATCAAAGCACGACACTCCCCCTGTCAGTGCCACCGAGTTCTCGTCAAAACGCCCCACAAGTGCTGCAGGAGGGGCCGGTGCTGCTTGGTACTGGGCAGCGGCAGCCACGCGCCGGCTGCAGCTGGAACGACGCCGGTTCCTCACAGCTGCGCTCTCCTCAGAACTGGTGCTGGCCCACTCTCGCCTCGGCCGCAGGCCCCCGAGCGGCAGAGGGGCTGCTGGAAGGGCCCTGGCATCCCCCCAGGGGGCCAGAAGAGTCTGGGTGAGGAGGGAGCAGACCGTGGCAAGGTATTTGAGGGCAGCAGCGCCGCCGCCTCCTGGACTGGAGGTCGCCCAGCGGTGCCCCCCTCACCCCAGGGGAGAATGGAAGGACTGCTCCGCCCCAGGGCAGCAGCTCCGGTTGCTTCGCTGCAGGCAGAACCCCCATCCTCAGGAAGGCAAGAGGTGCCCCTAGCACAGCTGGGCACTGGCCCAAAGGCCCCGGAGCCCCCGAGAACAGCCCCCGCACCTGGGGGCCGGCCAGCTCAGGGTGGAGGGGGCAGTCCACGTGTCCGCCTCGCCGCCAGGCAGAAACGAAGCCAGGAGCCAGGCTGCCGGCCCCTCCCTGCGGCTTCTGCCTCTCACTTTTCCTGGACGTGCCACGGCAAGGCTAAATCAGGCACCTAAATCCCGGCAAAGTTTAGACGGTTCTCAAATCTCATTTCGAGATGGGATTAGAGCCCCAAAAGGCCCTGGCGAGGGGAGCAGGGGTCAAAGGCAATCGTCCTGCTGGGACACCACGGGCCATGGCAGCCCCCCACCCCAAGCACACACGCCCTGCTGCTGCTCCCCAGGCACCTGGCAGGAAGGAGGCTGGCCGGCCATGGCCTGCAGGTGGGGAAGGCCACCTGCCACGCGGAGCTGCCTCTGTGCCCCTGCAGAGGGACTGGTGGGCTGCGCCAGGCCCTGCCTGCCTGCCCTGGCGAGGAGGGCCACCAGAGCGGAAGGAGCGGAACGAGATGCCGAGCAGGAGGTTATTCCCTCGGCCATCCAGCAGGCTGTTCCTTTGGAGGAGCCGCTGCTGGGGCCACAGCCCGTGCCGCTCACGGTGCCAGCGGCTGCCCTGGGACGGCTGGCATTCCGTATTCCTGGGCAAAGCGTCACAAGGAAGCAGAGCTGCTGGGACGGGGCTGCAGAGACACGGTGGCCAATGCGGGGCCACATGCCCGGGCCGGACGGGCTCTGGAATCCTTGCCACTGCCAAAAACCTGGGTCCAGCTGGCCAAGTCAAGAGGCGTGGAGCGCCAGCGTTCCCGGACAAGGACCTGCGGCCCCAGGAAAGGTGCTTCGGGAGGCGACGCAGAGGCCGGCTGGCGCGACATTGTTGGCCCTACCAAGTGGCAACAGCAGCTCTCCAGGATTTCGGACAAGGAGTCGGAGGTCATGGGCTCTCCTACACTATGGACATTTGAAGCAAAACTGGGCAGCCCTCTGAGTGGGGTGGCATCAACCAGTCACCTGCAGCAGCAGGGCTTGGTCCCAGGGGCCTTCCCGGCCCCTTCCAACCATCCTATTCGATTCCCCAGCCCTGCCTCGAGGGGGTGCTGGGCATCGAGGCTTAGGCCTCCTGCGTGCAAGCCAAGCTCTCTGCCACCCTTCCCCAGCCCCGTGCACTGCAGATGCTTTGGACTACGATTCCCAGAAGGCCCATGCACCGGCCATGCTCACTGGGCTGAGTGAGTTGCCGGACCTCCGGCTGGGGAAGCTCAAGGTGGTCCTGGCAGTCCCTGAAGAGGGTTCTGGGACACGGTTGCCGGGGGCTTCTCAGGGCTGGTTCCAGGACCCCCGGCTGGCCCTTGCTCTTGAGACATCCCTGACTGGAAGGAAGCCGCCAGCCCAGCCTGGCACACTGCTCACACCAGAGAATTACCGGGTGGGAATCTACCCGATCCAGGGTTCAAGCAGGCGGAGGGTCCAGACAGGCGCTTTAACGCTTGCCAGGGCTGACTGGTGGCAGCAGCAATCTGGACTACAGGCAGGTTTCCAGCCCAACCCAGGCAAAGTGGAGCTGTCCCAGAACCTCCTGCATGCGGAGCCACTGGTCTAACAGCGAACTTCAGCCTCCATCTGCATGCAGGTCCCTCCGCTCCCCAACATTTCAAAGATAGGATAACAGCTTTGTGGCAGCAGAAGCCAGAATCCACTGCAACAGGTGCCTTTGAGGGAAATTATCTTATTCCCATATTTATACCTATTTTTAATTCCACAGAAACACAACATGTCTAACACAACATGTCTAAAATCCTTCTAAAATTAAGCCAAACAATAAGAAAACATTGAACAATAAACCTCCAATTAAATAGACAAGAAAGACAAATACCTCAACTGATAAACAGTGTGATAGTGAACAGCCAAACGAGGGCCGAGTGGCCAGGGGGCTCCCATGTCCCGTAACGGACGCCAGCCTCGCGCCATGTGTGGGGATGGAGAGGGCACCGGAAAGAGAGAGGCCAGCTGGCCACAAAACAGGACGCGTGGCCGGACCATTCTGCGCAAAGCTTCCGTGTAGACGGCATGTGCTCCGACTATTCACGGCATGACACTAATTACCCTAAGAAACACCGAAACAGCACAGCATAGTGAGAACACACTCATGACACCTACGGAGGACAGAAAACCACAGGCACTGCTGCAGCGAAGCCGCCAGAATCAGACTGCGCTGGAGTCCCCCTTGCAACACTCGGGGCTCTGCAGGGCGTCCAGAGAGGCTCAACCGTCCTCCTGCCCTTTCTGAATGTCGCCGCCTCCAGGGGCTGGCGGAGTCTTCCTCCCCGGGACCGACCTCTCCATGCCGGGCGGACGGCAGAAGAGCATGGGCGGCTGCCTGGGTGGGGGCCGGGCATCACACCGAGCAACCCCCAGTGCTGTGGACGATGGCCCTCGGGCCCTGCGGCCGCACGGGGATTTCCCTGGCGGCTCTCCGGCCCACACGACTGACGCACAGGCACGGGGGGCCAACGCCGCGGCTCATTTAAGGTCGACGCAGACTGTACTTTCTGCACTCCGTGGCCAGTTGGCCCCATGAGCCACAATCTCCTCTTTACATCCGTCCAGGAGGATCTTTACCTTCGGGGGTCTAATGCACTCTAGTCCACGAAAGCTTCTGCCAGAATAGACCTGCTCACCTTTAGGGTGGCACAGAATTCTTTGCTGCAACAGACTGACGGGGGCATAGCAGGACCCACGGTGCCAGCCTGGACCAGGCCGGGTGGATCCGATTCAAATCACTAGTCAGGCAGACTAGAGTTAAATCATGGTTTCCTACATAATTTGCCTGCCTTACCCCAAAGGTAGAGGAACTTCATTAAAATATTCCCAGACTGTGTCTCTTTCACGGCCTGCTGCCATTAGGTTTTCTCCTCCAGGGAAAGAATAATAGGATAAACCTCAGGACGTAAACACAAAAAGACCCAGAGACTTGTGAAGTCCTCTGCTCAAAAGGCTTCACTTTCTTTTTACTGCTTGCCACTCCTTCCTCCCACATCCCTTCTTGCGCAGATCTATTCAACTCCCAACAATCTTCTTCTATTTATTGATTTTTTGAAACTTCACACTTAAAAGAGCTAAGTGGTTGATTCTGTGTCCACAGATTTGCAAAGGAGCAATGGCATTAGGGTCTTTTTCTAAATTCTGTTATGTTTATTTTATAGCATTTTTGCTGTGAAAAAGAGGCATGTGATCTCCGCAGATGCAAATTCACAGTTTTCAGAACTGTAAAACCAAGCATCTGTGATAATATCTTCTAGATAGAAAAAAGAGCATAACATTGTGAATGGATTAATGGAATTCATTTACCAAGAAGTTTAAACATTGCATGAACATATAGCCTCGTGCTGCCAAATTAAAAACTAATCCTTACTGCATGATACATAGCCTCTGGACTATAATGTATCTTAAACAGAAAACTATCTTTGGATAGATTTTTCCTCAAAAAGCATTTATTTAAAAAAAAATCCAATTTAAATAAAAAATCGGATTCTAAACAAAACATACTTTAAAAAACACACTGATGTTTACCCAGCCTGGTCACTGGGCCGGAAGATAAGCTGATCGCCTGCTGAATCCCTGCTGCCGACTCAGCATGCTGGGAATTCACAAAGGCCCCGGGAAGCTCAGTGCTGGCTGCTGCTGAGCACGGCCTCCCCGCGAGCACGTCCCAGGCCGCTCGCGCACGCGCCCCCCACCGGCCCCCAGCGACCCCGCTGTTCATGAACCTGCATCCCAGGGGAGAAGCATTCGGAGGGCAATCCGCTGCCCGCAAGCGGGAACCCGTTCTCCCCAGTGAAGCCAGCCAGAGCGCGTGCCAGCGGCCCCGCTCACAGGGTGCGCCGAGTTCTGCCTGCTCCCGCTGCAGCCACCCAAGAAGGGGCGGTGAGGCACGGCTGGCGGGCCGGGCCGGGTCCTCCAAAGGGAGCAGCCTCTGTCTGCTTGCCAGTTCTGCTGGTTTCCGGCTGGGCAGCTAGAGCTGGCGGTTGCTGTGCTCAGACAGGCCCCGGCTGTGGGCCCCGGGACCTGCACCAAGCGGCTGTCGCCCTGCCTCGATCCAGGTGCCTGTCCAAAGCTTGCTTCGGCTGGCGCCTGCCCTGGGTCCCGGCTGGAGCCCCGAGGGGAGCTGCTCAAGATGCAGGAGGCGGCCCCTCAAGCTGCCCCGGATGGCAGAGCTACTCCCCAGCCACGGCTCGGCGATGCCAGGGCAAATGGGCGGCAACAGGAGTCAAGGTCACGGGCCGGTTTCCACCCCAGGGGAGCTGGGGGTGGCCCAGAACCTTCTGCATGCAGAGCAGCTGGCCGCCCTGAACTGCAGCCCCCACCCGTATGTACGAAGGGTTTGAAGACCGTCCGTCCGTCCGTCCGCCCGCCAGGGCTCGCCCCTCTCTTCCTGCCAGGCCAGGCCGTGCACTTCCCGCCCCCCAGGGATCCAGCTAGCTTCTGCCGGACGCCGGGCCGCTCCCCTTGACTAGCAAAAGCAGAATTTTGCTGGCTGTGACAGCCTCTCCAGTGTGGCCGGGACAGAGCCCTGCCTGCATCGCTCAGGCACCTGCACTCCTCCGCAGCTCCCGGGCTCTCCACCCTGAGGCATCGCTGTGGACCCGTCCCCTAGTACTCCGTCAGCTCTGAGCTGCTCTGAGGGTGAAGCTCTTGGGGCCGTGTACATAAATGCAAGACAACGCACAAATATGGTGAAAGCTCAGAGCAGCCCTAAATGCCATATAAGATAACCCCAGCAGGGAAAACACTACCACCACCAAAGTTATCCATGAGGATTTTTAAAAAACCCATGCCGCTGGGTTGTAGCTCAAGAGCTCAACAACCCAGCGGTTAACCCATGGTTTGTTGCTTGGTTAAGTAGAAAAACCATCCAAAAATCCCCGGAAAAACCACGGTTCCTAATCTTACAACCTGAATGCAGAAGAAAAAATCACATACAGGTATGTGAGGGGGTGTCACATGGAGATGGGGAGAGGCCTGTTCTCCCCTGCAGAGGAAGGCAGGACGCGCTCCAATGGAGCAAAGCTCAGGGAGCCAAGGTTCAATTTGGATGCCAGGAAGCACTTCCTGACAGTTAGGACCCCGAGGGCGTGGAATGGGCTTCCACGGGAGGCAGTTGAGGCCCCGTCGGTGCAGGTGTGGACATGCAGATAGGCTGGACATGCACATGGTGGGCATGTCGTGAGTGGAGCCAGGGGTCAGACTAGATGGCCTGGGAGACCCCTTCTGACTCGCTCTGTTTCTAAATCCAATTCCCTTCTGCATTTTTCCGGTTTTCAACAGGGCGCCGCCTCTCAAGGGTTAACCACGGGGTTGTTTAGCCCCGGGGTTGGCATGGCCGCCAAGGAGCCGCTCCGCAGTCCTTGCGTGGAAGCGGCAGCGACGGGCTTGCTGCAGGCAGCACCACAGGCCTCTCCTGCTCATCCCTGACCGTCCCCGGGTCGTTTGCTGCGTGCAGATCGTCCCAGGATAACGCCGGGTCAGGCAGGTATCCTAGAGGGACACCATGGGTGATGGTGCCAAAAGCCCCGAGAGGTTTTGGCGAATCAAGAGTGACCTGCCTGCTGTGCCTCCTTTCCAGCATGCCATCCCACAGGGTGGCCGAGGAAGCTTTAGTGCCGGATCTCTGGATGGAATGGATTTGGAAAATAAGTTGCATCTAAGGAGGCATGAATGGGATTGGTCAGCTCACAGTCTAGACCTGGCCAGGGAGGGGGTCTCGGACACTGCCCTGGCTGCTGAGATCCTCTGGGCACAATTTGCTTTTTGAGAGAGGTCACACTACAGATACGCTTAATGAAAATGCAACTAAGCAGACATCTGGCCTTGCGAACACATCAGTGGGAGACAGCAGGGGTGTGAGGCACCCCTGGAATTATGCAGGCTCCATTGCTATGCAGATCCATGTAATCTGGGGAAACGTAGTGAGAACAATGCTCAGGTAACGCCTCCCACGGGTAGAAATCCCCTTTTCTACAAGGGCAGCAGCCCCAGTGCTGCCGCTGCCGTGCTTGCAGAAGGGGGTTCAGAAGCAAGCGGTAGGACTGCGAAGTCTCTCAGCTTCTGGGCAGAGCTATTTCGCTTGGCGCGAAAACTGACAGCTCAGGGCAGATGCACAGCAGCAGAATGGGGCCAGCAGCCCTCTTTGTGGGAGGCGGCAAGTGTCCCTCTGGACTGCAGCGAAAACGGAAATCTGCCACAGTGGAAGGAGACCACGAGAGAGAGATCGCCTCCCTAGACAAGTCAGCGCAAGAGCGAAGGGCCCTGTGCGGGGACGTCTACACACGGGGTGGCCCTGGATCTCGTTAGGCAGCCAGGGCAAGGAGGGTGGTCCGGAGCCTCCACAGGCACATGCAGCCATGCCAAGACCCGGCCTGCACGCCTGGCTGAACCCGTGCCAAGAGGCATTTCTGCCAACAGCTTCGTCTACCTGCACAGATGGACGAAGAGCACTGCCGGCAGCGGCCTCCGGGCTTGATGTCAGTTGTGCTGACACTGTACTGTCGTGGAGGAAATGAAAGTAATTGAAAGTAAATGCAACCCAACTGTCTAAGTATTCCATCTAGCACTAGCTGGCGAAAATGGATCCGGCTAAACAGGCTTTAGGGAGAACCACCCTTGCCGGGGTGGGTCTCCCGGGGCCGGGGCCCCACAGCCACGGGGGCGGCCCTCACGCCCAGCCGTGGCTGCGATTCGCGGTGCAGGTGACTTTGCTGACAGGGCACAGACGATGCCGTGCACTATAAAGGAAGAGACTTTGCAGCTTTGCAGCCCGAGCTTTGCAGATCCCTGACATGTGCCAAAAACTTAGCCAAGGAAAGGCAATGCCACACGGTGCCCCGCGCACGTCAAGGAGCCACCATTTCCAGAAAACGTGGCAGGGCCTCAGTCCCTCAGGAGTCTTCCACGCCAGAGATGGCAGCTGCTCCCCAGGGGCAGGAAGGTGTGTGAAACCAATCTCTCAAAATTACGCCCCGGCTCTGGCAGTGGGTCCAGGCATTTCCTCAGAACGAGCGGGGAAGCTGCAGACGACAAGCCAAGCACAAACAGCTTCAAGCGGGGCCAGAGAACGATTTCAAACCCTCCGGCACTGGCGTCACATTTCGAAGCCCCTGCACTTTCCCCCAGAATATCACTCTGCTTCTGCGAAGACAAAGAAGACCACCCCCCGCCACTTTCAGATCTGGGGGATTTCAATCTCTGGGCGTGCAGAAGGGGAAAGGAGCACCTCCACGGGAATCTGCCGTCTGCATGAGCCCTGCCCCCCACCTGGGGCCTTCACCAAGGGGAAGCCCAGCTCCTCCTCCTCCTCCTCCTCCTCCTCACAGCCTGCTTCCTTAAAGCATTTCCTAGGTCGCGCTACTCGAAAGCAACCTCAGGTGCTGCCATCCCCAGAACGCTGGAGATGGTTCTCCCCCCAGGGCCAGCCACAGAGCAAACCCCCTTCTCGGGGGCAGGACCGAAACGGTGCAGCCTGCAAGAATGAAGGCCGGGCCTGGGATACAAGGAGGCGAGGGCCCAGTCTGCACGCAGGCACGAGCCCTGCTCCCCACCACCAGCCGGGCCACACAATTCCATGCCTGGCAAGAGAATGCACCCCACTTCCAGGGGCCCCATGCGAGGTTGTCTCTCGCTCAGCCTCAGGGTCCGCGGTCCCTTCAAAAGAAGCACGTCAGCAGGCCTGTCCTGCCCTCCCACTCTCCCTGCATTTTGACAGCTCCAGCCCAAGTCACTTCTGAGCCAAATGAGGCCCCCCTCCCCGCTTTAGCATCACAACTACACATGCCTGAACCCCCTTCTCTGGCAGTCCTAGTGCTGCCTCACCGCAGGGCTGACTCCGATCTCTGTATTTCTCATAGCAGAGGTCTGCAAGGGTAAATCTGGATTTCTAATTCTGTACTGTGAGTTCTTTATGATGTCTTACTGTCCGCTGAATTGCGTGTATCACTGTAAACTGCCCGGACTGCTTCGGCTTCTGGGAGGCACGGAGATGAGGAGGCCAGCGTTCCGCCACAGCTTGGCACAGCCACAAACAGCCACAAGCTTCTGCCGGAGCCTTCTGAGTCCCGTTCTGGAGTTCCAAGCACAGCAGCGATGGGGTGCTCGAACCCAGTCCCACGTGGCACACTCTCACTGGGCAGAAATGGAGCAGATCTCAAACCGCCAGTCGCCGAACAGCTGTAAGGAAGGCTGTTTGGCAAAGCATGCTGAAAATTTATTTATCTTCAAATTTATATACCGCTCAGCAGCCTGACAGTATACAATAAACAGTACAAGTAGAGGGGGAATTAGATTAAAATCCTAAATAAGTAACCCTGTAGAAGCAGTAACACTGGAGAGCAGGAATTAAACTCGGCTTCTATTTAATGCATGTATGAGGAGTTTCCAGCACAAAAACAAATCCGCATGCAGATACACGTGAGGAGAAGCATGGCTGGCTGCCGCCTCACAACCAAAGAGCCTGGCGGCACCAGCTCCCCACCGCTTATTTCAGAAACAGTCCTTGACAAAGCTCATGGGTGCACTTTCCTGCAAACACAGACCATATCTCCTTGCCCAAGCTCCAGAGGAGCAAAATTCCCCGTCTGCTGCAACGAATACTGAGAAAACAAACTCTGAAAGTGGTAGATGGCGGGCCCCCTTTGGAATTAAGTGGAAAGCTCTAGTCGAATGCAGCAGAATTAAACACCGCAGCTACAGCTGACTCTGAATCCAGGCAAAATAGCAACTGCTGTGGCCAAAACGTCGTTAGCAACTTTTCAAGCAGGTTCTCAGCCGCCTCTCCAGCTTATCGCTCACTGCAATCAGGGCGATCAGCAAGCGAACCAACCCAGGCGGGTGATAACCCCTGGCCAGCTGCCAGGGACGTGCCAGGGGAGTGCTCGCACATGCCATCAGGCAGAACGGCAGCAATCGTGCCACGAGAGAGGATGGTCTGAGCAGGAACGTTTCCTCGCAGGAGATGGGTGCCGGCACTGCGACCTGCTGGGCCCCACAGCGCTGCCCTCCAGCCTTCGGGGCCCGTCCTGCAGCTCCCCCACCGCTGCCTCTCCCAACAAGGCTGGGCCTGCAGCTGTGGAACGCATGAGAAGGGCTTCCGTTGCAGAAGGGGGGGGTCAGGGCAGGGAGCCCCCTCGGGGCTCCCCAAGCAGGGGCGCACATTTCCTTTGGTCAAGCAACCAAACTGGATTCGCGTGAGGCCAATGCCGAATTCTGCAGGCAGGTGGGATTTCTCCAGCACAGAAACTGTCGCATGGCTGGCTAAGTGCGAAGGCCACGGGCGAGCTGGGCCCGGCCAGTGCGTTTCCTGTGCTGGAAAAACCTGCAGTGATCCGCTCAGCTCTTCTCCCTTTAACCTGGGGGCAAGACCAGTGTTGCCCGACATGCCACAATGCTGGAGGCTGCAGCAGCCAGCCCCCACATGCATGGGGCGGCTCACCTACCCCCCCCCCCGTGGGCTCCTGGGCTTCAGCACTGCCTTTCTAAATTTAAAGGCTCGCTAGCAATGGAGCAAGCACCTCCAGCCTTTGCCCATCCCAGTCCAGGACTGCTGAATGATTTCAGAAATTCAAGTGCTTCCGTAAGGAGAGGAGGAAATCGGGATTAGGCTGGGATCGGTGGGAGCAGCTGCCCTGGGAGGCGTTGGCACGTGCTCCCTGCACACTCTCCAGGGCAGGCCAGCAGGCACTTCCCAGCAGCTGCTCGCCTGGGCCGGAGAATGCGGGGCTGCTGACACCCATGTTCTGACTCAGGCCCGTGCAAAGCCGGAGCGTGGCCTTCGAAGGCTGCCTCCCCCGGCACACTGCCCGGGCTTCCTGCAGCCGCCACCGCCGCCGCCTGGAGCACGCCTCCCCAAGCTGGCCCTCTTCCCGGGAAGCCTTGCCAGATGAGGGGGGCCGTCCATCCTCTAACCCCCTCCCCTCCCTCCCATGCACCAGTTTGGTTGCGAGGCAGGGGGGAAACAGCTGTTTTCCAGCGGAACAACAGAAATGCAGAGCACAAGAGCAGGTCGCCCTCTTCCACCCTTGGCCCCTTGTCCCCACTCACGGCCTCGCAGGCTGCTGGACCTTGTTCCCACCGGCGAATTAAGAGGAGGGTCACCGCCTTTGATCCCTCCGAACAGCGCCAAGCACCCCCCTGCAGAAGCCGGGGCAGGGGCAGGCAGTGCCAGCAATGCTGATTTAGGGAAACTGTGTTGCGGGCACACGCCTCGGCCACTCCCTCCGGCAGCCCCACAAATACGCACGGCCCCTGAGCGCAAGGGCGAGGGAAACGGAGATTTCCCTTGCCTTAACAGAACAGCGCATGCACCTTCCCAGCAAGGGGCGACCTCCGACCCCTTCCCATTTCCTCACAACAGCAGGGAAGAAAAGGCTCTCTCTCCTCCACATCACAGAAATCACAGACTAGCAGAGTTTGCAGGGGCCACGGAGGCCACCGGTCCAACGCCCTGCTGCTGCGGTCGCACAGCTCCTCAAGCCCCTCCAGGCGACCCGTTCACAGTCTCCCCCCACCAAGGGGTTTCCAGGGGAGCACGTGAGGCAGCTCCAAGCCCTCTCAGCCTCCACACCTCTTGGGGGAGAGAGCCCGGCAAGCCAGGTGGGCTGGGCCGGGCTGGGCTGGGCAGGCGGTGCAGAGGCTCCCAGGTCTGCCTTCGGACCCGGCGGAGGAGCTGCCTGCGAGCACCCGCCGGCTGGGAGAAAATGCTGAGGCATCGCGGCGGCCTAGAGCGAGGCGGCGCGGGGGGGGGGGCGCACCGTTTGAGCGAGGAGGCCAGGGGCCCCGGCTCCGCCAACCGGTTCCGGCCGCGGCCTGCAGCCACGCCTTCCTTCGCCCTCTGCAGCAGGTGCGGGCGCCCCGAAACGCGCCGGAGCCCCGAGCGGGGCGCCCAGCCGAGCACGCAGGCAGGCCTCACAAATAGCTGCCCTGCCCTGCCCGCCCGCCCGCCCGCCCGGGACACCTCCCGCCCGACAGCTGCAGGGCCGGCCAGGCGGGCGGCCCCTCACCGGCAGCGCACAGCTGGCTCACAGCTGAATCGCCCCCCCCACCGCGCAGCACGTCAGTCCTATTTGTGGACGGGCAAAGGACACAAAGGCGACGAGCACAGCAGTCCAAGGGCCGAAGGACACGCTGAGCGGCCCGGGCGGCGAGATCCGGGACAGGCCCCTTCCCGTGCGTGCCCGTCGTGACATCGAGCGAGGTCCATCGCCTCCGCGCATCCCGCATCCCTCGCAGCGCCCCGCGAGAAGCGCGGCCCCGAGCCGCGCTCACCTGCGCCGCGGCCCGTGCTGGGCGCCGCCGCCCCGCTCCGGAGCCGGGGCAGGGTCGGGGCCAGCGCGACAGCGCCCGGACGCCCGGGCCGGGGCAGCGGGGCCTCCCTTTCCGCAGGCGCCGGCCAAGCTCCACCGGCCCCGCGCAGCCGCCTGGGGCTGAGCCCGGGCGTCGCGCGGCCCCCGCGCGGCGGCACCTTCACGCGTCCTTGGCCCGCACCGGGCGCCCGCGGGGCCCCTGGAGCCTGCGCCCCGCCCCGGCCCCGGCCCCGGGGCAGCCGCGGGGAGGGGCCGGCGGGCGGCGGCGCGGCGCACCTGCCCGGCCGCGCGCCGCCTCCCGAGCCAGCTGCCCACGCGGCGGCGGCGGCGGCGGCGGAGCCCTCGGGGGCGCGGGCGGGAGCCATGTCGCGGCTCGGCGGGAGCGCCCGCGCAGGCACGCACCTCGCCCGCGGCGACGCCGGGGCGGCGGCGGCGGCGGCGCGGGAGGCGGGGCGCTCTGCCCGGGCCTCGCCGGAGCGGGAGCCGCGCACCGAAGTCCCCCGGCGCGGCCGGCCTGCCGCAGCTCGGGCGCCCGCGGCACGCGCCCCCGCGACAGCGGCGGCCCGGCGCGCCCGAGCAGGCGGCCCTCGCCTCGGCGTCCGCCTAAGGCCGCTCGGCCGCCCGCCGCCTCGCCCGCGGCGCAAGCGGGCAGCGGGGAGCGGCGAGGGGCGGCGGCGCCCGCGCGCCCACACTCACGGCGGTGCCGGCTCGCCGGCGGCGGGCTGGCGGCGGGTGGCGGGCTGTCCTCCTCGTCCCGGTCCGTGCGTGCGGCCTCCCTCCTCCGGGCGGCGGCGGCGGCGGCGCCTCCTCCTCCTGGTCCGCACCGACCGGGCCGGTTCTGCGCGGAGGGGCTGCCGCGCATGCGCCGCCCCACGCCGCGAGCGCCCAGTCCTTCGCCCCGCCCCTCGCCGCTGCCGTAGCAACCGCAAAGGGCGGGCGATGGAGCGGCCGCGCTGCTGCCATGGCAACGGCGACCCGGACGCCCCGCGCGGCCCTCGCCTCCGAAGCGCTGCACGTGCCGCCGCCGCCGTCCCGGGAGCCGCGGGCCCCTCGGGGCCCTCGCCGCCCGCGCTGCCCCGCACGCCCCGCGCCTTCGGCCCGGTTCCTGCCGCCGCCGCCCCCGGCTGAGCCCGCGCGGCCTTCAGCCATGTCGGGAAGCGGCGGCGGCGGCGGCGGCCCAACAAGCGGCGGCGGACGCGCCGTCGCGACGCGGGGCACCGGGGGACGCAGCTCCCGGGGATCCGGGCCGGAGAGGCTGTCGATGCGCCGCGGGAACCGGGCGGGCGGAGCCCCGCGCGGGACGGGGCTTGACCCCGCGCCGCGCTCGGATTCGGCGGGCGCCCCGCGGAGCAGCAGCCGGACCGGCCCGATGCCCCTGCGCGACCCCGCGGGCAGAGAGGCCGCCCCTTGAGCTGCGCGTGGGGGCCGGGGACCCTGTGGCCCGTCGCCGGGACTGCCTCCTGGAGGCCCCCGGCCATCGGGGCGCGCGGGGGCAGAGGCGCGCAGGAATCCGCTCCGCAAGAAATGCGCATGGCAGGGGCATCTCATGGCGCCGAGGAGACCCTGACCAGGGAAGCCGGTCACCCAGCGGCTCTTGACGTAAGCTGCCCTCATGAAGACAGCTTCCGGATGGGCGCAGCTGCACCCCAGGCCAGCCCAGAACCGGCGTCGGCCGTGGTAAGTCCCCCGACCTGCGCCCTCCTGCAGGTGTCTCAGCCGCGGGCAGCAGGGAATGGGGGAGCAGCTAGAGAGAAGGCGCTGCCATGACTGAGAACAGGCAGAGAGCCCCAGAAAGGGGCACCCCTGCGTGACCCCACAAAGGGCCCCGGGGCCCCTACAGGCCTCCTCCCAGTTGCCCCCTGGCCCCGCATCTCACCCTGGGGACAAGTCTCCCTCCACCACCATCACTGTGTTGCAGTCCAGGCTGGGAGCGTGGCCACTTCCTGGGGGAAGAAGCCCTTGGCGGTTGCCATGCAACCAGGGAGCAGGTGCCCTGCATGGAAAGTGCTGGTTGCTAAGTAACGGAGGTCAGGACTCCCCTTCCCTTGCTCTCAGCTCTCTGGTGTCGGCAGAAGCATCCTGGTCTGCCACTGAGAAAGTAGCCCAGGCGTGAATGGGCCACCAAGCTGGCTACTGGCAGGACAGCTCTGTGGGGGAGGCCAGTCCTAAAAGGCGTCTGCTGTCCTAGGACACCAGTGGGGAAAGTGCCAGGAAACCAGTGCGATGGGGGTCGAGGAAAGGGGCTGGGCCCTCTGGGACCCCGGGAAGGCAGGAGGCTCTCCTCCCACCCTCAGGGGGCACGTGGCTGCTGGCCCATCTCTGGGCCCGGATCAGCTCCGGAGGCAGGAGGGGCAACCTCTCCCCCGGCAGCCCCAGCAAAGCCGCCTGTGCTCACGGGTCCTCCCACTGCCTGAAGGCACCGGCCAAGTGGAGGGCTTGTCTTGCGGTGCCCCCCATGCAGAATGGTCGGGTCACCGAGCCTGGGTCACCTTTTGGTGCCTCCCGTGGTTCTGGGGTGCAGGGAGCCACTGAGCAAGGGGGGGACGCACGGGCACAGAAGAGCTCGCCTGCCACCCACCAGGAAGGCCACAGCGCCCGCTGGGGACACGAGGGGAAGGCAGGCAGGGGCACCACCGGCCTGTGAGTGGCCAGCACATACGTGCACCTGGGCAACGGCGCCGGGATGTAAAGCAGCCCTGGTCCCGGGTGCTGCCTCGTGGGTAACATCGGCCACATCCTGTCCTGCCCCAACCCAGCGGGGTCCTTGCCTGCGTGGGGAAGGCAAAAGCCCCCATTCTCTTCCTGGTTCGTGCCATGTGGGGGACAGAGGAGGCAGCGGCCCCCCCAACAGCTCCTTGGTGGCCAGCTGTTGCTCCCGTCTTGGTCCGAACCAGCGGCCTTCCAGGCCTTGGGCGAGGCGTGTTTATCTACAGAAAGCCGACCGAGCGCGAGCGATGCTGGGTGGCGGCAGCCCTTTTGGTCGAGTGGCAGCGGCTGCCGGGCTTCGGCTCAGCGTGCCGGCCTGCGCTGTGGTGAGCTGGGAGCCGCCGGCACACTGCGCCCTGCCCCACCCCAGGCCAGCCTGGAGGAAGGCGGCCAGTGCTGGCAGGCTGTCCCCTGCAGAGCAAGCCGCCCAGAGAGGTCCGTGTGACGTGGATGGTGCCACGGAGCGACTGGCCCTGGGGCAGCACCTTGGGACCCGGCCACGTCTCGCACCACCGAATCTGTGTGCACGCGGCTGATTCCAGAGGCGCATCATGTCCCCTGCAGCGGGCCGGCCGTGTGTCCAGGCACAGACCCGCCGGACGCAACCTCAGCTGTGCTCTAGACTTTACCGCAAGTGGCCTCTTACCAAGCAAGCCTCCTTCCATGCCCGGGAATCCGTTCGGGGGAAGCAGGCAGGTGCTTTTCCCATGCTGGGAACGGGCAAACGCTTTCCAAATGAAGAGGGTACGGGGGGCAGGCACTACTGTCTGTGGAGGCCACGAGCGGGGTGAGCAAGATGGGCCCCCCAAGCCCCCAGAAGCGCTGCCATCGGCAAGGGTGGGCCAGTCTCTCAGGGCCGCTCTGCCCAGCGGCCCTCAGGGTGCCGGGCCCCCACCTCCAAGCCCCCCCCCCCCTGGGAGGCTGCTTCAGAAGCACGAGGCAGGAACCGTGTACAGTGAGAACCATCTTTAATGGGAAAACAGAAATGCACTGCAGGTGCTCGAACGGCCATTACAAGACTATTTCAACATGTACCGGGCAGGGCTGGCTGCGCGCCGAGGCCGAGGCCAAGGCCGAGTCCTCCACTGCGGTCCTGGGAGCTGGGACTCCGTCGCGCTTCTCCACCCGGCCACACAAACCTACGGGAACCGACTAGTGGGGGGAAGTGCACAGGGGAAGCTCACATTCCACGCTACTGCAGAGGGAGGTCTGGGTGGGCAGTGCCCGGGGTGTGGCGAGCACCGCCGTGCGGGGAGGGGAGGGGAGGGGAGGGCGGCTGTGCTCAGCGCCCCGGCGAGCCTTGGGGACCCCCACCCCCACCCCCGGCATCGAGGAGGGAGGCCTGCTGCCCTGCCCCCGCTGCGATGGTGGGCGTGCCTTGCGCCTGAGCCCAGGACCAGCCAGGGGACCGGGGCAGGAGCCCCATGGGCAGGCCCCCAGCTCGGCCCCCCCCCACTCCTCCTGCCCCCTGCCCAGGCCCCGTCACTGCGAGGGTCCGCTTGCCCCAGAGGATGCTCCTCCACGGGGCCCGAGGGGCTCGTGGCCCCCTCCCTGGCCGTCCCTCACCATGCTGTTGGGGGGCACTGAGATTGCAATGGGGAAAGAGCAGCCCCATGTGGGCCTTCAGCCTGGAGATGGGTGGGAGGGCAGGGCGCCTCCAGCTCCTTGAAGTAACAGCCCCGAGCAGGGCAAGGAAGACGCTCGGGCCCAGGCTGACTCGCGGGGGGGGGGGCTCCTGCCCCTGACCCCCCAGTCTAACGCAGGGCGCTGTGTGCCAGGAACCCGAGGGAACCCTGCCTGGGGGACGCAGGAAGAAGGGGAGCGCCTGCCCAGCGGTGCCCCTCCCCAGGCATCAGCTGGGAGCGGGCGAGGGGGCGGCCCACACCTGCCCCCCGGGGGCCCCCCGCTCCCCCCGCCCAGCACATCCTCCCCCTATCCTACTGCTAGATACACAGAGCACCTTCGTTTCAGCACAAACACGTCAAAATGCCACTCATCCAAACCCAACGTGCAAAATGGAAAGGGACGGGCGAGGCCCAGCCCCCTGGCCCTGCACCCTCCCCGGCCAGCCGCCCCCCCACAGCCGAGGGGGCCCGGAGGGGCTCGGCCACGCCCCCCGCCTCATCCCCCTGGGCCGCGTGGCACTGCCGGCGTGGTGGCTCCGGTGGAAGGCGTGGCTGCCGCGAGGGCACGGGTGGCGGCCAGGCGTGCGGGGGGCAGTGGCGTCCTTAGTTGGGGGACAGGTCTGCGGGGCAGCTACCAAATGCCGCTAGACCTGCCTCCGGGGGGAGCGAGAATCCGGGCCGAAGCTCGCTTTGGAACATGGTCATCGATCTGAGAACCTGCGGCGAGAGAGGTGGGAGGGAGGGGGCCGGTCAGAGGCAGGCTGGGGACCCGTGGGGCACATCCCCGCCCCCCCCAGGGAGCCCAGGGAGGGGGGCACAGCGCCCCCACCTTCCTCCCAAAGAGGCACCGGCTGTTTTAACACCCCCCCCCCCCCGCATGCAGCAAGGCCCCAGACGTTCCAGCAGGTGGGCAAGCAGCAGCGGCGGCACAGGCTGGCAGGAGAAAGCGAGGATGCAGCGCAGCAGCAGGCAGGAGAATGTGCACGCGGGGCGGGAAGCGTGGCCCGGGGCCACTCTGTGCCCTCCCCCTGCGCCCCGCCGGGCCCAGACCGCCGAGGGGGCCCTGCTCCACCTTTGCAGCGGGCTTCCCGGGCACAAGAGGCCCCGGCTCTCCCGGAGCAGGCCGGCCACAGGGGCTTCGGGGTGGTCCCACCGGCCCATTCCTTTGGACCGGCTCCGTGTGAACGGAGCTTTTTACATTTTTCTAAGGCAAGCTTCCGCGGTCGCCCTCTCTCCAGCAATGAGCAGGGCCAGCTGGATGGGTGAACAAGCGGAGAGAGGCAGGCTGACAGCCTCACCTTTGGGCTGGACAGAGCGACCGTCCGCTTGCGGCCCCCCCCCACAAGACCGACCGGAAGAGATTCTCACTGCCCCTCACAAGCGCCTGCCCCGAGGCCCCAGCGCCCCGCACTGCAGGGTGGATCCCACGGAACGGGGCCCCTGAACCCAAAGGGCCCTCCTGTGCGGGTGTGGGCCCCACCCCACGGCACACCAAGGAACATGCGGCAGCCATCCAGCCGTGGGGGGAGCAGGGGCCAGCAAGCGCATGGGCGCAAGCAGCACGCATATTTCCGTAGTAGTGCACAAAGCAGCTGCAGGGAGCTCTGCGCCCCCGGGCCTTTCAACCTCGGCTGAGGCAAAGACCACAAACAACGCCCCCCCCCCGCCCCCGGCCCAGCACTGGTGCCAAAAGGCGCTTCCCATGGCATGCAACCCACAGCCTTGGAGAGGAGGGTTATGCCTGGACCAGGAGGGAGGGAAGTGCCCCCCCCCAGCTCCACACCAGGCCCCAAGGCCTGCAGGAGCACGTCTGCCTCTTGGGAGACTTCTGGCCTTGTTCCTGCCTTGGGGAGGCGCCGCGCTGGAGAGCCCCGCAGGCCCGCCAGGGAGGCCTTTCTGAGGGAAAGCTGGCCGCATCTCGTCCGGCGCACACCGGCGCTTCCAGGCTGGCCTGCAGGCGCATGAGCGTGGCTGCCTGCTCCCACAGTAGGGCTCATGGCACGGGCCAGAGCGTGCCGCTTCTGGGCCAGCGCTGGAGCCGCCGCATCTTCGGCCCGCTTAGAGCGCTGATGCCGCCCGCGGCCGCTTGCGTCCAGGGGACCTTCCGGCTGGCGGGCGGCTGCACATCCCCGGAGAGCTGCAGCTGCGGGCAGTACAGCGATGAAATGAAGGTGGGGGGCTCCCCAGCCATTTCCTCCCCCGCAACGCGGGGCAGGCCGGCCTCCTCCATCTCCGCTGTGGAGGCGGCTTCCCGAGCCGGCTTCACTGCTCTCCGCATTGCTAACATGTGAATCTGTCCCGCTGAAGCGGTGCTTCCTACTGTAAGCGGCCTCGGACCAGCCGCGAAGGAAGGAACATGTGACCCTCGCACAACGCCAGGTCCAGGCCAGGCCCTGCGCGCCACCCGGTTCCCTGCTCCCCTCTGGCCCCCTCCTCTCCATCCCTGACTGGCACGGAGACCTCCCGCCCACCGGCAGGACGGCTACCCAAGCCCAGCAGGCGAGGCGAGGCAGGAAGGGCTGGCCCTGCAGGCGGCGAGGGGGGCCTGGGCTGTGACGGAAGCAGAATGGGGGGGAGGGGAGGGGGGCAGGGAGCGGGTCCCGGTTCCGGCCCCGGCCCTGGCAGGGAAGGGCTGCTGACCTGCAGGGCGGGCAGGGCGGCCGGTTTGTCCAGGCCTCCTGCAAGAAACTCTGCACGAGGCTGGTGCCTGGGGTAGGGGATTTGTGGGGGGCAAAGACGGGGCGGGGCAGAGCGGGGGCTGCAGCTGGCGTGGGGCGAGGGACAGCATATCCCCCCACTCTGGCGTCCTCCCCACAGAAGCCCCGCTCCAGCCCCTTCTTACCGGAAAGGCTGAACCCGGACTCATGGAGGTCCCGCATGCCCCCGTGCCTCGTGGCAGGTCGGGTGGGGGTGTCTGCAAGTGGCGTCCCCGTCTCTTTTTTCCCGGCGTGCACAACCACGGCCACGTCCCCCAGGTATGGGGTGCGGTCCACGCCCTTAAGCTTTAAACTCTAATCAAAGCGAATACACAAATAAAAGTTAACTGCCGGCCCCTCCCCAAAGTGCTCCCCCTGGAGACTCGGGAGACTGGGGGTGGGGGGAGGCGACGGCTGCTGGGGGGGTGGGAAATGCAATGGGGGGCTGCCCTGTCCGGGGTGCCGGATCGCCAGGTGCCCACGGCGCCTGTGCGACCCACCTGGGCATGAGCTTCCGGCCTGCAGGGCACAGATCCGGCTGGGTCCGGGAGACCCGCCTGCTGCCCTCCCCAGGAGGAGTCCCCGACCCCCCTGCCTGCCGGCCGCCCGCCAGAGCCTGCCACGTGCTGGGGGCTCTGCCTTCCTGCCCTGCCCTCCCACACATGTCCGGCCGGCTCCCTGCCTCACACGCCTGCCTGGTTCTCCTCCGCCTCCAAGGCCCCCCAAGGCGCCCGGCTGCACAGCCTCGCCCCGGGGCTTTGGCGGTGGGGGGGCCTGCGGAGGCATGCGCAAACGCACGGCCGAGGGGCGCGCTCGCGGAAACGGCGCCCAGAGCCGGCCCACGGCCCCTGCCGGCCAGCGGTCGTCTTCGGACGGGAGCTCCTCTGCAGAGAGTGGAGCGCTGCGGGTTCTGAGCGGCGGCTGACGGCCCGCTGCCTCCTGGCGGGCTGCCCCCAGACGGCCTGCCCCGTCGACCGTCCTCGCGGCTTGCGGTGGCCACGCACGGGAGGGAAGTGGCCCGCCCCCCTTGCCCCCAGGCACCGCCACCCCACCGGTGGGGGCCTGCAGCAGTGCTGCTCCTCGGACAAAAGGCCTGCGCGAGCGCGAGCCACGAGCCTCCGGGCCGGTTCCGCACTCGCGCCGTGGGCTCAAGCACAGCAGGGCACACGCCCACCTGGAGCAGCCTTCCCCGCCCCGTCCCCGTCCGACGCCAAGCCCAGCCCTGCTGCTGTGCCAGCTCCGGACAGCGGCACGCCTCCCGAGGGGTGAGCCCCAGCCCCACGGCAGACCCCCTCTGCACCCGCCTGCTTCCGCCGGGGCCCCTCCGCGTGGCGCTGCCCACGGCGGGCTTCCGGCCCCCCCAGAGCCTCCTCGGAGCAGCCCAAGGGGCCGCCCGCCCCACTGTCGCCATGCTGCCGCGGCGGTGCCGAGCCTGGTGCCGCGGCTGTGGCAGAGAGGGTGTGGGGGGGCTCCCTCCGGCCCCGGCCAGCCGCTGCAGTACCTTTTCTCGCTGCACCAGTTTCTTGTACACGGAGTCCGGAAAGGAGCGGAGTGGGCAGAACTTGCCGGTGCCCTCGGCACACATGAAGACGCCGTTCTCGTAGACGACGCGCCCGTGGCTGATGGTGACCAGTGGCACGCCGTGGCAGCGCATGTTCTCGTACAGGTTCATGTCGCCCCCCTGCACCTGGGTACTGGCTGAGATGGTCCTGGGGGGGAGCAGCGGCACTCAGTGCCCGCGGGACAGCGGCCCGGGTCCCTCCCGGGAGCCCTCTGGGGAAAGGCAGAGGGGAGCCACAAACCCTGCCCAGCCGCCCCCCCCCCCCAGCATCTCTGCCACCTGGTCAGCCAGGCCCAGCGCAGCGCGGCACAGCTGCTGGGGGGATTCTGAGGTGGCACATCGTCACGCGAGCCCTTTCCACGCGGTTTAAACCATATTTTCATTTTCGTTTTCGTACGAGACAGTCAGCTCCTACTGGGGCCCCTTTGCTGCAAATAGTCCACAAACATACTGGCTATCAAGAAGTGAATTCACATCGTCTGCAGTGATGTTTGAATACTACTATCTATGTTGTTTTCCTTTCGCCTTTATGGAGTCAACCCTCTTTTGAAATAAAATTTTGTGAGTAAAAAAAAGATCCTGGAACGGGACTGAAGGCCTGCTGCGGCTGGTTGGCTCGTAAAAGCCTCACCCAGGGTCCCTCTCCCAGGAGCAGCCATGCAAAGCGCTGGTGAGGACAGAAGGGCCACTTCCACACCAGGCAGCGACACGGGGGGCAGAGGGGGCCCCCTGGGCCATCGGGTCTGACCCCCGCTCCGCCCCGAGAGCTCTTTCTCGAAACAGTGTATGGGGACCTAAAGGGGCAGCTCCACCCGCCCCTTTAACTGGGCATCGTTCTGGAGGGGCCACAACCCCTCTGGGGACTGAGCCCGAGTGGCGTTCCGGAAGCGCGACCGAGGGGTCTGCCCTTCGCTCGCTTCTCCCCGGCAATATGCCGCTCGGCTCTCAGGCCTCGACGGCAGCGGCAAGCCCTGCTCACGTGCGCCAGGCTGGCAGAAGCAGCGCTGAGCCCGAGTCCTGCCCCTCTGGGGGGCTTGGTCCAAATGAGGTGCAAAGGCATTTGCAGCCAGCAAAACACGCCTCCCACTGACCCAAGCGGGAACCAAAGAAGCCAGCGATCCCACGGGAAGCCCCCGCCCCGCAGCGGGCCCTGTTTCTGCACTGCAGTCGGATGGGCAGCCTGGCTTACCCAGACGTCCCCCGTTCGTGCGTCCTGGCGGCGCTCCTCCGCTCCCAGTCCCAGGCCGACAGCCCAGGCTGTGTGGCAGGACAGCGCACGGTTTGGATGCACGAGCGATCCGAGAGCCCGAGCGCCTGGCAAGCGCCCCCGGCAGCCACTGGGAAATGAGCCCCCCGTGCTGGGCAGGCAGCGCCCCTCATGCCAGCTGCAGCCGCTGCTGGGGCACCGATGGAGGCCACGCGGGGACTGACTGGGAAGAGCGGGCACGCACGAGAGGAAGGCCACAAAGGCGCCACGGGACCGAGTCCGATGGCGCTCCTCCCACCCGCCACGCAACCCCCTTCAGAAGCGGTGCCATGGGGCGAGGCAGAGGGTGCTTCAGCCTCGTGGGGCCCGCCGGCCTCTGCCTCCTCCGGCCGGTGGCAAGGGAGCCCCTTGGGAACGATGCCCAAGTCTGGGATCCCCACACCCGCCCTCCCTGGCCACTCCCAGGGATTCGCCGTCCTGAGCCGGGCCCTCGGACGGCCCCCCAGCCCTCCCCACTTACTTCGTGGCCTCGGGGTCCCACACAACCACGTCCGCGTCGGCCCCAGGGACGATGCGGCCCTTGCGAGGGTAGAGGTTGTGGATCTTGGCGGCGTTGGAGCTGGTGATGGCGACAAAGCGGTTCTCATCCATCTTGCCCCCGACCTGCGGGGCCAAAAGTGAGGGGGGTCCATCTCGGCACCAAGCCGCCGGCTGGGCACAGCACCCAGCCCCTGCCAGAGGGCGGTGGCAGCTGGGGCCAGGGTGTGGGGCTCGCAGGCCCGAGCCAGGAACAGGGAGGGGGCACTGGGGAAGGGCGCCCTGCCCGGGGGGGCAGCTCCTCAGCGCTGGGGGGGGGACCGCTGCAGGAGGGCCTCCCTCGCGTGCAGGCGGGACCTGGCCATGGCCTCTGCTTCTGCGGCCAGAGCAGCCGCCCGCCTCCCCGCCCCCGCAGCACAGCCACCAATGGGGCATGCGCCCCACAGCCCAGCGTGTCCTTCGAGGCCTCCGCCAGAAGGAAGGCCACCACGAGCCCCCCCCCCCCGGCCCCCAGGAAGCAGGCCACCTCCGGCTCTAGCCAAGCACACCCTGGACTGGCCTGATGGGACACATGGGGCACAAGCCGCGTGCCTTCCCGGCCATCGGCCACCGCTTGCCCTCCCCACGGGCCCAAGGGCCCCTGTGCCACTGCCCCACATGTCCGGAGGCCCCGTGGCCCTTTCCACCAGCAGGGTCCCCAAAACCACAGCCAGCCTGCCAGGACACATGCCCCCCCAAAAGACACTGACGGCAGGTTCCCCCTGATCCTGGGGCCAGCCCCGATTCACTGCCGCCCTGCTGTGGCGCATCGGGGAGCTGCCCTTGGGTCGGGGCGAGGCAAGCCGAGTCTTCCGGGCCGGCCCCTGCCTCGCCTCGCCCCCCTCGCCCGGCCACGGCCGCACGTACCACTCCACGCTCCCAGATGACGGCCATGCGGTCCTGCACGCCGCTGACGCCGTGGGGGATCTTGGTGAAGTCCTCCTTGCCCAGCGCCTTCTGCTTGCTGGTGAAGGGCCGGTGGTCGGAGGCCACGGTGTTCAGGGTGTCACTGGGGGGGAGGGGGCGTAGAGGTGGGTGGCAGGGGGAGGGGGGCCGGCCCCTCTCTCCCCGGGCCCAGCCGCCCTCCCGGCTCCCCCCCGAGCCTCCTGCTGGCAGCCGCTCCCGAGCCCCAGCCCGCCGCCCCCCCAGCGCCGGGGCTCTTACTTGGCCAGCAAGCTCATGAGGTAGGCGGAGGTGTTGGTGTCCAGCCGCAGGGGCGGCACGGTCACGTAGGCCGCCGCGTGGGACCAGTCCTGGTGGTAATAGTGCAAGCCCGTCAGCGTGGCGTGAGCCGTGGTGGTCTCCGCATACACCACCTTCCCTGCGAGAGGAAAGCGGAGGGTGCTCAGCGGGGCGCCTGGGGGCAGAGCCCCCCGGGAACGCCCTCGGCCACAGCAGAGGCGGGGGCGGGCAACCGGAGCCATCTGGCCTTGCGCAGGCACCGCAGAAACCTCTGCCGGGCCCTCCCAGGCCAGGCCAGGCCAGGCCCCGCCGATGCCAGCCACTCCTTGTGGCAGCTGGTGGGAAGGGGAGGGCCGGATCCTGACCCTCCAGGTGTCAAAGGAGATGAGCTGCCCCCTCGCACAGGGCCGTGCCGCAGAAGGTCCACCCCCCCCAGGGCCCGGGGGGCTGCCCCACCTTGCATCTTGGCCGCGGCGATGACATCTCCGGCCGACATGCTGGAAACGTTGACCAGGTAGATGGGGCAGTGAGTCTGCCAAGAGAGGAGGACGGGAGGCGTCAGGCCCCGCGGAGGGCCGCGGCCCCCTGTAGCTGCCCTGGGGAGCCCGGGACTGGGGCTGGAACAGGAGCGGGGGGTGGGCAGGGGGCAGCTGTGGGGACCCGAGCACGTGGGGGCGGCTGCTCACCCGGTTCGCGATGGTGATGACCCGATGCGTCGCTTCAGCCTCCAGCTGCAAATGGAGCACGAGGGGGTTTATCGATCAACTTACAAATTGCTAAGTGACACTTGTAGGCCTGGAGATGAAGCCCAGAGCTGGCCTGTTCGGGGGGCACCCAGGTTCAGGGCCCCGGGGCAGGGGCCCACGCACTCCAACGGGTCCTCGGCTGCTCCCCGCCCCTGTGACCCCAGTGGCAGCAAGGCCGGAGGTAACGCGCCTTGGCTACTGGCACCAAGCAGACCCCAGACGGGGGGACCCGGGGCTCCCTCGGACCAAGCACAAACTGTGCTGCTCCAGCTGGTGTGGGGGTGTCCCTGCCACTGCCAGCCTCCACCGCTTCGGAATGGCTCCCCGAACTCCGCCAGGGGCTGCCGACACGGCCTCTGGCCGAGAAAGCGGTGCCCACCCAGCCCGCATCCTCCGCATCTTCCGGCTCCTTCCGCGCTGCCCCTGCCACTGCCCCCCCCCACGCCTGCCCTGCCCCGGCAGCAGAGGGAGCCCCTCCTCCTGGCGGTGGCAGTGCCCCCAAGGCCCTGCCCGCCCTCCAGTGGGGGCAGCCTTACCTCCTCCGGCCGGCTGATCTCAATCCCCTCTGGACCAGTGATGCCCAAGTCCAGGGCCTCCCTGGCCCCCTGTGGGAAGAAGCAGGGTGGGGGGTGAGTCCGCCGCGCCCCTGCAGGGGGCACATCCCTGTCACTCCTGCGGGCCCTGGGGCTTGGCCGTGAGCCGAACCCTCCTGGTGCCGCCCCGCAGCCTGGCCAACAAAGGAGACAGGCGCTCCGGTCCGGGCGGTGCACACCCTCCTTTCCTGGAGCTTCCCCCTGAGCACAGGCGAGGGGGCCCTGTGGGGACCTTCAAGGAGTCCGGACAGATCGGATCGGGCAGCACCTCCGCGAGGTGCAGGCCTGGCACCCTTCCCAACATGGGGCATGCCAGGGATGCGTGGCAGAGGGGCAGTGCCCAGGACAGGCCCACAGCTGGGTGGCCCCGCCGCCCTCCCCCGAGCCACTCACCTCCGCCACCAGCTCGCCATTCTCGGCGTGGACGCGGGCCACAGCACCGATGTCCTTGCAAGCGCGGAAGACCTGGTAGAGCTCGCTGTCGCGCAGCATGTACACGTCCTTGTAGGTCATGAACATCTGGAAGGAGTTGACGCCCTTCTCCCGCACCAGGGTCTCCATCTCAGCCTTCACCTGGGGCAGCGACGGAGCAGCCGTGAGAACCGCCCGGCACGGCTGCGAGGGGCCCGGCACCCACGCGCACGGCCCGGCAGCCCAGAGCAGGAGAGCCGCGAGCGTCGCACGTCGCACTGCACAGTCCGGACCGCCGGCGTCGAGGGCTGAGGGCTGCCCTCCCGGACGCCCAGCACCTCTGGCGTGCCCAAGCCGAGCCTCCGCGTGGGGTGTGGGCAGGGACGCTTTCTCCCGGGCAAAGCGTTTTGCAACTGGGACAAAGACCCAGCCGCCCAAAGCTCTGATTTGCAGCTCAAGTGGCACGTCTGAGACCATATGAGCAGCCCTGCTGGATCGGGGCCGGGGTCTATCGCACGCAGCACTTCAGGCACATGGGGGCAGTCCAGCTGCCCCCCGCAGCCGTCCAGCAGGACGAGCACAAGACCTCCGCCTGCCCAGCTCCTCGGCCGCTGGCATGTGCAGGCAAGCTGCCTCCGGGGAAGGCGGGAGCCCTCTCTTCTCCAGGAGTTTGTCCAGCAGCCCTCCCAACGGGTGGCTGTCGGCTTCCTGCAGCTGCAGTTCCCACCGTTAACTGCACCGTTATCTGTCCTGGCTCTCCGGCCAATCTGCTTCATGGCCCAGGTTTTAATATTATGGGGAGGAGGAAAAATGTCTCCCTCTCCACTTTCGCCACACCATGGATTGTTTCGAACGCCTCCGCCACACCTCCTCTTCCTCGCCCTTTCCTAAGCTGAGCAGGCCTGTTGTTGTGGCCGCTCCTCAAAGGGGAGCTGCTCCACGGAGAGTGATCCATCAGAGGACCCCCCCCCCTCAGGAGCCCAGGCCATCGAGAGGGGCAGCACACCGGTCTTGTCCGCAAAACATTTCCTCCCAGGTCGCAGCCCCGCATCGCTCGGGGCTACTGGGAGAGGCCGCTGCCTGAAGCCTGCCGCATCCGTGGTCCTTGACCACAAGAGGCCCATGGACTACGGCTCCTGTCGCCTCCCTACCGGCATGGCCAATCACCGGTGGTGGTGCTGGGAGCTGTGGTCCGGAACCAGCAAAAAGCTGGGGGCCCCGCAGTTGGGAGCCATTGGCACGCAGCTCGTGGGCCAGCACCCCTGCTGGGCTCCCACCCAGCCACCGGCGCCGCCACCACACCAGGACATGGGAGGACATGGGCGAAAGGCTGGACGTGTCTGGGCCAGCCAACGCCGGGCAAGGCAGGCCCGGCCCCTGGCTCGGTCCAGGCAGCTCCGGGGCTTCCCCCGCCCCCTGCAGCCCCCTCACCTTCGGCGCCCACCAGGTGATGCCCATGTGCAGGGCGTAGTCGCAGCACACCCTGGGGTCGGCCAGGCCGCGGCACTTTTCGTAGGCGTCCAGCAGGGAGGCGTCCTTGTCCGGAAGCACATGCCCGATCACCATGGTGGTGCCCCCCACGAGGGCGGCCTGTGCGGGAGAGAGTGCCTCGGCTCACGGGGGTTCCTGTTCCGGCCCGCTCAGCCTCCCGCCACCCGCCACCATAGAGCGCGGTGCACTGCGCTGAAACGGTCCAGCAGGACCGGCGGGCACTTCCCGCACTCGGGCTTCCAGGCTGCACGGCCCAAAGCGTCCGGACAGCCCGGCGGTCCTGGCAAATTGAGGGGTCTGCGACGGGCGACGGGCAGACAGACGCTCGGCTGGGAAAGGGCTGAGCTGCTCTCCAGAAAACGGCTTCCGAGTCGAGTCAAAGCAATCGCCTGCGCGCAGGACACGGGGACCCCGAGTTCGCCCAAAGGAGCGAACCACGTGGGGGGGCAGAGGGGGGCTTTCCTCCTCTTCCTTCCATCAGGCAAACAGGGCACACAGCTTGGCCACTGCCCCACCCCGGGCCGTGGCGGCCTTGCGGGGGGACTTTAGCCTGCTCCCTTTCAGAGGGAGGGGCGGCCAGGCACAGGCACAGCCCCCCCCAGGAGCTGCCCAGCGCAGTACTGCAGGCGGAGGCCCCCCAAAGGGCCCCACGGTTGGTCTCCGCTTCTGGGCAGGTTCGCGTGGAGGCAAATTGGTTGTCCCACGTGGTCTTGCCGCCTCCTTGTGCCTTTCCTCTCCCTCACACAATTTTCCTGTCCACGGAGCCTCGCCTTCGCACCATGTGCCTGGAATCACAGAACAGTGGCGTGGGAAGGGGCCATGAAGGCCGTCGGGTCCAGCCCCCGCTGGCGCAGGACACCAAGCATGGCATCGCAGAGGAGTGGAGCTGGAAGGGGCCTGAGGCACACGTTGGCTTTCGGAATATGTTGCGGTTTGATCCGATCTAGGACACTTGCTTGTCTTTCCGGCAGTCCAAGGCATTTTGAAGGCATCACACATACACTAACAGTCAGGAGTACAAGAGGGCGGATGATGCTGGCCGTGGCCTCCAGTGACACAGCCGTACACTTGACGCTCTTTCTAGTTCCTTCACGGCTGCCCTTCCAAGTCTCCGTCTTCGCAGCCTCCCTTTCAGTTATGACTGAGTCAAAGTATGGAAAATCATTCACCATTTCAATTTCTTCATTGTCGACTGTGAAGTTCTGAAGTTCCACTGAATTCATGCGTTTGTCTTCTTAATATTCACCTGCAGCCCTGCTTCCGCTCTTCCTCTTTCCCTTTCATCAGGAGCCGCTTCAAGTCACTGCTGCTTTCTGCCAGTCATGTGGTGTCATCTGCTTCTCTTAAAATATTGATGCGTCTTCTGCCAATTTCCACGCCTTTCTTGGATTCTAAACCAGCTTTCTACATACAGCTAGGGAGATTTTAAAAATACCCTTTTGTCCAGTGCATTTGCCTACAGAAACGTCACGCTCCTGCTGAACGTCACGCACTTCCAACTCCATACAGGGATGAATTCTTGCTTGCAACACCCGGAGCATCACCTGGTTCGCTTGGAAACAGGGGCGATGGGCCTCTGCTTGCGGCACTCTCCTGCATCTCCTTCCTCGGAGACCAGAAAATCTATCGCACTTCTCCGGCGCGTGGGCCATGGTTTGTTCTCCGTGCTTGTTGGCATTTTCTTGTTAGGGTTCAGACTGAGTCGGTCTCTGCAGCCTGGCATAACCTGCTGGCACCCTCTCTACTCCGCGCGGTTCTTTCCTTCCGGGCGCTTTCAGCGCTGGCTCTGCCTCCTAGGATTCTCGCTCGAAGGATCCCCTCTTTTGTGCAGCTCTTCGGAGTATTCTTTGCCCTTCCGTTATTTTCTCCTGGTTGGACAGGAAGGACCCTCTTGGTCTTTCAGCGTCTCCATGCTAGGTTTCGGTCTTTCTTTGATACCTTGGTTGTTCTGAAGGCGGTCTTGCATTTTTCCTCTTTTGCTGTTCCAGCCCATTCCTCGGCACGGGCAATTGTAGAACTCCGATTTTGTTTCTAGGTGATACTGCAGGAAAGTTGCATTCGGGATTCTGGATCTTGTTACTGCCACGGTCTGCTTCTCCCCTGCCCTTAGCAGTTGCATTTCTTCTGTCATCCCTCTAGGATTTTTCTTTCTTTCCACTGCAAGAATTATCTTTTGGCATCCTTCCCTAATCACAGGGTCACAGAACCATAGAACAGTAGAGTTGGAGGGGGCCAGGAAGGCCATCAGGTCCAACCCGCTGCTGGTGCAGGGCACCAATTCCTGTCCAGTCTCGCCTTGAATGTCTCCAGTGGGGGAGAGCCCCCCACCTCCCCAGGCAGCTGGTTCCACTGGCATATTGCTCTGACAGTGTCTGTTTTACAAAGCCCTTCTCCCGTCGTCTGGCACTTCTCCTGTTTTCCAAGATTTATTGACGATAATAGCCAGTGGTTCTGAGAGTTCCTCCACTAGCTCTCTTATGACCCAGGGATGGAGTTCATCGGGCCCTGGGGATTTGGACGTGTTGATTCCACCGAGGAATTCCTTGGTCATTTGTCTGTCAATCTTGGGCTGCCATCTCTCACGTCCAGCTTGTACTTCCTCTTTGTTGTAGATTTCCTTGTGGGAGGAGACTGAGGCGAAGTGGGAACTGAGCACCGCTGCCTGTTCCTTGTCGTCTCTTATCGCTCTGCCACCCACTTTGAGTAGCTGGACACCCTCCTCTTCCTCACGTCTTTTGTTCTGGATGCACCTGAAGAAGGCCTCCTTGTTGTTCTTAGCATCCCTTGCTGTTCTCAGGTCACCTCCCGCTCCAGCCCTCCTGGTGCCGTCCCTGCAGTTCCTTGCTCTTTGCTTCCTTCGTGGCCTCGCCCTGCTTCCACCTGCTGCATCTCTTCTTTCTTTCCTTTCAGGGGGTCGCTTACCTTTTCGTGGAGTCACGTGGGCTTCCTCTGCTGTCTCCTCTGCTTTTTTCTCGTTGGAACTGTTCGTGGCGGTGCTTGCAGAATCTTCTTCTTCAAGATCTCTTGGACTCCCTTTCCCTTCCGAGCGAGTGGCCGTGGGTTCTTCGGAGCTGGCTTTCTTGAAGTCCGGGGTGCATGTTTGGCTGCAGTAAACCTTTGTCTCCTTTATCTTTGAGAATTCAGGCATCGCATGGTCACTTCCCCCCAGGGTTCCCGTGGCTACTATTTCGTCCACGGTTCTCTGTTAGTTTGAAATCCAGGACAGCTGATCCTCTCATTGCTTCTTCTGTCTGCCTCTGGAGGAAGTTGTTGGCAACGCATGTCAGGAATCTCTTGGGGCCTTTTTGGCAGAAATTTTGCCCCAGCATGTATCAGAGAAACTGAAGTCCCCCATGATGACTATATCATTCTTCTCCGAAATGCTGGCAAGTTGCTTTTGGAAGAGATTCCTCACTTGTCAGAGCAGTATGACAGTGGAGCCACCTGCCTGGAGAGGATGTGGGCTCTCCCACACTGGAGACTCCCCTGCCAAACTCCTGCTGGCTCTCCGTGTTTGCCTGCTCCTAGGAGCTTGGCTGCTTGTATCCCAGAGGCCTGGCCCAGCTGGGGCAGGTCTAGTATCATAGAACCACAGAGCTGGAAGGGGCCAAGGAGGCCATCGTGTCCAGCCCCCAAGGTAAGCCATGCCCCTCTGTCCAGCTGCCTCTTGAATGCCTCCAGGGTGGGGCAGCCCACAGCCTCAGGCCCCCAGTCGTCTCTTCTCCAGTTCCTGCCATCTCTCCTCCTGGGGCTTCGTTTCCAGTCCCAGATCACGCTTGTTGCCTCCTCTGAGCCCCTTCCAGCTTGTCTGCATCTTTCTTCGACTGCGGTGCCCAGAACCGGACACAGGACTCACAAAGTGCTGCAGAAGGGGGAACTAGGACTTCACATGAATTGGAAGCAATACTTCTGTTAATGCCACCTAAAATAGCATTTGCCCTTTTTGTAGCCACACCACACTGTTGACTCATCTCCAGCTTGCCATCTGCAACCATTCCAAGACCCTCTCCCTCGTGGCATTGTTGAGCCAAGTCTCCCCCGTCTTGAAACGATGCGTTCGGTGTCTTTTCCCAGGTGCAGAACTTGGCACGGGTGCCTTCTGGGTTGTGTTCTGTTGTTTGCAGTCCAGTTGTCCAACCTATCAAGATCCCGAGTCTTCCAGGCATTCGCAATCCCACCCGGTTTGTGCCACCTGCAATTGGATAATCATTCCTTGCACTTCCTCATCCAAG
This sequence comes from Varanus salvator macromaculatus, assembly GCA_023646645.1. NCBI lineage: Eukaryota > Metazoa > Chordata > Lepidosauria > Squamata > Varanidae > Varanus > Varanus salvator. Next base: position 105,010,935 of record JAIXND010000765.1, on the reverse strand, counting down.
TCTTTAATGAAAATGTTGAAGAGCACCGACTAGGCCAGGACTGAACCCCGCAGCACCCCACTTGCTGCCCCCTCCCCCCACTGGAGCCGTGCCGTTGATGAGCACGCCTGGCTGAAGTCGGTGGGTTATGCCCACAGCATCCTCGGGTGGCTACTAGACAGGGCACTCAACCAAGAAAGGAATCGGATTAGTGAAGTGAGAAACTGTCTGCCAGACTCGTGGAAATGCATAGAAAAGTTTTCCCCTCTGCAAAAAGACGCTTTAAGGAAAGCCAAAGTAACAAAAGGAAGCAATGCCATCAAGACGCTTTTCAGCACTGGAAGAGGCGAGGCGAGGCGGGCCGGGCCCACCACTATTTACATCTTCCAGATGTGGACCGAGTGAAGATGGCCGGGGCCGGGGCCGGGTGCGGGGGCTGCCTCTCCTGCGGCCAGGGCTCCAGCCCCTCCTCGCTCTGCAGGACCCCGCAGCGTGCGGCCGTGCCCCTTTTGCACACGCGCAGGACGGGCTCGCCAGCCAGCCCAACACGCTGCCCCAGGGGCAGCCGCGGCACACGCACGCATCCTGCTGTGGGGCTTGGCTCCGGGCCGCAGGGCAGGGGCCTGGCCTGTGCCTGGCGCCCCTTCCAGAGCAAGGTGCCGGCCTCGCTGAGCCCCACGCGGCCCTGGAAGCGGGGCCACGGGGGCAGCCACGGCTGGGCGAGCCGTCCTCGCTGGGAGGGGTCGCCTCGAAACCGGCCGGGAACCGGATGGTGGGGGGAGGGGCCCGGCACGGGCTGTCGGGGGAGGCTCCCGCGCTCCGGAACCACGGCCAGCCCCCCCCCGCCGGGCCTTCTGGGGGCCGAGCCCCCTCCCTCCTCCTCCGGCTGGGCGCTCCCTTCGCTGCCCTGCAGGTCCCTTGAGAGGGGGGCCAGGCCTGCCACTTCCTTTCGCCCCCACGTCGTCCCGCGGGGCGGCAGGCCGGGATCGCCACCGCCGCCCCCCCCCCCCGGCCACGGGCAGAGCAGCCAGCGCCTTCAGCACCGGCGGCCGGACAGCTCCCTGCAGCGGGCGGGCAGCGCTGCGAGCGGCGGGGGGGGGGCGCTCCGGGCTGGGGCTGCGCGGGGGGGGGGGGGGCTCTGCCTCCTTCCCCGGGGATCGCCTGCCCCATCCCAGACTGGCCCGCGGGGGCCACGAGCAGCTGCTCCGGCTCCTCCGAGCCAGGCCCCTCCGTTCCACCAGGGGGGCCGGCAGCTGCGGGGGGGGGCTGCATGGCGGCCTCGCTCAGGCTGCCCCCTCCACGGGCCCCAGCTGCATGGACCCCCCCCCCGGTCAGGGCCGCGCCCCACACGGGGGGGGGCTGTGGGCAGCGGGTGTTCCAGGCAGCCAGCGGCTCCGAGGGAGGGACCCGCGAGGAAGAGGAAGGCTGCTGCCTCTTGGGGAGGCGAAAAGAGGGCACCCAGCGCACAGGAGCAGAGCGGGGAGGGGACAAGGTGTAAACAATGACATGTTGAGAAAAAATAAGCAATACTTGAAAGGCTCTTCACAAATCCAAAGTCCAGAACTAACCTTTCCCCCTCCCCTCCAGTGCCCTGCAGACATCCTGGGCTTGGGCTCCCATCAGCCTGAGGCAGCCAATGCTAAAGAATGATGGGTTGCTTTAGGAACATTTAGTACATTTAGCCAGGTTGGAGCCAGTGCAGCGCAGGGCCACAAGGCTGGTGGCCGGTTTGCAGGGGGAGCCGTATGAGGTGAGACGGAGGGAACTGGGTCTCTTCAGCCTGGAGGAGGCTCAGAGGGGATCTGTTGACATGCAGGTACGTGAGGGGCTGTCACACGGAGGTGGGTAGAGGCCTGTTCTTCCCTGCAGAGGACGGAGGATGCACTCCAACAGAGCAAAGCTCAGGGAATCCAGGCTCCATTTGGATGCCAGGAAGCCCTTCCTGACAGTTAGGACCCCGAGGGCGTGGAATGGGCTTCCACGGGAGGTCCTTGAGGCCCCATCCGTGAGGGTGTTCAAAGACAGGCTGGACGTGTACATGGTGGGCATGTCGTGAGCTGGGCTGGCTGGAGCTGGGGTCAGACTAGATGGCCCGGGAGGCCCCTTCCGACTCTCAGTTTCTGTGTTCCATGTTTGCATTCCATCCCCTCTGCATGTGTGGGGCACCCATTAGAATCGTCCGCCCCCAGGTGGTTTCCAGAGGGCTCTGGGGGAGTTCCCGGCTCATATGGCTGCCGCTCCTGTTGTTTTCAGCCCAGTGGCCTAACCTATCAAGGGAACCCCGAACCTTCTTCCTGCCTTCAAGGGTGCCAGCTCTCCCGCCCGGTCGTGTGCCATCTGCGGATACCATCGTCCTTCCTCGCACCTCCTCGTCCCAAACATTAATGAGAACGTTGAAGCGCACTGGGCCCAGGAGGGGCCCCCACAGGACCCCCCTTGTTACCTCTCCCGGTGTGAGGAGGAGCCGGTGAGGAGCTCTCGACAATCGGTCCAACTAGCCCCCTTCTGGCTGGTTGCTCAGCAGGATCTCACGGCACTTTGCCATATCATTTGCGGGCATCCAGGTGCAGGTGGGTGGGCGGGTGATGCCCGATCAGGACACGAAGCCGGGTTCGCCCGGCAGATCCGTTCTCAGCCGATCCACCCCGCATTACCTGCAGGGTGCTGGCAGGATGCTGCTCCCCCACCTGCAGCCTCCCCTTGTTGGGGGTCCTGACCTGGGCAGGCTGGCTGCCCCCCTTTCCCCAGCTCTGCGCCAGCCTCTTTCGGGGCACTGCCAGGGGCCAGACGGGCCTGGAACAATGTGTGGCCCCCTGGCATGGGGTCGGGAGAGAAGAGCTGGCCAGCTAGAGAGGGGCACCGGCTACGAGGCTGGCCACCTCCAGAAGGGCCCTCCAGGAGGGGCTCTTGGAAGTATTCCTAGTTGGGGTCCCGTGACCTGCTCTGCACATGCTCAGGATCCGCTTTGCTGGTGCTGCTCCACCAGATGCACACTGGGGAATAGAGAGCATCTGCCGGACAGTCTGCTGTGTGGAAGGTGTGCAGTGGGAAACCAAGCGGAGGACCAGGAAGGCGGCGTCCGGAGGGGTGAGCCGCCCAGGTGGGGGGGCTCCGCTCTCGCTCTCTTGCTCCCCCCCCCGAGTGCAGTCAGCAGCCTTCCTGAAAGGGAGGGGCCACGTGCAAGTGTCTGGTGTGGATTTGGTTCTCGGCGTGAGCACAGACTTCGCCTCTCAGCTTTGGCAAAAGGATATTTAGCGTTAAACTGTTCTGTTGACTGTGGAGTTTCAGTCAAAGGCCCGCATTTCAGAGGCCTGCCCTGAGTTCTGGGACCCTGAGAAGGAAGGGGCTCGCTCATGACACTAGCCTGCCTCACAACAGGGTTGTTGGTGTGAGAATAAAACAGAGAGGAAGACAGCAAGGTAAGCTCTCCCAGGTTCCTTGCAGGAGGGAGAAAGGCGGACACAGATGCAATGAGCCAGCGATGAGGCACATTGCAAAGATCTGGGTCTGAGGTTACAGGATCTGGACCGCTCCAACTGCGAGCAGAGCGGCCGGCTTGCAAAGACACTGCCTGGGTTCAGACAACAGGACAAGTCAAGGTGGTTCTCAACAACACTGATCCAGGGTTTGTGAACACGGTCCTGTGAGGAGGGACTGAGAGAACTGGGCATGTTCAGCCTCGAGAAGAGAAGGCTGAGGAGGGACATGAGATCCCTCTGCAAGTACCTCAAAGGCTGTCAGAAAGAGGAAGGTCACGATCTCTTCTTGCTGGTGCCGGCGTGCAGGACACAGAATAATCAGTTCAAGCTGCGACAGCCCAGATTCAGGCTGGACATCAGGAGGAGCTTCCTCACTGTCAGAGCAACATGGCAGTGGGAGCAGCTGCCCGGAGAGGTGGGGGGCCCTCCCACAATGGGGACATTCAAAGTGAGACTGGACAGCCCTCTGAGTGAGATGGTGTGACTTGGTGTCCTGCAAGATTGTGGGGCTGGACCGGAGGGCCTGCATGCCCCCTTCCAGCTCGACTGTTTCATGATTCCATGATTCTGTGGTTGGCCTGCCGTGTTTTCCAAACCCAGTCATAGTATTTTCATCACAGTCAGTTTCATCTTTAGACACCGTGATAAGGCTTCTTCCATGGCTTCTCGGTGCCATCACAGCTGGCAGTATTGCCTGAACCCAGGATGGCAGTTTCCAGAGTCACGGTGTGCCACTACTGAAGTCCGCTGAGAGGGGGGCAACGGCAGGAGATGCTCCGGCCATCCAGCCCGTGAGCAGACCAGCGTGGAAGAGGCAGGCGATCCAGGCAGGGGGCGATGCTCCAAGGGACGGAGCCTCAGGCATGGGGGCTGGCAGGATGCATGGAGTGGAGGATGGGAACCGTAACGGAGGGGGAGCCGCTGGATCGACCGCCGGGGGATCGAGGCTGGAAGGGAGTCCTCCACGTCACCACAGGGGCTGCCTATTGTGAGCGCAGCCACCAGACGTCATCGGGGCCTCCTGGGCCTCCAGCCACCAAGATGGATCCTGCAGCACCACCGGCCTGAGCACCGAACCCCTCGGAGTGAGGACAGCCCAGGCCAGGGCAGGCATGGGAGTCCCTGGCCCGCCAGGCTGCTGGTGCGGGACTCACTCCGCCGCGTACTGCCGACATTCGCCTCCCGATCACCCATCAACCCTTCCCAACGGGCTTCCGGAGGACCCGAAACAGTCCCGGGGACAGGGTGGTACCCCACAGCACTGCACAGAATCAACCCAGCTGGGGGTGTGGATCCCCCACATGCAGTACACCCCGTTCCCAGTCCAGCGCGCTGCCCAGGGATGCCACGAGGCCAGCCCCCTGTGTGCTGACTCCGAGCGCCATCCGCCACGCCAATGGCCATTCCCACAGTTGGGAGAGACCGTCATGGAGGCCTCTGTGGTCCCCAAACCACACAGTTGGCTCCATGCAAACCCCGAGAGCACAGAGGGAGGAGACGCACAGTCCAGTCCTTCCGGCCGCCTGTGCCCACCACACGCGCACACGGAGCGGCAGCAAAGCCAGCCCGGGGCTGCCCCACCATTCCCAGCTGGCCGCAGCTCCTGGCCTGGCTGGCCCCTGTCCCAGGACGATGCCCGGGCACCCCCGCCTCCCCAGCCGGGGCCCGCTCCCTCCCCGGCTGCCCGGGCAAGGACGGGCATACCTTGGTGCCGTGGTAGAAGTCGTCCACGCAGGTGGCGTTCATGAACGTCTGGTGGAAGTGGGTGCTGGTGTCGATGCCGCCCGGGATGACCAGCTTGCCCGTGGCGTCGATGACCTTGGCCCCGCCCGGGATCATGAGCTCGCGGCCCACCTGCTGGATGGCCCCGTTCTCGATGTAGACGTCGGCCTCCACCGTGCAGTCGTCGTTCACGACCTTCCCCCCCTTGATGAGGATGCGCATCGTGGCCGCGTTGGCAAGCATGGCTCTGAAGCGGGCACAAGGGAAGGGCGGGCCGCTGGAGAACCGCTGTCGGGGGCACCCGGGGCACAGACCCAGCCCCCGCGCAGGGGGACCAGAGAGCCATTGTGCAGGTGCCAAGACAGACGCAGCCCCCCGGCTGCCCGCTCGCTCTGGGGCCAGCACGCGCTCCAAAGGCAGCCCTGCAGCCGCCACCCCCTGGATTCCCAGGGCCGCCGTGCCCCCTGCGACCCGAAGCAGAAGGCACACGGAAGACTCCGCCCCGTATCCGTACGCGAGCCCGTGCGCAAGGGACGGGGTCCTGCAGAGGGGGCACAGGAAGCTGTATCAAAGCACCGCCCCAACTTCGGGGATTTCTGGAGGTGCGGCTCGCTCACGGCAAGCGCATCGCCTTCCCCACGAGCCGGAACAGGCACCTACTCCTGAATGACCCCAAGGCTGGTTTTCAGCGAGGCTTGGCCACAGCGGCTCCTCGCTTGGGCGGCACACGTGCTGCGCCCAGCCACCCGCACCCCACGCCTCGCCTGCACGGAGCGCTCCCCTGAGCGAGCATCGCGTGGCAGCCGCGACGTGTCTTGGCTCATGCCGCTACGGAGCCCAGAGGCAGCACCTGCGGCAGCTCGTGGCTCCGGGAAATGCAGGCACTGGCCTGCCCACCCCCCCCCACACACATGCACACAATATCCAGGCTTGGCCTGCTCACCCCCCCCCCCCCCACACACACACGCACGCACACAATATCCAGGCTTCCCGCCTTGCCTGCTTCCAGGCTGCCGTGCCTTTTTCCTCCGGCACTCGGGGGCCAAGGAAGACGCCTCGCTTCCAGCCTCTCCTCTCCGATTTCTGCCTTTGAAGCCGGACCGGCTCTGGGGGCCCAGAAGCAGGCCCCTCCTTCGCCTTGTCTTGGGCTCCGAACTTCAACCCTCACTGGCTCTATTCATCCTCACCCGTCTAAGCGACATGGGTGGTAATTGCTCCGCGTTGAATTTTTTGGTTGAACGCCTCTGTAAAGTGGGGGGAGGGGGGCATCCCCGCTGAGCAGCCCCCAAGCACCTGAGGCGGCAGGGATGCCCTGCCCGAGGGATCCCGGGAAGGGCGAGGGGGCTCTGTGAGCGGCAGACCTCAGACCTCAGCTGGGCGGCTCGGGAGCGCAGCCTGGCACCGGAGGTGGCCTGAGGAATCGGCGAAGCGGGAGGGCCTCGGGAAACCCACACCCCGTTTTATTCCAAAGCACGCAGTGGGTGGGGAGGGTTCGCCAGCGGCGGTGGATGCGCAACGCGGGCAGCACTGGCACTCCCGCCTGGGGCAAACGTGGCGCCACGAGGGCCAGTGCGGAACAGTGGTGAGCGTGCGAGGCGAGGGCTCGGGGGTCCCGAGCGCTGGCCCCTGCTCAGCCGTGGGGCCACCAGGGCGACTCTGGGCCAGTCGCGGACTCTCAGCCCAACCCGCCTCACAGGGGACAAGACTGAGAGCAGCAGCAGCAGAATTACGCAAGCCGTCCTGAGTCTGGTGAAAGGTAGAAGAGGTCGGATATAAATCCAATAAACTAATCGACCCAGTGCAGGGCACAGGAATGGGAGCCGGGCTGGGAGGGCTGGCCTGGGAGGAGAGTGGAGGGAACGGGGTCTCTTCAGCCTGGAGAAAAGGAGACTCCGAGGGGATCTTTTAGAGCATGGGCCCTCAAACTACGGCTTGCGGGCCGCATCCAGCCTGCCATGCCCCTTTACCAAGCCCACCTTTTGGACTCCCCATGCCTGTGCCCTCACCACCGTCTTGATTCGGGCCATCCCCCCACCCCCAGCCTGTAAATGGACCCAGCCTGCCCAAACCATCTGCAGCCTCACAGGGGGGAGGACACGGGGCTCGCTTCCTGATGGGAAAGGCGGAGGACGCCGGCACATGAGCGCCAGCCACTGGCCACGAGACCCCGTGTGTTGGGATGGGGCTATGGGCCTGGGGCCACCGGCCAGCCTCTCCTGCAGCAGCTGGGAGGGAGGGAGGCAGGGGAGCCGAGCCAAGCCGGGCTCTGGGAAAGGGCAAAGCTCCCCCACCACGTTCTCCGGGGCTCCTCTGGACGCGTCTCCCAAGCGGCTGCAGCACTTCTGGCGAGCGCTTCAGAATATCGCCACATCTTGCCCTCTGATAAGGCCACAAGCCACTCCGTGCAGGGTGCTCCGCGCACACCTATTTGGAAAGCACGGAGAACAGAGTCGTGGTGCGGGGACCCAGCCGTGGCACTGTGGGCTGCAGGGAGGCAGGCCTGGCGCCTGCTCAGCCCCTGGGCATGCCGGAACCGACCCAGTCAAGAGGGCTGAAGCCGGGGCAGGACAGGCCGCCCCTCTGGCAGAGCGGGGCAGCTCCTCTGCTCAACAGGGCCTCTTCGAGGAGCCCGCAGATCCTCACCGCCCCTCAGTGCCCGGGGGGCTCGGCCAGACCTCTTGCAGCCTCCCCGCCAGCAGCCCCCCACTCGGCCCGAAGGGCGGCCGTGCACGAGAGACCCGAGGCTGAGCATCCAGCAGAAGGGGGAGCGTCCTCGCCCCACTGGGCACCGGGCGCCATGCACTTCGGGGGCAGAAGCTGCGCCTCTTGCTCTCCCCAGGGCGCTCCCGAACCGTGGGCCTGGTGCCCACAGAGGGAGCGCTACTGTGTGGGGCCGGCCCGTGCCCTCTCGCCCGCCGGAGCACAGCTGCTCGCCGAAGGGCTGCTGCATTGCAGCAAAGATGAAAGCGCGTCTCTTAATGACGGGGCGGCCAGAGAAAGCGTAATGAGCAGAGCGGCTGACGGTCGCCGCCTCTGTGTCCCGAAGCCCCACGGGAAGCGCTGAGGGGCCGCCAACAGCCGGGGACACGCCAGGACTGACGAGGGAGGGAGGGGAAGCGCGGACCGTGCCCGGCGGCCCCATGGGGGGGCTCCTGCGTTTGGCCTCTCCGCTGCCACGTGTGCAGGACCGTTCCTTGAGCGCTCCGAGGGGGCCCCTCCAGCAGCAAGCGGCAGCCGGGACGCAGCCACCCCTCGAGCCTTCGTGCCCATGGCAGAGCACGGCCAGGCTGCCAAGCTCATCCTCCCGCGGAGCAAAGGGCCAAGCCGGATGGGCGTCAGGGCCGGGGGGGGGGGGCAGGCTCCCTCCTTCTCCGGGACAACGTCCGTGGCAATGGGATCTGTGCGGTAGCGGTGGCCTGACGGCCCTCGGGACCCCCAAAAGGCAACCCAGGAAGCCTCAGACGCAGCCTCCGCCAGCTCAGCCACCCCACCGCCTGGCACAGCCAGGCACCACGTCTCCCACTGAACTGAGGCGACGGTGCCGGCCCCGCCACCCCACACGCAACGATCGGCGGCCGCCCCACGTCTCGCTGCACCATCGGCAGGGGCCCCACTCCCTGCACCACGAAGGCCGCACTGCTGCGGCCCCCCCCATCGGGCTCCCCCCAGCATGTGGGGCAGAAATCTGCAGCGATGCCCCGGAAGCAAGGCGGCCCCACTGCTGCCACAGCCCAGGTGGCCCCCGGGGCACGTCAGCAGCGCCCCTGCCAGCGCTGCCTTTCCTTCAGCCACAGCTGCGCGACTCGCCAGGGGCTCACTGCCAGGAGGTGGTCTGGACCGGCGTGGCCAGGCATCGCTTCCTCGGCCAGGCAGGGCGGGCATCCTGCGGCATCCCGGCGAGGCACCGGCTGCCGCCCTGCTGGAGCGCTCAACTGTCCCGGCCTGTGGGGCTCCCTCCCCAGCCCAGGCCCCCCAGAACAGCCTTCGCTGCCCTTGCATTCCCGCAAAGGGCCTGCTTAAGACATGAGGCTCTGGCACTCACAGGGGCCAAGTCCTTGTCCCCGAGCCCTGGGGGCCCGCCGCCACCCCCCTGCAGGCCCAGGGTGTCGAGGGTGCCACCACGGAACTGTCCCTCACCCAAGACGCCCTTGAGACCCGGCGGCACCCCAGAGCCCCTGCCTCCCCGGCCACCTCCTCCTCTGGCAATTGGGTGGTACGCCTGCATTTCTATCCCGCCCTTTCCTTTTATGAGGACCCCAAGGCAGCCTTCATCGCTCCATCTCATCCTCACAACCACCCTGCGAGGGAAGTTGGGCTAAGAGTGGGCGACCGGCCCCAGGTCACCGTGGAGCCTCATGGGGTCTCCCCGGCACTCACCACCATGACCCCCTGGAGCACGGAGGCGGCAGGGCAGAGGAAGCGGAAGGCCGGGCAGGCCCGCCAGGCGACTTGCCCAGACTCCCCAGGGCCTCCAGCGCCCGACCGCAGCTGCCCTCATGCTTGCCGCCTGCCCCAGCTGAGGGGGCCCCATCGGGGAGGGCAGGAGCCTCGTGGCATGAGGGCGCTCCACCTGGGCAGAAAGCGGCCCTGCAGCTCGGGGGGGGGGGTCTTCCCGCCCTGCTGGCTGCCAAATTCCGGGGGCCACAGAGCCCTCCTCCGGCCCCGGCAGCACCACGAGCTGCCTGTTCCGCGCAGGCCTTCGCGCAGCTCTGCCTGCCGTCCTCGGAGGCCACGCTAGAACCGCAGACCTCCATTAGAGACCTGGAACCAGCAGGGCCGGCCCGCGGTTCAGCGGCTGTGAAGGGGGTCGCTGCCACCCGGCGCCACTCCCAAGCCTGTGCTCTGCCAGCCCTGCGGGTCCCGCGGCCCACGGCAGAAGCACATGGCCACTGCCCCGGCGGAACCGGCCTCGGCAACACGCGCCCCCCGTGCCAAGCTGCATCGCGGCCGCGGGAAGGAAGCCACAGCCAGGCTCCCGAGGAACCGAGGCAGCTGCTGGAACAGCAGGCCGGACCGTCCGGCCGGCCCCCAGTATCGTCTGCCCCGAGGCGCAGCACGGAACAGAAAGCGGCCTTCTCCACCGCCTGCGCCAGGGCCCTCGGGCTTCAAGGTGCCAGGGACCGAGCCTCCTGCAAACGGAGTCAGCCTCAGAAACATGCGAACTGGTCCAAGCAGCAGCACAGCATCGTGCAGACGCTTGCAAAGTCTCCGGGGGCAGCAGGGGCCTCCCCGCTGCGGGTGAGAGCGCATGAAGCCCCCCCGGCCAGAAGCGCAGGGCGGCCCGGCTCCTGCCTCCAGCCTCTACCAGCTCTCTCAGAAGCTGCAGCAAGGCAGACGCCCGACAAAAAGACGAGCCAGTTTGCTAACGGCTCCTGCAGAGCTTCGCCAGAGCGCCAGAGAGAAGCCGTCCCGTAGACCTCTGGCCTTCCAGCTGCCACCCTCTGGAAGGAGGAGTCCCAGTTCTGACTTCGGAAATGTGCCCCACAGGGGGAGCCCCCCCCCACAGCTGGTGCAGGCAGATGCTCCGACTGCAGCTTCCAACCCCAGAGCGGGAGGTTTGGGGTCCCTGCAGGGGGCAGGAGCGGGGAGCGAGGCTCCGCCACAATATGATGCATCCCAGAGAAAAGACTCAAGGCCTTCACAGGGCGCCAGAAGCATGGAGATGGCCTTCTCCCCATGCCCTCCGTCAGAGACCCCTAATAGTGACCAGTCGGCTGATCAGATTCGCAGACAATACTGAAATGGGGGCAGTGGCCACAACTGAGGAGCAGGTACTCCAGATCCAAAAGGACCTGGACAGACTATGGAAGTGGGAAGGAGACAACAGGATGGCGTTCAGTGGGGAGAAGTGCAAGGTCTTGCACTTGGGGCACAGGAATGGGTGTCATAAGTACAGGTTGGGGGACAAGTGGCTGGAGAGCAGCACTTGTGAAAGGGACCTCGGGGTGCTGGTTGACTGCAGGCTGAACATGAGTCAGCCGTGTGATGCGGTGGCCAAGAGGGCGAACGCCACCCTTGGTTGCATAGCCAGAAGTGTGGCTTCTAGATCGAGAGAGGTATTACTACCGCTCTATACGACTCTGGTGCACCTGTAACTGGAGCATTGTGCTCAGTTTTGGGCCCGTCATTATGGGAAGGATATAACCAGGTTGGAGTCAGTGCAGCGCAGGGCCACAAGGATGGTGGCCGGTTTGCAGGGGATGCCGTATGAGGCAAGACTGAGGGAACTGGGTCCTTCAGCCTGGAGAAGACTTGGGGGGGGGGTGTTCTGTTGGTGACATGCAGGTATGTGAGGGGGTGTCACACGGAGGTGGGTAGAGACCTGTTCTTCCCTGCAGAGGAAGGCAGGATGCGCCCCAACAGAGTGAAGCTCAGGGAACCAAGGTTCGATTTGGATGCCAGGAAGCGCTTCCTGACAGTCAGGACCCCGATTGTGTGGAATGGGCTTCCATTGGAGGTCGTTGAGGCCCCATCGGTGCAGGTGTTCAAGGACAGGCTGGACGTGCACATGGTGGGCATGTCGTGAGTGGAGCCGGGGGTCAGACCTGGGAGGCCCCCCTGATTCGCTCTGTTTCTATAATCTGCAGTGTTTGGAGGGCTCCGGGCAACCACACTGAGCTGCACTGTCATGAAGCCCCGGGGCTTCTAGGCACTCCTGTTCCATGTGACGCACTGCGCACACAAGTATTCCTCAGTCAGGGTTGCCCAGCAGCTTCAGAGCAAAAGAGCCCGCGGCACACCTCTGAGCGGAGCCCCAGGACGCCAGCGCCAGGCATGCTGTCCCCGCACCTCCCTCCTTTCCGCCAGAATGCAAGTGATCTTGCTGGGAGAGCCAAGAGCCCTCCAGCTCCAGCAGGCTCTCCTGTCTCCCCTCAGGCTGAACGTGTCCACTTCTCTCAGTCTCCCCTCAGAGAGCTTCACCTCCCGGACCTGGATCATCCTTGCTGGCCTCCTCTGGATCCTTTCTAGGTTTTCTGTGCCTTTTTTAAAACGTAGATGCCCAAAACTGGACACAGGACTCCAGGCGGGCCTGACTCGTGCCTTTTGCTAGTTTGCTAATCAGGATGTCATGGAGCACTTGGTCGAAGGCTTTGCTCAAAGCCGGGTGGGTGCTGTTCACAGGTGCTGTTCCCACAGTCCGTTGGGAGGTTGCCCAGTCCAAGAATGGCATTAGTCTGGCAGGTTTTGTTCATGAGAAAGCCATGTTGGCTTCCAGTCATCACTGCATTGTCTTCCGGGTGTGTGGAGACTGTTTACATAATAATGTGCTCTAGAATTTTTTCAGAGACTGATGTCAGCCTAACTGGTCTACCATTCCCAGGTTCATCTTTTCCCCTTTCTTGTAGATAAGGACAACATTCGCCCTTCTCCCGTCCTCTGGCACTCCTCCGGTCTTCCATGAATTCTCAAAAATGATGGACAGTGATTCTGAGAGTTCTTTATGCCTCTGGGATGCAGTTCATCGGGCCCTGGAGATGTGAACTCGTTTAGCCGAGCTGGAAGATCCTTGACCCTGTGCCTGCCGGGCTAGGGCTGCCCTCCTGCCCCTTCAGCTTGCACTGCACCTCCATCAGGAAAGCTGCAGCTCTTCCTTCGGGAAAAGACGGAGCCAGAGTAGGAACTGAGACCTTCTGCCTTGGCCATCCGTCACCATCTGCTCCCCTCGCTCCGTCCACGGCGAGGGCCTGAACTCCCTTCTCTTTCTCATGTCTTCTGCTCCGGTCCCGCTTGAAGCAGGCCCTGTTGTTCTTTCTCGCTCCCCTTCTAGCCTCAGTTCGTCACTTTAGCCCTCCTGACATCACTCCAGCCATCCCTTGCTGCTTACTTATATTTTTCCTTTGTAACCCGGCCTTCCTCTCACATTCCATGCATGTCCTTTTTTCGCTTTCAGATTCTCTCTTGGCTTTTTGTGATCCTTTTCTGTTGTCTTCTGTTGTCTTTTTTCCTTGTTGGAATTGTGTGCAGTTGTGCCTTACACATTTCTTTTTTAAGGATATCCCACCTTTCTTGGATTTCGTTTCCCTTTACAAGTGGTTTGCCGTGGGACCTTGTTTATTATTGCCCCAAATTTGCTAAAGTTGGCTTTTTTGAAATCCAGGGTGCACGTTTGGCTACATTGAGTTTTAGCTCCCTTTATTATTGGGATAATAATTGAGAAGAGATAAGAATGCCTTCCTAAATGAACAGTGCAAAGAAATAGAAGAAAACAATAGAATAGGGAGGACCAGAGATCTCTTCAAGAAAATTGGAGATATGAAGGGAACATCTCATGCAAAGATGGGCATGATAAAGGACCAAAATGGCAGGGACCTAACAGAAGCAGAAGAGATTAAGAAGAGAGGGCAAGATTACATAGACAAACTATACAAGAAAGAGCTTAACGTCCCTGATAACCACGATGGGGTGGTCACTGACCTCGAGCCAGACATCCTGGAATGTGAAGTCAAATGGGCCTTAGGAAGTCCGAGCAACAACAAAGCTAGTGGAGGTGACAGTATCCCAGCTGAGCTATTCAAATCCTAAAAGACTATGCAGTAAAAGTGCTACACTCAATATGCCAGCAGATTTGGAAAACTCAACAGTGGCCACAGGATTGGAAAAGGTCATTTTACATTCCGATCCCAAAGAAGGGCAATGCCAAAGAATGTTCAAACTACCGCACCATTGCGCTCATTTCACATGCTAGCAAAGTGATGCTCAAAATCCTACAAGCTAGGCTCCAGCAGTATGTGGACCGAGAACTACCAGAAGTACAGGCAGGATTTCGAAGAGGGAGAGAACTAGAGATCAAATTGCCAACATACGCTGGATCATGGAGAAAGCCAGGGAGTTCCAGAAAAACATCTACTTCTGCTTCATTGACTATGCTAAAGCCTTTGATTGTGTGGATCACAACAAATTGTGGCAAGTTCTTAAAGTGATGGGAGTACCTGACCATCTTATTTGTCTCTTGAGAAACCTATATGCAGGTCAAGAAGCAACAGTGAGAACTGGACACGGAACCACTGATTGGTTCAAAATTGAGAAAGGAGTTCAGCAAGGCTGTATACTGTCACCCTGCCTATTTAACTTATATGCAGAGCACATCATAAGAAAGGCAGGGCTAGATGAATCACCAGTTGGAATCAAGATTGCTGGGAGAAACATCAACAACCTCAGATATGCAGATGATACCACTCTCATGGCAGAAAGTGAAGAGGAACTAAAGAGCCTCTTGATGCGGGTAAAGGGGGAGAGCGCAAAAGTTGGCTTGAAACTCAACATTAAGAAAACTAAGATCATGGCATCCGGTCCTCTCACTTCCTGGCAAATAGATGGGGAAGAAATGGAGGTAGTGAGAGATTTTATTTTCCTGGGCTCCAAGATCACCGCAGACGGGGACTGCAGCCAAGAAATTAAAAGCCGCTTGCTCCTGGGGAGGAAAGCTATGGCAAATCTAGATAGCATACTGAAAAGCAGAGACATCACCCTGCCAACAAAAGTGCGTACAGTCAAGGCTGTGGTTTTCCAAGTTGCAATGTATGGCTGTGAAAGTTGGACCATAAGGAAGGCTGAGCACTGAAGAATTGAGGCCTTTAAATTGTGGTTCTGGCGGAGACTCGTGCGAGTCCCTTGGACTGCAAGGCGATCAAACCAGACAGCCCTAGAGATCAACCCTGACTGCTCTTTAGAGGGCAAGATACTGAAGGTGAAACTCAAATACTTTGGCCACCTAATGAGAAGGAAGGACTCCCTGGAGAAGAGCCTGATGCTGGGAAGGATTGAGGGCAAAAGGAGAAGGGGAGGGCAGAGGATGAGGTGGCTGGATGGGGTCACTGGGGCAGTTGGTGTGAGCTTAAGTGGGCTCCGGGGATGGTGGAGGACAGGAAGGCCTGGAGGAATGTTTGTCCATGGGGTCGCGATGGGTCGGACACGACTTTGCGACTAACAACACCACCATTATTGAGAATCCAAGCAAGGCACGGCCACCTTCCCCCAGAGTTCCCGTAGCTGTTACTTTGTCCACTGTCTTTCCTGCTGGTTAATATCAGGTCGAGTAAAACCCGTCCACTTGTTCCTGCTTCTACTTTCTGCTGGAGGAAGTTATCAGCAAAACACATTAGGAATCTCCTGAAGGAGCCGCACTTGGGAGAGTTTGACTCCCAACAGATACCAGGGAAACGGAAGTTTCCCATCACGATAACGAAGGATGCCTTCCCGTATGCAGACTCTTTCGCAATTCCAATTCTTTCATTGTTAACAGGAAAGTCCTGCAATTCCTTTGCAGCGGTTATTTTTCCCCTTAATGGGAGCCGGAGTCCCTGCCTTTCCGCTTTCTTCCCTCTTTCCTCAGCAGGCATTCCGAGTCATGGCCGCTTTACTTTCTCCCAGAAAGATGGTCTAATCTGCGTATCTTAAATTAGTGATGTAATTACTAGATTAGTAATTTCCACGCTCCTTCCTCTAACCCTGATCCAGCTTTCCTGACACGTCCTGTGTAGAGACTGAGTAGATATGGAGACAAAACCCACCCCGGCCGACTCTTTCGCCTCCAGGAAACCATCCCATCTCTTTACATCCTGTCCTAAGACAAGCTTCTTGTCTGCCATATAATTTGTGCATCGGGACAATCAAATGATGAAGCAAAGCCTTTCTTTCAGATTCAGACTTTCTCGAGATCTACGCTTCCAAAGGCTTTCTTGTATAGTTGGCCCTCCGCATTTGTGGGGGTTAGGGGTACAGGACCCCCACAAAAGTGCAAAAGCTGTGGACATCTCTACCCCCAGACCTTACTACTGTTAGCCACACATGCACTGGGTTGCTTCCGCTGTGCCCTCCCTTTCGCTCACCAGTGCCTGCTCCTCGCACCAAGGAAGCGCCAGAGAGGTTTCCCTCGGGGGGGGGGGGCTGCTTCAGCGGTCCTTCCTCTCCCCCCTCCAGCCTCCTCTCTCTCTATGGCGATGGCCATTTCTGCAGCGGGCTGCAAAACTCCCCAATTGATGGCAAACTTGCAAATACTCAAATCCACAAAAGTTGAACTGGCGAGAGTTGCGGAGCAGCTGCGGCCTGGGAAGCTGAGGCGGCTGTTCTCCTGGAGGTCCTTGGTGCCTCCAGCAGCCAGCGCAGATCTGCCAAACCAGCTTGAGCACCTCTCCCTTTTCAGGCCCGGCTTGAACGCAACACGCTCCTCGCTGCGCACAGGGCAGCGTTCTGCTCCATGCTGCTGGTTCTTCTCCCAGGATTTCTCCTCAAGGGAGTCTGTTATGTTATGGGAGGGTCAAGACGAACCCTTCTGGAATTGCCCCCCCCCCAAAAATCCATGGGCTGCCTCTCCTGCTTGAGCAAGTGCTGTCAAGACAGCCAAGCTGAGAGGAGGTCCACAAGCATGCAAAGACCACCAGCTGCATGGCGGGCACCTGCGCCGCTGCCCCTTCCTCCCTGCTCAGTTTTGCCAGCTCAGTTCCTGACCAACAGCCCATAAACCCCGAGAGTGCTGGCCAGGAATTGGGACTCAGAGGCACTGCAAAGCGGCGCGGAGCCTGGGAAGCCGAAACACGGACTCCGGCGGGTGTCCTGCACCAGGGAGGCTCCTCGTCCACCCCGCGTTCGCCATCCTTTCCTCTCTTTGGCAGAGGCCTTCCACAGATTGCCTCTACCTCCTCTTTGCCTTGCCCTGGTCAGATTATTTGTTGAAGCGCATCTACAGCGGTTACCAAACCATTTTTGAAAGTCGGGTTTTGAATGGGAAGCAATTTAGAAAGGACTCTAATAGCTCTCAGCCAGAATGGAACCAAAACTGCGAACAATTCAACTTGCTGGGTTCAGCTAGCTCAGGGCAGCCTGCTTAAACCAGGCAGGCCCTCCACAGCCTCGGCCACAGAGAGCAGGGGAGCCCTGCCAGCCCCGATGCGCGAGGTCCTCCCAGGCCGGGACTATCCGGGGGCCTCTCGCTTCCCAAACCGGGCTCTGCCACTCAGGGGCCACACCGGGATGAGGAGACGGGAGAAGATCCTCCAGAAGATCTGAGCCGTTCAAATTCGGCTGGGCCTTCGACATGGACAATGACTCCTGCGCAGGAGAGTTCTGGGGCCCCTTGAAACCTCTACTGGGAGGAAACCGGGTGGCCCCAGCGCTGGACCGGTTGTGGCTCCCCGACCCCACAGCAGGAGCAAAGTAGGGGGGCAAGCTGGAGTGACGCAGCCATGGGGCTGCCGAGGCAGAGGAACGGGACAGCCGTCCAGCCACGAGTGGGGGCAGAAAGTGGCGTCCTGCAATCGCAGGGATTGGACCCGGTGGCCTTCCTGGCGCCTTCCACCTCTACCATACAAAGCCGGGCCGGGGGGGGGGGTAGGGGGTCCCTTTGGCGCCCGTCACCGATCCGAACCTCACACGAGCTGCACAGGCGGCAGCGGCAGCACACGAGTCAATTGAGTGGCCAGCACGTCACAGGGGGGCCACGCTGCCCCCCCACACACAAGGGGGAGGCCTCCAGGCGGCCCATCAGGCCCCCTGGATGAGCAGCCGCTGCTGTGGGGCCAGGCAGCGGAGCCGTCCCTGGGACCTTTCCCAGCAGAGTGACCCACGGCTGGCGAGAAGCAGCTCACCAAGCCAGCCCACCGGTTCTGCCTGGGCTGGCACCTCTGCGGGAATGAGGGCGCGCTGGAAGGCTGCGGCCACCGGGTGGGAATCCCCGTCCCGGCACAGCCACGGCCAGCAAGCAGGAGGACTCGGTCACTGCCTGAAGCCCACACCTCCCTCTGTGCTGGCAGGGTGACCCATCACACGTGGAAGGCGGCGGCTGCACCCGCACCAAGACACACACAGCCGAGGCGGCAGGCCCATCCCCACTGCCTGGGCCCCGTGCTCCCTCAGGCCAAAGCTCCCTCCAGGCTCTCCCCTGCGGACTCCGGCCACAGCCAGGCCCCAGAAGTTCTGCAACGTGGAGGAACCACACAATTCGCTCACCCTAAAGACCGGAATCCCAAAAGACTCCAAGCTGCCCCAAGCGTCTACCAGAGACCACTCTGGAGTCGACATCTCTAGTGAAGGGAACTCTTCTTGCCAATTCCCAGCACAAAATGATTGATATTCTTTGTCACGCAGGACATACACCGTTCTTGTACCTGCCTTCA
Source organism: Varanus salvator macromaculatus (assembly GCA_023646645.1). Lineage (NCBI taxonomy): Eukaryota > Metazoa > Chordata > Lepidosauria > Squamata > Varanidae > Varanus > Varanus salvator. The sequence continues at coordinate 104,992,643 of JAIXND010000765.1, read as the reverse complement.
CCTTTTTCTGTTTTATTATGTTTGGAACCACCATGTTTGGAAGAACTTTTTTTTAATAAACTGTGGAAGAGACGGGAGCAAGGGGGTCTGGGGCAGGGGGTGTCTCACCTATTAGACTCCCCTAAGCCAGTAAACAGCTTAACGTGCTGTTGGCCTTTTGCACGATGACGAGCCTTCTGCTCCTTTACTGGGAAGGAAGGGCGCACGGGAGTGCGTTCCTCCTGGATCGTGGGCACCACCTGCCACACTCTTCAGCGGCACAGGCCCCCAAGCAGAGGCCCTATACGCGAGCAGCGCAGCCTCGCTGACAGGCACAGGTGTCCCTCCAACCTGCATGCCAGGTATGGCCAAGATCAAGCTGCCAGGCGGCATCAAGAGACCCTGAAAATGTGCACACGGCGCCCCCGTGGGGGCAAGCGCATCTCAGCTGCGACGGCCAAGCCCAGAGCTGAGCACGGGGCACAGCAAGGCGTCCCCGACAGGACGGGCTCCTTCAAGAGCATCCTTGTCCAGACTGCCCCACGAGTCTACTGGGGCTCGCTGGCTGATTCCCACCGCTCCCCTATATGTGGCCTGAGAAATTGGACTTTAAAAGGCCCCTGAGGAGTTTCTTCTCCAAGAAAGACCATCCACACCTGCCCTGGACTTTCTGCTCCTCCGGGAAGAGAGACGGGAGTCCTGGAGCAGCACAGAGCTGCCCAACGCCACCGTCTCCGTGCATGGGAAGACACCTCCTTTGCAGCAAGCCAGGGACCCCCGGCTCCTCCCCCAGATGCTCTCCTCATCGTTCTGGACACGGCCGTTCCAAGACCAGTTGCTGCTCAAGTGGCGGCTCACCGGCAGCCCCCGTCCCGCAAGAGACAGCCGCTTGCAACTCTCCATGCAAACTGCAGTATTACATGGCGCCGATTCAGCCATAAACGTTTGGGAAGCCTTCACGCAGGCCACTTCAACTGCCTCCCCATCCACGACCTGAGGCTACTTTAACGCTGGCCCGATTTACGGGTCTGCTGGACGGGGCAGGGTTCGAATCACACAAACGAGCTCAAACGCCAGCAAACGCCACGCCTGACCTTCGGCTGGGCTCATCCGTGCGGTCAGGCGAAGGCCCCCCTCCCTCCAGCCCTTTGTCCTCCTGTGTGGGGTGGAGTGGCCCCCGCGCCTGCCAGGAAGGGCCGGTGGGGAGCGCGTTGTTCGCAGGAGCCTTCCACACAGAGGCGGCCATTGTGCTGGGACCAGAGCGCAGCCGCGACTGCCAAGCGGCATTGTCTGTGGCCCCGGCACGGGGAGCGCAGCTCGAGGCTTTGTTTGCCTCTGGCAGGCAGCTCCCTCCCGTCCCGTCTCCAGGCCACACGGTCCCTCTAGAACGTGACGCGACGTCCATCCATCCCTCCGTCACCCTGGCCCAAGGGCATTATCCAAACTTTGGACCGGAAAGCATCCAGCAGCTGCCAGCTCCCTGGCCAGCCTAGGGAATGCTCAGAGTTGCCGGACTCTTTCTGCACCATCATATACCAGGTTGCACCCAAATGCCACAGTTCTAAGCTTAGTTGCTGGAAAGTTACGTCCCGCTGGGCTTAACGTGCCTGCAAGACCCTCCCCCCCACCCCGAGCAGGAGATGCTATCGAGGAAGCAGGAAAGGCAGTGGGGGCACCGCCTTCCCAGACGGGGCGACTACCAGGGCCGCTCCGCCACTGCCGTCTTGCCATGAACCAAGGCCAGAAGCAGCGGATGCACCGGCTGCAGCCTCGCGGCCGAAGCCAAGAAACTCCGGGGGACCGTCAGGGTCCAGGAGGCCCAGGATCCACACGGTACGGAGGAGGACACAGCCTGGACCAGGGCGGGGAACACCTCTGTGCTAGGCATCACAACCTTGGGAGTACCCCCCCTTACGAGCCCACAAGCAGCGCGTCTAGATGGCCGGGCGACTGCTCTACAAAGCGAGGGAGCTGGAAAAGAAGGTGGCGCGGCGCTTGCTAATCAGCTCTATCCCCATTTCCCCGGGGGTTCTGCTGGGGAGATTTAGTGTCTGGGTGGGCACCAGACCGATGGGGTGAACTGGAGTGACTTCTGCAGCAGGTTATTAATCCAGGTCCCAAGGAGCTTACTGCTGACCAAGCTGCACACTGGGACTTGGGGATCAATCGGGCCTCGCGGGGGAAGCCACTCGCCAGCTGGGCGGGACCGGGGCAGCTGGCTTGGTGCGGGGCAGAACTCGCCACGGATGCGGGCGGAGCGGAGCGGAGCGGGGCGGGAAGCTGAACAAAGCCCGGGCTCCGGGCAGCCCCCAGGCGTCTCCTCCGCGCCTGAGCGAGACGCCGGGCTGCCCCTCCGTGGCGCCCGCGCTCCGAGAGCAGGGCGGCGCCCCCCACCCCTCGCCGAGCCTCCCCTGCAGCCCAGGCGAAGCCCGGCGGCCCCGCTCGCAGCCGCTGCCGCCAGCCAGCCCCGCCTCCCCAGAGCCTCGGTTCCCCAGCTCCCGCGGGGGGAGACCCCGCCCGGCGCTCCCACGCCCCGGGAGAGCGGCAGCCGGGCCGGGCCAGACGCGGGAGGGGAGGGGGCGCCGGCGCCCGACAAAGCCCATCCCTGCGCCAATTCGCAGCGCCGCACGCGCCGCGGCCATTGTCGGCGCGACAGGCGGGCGGGCGGTGGGCCGCCCCCGCCCCGCCCCGCCCCGCCGCCCCCGGGCCCGCACGGCGATCCGCGCCCCGCAAGACAAAGCCGCCCCGCCCGCGCGGAAGGACGGCGCCGCCGGAGCGCCCGGGAAAGCGGGGCAGGGCGGGGCGGGACCCCCGCCGGGGATGGGCGACGGCCCCGCGCGCGGTCCCACCGCGGCCCCGGGGCAGGCGCCGGCCGCAGCGCCACGGAGCCCACCGGGCGCGCGGGCGGGAGCCCCGCGGACCCCCGCGCGCCCCGCGGCTGCAGGCAGCGCCCCCGCCCGCCCCGAGACAAAGGGGCGCCGCGCCCGCCCCGCCGCCCCCGGCCGCGCCGCCCCGCCCCGCCCCGCGCCGGGGAGGGAGGGGAGGGGAGGGTCGCGGGCGGGGGGGCTCGCCTGCCGCCGGCCCCGAGGCGCCGCTCCCCGCGCCCGCTCCACGTCGGGGCCGGGGCTCGCGGGGCAGGCGGGCGGGAGGGAGAGCCGCCGCGCGGCCCGGCTCGGGGCCCGGGTCCTCGGCGCCGCCGCGGGCCGCCCGACTCACCCGCACTCGGCGCGCCCCTCGCAGCCTGCCTCGTCCGTGCTCGCCCGCCGGCCGCCCGCTCGCTCCTCACTCCTCGCTCACCTGCCCCAGCTCTCCCGGCGGGCGGCGGGCGGGGCGGCCGCCGGGGCGCCCGGCCAATCACGGCCCTCCGCCGGCCGCGAGGAGGCGGGCTCGGGAGGCAGAACTACCATTCCCGGCAGGCAGCGCGGCGCCGGGCGGGGCGGGCGCGGCTGCACCATCCCGCGGCCGGGGCCGGTTGCCATGGCGACCCTCCGGGCGGGCCGGCTGGTCCCGGGGCCGCGCGGCCTCCCTGCGGGGCGCCTCGCACGCGCGCCCGCCCGCCCCGCGGCCCGCCCCCTCCTCCTCCCCCCCCCCGGCCAGGCCGCTCGCTCCCGCGCCCGGGGCTGTTCCGCGCGGGCTCGGCTGCCCACGAAGCCGGCGCCCCTCCGCCCGCCCGCGCAGCGCTCGGCCCGGAGCTCCCGCCCCTCTCCTGGCCGCCAGGAGCAGCCCCGCCCCGCCCGCCCGCCCGCCCGGTACCTTGGACAGCGCCGGGCTGGCGCTTGCGGCGCGGGGCAGCGGAGGGACGCGCGGGGTGGCGGCGCCCCCCGTGGGCGACTCCCGGGGGGCGCGCGGGGCGGGGCGGGGCGGGGCGGGGAGCGGGGAGGCGGCCGCTTGCCGCCCGGCTTGCCGCCTCGTCCCGGGCCCGGGCGTGTGCGTTGTCCAGCTCCCGCCTGTGCGGAGCCGCTCCGGCCCATCCTGGAAGCGGGGGCCCCGCGGGGAGCCGGTAGCGGGACCCCCGCAGGTGGCTCCGGGCACTCGGCCTGCGCAGCGAGCCTCGGGCGCCTTCCTGCCCGTCGCGGTTCTGCCTGCTCGGCGCGGAAGCTGCCCCGGGAGGCGCGCTGGCCGGTGTCAGGGCGAAGCCCCCCGCCCCGCGGGCAGCGCCGGGCAGCGAGCCGGGCGGCTGCCCCCCCGGCCGGCCGGTGGCCTCTGCCCGGCCCCCCCGGCCTTTCCGCAGAGGGACTGTGCCCAGGTCGGGCTTGGGGCTCGCCCAGCACAGCTCTGGGGCTGCCGCTCCGCAGGCAGATTCCCGCAGGGAAGTGCAGCGAAGCCCGGCAGCCCTTGGGGCGGCCCTGGGCCCAGGCAGCCCCTCGGCGACCCCAGCGGAGTGCTGCGTGTGCTCCCAGGCTGCCTGGGGGGGGCTGCCCCGCAGCACCTGAGCTCGCTCCCTCCTGGCTCCTGCTCGGCTGGAATGCAGTCGGAAGAACCCGAGGACCGGCCCAGGAAGCTGCTGGCTCGGGAGCAGCCGAAGGCACCCTGGCAGCTGGGTGCAGGCAGCTGTCACCTGCGCGCCCTGTGCGGCACCTGGACGGAGGCCAGCACACCGCCGGGCCCCAGCCCAGGCGCAGAGCGGCTCGGCCTGCTGCGTTGCGGCTGCTCCTGCCTCCCTGCGCTATTCGGGCCCCCACAGTGGCGCGCACCGTGCCTCCCACTCCCGCGGCCCCACATACGCCTCTCCGCGGCTCCTCTCCCGGAGCCTCGCACGCTGCGAGGGCGTGAGAGCTGCCCGCCCACGCCTCGAGACGGTCTCCACTCCTTGGCCGCAATGGCTGCTTCTCCTCATACTTTTCCTCTTGGCCTCTCCAGCACACGTGTGCGCACGCACGGTTGGAGAAGAGAAGCAGGGCATAAGTGTTCCAAATAAAGGGATCTGTCATCCCTTCCTTCCCCAAGAAGCAGCCCAGGTCTGCGTGGAGCCGGTGGGGGAGCCCAGCCCAAAGGCCCGCCCGGAGTGGCCCGCCGAGTGTGCGCAGGGAGCTGGCAGGGAGGGTGTGGGGGCCGCAGGAAGCGTCGCGCGGTGCCTCGGCAGCCAGGAGGGCAGGAGGGCGCACGATCCGGGCGGGGGCACTCGGGGCAACCCGCCGACATCGTGCGAGACGGGCTGGAGAGGGCCTTCTCCCAGCAGGCGCACATGGCCAAACCCTTCTGAGTATTTCTTGCGGGGAGGCGTATGGCGGGTTGCTGCTGCTCTGGACACGCTGGCCTTGGACCGTCCGCCTTTTCTAGATGTGGCGACTCTTCCACTGCCTTATTCGGCCATGCGGCGTTTTGCACCAAGATGCCCCGGGCTGCGGCGCCCTCGCGGTTCGGTCCTGTGACCGTGGCCTTGCGCTGTGAATCGCAGAGCGTGGCCCACTTGCTGCTCTGGCCCGGCTAAAGAACACGCCGTGTTCATCTCTGTGCCAGGCACTGTGGCCCCCTGGAAGCCCCCAGCCCGCGAGGCAGCCGCAGCGACCTCGAGCCAGGCAGCCCGGCCGGCTTGGGAGGCCGAGGTGGAGCAGCAGGCCGGCCTCACGGGGGATTCCAGGGCCGGGTTGAAGGGCAGATCCATGAAGTTGGCAGCCAGTCCTCAAAGGAAGGCCTTCTGCCTGGCCACCTCTACATGCCCGTAAAGACACGTGCGCTTGAAGAGGGATGGTGCCCAGGGCTAACTGGCAGGGAAATGCAAAATCCAACTCGCTTTGTCATCTGCAGAGCATGGAACTTTAAAAGGATCATTCCTTATATAGAAAAGGAGACCTTAATTCAATGTGTTTGATAAAAAGGCTATGGTTTCAGTTTTAATAAATTACGGGAATAGATTTTAATATCTGTACGATATCAGGTATCATGTCAAAGCAGGTTATTTTAAGAGCCACTATTTCAGAGATTTAACTGATGCTTAAAAAAAAAAAACCAAACTAAAGCCAGCCCACGCCTAAGACAACCAGGAAATGCCCTCCTTTGGGGGCACGGCATTCAGGGGGTGCTCGGGGACAGGAGGGCCTTCCGGGCTGCTGCTCGGGGGCCACAGAGGGCCCTCGCACGAGGACTGCTCACACTCTCTGCTGCCCTCCTGCAGAGGGGCCACTTCAGCAAAGCGGCCTCCAGCCTGCGGGCATGGCTTGCGTCTTCGAAAATAACGGGTTTTGTCACATATCATAGCTTTAATCCGTCTTCTTTCTGCAAGCTACCTTGAGTGCTCCCATTCTAAGAAGCCAGAATGCAAATCAAATCTGTTTGTCGTGCCGCCCGCTAGTCCCCACATTTCAGCTACAACTCGGAGCCGTCTGCTGGCCAGGAACACCGCCAGCCCGGAGGCCGGGGCGGCGCTGTGCCTCGGCCCTGTCCACCACCTCGTGGACCGTATGCTCAAGACGCTCGGGGGCGAGCCCCTGCCCCTCCTCGCAGCAGCTGACATGGGCCTCACAGGCTGGTTGAGTTGGAAGAGGCCAAGGAGACAACGCTCCCGAGAGATCCCCAGTGGCTCAGCCGGGATCTCTGGGACGGGAACCTCTGGGGGCCAATGGAGGGAGACCACTAGGGCACCATCAGGCGGAGAGGGGCCCCTGCCCCGGCGCTCGGCGGGGGCAGACACTCTGGGCGAGGACCCATCTAACCCGGCTTCTGCCCACACGCTGGGCTACCAGTTGTCCTCAGGAAGGCCCCAAGCAGGGCTGGAGGGCGGCAGCACCCTCCTGCCCATGTTCCCCAGCAGCTGGCACAGGTAGGCACACGGCTCTGCTGCTGGAGATGGCCCAGGCCCTCAAGACCAGAAGCCTGGGTAGCCGCCTCTCCAGGAGTGTTTTCAAAGCCACCCAAACTAGGGGCATCCCGGCCTCCCATGGCATCAATTCCTAGGCTAGCGACGTGTGAAGTCTCCGAGTTTCCAAAAATCAGCCCCCCTTGAGGGATGCCCCCACAGGCCTCACCCGGGACACAGCCACCACGTGTCTCCAGTGACGAAGCTGCAGTGGGAGGTCGCAACCTGTCCTCACAGGCGTCTCAGAGCGCTGGGTCACTCCAGCGGCACTTCCAAAGCCTGCCTCCAAATACGCAGCACGAAGAGCCGGAAACACCGGCGTGGTCGCCACTGGTCGTATTTGTACCTTGCCTGTTCCAAAGGTGGTTCCACGGGAGAAGCCGCTCGCTTTTTCAGAAAGCAGGCACGTCTCGGAGGTTGCCAAAGGATCTGCTGGTGCTTCGGGATCCGGCTTGCAACCCCCGGCTGCGCCTGCCTAGTTGTGGGGGGGGGGGGTGAAGCGTGAAGCACTGTGTGGGGCCCCTGTGGCCCGCTTTGGCGCCGGGCCCCTTCCCAGAGGCAGGCTGCAACAGGACGGCTACTTTCCCGTGATGCCACCATGTTGCGAATACTTCAGCGGCACCGGGCGGCTTCCATGCGCCGGTGCCAGCCCTCGGTCACGGAGGACGGAGCAGCCCAGGCCCCACGCAGGGCGGCCGGCCACTTCTCGGGCTCCTCCTCCCGCGTGCCCCGTGGCTTCCTTGCGGGGCGTAAAACCCCCGCAGACTGTGCAGGGAAGCCCAGCAGGCTGTGCCGCGGGAATGTCCCTCGGGGAACATGGGCCTTCTGCAGACGGCAAGTGCAGCCGGGGACAGAGGCAAGGCTCCCGGGACACGGAAGCAGGGCCACGGTGGGCGCATGAGGGGCTCGGCTGCTGGCGGGGCCCATGCCCCGAAGCGCCAAGAGCGCCGCAGCCCAGGCATGGCCCCGAGGCCCCTCTTGCGTGCAGCTCACATTTGCGCCCTGCCGCATAAACCGGCACCTTTCAACCCGTGGTGCACATGCCACGAGGTGTAACTGGGAGGGGGATTCCTCATCCTGGCCCATATCTGAAGGCTTGAAAAGTATAAAGGAGAAACCAACAGCTTGGTTTTGGGTGGAAGGGAAGCGACCTCCTAGCCAACCATAGAGGCTTCCCCCTACTCAACCTCTCTGGGGGAAAATGACTGTTTCTGCGACAACAAACGTAAAATACACCAGGACTGCCTGTTGCCAGCGGCAGATTTAGGGCTTTCGGTTTAGCACCATTTACTTCCAGTTTGAGTAAGAACAGGCCTGAAAAAGCAGCCCAAATCTCCTTCCCGGTGCAGTTTGTACTTCCCTTATTCCTACTTTCCATACAGCCCCAGAGCTGAAGAGGTTCAAGTTTTGTTTTCTACAGAAAAAACCCTGCCACATAATTTTTGTGCATCGTTAATTATATGTCCTTTCGAAACCAACATTTCAAATTATGCTCACAATTATGTTCTCACGGGCAGAACCTTTTTGAGACGCTGCTCCAATAGCCGTTAGGTCGCCCCCGAGGAAGGCCGCTCGCACGCTCAGGGCGAGATCAAGTCGGCCTTCTCTGGATGGGGAATTCTCAACAGCAGGAGCAGCCCCGGTTTCCACCAAAAAAGGAGCATGGCACAAGCCGTGTGAGCGCCTGGCACGTTGAGTGTCCGTGCCACAACTGTCCCCGGGGGCAATCCAAGTGCGGGCACCGGGCCGCCCTTCCTCGGGTTCTGGGAGCCCCCGCGGGTGTCTGGACCCTGCACAGCCCTCAGAAAGCTCCGTGCAGCCGCGCCTCAAGAGGACCGGTGCCCAAGTGCGAGCGCACGGCGCACTCGTGTGCGGAGGGCAAGAACAAAGCCTGGCCTGAGCGCAGCCCGGCCCCCCGGCCACGGCGGCCCCCGACAGCACCGCCTTGCAGACGCTCGGCACGAGAAGGGAGGGGTACAAAACGCACGACGGCAGGAAGTTCCTGCTCCTCCTCTTTTTGCACAAAACAGAACATTTATTCAAGTGTTCTCCAGCACGAATACATCAGCAAGGAGCCTTCCTTAGTCAGGTGTTCTGGGCACAAAAGAAAAAATGCGAGGGGTGGGGTGGAGGCGGAACGGACAGACTTTCTAGCATCTGCTGCACCACTGACCCTTTAATTAGTTTATAAAACAGCTAATGTCACAAGCAATACTTACACGGAGATACAACAGCCCTGCTGGCCAGGATGGGGGCTGGGGTGCCCCCTCCCCCCGGCAGGGCGGAACCATACTCTGAAATGTACAGTATTTATTTGTCAATAAATATAGAAGCAACCCTAAAAAAACAGCGGCTGAAAAGGTGGGGCATCCCAAAATCATCCTAGAAAAGCAAAAGAAAAGCTGGGCGGGGGGCATGGGCGGGGGGAGGGGAGGGGAGGGGCGCCTGGGTGAGCTGCGTGGAATGTCGGGGGGCCGCTGGAGCGCGGGGAGAGCCGGGCTCCCCCCAGTCTTGACAGCGCTTGTTCTTCAGCATGAGCACGTGACTTCCCACGAACAGTAAAGCGTCTCAGCTACTTCAATTTCTAGGCTAAAACACATGAAATCTTTCCTTTAAGTTTCAAGTACAAAGTTAAAATGCCTTTCTTTAATAATAATATAGAAGAGTAAAATAATAGAGCTCTTTTAAACTCCACTACAAGGAAACAAAACAGTCATTGTCCAGACATCAGACTTAAGTTAACAATAGAGATCTGTAATAAAGGGGTTTAGCACCTTGGTGTCACCTCCTCCCTCCGCGCGTGCCAGGAGGCCGGGCCGGGCCGGGGCCCCCCGCAGGCCGCAGGGCCGGGCCGGGCCGGGCCGGGCCGGGCCAGGTGCGGCCGGCCGCCCTGCTCCCGCCCCGGGGAACGAGCGGCCCGGGACAAACACACCGGGGAGGGTCGAGAGACGAGACGGACAGGCGGCTTTCCCGAGGCCACTTCCAGTTTGGGGAGGGAGACGGGCGAGAAGGACCTGCTGTGGGTTCTCTGAAGTTGGGGGGGCAGGGACGGGGGGCCCGCTCGGCTCTGGGCTGCTGGAGCCGGCCCTGCCGCCGGACGCTGGGCACCCAAGGAAGGCTCCGGGAGAGGAGACGGCCTTCTCCGCAGCCGAGCAACAGCGGGGGCGCGCAGAGCTGCCCCAGCCGGCCCCTCCGCTAAAACTGCCCCGGGGGGGCCCGCAGAAGGATGGCAATGGCAGGCCGATGCCGAGGGCCGGCCCCTCCCCGTTTAGCACCAGTGAACTAGACTAGAAGCAGCCCGGAGGGCCCTGCCGGCACCTTTGTGACCTGGGTTGGGGATCCCGCCGTGTGCGGGACGCTCCCACCGGAGAAGCTTGTGAACCGAGCGGCCGTCTCCGGGGCAGCCACCGCGGGGGCAAAGGAAGAATGGATCGCAAGGGAGCTGCCCGCCGGGGGGTGGGGGGACGTGCGGCAGCCCCATCCCGCTCCTCCACTGCTCTCGCTTCCCCATCCGGCCCTGAGCAAGCCCCCAGCGAGACCCTTCACAGTTAGGCGGAGAGTGGGAGGCGGCACCTGCCTGCCTGGCCCCACTCCCCGAAATGTTAGCACCGAGGCCGGCAGCCTTCCGCGGGGGGTGCCGGGGGAGTGTGGTGGGGCGGCAGGGGCGGCCCGGGCTTCCGCACGCCGCCCCGCACCCGGTCCCGCCCCGCTGCCTCCGAGAGCACCATGGACGCAGGGAAGACGGAGCAGGGGGCGCGGCCGCCGGGGGCAAGGCGGGAGATGGCCGAGGCACAGAGCTGGTTTCGGGGGACCTGCCCGTTTCCCCATTAGCACCAAGGGCCTGGGCCCTGTTGGGAGCGGTCCCCACGAGCGGGGGGCAGCCGCCCGGGACCCGCGTCCCACGGCCGTCCCCACCCGCCACGCCTCACAGTCGAGGGCCGTGGCCGGCTGCGCTGCCACCCGGGGCGTAAAGTGCACACGATCGCCGAGCCTTTCTCCGGGAAACGCAGGCCTCGCATGGGGCGCCCCCCGCCCCCCACGGCCGTGCCCCTGCCAACCCCTCCACAGGTGTGCACGTGCGTGCGTGCGTGCGTGTGCGTGCGTGCGGGCATTGCCGGCGGGCCGCCCAGCCAGTCTGGTCAAGCACAACAGGAAGTCCACGATTCACATCAGCCAAGAATGGGGGAGGCAGCCGGTGCTGACCCGGGACACCCCACGGGGTCACAGAGGAATGGCGCGGACGCTACTGCGGGGCGGAGGGGCCCCTTCCCTCACCCCCCCGGCCGCCCACAGCGATCCTGCAGCTGGAATCCTGTGCTTGTAGCTTGCGGGGCAGAGGCGGGGCGGGAAGGGGGTGGGCGGACAGGAGACCTGCACGAGGGACGCCGCGCACTGGCTCAGGTGCCGGGCGGGGGGCTCGGGGACAGACACCGGCCGCAGGAAAGCACCACTAGCCCGGCCACCGCCTGCCGCTCTGCCTCGCAGAGCCCCGGCCCGGCGGGGGGGGGCCTTTTCGGAGAGGAAAGCATTATTGCATGACACCCGGGGCGGAGCGGCGGTGGCACCGCTGCCGCCCGCCGCTCGCCCTCTGCCCCCTCATGGGGGGCCGCCGCCGCCGCCTCGGAAAGCCCCCCGGCCGCGCCCCATGCCCGGGGCAGGTCGCCAGGCCAGGCCCACCCCCCCGCGGTAAGAAGCACCATTTTGAAAGTCAGTTGTACAGTAGTAGCAGTACCTTTGCTACGGAGACGTTTCCCGCGCGAACTCCCACGTGTCTTTGAACTGTAAACAGGAGGTAAGAGCGGCTTCCCGGGCTCTCCGGCGTGGTAGGCACCCGAGTGCGATAGAAGAGTGTGTGGCTGGGGGCGGGCAGGCGGGCGGGGGCGGCAGGGGCCCCCGGCTCGGCTCGCCCGCAGGGCGCTGGTGACGGCGCGGGCAGGCCCCGCTGCGCCCCGGCTTGGGGCTCCCGGGCTGAGCGGGGGCGGCGGACCCACGGCCCGCTTGGCTTCGGGCTCGGCCGGTGCGTCCTCGGTCGCGGCGGTGCCCACGGGCGCCCCCCGCCGGGGCTCGGCTGAGGAGAGGCAGCAAGCGACCGAGCTAACGGACAAACCCATCCAGAAAGAGCAGGCAATCAAGAGGAGACCAACGGACGGGGGCCGGTGCGCCTGATCGGGGGGCCGGGCGGGGGGCAGATGGGCGGAGGCCCGGGCGGCAGGGCCGGCACGCTCCCGCGGCGGCCTGCTCCCCCCACCCGCCAGCCACCTCCTCCGCTCTGGTGCCGCTTCTCTCCTGTTCCCGGGGTGGTTGTGAGACTCGTCCTCGCTTTGCCAGTCCATCGGGGCGCGTCTCCTTAAACGCAGGCAAAGTATTCCTTCAGCGGGGCGAAGAGGTGGCGGATGACCGGCACGCTCCAGGAGCGCCCCAACAGTCTCTGCCGGGCCAGGCGGCTCATGTTGGAGACGTCCGTGTAGTGGACTGGGAAGCCGAAGACCCTGCAGCGGGAGGGGGGGCGTCAGTGGCGGCGGCGGCAGGGGGCTTCTGGACCCCCTGCCCGCATGGCGCCTTCACACAGGGGCAGAGGATGCCAGGGCGATGGGCGAGGCGAGGCCCAGGGCCGTCCCCTCGCCCAGCCAGAACTAGGCCCCCCGCGGCGGCTGGGAGTGCCCACCTGCCCGAGCCCCCCGGGCCCCACCTCTCCATCTCGGTGCACCACAGGATGTCCTCTTTCTCATTCATGAAGACGGGGAAATGCTGGTCTTTGCCTTGCTTGATGGAGTTGGAGCGCGTGGTGATGGTCCGGACTTTGCTGAACTGGGCAGGGGAGGGGGCCGGAGAAAAGGCTCAGTCAGCGGGGGCCGAACGCCTCCACCGCCTTCCAGGCACCCACCCCACTTGCTCCCCGGAACGGTTTCTACCACTCTTCTGGGCTTGGGGCTTCTCTGACAACAGAAGACCACCTTCCCCGTCTCACATCGGGCTGCATGTGGGGGAAGGGGGCGCCCTCGAGGCAGCCCGAAGCGGGGTCTTCTGCTTGCTTGAGTGTGCCCAGCTCCGGAGCATGCCCAGCCCCAAAACAGTCTCCTGGGGGGCCTCCTGCTGGAACGGGCGGGCTCCCAACACTCACCTTGGCTATCCGGCCGTGCTCCAGGCACTCCTGCAGCTCCAGCTTGTCGTTCACTGTTGATGCCAGCGGCCTGTGGGGTAAGTGGGGTCGGGTGGGGCTCGCAGGACCTCAGGGCCGCGCTCGAGAGCCCCCATCCACACAGACCCCCCCCCCCCGGAAGCCCGCTTTGAGTGCAGGCGGCCAGCAATAGAGCTCACTCTGAACCGCTTCCTTGCGAGGGCTTCCCTGACATCTCTGGGGGGACTCCCCAACGCAGGCAGAGCAAAGCTGACTGGGGTGGGGGGGCACTGGAGCTGCGCAATCGCTCTGCACACCCAAGAAACAGCAGCTAAAACACCCCTCCTGCCTTCAGCCGGAGGCGGCTCAAAAGCTGCCCAGCGATCCCAAGCAGAGCACCCGCTGAGGCGACAGAGGCGGCTGGCTCCCGGCACAACCGGCCCAAAGCCCCTGAGCCACCTGTCCTTCCCCACCTCCACAATGCATTTTTTCTGGCACAAAAAAGGCAGAAGCAGCTCCAGGAAAGTACGGTGGGGGGCGGGGAGTGGAGGACAACCCGACCAGGGACCCGGACCATGGCCCTTCTCCGTGGAGCCCCCGGCCACCCGCAGCCAAAGCGGCGAAACCGCAGCAGAGAAAGAGCCAAGCAGCCCCGTCGTGGGGCACGACTGAAGGCGAGGAGCTCCTGCAGCCACGGGGCGCCCCTCTGCCGGCAGCCGCGTCTGACCCACCTGTTCATGCCGGGCAGGTTCCCCCAGAAGTACCGGGCTCTGTGTGCGGCGGAGACCTCTTTGGCATCGATCATCACCGGGTTGGACTGCGGGCAGGAGAGGCGGCGGCAGGAAGCGTGACGCGGCAGGCCGGGAAACGGCTCTACGCCTGTCCCCGCGTGGGGGCCACTGCCGCCCAAGCACCTGGCCCTGCCCCACGGCTGCAGCATCAGCCCCGACCACCCCGGCTCTTGCACCCCACTCATCACCACGGGAGAGAGCGCAGACGGCAGCCCTTCCCCTCCCCACTTCACGGCGGAATGGAGCCCCTGCTGGCCCCCCGGCCATGCTCCCCACGCGCCCAAGACCCAGGGAGGGGAGTGGGCAGAAAGGGGGGTGGGCCAGCACTGTGGAACAGAAAACCAAGCACCACTGAACCTCAGAGGGCAGCGTTCCCGAGCCAGGACCTCCCGGGAGGCCACGCCGGGCTCCGCATGGGTCCCCGTGCCCCCAGAGCACCGGCAGAGCCAACCGACGGGCAGGGCAGGGCAGGCAGCTCTTGCTCCTGGCTGTGTAGCCTGTTCCACACTGCCGGCCCAGCCCCGAGGTGTCGCCAGGGCTGGCAGGATGGGGAGGGCCCCTCGCCTCGCCTCGCCTCGCCTCGCCTCGCCTCACCTCACCTCTAGGAAGCGAGAGATGTCCCTCTTGTCACTGACGCCCATGGCCACCACGTTCTCGAAGAGCCAGAAGAAGGGCCGGTCGTCCCCCTCCTTGGGCCGGGCCTCGTGCAGCAGGCGGTAGAACTCGAAGAAGAGGCGCCCCGTGCCCTCTGGGGGGAAGCAGAGCCGGGGAGCAGGCCTGTGACGGGGGCCTGGCTGTGGGCTGCCCCCCCGGCAGCCCCGAAGGCCTGCGGCCAGACAGACACTGCGCAGCGCGGCCGACTTTGTTCCTCTTCGGTCGGAGACGTGCTGCGGGCCGTCCCCAGCGGTTGCGGCAAGCGTGCGAGAACGAGGGCACAGGCGGCAGCGCCCGAGAGATGCGACGGAGACCGGGAGTTCCCTCCAGACCCCCGACGGACTGGTGGGGCAGCCCCTCCCAGCCGGCACTCTCGGTTCCCACGCCCCCTTTGCCTCAGGGACGCCTCGCTGCCGCTGCGGGGGCCTCCCGGGACACCTTCCTGCGGGAGGCCTGAGCCTCGTGCGCCAGCCGCAGGCTTGTGCTGGTGTTTCGTTTTAATACAGCTTCATCTTTTAATCCTTTTTCATCTTCTGGGGCTCTGGAAGTCTGTCCGGGCGTCAAGCCGCCCAGAGAAGGGTGGCCGACGCACCGGCTCCATGGCGCAGGCAGCCCTCGCCTTTCTCGGGGGTGCCAGGGAGGTGGCAAAGCAGTGGGGGGGGCATTTCTTTCCCACCAAAGTACGCTGGGGCAGGGTGGGGTGGCCCCAGCGGCCCCCCAGCGGGGCAAAAGAGTGCCTACCATAGAGGCCCTTCCTGGCCGGGTTGACGATGGACAGGTCGTTGCAGGGGCTCCCGCCGATCACCAGGTCGAACGGCCCCCATTCCTGTATCTGCAACACGAGGAGACGTGACGGTTGGCGGGGGCAGCTGGCGGCCACGGCCCCGGGGCGCAAGGGCAGGGGCAGCCCCCACAGCGCTCCACGTACGTGTTTCTGGGTGACGTTGCGGACGTCCCCCACATACATGATCTTGCCCTGGTGCCGCACCATGCCCACCGTGATGGAGTCCTCGCACACCTCCGACGCGATGTATCGGTCCACCTGGATGCCCAGGTCCTTCAGCACCAGCAGACCTGCCAAGCGGAAACGCCAAGGAGCCGCCTGCATGCCAGCCAGCCGCAGCCCCCCCGGAGGAGCCCTGGGGAGGGGGCCGCGCTCACCTGTGGCGATGCCGTCGAAGAGCGAGAGCACACGGATGGGCTTCCTCTTCTCAGCGGGGACCGGCGGGTACACCTTGGGCGGGTCCTGGAGGCAGAGCAGTGGCAGCCGCTGGGACGCAGGCCAGGCCGGGAGGGCAGGCGCACGTGGACCCACGGCACCCCTCTGCCCCCAGCGGGGCCCAATGGGGCAGAAGCGGCAGTACCTCCGGCGACCCACGGCTGCTCTCCCTTCAACCCGCCTGCTTCGGGCCTCCGGCCTCCCCCCACACCCGGCCCCCACACAAACTCACAAACTCCTGGTCGTGGTTGTTGGCGAAGAACATCTGGAGGCGCGAGGGCCAGTCCTCCCGCCGCCGCAGCAGGCCGTAGGTGCCCTTGTGGCCGCACATGTAGCAGTTCCAGGGATCCTCCTTGATGGCCGCCTGGGCAGCCCCAGGCCCCACCAGCAGGTCCACGCACTCCACGCAGAAGCACCTGCGGGCAGTGAGCATTCAAGGCCCCGGAGCAGCACCGTGGCCGGCATCCCGGTGTCTCCTCCCAAAGGGCTGCCTCTGCGCGAAGGCCAAGCGGCCAGGTGACGGCGCCCGGGGGGACCGGAACCCGAGAAGCCCCCCCCCACTCACCTGCAACAGTTGTTGTTGCCGCACATGAGGACCTCGCGGCCCCCGCAGCAGATGGTGCAGTAGGACTGGTACCCGTCGTCGTCGTACTGGTAAGCGCACTCCAGGAAGCAGTTCTGGGGGAACACGGGCGTGAGCAGCCTTCCTGGCCCCGCCACGGCCGGGCCCCGTCTTCCCCTCCAAGACAGAGTCCACGCCCGGGGGCCGAACTGGGCGGCAGCACAGGGCCAGTCTGGAGCCAGCCCCTCACACACCGCTGTGCGGCGCCGTGGCAGCGGCCCCCCAGCAGCACCCCTGGGGGCCGGACACGCCGGCGCTGCTCTCGAGAGCTGCTCCGTGGGCTTCCCACGGGGGCAGCTCGGGGGCCACGGTGTGCAGCAGGCCGGGCCTCGCCGGCCTCCCGACTCAGCCACTCAACACCCCCGCAGGCCAAGCGCACTGCCGTCGTGGCCAAGGGGGCATGTCTGGACACGCCACGCAAGGCCTTGTCCCCAAAGGCGACCCTGGTGTTGGGGGCCTTTTGGGTGGGGGACCGAGGTGTGGGACAGCCTCCACAGAGGCGTGCCTGGCACCGCGAAGGAAAGAGTCCCGATCGCCGGGGCTTTTTCGTCCTCCGGTTTGTTCTGAGTTGCGCTCCGGCGCCGCACTGCAGCCGCCTGTTACTTTGGCTGCACAGGGGAGCTGGGCCAGGCGCCCTCCTCGGGCTGAGAAGGCGCGGCAGGTGGGATTCGGGCACGGCCAGGAAGCCACGCCAGCGTGGGGCTGGGGTCGCCCCAAGCGCAGGGGAACACCGGGATGGCTCCTGCCCGGTGCCAGTCCCTTGCGGAGGAAAACCGCCAGGCTGCTGCGGGCCGTATGCCGGCTTCGAAAAGCGGACACTCGTCCATCCAGTGGTCAGGCCATGGACATGGCCAGCCGGGGTGCGGAAGGGAGGCGGCACTGCCGGGCAGGCCTGGCGGTGCGGACACTGGCCGTGGCACCCGTCTCAGGCCCTCAGGGGGCGGAAGCAGCCTGCCCCACTCCGCCAAAAGGGCATCCCAGAGGCCGCTCCGCAGTGCAGCGATTTGCCTGGGTCTCGCACCAGGCTCCCGTGGCACGATCCCCACAGCTGGCTGGGCTCCAGCCGTGAGGGGCCTGAAGCGCGGCTCTGGCGCACACCGGGCACCCCGCTCCGTGGCCCCAGGTCACCGCAGCAGCGAGTCGCGGCCCCTTCTGGCTGCCCGGGCAGAGCGAGCGAGGGGCCCCGTGGGGCAACTGTGCATGCGCTCGCCGTTGCTCCTTCCGTGCGCCGCAGAGGCCCGGCCCGGCCCGGCTTGGCCCGGCTCGGCTCGGCCCGGCCCGGCTCGGCCCGGCTGCCCCCAGGGGGTGCCCCTACCTTGCAGTTTTGGCACATCCCCCCAATGAAGAGAGGGTGTTCCAGGGTGACGTTGAGGCTCCCACAGGAGATGCAGATATCTGGGGGGGAGGAAGCGGTGTCAGGAGGGGGCAGGAGGGACGGAGGCTGCCCTTGCGCAGCCCTGCCAATCCTCTTCCGCAGCAGCTCCCACTGGAAATGCCCCCCTTGCAAAACGGGCCCCCTGGGCGCAGCTGCCCAGCTGCACCAGACGGAGGGGAGGGGGCCCACCCCAGGCCCACCGCCTGCGACAGGGCAGGGGGCAGGCCAGCTCTTGCCCCGACCTCACGTGCTGCTGCGGCTGGGGCACGGCCCCCCAACCTGCTGGCAGCCAGCCGTGCGGGCGCCTGCAGAAGTACTCCCGCCGGGGCTGTGCTGAGGGCCGCCCCCCATGGCCTGGGGGGAGGCCTGGATTGGGAGCGGGGGAGCCGCCAGGCCGTCTGGCCACACGGGGGTCCGAGGGCCACTCGCCCGTTCGCGCTCGCTCACCTTCGATGTTCCGACACTTCTGTCGAACCTCATACACAAGACGCTCTGAAAGGCAGAGGACGGGGCGGGTGAGTCGGGTGGGCCCGGGAGGCCCCTCAGGCCAGCGGGGGAAGCTGGGGCCTGGGCCAGGAAAGGCCCTCCAGCGGGGGCCCCCCAGGAGTGCCTTGCTGGGGGCCCCGCAGTGCGGCTGGCCAGAGGCCGGTGGGGCCGACAGGCAGCCCGGCTCCGGCAGCGCCTTTCGCTGAACTGTGCCCGGTGGCGGAGAAGCCCCGGCCGGGCCCCCAAAGTGAACCTGCACCATTCACTGGGACTCAGTGGGAATGAGGGGAGGGCGTGGGAGCTGAGCTGGCAGGCGGGGCCCAAGCTGTGGGGGGGCGCCCCCTGCGTGCCCCCTCCCAGCCTCACCCCCAGCCAAGGTCTGCTCTGGCCTTTCACGCCTCCTGTCATCCCAGGAACCGGGCGGGCAGGCACCCCAGGGGGTCCCCAGAGCCATGGATGGGGTGCTGGGGGGCCGGAGCATGTGTGCGGGGGGCTGGCTTCAGCAGCCCCCCACCCCGCTGGGTCCCACAAGGCAGTCGAGCGCCCCCCTGCCCCGGAGTACCTCTGGTGCGCTCGTCAATGATCTCCTTGACCTTCGGCTTCTCGGCCGTGCTCTTCCTCGGCTTTTTGGCGGGCGGGGGAGGGGCGTAGGCCGCGGCTTCGGGCTCGACCCATATCTCCGTGTAAACTTCCTTGTAGGGGTTGCGTTCCTCTGGGGCCGCAGGGAGAGGCGCGTTGGTGGGGCGGCCCTCCGTGCCTCGTCTGCCCAGCGAAGGCCGAGCACCGGCGCATCTCCGGAGCCGGACCCCCAAAGGGCCACGGAGCGCTGCAGAAGGCCCAGGCCACCCTTGGGGCTCGAGTCCCGCAGCCCCGGCCTGCCGGCTGCTCCTTACCTTCCGGGGGCTCCAGGCCCTTGGGGCCGGAGGGCTGGAACCCCCCCAGGGCCCACTCGATCATCTGCTTGTTCTGGATCTCCACCAGCTTGGACGTGTCCGTCTCGTCGTTCTCTGGGCAGGAGAGGAAGATCTTTCCGGACCGGCTGCTGGCCACCTGCGGTGCGGACAGAGGGCGGGAGGGCCGGGTTCCTCGAGGGCGGCAGTGGGGGGGCTCAGTGCCACTGGGGGTCGGGGACCGGGCACCGGGCCAGCACAGGGGCCGTGCAAGCAGGGCAGGTGGCGTGGCCCCCAGCCGAGCCCCAGGAGGGCCGGGAGGGAAGTCTGTCTGCATGGGAGGGAGCCCCCCTCCGGGCTGGTCCCGTGCAGGGCATGCTGGGAGCGCCCCTGGACCCGGCACACGCCACGGCTCGCATCCACGCGGCGTTGGCACGACCCTCTCCTCTGCATGCGCAGCACCCGTGGGGCCAGGGCGCTCGCACTCTCTGTGCTGAGGGGGGCCTGGGATGGGGGGCCCGGGGAGGCCACCCCCCGTGGCAGGAGCCAGCCAGGCGGGGAGCAGGAGGGGGGGCCGGGACCGTGCCTACCTGCAGCACCTCGTAGATGGCCTTGCGGTACATGGGCTGCTTGTTGTACGTGGCCTGGTGGAAGGCGCTGGAGAAGGAGCTGAGTGGGAGCAGCTTCTCCACGCAGACCTGCCAGAGACAGGCGGGGTGGCACTGAGGCCCGGGGTGGCGGGAGGCGTTCGGCCCCCCCCCGGCCCTGGCTGCGCTGCAGACCCCCAGCCAAGCTCAGCCCCACGGTGCGAGGGCACCCTCAGCGCCCTGGGCGGGGGGCATGACAGAAGCCTCCCTGCCCCACTTCCTCGGGGGGCGACGGGGGGGCAGTGGCCAGGACACCTGAGCCACACGCTGGGCCACCCGAGAGGCCTCCGCCTGGGGATCCCCCCCTCCCCACGCTTCCGCCTCGCAGGCCCAACAGGGCCGGGCCCAGACCAGGCGGAATCACCAGGAGACTGGGCCGGACACGCCCAGGGGCCGGGGTCTCTCCTGCGGCAGCCCCCGGCCCTGGGGCGTCCTGCGGGGGAGGCCTCTGGCTCGAGCACCCAGCCCCTGGCCTCAGCGGGCTGCCGGCCTCCTCCCTCCTGAGCTGGGGCGGGGGGCTGTGTGCGACCCCTCGGTGTCAGCCGACACAGGCTGTGACTTCTGTAGCCGGCCGCATTGCTCTGGGGGGACGCAAGAGAGGCGCTTTCCCCCGCCCCGACTGCCAGGCCCAGCTCCTGCCGCCACTCACCACAGAGAACTTCCCGTCCCCGAACCACATGACCCAGCGGGTGCCCTCGGCAGCCCGGCTGCGGCCCGTCATCCACCAGGAAACGATCCGGCCGGGCCACCAGGAGAATCCGCGCAGCTTCCCCCAGACCAGCTCTCCGATCCCGAAGCCCCGGCCATCCTGCAAGCGAAAAGGGGGCTGCCTTCAGGCGGTGAGCACACCAAGCGGCAGGGGCGCCCCTGCTGGCTCCGCAAGTGCCTAGTCCTCAGCTGAAAGCCATCTCGCTCGGCCGAAGGGGCAGCTTGCTCTCGCCTCTGCCCACCTAGCCCCCCACCGGTCTACCTTCCCAGCGACCCCCAGTGCTCGCCTGCCCCCCCCGTGCTCCCTGCTAGCGGCAACCCCTTTCCTGACCCCACTTGCACCTCCCGCCACGCAGCCCTTCCTCGCTTTCTGCTCCGCCCCAAACCACGACCCATCACTGTCCGGCATCTCTGGCCGACAGCACGGTAGGCCCTTCTGGAGGGGGCTGCTCCACACCAGAAGCGGCAGCTGGAGCAGGGCCGTTTCCCCTGCCTTTGTGGTGGAGGTGGGCTCCCGGAGACCCTCCCCTCCTCGGTCTGCTGCGGGACGGACATGGGGCTCACCTCGTATTCGGGCTCGTCGTCGGCCGACTTGGACATGCCCTTGTCCACGGCATCGGGCCCCACGGGCTCCGGCGTGGTGGCCACGGTGGGCGAGGCCGGGTCCGTGGGCTGCTGCGAGGCCGGAGGGCTGGCCTCCTCCTCCTTCTGGGGCTCGCTCCGCGGCGCCTCCTCCACGGCATTCATCCCCGCGATGACCTTGGCTTTCTTCTCAGCCTGTGGAGAGAGCCGGGGAGTTGGAGTGGCTGCTGGCAGAAGCCCCGGGCGGCGTCCTGGAGCCGGCCTGGGGCGGATCCAACGGGGCGTGCCTGGGCAGTGTGTCGGGGTGGCCGCCAGCCTCGGGTGGCGGGCCCACCGAAGGCAGAGGGGACTCTCACCCAAGCGGCCAGGCCCTCCCGCGGGCGACCGGCCCGGCCAGCGAGCCCTTCCACCCGCGGCATGGCCTGGGCCTCCTTCACCACGCTCCTGCATCGCCCAACCACCGAGGCACTTGGAAGCCGCCAGCCCCGGACGGCACCTCCCTGTCTGCCGTGCGGACGCGCAAGTCTAGCCCAGGGTTCCCCCGAAAAGCCGCCGGAAAAGAGCAGGGAGGACGCCTGGCCGAACGAACGCTCCCGCACTGCCCTGCGTCCCACTTGCCAAGCACCGCGCCAGCTCGGCCGCTTGACCATTGTCGGCAGCCTCGCCCCACGGACGGGAGAGCCGAGAGCCGCCATGCCCACGCCCCACCGGGACAGCACTTCCGGGCGGCCCTCTTGCTGCACAGCACCCGCCCCCCACGGGGGCCACTGGGGGCGGGGGGCCACCTTCCTTTTATGGGGCTTGCGGGGTTTTCCATTCTCCAATTCAGAAAAAAATCTGCAGAGCAGTGAAGACGCCCTGGCCGCACGAAGGCCCCGACCGACCCCAGGAGGCAGCCCCTGCCCAGGCGGGTGCCCCCCGAGCCCCGGTACGAGGGAGGGAAATGGAGCCGGCCCCGGTCTGGAGGTGGGCCGGGGGTACGCAGGCAGGAAGCCCGTGACCCAAGGCCAACGCCGTAGGTCCCCGGGCTCCCTCCGAGTGGCCGGGTTGCTTCGGCCGGCAGACCCGTTCTGGGCACGAGGAAGGCAGGAGCGGCTGCCCGGGGCAGCTCATGCAAACCCTCCAGGATGTGGGGGGACAACACATAGCTTGTGGGCTGTCCCACCCGGCAAATGCGAGGCGTTCGTGCTGGACGTAACGTGCGCCCGGCAGCAGAACCTGGAACCGTCCGGCCTGATTTCCACCCTCCTCTCCCTCCGCGAGACCAAGCCGCTCACCAGAGAATGAGACAACTTCCCCGGACGAGGAGCAGCTCCGTCCCCGACGCGGCCTCAGCTCCCCACAGGCTGACGGGGCCACGCCGGGGGCCTGCAGAGACACTGAGGGGCGCTCCCGGAAGGCCACCTGCTTCCTGCCACTCCCGGGGGGCCGAGGCTACAGGGAGGGCCCCTCCCAGGGCCCCCGCGGGCCCTCAGCCCCCGGGCCCGGCCTGGCCCTGCCACGTGCTCTCTCATGAGGGCCCCCGCTGTGGACAGGCCCCCGCACTGGCCCCAGCCCTGGCCATGCCGCCCATAGCACCAGCAGGCCCCTCAGCCAGAGGAGCAGCAGCGGGACGAAGCCGGTGGAAGCCACGAGGCTCCCGCAGGCCCAAGACCGGCGAGGGTGGCCGGGGGGGCGCTGGCGCTCCGCTTCTCCCCATGGCACGGCAGCCCCTCGTAACGCCCAGCAGTGCCCTGGGGGCTGGGAGGGGGCAGCACCGGTGGGCAGAGGGGAGTCAGGCCACGCTTCCGCAGAGGAGGCAGAGCCAGCCGAGCCCGAGGGGCCCCTCCGAGTGCTCCCCCGCCCGGCTTTGGCCCAGCCGCCCCCTGCTCCTGTGGGGCTGCAGCAGCGCTTGATGCCCTGTGCGTGTGCGTGCTCGCGGGCAAGCCTCCTTTGGCTCCGAGACGAGACGGAGACGGGAGCCGCACGCCAAGCCCTGCGACAGCGAGGAGCACGCGTGTATGCGAGCGGCGTTCCGCAGGGGCGCGGGATCCGGCACGGCGTCCAGTCATGGGCGTGCCGTGAACAACCGCCCCCTGCAGGCACATGCGTCAGTGAGCGGTGAGGCTGCCGGAGGGCGAGGGGGACCCCCGCCCCGCCGAGAGGCCCGCGCCTCCTGCCCTCTTGGCACAGCCCTTCCTCCCACCAACGCGAGGCACGGACAGCCGCCTGCCCCGCCGAGCAGCCTCACGAGACAGCCGGAGTGTCAGCCGGGCCATGTGCCGCTTGCCGAGCTTTCAGGTGCCACAGCGAGCCCCCGATGCTGCCGCCCAGCCGCCCGGGCCGGAGGGGGATGCGGCAGCCGCCCCAACACGACGCAGTGCAGGCGGGGCCGCCACGGCATGGGGGTCGAGTCGCCGGCTGCGCCCCGGCTGAGCACGGCCGTGGCGCGCAGGGCCTTCCATTCTGCCCCGCGGGGCCCTGCCCGCCTGCGGCAGCAGAGCTCTGGGTGGGCGCTCCTGTCAGCTCACCCTCCAGCACCCCAGAACGCTCTCCCGATCGGGCGTCCTACTGCGGATCCCATCTGCCTATCCTTGAGGCTGGGATTCCGCCCACCCCCGCGTGCGCATCTCTGGTGCAAGCGCACCGCGACGTTCTGGTCACCTCGCCTGGAAAAGCCGACTGTGGTTGAGTTGGAAATGCGTGGAGGGGCCGCTGCCCCAGAGGGAGTGGCCAGGGCAGGGGCTGCTCAGCCTGGAGCAAAGGCGGGGAGGGGGAGACGGGGCAGCGGCTTCCGCTTGGGCCGGCCCACCCCGCCAGCACCCCGGGAACCCCCTTGCCCCCCCCAGAGAGGAAGCGGGTGCCCTTCCAGCAGCCGTGCCTAGCCAGGGCTTCCCCTGCTCAGGAAGCCCTGCCTGCGCCCTGCTGGCTGCCCTCCGGGCCACAGCGCCCGCCTGCCTCCCCAGGCGCTTCCCTGCGGGCCTTGGCGAGCTGCTCCTTCCCACTGCCTTGCTCTGAAGGCTCCCTGGGCGCTCGCCTGCCCCGCCTGCCCCGCCTGCCCGCCCTGCCTCGTAGCACGCGAACGCGCCCTGCTGCCGCGGCTCCTTCACCGCCGCATGTCTGCTTCTGCACGGGTGGATCTGCCACACTTCACTGTGCCTTTTCCTCCTTGCATTTTAATATGCTGCACATATCGGAGGGCTGCAAGGAGCGACACACAAGACAAACACTCCCAACTCGACGGGCACAACCGTTTCTCAATGCAGGACGTCGAACGCGAGGCTGGACCTTCTGCAGCAGCCGGGATGGGTTGCGGGAAAGCACTGCTCCGGAGGTCCATTGGTCATAGGTTGGCTGGACGCGCACATGGTAGGCATGCCCTGCACAGAACCGGGGGTCAGACTAGATGGCCTGGGAGGCCCCCTCTGCCCCGCTCTGCTTCTATGTTTCGATGTCCGAGGGGCAGCCCGTTGGCCTCCCGGGCAGTGTGCCTGGCTTCACAAGCGCCCGAGGCGCACCTGGCAGGCAGCCTGCCAGAGCCCTCCTGGTCCAGCCTGGCTCGGGGGCAAGGCAGTTCCCTCTCCAAGAGACTCTGAGGAGTGTGGGGCCCAGGGAAGGCAGACCCCTGGACACACCTCTGTCGCCAGCCAGCAGCCGGCCCTTGATGGAGGCGGGGGGAGGGTTCCCTCTTTTGGACCACCTCCTGCGGCTCCCCACAGCTCCTGAGAAGCAGAACGGGCCAACACAACCCAGAAGGACCACGATTCTGCAGGAGGGAGCCCCAGCTGAGAGAAATGGGGTTGGGGGAGGGTCCTGACCTGGGCTGAGGGGTGCATAAAGTGGGCACGTGGGCAGGTGCCAAGATGAGCTTCACCCTCTTTGTACTGGGAACTACCTTGAAGCCGGATATGAATCGGGGCCCCAATCCTGCGTCTGCCACAGTGGGCACCCCAGACAACCCGCCAGCTGGAGAACTTTGGGCAACCAGGGGGAGAGGCCCCAAAATGCCAGCCTACTGCCTGGTGCAGAAATCCCCTATGGATTGCACTGCAGCTGTGGAGCCCTGGGTCCTCATCTCCACGAGAGAAGGGCCAGCTTGGCAGCCCTTCTGCTGACGGCACCAAAACCCACAGCAGAGAGGAGCCACTGCCGTGCGTGGCCTGCCTGCAGCGCTTCAGCAGGATTCGGTCCTGGGGCTCCCTCTTCACTCCCAACACATGCGTCAGGGCAGGCCACAGGTGGGAGCCCGCAAATCCACACCGGGTGTCCCACCAGTGGGCCTGAGTGGCACCTCCTCCCGGGGGCGCTGCACCCTGCCTGCCTCGTGGCCTGCGGTGCTCAGCAGGCACCCTGTCCCCGGGGCAGAGGGGCATCGGTGGGAAAGCAGCGCCAAGTCCCACTGCCGCGCCACGCAGCATGCAGATCTCGGCCACGGGGAGATGGCCACGTGCCAGGGTCAGCTTGGCCGAGGCGGCCACAAAGGCCACGATGCCAGGACAGCGGGAGCCTGCAGACCTTGGGGGACTGGGCAGCCGCCAGGCAGCTGCCCGCTCCTTGCATGGCACAGGCTTGGGGGTGCTTATCAGGCAGGCAGCCCCCCAACAAAGGACCGCAATGGGCCCAGAGGACAGAAGCCACTGCACTCGACCTCCGGTGCAGGCTGCTTCTCTCCTGCTTCCGGGGGAAGCAGCCAAGATGGCAGGAGCAAGCCGGGAGGGTGCACACGAGGCTCCTCACGGCATGCCGGGCCTTCCCACTCTGCCGTGTGCCCCAGGCGCTGAACGGCGGGAGGCAGGTTGTTCACGCTGGGTTTGGTGGCCCCTCGGTGAGCGACGCGCAGCTCGCCTCGGATGCCCTGCCCGGAGTCTGCAGCTCTCGGGGCTGGGGCAAGCCACAGCGCGTCCACTCCCACCCCTCGCTGACAGGAGGCCAGGAAGCACGGAGACCCAGCTGAGCACCCAGCCGGACGCCGGGGGCCACTCCCCAGTGGGCAAGAGGTGCGACGCGGGACCCGGCTGGACGCTCGGCAGTCTCTCACCAGCAACCACGGCCTTTGCAGCCACGGTGCCTTCTGCAGTCGCCGTCGGTCTCGGGCTCATTCCACCATCCCGTCCTCCGGGACAGTGTCTGGGCTCAGTGCACTCGAGCCGAGCTTCTCAGCCCCGCAGGCTTCAGGCGGGGAAATGCGAGGGCTGCCGCCTCCGCAGGACCTTCCCACCCTCCGAGAGCCTCCACAAAGGCCAGGGATGGGCTGCCCCTACGCTGAAGCAACACTGAGAAGGGCTCTCACCCAGCCAAGGCCGTGAATCCGACTCGCTTCACCCCTGCCGACTCCCCCTTGCTTCGAATGGTTTTTCTTTTCATTTTCCCCCTTGCAGTCTTTGCAAGCCACCCTGGCTGGACAACGCACACTCCAAATCGGACAAAGAAGAACAATTCTTTGGTTTCCAGGTGCCCTGGAAAAGCTGGTCGTGGGACAGGCCAGAAGGGAGGGGGGGTTGCCCAGGGCCAACTGGAAAAGGGGCTGCTGTTGACCATATTAGAAACAAGTGACCCCCACACCATTCCAATGATGTATAGTTAAACGGCACAAAAGAGGACCATCACAGTCACGTCTGATGTCAGAAGAAGAGCCAGCAATAAGGAAATGGTCAGAGGAGGCTGACAGAGGAAACCAGGTGGAAGACACCCCCTCACGGCGCTTGTACGTCAACCAAACCACAAGCAAACTAGAAGTTTTGCTCAAATGTCTTCTGAGAGTTAAGGAAGGGAATCGCCAGCGAGGCCAAGAACCCATCAGTGAAAAGATGCCCTTTTCAGAAATGCCCAAAGCAGGACAACAAAAGGGAGCGCAAGGAAAGGGCAGGCAGACGGTAAGAAAAATGAAAGGCGTACGCAGAACACCGCGAGCGCAACAGCAGCCGGAGCCCAGAAGCAGGGGACCAGGCAGCGGGACCATCAGACGGTGACGGAGATCAAGGCGTCCTAAGGGAGGGCAAGGGGACCGCAGAGCAGCCGAACGGATGCCTTTCATCTGCCGTCACCGCAGAGGAGGGTACGCGAGAGAATGCATTCAGGAACAGCGTGTGGGGAAGGACAGCGGCAAGAGAATCGCAGAATAGCAGAGCCGGAAGGGGCCAGAAGGCCCTCGGGTCCGAGCCCTGCTGTTGCGGGACACCACGCTGCACCCTCCCGCTCAGGGGGCTGCCCAGACTTCTGGAACGTCTCCAGCGAGGGAGAGCCCGCAGCTGCCCAGGTGCAAGATTCCCCGCTGCACTGCTCCCCAGTGGGGAAATTCCTCCTGCTGCCCAGTCTGGATCCACTTCCCCTGAACTTAAGCCCGTTAGTCTGTGTCCTGCGCTCGGGAATGAGATTTTGTCCCCACTTTGTGACGGCCCTTGAGGTACTTGCAGGGGGCGATCCTGTCCCCCCTCAGCCTTCTCTTCTCAAGGCTGAACATGCCCCGTTCCCTCAGCCTCGCCTCACGGGGCTCTTTCTCCAGGCCCTGGATCTCCCTTGCCGCCCTCCTCTGGACCCTTTCTAGCTTCTCTGCTTCTTTTTCAAACTTAAGAACTGGATGCAGGAAAGTTGTGACTAGTGCTGAGTATAGGGGAACTAGAAACATAGAAGCAGAGCGAGTCAGAAGGGGCCTCCCGGGCCATCTAGTCTGACCTCCGGCACCAGCTGGCTCTGCTCACGACATGCCTACCATCACACGTTTTGGTGGTGACGCTTCTGTTAAGGCATCCCAAAAGAGCATTTGCCCTTTTTGCAGCTGCATCACATTGTTGGCTCATATTTAGTGTATGACCCACAATGACCCCAGGGTCCTTCTCATCTGCAGTATTGTGGAGCCAAGTGTTCCCCATCTGGTGGGGGTGCATTTGGTTTCTTTTCCCCAGGTGCAGAACTTGGCATTTGTCCCTAAGAGAATGTTCTGAGATGAAAATCAATCTCCAGACCATGATCTGTCCATTCCAGAATTCTGAAAGAACTCAAATATGAACTTGCTGACTTTCTTACAGAAATATGTAACTGATCTGGGAAAATTAGCTGAAAGCTTTAGTAAAGATTAAATTTATCAACACATGGAAGGATAAGCCCTGCTGAGAAGGAATCAACTTGGCTTTTGCAACGGTTAAGTCCTATCTCATTAACCTTCTAGAGTTCTTTGAGAGAGTCAGCGAACTACCGGGTGATCCAGTAGACAAGGTTTATTTAGACTTCCAAAAGGCTTTTGACCCTTTGGAAGTCCCTCAGCAAAGACTCCTTAGTCAAGGCAAGCAAGTACAAAGCCATGTACGTTGGGGCAAAAGAAATCCCAACTTCAACGCAATGCTGAGGGGAGCAGAGCTCGCAGCGATTGATCAAGAAAGGGATCCTGGCTTCGTGGTGGGCCACGCGAAGGAAACGTCAACCCAGCATGAGCTGCTGCGAAAAAGGCAAGCTCCTTGTCGCGTTTACTAGAAAGAAAAGGATCCAAAAGCAAAAGTGCTGACGTGGCACACGCTTCCGGTGCAGCCACACTTAAAACCATGCTGCTGCGAGCAAAAGGAACAGCGTAGAGCGGGAAGAAGTCCAAGGAAGGGCACCTGATGCAAGGAAAGGTTACGGCAACCGTGATCGCAAAGCCTTGCGAAAGGAAGAGGAGGCGGGGAGGAGTGCGTGGCGTGGGCAGCACGGAAAGGGAGCCGCCTTTCTCCTTCGCCCACAACCCAAAGGAGTCATCGCACGGCGCTCACTGGGGGCGGAATTCAGGATAGATAAAAGCACGCCCTTCACACAGCACAGCGTTGAATGCTGCAATTCAGATCCACGAGATGCAGCGATAGCTCCCAGGCCTCCCGCAGCATCAGGACAGTGTGCCTGTTGCTGGGGAGCATGGGTGGCTCAGTCACTGGTCAGCCACTGTGGGAAAGGAATGCAGGACCGGACGGGCTTGTGGTCTGTGGGTTTTTCTATGTTCTTATGGCTGGAGGGCAAATCCCGTAAATAAAGAGGCACAGCTGGTGGGTAGCCGACTTTTCCTGCCTTCTTTTCATGGGCCGCATCTTTCCCGCTCACAGCTAGATTCTGCCGTCCGGCTAAAAGGCCCAGTTAACCACGGCACGCGGGAAGCCTCTTCTGTTTGTGGAGACGAGGCTTGGTTTTGCCAGGGCAGGCTGGAACGGAGGCCACGGCACCGGACTCGGAAGGCGGATGCCCCGGTTCAAACGCTGGCGCCCCTCCCCCAGCCCTCTCCGCAAGAGAGGCTCAGACGCTGCTGCTCCTCTTGGAAGCCGAGAGGAGGAGGCAGGACGCGAACAGCCCCGTGGGGGCCCATTCAAGAACGCGACCGGGCAGCCCCCGCTTGCAAGCTCTGCAGCCGCGGCTCGCGTGGCATGGTCCCACCGCCAGCCCCACGGCTCCTTGACGCGACCGATGAAAACCAGCGCACTGAAAGGCGGGTGTGGGCGGGGGGGGCTCTGCTGAGCCCGCCAGAGGAGGGCCGCCCCTGCCCTGCGGAAGGCCTCCAGCAGGAACCGTGTTCTGACTTGAACACCCGGGCGGTACTGAAACCTCCTTCGGAGCCCCCGACACAGCTGCAGCCCCGGCACACGCCAGGGGCTGCAGGCACCGGGGAGCCTCCGGGGGGCAAACAAGCACCCACAGAGGAGCCCCCCCCCACTAGCACTGGCACCGAGGATTCGGCGCACAAATGGAGGCGGCAAGCAAGGCCCGGTCGGGCAGGCAGAGGCGGAAGCACAGGCAACCGCGCTCTCGGCCAGTGCCGAGCCAGTGAGCCCTCCCGTCCAGCCCAGCAGCCGGCAGCCCTCCGTGGGCTCTGGGGCCCAGCAGCCACCGTCCCCTTAGCTGAGCAGAGGCGCCGGCTCAAAAGCATGTCCAGGGTGAATCCGGTGGCTGGGCTGTGGCACGAGCCGGACCGGCTTTCCGTCTCAGCGTTCCGGGCAGGAGCCCGTGCCCACAAGCCCGCCCCGTCCTCCCCAGATGCCAGCTCCATGCTGGGAGCCCAGCAGGCCGAGCGAGGGGGGGACGCGTGGATGGGCCCCCTGGGGCAGACCCGGAGAACAGCCCCACACATCCGGGCAGCCCGAAGTCCTGGCTGGGGGATTCTGGGAGCTTGGGGGCTTCCTGGGCATGCTGGGGTTGCACCCGGAGCGAGGAGACATGCCTGCCTGCCGGCTTCCCACCACAAGCGCTGCACAGCCTCTGGCAGGAGACGGCATGGGCGGAAAGCTCACGCCACACGCGGTGGCGGCCCTTTGCGAAGCCAGCTGCAGTGCACCGAAAAGCCGCCCCTCCTGCAACCGATTGCGTGCCTGGCGCCGAGGCAGGCAGCCTGGGGGACTGTGGGGCCACAGACCCCAAGCTCCTGCACTCCCACCTGCGGCCTACCCTCCAATGCCACAAAAAGCAGCCATTGTTTGGGGGCGGAGCAACGGCCCCCGGCAGGGGCAACACTTTCCACATAAATATACGAAACAGCTGAAAAGGGCCCCAGAGACTTCCCCTTCGCGGGAGGACTGCGTGGAGGGGCTTCACTCCCACGGCATGCGTGATTGTCACTCCGGGGGTCAGAACGGAGTGCGGCAGACAGCTGCAGCGGTTTGCACGTGGGTGGCTTCCCTCCCCATCAGCTTGTGGTTCAGCAATCTGGACGGGTTTCACACGAGCACTGACTCACCGGCTCCCGCAGGCATCACTCGCTGGCTGCCTGCGCTGGCCAAGCGGTCACCAACCCACATTACTGACTAATCCGCAGAAAGCCGATGTGGGTTTGGCCCAGTGTGGAGGATGCCCAAGGGACAGCCCGGGGGTGGCGGGCTTTGGGATCTGGGCCGCGGCCACGCGCGGCTCCATGAGCTCAGCACATGCCGCTCTCCCAGCCTGGTCTTCAGAGCTCGCTATTTCTGTCCAGAGCCTCTCGAACTGCGCACAGCTTCCTCCAAAATACGCACGCCGAAACTTCCACACTACTGTATCCACCGACTGCATGCGACTGGGAGCCCCAGAAGCTGGGGCATGGGGCAGGACCACCCCGTGCGGGAGCTCCTCGGAGCGAGGGAGGCCGCGGCGGCCCCGGCCAAGCAGCACACCTGCCTCACCCCGGGCCGCACCTGCTCGCCTCGCACAGGCAGCCGGGAACCCGCTGCCGGGCAAGGGAACCGCGCAGCGCCCGGAGGGTCCGGCAGGCTCCAAGGGGCAGCGAAGTCCAGGCCCTGCTCCGCAGCGGGGGACAAGCGAACACCCGCCCGGAGGAGCCGGCCCCGGGCGCAGGGACGCGGGCAAGAGGCGGCCGGCCGGCGCATTCATGCCCGCCTGGCGTTCCCAGTCCTAGGCTGGGCCACCACTCCAACCCAAGAGGTGCTGCAGGCGAGGAGAGGCCGAGCGCGGGGGTGGGGGGGGGAGGCGCCGAGGAGCCCCCTGCCCTGTGCTCAGGCCCCGGCTCTGGCCGAGCGGCAGCGTTGGGGGGCGCTCTGCTGCCCTCGCCTCTGACCCCCTCTGACCCCGGCGAGCCACACCCGGCTGCCTTGCTCCAGGCCCACGGCACCCCGGCCCACCTCTCGGGGAGGGGGGCCCAGCTGCCCGAACACGGAGGGCGAGGGCGCGCTTCCGGGGATGGCGGACAGGTCGCATCGGGCCCGCCGTCGGCCCAGGCCCTGCTGCGGCCCCCGCCCCGTCCAGGCCTGCACGGAAACGCGGCAGCCAAACTTCCTTCGGCGGCCTGAGAAGTGCCCAGGAAAGAGGGGGGCAGCGGCTGCCCCCCCTTCCCTCTCCTGCGGCCCCGGCGGGTGCGGAGGGGGCTTTGTTCCCCGCTTCGCGGGCCCCTCCGCCTCCCCGCCGGGACTCGGGCAGCGAGCGCGCCAGCCCCGCCGGGCCGGACCCGAAGGAGGCGGGGGGAGCCCTCCTCGCCCCCGACAAAATGGAGGCGGCCTGACAGCTTCGGGGGGCGGGCCCCCAGCAGCCCCCGGCCCGCGCCCCCCGCCGGGGCAAGCGGGACGCCCGCCCCGCGCCGGGGGCTGGAGGGGCGCCCCGCCCCGGAGAACTTCTGCTCGGGGCAGAGCCGCGCACGGCCGGGCAGCGCGGAGCGGAGGGAGCGGGGCGGGGGCAGGAGACTTCCCGCCCCTCCGCTTCCTCCTTCCTCCGCACGAGCGCAAGGAATCAAACTTTGCGGCGGGACCCGGTGCCGCCGCCGCCGCCCGCAGCGCCCTCCGGAGCGGGCAGCCCGCGCGCAAGGACGGGGCGCCCCCGCCGCCCATCAGGCGAGCAGGACGCCGGGCCGGGCCGGGCCGGAGCCACCGCACGCTCGGCGCCCCCGCCCGCCCCGCGCGGGGCCGGGGACGCACTTCCAGCGGGGCCCCGAGCTGCGGCACGTACCGCGCGCTCCCCGCACCGGGAGCCGGGGCGTCCGGAGCGCCCCGGCCCCGCGCGGCCCGCGCCCCCCGTACCTGCGCGCATGGTCCGGCGCCGCTGCTGCTGCCGCTGCCGCTGCCGCCGCGGCCGCGCCGAGGGGGCTGCAGAGAGGGAGGGAGGAGGGGGCCGGAGGGGGCGGGGAGGGGGGCCGCGCCGCCAATGTTCTTTGTCTGGGAAACTCCGGGGCACGTGACACCGGACAGCTCTCCTGGTTGGCTGGGGACGGCGCGGGGGGGCGAGGGAAAGGTGACTGCGGGGGGCGAGGGAGCCCGCGAGGCTGCTCCGCGCCCCCTGCTCCCCGGCGTCGCGAGGAGCGCGCCCGGCCGCCCACAGCCGGACCGCGCGCGGGCCGCCGCGTTCCCACCGACGCCGGGCCCGGGGCGCGCGGCCCTTGCGCGGGGGCCGCCCGGCTGCACAGGCGGCGCGGCAGCCCGCGGACCCGAAGGGCGGCCGGCACCGGGGCGCAGCGCCCCAGCGGCTTCAGGGGCCGCGCTCCGCACCCGCGGAACCTCGGGCCCCGCAGCGCGCGGCTTCCCGGGCCGGCCCGGGGCCGGAAGGCGGCGGTCGCCCAGCGGGTGGAGGGCACGCCGCCCCCGGGACGCCCGGGCTCGGGCGCTCCCGGAGGCCACGCGGCGCCGCCTCCCCCAGGAGCGGACAGGGCCGCCCGCCTTGCTGCGGCCGCGTGGCCTCGGCGCAGGGGTCGCCCGCGCCCCCCCCCGCCGGCCTCGGAGGGGCCGCAGCCCCCGGCGTGCCTGCGCGGCGCCGGCCAGCGCGCCCCCCCTGCGGCTGGGCCGGGAAGCTGCTCCCGGCGGGGCTGCCCCCTCGCCGCGCCCTCAGCCCTGGGAAGGCGCCCCGTCCTCGGCGCGGGCGCCACCACGCGACCCCCGGCAGCCCGCGCGCGAAACTCGCACCGGCCCCGGGGAAGGCGGGGAAGCGCCTCGGTAGCGTCGCCCCCGCGCCGGCCAAGGCCGGTGGCCAGTCCGGGAGCGCCGAAAATCCGCCCGCCCCCCCCCGCCCCGCGACGGGACTGCTGGGCTCCCCCCGCCGCCACTGGCCCCACGTCGTCTGCTCCACTGGCCCCAGGGGCCCCGGAGGCCGGGTGCGGCGAGGCAGCCGGCCTGCGAGCCCCGGTGCACTAGCCGTTGCCCACTCGGTGGCAGGAAAGGGGGCCATGAGCCCCGCTTCCCCTTCCGGGGATGCGGCCTGGCTGCAGTGCAAGGTGGAAGCCTGGCGCCAGAGCCCTGTGGCTGCAGGACTGGCCAGGGCCGGGCCGGGCCAGGGCGCATCGCCCCCGCGACCCCTCTCCTCTCCTCTCCTCCTCCAGCCCCCTCTGGCTCCTACTGAGGTAGGACCAGGAGAGCCAGCCCTCCCCCCCCCAAAGCTCTGATTCCTCAGGCCAGCGTGGCCCCCGCCTGCAGGGAAAGGGCCGCTCGCTCTGGCCCCCGCCTCCGCCCACAAGTCTGCCTGGTTGTGGGGGCGCATGCAGCCCCGGGCCCCTGCTCCCGAGGGCCACGGCCCCCTTGCTCCCCTCTGATGCCGGCGCACGTGCCACAGCAAAGCCGAGCCCTCCGCAGGCCGCACCGCACAGCAAATCCAGCAGGGTTGGTGCCTGGTTCCTCTGGCGAGGCCCGGGCAGAATCCCACCCACCCCCGAAACCCGCCACCCACTCCAAACTTCCGCTCCCTCTCCATTCAGGCCCTGCCTGTAACCGGAGCCATCTTAGCCGCTCAGTGACAGCTGGAAGCCAACGCAGGCCGCGAGGGAACACCGCCACGTGCCGCAGCCCCGCCGGCCTCTGCCGCTCGGGCCGGGCCAGGCAGCCCCCACCTGGCGCTTTCCCGCGCACAGGGGCTGGCTCTGCAGGCCAGCCATGGGGGGGGGGGCCACTGGAGCCGTCCAGTGCAGGGTAGAAAGCACCTGCACTGTTTCTGCCGGCTCAGCCCGAAGCAGCGCAAGATGCAGAGCGATTGCATAACGCGCCGCGGTCGCCCATGCCGAGCTCCCGGGTCCCCAGTCCCCAAGCCGGCTGTTCACTCCTGGCCACTGCTTCATCTGCGGGCGCTCCAGCCGGAAGGCCGCATGCGGCAGCCACAGCGGGGCCCGTTGGGGCCCTCCCCGCGAGGGCCGCGCCTGGCACTAACGCCTGGTCACCCGTGCTTAGGCAGGGCCGGGTGACGGCTTGCTGGGCGTCCCGAAAACTCGGGTTCGGTCCCTGCTGGGATGGGAAGGGGAGGCGTTTCTGGGCCCGAAGGCCAGCTCTGGCTAGGGGGCAGCCCCAGCTCCGTCACTGCTGCCCTGGCCATGCGGGGGGCACGAGGTCACCCCCTGCTCACCCACAGGCAGCCAGGCCTCTCCTAACCGCCTCCGGCCCTCGGAGCCTGCAGCGCCACACTCAGTCCTGGGGCGGCCGGGCCTCCTCCCTGCCACAGGACAGGGCCCGTGGCACACACAAGCCCCCGCTGCACACGCGGGAGCAGGCCTGGTTGTGCCTGGAGCCGAGGGATGGCTCATCCATGCCAGTGGCAGGAGGCTGCCAGGCGCAGCTATAAATAGGCCAGGCTGAGCAAGGGGGGACCTGTTGCTAGGGAGACACCGTGGCGAGACGGCCGGGCCAAGTGGGGGCGGAGGAAGCCTGCGCAGGGGGCGGCCGGGCTGGCCAGGGTCTGCGCATGGGCGCGCCCAAGCCCTGCTGCCCGGCATCCGCCCTGCCCCTCTCTGCAGCCAAAACAGCTACCGGGGCCACCGGGAGCCGCTCAGAGATGCAGCCGACGTGCGCAGGAAGGGATTCTCTGGACCGGAGGGGGGGGGGTCGGTGTTGAGCAAGGGCAGCGCTGACTGCCTGGCGCGCCAGATGGATCTCGCCAAGGTGGGGGGCAGGCAAACCGGCACGTGGCCTTCGGTGGAAGCGAGTGCCAAGTGATGCACACCGAGGCCGGGATCCCGGCCTCGCATTCGTGCAGAGGGTGCCTGAGCCAGTGCCGGCTGAGCAAGGAGCGGAGCTGGGGGTTGCGGTGGGCAGCTGGATGATGGGGGCACCCCAGCACTCGGCTGTGGGAGAACAGCAAGCACACGCTGAACCGAACCGGAGGGGGGGACAGAAAACGACGCCTCCAAGACCCCCTTGCCTCTGTGCAAGGCTGCAGCGCAAACTTGGTTACAACGCCGTGCGCAGTCGGGGCCGCCTGAGTGCACGCCGGATGGCAGGCCTCCCATCCCATCCGTGCATGATAAGAGAGTCAGCTGAGAAGAGCGCAGAAAGGGGCAACTAAACGACCTAGAAGTGTGGAGGAAGGGTGGCGAGGCCGGAGGCACTTCGGCTTGGAAGGGGGGGGCACATGGAATCGTGCATGGTGGGGAGGAACGGGAGTATGCATGGGTGACGTTACAGCGAGATGCCACGGAAAGGGCGCATGCGTGGAGGGGGAGAGCCATTGCTGCCGACGGCTCCTCGCCCCGCAGGCTCAGCTCCCCTCCACGGCCGCTGCGGGGTGGAGCGGCTGCCTGCTCCTGCCCTGCCGGGGCCACCACTCGCGGGCCCCACCTCACCTGGCCCCGGGCTCCGAGGGCGAGCCAGCCAGAGGGCACCCTGAGCACGGGGGGCATGGGAGGCCTGCCCACCAGGTGCCCAGCAAGCTGCTTGCTTGCTGCCCCTCTGGCACCGGCCTCCCCCTGGCTCTACCGGCTGCGTCAGCGGCCTGGCAATGGGGCACTGACCTTGGGGAGTAAAGGAGAAGGGGACAGCGGGGGGTGTGGGGGGGCAGCTAGACAAAGCACCACTGGGCAACTAGGTCTTCCTGTCACCCCCCGGCACTGGCCCCTCGAGGGTCTGACGCAGGACACTGGCACCTTTGGGCAGCCTGCCCCCCCCAGGCCGGCCCAAGCAGCTCACCTGCTCACTCCGCCCCACCCCAGCCTGCGCCTCCACCGGTGCACGGAGCACAGGCTGCCAAGACGCGGGGGGGGGGGCGGTGCAGAGCCCCAGAGCTCCGGGCACGAGGCACCCCGCTGCCCGCCCAGGAAGCCTCACCACTCCATCTGGCGGCTCCCAGCTCTGCCTCTGCCTCGCGCCCCATCCCTCTGCCACGCCGGCATCCCACTGGGCCTCCGCAGCGCCCCCTGCGCCATGTGGCCCCGGCATGCCCTGCTCCTTCCAGACGGGGCCTGTTGCGACGAGGCGCATCTGTGGCCTGCAGGCGAGTGGCGCATGATGCCAAGGCGTGGGCTTAGGTGGCTACTTCTGCATGGGGGGCACAGGCAGGGAAGCGCCCCACTTGTGTGGGTCTTGCTGCAGCAACCGCCCAGGCCGGACTGCGGTGAAGCCACCGAAGCACCACACCAAGTGCCAGAGCAAGGCAGGGGGTGCAGCTGCCGGTAAATGGTGCACATGGCCAGTGTGTCATGAGCGGAGCCGGCTGGAGCTGGGGTCAGACTAGATGGCCCGGGAGGCCCCTTCTGGCTCACTCTGTTTCCGTGTTTCTAAAGCACGTGCTGC
The DNA here is from genome assembly GCA_023646645.1 of Varanus salvator macromaculatus. NCBI lineage: Eukaryota > Metazoa > Chordata > Lepidosauria > Squamata > Varanidae > Varanus > Varanus salvator. Next base: position 104,955,889 of record JAIXND010000765.1, on the reverse strand, counting down.
GCAGCAGCCCCTGCGCCTTTTCTTGCTGAGAAGTTCACCGAACTCAAACTACAGAGGCGTTTGGGGAGGCCTGGCTACCAACTATTTATGGATTTCTGTGCTATTCCATTTCGTAACCAATCAATTGACTTTCTGGCTTTGACCGATTTATCAGTCCAATTTAATTGATTCATCAATCCAGTTCAAAAGCATTCAGAAATTAGGAGGCCTCCGTGAAGAAGCATTTCCGAGGGCCTCACACACGGCAACAAGGGCTGCTGTCTTCCAATTTTGAAATACGGAATATTCCCTCCCTCCGGATCCCACAATCAAATAGAAAGTCTGGGATTTGGCGAGGGGGCCACGGTCCCCCGTGCGCTCCCCCCCCCCCGCAGAGCTGGGCCACAAGGGGCCTCTGGGTGTGATGGTCTGCTCTCAAGGTGGGCCTGAAGCGCCCAGGCCGAGTGAGGGGCATGTGCCCACCTCAGCTTGCCGGCTCCGGCCCGGCCCAGGCCGGTGGCCTGCATGCACTGCCCCCCCCACCGGAGACGTTCCGGAAGGACTGGGCAGCCCCCCGCGTGGGCCGGAGCCACTTGCTGTCCTGCAACACAGGGGTTCGACCCAGCAGCCTCCCTGGCCCCTTCCAGGGCTACCCTTCTAGGGTTCTGCTTCCCTCGCGGCCAGAGGACGGTTCCCTGACACCCGAGGGGCCCGGCTGTGCACTCGCGGGGGTCTGTCCAGCCCCCTGGAGCCCCGCTGCCCTGCAGGCCATTTCCCCGGGAGCGCAGGCGCGTCCACCGACCGGCCCCTCGCCCTGCCGTGCACTTCACGGCATCCAACCCAGCCCTTTCGCTGTTTTCATGGCGATCTTGTTTTCCATCTTGCGGCTGCAACCGGTCGGGTCACTACTGGGCGCTGCGTGGCTGCGCTTAGCACTGTGCGGCTCGGCGGCCAGGGGCTCTTCCCCCCCGGGCATCCACGCTCCCATCGGCTAGCAGAGCAAGCAGACGGGGAGCCACCGCCGAGATTCCCCTTCCTCCCACCAGGCCGGGGCGCAAAGCCTGCTGGGGGCTCGTGCCCCCCAGAAGAACGTGGTCACCTCCCTGCATGCTGCCCGACGCGGGGATTCCCGGGATGGAAGGGAGCTGCCGCGACGAATGCATCAGCCGCTCGGGCACGCCAGCTTGCCCATTCTGGGCTCCGGGCAACAGTTACGGGAAGAAGAGCCCGGCTGAATCTAGGCCTAAGGCTGCCACATTGCCTCTTCCGATTAAAATATCTCTAAAACTGAATACAATTAAGCTTCTAGTCCTCAGGATGGCCTAGATAATGCTCCCTGATGCAAGCGGGCATAGGTTTGTGAAGTCACCGGAGCTGGAACTCCCCTTCCAGGCCGGAGGGCCAGTCCACGAGTGCCCCCTCCGTGGCTCCCTGCACGGCCCCATCGGGGAGCCCACCTGTCTGGGCTACTGCAGGGCACGTTTTGATGCGCTGAAGCCCGAGAAGCAGCTTGGAAATCCACTACAGGACGACGCACCCTCCGCCCTTTTCCCACATCATCCTGCGAAATATGGGAAGCCGTTTGCCCCCACCCCCAAATTGCCGGCACTGGCAGAGAGGGAGGAGCACCCGATGGGCGCCGGAACACCGCCTTGGGGGAGGGCTGGGGGAGCGAGGGAGGGCACAAGTGTGCGCGCGTGCGTGCGAGTGTGCGTGACAGAGGGGGAGGGGCTAGTCCCGGAAGGGTCATGCACGCCCAGTCGGGGGCCGGCAGCGACGGTCGCCCCACGGCTCCGAGCCCACGTCATAGCAGCAAAGCACAGCGATGGTCGCGCCCGCCCACGTGCCTGGGGGTGTGCGTGAGCGGGTACGACTCCACGGCAGCAGCACAAACACGGGAGGATGTGGATGCGTGTCGCGTGTGCGAGCATCCACACGCCCAGCGCAAAGCCTGGCATGAAGGCCACATGAGAGACAAGCCGCCCCCCGAAAACCCCAAAGGTGCGCCACGAACCTTGTCCAGCCGAGCGGCCGCTGGGTTATCGGTCTGTGGGAGAGAGGCAAAGGAGAGGAGGCAGTTAGCACACGTGAGCCGGGGATGCGCACCGCAGGCGCCGTCCGCCGCCGGTCCCAGGCGCGGCGGGGCAGGTGGCGCGGCCTCCCCCTGGGGCGGCCTCCCCCGGGCATCGCCGCCAGCAGGCCCGTGCAGGCTGCGGGCTCCGCCGGGGCCGGGGCCATGGCAGGGCCACCGGGGCAGCGAGGACCCTCCCGGGGCCGGCCGTGCCTTTCTGGTGGGTCCGGGGGGGCACGGAAAGGCGCTCTGGTGACGTTCCGCGAGGGGGCCGCTTGCACTCGTTTTAGGGTACTTATATGCCGCTTTCCATTTCCGAACCCCCAAAGGGTCCGCCACACATTGCGGGACGGTGCAGTGCCGCGAGCACCACGGCCTCCGGGTCCGGTGCCGGTTGGGAACAGCGGCTCAGGGCAGAGCTGCTGAAGCGAGGGCGACACGCAAGGAGGTCGGTGCCGGGCGCAGGAGCGGGTTGTTCCTGGGCCCTGCAGGGGAGGCCCTGTGCTGTGGCTGCCAGGCGGCCTCTGCAGAAGCGGCACCGGCAGCCAGGCCTCCCCGGAGATCGCCGGCCCGGTGGGCCCATGCGGGGAGGGTCTTGCGGGCAGCTGTTCCTGCGTCGCTCAGCCCGGAGCCGGCACGGCTGGGGGCCCTGAGCCGGTGAGGGCCTCCCAGGCCATGCACAGGGCTCCAGGCTGGCCGACCCTCGCAGCGGCCGGCACACGGTCCAGCGTGGTCAAGCGCCCGTGCCAGGAACAGGCAGCCGTCGTGATCTGCAGGTGGCCTTTCCGGAGTTCGCCAGCCACTTCTCTTTGGCCTGCACAACGCTGGTGACCACAACGCACGTCATTGTCCTCGCGCTGCGATTGGCATCGGAGCCCGACAGCATTCCCTTAACCTCCCTTCTTTCCCAAAAATATGGATAGAGTCCTACAAAGTTATACTGGTGTTTTTGTGTTAATGGTGTTACAATAGTATCCACAATAAGAAATAAAGGAGTGATTGCAAATGATTTTAAGCCACTTTAGACTTGTTGGCCATGACTCAAAGGTCGCTTCAGAGGTCGCAGCGTCATCTTCAGGCGCGGCACAGTCCCAGCCCCACGGCCCGCCTCCATCGCAGACGGACCGAGCTGCAGGAAGGGGCAACGTGGCTGGCGAGAGTTTTAGTGAGGGTTAAAGATCACATTTGTAAGCCTGAGTCGAGGGTTCCCAGAGACGTGTGCCGCGGGTTGGAAGAGATTCCTTTCCTGTTAGATCACGGCCTGTCCCCCGCCCAGCACAGGCGGAAGAGGGGCACCTGCGCTCCTCCTTCATCCGGACGAGAGTGCCGGACTTCCTGCGGCGAGGAAAAGGTGGAAGCACCTCTGGGAAAGCGGGCTGGCACGGACCGGACGGCCACATCATGTGGAAGCCCCATCTAGCAAGCGGGGCAACTCCACGCTAAACCCGAACGCAGAAGCACCGCGGGGCAGGATGGACGCGATTCCTCGCCGTCGTCCGCCCGGCAGAGGTAGCCGTGGGCACCTGCCACAGGGGAACTCGGGGCGCAGCTGCCGGCTCCAGGCCGGAATTCACGCCGCAGCCTGGTCCAGCAATCGCCAACAGCCTGTGGGATGCCCTCCGGCCCCAGCATGCCCTGCAGCCGCTTTGGGGCACCCCAGGGCATGCTGCGGGGGGGGGGGGTCACGTGACGGACTCCGCTTTGAGGCGAGAGGCTGGCCAGGACCCCCACATCCTCGCGGCTTCGTGCCAGAAAGTGCCGCGGTTGCTTTGGCGAGCGGCAGCTCAAGCGGAACTCTTGGGGAGCCCAAGTGCGTTGTGTGGGAAGGGGCCGGCGGAGTCGGGATCCGGAGGCTCACGCAGGCCTGGCTGGGACGCCCATCGCCCCCGGACTCTGCACCTCCCGAACCGTGTGTCCATCCCACCGCTCTTCGCAGGCAGCCTCAGCCTGTGCACCTGCACTCGCTCGGGGCGCCCTGCTTTGACCCCGCACCGGTGGATGGTGCGCGTGCCACAGATGCCTGGGGATGCGCTTGTGCCGGCGGTGAGTACGGAGAAGGCACACGGCCAGAGGAAGGCAGGGCAGAATGCCGGCGCCGCAGGGGGCGGACAGGAGGTCTGCGACGGTGGCCCAAAGGCAGCCCCATGCTGCCAGGAGGGGCCTCGGCCGGGAAGCCCCGGTCTCAGCGCCGCAAGGGACGCGCGCCAGCCGGGGGCGGGGCGGCTCCTGCCCAAACAACGGCGAACAGCAGACTTTGCCCGAACCAAGCCTGAGAAGAGCGAGGGACGATGGGTGATGCCCGGGAAGGAAGCGAAGGGGAGCTTGGCTGGCGGGGAGGGCCCACGGGTCCACACTCGGACGCAAACTGGCGGAAGGCATCTTACCCCAGGTCCAGCCCCGGGGGTAGAAGCCGCGCTCAGGGGCTGCAGTGGGGAACCACAAACCCCTCAGGGCGAACCTCCCGCAAGAGCAGTTTCCGAAACGGCGGGGGGGGGGACCCAGAGGGACGCGGGTCGGCCGGGGCTACAGGGGCTGCGCCACCACTCGAGCGCTTCCTCTCTTAGAAGCACACGCTTCCTGCCGCATCCTCCCCGCAGCTCGGGCAGCCACAGCCAGGGCGCCACACAAGCGGCCTGACCAGGGGGCACAGGGGGCTGCACCCCTTGGGTTGTGCCACTCCTATGGGGGGTGGGGGCTCCTGCCTGAGCCGAGGTCCCCCGGCCACTTCCAAGTCCAAGCAGCACCCCGGGGTGTGGAAGGACCCTGTCCCTCGTCCGCGAGGGAGCAAGAGCGCACACGCAGCGCAGCGCAGCGGGAAGCCACGGCCTCCTGGCGGGGGCATGCCAGACCCCCCCCCCGGTCAGCCGCAGCCGGGCCCCCGCACTCCTCCGTCCGCATGCAGCGACTCAAGCTGTTCCGTGCCACCAAGCGGAGCAGCGTCACGCGTCACCCGAGGAGAGAACACGGGAGCACGAGCTGCGCTCCGCCAGTGCGGCGCACCAGTCCCAGAGACACGGAGCGGTCCCAGCTCCTGGCACACACTGCGCCCTCCGAGGGGTGGGGCGCTCCTGACGGGACGCCTGGGGCCCAGCCCTGCCGTGTTCGCCTGTCCGAGGGGCCTGGCGGGGGGAGGCGGGAGAGTGGAGACTCTGGGGACGGCCTGCCCGGGGACTCATGGCCCACCCTTCCCTGCTCCGAGGCGCATGGTAATGCGCTGTGGCCTGCGCACCGTCCGTGGCAGCTGCTGCCCTGCACCAGCACCACCCGCCCTGCGCAGAGACCCGGCGGCGGTGCCTCGTCCCAAGCTGGGAGCAGGGCGGCTGGTGCCCCGCGGCCGGGCCAGGGCCAGCCCTCTTCCCCTCAGCAGCGGTTGCTGGGGAAGGCTCTCCTTCTCTTCTGGGGCTGCCGTGGGGAAGGGGATTCCGGGTGGGCAGGAGAAAGGGGGTACCCGAGAGAGAGGGCGCAGAGCTAGGGTGCAACAGGGGGAGGGAGGGAGGGATGCCCTCCTCAGGCTGCCGGGGAGAAGGACTCTCATTGTGAGCGAACGAATCGCGAGCCGGCAGCCTGGCAAGTGTGTGACCGGGGGGCGGGGGGGACACACTGCCGGTCCTTGTGGGGAAACGGCAGGACCCCAGGATGAGCGCCAGCAAGTGGGACACCCAGGGCAGACAATCCTGTGCATGCTGCTCCCGCTCCGAGCGGCCCAAGTAATGCAGTGATAAAGATGCCCACCCTGCGGTGCCCACGCAAGCCCGCCGAAGCGCGGCTGGCAGGGGACGTCGACAGCAGCCCAGTTGTACGGCAAGAAACAGATCCTTGTAAGCGCCACGCAGCCATGACAATCAGCACGTACTCACTCCCACTCTGCAACTCCTTCTGCTATTGCAAGAAAGTTTGTGCCGGATGCCTCACCAAGCACCAGAGATCCTCCTGAGATTTTGGCAGGCCTGGATCCACGCGCCCACAAGTCAGTCTCTGCCACCTTAAGGGCTAGAAATTTGCCTCCAGATGTAACAGAAGCGGACGCTGGTTGGCGGCAGTGCTTCTACACTCGTGTCCGGTTCTGCTCTCGCACAGCGTCTCTGGCAAAGGCCCGGGGCACAGAGGACGCCCAAGGAGGCCGGGGTGGCCACAGCTCTCCGGCTTACCGGCTTCCTCTCGTGGCCCGGACAGGGGCCTCATTTTGAGAGCTGGACTGCTCCCCTCTTACGCCCCAGAGCAGGCCTGGCTGGGGTGTGTCAGGACCCCCAAACCACCTCTCCACCCCTCGGTGCCCCCCAGCGTGCAACCCTCTGCCACACACCCACCTCCTGCCAGGCCCCTGGGCAGAGCCAACGCGGCAGAGGTCCTTCCGGGCTGGAAAGTGGTGCCAGGCTGGGCTTCCAGGCTGCGCCACAGGAGGCACCGCCAGGGCAGCGAAGGGACCTTCGGCGTGACCAACGGGCAGCCAGCGCTGGCCCTGGGGAGAGTCCCAGGCCCTCCTTTCGGGAGGCCCAGCTGTGGGGGTTCTCCCCCCCGTTTGTCCGGAGCCCCCGCTGCCTGCCATGGGAGGGCCAGGGGCTCACTGAGGGCCCTCAGCAGATCGCAGCCGCAGAGGGCCAGCACCCGGTCCCCTGGGCGTCAGGGCGTGCGCAGGGCATGGCCCCTCTCGGTGGCGCGCCACGGCAACTAGTGCATGCGCACGCACCCCAGCGGAGGGCAGTGACAGCAACAGCAGCCCCCTCCCGAGGGGAGGCCAGGGAGGGCTGGGCAGGCGCTGGGTCAGGGGTCTCGCCAGCCACGTCCCCCCGTCCCCGGGGCCGGGCGCTGCCTCACCTCCCTCTTCCACCGGGCCAGCCACTCGTCGCGCTTCCTCTTGCTGATGTAGTACGGGTCTCCGGCCTGGAACGTCAGCCGTGGCATCGGCCGGGGACGCAGGCTCGGCTCGCAGCCTCGGCCCCCGCGCAGGCGGCCCCGCGATCCCTGTGTGGGGAGAGCACAGGAGAGGGGCGTGAGGGGCTGCCGGAGGAGCCGGCGAGGGCACGCTGCCCCACAGCCACGCGGGGAGAAGTGGCACGGCCACGGGGGCTGGGGCAGCGGCATGCCTGAGGAGCCGGCTCGGCTCACGGGGGCTCCAGCCGCTGCCCAGGGGCTGCTCTTTGCAGACAGGGAAGCCCGGTCCCTTCCCACCGGCTCCAGGCGCCGCCCTGGGAGGCGTGTGGCCGAGGCCTCGGGAGAGCGAGCTGCCCGCAGGGACCCGGCCACAGATGCCTCGACCCGACGCTCGGCCCAGGCCTGGGCCGGGGCCCGGGCCACAAGGACGGCCCTTCGTGCCTCAACACCTTCCTAGCACCACGGCAGGATGGCGGGGGGGGGGCACTGGCCAGCGGGCACATGGGGCTGCGGGGCCGGCCCACCCTCCTCCGCATCAGCCAGGCAGCGGGTGGCGACAAGCGGCGAAGGCTGCGGGTCCCCGCGGTCGAAGCTGAGGGAGGCCCGGGGGGCTCCGGGGGCTCTTGCGGCTCCCCCAACCCACCCCCTGCAGATCTGGCCGGGCACTTGCCTCCATGTTCAGGGATCCGAAGTGGTTCTCCTCCTTCTCTTCTTTGCCTGGGGAGAGGGGGGACGGTGAGTGCTGCGGGCCAAGGCGACTCCGGCCAGGCCGCGTCCCTCCCGCCCATCGCAGGCCAGCAGCTGGAAGAGGCATCCAGCAAGCGGGGCTCCCTGCCCCCCGAGCGGCCCGTGGGCACCGCACAGAAGCCGCCTTTCCATTCCTTCAACAGAGAAAGCGAAGCGGGGGCCTCCCTAGCCCCCCAGGGAATGCTGCACCGTCATGCGCCGCCATTCCCCACGGCCGAGGTTATTCTGGAACGGCAGGGGAGGCACGCCGCTCACCGGCCTCCGCTGGCCACCTGTCCTACATGCCCGGCGGCAGCCAGACCGGGCGGCCTCCCCGGGTCCAGTGGGCCGAGCTGAGCCGAATCTGCCTTTCGAAGGCTCTGGGGCAGCCGGGTTACGAACTGCACCGTGGAGGCAGGAGGACCTGGTGGGGCCCGGAGCACATGTCCTGCCCCAGGTCCGTGCGGCGAGGCTCCCAGGAGGGCTGCCTGCTCCGGGTCCAGCCTGTGCCCCGGGGGGCGTGAGCAGCACCCACATTGCCGAACTGCCCCTTCCTCTTCCAGCCCGGGCACGGCAGGAGCCCTTGGGGTGCCGGCCTGGGTCCCAGGCAGCCCCTTCCCCCACAGGGACTGGCCCTGCAAGCCAGGAGGGCCGAGGGGAGCTGCGGGCCGGGAGGGGCCTCCGCCAGCTCTCCTGGGGCAGGGCCTGCGAGGCGGGTCGGTGGCTCTCCCTCTGGCCGCTTGCACAGGACCTGCTGCCCGCCCCCCGCCCCTGTGGGAGGGGTATCTGAGCTTCTTGTCTAACCGTCTGCCCCCCCAGCCAGCGGCAGCTTCTGGGGCAGCTCGCAGGAGTGAGGACAAGCGGGACGCTCCGACGGCACACACGGAGGACTCAGAGGGCGCCCACAGCGGGGCAGGCACAAAGCGGGGGCTGCGGAGTCCTCCGCCCCCGCCCAACTCAGTCGCCCTTCTGGGAGGGGAGGGGAGGGGAGGGGAGGGGCCACTGCTCGGTGCCCTGAGGCCTGGACCAGCGTGCCTGGCGGTCCTCACGGAGGCAGCAGGGAGGCCCCCACGCCTCCGAGGGGAGCGCCCCCATGACCGCCGCGAGGGCCCCCTCCCCAGCCACCCCAGACCTCCATCAGCTCCCAAGCGGGGGCAGAAGCACATGCTCCATCGGGGACTCCAGAGCCAAACTGGGCAGGGGAGCCCACAAAGCCACCGCCCCCTCCCCCCCAATCGTGCCCGGACAGGTGCCAGCAGCCAGAGAAGGGGCTCGGCAGCAGTGCTGGCCTGACTGACCCGGGGGTCACACACGATGCAAATTGGGGTTGGAGCGGACTGGGGCAGGGCTGGCGGGAGGGCCAGGGGCTGGTATGCCTCGCTCCCCCCACCTGCCGCACTTCCACCTGTGCGCCAGCCCCCCCCCGCACCCCAGAGTGCCAGAGAGGGGACGCACCAGGGAGGCTGGGGAGCAGAGGGAGGGGGCCGGCCTCTCCGCACCTCCAAGCACAAGGAGCATGCTCTGCTCTGCGGTGCTCCCACAAGTCAGCTCAGGCGCCTCTGCTCCCCCCCCGTGCCCCCCACAGGCCCACAGAGCGCGCATCTCGGCTCAGAAGAGCATGACGCATGGTCTTTGGGCAGGGCAGGGCAGTGGAGGCCGGGAGAGCCACCCGGGGGCCCTGGAGCTGGAGGGGGCTTGCCACAGGAGAGGATGTGCAGGCTGCCTGGACAGGTGTGGGCAGTGGTGGAGGCGGCAGAGCCTGGCTGACGCCCCCCGTGCCGGCCCCCCACACAGACAGAGCCCGGCTCTGCCCATGGCTGTGGCTCCGAGAAGGAGGAGAGAGGAGGGGAGAAGCCAGCCAGGAAGCCAGCGTGAACGACTCAGTCCCAGCTGCTCGCGTGGGGCAAGAGCCCATCGAAAGCAATGGGAGAGGCTGCGGGGGGGGCTGCAGACCCCGCCTGCCGGCCAGAGCCATTCTCGGTCCCCGGCCCTTGGATGCTGCCACAGGAGTGCCTTGCCCGCCCTGGCCACTGGCGGCCCCCGCAGTACAGCTCAGGTGCCCAGACTAAGCAGGGCTGCGGCCGGGGTGGGGGGCTGCGGCAGGGCAGCCCACAGCTTCAGGTAAGGGAGCGAGAGGCCCAAGGCCACGGGATGGTGCCCCATCACCTTCACGAAGTGCCACCAAAGACGACCCCACGCACTGCCCCCATGCTCCCTCCGCACGCCTCAACTTCCCCGTGGGGCAGCTGCTTGCCCCCTTTCTATGGGCCCCACCTGCCCTGCTGCCCTCCGCCCCACACGGTCGGATCCCTGGAAGGCGCCCACGTGCCTCTCCCCCCCCAACAGTCCCCTTCCCCTGCTGCTGAGCCTCCTCTTCCTGAGCCGGGCTCCCCGGGGCCATGCCGCCTGCCTGGCCGCCCGCCCCCCTCGGAATTTCCTTCTGGCAAGCCTTGGCCCCTTCCCAAGGACCGGCCCCAGCACGGCAGCAGCCCCCGAGACGGACCCTCCCCTCGCGGGCGCCCTGCCAACAGGAAACCGAAGCTCCCTGGGAACAGGGAGGGCCGGGCCAGCCTTTCCCTCGCCTCCCCCCCCCCAGATTCCTGGGCAGGGCAGGATTCCTCCAAGCCCCACCCAGGAGGAGCAGGGGAGGGGGCGCCCGGCGGGGGGAGGGCCCAGCCGCTTGGCAAGGCGACTGGACTGGCCGGCCACGGGGCGCCCCTGCCTCCCCGTGGGAAGAGCCCCCCGCCCCGGGCAGGTGCGGCAGCTTCTTGCCCACGTGCTTGGGCGGGGGGCTGTGATGGGGAGCGGGGAGGATCGACCCGCAGGCCTTCCTCCCACACTGGCCCCGCTCAGCAGCAGGCAGCGCCCCCAGCCGGCCGGCACGGGACCCAGGAAGGCCCCGTAGACGAAGCCAGCCCCTGCCTCCCCGGCCGGCTGGCCAGCCGCTCACTGGATGGGGCAGCCCCTCTCGCTCGGCTGCCACGATCACACCAAGGCCACAGGCCACACCAAGGCCTCAGCCCCCGCTGCCAATATGTCGGGGGCCAGACGCAGCCCCCCACGCCCGGCCACCGGGATCTCGCGAGGGCCAGCTTGTGGCTTCTCTCCCCCAGGTCACGGGCCTGGCCCTCGCCAAAAGGAGCTGGCAGGGACAGTGCCTGACCCACGGGGCCTGGGGCAAGGGGCCTGCGCGTGGCCCCAGCCTCTGGGCCCCCAAGTGAGGAGTGAGCCGGTCCCCAAACACCTCCGCCCACTGCAAGCCCCCTGGGGCGCCTGATGCTGTCATGGACGACCTCCGCCAGCGCCGGTACGGCCAGGACCCCCCACCCGGGCGAGGCGGGGGGCACAGTGCCAGCAGAGGCAGTGGTGCAGCGGTGCTGCAGCCCCGTGCCCGTGCTGGCCCCCAGGCGCCATCCGGACCCTGGCGAGGCCGCCACCGGTGGCGTGACGTGACATGCTCTGGCCTCCGCACACACTTCCCAGCGTCGCCCACTCCGAAGCGGCCCTGGAGGACCCGTGGAGGCCCGGTCCACAGAGCTCTGCCCCAGGCGGGCCGCCCTGGGAGACATGTGGGGCCGGGAAGAACGCACCCACAGTCCTTTCAGGAGGAGACCCAGAGATGGCTGCAGGATCCAGTGGGAGCAGCCATGGCTGAACCCCCGAACCTCCGGGTGCCCCGAGAGCCAGAGCAGGTCAGCCACTGTCGCACATGGGCGCCACCCCGGGGCATGGCGGCGGCTCTTCAGGCCCCGGGACCCGTGCTGCCCCCCTGCGCTGCGCTGCTCAGAGCCAGCGGACCAGGCTGTGCGTCCCCCAGCTCCCCGTCTGAGAGGAGTGCGCAGCACGGTGTCCGCCCCGAGCCCCAGCTCTGAGAGAGCTGCTCCGGCCGCTGGGCGGCCTAGCGATGGGACGGCTGGATCAAGAGAGATGGGGGCTGTCTGGAGGCCCAGGGACGCCGGCCGGCCGGCCCGGCCCCTGCCGTGCTGCAGCACTGAGGCGGATCTCGCCCCTCCGACGCCCGACCCCCTGCACCCCGACCCAGCACCCTTGGGGCCGCCCCATGTGGCACGCTTGGGACTCGCCAGGGCACCTGGCCGCAGCCGCGCCAGCTCCCCGGCCCAACCGGCCCTGCCACGGAGCTCACCTTCGCTCGCGGGGGGGTCCGGGCTGTCCTTGGGGGGGCAGCGCCCGTTCTCCAGGGCCCGCCCCCTCGCCCCCTCCAGCAGGCCGCCGGGCTCGCTCTCGCCGCGCTGCCGGCCCTTCCCGTCCGCCGTGCTGCTGTTCTCAGGGCTGCCCATGTCCGCGTCGCCGTTGGGCACCGGCTCGGCGGGGCTGGCGCTGTGGGCGGGCTGGGGGCACTTCGGTGCTGAGGCGGTGTCTTTGGGGGCCTCGCCGCTCTCCGCCTGCAGAGGGGCCAGAGGGGGGTGAGAGCCCGTCGACGGATCCCTGCAGCCCCAGAGACGGGGGAAGTCATCCGGGCGAGCCAGAGGGGCGTGGGGGGCAGGCAGGCCAGAAGGGTGCCAGAGGCGCTGGGCACCCGGGCCGGCCACCCTCCAGAGGGGCCAGAGCCGGCCGGCCGGCCGCGACTTGCCAGCTGTGCGAATGCAGGCCGCCCGGCTCGTCTGCAGGCCTGGGGGGCTGCCTGATCCTCTGGCACGGCTGCCCGGGTTTGGCTGCCGGCACAGCCACAGGGTGAGTGCGCGGGGAGAGACCCTGCAGCCGGGGGGAGCCCAGGCCCCACGCAGCCGTGGAGCGCACCGGGCGGCGCTGGGCCCGTCACAGGCTCCCCGCCCTGCCCACCTCACAGGGGGGTTGTTGTGAGGATAAGATGTGGCGCGCGAGGAAGGCTGCTCTGGGGAAAACGGCAGGACAGAAACATCATGAAGGACTGGATGAATGCGCAGCTCCATTTTAAGCCCCTTTCTGGGGAACAGAGCCCAGAATCCGTAGCAGAAGGAGAATCAAGCCGGAGCGTGGCGCTGCTGGGCCAGTGGGGGGGCAGCGAGGCTATGGGGCAGAGGAGGGGAAGCACAGCACTGTCTCACTGGCCCTAGGGGCCACGCTGCCCCCACAGCTGGGCACTGCCGGAGCGAGACAGGAAAAGGACGTGAGGCCGAGCGCTGTCCTAGGGGCGCCTCCTCCAGCGGAGGGCTTGTATCCTGTTCCTAAATCGGCTTCCCTTTGAACTGCGGCCGCGTCCTGCTGAGGACAGGCGCCATTCAGCGTTCGGCGCCCCGGCACCCATGGGGGCTGCACACGCGGCCCACACCGGCCGGCCTCTCCGGGAGCGCCCGGGCCTCGCGTGCCGGCCAAGGGGCCCTGCAGGGGTGGCCCCGGCCAGGCCCAGAGCTGTGCGTGGAAGGCGGCGGCCGGCCCACACGTGTGTGTGTGTGAGTGTGAGGGAGACAGCGGGGCTCTCCCTGCCACCAGCGTCCTCTGGGCTGCCCCTCGCCTGCCTAGCTGGTCCCGGGGGCCGTAAGCAAGCCCTGCCGCAGCATCCATCCATCACCCTGAGGTGAAGCAGACCCCCCGCAGCAGCCAGACACACAACCGGAGGGACCTTCCTGCAGTGCCCGGGAAAACAGGCCCGTTTGAACCCGGGGCCATGGAGAGCAAGCGTGTGAGCGAGCTGTCGGGGCCACTCGGGTCCCACTTGGGGCCAGTAGGCCGCCTGGGAAAGGGCGGAAGCAGCGGGCGAGGGTCTTGTGAGCACACGAGGGGGGAGCCGAGCCCGAGCCCCCGTGCAGCCATGCGGCCGGCCAAAAGCCGCAGGCAAGGCGGGCCCAGCCACGTGCCCCCCGGCCCGCCCTGCCATGCGGCTGGAAGGATTGGTGAACAGGCAGGTGCAGCCTTGCGAGGCCAGAGATCGGCAGAAGGGGTGGGGAGGGGGGCCCCACCGCGGGCACCAAGGAAGCCCCTCCACGGCGCATCCCACCTTCCCCTGGGCCCCAGAGCCAGCTGCTCGCCTGCCTCCGTGTCTGGGCAAAAGGGGGCTGCACTGGCCAGCCTTGGGGGTTCCCTGGGGGATGCCCCTCGAGCCCCTCAGCCACTGGGAACCCAGGACAGGCCCTCCTGCCTGACGCCGGCCGGGCCGGGCCAAGCAGGGCCACAGAGCACCCACTGGGTGGCTGTGGTGGGGCAAGCCATCCCCCGAGCACCCGTGTAGGGCAGCCCGCAGGCGGGCCCCAAATCGGGCCGCCTGGCGACTGGGCAGCTGCCCCCCCGCAGCGCGATACCATGGAACCCCGCCAGCAACCCTGAGTGGCTTCAGCAGCATCCCCACTCCCATCAGCCCCAGCTGTAAGCTCCTCCAGGCGACTGGGCACCTCGCCTCCCTGCTGCCTCCCTCTCCCGTGGTCACCCGGCGATCTCCTGCCGCAGGCCGCCGCCCCCTCACCGCGCACCGGTGCGGGCAGTCCGGCATGCACAACCTGCTCGGCCAGCCATGGGCGTGCTCAGCGGGCATCACCCCACGCAGTGGCTGCCCACGGCAATCCCGTGGGGCCCACACAGCCTGGTCTGCATGTGGTGGCGCCTGGAGGCCCCCCCACCGCCCTCGGTGCGTGGGCAGGGCAGGGCAGGGGGAGAGGGGCTTGGGCGGACCAAACAGCCCCGTGCTGGGCGGGCCAGAAGAGCCCCTCCCTCAGTGGCGGGGGGGGCCGGGAAGGCGGCCTCCCCCTCAGCCCCTGGACCAGCCCAGCCGGCGGGCACAGCAACTGCCCCGGCTGCGGGAATCCCCAGCCAGCACGCAGGTGGGCGATGGGGCCTGGCGGGGCAGGAGCTCCCGTGGCACCTGGGCCGGCTCTGAGGAGCTCAGGTGGCCCAGACGGCGCAGGCTACCCCCCCCCCCGAGAGCTGCCCCCACAGGGACGGCCCAGGCACATCCTGGAGCAGGCAACACGCCTCGGGTCTGCCAGACTGGCGGGGGGAGGGCATGTGCTTGCGCAGCCCCCGCCTGGTGCCCTCAGGCTTTTAGGAGCACAGAGCCAACTGCCCCAGTGGGGGGCGGCCAGAGGTCAGGCCTGGGGGCAGCTGCTGACCCGAAGGCCGGGAGGGCAGCGCTGGAGGGGCCCCTGCTGACCCAACCGCCTCGAGCAGCACGCAGCCCTCCCGGCGCCCCCCACACACACCCACAGCCCTGGGGCGGCCCCCCGCCCCGTCCGGCCACACGGTGCAGGGAAGGGGCCGCGTGTGCCACAGGCTGGCGTGACGCCGCGTCCCACGGCGCTTCCAGGGGCCCCTCGCACACTCCACCGCCGAGCCCCCCCGGCGGCAGGCCTCCCCGACCCCCCCGTCTCACCCTGCCGCAGCCCCGCACCTCCCTCCGGTCCCGGCCTCCGCGCCGGCTCCGAGCGAAGGGGGTTTCCTGCCGGCTCTGCGGAGGAGCGGCCCCCCCGCGGAGGGACTTCCTCCAAAAACGAAAGCGACACACGTGTGCCAGGCACCTCGCCGCCCCCACGGCCCCGGCCCCTCCTCTCGGGGAGCCCACGTGGGGCCGGTGCCATGCTAGCCCCCCCTGCGGGCAGCTCTGAAGGCGGGGCGGAGAGGAGAGCAGCCTCGGGGGGCATGGGAAGCCCCAGCCGGGCCTGCCCCACTCAAGGCACGGTGGCAGACGGATGGCACAGGGGGCTCGAGTCGCCCCCGGATCGAGAGCCATGCATGCTCCCCGCCTGGCTCTGCTGGCCAAGGAGGAGGGGGAGCAGCCATGCCAGGCCGAGCGGAAGGAGCACCTGTGCCAGGCGGCGGGGAGGCCCTCACGCTCGCAGGCAGCTCCGCCGGCCCCACACCCCCAGCTGTGCCGGACTCCCGTGGCAGAGCTGGGGCTGCCTGCTGACAGCCCCCCCAAAGGCACAGGGGGCCCGGCCATGCTCAGCCTGCCACATGGGGGGAGGGGGCAGAGGCCCAGAGGGAGGACGGGCCGTGCCAAGCAGATGGGCGCTGCCTCCATGCCAGGGGGGCCGGGGGCCCCTCCCCCTCCCCCCGAGGGGGGGCTCTCCTGAGTCTCCCTCCCATCAGCTCCTGGGCTGACCCCAGGCTCTGCTCTCAAGAGAGAGGCAGAAACTGCCCCCTCCCCGCTTTCTCCACCCTGGGCGTCATTCCACTCGCCTCCATCACGTCTCCCCTTCCCCGCCCTTTCTCTAAGCCGAACAGTGTCCGCTGCTCCTCCCGGGAAGCTGCTCCGGCCCCCCCACCACTTCAGACGCCCCCCTCTGCACCGCGCTTTCCCGGGTCCCGGGCCCCCAACGCGCTTTCCCAGGTGCGCGGCACAGCACGGCTCGGCTCGGCTCGGCTCGGCCCGCAAGACTCTCCGTGCAGGGGGGCCAACAGGGTGTGAGGGGGCCGTGTTTTCAGCGCCTCGCCTAATTACGCCTGGCGGAGCGCCTGCCCTTCCACAGCAGCCGTGCGAGGGAGGACGGCAAACACCCGTTCACAGGGAAGCCGCCAGCATATGCCGCACGACGAAAAGCCCGATCCCAGCCTCTGCCGACATGGCCGAGGGCTTCCTTTCACTGGCCAGTATCATTCCTCTCCCACCCGCAGCCGCCTCTCGCCTCGCCCCACCGCGGGTTCCTGCCCCCTTCGGGGCACTGGCGGCACCACCGGGAAGGACGAAGCATTCCGACATGCCCGTCCACGGGCGCTTTCGTCCCGCGACCAGCCATCTGCCCGCCTGCTGAGGAGGAGATGCTTGCGTGGCAGTCGACATGAGCGGCCCCTCGCGGCCCCCGATCGCCTGGCGGCAGAGCCGGCCCGGCAGCAAGGGCCACTCGAGTCCTCGCCCCGCGCGGAGGCGGCAGGGCCGGACCCTCGAAGCAGCACCGACGCTCGTCCTCTCCCCGCCGTGCCTCATGCAAGCAGAGGGGCTCCTGCACCCAAGCATCTCTCTTTCGATGCAGGAGCTGCGGAGTGAGGCACCCCTTTGCGGTCGCCCACCTTCCTGGGGCAGGGAAGGCCCATCCCGGCTGCCCCAGAGGGCCTGAAGCGAGGGCTGCCTGCCGTGCCCGGCCCCTGGGGACCCTGGCGATGCCACGGGACGGCAGGCTTCCATGCAGCTCCTCCTGGCTCTGCCGCAAGATCCCTCCCCTCCCTGCCGCGGGCACCACAGTCTCCCGGCCAGGCACAGCCCAGCCACAAGGAGCAGCCGGCCGCATGCAGCAGCCGCCCCTCCCCAGGCGCCTGGGCTGTGGCCACCGGCCAGCCTGCCTCCCTGCCCGGCCCGGGCCATGGTGCCAGGGACCCGGCTGCAGCTGTGCGCGGTGCGGCAGAGCAGAGCAGCCTTGAGGTGGCAGCCGCCCAGAGCCACGGCCGGAGGGAGAGCCGTTCCCATGGCCCACACGGCCAAGCAGCTGCTGGGAAAGAAGCCGGTGCCGCTCCAGGCGGGATCAGGGTGTGCAGCACTGGTGGCCGAGCCTTCCACAGCTCGGAGGGGCTTCGCCTCCGGAAGGGCGCCCCAGAGAGCAGCCCCACCGGGGCGAAAGGGCCCTCGGAGCGCGGCGGAGGGGTTCGGCGGCATGCAGAGGGCCCGGCTGGGAAGTCAGGGAGCGATCCCTCCTCTGCTCCGGCAGGAACACCGGCCACCGCCCCTGGCGGTCCGCATGCGAGTCACATGGGCCCTTTGCTCCCCTGTGGCCTGGCCGCCCCACTCGTGGGGGGAACGTGCCGGGTGGGCTGCCAAGCTCATCTCCCCCGTTGCCCCAGGGCCGAGAGCCTCGGCTTCCCGCCACCCGCTCTTTGCAGAATGGCAGCAGTGCCCCCCCGCCTCACTAGCTGCTGCGGGGGCCTGGGCCTGGCCTCTGCTGGCCTGGCCACAGCCGTCCCGGGTCCAGACGCAGCCGCGGGCTCGCTCGGTGCCTCGCCCCGCCTCGGCTTCCCCACGGGTGGGGTTGCCGAGGGCCCGAAGAAGGGGGAAGGCAGGGCTGCCCCGCGGCCGGACATAGCAGGCACCGCCTCCAGCAGGGTCTCCACGGCGCCACCTGGGGGGGGGCAGGCCTGTCCACGTGCACTGCAGAGTCCCCTCCCGCACCCCCTCAAGGAGGCCCCCATCCAATTCTGCCTGCAGCAATTCCTGCCACCCTGATGAAGATTCAGGGGAGGGGGCTGGAGGGGGGGCCACGTCTGCACACCATCCGCCAAGTGCCTCGCTCGCCACAAGTCTGGGCAGGAGCCCTGCCAGTCGGACGGTTGGCGGAGGGAGCAGGGGGCGCTGGGGTTTGGCTTTGCACGATTTGTTCTGGCTCCAAGGCAGACTTTTCAAAGCAGGGCAGATCAGGGGTGGGGTGGGGGAACCGAGAGGGGAAAGCGGGGCAAAGCACAAACTGGGGAGGGCCAGGGCCCCCCCCACCGTGACACTCCAAGTCCCAGTCACCAGGAGCCACTTCACGCCAAACCTTCTCCAGCCGTTCTCAAGCTGCTCTAGCTGGCCAAAGGGACTAGCATCTTGCTTTCTGCCCCCGCACATATGCAAAGACGGGAAGCCCGGAGTGCCAGATTGCTGCATTGCGCCCCAACACCCGTTTGCTTTGGTCTGTGCGGCAAGGCAGAGGTGCAGGCAGCCGGCGGCCTCTCCTGCTCTCAGGGCACCCCCGGCATCCCAGCCGGGCCTCGCCGGCGCCCCAAGGAACCCCGCAGGGGAGCCAGCCGCCCTCCCCGGTTCCTGCCCCAGAGCCAGGCGCTGCCACCACCCCCTGCGGCCACGCGGCCGCTCCGCCGGCACCCACTCACCGCGAGCTGCTTGCGCTTCCGCCCGGGCCGCCCGGCTTTCCGCGTGGGTATCCCTGGATCAGGCTTGTCGTCCTTGTTGCGATTCTCATCGAGGTCGTCTTCGCCCTGCCGTGCGGGGAAAGAGCGGCCCAGGTCAGCTGCGCGTGCACGAGAGGGGCTAGGCATGCGCAGAGACCCCCCCGCACCAGCCCTGGCAGGGCAGGGGGCCTCTATGAGGCGCGCGGGCCCCCCTGGCCCTCATGGGGCCGCCCGCTGTGAGGGGCCTGCGAGGGGCCCGCTCTGCCGTCCGCGGGAGAGCACACCGAACACCTTGCTGCAGAGGCGGGGCCTCGCTAGCCCCCCCTGCAGGGACCAGCAGGTGGCCTGGCGCCCCCCCGCCGCACCCCCAAACAGCGCCCTCCAGACCCTCCTCCCACTGGCTCACGGCCGTTGCGGTGGCCGCCGTCCGTCACCCCTCTGCTGTGGGCCACCTTGGAAGCCGGCCGGAGGACTCCTGGCAGGGGTCTCCTGGGGGAGCCGTCATCGGCTGCAGCCCCTGTCCCTGGGGGCCACGGGTACCCTTCAGAGCAGCGGTGGGGGTCGCTAAGTCTCGGTTGGCTTCAGACCAGATGCCGAGCAGCCTGCCCGGGGCACCCTGGTCACTGCCCGGGCAGTGCCCCCAACCTGGGCCTTCTGCTGGCTTGGGGATGATGGGAGTGGCAGTCTGACCCATCCAGAAGGCCCAGCTCAGGGAGGCCTAGCTTGAAGCCGCTCGGGCAGGCCGTCCTGCGCTTACACAGGTTCTGACAGAGGGCCACCCGGACCTTCCGTGGCACCCACCCTGGCAATGGCACCCACTCGTTGAAGTTACAGGCAGCAGTAAAAAATGGTTTTCTTTGGCCCTGCTCCTTCTTTGGCCCTTGGGAGAACGTACCGGGGCCTCTCAGAACGGCCGTGGATCATTCTGCCAAAGCATGTGACTGCACATGATGTCCAGTGTCCTTCCATGTGGGCCCCCCCCACCCCAGAAGTCCTTGCGCGGAGCTGTGAGGATCCAGCGGAGGCACAGAAGACGTGCTGCGGGTGTTCGGGAAAACTCCCCTTCGGGTGCACTGCATTCCAGGGGCTGCGGCACATGATTTTCAAGCAAGGAGCCGCAAAATGTGCCGGCTCGCTCGAGGAAAGAGAGCAGCCTCTCCATTGACAGGTGGCAACGCGGCCACGGAGCGAAGTGGGCTGCTCGGTCACTTTAGCACAAAAATCAGCTGCCAGCGGCCGGCGAAATTGCCTGCCATGCTCTCCCGAGAACTTGCACTCGGATCCCTGCGCATGCTGGCGCCTGTGTCTCCGCAGTTTTGCTTGGCGCACGAGGAGCGAGGCCTGGCTGGCCAGGAGCCGCACACCTGAGCGAGCGGTTCGATGGAGAGGAGCCCCGAGGAACCCGCGGCTGGGACAGAAGCCCTCGCCAGCAAGGCCACCCGGCCAGGCAGGCGACATCGCCCTTCCCGGCAGGGACACGAGGCGGGGCAAGCAGTGCCACATGGCGGCCGCGGCATGGCACGCACGCACGTCCCTCGGCGCCACGCTGGGCTCTCCGACCACAGATGGGCAGCGGGCCAGCCCTGCAGGGAAGGCAGGGCGGCTGCTCCCGACAGCCACCCGGCCTGCCCATGCCACTCGACCGGGGCCGCCCAACACCGGCCCCCCCGGCTGCTCAGCCCGCTTGCGAGTGGGGCGTGCAGGGGAGCTGGGGCTCGCGCCCCCGTGGCCGTGACACCTGCCGGGGGCGGCTCTCGGCAGAGCCTGTTGCGAGGCGAAACGCGGGCTCTCGTGCCCGCCTCTGGATCCTTGGCGGAAGGCGCGGCAACCTGCACAGAAGCCGGGAAGCCGCCAGCTGCCTCTGCTGGGAAGGGGCTGGTGGCGCGGGAGCCACTCCGGGGTCCCCACAGCGGAAGCCAGCCCCACCTCCCTGCCCCCTGCCTGCAGGGCCTGTGACAGCCCTTCCCAAAAGCAGCCATGAGAGCCCCGGTCCCACATGCCCAGCCAGGACTTTCGGCCCAGGTCGGGGGGCCTTTCAGCCACGCCACGCGCCTCGCACACCAGCACGGGCCAAGGTCCGCCCCTGCGTGGCACACTCACTCCTCTGCGGGACGGTGAGTGCCCGGTTGCAGCCCCCTGGCTCTTGCACAGCCCCCGAGGGCAACGGGCTGTCCGCACCCCAAACACAGGGCCGTGGACTGCGCTCTGCTCACGACGGCAGGCCTGGGACCTGGGCCCGAACTCCCCTTCCCGCTCGGCTGCAGAAGGAAGGAAGCCCTGTGCCCGGTGATGTCGGGAAAGGGGGCCTCAGAGGGGGAAGGGGGCCCTCTGATGGCGGGTGGGAGACACTGGCGGCACAACCTCCCTTCCCCCCTCTCATTTCTTTCAGAGCCTCCACGCCGCCTCTGGCCCGGGACTGACCAGGTCAGGAGAGGCTCCGCATCTCTTGTATCGCCTGTGCATGGCGCATACGCTGACAGCAGGGCAGGCTGGAGGGAGGTGGGAACGGTCCCACACGTCCGTGGCCTGCGCACTTCACGCTGGGGCGGGAGAAGCTGGCCGGGAAAGGAGCAGGGATGGAAGGACGGGGAGAAATACACTGCGAGGCGGCTCCTTGCGTTCAGAGGGGCCGCGGGAGAGCCGGGTCGAGCGGGGACGCAGCGAGAGGAGCCCGTCCTATCACGCCTGGCCACCCGGAGAAGCAGAAGGCCGAAAGGCTCCCCAAACCCAGCCCTGCCCGGCCCAAGATCCGAAACCGGGTTTGGCGTGGCCATCTTTTCACCCAAGAGGCACTCAGAAGAGCCGTGTGGCGCGGCACTCGCAAGATCCATCCGTGGGCCAAAGTAGCTGCGCGGTGGGAGGCCAACGCAGGCGTGTGGGGAGCAGTGGGGGCACCAATGTGAGGGGGCACGATGCTCAGGGAGGCCGAAGGGCCCTCCCCGGCCCACTTTCCTTCACGCAAAGCAGCTCCCCAGGCAGACTGCCGCCACCGACACGCATCGCACGATTCCGGCTTTCTGGACGAGGCGTTTCAATGACTTGTTTGGGCAAAGCTTTGAGCACCAAGGCGGGAGACCAAAAGGGGCCGACCCCCGTCCACCAAGCACTGAAGCGTTGGCACCAATGGCCGGCCACGGCCCTCCCTCCTGCCTCTCGGGGAGGGCAGCCCCCCGCTCTGCCCGGGGCCGGGCCTGGCCGCCCGACGCAAGCCCGGGTCTGTGCCACCAATCCCCCTGGGAGGCTCACCCAGGCCCTCCCAGCCCCTCGCAACCTGGGCTTCCGCCACATGACCCGCGGCAGGTTCTGGTGAAGCGCCGAGACCAGCCAGCCTGTCGGGGAACCCGGCAAAGACCCCGCCCAGCAGCCAGCACCACGCTTGCTCCAGGGCCGCCAGGGGCTCAGACCGGCCCGCCATGCTGCACCTTTCCCCAGGCGCATGAAACACCGGCCGGCGGCTCCCGGCGCAGGAGATGCTGGCCACGAGTGGGATTCCCTGGCCACAGAGCCGCTTGACCGGCACAGCCCGGCGGCCGCACACGCAAAGCCAGCCGCCTTTTGCACTCTTCTTGGGAGGCGCATCAACAGCCCAGCGAGAGCCGCGGCGGAACAGAAACACGCACACGTGACTGTGGGGAACGCAGGTCGATGCAGGGGAAGGACACACCGGGGCTGGGAGGCCGTGCGGGACGGAGCCGGAAGGCCTGCCAAGGGCTGGAGGATCCAGTCTGGCTAACCCACGACTTATTTCATGACTGTACAGACTGTCCCCTCCACACCAGGCGCACGGCGAAATATATCACGGGGGTACAAGAAGCCAAGGAGCAAATCGCATGCCACTCACTCAGATCGGGCTGGCATGAAAACGGAGCCAGGGTGGGAAACCTCATCATACCACGGAAGCTGCCCAGGGAGCCTTTTGGCTCAGGGGTGCGGCCCGTGAGGGTAGAAAATAAATTGAGAGAATAAATGGCACAGAATCCAAAGCCAGATGGGAGCTCTGCTCTGCTGCCCGTCTTGGGAGCAGTTTCCATGACGGCGCTGCAGGAACCTCCTCAGCCACTTGTCCCCTAACCTGTACTTAAGACGCCCATTCCTGTGCCCCAAGTGCAAGACCTTGCACTTCTCCACATTGAATGCCATCCTGTTGTCTTCTGCCCACTTCCATAGTCTGTCCAGGTCCTTTTGGATCTGGAGTACCTGCTCCTCAGTTGTGGCCACTGCTCCAGTTTTAGTGTCGTCTGCGAATTTGATCAGCAGACTGTTCACCCCTTCTTCCATGTCGTTAATGAAAAGATGAAACAGGATCGGCCCCAGGACAGAGCCCTGGGGGACCCCGCTTGTCACTGGCTGCCATCCCGACGATTCCCCGCTAATGGTTACCTTCTGCTTTCGGTCAGTCAGCCATGCCCTAATCCACCGGACAGTGCTTTGGTGTATCCCAAAACTGCTCAGTTTCTCCACCAGGATATCATGGGGCACTTTGTCAAAGGCCTTGCTGAAATCCAGGTATACCACATCCACTGCATCCCCTCCATCTAGCCATCTTGAAACCTTGTCATAGAATTCCACAAGGTTTGTCTGGCAGGACCTGTTTCTGCGGAAGCCGTGTTGTGTGGCTGTCAGCCTCCCTTCCCCATCTAGCATCACTAGATCTCTCTCTATTACGAGCCTTTCCATTGTCTTTCCTACAACGGACGTGAGGCTAACCGGTCTATAATTCCCCATGTCCCTCCTACTACCCTTTTTGAAAATTGGGACCACCGATGCCACCCTCCAGTCCTCTGGAACTTCACCCGTTCTCCACGAGGCCTCAAAAATGGAGGCCAGCGGGCGTGAGAGAACCCCTGCCAGCTCTCTAAGTACTCTCGGGTGCAACCCATCAGGGCCTGGCGCCTTTGCAATGTCCAATGCCCTGAGGAGCCCCTCGACTTCTAGGGGGGTGACTCTAATCCGTGCCCCTAAGTCCCCGGCCTCATCCAATCTCCCATGCGGATCTCCCCCATCCTGCTTTGGGGGGAACACAGAGGTGAAATAGCCATTCAGCAACTGTGCCTGCTCCCTCGCATCAGCCCCTGGGCCCCCTTCCTCCTTATTCAGCGGCCCCACTGCCTGTCTCCCCTTCCGCTTGCTATTCGCATGTTGGTGGAAGCCCTTTGGTGGCTCCTGAAATTCTTCGGAAGCGAACTGGGTTGTGACTGCACCTCTTTGCTGCTGCATAGCTCTGTATAGACGGTTTATAGTCTTTTATAAACTGCGGTTTCTCCTTTGCAAGTTGAAGCCACGTTTTATCCACATCCGATACGTCGACCCGCCACACGGCTGCCACTCCCAGGCCAAGAGCCATGGTTTCTCCAGAGCCCTTTTCTCCACTTCAGCCCCATCCGGGGGGGGGGAAGGGGGGGCCAGAGATTGCTGCGCATGGCGCGGCTCCCACGCCAGGGCAGCAGCTGGTCTCCAGGAGCAGGGCCAGCAGGGCCTCAGGGCATGGAGCCGGCCCCGGAGGGCCATCCCCGCGCAAGGAGCGGGGTGCCAGGCGGCTCACCCGCCGCGGCCACCACTCCTGCCCCCCGCCACTCCTGCCCCCCCCTCCACTCCTGCCCCCCCCGCCACTGCTCTTGCCTCGGTCGGGCCCAGCGGCCCACACCCAAGGTCCGCGCATACACGCCACACCCACACCTCGCACAAGCAGCCTGTGCCCCACGCCCGTCTCCGCAGCAAAGCAGCCCTCCAGCCCCTCCTGCAGAGCACCTCTGCCGGGGGCGGGGGGAGCAGCCACCCTGGCCGACTGGCGGGAGCTCCGGCAAGGGCGGGACAGCCTCACACTCGGTGCCCCGGCGAACGCCAGGGTGGCGGGTGACACTCCCCACTGCGGAGCAGGCGAGCGGGCTGGACGCGCCCGGGCCAAGCCCACTCTGGGCAGGGGAGCCAGAGCGCATGGGAAGCGCCCACCGTGGAGCCGGCCGGTTCCTGGCACCCAGGGCCCCTCCCGCCCGCTGCCTGCAGCACTTTGCAGACCCCCAGCTCGGTCCCGGGCACGGACATGAATCGCGGCAGAGGGCCCCCTGCCAAACCTGGCCAGACGGACGCCAAAGGTGCGCCAGACACACGGCACGCCTTGTGCAGGTGGGACAACTGCACGCGCTCACCGCAGCACTGATGCCGCCTGATGGAGACGCTGCCCCGGCGAGCCTCGCGCGCCGCCCTCCTTACCTTGCGACCGTCGGCTGCCTCCCGGTCTGCGGCGGGGCTGCCGGCGTCCACGGGCCTGTTGGACGGCATCGCGGCAAAAGCAGGGCGGGCAGCGGCTGCTAAGCGTGGCTTCCGCGGCTTAAGTCACGCGAGGCTCCGACCGGCACCCGCACCACATAGGCGGACACAGGGAGCCGCCTGGGCTGGCAATCCGGGGGCCTCTCTGCCGATGGCGCCGTCCTGGCCCCCCCGCCACCTGCAACGGGAGGAGAGAGAGATGGAGGCGGGCGAGGCCCACACCACCGGCACGCCCGGGGGCCTCTGGGGCCTTTCCCCACCCGCGGCAGGCAATCATTAACGAGCGGCAGCCTTGACTGGGTCTTGCCGGCCGTGCCTGAGCTCAGTGGCAGCCGGAGGCGCCCCCCCGCCCCTCTCTCCCCTCCTGGAGGCAGCTGCCCTGGCCCAAGGGGGCACCCAGCACGCAGGAACCCCCCCCCCAAGCATCGGCCCTCCCGGGCAGTGCAGGGGCTGCTGAGCCGCCACCAGGGAGGGACCGAGGCTCCCGGCCCACGGCTGCAGCCACAGGAGGGCTGAAAAGATGGGACCCCAGGGGGCCCCACCTGGGCCCGCCCCTGCAATGCACAGCCCCCCAGGCGCGTCGGGACTGCCGCTCCACCGGCTGAAGGGGGCTGGGGGGAAGGGCTGACCTCTGCCGGCCACCAGCCACGGCGCCAGCACAGAAGGACCCACGCCGGTGCCACAGGGCTCTGCCGGTCCCGCCTCCTTCCTGGCCATCTGCAGACACAGGCCTGCCCGACCCCTTCCGACATCCGCACAGGATACTGCGCCTGGGAGTCCAGCCCCCGGATTTCCCGGGCCTGGAGGCCCAGCTCACATGCACTGTAGCCCAAGGATTCTGGCTGGTCATTCTGGGCTACCGGGCCGCGCTGGGGCAGTGGCACTGGTCCCCATCAGCCCCCGGGGACAGGAGCCGCTGCATCGGCTCTGGGCTCCCACCACTGGCCGGCGTGGTGTCCCCAGCCCTGCCTCGGCCCGGCCAGCCCGAGCAACAGCCCCATCTGGAGTGGTCAGCTCGCGCTGCTGCTTGCCACGGACTGAAGGCCCGTGGTCGGTCCAGCCCCTGGACAGGAGCCGGACACCGGGCTCACCAGAACCCAGGACAGTCTCTCAAACAGGAACAGTGTGAGCGACACGCGAACCAGGCAGAAGCGCTGTCAGGTGGGCCGAAACCTGCCGCCCAGTCCCCCTCCTGCTACTGCCATCACCAAGATCCAACGGCACTGCGAGCGCAGGGGAGAATGGGGAGGCACACGCCACGGGCCACGGGCCACAAGCCACAAGCGGGGCAAATGAGGGGAGACGTGGGCCTGACACCAGCCGGTGAGAAGACGCGGGTCCCTGCGGAGAGCCAGGCCGGGGCTGGCGGGCAGGGGACCCTGAGGCTGCTCGAGGCGGCCTGCAAGTCGCCTGCGTGGCCCCCGCCTGACTGCAAATGGGGCAGAAGGTGGGGGGGAGGCTAGACGAGAGGGGCCGGCCAGGTCGAATTTGCCTTCTCCATGAATTTGCCTTTGGCTCATGAGGGGGTGTGGGCTGGCGGGTCTCTCCCACCCCCCCATGTGCACCTGCCCTCCCAGCTGCCTGGCCCTGGGAGAGCAATGGCCCGCCGCGGGGTGGGGGGGGGCAGGACCCGCAACCCAGAACCAGCCCTGCACCCAGGCGAGGTCCCACTGGATCCCCCGCAGCCCCCGCTGCGCACGGGGAGGGCCCGCGGGCGAGCCCGGGGAGGGCGGAGGGGAGGGCTGCGCGCCGGGCTCACCCCCTGCAGCACCGGGGAGGCCGCCCCCCGCTCCCATCCCAGGAAAGAGCAGCGCGGCCCCGAGTTGACTCCCTTCCAGGAGCAGGCACTAAAAATAGCCCGGCCGGGATCGCCCGGGCGGGGGGGGCGGGGGGGCGGGGCGGCAGGAGCCCCTCCGCCCACGAAGCTCTCCCCGCGCAGCTGCCGCCTCCGCCTCTGCCAGCGCCCGCCCGAGCCCGGAGCCGCGGGAGCGCCCCGCTCTCCTTCGCTGCTCTCCGTCTCCGGGCCGAGTCTCCAGGGCTCGGCTCGGCTCGGCCCGGCCCCCGCCTGCCCGCTCCCGGGGCCCGTCCCGAGGCGAGCGGGGCGAGGGGCCGCCCCCTCCCCCCCACAGCAGCTCGGCCTGGCGGGGCTGCCGGGCGCGGAGAAGGGGCGCTTCGGGCCGGGAGGCGCCCCGGCAGCCCGGGGCCCCGGAGCCTCGCGGGCCCCGGCCCCCGCCAGCCGCCCCTCCGCCCGCGCGGGCCCCGGGCGCGGCGAGGGACGTGGCAGGTGGCCTGGCGGGCCCTCCGCCGGAATCCGCCCGGGCCCGCGAGGCAGCACCTGGGCGCCGGCGGCCCTGCCTTCCCCCGCGGGAGCGCGATCGGTGCGGCGCAAGGGGCGGGCAGCGGCCGGGCGCCCGCTGCCGCGACGGGGCGCCCCCTTTCCGCTGCGGGCCTCGGCCGGGGACCGACGCAGGCCTCCGGGCGCCTCCGGGCGCCGCGCTCCCCGCCGCCGCGCACGGCGCTCCCCTCCTGCGCCTGCCCTCTCCTGCAAGGCCGCACCTGCGCTCCCGGCAGCAAACTCCGCGAGCTGCGCCGGGCGCGGTGCGCTCGGCCGCCTCTCCAGCCCCACCTTCCGCGGGCGCGGCCAGCGCGTTTGCATCGTTAATCAGAAGCAAAAGAGCGCCTTGCAGCTGCCTGGAGAACTTTCAAGCCCTCCCGTCAAGCCCGGCGTGGTTTTATCAGCAGATCCTCGACAGCAAGAAGCCGGCGCTGATCCAGGGCTCAGGGCGGGCCTTGGAAAGCGTGTGGGGGGCGCAGTCTTGCTGCCCCTGATAAGGAGGGGGGGTCCTGCTACACACTCCGTGGTGGGGGACTCCCACGCTTCTCGCAGCACTGAAACACGGGGGCAGCAAAGGACGCAGCCGGGAATGCAGCCACTTATGGAGTGCCAGCTGGAAGGAGGCGGGGGGGGGGGGAGTAATGGCCCCAGCTGAGTTGGACTAGCACAAGAGTGGGGGCCAGCCCCTCTCATCAGCCCCTGGGCCAGGTGCCCCGAGGCAGCCTGGCTGTGACCCAGCGGGATCCAGGAACCATCCTCGACCAGCACTGAAGGGGCATCCGTGGAAGGCCGTGTCCCGTTCTGGGCACCAAGACTGAAGAAAGATGCAGGCAGACGAGGGTCCAGCGGACAGCGACAAACGTGATCTGCGGTTTGGGAACTCTGCCCTACAAGGAGGGACTGGGAGAACTGGGCATGTTCCGCCTTGAGAAGAGAAGACCAAGGGGGGACATGATCTCCCTCCAGAAGTCCCTCCAAGGCTGTCCCAAAGAGGAAGGCCAGGATCTCTTCTGGCTGATGCCGGAGTGCAGGACGCAGAAGAATCAATTCAAGTTGCGACAACCCAGGTTCAGGCTGGACATCAGGAGGAGCTTCCTCACAGTCAGAGCAATACGAGAATGGGACCAGCTGCCTGGAGAGGTGGGGGGCTCTCCCACATTGGGGGCATTCAAGGGGAAACTGGGCAGCCCTCTGAGTGGGGTGGTGTGGAGTGGTGTCCTGCCACAGCAGGGGGTTGGCCCTTCCAGATCGACTATTATGTGATTCCACGAAAGCAAACACTTTCCGGCAGGGATGCGACCTGAGGTGGAGGTTTGTGTCTGCACAGCCCCTACCCTGCAGCTGCCTGGATCGACTGCCGGCCCTGCAGGGGCCGCCCTGGCCGGGCGGTGCAGCCGGTGCAGGGACAGCGTGTCCGGCCGGACCTGCCTTTGTGGCCTCCTTCCGGCCGCTGGCCTGCAGTGCCGCGCAGCCTCCCAAGACCCCAGCAAGGCCAGCGCGTCCAGCTGCGCCCACCCTCCCCACGTGCAGAACCCACGTGAGGCAGTGGTGTGGTGGCGGGGAGCCCGTGCCAGGGACACTGAGAGCGAGCGAGCCACAGATGCGTCTTCCTAGGCGCCCAGCCCAGCTTTCAACTTCCCACCTGTCCTGGCAGTGGCCAAACTGATTCATCTTTCAAGAAATTTATTCACTGGGATTCTGGGTCTGTTGGCACAGAAACAGCAACAGCGCTGCAGAACTACGAAGCAGAAGGCGGAGCGAAGGTGCGGCAGCAGGAGCGGCAAAAAGCGAGGCAAACATGAAACGGCTCCCAATGAAAACAAGCCCAGCACCAACCAGGGGGCAGCACCCGAGGGAGGGAGATGCTGCGTCCCCGACAGCCCCCCCACACACCGCAGGGGCAGGTCTCACCGGCCCACGGCAGGCTGCCCCGGGCAGCAGGAAGGGGAGCCCCCGCCTGAGAATGGCAGTGGGGCTTCTGAGCCCCAAGGTGGGGGGGCCTCCCCCCCCAGTGCCATCTGCCACAGCAACAGCAGTCAGGGCTGGTGTGAACTGTCGCCTGACAGCCTCTGGAGGCACCGGATTGGGGAAGGCCAGATATCGGCCTTTATCCAGATATCACCTGTCCTGCCTGCACGTCATGGCAGCCCCCCCAAGTCGGCCGCAAGGACCCCCTGGGGTCCGCAGCCCCAACCTGGCCCATCCCCAACCTCACAAGGCCAGGCCCAGAGTGTGTGTGTGTGGGGGGCGTCTCCAGCTCCAAGCGGCTTACAGGATCCTGCAGCAGGGATTGGGACCACAGGTGCAAAAGCCCCCCTTGTCCGGCAGGTCTCAGATGGGCAGGGAATGGGGGCTTTCTTCCTTCCCGCTGCCCTGCACTGGCATGTCTCCAGGTTTGGGGTCGAGAGCCATCCTCAGCCTGGACCAGCTTGGGTCCTGGAACAAAGCGGGCGTTTCCGGGGTGGGACGAGGGAACGCCCCTTCCCCCAACGGCGCTCTGAGGCTGCTTGGAGCCCCTCTGCCTTGGCCAGCGGAGGAAGGCTCTGGGGCCGCTCCCTCCAGGCGGAAATGCATGAAAAATCTGTGGGGGGCGACAGATGCCCTCCCGGGAGGCCTGGGGGTGGGGGCGCCCAGCAGGTGCGGCAGGGCAAGTCAAGGAGAGGCGGAGGGACATCCTGGCCCGGCGAGGCCAACCTGGGCCCGCTTGCACAGCAAAGTCCTGTCTGTGGGGGGCACTGCCCCAACTCAGTCACACCAGTGCCCCCCAAGTCTCGGCCGGACTAGCTGGGAGGCATCGAGGGGGAGGCCGCTGGCAACTCCCCAGGGCTGAGAACTGGCAATAGAAGCAGCATCCACCCCGGCATGGCGCCCCCCCCCCAATCCCACGAACCTGGGCAGGGAGAGGTGCATGGGGGAGGACTTTGGCCAAGAAACGCAGCCTGGCTGCGCAGCCTGTTGCGCCCTTCACTGCCCCACCCCAGCGGGGGGGACTATCCAGGCCATTAAAGCCGGGCCTGTCGGGGGAGCAGACCAGCTTCTGGGTCGAGTGGCAAAAGAAGCCGAGAAGACAGGACTACTCGTGACAGCTGGCAGGCCAGTGGTGGGATTGCTGCCTGGGGCTCTCAGAAGAGCCAAGATCTTACGTAGAATCACAGAAACAGAGCAAGTCAGAAGTCACCTGGGCCATCTAGTCTGACCCCCGGCTCCAGCCGGCTCCACTCATGACATGCTCACCATGTGCATGTCCAGCCTGTCCTTAAACACCCTCACAGTAGGGGTCCTAACCACCAGCAAGTCCTTCCTGACCTCCAATCTGAAGCCCGGTTCCTCCAGCTTTGCCCCACTGGAGCGCGTCCCGCCCTCCGCTGCAGGGGAGAACAGCTCAGGGCCCTCCCCCACAGGACACCCCCTCACATCCCCAGAAGCCGCCAACAGGCCCCCTCCTCCAGCTGAAGAGACCCCATTCCCTCCACTCTCCTCCAAGGCCAGCCCTCCCAGCCCGGCTCCCATTCCTGTGCCCTGTGCTGGACCGACCCTGACCTGGCTGTGTCTCTCCCACGATGCGGAGCCCAGCACTGGCCACGGTACCCCAGGGGAGGGTGCGTCAGTGTCACCCAGAGCAGTCCTGACACCTCCCTCGACCTGGAAGCCACGCTCCTGGCCAGGCATCCAAGGGTGGCGTTTGCCCTCTTGATCACCACGTCACACGGCTGGCTCATGCTCGGCCTGCAGTCACCAGCACCCCGAGGCCCCTTTCACAAGTGCTGCTCTCCAGCCACTTGTCCCCTAACCTGTGCTTACGACACCCATTCCTGTGCCCCAAGCGCAAGACTTGGCACTCGTCCACACTGAAGGCTCGGCACGGAGCTCCCCGGGGCAACTCCGGCCCCATGGCAGCCTCCTCACAGGGCTGCTCCGGGACAGGAGGGAGACGAAGCAAGCCCAAGAAACGGCCAGGCGCACAGCGCTCCTAAAGGCCAGACTGAACCTAGCGATGCGCCCATTCTGACGTCAGCAAGCCTTTGGAAAAAGAGCATGACCCCCATTCTTTGCTCGCTATCTGTGCTGGCTGGCAGGATGCTGGGGACTGTAGTCCAAAGGGGACCAGGCTGGGGAGGGCTGCCAGGGCCGCTGCTGCCGAACACTCCAAGGCCACGTGTGATGCAGCTCGTGCAGCACCCTGCGTAGACCACGGAGGGTCCCTCAAGAGCGACCCCCCCCCGCAGCCCAGTCCCGCCTCCTGCCCCCTTGGGGCTGAGATCCAGAGGCAGCTGCGGACGCAGCCCCGCCACACACCCACCCCGGGACTAGGACCAGGCGATGCGGCTCCTCCCCCAGGCCCCCCCCCCAGCAGGCAGAGGGCTGGTGCTGAGTCGGCCCCCTGGAAGCTGAGTCGCGTAGCCCCCAGCTGAGCCCCCTGTGACCAGTCTCCTCTCCGGAGGCTTCCCAAGGCTGCCCATTCAAAATGAACATGGGCTCGTTCAAGCCGGGCCACCTGCAGCGGGGGTGAGGTGGTCCATGGCAGCGCTCCCGGGCAGGGCTGGAATCAGGTGCCACCCCTCCTGATCCACAGCTGTTGTCATTCATACCCGTGAGCCACAACAACACTGGCTCCATCCCGAGACGGAGCTGCCAATTACGGCCCCCGCGGTCATCACCCAGCCAAGCCGCCAAAGAGGCATGGATCCTCCGGGGGGGGGGTGTCCACTCTGCTCCTACTGGGGCATGTGGTGGGTGGCACTGGCCGTCTCTGCTCACATCGGGGGGCAGCTTCACAGCCAGGGCACGGGCCTTCTGGGAGATGGCACCACACATGAAGGTGGCTGCAGGAGACGCACATGCCACTCCTCACGCCATGCTCAGCTCAGCAGCCACCTCTTCCCCACCCGCCACATGCACCGGAAGGACATTCTCCAGGCCGAGCTGCCTCTGCCAGGCCCCCCTCCAAGTTCTCCTGGGCGCCGGTGCCAAGTCGACAACAGCACCCCTGAGAGCATCAGAAGGCCGACGAGGCATCTCCCAAACACTCACAGGAAGGGGACTCGCTGCCCCGCCACATGACTCCGTGAGCTAATTTCACCACCTTCACCACATACACAAAAAGGGGCTTTCGCACAGCAGCCCCTAGAAAGGAAAGCTTGGGACTCCAGGCCCCTCCGAAGCAACAGGCCAGCTTGCGTCCCAGCACCGCCCATGCTGGCTCTCCACCGGCCTGTCTGCTGGGGGCGCCACACCAGGAAGCTGCTTCTTCCAGCCGGGA
This sequence comes from Varanus salvator macromaculatus, assembly GCA_023646645.1. Lineage (NCBI taxonomy): Eukaryota > Metazoa > Chordata > Lepidosauria > Squamata > Varanidae > Varanus > Varanus salvator. The sequence goes on along the minus strand of JAIXND010000765.1, from coordinate 104,923,639 downwards.
ATTCCCGCTCGCACACGCAGTGGGATGGGGACCAGTGGCCAGGCCGGGAGCCTGGACTGACATATCGCCCCACCAGCCAGCCCCGCTGCCACCCTCAGCTGAGGCTCACACTGGCCCACAGCCCGTTCTGCCCTCCTGCAGGACGTGAGCGCCGTCTCCACTGCAGGAGCGCACCGGAGAGCAAGCAAGCGACTTGCCACCGTCTCACGATTTGTGCCACTAAACACATGGAGCAATGTCAGCCGTGCGGCGAGAAAACTTTGGAGGAAAATCCCAGGAACTAGGAGGTTTGGAGAGGCAAGCGGGGCGAGGAGCCGTGCCTCTGGGGCTCCAGCCCCATGCCAGGCGGGAGGGGGCGTTGTGCAGCGGGATGCCCTGCAAGGCACCAAACGCGGCTGCCTAGCCGGGTTCGGCACAAGCGGCAGCGGAGATGCCCCTCCCAAAACGCAATGGCCATTCGCCAGAGGCGGCAGTGACCAACACCCTCCGCTGCTCACGCCGACTTCACCAGGAAGGAAGTCAAAGCCTCACCACCAAATTCACTGCAGCAGCCACCACTGCGTGGCCACAGCTGCAGGCGGCAGCGCGGTTGCTGCGGGCGTGAGCAGGACTCCCTCGCGGGGCAGAGCAGAGCTCAAAGGGGCTCCCTGCGCTGGCGTGACACGGCTTTTCCAGCGCCCACCGCCGGCACGCTTGCGCACACACTGCCCGGGTGCAGCCCATTCCCCACTCTCGGAGCTGCGGCACGGCCTCCGCCTCCTGCCCGGATTCCCCGGCTCAGTGGCAGGAGCCCCCCAGCGAGGAGTCGGGCCACCCTGACCAGGGCCAGAATGACCGCAGGCGGCCTGCTGCAGGGCGCGAGGGGCCACCCTCTGCACAGGTGAGGAGGCCACGGCACTGCCAGCAGACCAGCCGGCCACCAGGAAGTGCCCAGGAGGGGGGCCGAGGGTCCCCCTGCACCCCGTCCCGGGGAGCATCTCCCCTGCATGCGCTGCCACGCAGAGGCCGGGCAGGGTGACCGCGCGGAGGGGGCTTCAGGCCGCTACCAGCAAGCACTGCGAGCCCTGGGAGGAGGGGGCAAAGGGGAGGACTCCCCTCCGGAGGAACTTCGCAAGGCAGAACCAAAATATGGGCTCCTGCCAGCTTTCTGAACGCAAACATTCCTCTGGCAGTTCGGTCGCTTCCTCGCCCCCACCCCCATTTCTCATGACAATCAAGTTTGGCTCCTTCTAAGGCACTGAGAGCCTGGAGATTATCCGAGCCCAAGGGCAGCCGCCTCGCCCCGGAATCCAGCCCTGCTGCGGGGGGGGGAGGGGGCCGGAAAGCCCCCCCAGCGCTGCCCGGAGCCGCCAGGGCCCGGCCGGCCAGTATCCCCGCCAGTGTTTTTAGACGTCTAATTGGAGGCAGAAAGGGCTCCCGCCAGGCTGTTTCCAGCTGACCCAGCATGCGAGGGGTTAGGCGGCCCCCCTGAACGCCCGGCCCACAAAAGGTCAGCCCCTTCCCCTCATTGTCAGGGCCTTTCAAAGCCGCGGGGCCTGCAGGAGCAGCGGGAGGGCGCCTGCGAGAGGGCAGCCCTGGCCTCTCCCGGCCGGCCGGGAAGGAAGGCCCGCGGGCGGGCGGGGGGCACGTGCCTGGCACGGCGGCCGAGGCACCCTCAGCCCGCTGCCGGGCCGCCACATCCCGGGGCCACGGGCCGGACAGCCAGTCGGCCGGCCGGCCGGCGGCGGGGCTGCCGGGCGTCGCTTGGGAGGCGCGGCGAGAGGGCGGGGGTCGCGCGGGCCGGGCCCCCCTCGGCTGCTCCCGGGGCCGGGCCGGGCCGGGCCAGGCAGACCCGCCCTGCGGCGGGCGGGATCCCCTCGGCAGGTGGAGGGGGCGCGGCGGCGGGCCCGGGCGGCCGCCAGCGCGCCGGGCACCGGCAGCCCGGGGGGCGCGCCCCGGGCAGGGCCGCCTCCGCACGCAGCCCGGGCAGGGCCGCCCGGAGGGTCCCCGCCCCGCGCCCCGCCGTGGCCCCGCCGCGGCCGGGGTCGGCGGGGCAGGGCGGGCGCAGCACCGGGCCTGCTCGCACGCGCGCGCGCACGCGGGGGGCGGGCGGGGGGGGGAGGAGCGGGCGAGGGAGGAGGCGGAGCCGCGCGGCTGGCACCGTGCCAGGCCGGGATGTGCGGCGCGCAATGGGGGGCTGGAGGACGCGGAACGCCTGCGGGGGGATCCTGCGCGGGGGGGCGCTGCGCTGGGCGGGGCGGGGGCAGAGCGCACAGAGCGCGCCCTGCCGAGGAGCCCTGCCGGGGGGAGCGAGTCCGGAAGCCCCCCCCCGTTTGCCCTTCACCAGCGGCACTGCAAAGCCTTCAAGGACACGCAGCTGTGCCCGGCCGCCCCCGCTCCTAGGTACGGGGGGGCGGCCGGCGCCCCCCAGCGCGCCGAGGCCTCCTGCGACGGCCACCCCGCTCCCCCCGGCCGCAGCGAGGTGACCTGGAAGCGGCGCTTCCACTGCCCTCCCTTTAAAAATAACCCGGAGGAGGCGGAGGCGGAGGCGGGCGGAGGCGGGGGGGCTTGCGGAGGGAATGGAAAATTGCACCAGCCCCTGCTACAGGTGTGCGCGCAGAGGGGGGGCGGGCGGCGAGGGCAGGGCGATGGGCCCCCCCGGCATTCCCGCAGTCTGTCCCGACGGCGCCCGTCCCCTGCCTCTCGTCCCCCTCCAGTCCTGCCCCGGCCCCGCGCCCCCCCTCGCGGGGGAATGCACGGGGGTCACATACGCCCCCCCCCCCGCGATGCCAGGCTGCCATTTTTGCCGCTCGCCCAGTTTCCCTCCGCTCGCGAGCGCGGCGCAAACGCGTCCCCCTTCGCGGGGGAATTTCAAGCGGGGGTCCCCGGCGCCCCCGCGCCTCCCCCGCCCCGATCTCTGCGGGTGCCTTGTTTGTGCCCCCGGGGCAGCTCTGCGCGGAATAAAGCTCGGGCAGGACGGGCAGCCGCGCGAGCGAGACACGTCTGCAGAAATGGAAATTAATGTAAAAAAAGGAAACGGGAACCCCCCCTCCGCAGGCGCGCACACCCGGGGATTCTGCACCGGGCGCGCGCACGGACGGACGCACGGGGGGGCAGCGCCGCCGCACTGACTCCCCTGCCAAGCTGCCTTCCTGCCTCCGCCAGCACCGAGACGCGAAGTTCAAGTTCACCGAGAGCGGGGCGGGCTGGGCGAGGGCCGCCGGCGCCTCCCGCGCCCGCCGAGGCAGCCCCGGGACCTGCCCCCGCCCCGCCCGGCCGGGCAGGGCAGCCGCACTCGGCGTGCGGCGCCCGAAAACGCAACAAGCGCCCGCGCGGGGGGAGCTGCGGCGGCGGCGGCGGCGGCCCCGGGGCGCGGGGCGCGGGCCCGCAGCCCCCGCCCGGCCGCATGTCAGCGCAGCGCAGCGCCCCGGGGGCGGCGGGGGCGGCGCGGCCCTGGCATCGGCGCCCCCCGCCGCGCCAAGTGTCAGCTGCCCAGCTCGCGGGGCTTTACCTGGAGCCCGGCGTCGCAGCGGCCGCGTCCTTCCCGGGAGGGGGACCGTCCTGCCCCGCCGCCGCTGCCGCCGCCGCCGCTTCTCCTCCGCCGCCGCCGCCGCCGCCGCCGCGTCCTTCCGCGCTCCCTCTTGCCTTGCCCTGCCCGGGGAGGAGGCCTCGCCCGCCGCCTCCACTGCAGCGACGAAGCCGCTCGGCTCGCACCGGACCGGCTCGGCTCGGCTCGGCTCGGGCGTGCTCGGCCGGCAGCGCCGGCGGAGCCCGGCAGGGGGCGCGCGAGAGCCCGCCTCGCGGGGCCGCGCGGCCGCCGGGCCCTAGTGCTCGCCGGGCCGTGCGCGCCCCCGCCGGGCGCCGGGGACGCGCGGCCGATCGGGCCGCCCCCGAGGAGGCTGCCGGTGCCCCACGGCACGGGGAGGCCGCTGCGGGCGGGCGGGGCGCGGGGCTCGCCCGGGGCTCCGCGCGCCCGGCTGGCCAAGCAGCCGCCCCACGGGGGGCGGGGGGCTGCCGGAGGCGGAGCGCCCGCCCCTGTCCTGCGGGAGCCGCCCGGAGCCCCGCTCAGGACCGGCGGCCCCAGGCGGCCCTCGTCGTCCCGGCTTGGAGGGGAAGCCTCGGGCCGAGCAGGCCTCCCGCGCGCCCGGACCTCCACAGGCTGGGGCCGCGCTCAGCCCGGCTCGCCCCCCCGGAGCAGAGGCGGGGGCGGGGGCTCGGTTGCTGCGGCCCCAGGAGCGGGGCGGGGGGCGGGGGGCAGGCGCTTCCCCTGGAGGCCGACCCTGCCTGGCCACCCCCGGCGGGCACCCCAGTGGCCCGCGCTTCGCTCCGGAGGTGCTGCTGCTTGGGGGGGGCGGCCTGGCCTGGCTGCGGATGCACCCACAAGCTGCACCAGGCGCCCCCAAAGTTGAGCGTCTCGTGAGGCGGAGGAACCCGCTGCGGAAAATGCCGCTCCGGCTCAGAGGGCCCCTGGGGGCAGAAGGAGGGGCCTCTGCAGAGTGCGGCGGGAGGGGGCCTGCTGGGGGTCCCCGGGGCCCACAGCCAGGGCAGAGCTGGGCCTCTGCTGGTGGCTGGGCAGAGCACCCTGCTTTGCAGCTGCAGCCCTGGTTCAGCCCCCCCCTGCAGCCTCTGGGGGGCTCTCTCTGTCTCGTTTTCTGCGCAGTCTGGGGCAGGATGCGCCCAGCCAGGCGCCTGAGGCCCCCAGAGGAGGTGCGGCCGGCGAGGGCAGGGGCGCACTCCGCTGACGCTGCAGGGGCTGCCCGACACTCCTGAGCAGGCCTGCTTGCCGGGCCACAGGCTGGGGGGACACTTCTCTGCATCAAGCCACGGGCAGCCCCCCCCCCAAGCAGGCAGGACAGCCCTGCGTACAGTAGGTGCCAGCAGGCGCCAGCAGGGCGCTCCCTGGGAAGGGGGTAGGTGGGTCCCGCAGAAGATGCCGGGCCACACAGCCAGGCCACCAGCCCGCCAGCTCCAACGTGCCCCAAGGCCTCCCCGAATCCCCACCTTGCTGGAGGTCCTGGCAGCCCACGTCCCGCTCAAGCTGTTCCTTGTCCTTCCGGGGCCGCGTCGGGGGCCTGGGTGGTGGTAGCCGGGAGGGACCTCCTGCCCCACCTGGCGCCAGCGTCTCAGCCCCGGGCTGGGGCACCGTCCCCTCCCCTGCTGCCCCGAATGGCCCCGAGGGGACACGCCGCGCCCACCTTCTCAACCCGAAACTGCCTGAGCTCGGGCAGCCGTTCTACTCTGTTGCCTTGTCTGTGCTGCAGTCCCTGAGCCCCTTCCCAGAGAGCCCTGGGAGGTGGGGCTGTGGCGTGTGTGGGGAGGCTCTCGTGACTAAGTGGGGCGGACTGGGGGGGCGTCTGCAGAGCATCTTTGGGGCGCTGCCTGTGCACGATTCATGACACACCAGCGCTCGCCCGCGGTGAGTCACTGAAGGAGGGTGCCTGAGGCAGAGCCGCGAGAAGCAGCCGCCCGCAGGGGCCCTCTGGGGCGAGGGGCTCTTTCCGCCTTGCCTGCCTTCTTCCCAGTCCCTCTCCCTCGTTTCTGCTGGAGGCCCATGCAGGTGGGGTGCCCCCCCCCCCCCGTGTTTGAGCATTAAATGCAAACCAGAGTCGCTGGATCTGCTCTGGAGTGTGCGTGCCACGCAGTGGAGTCTTCTCGTGCGCGTGATGCCCAGCCGTGTGACGCGTGGGGAAGAGCAAATGCCCCCAGGAGCCGGCTGCCCCCTTCAGCCCGGCCCTTTGCCCCGCCACAAAGCAGCCTCGGAGCCCCCGGAGAGCAGGCCGGCTGGAGAGGGGGGCCTCTTTCGCAGGGCGTGCCGGGAACGGGGCTGCGCAAAGAAGGGGGCCTCTGTAAGAGTCTTGGCTAGAGGTACTTGCGCTGAGGGGCTTTTTAGGGGAAAAGGGTGTGTAGCGTGAGAACAGCCCTACCGGATCAGGCCCGAAGTCACCTAGTCCCACACTCTGTGCATGCAGCGGCAAACCAGCTGCCCCCCGGAGCCCTCCAGCAGGACGGGCGCAAGCCCTCCGCCTGCCCAGCTCCCCAGCCGCTGGCGCCTGCAGGCGGGCCGTCTCTGGGGAAGGTGAGAGCCCAAAGCAGCTGGGCTAGTAGCCCCTGCTGGCCGCCCTCCCCATGAATCTCCACTCCAGAAGTACCTGAAAGGCTGTCACAAAGAGGAAGGACAAGAGCTCTCCTTGCTCAGACTGATCAGCTCAAGCCAGGCTCAGGCCGGGCCTCAGGAACAGCTTCCCCGCCGTCTGAGCAACACGACAGTGAGGTGGGGGCTCTCCCACCCTGAAGACCTTCAAAGAAACCGGAGAGCCCTCGGCGTGCTGTGAAATAGTGTCCTGCAACAGCAGGGGGTGGACTTGATGGCCTTCAGGGTCCCTTCCTACTCTACTATCCTATGATTCTGTGTCCCCTTTTAAAGCCACCCAGATTGGTGGCCGCCACCACCTCCCATGGCAGCGAATTCCACAGATGTCCTAAACCTCCCACCGGTCATCTTCATGGGATGACCCCTTTTGGTCCAAGTGTTACGGGGAAGCGAGAGAGAAGCCGCCCCCCGCATCTCCGTGCCACGCATTTTTGCAAAGATCTCTGTCATGCCCCCCCCCGCATCCTTCTAGGCTGAAGAGTCCCAGGGAGCGGCTCCAGCCCCCGGACCCTTTTCCTTGCCCTTCCCTGCCCTTTCCCAGCTCCGTCATGTCCAGAACGGAGCACCAGATTCTCCGTGTGGTCGTGCCAAAGAGCGGCGCAGGAGCAGTGAGATCTCGGCAGCTCCATTTTCTGTTCCGCTCCGCATTATGCCCGGCACAGAGTCTTTGCAGTAGCTGGATGGAGGGGGGGGGAGCTGGATTGAGTCGTCCCCCGCCCCCCAGCCCCCTCCGTGGCTCCGCTGCTGCCAGTTCAGATTCCACCAATGGATACCTGAATTTGGGGTTTTCTCCCAAACATGCCTGACTCTGCGCTTGACCTGCATTTGCCTCTTTGAGGTCCATTCTCAGCTTGGAGAGATCCAGGGATGCCTGGGGTGTGGAATGGGCTTCCTCGGGAGGCGGTTGAGGCCCCATCGGTGCAGGTGTTCAAGGACAGGCTGGACATGCACATGGTGGGCATGTCATGAGTGGAGCCGGCTGGTGCCGGGGGTCAGACTAGATGGCCCGGGAGGCCCCTTCTGGCTCGCTCAGTTTCTAGGTTTCTATGAGACCGGGAATCTCAGCAAGGCCGCCCTGTGGTCCCGTCTAGCACAGGTCATCTAGCCTTGGGCACCCAAAGCCAAACCTGAGCCAGATCCTGGGCTGACCCATCTTACTGAGATGGGCCCAGATGGAGGGAAAGGTCTCTCCGCGGCCCCCAAAGCGGCCACGGTCAAAAGAAGAGGCACGGCTCAGAAAACTGCCCCGGGCCTCCGGTGCTTGCGTGGCAGCGGCCAGGAACGCCGGCTGCCGGTTTCCCCCCAAGAACATGGGGGCCACCCGGCCCTTTGAGAAGGTGGGCAGGGAAGGGACGCCGAGGCCCCCTGGCCTTCCCGGATGGTTGGAACAGCCTCAGATCTGCCAGCAGATACTTAGAGATTAGAAGGAGGCCGGCCGGCCGGCCTGGACTCGTGGCCTTGCCAAGCTCCCAGGGGAGGCGGGGGGCAAGGGCAAGGTGCAGGAGCCAGGCACAAATCGCAGTCGCGCCACAGCAGTACAGGTTGGCTGCACGTGCAGGAGCCTCTGGACAGGCTGAGCATCATCTGGGCATGGCCAGAGTGCCCATGCGCAGGGGCCCTTTGCCGGACCCCTCGGAGCCACAGGTCTGCAGCTGCTGCTTCTGCCTGTGCTCCTTCCCACCCAGAGGGTCTGCGTGTGCACAGACCCCAGCCCAGGTGGGTGGCCGCGTGTCAGGGGTGCTGGAGCCAAATCCCCAGAGCCCCCGTGAGATGCCCCCGAGGCCTCTTCGAGGCGCGAACTCTACGGAGGGGCAGCCTGCCTGGGCACGATCCTTCCCGGCCAGCTTCCAGGCTGCCCCCCGCTCAGGCGGCCCCCTGGGTGGGCCGTGGCTTGAACCCACGCCAGAGCCGGTCTGGCCACTTCACGTGGCAGAGAAGAGAGGCAGGAGTGGTGCCCGTGTAAACCAGCAGGGGGCGACTTGCCCAGCCCTGTGGCAGCTGCGGGGTTCGCAGGGGTGCTTGGCCATGCCCGGGGCCCACAGCGCAACGGCCCCTGCAGGGGCTGGCCTGCCAGCAGAGTCTCCGGCGCGGTGGCGCTTTCCTCTCCCATGACCTGCTGCGAGCAGGAGAGTTACACAAGCTGGGCCACGGGGCGGGGGGCTTCCACGGCTGCAGAGCACCTCCGTGGCCTTCCAGGGCCAGCCCCCAGGCGCTGCGGATTCTGCTGGCACAAGCGGCCCATCCGAGCAGGAAACGAGCTACCCGATCGCTCCATCGGCCGCCAGCAGGTCTGGCAGTGGGCACCCGGCGATCTGCAGAGGCCGGCGGAGGGGGGCTGCTCCTGGCGTGCCCCACACCAGCCCGCCCGGGGCATCCAGCAACCCAGAGACTGGGGCAGATGGTGGCCCACCGTCACACCTCCTCGCCCCGGCCGTCAGCTGGCCCCATGCAGAGCTGCACAGTTGCCCTTTGACCCGGGAGTGGCAGCGAAATCCTTGCGGATTAGCACCGGGCTGCCCCTTGACCTCCTCCTCTGCTGCCCCGGCACCGGTGCTCCGGGCGACCGCGGCGCCTCCCTCCCAGGGCCGTCACAGACGCTCAGGCACGGCCGGGCATGGGCGGCCACAGAGCCGTCCGGCAGCCTGGCCCCAGCGCCTGCCTGCCTGCCTGCCTGCCTCCGGGCAGGAAGGCGCAGAGCAGTTCCGCCGGGCAGTGGCGCCACCTGCAAGGACGGAGCCCCGTCCGAGCCGCTCTGCCGCTGGGGTCGGCCCAGGCAGCCCGGTCTGGATCGGGGTGGGCATGCTGTCAGGGACAGCGAGAGACTTGGGGCTCGAGCGAGCCGTGCCCAAGACCCGGCCGTGCTGCTGGCTGTGCCCTGGCGGGCGGGCAGCAGCCGGCTCCGTTGTGTGGCGGCTTTGGGCCTCCGCTGGGCACAGGCTGCGTGGCCTGCGGTCCCGTCGCCGTCCCTGCCCGCCTGGCAGAGAGCTGCGGGGGGGGGGGGGTCTCGCAGGCGCTGCAGGAGTGCGTGAGGCCTGCAGAATGTCCTGGACAGACGACCAGGGGGATGCCTGCCCTGGCCAACCTTTCAATCGCCCCACCCCGGAGAGAGGCAGGGGGACGACTCTGCAGCCAGGCAGCACTCCTGGCCCGGGCAGGCCCCCCCAGGCAGCACCCCGGCTCTCCAGAAGGAGCCCGGCGGTGGCCCTCGCAGCCGCAGGAGCTTCACCTTGGCCTGGGGGTTGGGGCCCACCCCCGGGGCCAGTGAGGGCTGCCAGCCCCCCAGGACACAGCCCTCGCAGGGTGCTTGTTTTGCGCTGACGTGCGGGGGGTTCTTGGCACCAGCCGGGCAGGGCTCTGGATGGGCCCCGCGGCTCCCCAAAGCCCGCAGCTTGAGCGCAGCAGCGAAGGCCGGCAGGCCGCCTCCACCATGCTCCCCCCGCCCCATGATAGGGTCCCAGGCCCTGATGCTCACGGGTTCTGCTGGGTATCCAAGCACATTACGAGGCGGATGGGACTCCTCTGTGAAGGGAGAACGTCCCGCTAGCAGCCTTCCCTCTGATGTGCATGGAGCATCGAGCAGCTTTCCTGGGCCGCTTGAGCCGTCCGGCTCCCCCAGGACTCTCACTTGCCCCTCGAGTCGCAGAGCTGGTGTGCAGGACGGGGCCAGAGGGCCATTGGGTCAAGCCCCCGCTGTGGTGGGGCCCTTCGCTGCGCCCTCCCGCTAAGGTGCCCGGCCAGCTCCCGCAGCGCAGCCACGAGTGTGGGCAGAAGCAAGCCGGCCGTCCTGAAAACTCCTCAGGGGGTCTTCCGCCAGGGCCACACCGTGGATGGGGCCGTGCGCGTAGGTGAGTCGTTGTGGCCCTAGTGGCCAGAAGGGCTCTCCAGGGGAGCACGTGCAGGGGCGCCCCTCCCGCTCCCTCCACGGATCGGGCCCCCCACGACTCTTGGCAGAGACCAGCATCCTGGGGCCGGGCCATGCTTCCTTCCGAGGCCCAGCAGGCACTTCTGGCTGCCTGCCTGCCTGCGTGTCGGGGCCTTACGAGGAAACCCACGGGCGGACAGGCGGGGCGGCTGCGTTCCCTGCCCATTGCAGCTCCGGGGATCCACTCGGCAGTCCTATGAGGGCAGATGAAAACGCCGAGCTGCCCGCGGGATCCGTCCAGCAGGACGGGTGCAAGACCCCTGCCCGCCCAGCCAGGCCATATGCCTGCAGGTTTGGGTCCGGGGTCTCTCCTTTGCTGGCCCTGTTGCCCAGAACGACAGTCCATGGCCCCGTCGGCTGGAGGAGAGGACCGGGTGGCTTCTGTCGTCTGCAGCTGCTCCTCTGGGGGCCAGTGGGCAGGCCAGGAGGTCTCCCAGTGGTTGGGGGGCACGGTGCCTGGCAAGGTCTGCCACCCGAGAGCAGGTCCAGTGAGCCTGCCCTGCCGGCGCCCGTCTCCCCAGGGGCTGCTCCCGCCACGCAGCCGGGAGGAAAGGTTTGCTTCGAAGCAGGCCGATGAGCGCAGGCTCTTGCGCCCCCGAGAAGCGCCCTGCGTGGCTCGCATGCTGTGCTTGTTGTTCATCCGTCCAAGCCCACACGTGGCCCAGCAGCTCGCCGATCTCACAGGCGAGGCCCTTCTCAGTCGCGGCTGCCGCCACGGAGTGAAATATGCTGACGGCGAGGGGCCCCCAGAACGACCCCCAGAAGCGGCCGCTGCATTTCTGGAGCTGGCAGGAGCCGCAGGGCTCCAGCTGGGGGGCTGCGTGGACCGGGCTCGCCTCGAGAAGGCCGTGGTCCCTGGAGAGCATCCCACCCACAGGGCTGCCCTCAAGCCATGCACGGGAAGGGCGCTTGAGAGACCCCGTGCCTCCCCTGCAAGTGGGGCTGGGAGAGCAAAGAGACTCTCCGCCAGAGCAGAGCTGACCGCTCTTGGAGAACCCGAGGGGCACAATGGGCGGTGTCTGAGGGCCCCCCAAACAGTGCTGTGCAACCGGTGACACCATCACTCCGGGGAAGCGCTCGGGGCTTAAGGACTACTTTGTGTCCCCATCGAGGAAGCTGCCTTCCGAAATGAGGTAGCCCCGCTCGGAGACCCGAGCTGGTGCTGCCAGTCCCTTCTGGGCCTGATCCACGAGGCGGCATCTGCAAGCCAAGCACTGCACTTCGCAGGTTGGGGTCGCCCAAAGGCCGTCCCCCGCATATGCTCCTGTCCAGCCCTGGGGTGCCTTTCTGGTGTCCTCCTCGGGAGCCCCTGCCAAAGGAGGGGGTCCCTCTCTGCTGTGGCCCCCAGTTAGGGAACACGCTCCAGCGGGGCTCGCCTGGCCTCTCCCTTGTGCTCCTCCGTGCTCTGGGAATGCCTCATCCCCCCCGGAGTTGCAGGCTTCCAGTCACTGCTCTGCTAAACCCTTTAGCTGCGAGTTGGACCTTTGTCCTGCTGCTTGCTGTCGTGCCGCGTTTCGCCCGGCGTTCATCCTGTCCTCTTAACCGAGGAGGCTCCGCGGGGCTGGTGACGTGCAGCGTCTGCGACGCTTGTTTCCCTGTCGGACGTCGACTCGGCCTGCAGCTGCAGCGAGTGCAGGTGGCAGCCCTGCGAGGGGAGAAGGGGGGGCGCTGGAGCAGCGAGCGTCGCCCCGGGAGAGAAAAGACGACGCAGAGCTGCAACCGCCAAGGGAATCGCAGAAGCAAGACGTGCAGCAGCCCGGCTGAGGCAGGCGAGATCCTGGGGAAACGAGGAGGACGCTCCTTGGAAAAAGGGCGAAGGTGCAGAGGAATCGGAAGACGCCGTGCGCCAGTGGGATCCCAAACCGCTTTCAGTTCCTCGAGGGCGAGACGGGAGGGCAGTGGAAGAGCTGCGCGTTACCCCGTGCGGCTCTGGACAAGAGGCTGAAGGTCCACCGATGGTGTTGGTTGTGGGAGACTCCCTGTTGCATGAGGTGGAAACACCTGCATGGGAGGAAGACCCGTGGACTCACCAGGTACTCCATCCCCCTGGAGGGAAGATGAGCGATATCACGGGAAGAGTGGCAAGGCTCATCCAGCCCACGGAGACAGACCCCGTCCTTCTTGCGCATGTGGGAACGAACGGCACTGCCCGAAAGAGCTCTGAAAGAATCGAGTTGGTCTTTGAAGCTTTATGGGCGGAAGTCAAGAACTTCGGGGCCCAGAGAGTTCACTCTACGATCCTCCGAGTTTGAAGAAGAGGAAGGGCGAAGAAAGAAAAGTACACCAGGTGAGAGCCTGGTTACAAAGGTGGTGCCGACGTGGCAGATTTGGGTTCTGGGCCCATGGACCACACTTCCTGGGAGATGGGCTGCTGGCAAGGGATGGGTGGCACCTCGCAAGGACGGCAAAGAACCTGTTGAAGATGCTTATTAGCAGGGCTTTAAACTGAATCCTGCAGGGGAGGCAGAAGCCCCGCCGGGCCTCACGAGAGACAAAGGCTTATCCAGCACAAGACAAGGAACTCTGCCATACGGGAATTCTTGATCCTGAAGGAAGCAAAAGCCCCGTGAAATCCACATACCCTGGATTTCAAGGAAGCCCCTTTTAGAACGACGATAAGTAGAGTCTCATGGCAAGTGGCTCTAATGAGAGAAGAAATCCAAGAAGGGAGGGAATGTTTAAGAAAGGAAATGCTGAAGGCACCATTCCAAGGGGAGAAAGGTTGAGGAGAGCAGAGGAGGCCCGTGTGGCTGTGAAAGAAAAGGGACACGAGGGGAAATGGAGGGAAGGCCAGGCTGCAAGCAGGGGATGTGGAACTGCAGGGGTGGCGTCAGGAAGGCTGATGCTGGGGATGAGCGGAGGCTCGCGAGGGATGCGAAAAGCAACAAAAAGCCCATTCAGGTGTGTCTGAAGCAAAAGACGGAGCCAAGAAATGGAGGTTCAGCCACTCAGTGTGGAGCCCAAAGCGATGGCAGATGGCAGAGAAAGGGCGGAAGCGCTCAGCTCCTCCTTTGGCCCCGTCTTCTCCCGGAAGAAGAGCCGCGGCCTTCCTGACGAGGGGGAAGAGCCCGCTGAGGGTGCGGGAGGGCAGGAAAAGGGCCAAGGCCCATCGGCTGGGCTTCACGAGCGCCAGTCTCCGGGGTCTGACGATCTCCATCCTACACTCATGGAGGAGCTGGTGGAAGGACTCAGAACTGTTCTCTTTATCCCTGGTAAGTCGAGGAGGACAGGAAACGTGCCAGATGACTGGAGAAGGGCTAATGTTGTCCCAGCCTTCAAGAAAGGGAACAAGAAGAACCTGGGAACTACAGACCAGTCAGTCTGGCATCAAACCGTGGGAAAGTTCTGGAGCAGATTATGAAGCAGTCAATCTACAAACACCCCGTAAACAATGCAGTGATTCCTAGAAGCCAACACGGATTTCTCATGAACAAACCTTGCCAGACTAATCAGATGTATTTTTCTGATTGGGTAACCTCCCTGATGGAGTGTAGGAAGGCTGTGGCTATCTTATAACTTGGCTTCAGCAAAACATTGACAAAATGGCCCATGATATCCGGATCAGCAAACTACCTAAAATTGGGCTGGATGGATCAACGATCAGGTGGATCCACAGCTGCCAACAGAACTGGACTCAGCGGATGCCCATCGATGGCACCTTCCCAGACTGGCGAGGTGACAAGATCGGTCCAAGGCCAGCGCTCCTCAGCATCTTCGTTCTTCAGTCGTTAGCTTGGGTGAGGGAGTGCCAGGAACAGTTATCAGATCTGCAGATGACACAAAACTGGGTGGGATTAGTTAGTACTCTGGAAGCCGGAAAGACGATTCAGGGTTATCTTGACAGGTTGGAGCACCTGGCTGAGAACGACACCATGAAATTCAACGGGGACAAAGGCCAAGGTCTGCACGGGGGGCGGGGGGATGCGTTGTTACAAGATGAGGAACACTTGGCTCAGCAGGACTGAAGGGAGAAGGGTCTCGGGATTGCTTTTAACTCACAAGCTGAGAGTGAGTCAACCGCGTGATGCGGCTGCAAAAAGGGCAAAGGCGATTTTGGGCTGCATTGATAGAGGGATCGCTTCCAAATGCCATGGAGTCCTAGTTCCCATTCACTCAGCCCTGGTGCGGCCCCATCTGGAGTCCAGTGTGCAGTTCTGGGCTCCAATTGAAAAAAAAAAATGCAGGGGAATCATTGGGGTGGCGGTTGGTGACGAGCGGGGTCCCCCAGGGCTCTGTCCTGGGACTGATCCCGTTCAATCTTTTCATCAACGACATGGAAGAAGGGGTGAACAGTCTGCTGATCAAATTCGCAATGACACTAAAACTGGAGCAGGGGCCACAACTGAGGAGCAGGTACTCCAGATCCAAAAGGACCTGGACAGACCATGGAAGTGGGCAGGAGACAACAGGATGGCGTTCAATGTGGAGAAGTGGGAGATCTTGCACTTGGGGCATAGGAACGGGCATCTTAAGTACAGGTTAGGGGACAAGTGGCTGGAGAGCAGCACTTGTGAAAGGGACCTCGGGGTGCTGGTTGACCGCAGGCTGAACATGAGCCAGCCGTGTGACGTGGTGATCAAGAGGGCGAATGCCACCCTTGGTTGCACAGCCAGAAGTGTGGCTTCCAGATCTAGGGAGGTATTACTACCACTCCATACGACTCTGGTGCGCCTGCAGCTGGAATATTGTGCTCAGTTCTGGGCCCCTCATTACAGAAAGGATATAGCCAGGTTAGGGTCAGTGCAGCGTAGGGCCACAAGGATGGTGGCCGGTTTGCAGGGGATGCCATGTGAGGCGAGACAGAGGGAACTGGGTCTCTTCAGCCTGGAGAAGAGCAGACTCAGAGGGGATCTGTTGGCGACATACGGGTATGTGAGGGGGTGTCACATGGAGATGGGTAGAGACTTGTTAGGACCCTGAGGGTGTGGAATGGGCTTCTACAGTGGGTGGTTGAGGCCCCATCGGGGAGGGTGTTCAAGGACAGGCTGGACATGCACATGGTGGGCATGTCGTGAGCAGAGCCAGCTGGAGCTGGGGGTCAGACTGGATGGCCCAGGAGGCCCCTTCTGACTCACTCTGTTTCTGTGTTTCTGTTCTCCCGTGAAGGCAGGACGCGCTCCAAGGGAGCAAAGCTCAGGGAGCCAAGGTTCAATCTGGATGCCAGGAAGCACTTCCTGACAGTTAGGACCCCGAGGGTGTGGAATGGGCTTCCTCGGGAGGTGGGTGAGGCCCCATCGGTGCGGGTGATCAAGGAGAGGCTGGACATGCACATGGCAGGCATGTCATGAGTAGAGCTGGCTGGAGCCAGGGGTCAGACTAGATGTCTGGGGGACCCTTTGCTCAATTTCTATAAGCTGGAAAGCATTCAAAGGAGGGCAACAAGGATGACGGGGGGATGGAAACAAGGCCCTGTGAGGAGATGGAAAGACCTGGGCACGTTAGGCTCGAGAAGAGAAGGCTGGGGGGAGATAAGAGAGCACGCTACAGGTACCTGGAAGGCCGTCACAAAGGGCCTCTCCTTGATCATCCCAGGACACGGGATAACAGGCCCACGGTCCCCACTGAAGAGCGAGGGGCCTTCCTGATGGTGAGCACAGGGCGGCAACGGAACCCATGACCTGGGGAGGCGGTGGGCCCTCCCACCCTGGCGCTGCCCCGGGAGCAGCCGGGCACCCCAAGAGGGACGGTGTGCCTGGGCGCCCTGTGCTGGGCGGGGGGCTGGACCCAGAGGCCCTGGCCTGTCCGTCTCTGCTGTCCCTTGGCTCTGGCAACTGTGCTTCCATTTCTACCTTGCCTCGCCGCTGAGGCTCTCCGAACTGAGCTTCATCCATAAAACAGGAACAGGCCGATGCCCATCTTGCTCCGCAAATCAACTTGCCCGACACGGGATCATTCTGCACACAGGACTAGCCATCTGCAAGTTTAGTTTTGAGTTAATGACGTTTAGTGCTAATATTAACTTGTGAAGGGAATTTTGCCTCGTTCAACAATCATTTGATAATAAAAACGACAATCATTCGTAATAATAATTTCTAGCAAGCCACTTGGATGTAGTTGTAAAGAGATGCTTCAGGCTGTCATATCACAATTTATTTATTCGATTTATATTCCTCCTTTTCCTTGCAAAGAGCTCAAAGCGGCTTACATCGTTCTCCTCCTCCTGCTTCCAGTCTCGTCCCCACAACAGCAACCCCGTGAGGTAGGTTGGGCTGAGAGTCCGTGGCTGGCCCAAAGTCACCTGCTTGGCTCCATGGCTCGGCCGGGACGAGAGCCCAGACGCCTGGGTCCCCGTCCCGTGCGTGCCGCCGCCACCCCACGCTGGCTCTCCGCGTTCGCCAGGGCCTTCTCGGCGGCTGCCCCTGTGGAAGGAGGCCGGGCCCGCTCCGCCTCCGCCGACAGGCCTCCTCCCTCGGGCCGAGGCGATGCGCGGCTGGGGCCGGGCCAGGCCGGGCCAGGGGTGCCGTCCTTCCTTCGTACGGATGTTTCTACCCGATGAGCTTTGACAGGTTCGCTATGTGCCGTTTTGTCTTCGTTTTGCATTTTGTCTACGTGCGCGACCGCTATTCTACGGGAGCCATTCAAGCACGGCGGGGGAGAGTCTCTCGCTGGGAGGAGACCCTCTCGTGGAGAGGAAGCGTAAAAATAAGGACACGTTATTTCGAAGCAGCAGCAGGTGTGACGAGGCCGGCCTGCCAGGGGGGCTTCCCGTGCGCTCAGGGCGAGCGCGGCTCTTCCGGCCCCAGGTGCGCAGCTCCCTCGAGGTCTTGGCCGAGCCCCTCCATGACGGGCCGCCCGGGGCCGGCCTAGGGCCTGGCCCTGAGCGCCTGGAATGCGAAGGGCTGCTCGCTCGGCTCGCCGTGGCCGCCCAGCTTCTTCCCAGTTAACCTGCGAGGGGACAGGGAGGCAAAGGGAGGCTGAGGGTGCCCCTCGCGGCGGCTTGCGCCCTCCGGGGGTTCCAAAGCCGCCAGAGCAGCGGCGCTGGAAACCGCCAAATCATGCGCCTCCAAAGCGGTTCAATTTGAACAGACAACCAAGGATCACTTTGGATGCCAGCAAGCACTTCCTGACAGTCGGGACCCCGAGGGCGTGGAATGGGCTTCCCCGGGAGGTGGTTGAGGCCCCATCGGTGAGGGTGTTCAAAGATAGGCTGGACATGCACATGGTGGGCATGTCATGAGCGGAGCCGGCTGGAGCCGGGGGTCAGACTAGATGGCCCGGGAGGCCCCTTCTGGCTCGCTCTGTTTCTCTGTCTCTGTGCACAATGCAGGGTTTGCGCCACTGTCCCCATGGAGCGAGCGCAGGTCAAGGCCATGCGCGGCTGGGGCTGGGTTGGGCCTGGGGTGCCGTCCTTCCTTCTTGTGGATGTTCATGCCGGATGAGCCTTGGCAGTTCCATTATGTGCTGCTTCATTGCTGGCGGCCTCCAGCGCCTCCCGTGAACGGGAAGAGGGGCCACGGACCGCTAGCAGTGGCCTGCCAGGATCAGTTCACAGGGTCTCCCAGCCAGAGGCAGCTAAGCGGGGCAGAGGGTCTGTGCAAAGCGGTTCGCGAGGGGTGTGATGCGGGGCGGGGAGCTGCAGCACCCCGAGCAGCCTGCCGGGCACCCCGGCCGGGCTGCCGGGCTCTCCCACTAGGACGCCCCCCTGCGCCCTCGTGTGCCCCTCCTGCCAGGAGGTCCGTGAGTGCATTTCAGTCTCGCCAGGGGCGGGAGGGCAGTGGCCGTGGAGACGGCGCCGGCCCGGGGCGGGGGCACAGAGACGGGGAAGGCACCGCCAGAGGGCTTCTGCCCATGAGTCTCACACTGGACTTGCAGGTGTGGGAGCTGCCTGGGACGTCACGCGGAGGGCCGAGCACCGCAAGGATCGCTCAGCTCCTTCTGAAAGTTGGCATCCCTCACAAAGAGCCCTCACCCACTTGCTGCCCTGCCCACTTTTGCCCTGGGGGGCTGTGCTCTTTGAGGCCCCCCTTCTGGCTTGGTGCTGCCGCGTCCTTCCAGGGGATGAGGCGAGCGGGGCGGCCAGGCTGCTGCGCAAGTCCAGCCCCGAGGCCAGCAGCAGCCCCCTTGCAGCCGGGAGGTCTTGGGGGCTCACAGTCCCGTGGGGGGCAGAGAAGGGACTTGGCAGCTCTTTGGCCCCCGGATTCCACGCTGGTGCACAATGGGCAGAAGAGCCGGGGTGGGCGGGAAGCGAGAGGCGCAGAGGAGGTAGCTGGGCAGCCCCGATCCTCTCCTCCCATGGGCCCGCAGCCCCATGCAGGAGACGCTCTCCCGAGGCGGAGCCCCCCCGGCCGCATGCCAGCAGGGGCAGGGAGACGGGGTGATGGCAGGGCCTGCCCGGAGCCCACCGCCTACGCTTTCAGGAAGCCGTGCTGGCCGGAAGCCGCACCCCGGCCGCCCTGGGCAACTTCCCAGGAGGGACCGGCCAGGAGTTGCTGCAGCTGCCCCCACGGGGCCCCCGGAGAGAGGGCCCGCCCGGCCGTTACCTCGGTCCTTCCCGTTCTGCACCTTGTCCTCCTCCTCTTCCCCGCGCTCCTCTCCTCCTGCCAGGGAAAGACCACGTGCCGTGAGAGCCGGCAGGAGAGCGTCCCGCGGGGGCTGCCTGAGCTGCAGGCTGCCCGAGAGGCTGGGTGGCCCTTCTGTGGGCCCCCGGTGTGAGTCCTCCCACGTGGCCCCCATCCCATCTCCAGACCACATGCTTGAACCGGGCAGCAAAACGCCCCCTCAGCCGAAGGGCCCCCGCAGGCCAGCAGTGCTCGCGGGCGGCCCCCCGCCCCCCAGAGGACTGGGGGCGCTTCCAGGGCCGGCCAGGGGGGCTGCAAGTGGCAGGCGCCTGCTTCGGCCTGGCCAAGGCTCCCCCGGGCAGGGCCTCCTCTGCGGGGGCTCCAGCTGCTCCCAAGCCCAGGCCTGGCAGGGGCCCATGGATGGGCAGGGGACCCTCCCCAAGGACACAGAGCTGGGGGGCAGGGGCAGGGGGCGTCCCTGGGAGGGGAATGAAAGGTGGAAAGAGCAGAAGGCGAGCAGACCAGGACATGCCCAGCAGGAGAGCGGGAGAGGCGTGTGGCTGCCGGAGCAGCAGCAGGGTGTGTGGGGCGGGGATGGGGGGCAGTGGGACAGACGGGGAGGCTCTGCTTTCGCAGGGAGGCAGCTGGCGGCCCCTGCCCCGCCGGGAGCACGGAGGCTGGCGCTCCACACGACCCCCCGTGCTGCCTGCCCCAGGCCTTGGGGGTCCTGAGGTCCAGCAGGCTGAAGGAGCCCGGGGCTTCTCCCGGCTTCCTTGGCTGGGTCCCGGGATGCTGCTTCTGACTTTCGCCCGGGGACAAGTTCTCTCCCGGGAAGCCCGGCCTGCACCCCAGCGGAGACTCCGCCGCCTGGGGCCGCAACGGCCCCCGGAGACAGTCCCGGGAGGGTGGGAGCGGCAGGGCAGGGGTTTGAAGCGCGAGAGGCCCGCCTCGGCCCGCCCCAGCTGCTCGCCTCGGCCCACACAGCCGCTTTCTGGGGCACCTGCCTCTCCCCATGGCGGGGGCTGCCGCTGGCGGGGCTCGTCCTCTCGCTGCGCAGCCCCAAGTGGCACACGCCCCCCACGCTCTGGGGCCCACCGAACTCTTTCCCCAAGCGAGGGGGCACCTCGGCACGCCGCGCCCTGAGGGAGAGCCTGTGGCTCCGGCCCCGGCCCCAGTGGAACCCTCCCCGCGCAGCCCGGCACAGTCCAACCAAAAGGAAAACAGGCCCCAGGCCACCCCAAAGCTGGTGCCCACAGAGCCCGCCAAGCCCTCGCCTGCCCGGCTTTTCCCTGGGCCCCCGCGGCTTCTCCACACGGCTGTGGAAGCATCCTCAGGCCAACCGCAGAGTGCTGACCAGGCCCCTTCCTGCCACATGGCCAGTGCCTGTGCGAGCCCCTCTCCCCCTGGGTGGTTCCGGCCCAGCTCAGGCAGCCCCTGGAGCCGCCCCCCGTGACCCGTAAGCCCGGGCATGGGGCTCCTGCGAAGGGACACCCGGGCACCCAGCCGGAAGGAGCCCGCTGGGCCTGCTGGTCCCATGCCTGAGCCCGGGCCGGGCCAGCCCGCCGGCTACCTGAATGCAGCTCCTTCACCAGGGACGACATGGTGTTGGTAATGGAATCTGCCGCAACCAGCAAATCGTTACGGAGGTTTCTCCGTGTTCCTGCGGGAAAATGAAATGAAGGAATGTGGAGATCCACCCCTGGAGGAGACGCGAGCGGCACGGGTGCAGCTCTCGGCTGCCTCCCCACACGCGACGGGCCTGAGCGGTGCGGTCCGGAGATGTGCAGGCGAGGGGCCACCTCGGGAAAGGGGGGTGCTCTGCGGAGCGAGGAGGGGTGCTCCGTGGCCACTCGTCCCGCAGCGCCCACCCAGGCAGCCCCGCTCCTTCCTCGAGATCCCTGTTTGAAGGACGGCGGCAGGCCATGTCCTCGCGCCAGCCGGCCGCGCAGATTGGGCCCGCTGGCTGGCTCGCCCACCCAAGAGGCGGCGCTCTCTGCAGCCCCCTCCTCGCGCCTGGCGCGCCCCGATCCCTTTGGGATGCAGGAGAAGGAAAAGGGCAGGTCCGGCGCACTGGACCACACTGAGCCCCCCTGCCCTTGGGGAACCCCGGTCTTGTCATGCTGGGGAGGCTGAGTTCTCTAAGAGCCTCTGAAGTGGGGGGGGGCTGGCTGGGCCTTGAGGGAGGCAGCCAGTCCACTGCCCCAGGAGGCCCCCTCTCTGCCCCCTGGGGCTGCCCTTGCCTGGGGCTCCGCCTGCCAGCAGGAGGCGCTGCTTGGAGGGCTCTGCCCCTCGCCCTGGACGCTTGCTGTGGCCCTGGGCAGGCTCCTCCGGGCACGAAGCTTGCTCTGCCTGAAGGCCAGCGAGTCGTGGCTCCCCCAGGGTGGGCTCGGAGGCAGCCAGCGATGCCCCGCACCAGCCTGGGCATGCGCATCTGAGCGAGCGCGAGCAGCAGCTGCCCCCAAAGGCCGTGCACGGGCCTCCCTCCATCCCCTCAGAAGCCCTGGGCAGGAGAGCCCACTGCCTCCCCGGGTCATGGGTCCCATTGCCCTCCTGCTCCCAGTCAGGAGGTTCTTCCCGATCTCCAGCAGGAAGCTGGTTTCCTGGAGCCTGAGCCCGTTAGTCCACGTCCTGCACTCTGGGGGGACTGAGAAGGGAGCCTGGCCTTCCTCCTTGCGACAGCCTTTCGGGTACTTGCAGGGTGCCCCCCCGTCTCCCCTCAACCGTCTCTTCTCCAGGCTAAACAGGCCCCGTTCCCTCCATCTCTCCTCTCAGGGCTTCCTTTCCAGTCCCGGATCATCCCTGGTGCCCCCCTCTGACCCCTTTCCCGCTTGTCTGCATTTTTCTTCGACTGCGGTGCCCAGAATTGGACCCTGGACTCCAGATGGGGCCGCACCAGGGCTGAGTGAAGGGGAACTAGGACTCCATGGCATTTGGAAGCGATCCTTCTATCAGTGCAGCCCAAAATCGCCTTTGCCCTTTTTGCAGCTGCATCACGCGGTTGACTCACTCCCAGCTTGGGATCTACAACAATCTCGAGACCCTTCTCCCTTCAGTCCTGCTGAGCCAAGTATTCCTCTTCTTGTAATGATGCATTTGTGGGTTTTTTCCTCCTAGTGTCATCCTCCATGACTTATCAGATAATGGAGAACAGTTCTGAGTCCTTCTACCAGTTCCTCCGTGAGTGTAGGATGGAGATCATCAGACCCTGGAGACTGGCGCTCGTGAAGCCCAGCCGATGGTCCTTGGCCCTTTTCCTGCCCTCCCGCATCCTCGGCGGGCTCTTCCCCCTCGTCAGGAAGGTCGCGGCTCTTCTTCCGGGAGAAGATGGGGCCAAAGGAGGAGCTGAGTGGCTGAACCCCCATTTCTTGGCTCCGTCTTTTGCTTCAGACACACCTGGACGGGCTTTTTGTTGCTTTTCGCATCCCTCGCGAGCCTCCGCTCATCCCCAGCGTCAGCCTTCCTGATGCCACCCCTGCAGTTCCGCGCCCCCTGCTTGTATTCCCCCCTTGCAGCCCGGCCTTCCCTCCATTTCCCCTCGTGTCCCTTTTCTTTCACAGCCACACGGGCCTCCTCTGCGCTCCGCAACCTTTCTCCCCTTGGAATGGTGCCTTCAGCATTTCCTTGTTTAAACATTCCCACCTCCTCGGACTCCTCCTCTCGTGGAAGCCACGTGCCACGGGACTCGTCGCTGTTCTGACAGGGGCTCCCGTGAAATCCAGGGCAAGCGCTTGGCCACCAGGGGCCCTGGCTCCCTTTGGGGAGGCCGGTCCCTTTCCCCGGAGTTCCCGTGGCTGCCCCTGCGCCCACGAGGTCTCCCCGCTGCTCAGCATCGAGGCGAGGGCGGCCGTTCCTCTGGCTCCCTCCTCCGCTTTCTGTTGTGCTGCAGCGCAAGCGAGCCCCCCGTCCGACGGCGGGAATTGTGGGCAGAGCAGTGCTCCCCTCATCCTGCCCACAGCCGTCCGCTCTCCTGGCGTGGGGAGGGGGCTGCACAGGCACAGGGGGGCCGTCGGGGTCCAGCAGGACTGGAAGTGCCCCAGCTTTGCCTCCGACAACTGCCCAGGGCACTTTGGCTGCTTGGATGTAAGGCCAGAGGCATGGCTGCCAGACCGAGAGAGGGGCCGGCACCGTTCTGAAGACTCTGGTGCGCCCACGACTGGAGTCCTCTGGGCTCCACGTACAAGAGGCTGAGCCGGGTCAGAATCGGCCCAGCGCAGGGTCACAAAGATGGCTGCCAACTGGGGGGGGGGTGCCATGAGACGAGATGGGGGGAACTGGGCCTTTCAGCCTGGAGGAGACTCTGAGTGGATCTTCTAGTGACTTCTGGGGATGTGAGGGGGTGTCCTGTGGGGGAGGGCCGTGAGCTGATCTCCCCTGCAGCGGAGGGCGGGACGTGCTCAGTGGGGCAAAGCTCAGGAAACCGGGGCTCAAGGTGGATGCCAGGACAGTCAGGACCCCGAGGGCATGGAAGGGGCTTCCCAGGGAGGTGGTGGAGGCCCCATCAGGGAGGGCGTTCAAGGGAAGATCGGGCGCCCACATGCTGGGGATGATGTGAGCGAGCCGGCTTGTGCCGGAGGGTCAGACTAGATGCTTGGGAAGCCCCTCTAGACTCGCTGCAAGCAGTACGGAAATGAAGAGGACAGTGAAAGGCCATGCTGGCAAAACCTCCACGGACAAGCGGGGTGGATGCCCCAGCCCTCCCCATGCGGTTTGCACACAGGTGCCCCCCAACGGGTACTCGCGCCGCTGCCGGATCGCGGGGGCGCCAGCGTTTGCTCACCCTGTGCAAAGGCCTCCTGAACATCCCCGCCGACACCGGCGAGCGCATCTTGGGGCACGTGCGTCGGGGTGGAGCCGGCAGATGTGGACCGGACGGGCATGGGCATCGTGCGGCCAGCCCCGTGGATGGGGGACGTGCGCGGCGAGCCGGCTGCCTGGGCCTGAAAGAGACACAGAGCCCGGTTTAGACCGGCAGACCCTCCGCCACCGCACGCTGAGCCGAGCCGAGCCGAGGAGCCCTGGCAAAGGGGGTCTGGCCGCCTGGGGCAGACACGGCCCCAGCTGCTGCGCCCCCCGCAGACAGCCTTGGCCCCATCTGGGGGCAGTGGCAACTGCTGAGGCTCCAAGTGCCCACCCGCCTGGCCAGGCCTGCGGCAGCCAACAATCACCGCCCGACAGGTGCCGAGACCGCCACCCCGGGGCCTGCACTGGCGAGGCCGCTCCCCGCAAGAGATCGGGCGCCGTGTGCACAGCCCAGCGTCGCCAAAGGGCTGCCCCGCAGAGCACAGCGGCAGAGCCCAGGGGCTGAAGGGCCCCGGGGGCCGGAAGGGGGCAGCCGAGGCGCATGCGCCGAGTGCCACGGGCGGCTGCCTACCACGCGCCATGGGTGCCTTCCCTGCTGCTGCGTGTTTGGCACGTGATGCCCCTGCGGCGAGACGCCCGGGAAGCAGTGGCTCTGTGCTGGGTCAGCCTGTCAGTGGAACAGCCCGGCTGGCGCCTCCTCCCCAGAGCTGGACAGCACGGGGCGGCTCCGTCGTGTGTCCCCCGGGCGAGTTCTGCCCTCTTCCGGAAGCCCTGCCTGGTCCGCCGGAGGTGGAGCTCCCGGTGCCTGGCCAAGGGGGCCGTGGCTGCGCTGGGGGCCGCACTGCTCGTGGGCAGCCCTGAGCGGGGTCCAGGGGACGGTGCAAAAACATCCCAGGGGATTGCCCAGGCTGGCCTGGTGCCTTCCAATGCTGCTTCGCTACAATGCCTATCCTTCTGGAGGTGATGGAAGCCGTAGTACAACACGATTGGAGCACACCAGGCGGTGGACGGCTGCCTGAGCGCATGCCGGGGCTCGAACACTGTTGCGAGAGTTTGCCCAGGCCTGGCCCACAAGGGGCCGTTCCCATCCGCTTGCGGCCCACGAGAATTTGGGTGAGGTGGTGCTGTGGGCCCAAGAGGACAACTCCTGGGAGCGCAGGCGCTGGTGGTGCGAGAGCGGGGGGCCAGCGGGCGGCCCTGGGGGGCTCCCGGGGAAGCAGGGGCAGCAGATGCCGCAGAGCCGCATGCGAGGCTCGTCCTCCAGCCACGGAGGCAGCCAAAAGGCACCACAGCAATTTGGAGAGGGGCATCCTGCCACGGTTCCAGCAGGGGAACCGCGTATGTGGGGACCCGGGGTGGGGGGCCGCTCCCCAGGAGAGGACGAGTGTGGCCCGACGCACCCCGGGGGGGCCTCTGGCAGGGCGAGCACCACACGGCTGGGGGGGCCCTGCGTGCGGTGGGCCAGGGAGCAGCAGCCACCTGGAGCAGGAGGGGGTCCGGGGTGGGGAAGTGGGCGAGCGTCTGCGGGGAGCCTCTGGGTGAGCAGCCATGGAGGGGGCAGAAGGATGCCGACGGAGGGCGGCCCCAAGCCGCAGGGGGGCATGGCCACACAGGGGAGCAGTGTACCGGGCAGGGGCCCCCAGAGCACTGCAGCAGGTGGAGCAGGATGGGGCGTGTGGGGCTCGTCCGCTGCCACCCCGTGGGCTGCACTGGGGCCCACTCGGCCTCCCGCAGCCTCCAGCACTGCCGCCCCACTGCTCCTCCATTTCCCAGCTCGCATGGGGCTCTGCCGCCCCACAGGGTCTGTGAGGTGCTCATGGCGGTCTAGGGCTCAACGTTTGTGACCGAGGCCACAACCAGCCTGTGCCCATGCACAGCCACACCCCTCCTCCCTTGTCGCACGTGCCGCTCATCCCACTGGGTCTTCACCCCCCGTCCCACTGTGCAGAGGCAGCCCACCGGTGGGCCAGGCTGCCACGAGAGCAGGAGGTGCCCACGATGCCCGTGGGGCAAGATGGAGGCGGCCTCCGCAGAGCCGCATGCAAGGACCGCTGGACCCCCCGCCAGGTGCCGAGGGGGCCCTGCTGAGGTGGGGAGGCGGCGTGCGGACACGCTCCTCCCGTGGCACGGCTCGTGGGCGCCTCTTCTGCACGGGCAGCTGTGCGCAGCAGGGAGTCGGGGAGCCCCTTCCTTGCCCCCTCAGTGCCCCCAAGGCAGGCTGCTTCTGACGTTGCCAGGGCCGGGGCCCACCTCTGCACATGCCAGTGCTGGGGAGCAGCGCTCCTCCCCATGGGGGCCTCTGGCCTGGATCGGGAGGTGGCCTCTCGCCTCAAGAGGGCTGGGGCCCCAACGGCCGTGGGCCTGCCCACGCTCGTTTCCTCACAGCCTGCCAGCACGGCTGCCGGCTCCCGCTGGCGGATGGATGGAGACTCCTCATCTCCTGGATGCTTCCAGACACTCTTCGAGGGGAGATGCTCACGGGGAGCGCTGGGGCCACGAGGAGCCCCTGCCGCAGCTGGACGCACCTCACGGGGCTCCCACGAGGCCGCTGAGGAGGAGGTGACCTGTGGCGGGGCCTGTGCTGTGGCAGGCGGGTGTCTTCCTACTGCCACAGCCAGGCTGGTGCTCCCGGGCCTCCGGCTGCTGGCTGGTGATTCCTGCCGGGGGCTGGGGACACCCCACGGTGCTGGATCAGCCGAGGGAGCAGGGGACCCCTGGCTAGGGCAGGCGGGTGTGCCTGGACCGCCAGGGAGGCCGTGGTGCTGTCGGGGGACCAGAGCGCAGCGGTCTGCCCAGGCGCCTGCTTTGCATCCCGTGGCCAGGGCTGCGCGACCCGGGTCTCGTGCAGGACGCCGCCTTCAGGCAATGCCCACAAACTGCCCACGTCGTGTCCTCAAGCACGGAGCGAGCATCGGGGCAAGTGCGGAGCCAGGCCCTGACCCTCCACGCTGCCGGCAGCACCTCCGTGGGAAGCCGCTGCTTTTCCGCCTTCCCGGATCCCCTTTCAGCCCCACGGATGGGAAAGCTGCTGCCCGGCAGAGGAGAGCCACGTGTGCTCAGGCCTCCCTCCCTGCCACCAAGAAGCACAACCAACGAATCCAGAGCTCTCCTTCCCAGGCCGGCCCGTTTCAGGATCTGCCACCAGCAGTGGCTGGAGCAGTGCTGCCCCAAGGGCGCCAGCGCCTGCTGCGAAGGGGTGAGGAACACAACCGGGACTGCCCGGAACGTGTCCCGCAAGACGTGGGTGGAAGTGGTGGCAGGTGGGGCTCGCTGCCAGAGCCCTCCTGCCTGCCTTCCACCGGGGCCGTGGCCAGATCTGCTCCTCCGCGCAACCCTGGCGCTGCAAGACCCGCAGGCAAGAGGCGGGAGGGTGCTGGGGCCCGGAGGCGGCCGGGGAAGGCCCGTGGGTCGTGCGAGCAGCCGTGGGGCTGGCACATGCCGCCAGAACAAGACTTTGCCCAGTGCTGGCTGGGGGGGCTGCCAGGCCACAGGCACATGCGGGGAGGCCCAAGCACACCCCAGGCCTCTGCCGACAGAACCGGAGAAGGAACCCCCGGCTGCGCCCTCCCTGTCCCCCCCGGTGAACGGCAGGCGCGCAGCCAGCAAAGCACTCTGGGGGAGTGCAGGGGCCGCACTGCCGGGCAGAGGCCCTGGACCGCGGGGCGGGAGACCCGGCCACACGGGGCACAGTCCAGTGCCCCTCCGGGCTTGTGCAGGGGAGCTTCCCGGGGACCTGGGGCCAGCGCAGAGCCTCACCGCTGGCTGCCCTCCCTGGCGGCCCCACCGACTGCCAGAGCGGCCCCCTCCTTTCCGCCTTGGCAGGCCCTCGTCCGAGCGCTCCCTCTGAGCAGCACGAAGGTTCAGCGGGGATCTCCAGGGGGGGCTTGGGGCAGGGGCCAGCGCTGCGCCAAGGAGCCGCCGCCTGGAGCCCGAATGCGGCGGTCCAGAACGAGCCCCCCTCCCGCCCGGTCTCCTGGCAGTGGCGCCGTTGCAGGGCCCGGGGCAAAGTTCCCCCACACACTCGCTCTGAAGCCGCTGGGAGCAGCCGTGCCGGCGGGACAGCCATGGAGGCGCAGTCTGCGTGCCGGGCCGGCGCTTCCAGACGGGCGCTGCGGAAGGCCGCCGGGGGCCTCCTGCCGCTTGCTGACCCTCGGCAAGCCCCCTGAAACTCTGCATCTGTGCCAGGGCCTCCCTCTGCAAGACCTTGCCTTTACTACTGCTCTACGGAAGGAGCAGAAGCCTCTCCTTTGAAATGAAAGGCCATTTCAAAACAGTGAAATGACAAAATGACGGGCTCTTCATGCAGTTACGAGGGCTGCCGTGAAACAGCAGCAGCAAACAGAAAAGACGTGTCCAAGCAGAGCAGTTCCAAGTATCGCCAAGCAGCTGCCTTCCCTTTCGCACGCCCTGGAAACGGCGTGGGCGCCATGGGCCGGGACGCATTTTCAGCCACCGAAGCCCTTGCGTGTGGCACG
The DNA here is from genome assembly GCA_023646645.1 of Varanus salvator macromaculatus. Taxonomy (NCBI): domain Eukaryota; kingdom Metazoa; phylum Chordata; class Lepidosauria; order Squamata; family Varanidae; genus Varanus; species Varanus salvator. The sequence goes on along the minus strand of JAIXND010000765.1, from coordinate 104,895,814 downwards.
GAAGGCACACCAGCGACACGCCTGCGGTGCGTTCCTGGGACACGCCGGTCCTCGCCTCACCTGCCAGGACCGGCAGCCTCACAGTGTCCAGCATCCACACCGCCTGGCGCTTGTGCCACTGCGGAGCCCTTGGAAACTGGTGGATTTTCAGGGCAATGAGAAAGGCGGGGGGAAGCATGCAAGGACGATCCCGACCGCGCCTGCAGAACCCCCGAAAAGCCGGAGAGCGAGACTATTATCCATCGACTCATACCTGCCTTTCCACCATGGAAATGGCATTTGTGCAGATAAACAGCAGAACGGCAACAGCACGTTAACAACACGCACAGCCACACCCCAACCAGAAAAGCATCCGCGTCCCACGGGGTCAGCTCTCGCGCTGGAGGCCTGCCGGGAGAAGCGGGGAGCTCCATGGCAGTCACCGCAGCACCAAGGGGGGCTCCCTGGGCATCCGAGGCCGGGCGGACCGGAGAGGGCGGCTTCCACGGCACCCCGCACAGGGGCGCTGCTTGGCCAGGACTGCGGAGCGGAACGGACAGTGACAGCAGCTCCTCCCCGGGGCAGGGACCTTTGCGTGCCAGGAGCCCTGGAGATCGGGGCGCCGGCAGCAGGATTTGGGCAAGCCGTGCTCTCTCTCACGTGCGCCAGCGGCAAGGCGGGAGCGGGCTGCACCGCCGGGCTCTGCCGCGTGTGCGGGACGAGGGAAGGCCAGCAAAGGACGCCTCCAAAGGAGCCTTCGGCAGGACGTGGCCAGGCGGACTCAGGCCCTGACAGAATCTGCACGCAGGCGCTCCGGCACCACTCTCTCACGACAGCCCTCGCGGGGCCCGCTGCCCCCGTGCGGCCGGGTTTCCACGGTCAGTGCGAAGCGTGCCCCTTTGGGCAGGGAAGTGGTGCGTGCCCGGTCTCGCACTGGCCCGGCAAGCGGCAGTTGCCGCGAAAGTCCTTCGCCTGGAAATTCACGGCCCGCAAACGGTCTCGTCCGAACAACGCTGGCCGGGCATCCAGGCTGGGGTCACGACCTGCAGTGCTGCTGGAGCGGTGACCCTCCAGGTAGGCTTGGACCCCAAGTCCCATCCGTCACAGCCAGCACAGGCAATGGTCAGGGAGTATGGGAGCTGTAGTCTGGGGCACCAGCAGGGCTGGGACCCGAGGGCCTTCATGGCCCCTCCCGACGCTACTCTCCGATTCCGTGACTTCCTGTCAGCCCACCTCTGTCCTGCCTTTCTGCCCGACACGACGGACCACACGAATCGCACGGAGCATCAACATGCCGCCGGGATAACGGCTGGCAGGGCTGGGAGCGGGCGAGCCGGCTGGGGGCTCTGGCTGGGGCGCGTTTGGGGGCCGCTGCCTTCCACGCCTCACCTGCAGCAACGCTGTGCCAGCGGCCTTCAGATGTGCCGCACGGCAGGGCCGGGCTCGCCGCTGCTCGGATCCTGGCACGCCGAGCCTGATAATCCGGGGCTCCAACAGCCACAGAAGCAAAACCAGGCTTCTGCCCCCAGCAAAGGTTCACAGAGACCCTGCTATTTGGAGACATGCTGAGAAGGGCGAGGGAGTGGGAGCAGAGGGCCTAAACACGGGGAGGGGGGCTTGGCTCCTTCCCATCACATTCCGAGCCGTTCGGGAGCAGCCAGCGCCATCAGATGTCAAGCGAAGAACGAAGCTGGCCTGCAACGGCATTTGGGGGCTCAGCCCCGCGCACGGAACCGGGCTTGGGCGAGAGCAGGCGCCACAGCCGCACGGGCCCCGCGGGGAGGACGGCGCCAGGCCCACCCCAGGGAGAGCCCTCCGGCTCCGAACTTGGACTGGGGGGGGGGCAGTCGAGCCGGGAGGCCTGGACTCCTCGGGAGCCGCCCTGGAGAGGAAGAGCAAACAGCCCTTTGCGGAGAGGGGCCCTCTGGGGTCAGCCCCCCACTTGCCCGCAGGGGCGGCGAGGGACCTTTCCACCCTGGAAACCTTTTTCCTTCTTGCCGTGTCTTTGGGATCCACAAAGGGCTTTTCCTAAACTGTTTTACCAGCTTTTTAATTTTTCTAACTTGGTGGTCTATTGTATTTACCTGTGTTGATATTTACGTGGTGAGCAGAGGCAGAGCTGTGCTGGATCCGACCAGAGGCCCCTCTGGTCCCGCATCCTGTCCGGCAGTGACCCCGGGGAGGCCGGCGCACGGCCGCTGGGAAGGAGCGAGCCAGGCCTGGCGGGAAGCCCCGGAGAGCCGCAGCCTCCACGGATCAGCCTCGCCCCTTTCAAAGCTCTTTCTTTACCGAGGAAACGCCCAGGGACGCTGAACCGGCACAGGTGCTTGTGAGACCAGGCGTTCTCCGAGGCGTCCAGGTGGCCTGCTCGAACTCTTGGGGAAGATGGGAGGACGAGGCAAGTGCTGCTCAGGGCTGGCGCCTGTCCAACCCAGCTGCCACCCCCTCCTCCAACTGGCAGGTTCTAGGCAGAGCCCTTTCGGTTCCTGCTTCCGGAAAAGCTTTGGGGGCTCCAGCCTGGGACCCAGAGCAAGCCGGGGTGGGCTGACCTGTGACCCCCTCTCTGCACCCACCCAGAGTGGTCCAAGTCCTTCCATGGGTCTGCCCCAGAGGTATCTCCGCATCAAGGGGCTCCAAGCAAGGGAGCCAGTCCCTCCGTACGCTTCCGGCACGCGCCTGTGTGCGAAACGCAGGTGGTGGAAGGCCTCGCCGAGGGCTCCAGCAGGCCTGGCTGACCCACGCGGTGTGGGCCCGAGGGCATGGCTCACTGCGCACTGACTGAGGAAGAGAGGGCATTCCCGAGTTGACCTGCTGCTCAGCTGTCCCTCTCCAAGCTCATTCACAGGATGGCCCAGAGGCCACTGGCCCGGCAGGAGAGAAATCCGCGAGCCCAGTTCCTCCCGGCCAAGCCAGAGCGCCCTTCCCAAGAGGCTGAGCCCGGCTGCCCTCCCTTTGGCCACTGTGCTGGGAACCGGAGCCCCAAACCTCTCCTTGGAGGAAGCGGGCACCTTCTGGTCTCGGGCTCCCAGCACTGCTTGGTGCTGCCCCTGCCCTGGCAGCCATCAAAAGGGGCCACGCTGCCCGCGTTCCCGTTCCTTCCGGAACGCGTCGCCTGCCGTTCTAGGCCAGATCGACCACCGGGCCCCGAAAAGACCAAGCAGCGGGCGAGAGACCCGTCTCCCTCGGGCAACGCTTAGCAGGAGCTGCTCATTTGCCCGGACAGGCTGCAGGTAGCGGGAGGCGGCCCTGCCTTGTCTAGCAACGCTCTGCCGCCCGCCCGTCTCTCTCGCCTGGCCCACATCTCCGAGACAGGAAATAAAGGTGGCTCAGTGGGGAGGGGCAACGGGAGATGGCAGCGGACCAGGGAATGCTCCGCTCAGCCCCACAGCTGACGACCCACGGGGAGCAGGCAGGCACGCTTGCCGAGGGGCTGAATGAATTGTTTGTCTCTGACCTCGCTGCGGAAGATGCGGAACGGGCGACGGTGCCCGGACCGACATTCCCAGCCACGGGGTCTGGTGGACTCGGGCAAACAGTGCTCAATTAACGAACTGTCAAACGGAAAGCAACCAAGCTGCGGCCCCAGACGGTGTCCATTCCGGAGAGCAGAAGAGCGCAAGAATGACATCGCCGACGTTCCAACAAACATTTCTGGCGTGCCTCTCTAAGACCGGTCGATGCCCCGGGGGACTGGGAAGCGGCCAACGCGAGGCAGCATGCGAAAAGGACTCTGGGGGCAGGTGGAGCCGAGCAGCACGTTCAAGACTTGACGCATCTTGCAGAACAGCGGGCTGCCGAAGAATGCAGTGCCAACGCTGGCCATGCTGAGGCTTGAAGACGCGCCAGGCCTCCGAGAGATGCGGGGTAAGGGGGCCTTCTGGAATGATCACCGAAGGGTCGCCGAGGGGAAATTGCTACGTGCAAGCACATCAGGTATACCACACGACACTCACTCGTCTCCAGAAGCCCCAGCCCTGCCTCCAACGCAGCTTCAGCTTTTGCAAATTCCCCCGGGGAAGTGTGTTCGTGCTTCTGCTCTGCCTGGGGAGGGGGGAAATAGGTTCGGGGGCTCCCTGCAGGGCTGTAAATCCTAACGAGGGTTCGATGGGCGGCATCTCACAGGGTCTCACGGGCTGATATCGAAGAACATGCTTTCCTTCCACAGGTGAATCGCTGGGAAGCCGCATGGCTGAAGATCAAACTTCCAAGCTCGCTGAGGGAGAATCGAGATGACGCCGGCAGAGGTGAGCCGGTGGACGCGCTTTATCTGGTCTTCAGAAATGCCTTTGACTAAATCTCTTGCTGACTGAGAAAATCTGGCAATCAAGGGATAAGAGGAGAATTTCTCATGCACCAGTAACTGGTTGAAAAAAGGAAAGCCAACATGAAGATAGCCGGAGATGGAGCCGTCTTTCGGTGCAGGGACCTTGGTACTGGGGCCCTCCGGGGGTCTGTTGTGGGACTAATGCCCTTCAGCTTGCGCATGTGTTGCCTCTGACGTACGGCGACCCTATGAATCAATGCCCACCTAAAGGTCCGGTCCCCGACAGCCTTGCATGGTAAACTCAAGCCTGCAGTCTCCTCTATGGAATCAACAGGCCTCACAGATGGCCCCCTTCGCCTCCCGCCTTCAACATGCCCCAGCATGACAGCATCCTCCAGCGAGTCTTGCCTTCCCATGATGCGCCCAACATCTGACAGCGCCAGCTTTACCGCACTTGCCCCCAGGGCTTGGTCTCGGGCCCTCAGCCCAGCACGGTCACCTCCCGCACCGCATCATCTCCTTCAGCATTAACCTTCCTCCTGCCAGCTTTCCTCCTGGTCCACCTTTCACAGCGATCCGGAACACGGAAGTGTGGATGCTCTTGGGTGTGATCGCCAGCGAGGGGCCCCTGCACTTGACCTCTGCCCTGCCCTGCCCTGCCCTGCCCGGGCGTCTCCTGGCTCCTCGGCTGCTGCCTCCCTTTGAACTGGGGATGGAGCCAAGGCGCACGAGATGCGTCACTTTCGGTGTCTCCACTGCGGGCAGCAAACTCTCTCCTCCTTTGCAGCCGTGCTGTTTGTTTTCGTGCCGCCCGGCTGCAGTCCGGCTCCGCACTTCCTTCCTCCGCACGCTCCGCTTTCGCCAGGGGTCTGCTCGGTGCCGTGCTGCGCTCTGCCAGGAACCGACTCCCTGCACATCTCGTGTTGGTGACGCATCTTACGCCGGTGTTGCTCCCTGCCCAGCCTTCCCGAACCCCCTCGCTTGGGGGCCGGCGGTGCCTCCTGCCCCACCGGAAGCGACTCTGTTTCTCCGCTGTAACTGCCCCAGCAGCCGCTCCTCGCTCACAATCCGGTGTGCGCATCAGGACGGTGAAGTGCCGGGGCACCCCCTTGCCTCTCAGGAACACCGGAGCTTTCCACGGGCCGCATCCGAGGCGGTGCTGCGCTGTCATCCCTGCCGTGTGGAGCTCTGCCCCAGTGGCCAGCGGGCTCTCGTGGCGGTGCCGCTCTCCTGGCGCCTCTGCCCTGCCGAGTCCGGCCTGGGTGTCGGGCAGTCTTGCTGCACGCAGGGAAAAATGCTCAGCTGCGGCTCCTGGAGCATCACCTGGCTTGCGCGGGAGACGAGCGGCCCTGTGGCCACGGCCCTCTTCACCGTCTCCTTTCCTGGGGATGGGAACACATACCGAACCTCCCCAGCCCGGGCCGCGGTTTCGCCAGCCTCACCTGTGGGCCTCTTCCTGTCCGGGTCTGGACCAGTGCCGCCTCTGCGGCTCCGACTAGCTCTGCCGCACCCTCCCGCTCGGGGCCATGCGCCTTCCAAGCGCTTCCGGAGCAGCTTTGCTTCCTAACGCTGCGAGATCTTCCTCAGGGGGTTCCTCTTCGCCGCCCTTTCATCGCTTCTGTCCAGTTATTTTTCCTGGTCACCTGCTCAGATACCGTGTTTCTCCATCGCTCTTTCAGCTTTCCTAATAGTGCTTAGTCTCTCTGTGGGTCTTCTGGAAGAGCGCTCTCATGTGTCCTCTTTGGTTGTTCTATTTCTCGGCACTGGTCTTTGGAATAGTTCTTTGCCTCGACATGACAGTCGCTGAAATGTCGCATTCGGGGTCCTGACCGTCAACTGTTGCTTCTTGCCCGTCCTTAGCCATTGTGAGTGTTTCTTCTGTCGTCCATCTCGGCCTTTTCTTTCTTTTTGCTACAGAAATTGTATTTAGCATCTTCCCCTAAGAATAATTCTGGTTTCAGTCCGCAGTTCTTCTGGTTCCCAGTCATTTGGGTTTGGTAACGCAAAGCTGTTCTTTATGTGGATTTTAGATTCCTCAGAAATGTTGCTGCCATTGTATTTGGCCGCTGTGCTCCTGCCAGGGACCGTTCCAGCTTTACTCTGATGACTGGTATTAAGAGCTCCTGCTCACGACTGCAGCCTGCTCCCGGTAGTGTTTTGGCAGGGCGAACAGCCCTGCTGGCTCACACCCAGGCCAGCCCTCCGTACACGCAGCGGCAACCCAGCTCCCCACAGGAGCCCTCCGGCAGGACGGGTGCAAGACCTCCGCCTGCCCAGCTCCTCAGCCACTCAAGTGTGCAGGCGGGCCGCCGCCAGTGGAGGAGGGAGCCCGTGGCCAGCAAGGCTCTCCCCAGCCCCCTCTAGAAGCCATCCACGCTGGTGGCATCGCCGCCTCCCGTGGACCAACTATGGGTGGCTCAACCCCAGGAAGAAAGCCACAGCCCGGAGTTTCCACGTGCTGAGCAGGGCTACGGCAGCAGGATGCCCGAGGACTGTCATTCATGGGGTTGCCACAAGGCAGGGACAACTGGATGGCACGTACCAACCCCGGGGCAGGGGGAGTTCTCTAATACCACGTGCTGTGCATGCTCCATGGCAAGACCTTCTCCACGCAGCAGCGTTAAGCCAAGGAATTTCCTGCCACAAGATGCTGCCGTGGCCCCAAGCCAGACTCCTCCACGGGGGGGCAAGAGAAACGCATGCAGGGCAAGGCCATGAGGCTCGCCGGCTGCAGGCCACGCTCAGAGGATGCCGGCTTCCATCTCCCAACGGCGTGGGGAGGCGCTGCCGCAGCCTGCGCCGCGTGTGGCATCCCGGGGGCTGCTCGGGGGCCACTCGGGGACCAGGTCAGCTCAGAGCAGGCTGGTGCCTGGCTTGGGAAACCCCTTCCGGTGAGTAATAGCCACGGGGCAGAATTCAGGGGAAAGCGCTTCTGAGACAAACGGACATTGCACCTCGTTGCCACGTGGCGAGCAAGAAAAACTTCAGAAGGGCCCCTGGCCGTCGGATCCACCCCCGGCCTCCCCACTGCGCCAGCCTCCATTCCCTCAGCTCAGTTCAGGGCCGGCCAGCTTCCCCCCTCTGCACTCAGCGGGGCAGCCCTCCCTGGCACATGGGCGCGCTTGTGGCACTGCCCTCCGCGTGCCTGCCCAGGCCTCAGCCGAGCGTTGCCGGCCAGAAAAGGGGACCAAGGCCGCCTTCTGGGCTCCCGCAGAGGCGCCCTTCCTGCCTGGGAGTGCAGCCCGAGGCGCGTCCCGCGAGGGCCCCGGCACCGAGAGAGCGGCGCACGCCCGGCTGGGAGGGAGCCCACCGCCCCCGGAGCGCCGCCACCGGCTGGCAGCGGCCTCTCCTCTCGGGGAACACGAACTGGCCCCTCCGCCCGCTCCGCAGCTGCCCTCTCAGCCGCCGCCGCCGTCCGTCCGGGGCAGGGAGGACCAGCCGCGCGAGCCGCAGGGCAGCCTCCTGCCAGCTTTTCCCAGGCTGGAGCGCCCTCCCCCGCTGGACCTGGATCCAGGCAGGACCGTTTTCATGGCAACGCAATGAAAGGGGCTCTTCATCCACGGCGCCGATGGCTGCGGCAGACCCCTCCCCGCTCCCGCGCCGCAAAACCGGTGCCGCCACCGTGCCGGCGGGGAAAGGTGCGTGCGTCCAGGAGCGGGGCCTCAGGCGAGCTCCTGGCGCCGAGACAGCCGTGCGCAGGAGAGGCGCGGACCTGCCCGTCCCTCTCGCATGTTCTATTTTGGGCCTCCGCTGGCACCGGCTGCTCCCAAAAAGCGCGGCGGTCCAAACGCAGGAGGGAAAACGAGCGGGCGGACTGACGGGGCTGTGAGGCGGAAGCCTGCGCTTAATTGCTCGGGACGGCGCAATTCGATCAGGCGCACCGAGCGCTGCAGGGGCCGTGCCACACTGCACCGCACGGCAGCCGCGGCACGGGGAGCCCTGCGCAGGCACTGCTGGCGCGGTCGCGGCCTCCCCGGCGAGCAAGGCAGCCAGGAACAGCTAAGATGGTGGAGCACATCGAGGACGGAGCGGCGGGGCCTGCACGCACATGCCCGGGAGGGGGCGAGGGAGCCCCCGCACAAATTCAAAGCAGCCCGCTTGGCTCCCGACGCGCGGAAATGTGCCTCCGGCCCCCGCTCGGCCCCCCCCTCCCCAGGGCCGCACGCTACGTGCCAGGCCACAGCACACGCTCTGGTGCGCAGGCCCTCCGCCCTCGCAGAGCGGCCAAGCGCGCACGGCCCGCGGCAGCGATTAACTCCTGCACGGTGGGGACCCCCGCAGGGAAGGGCCCCGTCCACCCTCCTGCGGAGTCCGGGAGCACCCGGCTCGCCGCAGGGATGCTGTGCACAGGGATGCTGTACAGCGCTGGCCCTGGAAGCGCAGCATCCGAGGGAGCCGGGCAGGAGCTCCCCCTACGCTCACACGCCTGGCCATGCGCCCAGCCCCCCGGGGGGTCACGCTGCCCGACTCCGAGCTGCCAGCTGACTCCAGTGCCAAGCAGAGAAGGAAACCAGAGCAGGGCACACCCCTCAAGCCACGGGCCACGGCGGAGAGCTCCAGGCAGGGCATGGAGGGCCATGTAGCGCCACAGGGGGCCCGGCCCTGGGCGTGTGCAGAGTCCCACCTCGAGAAGCGGAGCGGCCTCCCCAGTCGCAACCAGAGGCGTCCCCTCCATGTTGTCACGCCCTTCCTGGCACAGCATCACCTGCCGGGCACCCCCCTGGCAACATTCGGTGGGGCAGCCCTGCTGTGTTACCACGCTGGACATGGGCGCACCGGCCCAATGCCCCTGGCGTGCGCATGCAGAACAGAGGGGAGGTGGCTGTGCCGAGGGATGTGCGCGCCGCCCCCGCCAAGGCCCCGTCTGTCCCGCACGGGCATCTCTCTGTCCCTGCACACAGCGACGGGCACGGAGCTCAGATGGCAGCCCGTCCTGGCACCCGGCGCTGCCAGGCCTCAGGAAGCACCGCGAGCTCCCCGGGCCGGCCAGTGCTGACCAGTGGGCAGAGGCCGCTGGGCCAGGGAGTCTGCTGGGACGACCCGCCTTTCCTGCTCTCCTGGCCAAGTGGTGCCGCTGTCGCTCAGTCTGAGTCAGCTTGTCTCCAACCGCCTTACTGAATATGCATTAATAAAAGGGAAGGGTAGCGAACCTTCGGACGATTTTATGCAATTCTGGATGGAAGAGGGAATGCTGGAGGAGGAAGTAGAGGCGGCAGCGGCATTGACTAATCGACGACGACGCAGCCCAGGGCCGGGTACGGGGCTGCACTAGACGTCCTGCAGTTTTCCTCTTCCTTTTTCTTCCGTGTCTTCTTTCATTACTGGCTTGTTTTTGCATTTGCACTAGCGTATTCCAGCACTGCATTTCAGATTACTAAATTCAACAATTTAAGAAACCTGCCTCCCAGATCTCCCAGCAGGGCCTGGGCAGCGCAGCGACCCCGAGTCCCCCACAATTTCCCCCCAGAGCCGCTGGGCGCTGCTCTGTTCAGTGGCCGGGCCAGTGGCCTCCGTCCTCAGCAGCGCCGGCTCCGACATGCTTGCTCGTCTTTCCTGCTGCTGTGGCCAGGCGGCCACGGAGCCCCCGGTGGGCTCATGAGCCACTTGCGCGCAACAGTGGCGGCAAGGTGGCCCAACTCGCCCCTCCGCTGAGCCCCTCTCCTCCAAGCCTTGGGAACGGAGCCAAACCAGCCACTCAGCACCCGTTCGGAGGAGCGGAGGCTCCCTGCGCCCCCTCTTCCTGCAGGTCCACCAGCTCCAAGCAGGTTCTGCGCAGGAATCCTCCTGCTCTGGCAAAGCTCCTCTCAACCCCCTTTCGACTGGGCCTCCGTTCATCCGGGAGCGTCCCACGTACCGGCACTCCTGACTAATTCAGGCTGTCTGCTAAGACGAGGGCCGCACCTACTGTCCCTTCTCTCGCTCTGTGGGAAAGAGAAGGCGGCGACAAGCCGCCGTGGAGGATGCGAGCACGGGTGCCACGGGGCGGTGCCAGTGGCGAGTGCCCCTCTCTGCGTGGCCAGGTCAACCCAGAAGGCAGAACGGTTCGGCTGCCCCTCGTGTGCCGAACGAGTTTTGTGAGGCTGCGGCTCCAGAACAGTGGCTAGCTATTAAATAGTCCAAAGGACACTGCCAGCTTCCTCAGGCGTAGCAGGATGTGGCCCACACAGGAGCCGCTGGGTGGGTCAACAACGCGAAGCCCTGAAAAGCGCCTGTCCGTGCGAGGCGGCCGCCTAAGCCCAGCCTGGGGAAGCACGCAGCCCTCCGATTCGATTCGCGAGGGAGCCTTTCCTCCCTCGGCCAGCGGAGGGCCTCCGCCAGGCCCTGCTGGCGCTTCCAGGCTCTTGCCAGACGCAGACTCCGGAGCTGAGCGGTCTGCTGACAGGCAGGCAGGCAGGCAAGCTGCTGCGGCCCACGGTCCACCCCAGAGCCGAGAGTGATGAGGCGGGCGGCTTGCGCCAGGCGAGCGGAGGAGGCAGCCGAGAAGGCTTCCTTCCCCACCTCCCGGCTACACCACGTCGCGGAGCTTTTCAGAGCCTTATGTGCTGGAGGCGGTGGAGCTACCGGATGCCCGTGACAAGTTTGCAAGGCGCTTCCTTGCATCTGCCGGGGCTCGGCCCCTACCGCTCCAGCAGGTGAGACCAGTGAGGCACCCCGTGGTACAGTCCTGTTGGGGGAGTTCTGATCGGTGCAGCATGAAGAGCAGGAGGGGCACTTGGACACCTGCCTTATACAGATCAGGACCGCAACACCTGAAGGGTGTGGAAATGCCCAGGCAGCCATCCTGCAATGGCCGGGACGATGTCTCCATCGCGCTGGACTCTGCAGTCACACTGCCGTGCACCCCTCTGACAACGCAAGGGACTGGACACGGACATGGTCAGGAGCCTGACCCTCTGGAGCCCCGGGCCGGGCCGGGCGGCCAGGCACGCAGCAAGCGCCCACGTGGTGCAGGCCTCCCGCACATGGCTCCCACGGCGGAGTGGGCATGCTGCAGCCGCCACTCCGGCTTGCTCTTCTGACGTGGGGTTCCGGGAGCAAGCGAGCAGCACTGTCCACGCCAGGAGACGCACGGTTCGCTCTCTAGCAGGGGTGGCGGGCACTTTTGCGTCCGCTAAGCGGGTCAACTTGGGCACCGGCGACTGAGCCATCGGGACAAGAGCCGGTCAGGCACAGGAGTGTGCCTCCTTTTCTCTCTCCTCTTTCTCGAATCCAGCTCTCGGGACCGCCAGCCGCAGCGCAAACCCGGCCCGGCCCGCCCGCCCGCCCGCCCCTCGCAGCCCAGCACTGGTGCTCCCTGCTCGCAGGAGGAAGGGCTCCCTCTGGAGGGCATTCAGAGCTACTGCGGGTGGGAATGACGGGCTGGGCAGGGAGGGGGAAGACCTCGGCGAGCCAGTGGGACAGGGGGCCGCCCAAGGGAGAATGCCCGTCGGGTTCCATGCAGGGAGGGGTGCATGCATGCATGCACAGCCGACCGCAGACGCAAGAGCGCCCTGCACAGGGAAGGGGGCGATCCAAGACCCTGGCAGAAGGGGCGACGGGACGGCCGGCACACCTGTGCTCCCCGGCCTCGCCATCCATGCACCTCTGACGTGTGGACTTCATTCAAGGAAGCAAGCAAACCAGCCGAGGGTTACTCCGCCCTGGAGACTCCCAGCAGCCCACGCTGGGCCACTGGCACTGCCAGAGGGCGGCTCTGCCGTGGTCGCCTAACTTGCATCCAGTCCCGTAAGGATGGGGAAATACGCAATGCCAAATCTTTTCATGCAGGAATAAGGTAAAAGAAAATCGTGAGAGGAATCGACTTACTGCATGCTTTTGCTCCTCCTCCTATAAAGGTTGACAAGAACATGTGTGTGTGTGTTTGTGCGAGAGAGAGAGAGAGAGAGAGGATAGAGAAGAGAGAGGAGAGAAGAGAGAGAGAGAGAGAGAGAGAAGGACAGTTAATGATTATCTCCAATGAGATCACAGATGCACAGGAACACCTGGGACAGGAGAGAGGAGGCTGTAAGCGGAGGGAAGGGCTGTGCCAGGTCGAGCTGGCTGAGGCCCCGTAAGAATAGAAAGAGACAATGCCGTGATGACTAGACGCTCACATGGATTTCTTAAGCACAGTTCCTGCCAGACTAGTCCAATTTCATCTTCTGACTGGGTTGCTTCCCAAATGGACTGTGGGAACGATGCGGACATAGTCCGCCTAGACGATAGCAAAGCCTTCGACATGGTGCCCCATGGGATCCCGATTGCCAAATGAGCAACCATCAGGTGGATCCATGATGGATGCAAAGTTGGACTCCGCCAGTGCTGGTCAAGAGCACGGTCTCAAACCGCGGAGAGGCGACAAGTGGGGGGCCGCAGGGATCCGTCCTGGGACCAGTATTCTTCAAGATGCTTATTAATGACGTAGATGAGGAAGTACAAGGAAAGATAAATAAATTGGCAGATGATACAGTGCTGGGCGGAATAGCAAACATCCTGAAAGACACAGTAAAGATGCAGGGTGATCGTGATAGGTTTGGACGCTGGGCAGGGAGCAGCAGAATGGAATTCGGGGGGCAAATGCCAAGTCCCCCACTGAGCAACGAGGAGGCAAATGCACCGCTCCAAGGCGAACACTCGGCTCAGCAGTGCTGCACACGGGAAGGATCTTGGGGCGGCTGCAGATCACAAGCGGAAGACGAGCCAGCAATGCGATGCGGCTGCCAAAAGGGCACGTGCTCTTTTGGGCTGCATTAACAGAAGCGTCACCTGCAAAACGAGCCCCCTAGTCGGGCCTCACCTGGGGTCCCGTGTGCAGTTCTGGGCACCTAACTTCGAAATGATGCAGAAAACTAGAAAGGGTGATTCAGGGCCTGGAGGCAGAGCCAGGAGGAGTGACCCAGAGGACTGGGCGCGTTCGGCCCCAGGAAGAGAAGACTGAGGGACGACAGGACAGCACCGCAAGGCCTGAAAGGCGGCGGCAAAGGGAAGGGCAAGGCCTCCTCTCGTTCGCGCCTGAGGGCAGGACACGGAATAATGGACTTGAGCTCAAAGGGACCAGATTTAGACGAGGCGCCGGGAAGAATTTCCTCACTGTCGGAGCAGCACGACAGAGGAACCTCTTACCTGGAGAGGTGGGGGGCTCTCCCACACTGGAGACGTTTAAAAAGCATGTGGGCAGCCCTCTGAGTGGGACGGGGGAACCTGGTGTCCTGCACTAGCAGGGGGTGGGCCTGGTGGCCTCCTGGCCGCTCCCCGCTCTGCTCTTCTCCGGGTCGAGGGCTGTGCTGTGCCGGCCCAAAGGCCTGCGTGGTGTCTCGCTGCCACCGGGCAGCAGAGGCCCGGTGGAAAGTCCACAAGCCGCCGGGGGGTGAGAGCCCCTCCTGCGCGAGCTCCCCAGCAACCAGTGATCGGAGGCAGCCTCCTGCTGATCCTGGAGCGGCAGAACCAGCACCACCAACAGCCACTGATGCAGTCCTGCCCGAGGAATCCGGTGGATCCCTGCCGAAGCACCCACTCTGAGAGGTTCCTCATCTCCCCCATCATCCTGCCGCTGGCGATCCTTGAACTGGAGACGTGGCCACCAGAGTGAGTTGTGCTGTGGCAGCTGAGATGGTCCTGATCCTGTGAGTACAGGAGTTTTCCAAGAGGCAACACTCCCGGAGTCACCTGACAACAGTGAGGAATTCCAACACGCCCCCCCCCCCCCCCGGCATCCCTGCTGATGCAGGTTCACCTCACCTCCTGGCAGTTTGGAGAAGCGTTTCTGGCACCTCGTGGCCACTTCTGGGCCGCGTACTCTGAGGAGGATGGGAACCACCCGAAACGGGCTCAAAAGGGGGCAGCAAAGCCGGTCGGGAAGAGCAGAGCAGGTCCCCGTGCGTGATCCTCCGGGGGACCCTCCCCTTCCAGCTGACTTTGCCAGAGCGGGAGGCAGGCTGGTGAGCCTCAGGGGGAACGCTGAGCTTCTCTGGGGACTGAGGACCCCCACCCTGCCTGGTGTCTCACCTTGCGCAAGACTCTGGGAGAATCAAAGAACGTGAGAACAGGACGGGGCCAAGAAGCCCAATCCCGTTGTTGCAGGACACCCATTTCCATCCAGTGTCGCCTTGCATGTCTCTAATGTGGGAGAGCCCACCACCTCTCTCTTCCTGATGCCCAGCCTGTACCTGGGCTGCTGCAATGTGGCTTGATTACTCCGTGTCCTGCACTCTGGTATAAGTGAGACGAGATCCTGGCCTTCCTCTTTGTGACAGCCTTTGGGGGACTTCTAGAGGGACACCATGTCCCCCCTCAGCCTTCTCTTCCCAAGGCTGAACATGCCCAGTTCCCCCAGTCCCTCCTCACAGGGCAGTGTTCCCAAACCCTGGACCGTTTCTGTTTCCCTCCTCTGCACCCTTTCGAATCTACCTGCATCCTTCTCAAATTTTGGTGCCCAGAACTGGACACAGTATTCCAGGTGAGGTCTGACTAGTGAGGAGTACAGGGGAACTGCTATTTCTCGGGATTTGGAAGTGACGCTTCTGTTAATGCATCCCAAAACGGCATTTGCCCTTTTGGCGGCTGCATCGCATTGTTGGCTCATCTTTAGCCCATGGTCCACAATTCCTCCGAGATCTGTTTCCTTTTCAGTCCTGTTGAGCCGCGTGTCCCCCATCTTGCATTGGTCTCGTTTCCCTCGGTGGAGCACTTGGCATTTGTCTCTATTGACCTGCATCCAGTTGCTTTCAGCCCAGCATCCAAGTTTTGCAAGACCGCCCTGGATCTTCATTCCGTCTTCTAGCATGTTCAGAATTCCACCCAGTTTTGTACAGTCTGCAAATTTGATGATCTTTCCTTGTACTTCCTCATCTAAATCATTAATAAAGATGCTGAGCAGCACCAGGCCAGGCCTGAATCCTGCGGCACCCCACTGGCGACCTCTCCCCTGCTTGAGCGAGTGCCGTTGATGAGGCCCCTTTGTGTCTGGTGGGACACTGTGGCTTCTCAATTCCAGGAAGGCTTGGAGGAGGCCGATTGCTCTGGTCTGGGTGCCTTGGAGAGAACCGGCCCTGGTTACCTTGTGGGAGGACCGGCAACAGTCAGGGAAGCCTCTCCTGGAAGCCCCAGCAGCTCTGCTACCACCAACCCTGGCAAGCCGCCGGGTCTCCTGGCCGGGCTGGGTTTAAGGTTCGAGGTGAGGATGTGGCCAGTCGTCTCAGGAGGTGGTGCTCGGCAGCTTCTCCGCTGCTCTGCGGAGGGCCCCGAAATGCCACCTTGCCCTTCCCGTTGTTCAAAACCGACACGGCGGCCTGGCCAGGGACCTCTCGGCGGCACAGTCCCCACAGTGGGGGCGGGGTGGGCAGGGGGTGGGCTCTGCTTCCTGCCTGCCACTTCTGGGGAGGCTTGGGTGGGCAGAGGAGAACAAGCCAACCCCGGAGAGAGAGATGGGCCTGGATGGAGCCCACACCATGGAGCTCAGGGCCAGAGGTCCTCTGGGGCCCAGCCCATCTCTAGAAGCACTGGGGCAGCCGCAGGCAGGACGGGCCTCGCGCTGGTTTGTGTCCTGTGCCAGCTGCAGCCCTGAACGGGGTACCCGGAGGAGGCCCCTGCCCTGCAAGCACCGTGGCCTCCAGGCTGGCCAGCGGCAGGGCTTTTCACGGGGCGCCCTCTGGAGGGGACTGGCATTCCTGCTAGCACACAGTGGGGGCCCCCGAGTCCGTGGGGCACCCGGCTGGCAGAGCACTTGGCAAAGACCCGCACGGCCGCCTCAGGGTGCCAAAAAGACGAGGGCCCGCGGGCCACCGATCTGCACAAAATGCCCACGAATATCTGCATGTGCATATCTGGAATGCATGGCGGGACTTATTCCAACATCACAGGAGGAAACGCCAGCTCCTCAATCCCTAATCCAAATTCTGCCAGAGAAAATTTGCTCAATTAACTTGCACCCTTTCCCAGTTCATCCCAAACCAGGAGTTCTTCGATTGCAATTAATTTGCAATGGTATGAAACGACCCAACGATGGCCGTGGCTGGGGGGTGGGGAGGCACCCAGTGCTGGGGGCGGTTGCAGGCCCTGCGGGGGCAAATGCTTGCGTCTGCAGCTGCAGTTCCCTGGAAACTGCGCCCACGTGGCAATTCCGCGACGGTGAAGCCCCTCCGTCCGCCATGGCCCCGGGGCTGCGGGCAAGGGGGCCGGGGCTGCCCTCGGCTGCCCCAGAGCGCAGGGCCGGCCGAAGGGGCCGCAGTCGCAGGCGGGGAGCAGCCTGGATGCAGAAGCGGCGCCCCGACGGAGGCAGGGCCCACGGCGGGGGGGGGCGACCCGTGGCCCTGCGGTCACAGGCGCCCCACACCCGGTTTCCGAGGCGCTCGCTCAGAGGGGCTTCCCCAGGAGGGGACCGGGCGGGGGGGGCAGGCCGGGGGCCGCACCCCGGCCTAAGCAAGGCCGGCCCGGCCCGGCCCGGCGGCGCCTTACCTTGAGCAGCTTCATGAGCCCCTCCAGCTGCACCATCAGCTCCCGCCGGCTCTCCTGCAGCGCCGACATCCGCTGCTCCAGCTCGTCCTTCCGCTGCCTGCGCGGGCGCAACAGAGAGGCCGCGCTGCCACCGGTGCCGCCGCAGGGGAGGGCGCCGGGCTCCGGGCCCCGGGAGGCGGCAGCGCGGGGGGAAGCCGCCGCCCGGCCGAGGGACGCGCGCCCCGCCGCCCGCTTACCGCAGCAGGCGCAGCTCGGCCAGCAGCGTCGGGTTCTGCTGCGCCTTCTCCGGCGTGGGCTGCGAGGCCTGCTCGTGCTCCAGGCGCAGGCGCTGGATCTCCTGCAGGATCTCCCTGGGCGAGGAGAGCAGAGCGGAGGGGAGGCGAGGCGAGGCGGGGGGCGGGCGGGCAGGCAGCCGCGCGGGGCCCCGGGCGCCCCCGCCCCCCCCGCGCCCGGGCCGCGCGCGCCCCCGCCGCGCCTACCTGTTCTTGTTCTCCAGCTCCGCGATCAGCTGCCGCTGCTGCTTGTTGGCGTCCAGGCTGAAGCCCAGCTCGGTCGGCGGGCGCGGCTGCGGAGGGCGCGCGGGCGTCAGCGGGCGGCGGGCGCAGCTCGCCCGGCGCCCCCATCCGCGGGGCTGGCCGCGCACCCGGGCCGCGCAGGGCCGCCGCCGCCGCCCTCCCGCCCGGGCAGGGGCGCAGCGCGGCGGGGGCAGCCCCCGAGGGCGGCGGCGGGCCACGGACGGGGGGCCCCGCGGGCCGGGCCCGGTTCCGTGCTCTTGCCGGACCGCCTCCGGCCAGGTGCGTGCCGGGCCCTCGCCTCGCCCGCCGGCAGGGGCAGCCGCAGCCGCAGCCGCCCGCGCACACCGGGTCCTGGGGGCGCAGGCTCCGGCTGGACACCCGGAAGGGCTGCCTGGCCACCCGGGGGCGGGGCGCTGCCCCCGGCACCGGAGGCTGTCAAGGGCGGCGGGGCAGCCATCTGAGGGGGCTGCTTTGACCGATGGATGGACCGCTGGCCTGACGCAGCAGGGCTCTCCGGACGCTGTGAGGTCCCGATCCACCGCGCACGCCTTCCACGGGGCGCCGCCGCCGCCGCCGCCTCCCACTTGGAGCACTGCTTGGCCTGCAGCCAGCGCTGTGGCTGCGCGGGGGTCTCGGGCTGGCCGTGGGCGCCCGAGGGGCCGACGAAGCCCTTGGTGCCAAGGCTGCCTCCTGGGGGCCGCCTGTGGAAAGCCGGCGAGGGGCAGCTCTGGCGACGTCGTAGCAGGATCTTGGCCGCTGACCCTGAGCTGCACTGGCTGCACCGACACGGCGCACTGATGTGCGTCGCCACCGGCACACATTTCGGGGGTCCTGCCTCGGCCCTCCTACTTTTCCGCACTGCTTCTTCGAGCCAAGGATTTCTCCGTGGGGTGCTTGGAGCCCTCCCCGTGGAAGCGCCCTTCCTTTCCAAACTCGCCCCCAGGCCACCTGGCTCCCGGCGAAGGCTGCCCGGAGAGAATGAAAGGGGTTCCCCGGCCACCCTCGCCCTGCGCCACCCCAGCGGATGGCCACTTTTTTGGCCTGGCAGTGTGAAGCTGCAGGTGCTCCGTGACCCGTTCAGGTGCTCCCTGCTGGCCACTCCCAGTCTTTGTAAAGAGGGCTGTGAGGGGCGCCCCCCTCTCTGAACCTCTGCCTCTGAGGGGCTGTAGCACTCGGGCCGCTATCTGTTCTGTTCGGCCAGGCTCTGGAGGGGCGGCTTCCGTGGGGCAGCCTGGCCAGAGGACTGTGAAGCCTCGAGGGCCGGGAGCGGGCAGAGCCGCACTCCAGCGCCTCCACCCGGATTTATTCCCCGCTCGTCTCCAGTGCTCAAGAGAACTGGAAAGGTTCACTGGGTGGGAGCTGCCCCCACCCCCTGCTAATCCGGGGAGAGACGGCTGCACTTTGGCGATGCTTCGAATGGTGTGAATTCGCGCACGGACAAAATGCCTGCTGAGACGGCTCCTCCGGCATTTTTCATGCTACGATCTGGTTCTGAGGCTGATTCCTCTGGGACACGAATCCCTTCCCCATCTGGATTCTTTCCGGCTCAACATCTTGCTTCACATGACGAGGAACCCTGTGGTGCCTCATAATTATGCCACAGGTTTTCATTAGCCGGAGCTCACTTGATTAGAGCCCCGGCAGACGTAACCCGAGTTCAGTCATCAGATGTTCGAAAGCAGCGGTCAGGATGGGAAGAGGAGGGACCCCAGAACGGCGGGGCTGGAAGGGGCCCGAGGGCCGGCGGGGCGGGCCAGGCCTTGCTCGGATCCCTGAGCTGAATCACGGCCGCGGGGCTGGACGGGTGGCCACATCCCCCACTGAGGCGGCCTGCAAGTCGGAGGAGGCCTTGCTCGTGCGGGCAGGGCAGGTGGAAGGCTCCCCCCCCCCCGCAGGTGCGCTGCACCGCAACCCCACCTGAAGCCCCAAAAGGCCGCAGGGGACCCATTTCCCGGCCTGGTACATGTGCTTCCGCCACCTCCGCACAGAGCGTGTCCTGGCCGTCCCTCGCGTGTGTCGAGGGGACCGTGGATGCATCTGACAGAGCAGACCTCTCTCCCAAGTTTCTTTTCTGCTAACAGGAAGTTCTGCCTTTGGGGCAAGAAAGAGGCGCCCCTGCAGAAGCGGAGCAGCGAGAGGCGCTTCCGCCAGCACCAGTGGGCATCCCTGGCGCATCGCCGGCTGGCACATTGGCGCACCATGATTTAATCGCGACAAAAGTCCCGTGCAGCCTTCCTCAGGTGAGAGGTCTCTCAGCCCCTCTCCACCTCGAGGCTGCGCGAGCATCGGGGGCACGGCTGGGGGGCAGTCCTCGCAGCCTCCCTCCTGCCTGTCCACTGCTTAATGTCAAGGCAGTGACGCCGCGGATGACCCGCCGCCAGTCCGTTTTTCAGCAGCCCCACGGAGAAGAATGGGGGGCAGAGGGCACGCTTCCGGCCGGCTGCAGCCGACATTCCAGAAGGGTCCCCTCGCCCTGCTTGCTTCCGGCCAGAGGCAGCGTGCCCATGCACCCCGGGCGCTGGGAACTGCGGTGTGGGGGGCAGCCCCAGCACTGCCGGCCCACGAGACTGGCACCTGTCCTGCCTGTGGAGGGCCAGGCGGGAGGGACCCGGGGGGCTGAGCCCACAGGCTGCCACTGGGCCCGGCGGCTGGTTCCCGCTTGTCTTGCTGTGCAGCGAAGCCCCTCTGGGGGCCAGCCCTGTGCCCCCGGTGCACACCACAGCCTCACGCAGGCAGGCACAGCCGGCCGAGGCACGACCACCTGCCTCAGGTGCATGCCACCGACCACGTGCTCTAGGGAGAGGGCTTTGGGCTTCCCGGCTGACCCAGCAGCCTCGCCATGGCAGGGCCGAGGCCCAAAACGGCCCTCTTGTCCAGAGCGCCGAGGGGATGCTAGAGGGCCGGTGGCCAGGGAGGGGGAGAGGACCTCGAGCCGCTTACCGCATTTCCAGCCTCGGCGGCCAACCTGGCAGCATACCGGGCGATCAGGCGGTGCTCCTCGTCCAGTCGGCTGGGGCTGTCCAGGACGCTGTGGAAGGGAAGGAAGCCGACGGGCCGGTCACGATCCTGCGAGGCACCAGCGCTTGCCAGGGTGGCTCGGGACCAGGCCCGCCTGGAAGGGGGAGGCCCTCGGCTCACGCCTGCCGCATCGGCCCAGGCCGTGCCAGCCGCTCCGGGCAGCCCCGGCCCCGCTGCCCCCCGGCCTGGGCAGGGCTGGCTGAGCCCCGTCAGTGTGCGGCCCCTGTGCCTCCGGGCACTGCAGCCGATGCGGCACAGCCTCGGGGCACTCATCCTGACACGCCACAGCAGCGCTTCTGGAAAGGAGCCACACATGTGCTAGTGTGCGATTTCCTTCAACCGTCCTAGGAGTCCGTGGGTCCTTGTCGTGCGGTAATTGCAAAGGTTTTTGTGCAAAATAGAAGATCAGTTTCAAAAATAAAGATGCCAAGCGAGGGCAGCGCCGGGCAAGAAGAGCCCAAGCCAAGCTTTTCATGAGTGGAGCCGAGGCCACCAGGGCCTGCCAGGGACAGCCGGCTGCTCTGTTCATCCCAAAAAGGCTCTCAAAAGATGGAGGGGCTGTGGGGCAGGCCCAGGAGAGCGAGTGCCTCCTTCCAGGCGCCTCCTCCGGCTGTGCCACCGCCTGGCCCCCAGGCAAGGCCCCCGCCCACTCACGGGCCTCCCCATTTCCCCACCACTCCATCCGTCTCCTTCTGACACTTCGGACCCCCAGGGCCTGGAATGGGCTTCCAGGGAGGTGGCTGAGGCCCCATCGGTGAGGGTGTCCAAGGACAGGCCGGACATGCACATGGTGGGCATGTCGTGAGCGGGGCCGGCTGGAGCCGGGGGTCAGACTAGATGGCCCGGGAGGCCCCTTCTGGCTCGCTCTGTTTCTATGTTTCCTTGCTGCAGAAAAGGAAAAAAGGACATTTCCTGCAAAGAAAAGGGCATTCTCTGCATGGCCGAGAGCAGGGAAACCACGCAGCTCCGAGCAGAGTTGATGGAGGCGGAGGGGCCCGAGGGCAGTGCCCCCGCTTGGCCCCCTGCAGACAGGGCGTGCCTGCCTCCAGGGCCCCAGGCCGGGCATCCCCTTTGGCCAGAGTGAACCTCCAAGCGCTCAGAAAGAGCAACGGCTTCAAATGTGGAACCCGATTAAAAAGAGTGGGGATTACGGCGTCTGGCGCATTTTGAGGGGAACTTAGCGGCCGTCGCAGGAAGGGCTTCCGCTGGGAGCAGCGCCGGAGCCGGAGCCAAGCCGGACGTCACCCCGGCCAGAGCAGCGCCTGGTGACGCAGCCAGCGGCCTCCCCTGCTGCTACCCCGCCCCCCGGTGACTTCTGGGGCCTGGGACCCACAGGGAGCAGCCGCAGCCTGTCCTCTGGTTTTCCTCACCACGACCACCTCTGTGCCATCCAAACACGGACTACACAGCCCCCCGTGGGACGTCCCGGGGGCACTGAGCCCAGAGGAGACAGGCAGATGCCAGCCCAAGGGGGCCGCTCCCCGGCGGGACCAGGACAGGCCTGCCAGCCCAGCTCGCTCGAGGGGGGGAGGCCCGGCTGGCAGGGGGCTCTCCGCTCAGCATGCCCTGGCCCACCCCAAGCCCCCCGCTGCTGGAGCAACGTTTTCCCCAGCAAAAGCGGGGGGCGAGGAGGAGGAAGCTTGGCCGCCTGGTCCAGACCCCCTCCTGTGCTCCTCTCCCAGATAAAGCCTCTGGGGGGTGGGGGGGCATTGGAGAGGCGCTGCCCCTCCGGAGCTGCCACCCTTGTGCCCGAGAGCGGTCTGGCTCCTGCGTGTCCTGCTCCAGAGGTCTCCTCTGGAGAAGGAGGCAGTGCCAGGTCAGCTCACACGTCCCCTGCCTTGTTCCAGGGCATGCGCCCCACCTGGGCAGTGGTGTAGTGAGAGCCAGTGTGGTGTGGTGGTTAAGAGCCTGGGACTGGGACTCAGGCGATCCGGGTTCGAGTCCCCGCTCAGCCACGGAGCCAACTGGGTGACTTTGGGCCAGTCACAGCCTCGCAGCCCAGCCTACCTCACAGGGTTGTTGTTGTGGGGATAAGATGGAGGAAGACAATGATGCAAGCTGCCTTGAGCCCTTTGTAGGAAAAAGGCAGGCTATAAATCAATCAATCAATCAAAAACGTGGCTCATGGCTGTGGCTGCTACAGAGCAGCCCCGCTGTGGCCCCGCTGTCCCGCGAGGCGCCGCCTGGGAGGGACGGGGGGGGGGGGCTCAACCACAATGTGCCGGTCGCCTGCGGGGCTCCTTGTGGCCCCTGGTGCTCATGCGACCAAGGCAGGTTCACCACGAGGGGGGCCACTGTGCGCAGACCCGCCCGGGGGGGGCTCTGCCATTGAAAACGACCCAGCTGCCCCCCCGTCCAAGAGAAGAATCTGAAAGGTGCCCGGTCTGCCCGGGAGTTCGCGTGCTGCCGGCTAAACAAGGCCCTCCCCAGAAACGGTCCCCCCCTCAAAGATGCAGAGCAGCCACAAGGCCGCCCCTCCCCACACGGTTGCACAGTGTGGCCTCGGGCGAGGGGCATCTTCGGGGGGGGGGACCCTCGGGCATCGGCCCGTCTCCTCCTCGCTCAAGGAACTGCTTCCCATCCAGGCACGTGCCGAGTTCCTCCACAGGTGTTGCCTGTGGGGTGCAAGCCGCCATTCTGCGGGGGGGGGGGAGCTGCCGTGGCTCAGAGGCCTCGTGCTCACCCTGGGAGCCACGGGGTGCTGATCTGGCACGAGCTGCCCTGGGAAGGCAGCAGCCGAGAACACGCCGAGCCCTCGGGAGCAGATCCTGCAATTCCGAGAAGGAGCCGCCGCCGCCGCCGCCGCCTCTGTAAGTTTCCTTGCTGAATCTGAACTCCTGCACAGTGTAACCCAGACCAGGCCAGGGCTGGCGAGTGGCAGGACCAGGCGTCGAAGCGGGGAGTGACGGACGAGGGGCACAAAAGGCTTCTCGAAGCAGCAGGTGGCGGGGGGGACACCCGGTGCCTGCTCCTGGGACAGGGCTGCTTGAGCCAGGAACCAGGGAGGTGTTGGGGGACACGGGAAGGCAGGTGGGTGTTTCCCCGGGGCCCCACTAAATTGCTGTTGGAAGAGGAGCCGTCCCTCTGTGGGCGGCGAGCGTGCCCCCAAGCCCCCGAGAGTCCCCTTCCCTTCCCCACGTCGCAGCTGGGCTCGCGACGTGGGTGCCGAAGGGAAGAGGGCGCCCCCCCCGGCCGCTCTCCGGGAACTGACCGTGCACCGCTCTGGAGCCGGCTCACATAGGCCGCGATCAGGACGTGCTCATCGCTGAGCCGATCGGAGGGGACCAGGCTGCGCTGCAACCTAGGGATGACGGGAGCAAAAGAAGCAGACAAGCAGCCGTGAGCATGAGCAGCGGGACGGGGCAGCCGGCGACGTGCAGAGACGGCAAAGGGCCGCGGGTGCAGCGCTGCATGGAGGGAAGCTCAAACACATCTGGGGCGTGGAAGGGGACCGGGGGCGTGCGGGGAGCGCCTTCCGGGCCTGGGGAGCCGCTCTTCCGTCACCTTCCATCCCCGCCCAGCGCCCCGATATCCGTCTGGAGCGGGCACTGAGCGTCCGCAGCGCCACTTCCGCAAGACGGGGCGGCTGTGCACGGGAGGCGGGGGCTGAGGGAGGCGCGCGGGAGCCCCGCGTCCTGTGCGAGCGCTGAGCGGGCGTCCCCACGCTGAGCGGGCCTCCGGCTCAACGGCCCGCGATGGCAGCCCTTGCTCCGCCTGGCTCACACGATGGCACTGCGCCGGGCACTTCCGCTCTTGCTTCTCTGCTTCCCAAAGTGCCGGGGGCCCATGTTCCTGAGCGCCCCCCCCACCCGCAGTACAGTCCATGGGCTGGCTTGTGAGAGTGGCCACGTCCAGCCCTGCTCTGGAGCCGCCTTGGTAGCCTTAGCCTGGTAGCTTGGAGGCCAAGCCCGGCTGGCGCTGGACAGGCACGAAGGCGTCCTGGCTGGGGAAGGAGGGGGTCTCTGCTGCTGGTGCGGAGGCCGGGCTCGCGCTGACGTGCGCCGGAGCCGGAGCCGGGCCCTGTGGGCGAGGGCCTTTCGCGCCTCTGCCCTTGCCTGCTCCGAACACACGTTTGGGGAAAACCCTGCCCGCCTCAGCTCAGCGCGCTCATCCTCCCCGGCCAGGGCCGGCAGCGAAGCGTCCGAGCTGATCGGGGCCTAAAGCGGAGCGAAGCCTCAAGCGACACTTTGCTGAAATGCCCGAGGCTTGAGTGGTTCCCCCGAAAACGCCTGCCCTGCCCTTGACCCGCAAACGTACGGAAAGGGCCACGTACGGAGATGAGCAACAGCGCTTTGCACGCCTTCCGCTCTCATTCATTCGAGTGTGTTTCTTTTAACTAGTTCGGTAAAGGCAGCCTTTGGTCTGGGGATCTGTTCCGCTTTGGTTGCTCTTTCCCCCCAAACTCATAGAAACATTAAAAAAAGCGAGTCAGAAGGGGCCTCCCCGGCCATCTAGTCTGACCCCGGGTGCCAGCTGGCTCCACTCATGTCATCCCCAACATGTGGGTGCCCCATCTTTCCTCGAACCCCCTCACTGGTGGGGCCTCCACCACCTCTCTGGGAAGCCCACTCCACACCCTGGGGGTCCCAAGCGCCAGCAAGTCCTTCCTGACCTCCAGTCTGAAGCCCGGTTCCTCCAGCTTTGCCCCACTGGAGCGCGTCCCGCCCTCCGCTGCAGGGGAGAACAGCTCAGGGCCCTCCCCCTCAGGACACCCCCTCACATCCCCAGAAGCCGCCAACAGGCCCCCTCGGAGCCTCCCCTCCTCCCGCTGAAGGGACCCCGTTCCCTCCACTCTCCTCCCAGGCCAGCCCTCCCAGCCCGGCTCCCATTCCTGCGCCCTGTGCTGGACTGACCCCGACCTGGCTGTGTCTCTCCCACGAGGGGGAGCCCAGAACTGGATGCAGTACCCCAATTGTGGGCACACCAGAGTTGTGTAGAGCGGGAACAACACATCCCTAGATCTGGAAGCCACGCTTCTGCCTAGACATCCAAGGGTGGCGTTTGCCTTCTTAGTCACTGCGTCACACTGCTGGTTCATGTTAGCACCCCAAAATCCCCTTCACAAGTGCTGCTCTCCAGCTACTTGTCCCCTAACCTGTACCTGTGACACCTCTCCCTGTGTCCCAAGTGCAAAACTTTGCACTTATCCACATCACGTGCGGTCCTGCAGTCCCCCGCCCACTTCCACAACCTGTCCAGATCAGGTCGTGAAAGTGACACATGGGGCACTTGGTCCAAGGCCTTGCTGAAATCCAGGTAAACCACACCCACCACACCCCCTGCCTCCAGCCACCTCAAAACCTTGTCATACAATTCCACAAAGTTTGTCTGGCAGGATCTGTTTTTACGGAAGCCGTGCTGCATGGCTGCCAACCTCCCATCCCTGTCTAGGGTTTCTAGAGCTTTCCCTATGCTGAGCCTTCCCGTCCTCTTTCCCAGAGTGAAGGTAAGGCTGCCTGGCCTGGAATTCTGCATAATCCTTCTGCTACCCTTTTTGAAGACTGGGACCACCAATGCCCCCCTCCAATCCTCCAGAAGTTCTCCCGTTTTCCAAGGGGGCTCAAAAATGGAGGCCAACTGGTGGGAGAGCACCCTGCCAAAGCCCAACGGGCATCCAAGGCCCTGAGAAGCTCCTCGCCTTCTGGGGAGGCGACTCCAATCTTTGGCTTGCGATACCGAGAGCGACAGCTGCACCAGGAGACCGGGCGCAGACGCAGGGAGACGCCAGACCCGGTTCACAGCTGCTTTCGTCTGCAGAAAAGTGCAGCCAGGCCCCGCACGGCTCTTGACTGACACGCCTCAAGCCCACCTCCTCTGCGCTTGCGAGAGGGAAAGTCGCTTTACGGAGCCGCGTAGCTCCGAGCATCCCAAGAGCGGGCAGATTCACCGCCGCGTAAGGCCCCGAGTGAAGGAGGCCAGAGCGTTTGGCAGGAAGAGCCCGAGAAACCAGGAGTGTGGCACGGAGTGCGGGGAGAGGCCGCCTGCTGCGGGAGTGCGCATGGCGCGGCCGGCCGGCCTCATGCCAAAAGCTGTGCTCCACCCGGAGCGGCAAAGGAGGCTCCGCAACCGGCCCAAAGCCGGCGGAGTTCCAGGCTGCCACTTGAACGCCGAAGTGCGCGCTTGGCACGGCCTGGCCGGGTTTCCTTGGCCCAGAAGGCGAAGACTGGAAGAGACTGGCGCATGGCAAGGGCCTGACCAACGGCAGGAATGACGACCGCACGTTGGGGGTCACGTGAGCGGAGCCGGCCGCAGTCGGGGTCTGGCCAGATGCCCTGGGAGGCCCCTCCGACTCGCTTGGCGGCTCTGCCTCCGCGAATGCTGGGGAGCCGGCGCTCAGCCGGCGCGGCTCCGGCAAGAGGAGCCTCTGCTGGGGGAGCATTCTTGCTCCGGAGCAGATGCTTTCGCTGACCCAATTCTGTCTCCGCCATTTTACGAGCTTGAGGGCTGCTCCTCTGCTGCGAGAGAGAGCACAGCCAAGCTAGGTCTGAAGCCCTTGCAGCCCTTCCTTCCCCTCCGCCCCCCTGACTGACGCTTCTCTCTCGCACCACAGCGCATCATGCAGCAGCCCCCCCGGAGGAAACACGTCCCATGCGCCCAGTTTGACCCACCCTGGGAGGTAAAAGCAACTGGGCTTGCTGGCCAAACTGGCTCAGAGCTGGAGCAGGATGCGCGATGGGCCGAACGCTGCGCCTGGGCGGTGCCAACGGCCACTAGCTCGGGCAGCTCTGCCCGGAATCGTGGAATAGCCAGGATGGGAGGGCCCAGGAAGGCCACCGGGTGCAACCTGCTCCGTTGCAGGTCACCAGCTTACACCGCCCCACTCTAGTGGCTGTCAAACACGCCCCCCACCCCCCGGCATCCCTGCTGATGCAGGTTCACCTCACCTCCTGGCAGTTTGGAGAAGCGTTTCTGGCACCTCGTGGCCACTTCTGGGCCGCGTACTCTGAGGAGGATGGGAACCACCCGAAACGGGCTCAAAAGGGGGCAGCAAAGCCGGTCGGGAAGAGCAGAGCAGGTCCCCGTGCGTGATCCTCCGGGGGACCCTCCCCTTCCAGCTGACTTTGCCAGAGCGGGAGGCAGGCTGGTGAGCCTCAGGGGGAACGCTGAGCTTCTCTGGGGACTGAGGACCCCCACCCTGCCTGGTATTAAGACCACCCTGGGTCTTCATTCTGTGCTCTGATTCTCTTTCCCCGAACTTCCTCATTCAAATCAGTAATAAAGTTGTTGGAGAGCACTGGGCCCGGGACTGGGCCCTGCAGCACCCCACTCGTTTCCCCCATCCAGTTGGAGATGGTGCTGTCGATGAGCCCTCTTTGTGTCCAATTTAGCAGCAATCTTGGATCCACCCAACAGAGACTTGGGTCAACTTGCTGATCCGGATGACATGGGGCACTGTGTCGAAAGCTTTGCCAAAATCTAGGTACACCTATGTGCACAGTTTCCCTCTGTCCACTTGGGAGGTTAAATTAGTCTGACGTTGGCTTCCATTAATCACTGCATTGTCTTCGAGGTGCTTGCAGACTGATTTATTTTTAAATAATTTGCTCCAGAATTTCTCCAGGGATTGATGTCAGCCTAACTGGTCTACAGGATCCAGGTTCATGTTTTTCCGCCTTTTTGAGGATGGGGACGACGTTCGCTCTTCTCCGGTTGTCTGGCACTTCTGCTTTCCAGAGTTAATCAGATAACAGGCAGTGGTTCTGAGAGATCCTCTGCTTGTATTTCTTCAGCTTGTACTTCCTCTTGTGGAAGAAGAGGTTGTGGGAGACGACTGAGGCAACGTAGGAACTGAGCACCGCTGCCTGTTCCTTGTCATCTCTTATCGCTCTGCCACCCACTTTGAGTAGCTGGACACCCTCCTCTTCCTCACGTCTTTTGTTCTGGATGCACCTGAAGAAGGCCTCCTCGTTGTTCTTAGCATCCCTTGCTGTTCTCAGGTCACCTCCCGCTCCAGCCCTCCTGGTGCCGTCCCTGCAGTTCCTTGCTCTTTGCTTCCTTCGTGGCCTCGCCCTGCTTCCACCTGCTGCATCTCTTCTTTCTTTCCTTTCAGGGGGTCGCTTACCTTTTCGTGGAGTCACGTGGGCTTCCTCTGCTGTCTCCTGGCTTTTTTCTCGTTGGAACTGTTCGTGGCGGTGCTTGCAGAATCTTCTTCTTCAAGATCTCTTGGACTCCCTTTCCCTTCCGAGCGAGTGGCCGTGGGTTCTTCGGAGCTGGCTTTCTTGAAGTCCGGGGTGCATGTTTGGCTGCAGTAAACCTTTGTCTCCTTTATCTTTGAGAATTCAGGCATCGCATGGTCACTTCCCCCCAGGGTTCCCGTGGCTACTATTTCGTCCACGGTTCTGTTAGTTTGAAATCCAGGACAGCTGATCCTCTCATTGCTTCTTCTGTCTGCCTCTGGAGGAAGTTGTTGGCAACACATGTCAGGAATCTCTTGGAGGGGCCAAGTTTGGCAGAAATTGTCTTTTAGTATCGATCAGGAAAACTGAAGTCCCCCATAATGACCACACGATTCTTCTTGAAAACGCTGGCAAGCTGCCACCAGAAGATTACTTTCTTGTCATTGTTTTGATGGGGTGTTTGGTAACAGAAACCAATAACTACACTTTTCTTAATATTTGCTCCCTTTAAATTAAGCCAGATGCAAAACGAGAGTGGAACCCGTGGGGTGGGGGGCCCTCCCTCACTAGAGACACTCAAAAACAGGCTGGATATCCATCTGAGTGGGATGCCATGAACTGGCGTCCTGCAATAGCAGAAGGCTGGACCCAACGGCCTTCTGGCTCCTTCGCCTTGACTATTCCTTGATTCTATGAAAGGCCACCCTCCCCGAGCATGGACACGGAGGTTCTCCACACCAGCGCCAACGGTGCCACGCCACGTCTCGCCACCAGCACAGCCAGCGGCACGTGCGCCCCCTCAGTGGCGCCTCAGAGCGAATGCGACACGGCTCCGTAGCGCGACCGACCTCGTCGCACCTTGTCCCAGCTCCTTCCTGTCTTCCCGTGGAGCTTGAGACCCTGCGCCAGGACGTCAAGGCCTTTCCCCACGACGAGGCGGGCTCGCTCAGGGGCACAAAGGTGCAACCACACAACGGACGTGGCACCCCTTTCACCACCGCACACGCTGCTGAATGTCTGGGTTTCCACCCAAGGGGCAGCTGCGGGCCGGGCTCGAGCAGCGCTGCGCCTGCGCAGAGGCTGTGGAGCGGGAGACGCGTGGCCCAGCCGCCGACCGGGCAATCTCACGCGGTGGGGCCAGCCAAGCGAGCGAGGGGCACGCGGCCCGGCAGCTGCTGGGACGAATGAGCTGCAGTGCAGGCCCAGAAGAGGAGCCGGTCGTCCCGCGAGGGCCACAGGCGCCCCCTTCCGGACCCGTGGCCCTGATCCTCGAGCGGCCTCGCGAGCTCCGCCTTCCAGCAGCGCCACGTGGGCTGCTTTCGGGGCCCGGCCGAGCCGATGCACACCAGGAAGGCTTTTTCGGGGGGCCCGGGCTGCGGGGGCTCAGAGGCACGCATGCCGGACAGAAAGCGCCCGGCTCAGACTTGAGGACCATCTGTGCTGAGGGCCCACACAGTTCTGGGCACGGCTCCAGGTGTGGTTCGGCCGGCACTGCTGGGAGGGGTGCCAGCGTGGCCCCTCCTCGCAGGCAGAGGGAAGGGGAGCCGCGGCAGCTGCAGCGAGGGCCCCCTCCCCACCTCCCGGGAGGGTCTTGCCTGGCCTGCTCCGTTCCTCCCCACCCCGACAGTGCCCGGGTCGGCTCAGCCCGGCACAGGGGGCTCCCGGCCTCACAAGCGGTTAGTGTGAGGCAGGTAAAGCGCAGGTGACTCCCACCCTTCCCTGCACGTTGTCTCAGAAATACGCTCCTATACTTTCCAAACACACTCTCAACAAAAAGGGAATAAAGCAGAGCAAAGAGGAAGGAATAAATAAAAGGAATGCAAAAGGAAAATAAAAATTCATTTTTGCGCATGACAGATGGGAATCTCTGGGAGAACAGGGGAGGCCACAAATGGGAACACACAGAAGGTGGCTCTTGCGATCCTGGGCCCGTCCACTGGTCTAGCGAGACCAGTTTTGTCGACACTGACCGGCAGAAGCCAGGGATCGAAGCGGGGCCGTCTGCATGCCGAGGGGGTGCGTCGCCCCCGCCTGCTTCGCTGTGATCCGCCTGGTTGGGTGGCAGCCCTTCCGGTCAGCGGCCGAGCGAGCATTCCCTGCCGCTCCCTTCAAAACAGAGATATTCCTTGGCCGCCCCAGAGTGCAGCCCGCCGCGCCTTCTTCTCGGCACAGCCAGCGGCTCCAGCCACAAGGCCAGAAGCAGCCCCCAGGCCGTGATGGAGAAGAGGGTCTCGCTGGCCGCACCTCCCACTCCCACTGGGCGGCACACCTGCTCTGCATCCTGCTCGGAGCTCCTGCAGGTGAGGGGAAGGAATGCCTGTCCTGCCAGGTAGGTAGAGACTGGGGAGGGGAACGGGGGAGGGGGGATCCCAGTGAGACCTCTGCTGACCTTGACACCTCCTGGGTTGGTTGGCGGCTGCTTGGCTGGGGAGGGGAGGAACAGTCCCGCCCCGCCGAGAGGCCACTCTCCCGACTGGCTTCAGCAACATCCGATGTCCGGCACACTGGGAGCAGGAGCCCCGTCCTGTGCCATCCGCAGCATGACGGGCACACCCTCCTACCTTTTCGTTGGGGTGGGGTCTCCCGAGGATGTGTGGGTAACCGTGGCATCGTTCATGTTCGCAAGAGGCCGGGACGGGCTGAAAGAGAGAGCGTGTGCGGCACGTTAGGGTCATTAATGTTTATGCACGGTTTGTTTGCTAAGCAGCCATCAAAAGGTGCACAGCAACGCGCAGCACAGAAACGAAGACAACCGGCTGAACAGGGCAGCGCTTGAAAGCGCTAAAGCTACAGCGCATGTCAGGGGGCATTAAGAGCATGTGCCACAGCGCATGGGGGTCCTAGTTCTGGGGGAAGCTCGTCCCGTCGTCCGCCTGCAACCCACGGGAAAGACCCTTCACGGACCCCTCCAGAGGCCTGTCCGACAGAGCTGTTGAGTGGGGCAGGGTGGGCAGCCGGGGAGGGTCCCCTTGTGCCCACTCCTTCCCACTGCCCCTCACAGGGAGGGGGCCACAGGCGACCGGGTTATCTCGTCACCCCCAGCTCAGGACCAGCAATCCGGGGTGCCAGCGCCAGCCTCAGAAGCGGAGCGGGTAAAGGGCCGGCACCCCAGGAGCTGCCCCCCCTTCTGCTGCAGCCCCTCCCTGACCCACCTGTGGGCACCACAGTCTGCCGCTGGCAGGCGATGCTCCCACAAAAGGGGGCTCAGGAGCGGGGGACAGACCAAAACGTCTCTGGCCCCTATCCCCTCCTCGCTCTCGGCCTGCATGCAGGGGCCACTGGATCATCCCGGGCCTCCCTGGGTCCCCGGCCCCCCGGGGCCAATTGTCCCCTTGCACTTCAGACGGTGCCTCGCCGCGGATGAAGGAGAAGCCCTGCGCTCGAGCAGCTGCCGGGGACCCCACTCGGGAACATGCCGTGGAGGGGGAAGCGGGGCGCCCCCGGAGCAGCGGGGCGCAGTGGGCCGGCCACGTTCTGCAGGGACGCCCCGGCCCGGGGCCATCAAGCCCGCCCGGCAGCCCTGTGCAGGGTGGTGGCGTCTGCACGGCCCGCGGGCTCCCCCGCCTGTGCCGCGCAACACCGCCAGGGCGCACAGAGCCGCTCCGAGCATCGGGTGCCCGGGGCCGCTCCTGTGCAGAGCGCCGACCCGCTGCATCAACCCTCCAGCTGCCCGACAACCCCCGCCCGGCCCCCGGGGCCCCTCATTGTGTATTGATTGTATTTTTAGGTTGGCCAAGATGCACGGGGGAGGGGGGGGCGGCGGCGGAAGATAGATAGTTGGTTTTTAATATATTGTTTCTATTTTTAAATGTTGTGAGCCGCCCCGAGGCTTTGTTGCAATGGGGCGGCATATAAGTGTTTTAATTAATTAATTAATTAATTAATTAATTAATAAAAGCAGCCCCTGCCGCCTCCCGGTCGGGCCCCCTCACTGCCCCGCCAAGCGCAGTCCCGGCGCCTGCAACCGCCCCTGCTCAGCCCCCGCTCGTTCCCCGCGCCCTCCGCGCAACGAAGCGCTGTTCTTTCCCTTTCGCAGGCGCGATGCCCGGAAGCCCCGCGGGGCAGCACAGACGGGCCGCACCACCAGGGCAGTTCCAGGCCATTCCCAGCCCTGCCTGGCCTGGCCTGGCGCTGCCCTTCCTCACAGCGCCCCCCGGCCCCCCCAGCCCTTTCCTGCTCAGTCGCTGCCAGCTCAGGTCCCAGCAGGCAAGCCTTGAAGTTGGCCCAGCACGCCTCAGCACGCCTCGCGCGTGCCACCTTGATGCCCGCGCTCCCTCTCTGATGCCCGGTCCCTCTGGAGCTCCTCAGCCCCTTTTGGTTTCAAGCACCCTCAACAGCTCGAGGCCACCCGCCAGTCTGGCCGCCTCACTGCTTACTCCCAATTCCAGACCTTTTCTGAATAGCACCGGCCCCAGCGCAGCACCCTGCACGTCTCCACGGGGTCCCCTCTCCATCCGGAGCAGTGGCCGTTTAGTCCCACCCTGTCTTCTGCTCCTTAAGCAGTTGGGGATCCCTAAGAGGACCCCCACCCCCCCGCTTTTGCTCCATGACTGCCCAGCTTGCCCCGGAGCTTTGGCAAGGGAGC
Organism: Varanus salvator macromaculatus; assembly: GCA_023646645.1. NCBI lineage: Eukaryota > Metazoa > Chordata > Lepidosauria > Squamata > Varanidae > Varanus > Varanus salvator. The sequence goes on along the minus strand of JAIXND010000765.1, from coordinate 104,862,904 downwards.
GGTCAAAGGCCTCTTGGGAGTCCAAGCGAGCGACTGTCGGCTGGGTTGCCCGTCTGCGTGATTATCGACACTCCAAGCACTGCACTCGGTTGAAGAGACGGGACTTCGCCTGCGGAAGCCATGCTGATGTTTTCCCAGCAGGGCTTGTCCTTTTATGTGCCTCCTGATTCCATCTTTAATCGTGCTTTCAAGCGGTTTACCCAGAACAATTGCTAAGCTAATAGATCTTTTTGCAAATGTTGGCCATTCTCCAGCGCTCCGGTACAGAGGCTGATCAAAGGGACTTATTTTGGAAAGAAAGTCAGCAATCTCGTATTTGAGCGTTTTAGGAACTCCAGGATGGGTAGCCCCTTGGCCTCGGCATTTATTAACTTTCAGCTTGTCAGGAAAGTTAAGAATGTCATCTTTTGTCACTGCTATCTGCCTTAATTCCTTCAACGCCCTTCCTGAACGCACAAGTTCAGGAATAAGCATCTGTCCGGCATCCTCTACTGTGCAGAAAGATGAAAACAATTATTCGGTGTTTCTGTCATCTCCGTATCCTCCTTTGGTGTGCCTTTAGGTCCATTATCATCCAAAGGTCAAACTGCCTCTCTGGCTGGTTTCTTATGATATATTTAAAGATTTTTTTTATTGGTGGCCTTGAAGTTGTTAGTGATGCGCTTGCTCTTCAAGCAGTTTCCCTGCCCGCCTCTCCGTTGCGCAAGCTTGTGGTCCCGCCTGTTTCCATCTGGGCAGAACTTCCAGTTTCTGAATGCAGCTTTCTTCTCCCAAACAGCTTCCTCGGGCCTGCGCACTAACCATGCGGGTGACCACTTTGAGTACCTTTCCTAATTTGTGGTACGCACAACAGAACCACAACTTCCACTGTCATGGTTTCAAGTATTTGGAAGGGATTTAACCCTCTTGATTGCCCTCATCAGCTGCTTCTTCGCAAGTCCCTCATTCCTGAGAAGCGTCTTCTTTTGAAGTTAAATGCAAAAGAAGAACCGCTTTAGGGGTCGTCCAGCTAACAGTATATTAAATCTGATGCTGGTGTGGCAACCGCAACCTCAGGGCTCTGCCCCATTTGCACCCTGTGCCATGTCTGGGCAGCCCCGCCTAGGACTAAATCCAGGACGGCCTCTGCTCTGGGCACGGCCGTTCAGGACCTGCAGAAATTTAGCCCCCCACCAGCCCTGGAACATGCGTTTCCCCAGCCAGTGTGGGGAGCTGGAGTCCCCATCCTCCCGGCACTGCCTTTGCTGGAGGCCTCCCCGGTTTCCCAGGATCCCCCTGAGCAGTCCGGCCTGGGGGACGGCAGCGCCTTCCCGAGACTCAGTGAATTTGGGGACCGGGCGTGGTCGCCCGCCTTGCGTCCGGAGGCTTCAGGCTTGGGACGGCCAAGTCCATGGGACTCCGTGCCCTCTGTGGCAGCGCCTCCGCCGGAGAGCCCCTCCCCGCCCTTCCGCTCCAGTTTACGCCCAGAGGCAGCCGTGCCCCATGGGGGAGCTCCGCTCGGCTCTGCCAGGTTTACGTGATGCCTGCCAGGCCCAGCTCCCCCCCCAGCCCAGTCCTGAGGGGGTGCCCTCCTGCGCAGGCCTTGCTTGTTCCAAAATGTTCCCCGGAACCCAACAAATGTGGAGTCCTCCCTCCGCACCACCATCTCAGCCACAGCCAAGACTCCTCAGCTGCGCCTGTCCAGCTGGCTGTGCGCGGGACCCCGGAGATGTTCCGGAGGAAGCCACCTTGGAGGCCCAGGATTCCCGTCTTCCCCTAGCAACCTACGTTGGGCCTCCAGGAGCTCATGCCAATTCTACCAGCATGGACCAAACCAGTGACTCCAAGCCCGCACTATCCCGGAAGCGAAACCGGCAACTTTCAGACCAAGCAGGCAGCTCACCGCGTGGTCCCTGCACCCATCGCAAACCAGACAGGGTTATGCTAGGCGTGCTCTTCTCTGGTCATGGTAAATATTCCCACCAAGTCATACTAGGCCTGTGAATATCGGAGCCCCCAATTTCCTTCTCAAGTCCCCGCTTGCTGTGATCGCAAGGGGGGGGGGGCGACTGGCTGAAGGGAATTCTTGCTGCCAGTGTGTTGGAGGCTCCGGGCCCCTTGCTGCTCCCAGCCTCCCAAGTCCGCTTTTACGCAGTCGGTCCAGGCCGTGCGCCCCCTCGAGCGCTGCTCTCAAGGCGCTTGCAGAAGGCGCAGCCAGCCAAGCCGGTGGATGCCTGCCTGCCTGCCAGCAGTGAGGGGGCTCACGGCCAGGGGGCAAAATGCAGCAGGCAGGCATCCAGAGGCCCCCGGAGACAGCTGGCAGCAAGTGCCCCTGGAAGGCCGGCTGAGGCCGTTTTCCTTTCCGCCCTCTCCCCGCACTGCACCCCAGATGCGCAGGTGGGAGGGGAAAATGCCCCCACCTGCAAGACTCCAGCGGTCCCACCTCTCTGCGGAAACGGCCCCAACCGGAGGCGACCCTTCTGGTCCCAAGCTGTGCCTGCAGGGCAGCCTTCCTTCCATCTGCTCACGGGCCTGGCGGGGACACTCAGTGCCGGCTGCAGCTGGCCTTCACTTCCTCAGGATCGCTCTCCTTAGAATTATAGGACAGTCAAGTAGGAGGGGGCCATGAAGGCCATCCAGTCCACCCCCTGCTGGAGCAGGACACCACTTTACACCATCCCACCCAGAGGGCTGCCCAGTTTCACCTTGAATGTCTCCGGTGTGGGAGCGCTCTCCACCTCTCCGGGCAGCTGGTCCCACTGCCCTCTTGCTTCGACCTGTCAGGGTTCCCAGGAGAACGCCTGGCTGAAGACGGCGTCACAGGACTTCGCCTTTTGGGGCGACTACCACAGCACAGCACTTACTAAGGTGGGACTCAGCAAAGCCAAAACCTTAATCAAACTGTGCCTACATGATACTGAACCACAGGCCCCCCTGGCCATTGCAAAAAACCAAACCAAACCAAACCAAACCAAACCAAACCAAACCAAACCAAACCAAACCAATCGGATGCCCAGGTCCGGTCCCTTCCTTTGATACATCAGCATCCTATCCACAAATTGTAATACTGCAGCTTTAACATATAGATGAGCTTCTGCGGATGCCAGACTGATTATGCTATGAGCTGTACCCGAACGTCAATTTTTAAAAATTCCTTTAGAACATTGCTTATATCCACAAGGAGATGGCAGCATTGAAACTGTAGCTCATGTGCTCTTATTTTGTAATTTCTATAAAGATCTAAGGACAAAGGTGCTTACTCCCCCGCTGTTACCTATTCCAGGGCAACCTGTTTCTGCTTATCTATCTTTACTTTTAGCAGATCAAACAAACAGGTCATGATGCAAGCTGCAAAATCCTTGGCTGGAACTACCAAAATAAGAGCTCCTTTTGTTTCAGAGCTCTATAGGTTCCAAGAGGCTGGGTATAATGGATTATCTAATGATGTTGGTGTGTACATTTTAATTGTTATTTCTGTGCATTTGTACTTCATATGCCTACAGCTGATGCAAATAAAGACGGAGTGATCAATCGATTTCTCGGATCTCTCACCTAGGTGTGAGCACAATTTCAGACTTCATCGTTTCCCTGTTTGCACAAGGCAGTGACATGTTTGCAAAAAGCCCGTCTGGCCGGTCACCATGTCGGTTTCGCACCCGGCCCTCCCGGCCTCAGAAAGCAGCCCCCTCCCGGCTGGCCGCATGCCACCGGAGCGCCTCTGCGGCAGGGCCTGGGAACCATGCCGGGCATCTCGGTTCCAGGCCTCGGCTGCCCGGCTGAACCCTGCGCTTCGCAGCGCCACGGCCTGCAGGAGGGACTAATAAACCAGGGACTAATAAACCAGTTTTGCGTTGCCCGAACTCAAACAGGGAAACCGTGGTCAAGGCAGAAGGCAAAGACTCTCCTGGCGAAGAACGAAGGACGCGACACCCCGGCCGAGGGGCTGGCAGGAAACTGCTTCTCCCAAGCACCCCGAGGGTGCCAGGCACACGCAGGAGAAGCTGGGAGGGGGCCCTTGCTCCCTGGTAGCAGCTCCCCAAGGACAGAGTGAGGGGAAACCCCACGCGGGGCAGCAGGGTTGTTCATGCAACCTCCTCCCCCATGGGGGTCTTTCTCACAGGTTCTTGGGGGAGGGTTGGGGGCTTTGTGCCTCTGGGTTATCCGTCCAGGGCCACACAGGCCCTCCTCAAGCACCCCAAGGAGCTGCTGCAAAGGGGTCTTCCACCCACAACCGTTCCAGAAAGAGCCAGGAATGGCGGTGGGCTTCCCAGTGGCCGTGTGCTCGCTCCGTGGGCAGGTATCTGCACCGAACTGCAACACCGGAGACTCCGACCATTTCTCCAGTTTTTCTTTTCAAGGTGGGGGTGTGGAAAGAGCTCCTTGCAGCCGAATCCTCGGGGGGTTGGGGGTATGCAGGGGGCCGTGCGGTGCCCGCACCTCCCCACCTGCGGGTATGGCAAAGGCACTTCAAGAAGCCCAGCCCGGCCAGCACCCAAAGGCCCACCACTGCCCAGGGAACCGCTCGGGGCTCCGGCAGCGTCACCTGGGATGGCAGGCACAGAGGGGCTTGACCTCGCAGCACGGCTACCGTTCCCGGAGGTTCAGCAGGTTGTGTGAAGCCAGTGTCCACACACAGGTCACAGGTCCCACTGGCGGCATCTGCAAGCGGGGTGCTGCCACCAGCCTGAGCAGCCCCTTCTAAGCCAGGAAGACCAGCTGCCTCTCCCTGTGTGCGACAGCCCTGTGTGCGACCCATCGGCGCCCCTGGGCCTCCTCTGGAAGATGCAGCGGGCCCAAAATATGGGAGCCAGGATGGGCTCTGGCCGTCACGGGGAGCCCAGCCTCACTGAAGCGGAGATCTCTCCACGGGCTGCCAAGGGGACTCCAGACACAGGACGGGGTGCTGGCAGTTACCCTGAAGGCCTTCCATGGATTGGGGCCAACATATCTGCAGGAGCCTCTCTGCCCATGAACTCTGTCTCGTCACTCCCATCCTCTAGGGATCACCTCCCCAAGTCCGCTTGTGCAAAATTAATGCCAACTGCCCGAAGGTCCTTTCTGGTGGCCGCCCCTCGGCTGCGGAGCGACTCCCAGGAGAGCTGCAGCCGATGCCCCAAACCGCCGCTACAAGACGCGTCTCTTCTGCCAGGGCTTCCCAGATTTGTTTCATTCAGCATTTTGCTCTCGATCTAAAATTAAATTCTTATTTGTTTGCCTTGCTGTAATCCACCCAGAACCTATCAGAATGGGGAAGTACACGAACATCAGTAGCAGCAGCTGCAACGGATGACGACGACGACGACGACGACGGAAGCATAGAATAGTCGGGTTGGAAGGGGCCATGAAGGCCCTCAGGTCCAACCCCTGCTGTTGCAGGACAGCAAGTCACACCGTCCCACTCAGGTGGCTGTCCAGCTTCTTTCTGAATGTCTCTAGGGTGGGAGAGCCCCCCACTTCTCCACTGTTGTGTTGCTCTGACCCTGAGGAAGCTTTTCCTGACGTCCAGCCTGAACCTGGGCTGTTGCAACATGAGCTGATCATTTTGGTATCAGTGAAAAGAGATCTTGGCCTTCCTCTTTGTGCCAGCCTTTGAGGTCCTTATAGAGGGACACCATGTCCCCCCCCCCCCGTCTTCTCTTCTCAAGGCTGAACAGGCCCAGTTCCCCCAGTCCCTCCTCACAGGGCCATGTTTCCAAACCCCGGATCACTTTTGCTGCCCTCCTCTGCACCTTTCTAAATGACCTGCATCTTCCTTACATCTCGGTGCTCAGAACTGGACACAGAATTCCAGGTGAGGCCTGACTAGTGAGGAGTATAGAGGAACTGCTACTTCTCATGATTTGAAGTAATACTTCCGTTAATGCATCCCAAAATAGCATTTGCCCTTCTGGAGGTTGCATCGCATTGTTGGCTCATGTTTAGCCTGTTGTTCACAATTACTCCGAGATCTTTTTCTTTTGCAGTTTTGCTGAGCCACGTATTCCCATCTTGTACTGACGCATTTGGTTTCTCTTTCCTGGGTGGAGGACTTGGCACTGGTCCTCATTGAATCTCACTGTTGCTTTCAGCCCAGTGTTCAAGTTTATCAAGACCGCCCTGGATCTGCATTCTGTCTTGCGGACTGATTTTCAAATAATTTTCTCCAGAATCTTTCCATGGATTGATGTCAGACTAACTGGTCTGGAGTTCCCAGGTTCATCCTTCTGGAGTTCCCAGGTTCATCTTTTTTTGAAGACAGGGACAATGTTAGCCTTCTCCAGTTTTCTGGCGCTTCTCCTGTGTTCCAGCATTTATAGAAGATGATCGCCAGTGGCTCTGAGGGTCCCTCCGCTCGCTCTTTTGCCACTCCGGGATGGAGTGCATCCTGTCCTGGGGATTTGAAAGTGTTGATTCCACCTGGGAATCCCCTGACCATCTGTCTGTCAATCTTGGGCTACCACCTCTCACCTCCAGCTTGAACTTCCTTTTGGTCTTCTCCTCCTCCTTATACCATACCAAACCAACAACATAGAAAATACAGCCACAACGAAGCCACGATCCTGTTAAATGAGAAGATGGCTGGTCTGGATGCAGAGCTGAAAAGGAAGGGGGCTGCTGCGTGGAGAGCAGCCCGGCCTGGGGAGGAGCTGCAGGTGCCCCACAGCGAACCACGCAGCGCCCCCCACCGTTCCCCCCACACCAGGGGGCGGACACAGTGGTTTGCAAGAGGATCTGGGGAAAAGGTGACATGCGCACTACGGAAAGAAAGAAAACGAGGCAGCCTTTGCTGGAAGGGGGCTCAGCGGCAGCCCTGCAAGGGGTCTCCCTGGGAGCAGTCTGGCGACGGGCTGGAAAGGGGCAGCCGGGCTGCCACGCTGGCCACTTGGCGTCACCGCCATGCCTGTCTCTGTACCCTCGTTTCCGCTCAACCCTGCAAGCACAAGGTCCTCTGCCTGCAGGAGGGCTCCGGCCCGTGAGCCATGCTGGCAAAGGCTCCCCCGGCCTTCCCGGCACGGAAGCAGCCCCCTTCCTTTAAAACGAATCTTCGGCTGCATGGGGGGTACGGCCCTGGGGAGCCTGGCTGTGGCGAGAGCAGGTCACTTCCAAGAAGACTCTCTGGGCCTCACAACCGTCACAATCTTGCAATACCACAGAGACTGCTAAAGTACACATACGGGGAAGAGCCCAAGTAAAAGCTGACAGCACCACAAAGCTGTGAAAAACACCGGCGAAAAGACAGCTGCTGGAAAAGAAGTTCCTTGCCTGGCACCGGAGAGGGAGCCGCAGGGCCGCGGGCGCCTCTCCCGCCCGCTCACTCCGCAAAGGGGCTCCGGCAGCAGAGGCCCCTTCTCAGTAGCCCCCGCCCCCCTCTGCAGGGCCTCCTGAGCAGGGCAGCCGAGGACGGCCGGGGTCCTGGGCAGGTGTGCACAGGAGAGATGCCCCTCCCAGCTCACCATTTAGGGCTTCGCGTGCCAAGACCGGCACTCTGAATCCGGACTAGGCGTGACTGGCCGCGAGTGCCGATGGCCAGGGGCCGCGCAGGCCAGCCCTGTTAGCGACCTTGCTGCCCGCTTGGCACCGCCAGCTGTTTCCAAAGGCAGCCCTGCAGGACGCACACCGGAAGTGCATCCAGCCCGGTTTACCAGGGCCGTGGCACGGGGACACGGCACGCATGGCGGCCTAAGTTGCTCAAGGGTGCTCTGCGCCACCAGGGCCGCCTCTGCCTCTCCGGACAAGGCCAGGAGTCATGTGCACGGCTCTCCGGAAGACCCGCCGCTGCTCGTCTGGGCAGGGTACAGGGGGACCAGTAGGATCCCCCGCCATGGGCCCCATCCAGCCCACCCCTCGCCCAGGGACTGGCTCGGAGCCGCCGCCACCTCACCTGGGCTGGGGGAAGAGGAGAGGCAGTGCTGGCCACCGGCTGCCTTCCCTCCATGGAGCCTCCGCCGGGGTTTCCACGCAGATGCGGAGTCGAGCTGCCCTCGCGAGGAGGGCCAGCAGAGCCCGAGCGCGGCCGGAGGGCCGTCGTCGTCCGCAGAGCTGTGCACACAACCAAGGCGCTGCCGGGTCGGCTGCGGGTCCTCCGGCCTCTGCTTCCCCCGCAGAAAATGAACCCCCAGCCAAAGCCGGATTTCACTGACAGCTCTGCCAGAAACTGGAAAGGATTTGTCCGCTGCGACACACACGCGACAGCTCACTGACTCGCCCCGACACTCCGCAGGGACCCCGGGTGGCTTCCCACAGCCAAGGCGGAACAGCCACAGCGCCTGAGACGCGGTGCTGCCGTGCCGATGGAGCCCCGGCTCAAACACGAACGCGGCCCCAGGCGCCCTGAGGGGGGCCTCCGGCCTGGCCCTGCTCTGCGTGCCCTGCCGCTCACTTGCCCTCGTGGCATCGCAGGCGGCACCCTGTAAGGGGAAGAGGCTAGAGCCTGGGACTTCTGACACAAACCCCCAAAGACACAGGACACCGAAATGCGATACATAAACCAGAAACTAGCTAACCCAGTGGGGGGGGGGTCACTTTTTTCTCACCCCCGTTCCAAACCGGTTGTCCTCGCTGGCGACATGGCAAGAGAGGTGGCCCCTTCCCCTTACCTTCGCTGTGTTTCAAGTGACACGAGAAAGCAAGCAAGGCTGTCGCTCTGGCAATCACAGCGCCTCCGTCTTCCTGCCCGCAGAAGATGGGCTGAGCCACACCCGGCCCCTCTGCGGCTCACGTGACCCAGGCCGGCCCCAAGCAGCCCCGGGCGAGCCGGGGGGCGGCGGGCGACCAGGGCCCGGCAACACAGGCTGCGGGGGCCTCAGGGGCAGCCACCGTCCTCCGCCTGCACCATGCCGGGGCAGGCACCGTCCCCGCTGCGCTGCGCTGCGGGAGCTCTGGGACAAAGGGGGACCGCGGAGGCTGCTCCGAGCCCACGGACGGCGTGGGGGGGAGGGCAGGCCAATCGAGCACCGATGCAGTCGCGAGTGGAGCGGGACGGCGATGGGCGGGGGCGCCCAGATCGGTCGCCCCCCCCAAACAAACAAAGCCTCTCGCAGCCAACTGACAAGCCGCTCGAGCGAGAGCCGCGGGGAAGGGCACCTCCCCCCCCAGGACGATGAGGATGAGGATGGAGATGCTGCGACCATGTTTGCGAGCGCCCGCTGCCCGGCCCCTTCTGTGGCACCTGCCGGAGGCGCGGCCCCGCCCACTTCGTCCGCGGAGGGACGGAAGCTCTGCCGGGTCCGGATCCATGCCCAACGGCGCCACAACCGGGACCACGCTCCGCCTAGGGCGCTCTCTGCCCCCCCCGGGGCTTGTTCCGGGGACAGGGCGGTCCGTGGGGCCCCGCGTGGGACCTGCCACCGCTCTGGGGCACGTGGCTCAAGACCACGCCGCCAGCCCAGGGCACCTCTTCCCGATCCAGGCCCAACAGGACACGCGAGCAGGCGGCTCTGAAGGTGCCTTACTCCGAGCAGCAGCACCAACGTGGGTGGGGGGATGAGCCGGGAAACCTTCCGTATCCGCGGATGAGACAGGCAGGCGAGCAGCCGGTACCGCCCTCTCCGCGGGGAGCGCGGGGCCCCAGGCGCGCACCAGCTGGTCCGAACTCACTTCCGCGAACACCAAAGGGAGCAAGGGGCAGCGGCGATGCAGCTCCCCCCCACCCAGAAAAGGGGCACTGGCCCCAACAGAGCAAGCGGGAGCCCCCGACAGACAGGGCCCCGCTCCCGGGCGCGGCCGACCCCCACCCCCCCACCTCGGGCTGGCTCAGCACGGAGGGGCCATCCCGCCCCCCTCCCCCCCCGCAGAGGACGCAGCTGACACGGGGCGCGGATCCGGCGCTGCCCGCAAACCTGCCGGCTCCCCAGGCGCCCTGCCCGGAGAGGCGAGCGCGGAGGAGCCCCGCGTGCCCGGGCGCAGGCCGAGCGCGGCCTCGGCGCCCAAGACCGCCGGGCCCCGGGCACGCGCGGCCGGGGTGCAGGGCCCGCAGCGGGACCGAGGGCCGCCCGCCGCACCGCGCCGCCCCCCGCGCGCCCCCGCCCGGCGGGAGCCCCCCCCGCGCCGAGCGCCGCCCGCCCCGCGGGGCACCCACCGCAGCCCGCAGCAGCCAGTCGTGCGCGCTCGGAGCCCTCGGCCGCCGTCTCGGGGGAGCGCGCGGCACGTGACGAGCCCCGGCCGCCCCCGGGGACGAGCCGGGAGCGGCGCCGGGCCCCCGCCGGCCTGGCGGGGCGCCGCTTCCCCCGCTGCGCGAGCTCGGGCAGCCCGGCAGAGCAGCCCGCGGGGCGGGGGCGGGGGGCGCCCCGAGTTCGCAATTCCGCCGGTTCGCGGGGCCGGGCGGAGATTCGCCGGGCCCGAGCAGCCGCGCGCTCGCGCCACCCGGGCACGGCCGCGCCCCGTCCCCTAAAGCGGCGCCCCAACCGCGCCCCCCCTCGGACGACCAGCGCGGAGCGGAGGCGCGGCGGCAGCGCCTGGGCCTGGCCGGGCCCCCCCCGCGGAGCCGCCCGCCCGCCCGGCACCGCCACACGCAGCGCCTCGGCCCGGCCCGGCCCGGCCCGGCCCACGCCCGGGCGCCGCATTGCCCCGCGGAGCAGCGCCTCGGGAGGCGGCCTGCACGCGCGCAACCCGCGCTCACGAGCGGCCCGTGTCCCGCGTGCCCACGACCCCCGGGCCGAGTGAGTGCCCGGCCTGCACGGGAAGCCGAGCGAGGTCCCCGAGGGGGCGCGCCTCCCGGCTGAATGTGCCTTCGGCCGGCCTGGGCTCCCCGGCAGAACGCGCCCTCCTTCCCGGAGCTGAAGGCCGGCTTTCCGCCAGGACCGGCGGCGCAGCCCAGCTGGCAGCAGCCGCAGCGCCTCGGGTGGCCCAAACCCGCAGCCCTCAGCTCGGCCCAGGCTCTGCAGCCGCACTTCCAGCCCGTGAGCGACACAGGCCTGGCTGAGCGAGCCTCCGGTGCTCGGACGCGGGCGGAGAAAGCATTTCGGCGCATTTAGTTGCGGCAACTAAACGTGGGGCGTGTATTTATTTGTGTGATGGCAGCAGGGGCGCAAAGACCCTTTCTGGCTGCGCACTGAGGCGGCTGGCGAACGGCTGCACTGCGAGGCCCCCATGCCGCCAGCCAGCTGCACCCCGGCCTGGACGGGACTGCCTGGCTCGCCGCACCCCGGCAATCCCTGAGCTCGCCTGCGGCAGCGCACGCTGCCTGGGGCTGCCTTTGAGGGTGGTCCAGGAGAGAAACCGTGGCCCCGGAGGTCCAGTTCGGACCCCCTTGCATCAGCCGCCTGCATGCTTCCGGGCCCAATTCAAGGTGCTGGTTTCCCCCAAAAAGCCAAGTGTGGTGCAGGACCACAATACCCGCTGCAGCACCTCTCCCCGGACTCCTTGCTCGGTCTCGAGGTGCTTCCTCAGAGCGGCAGCGCCACACGAGGCGGCACCTATCAGGGCACGACTTTGCAGTGGTCCCTCAAGACCTTGCTCCCAGCACATCCGAAAAGTCTGCCGGGGACTTCTCATTCTGGATGCTGCTGGTTTCCAATCATGAACATTCTGTGCTTACAAACCACACCACCTCTAACAGAAACCCATCGTATCCGAGGAGCGACAGTTCGGTCTTCCCCAGCCTGATGCCATCCAGGTGTGCTGTACTGCAATGCCCGATGTTCCTGCCCTCGCACCTGGAGGACACCTGTGTGGGGAAGGCCTGCAGAGCGTGTGCAGCACACTTCTAAAACGGGTCACACAGAATCACAGGCACCGGGAACGTTAGAGACGGAAGGGGCCAGAAGGCCATCGGGTCCAACCCCCAGCTCAGTGCAGGACTCCCAGGTACGCCATCCCTCTCGGATGGCTGTCCAGGTGCATCTTGAAGGCCTCCAGGGTGGGAGAGCCCACCACCTCCCCAGGCCATGGGTCCCATTGTTGTAGTGCTGTAACAGTTAGGAAATTTTTCCAGGTATCTAGCTGGAATCTGGCTTCCTGTCCCTTGAGCCCGTCATTCTATGCCCTCCACTCTGGGGCGATGGAGGCGATCCCGGCCTTCCTCTCTGGGACAGCCCTGGCCGTTCTTGCGGAGGCCCCCCTATCTCCCCGCAGGCTTCCCTTCTCCAGACTAAACATGCCCAGCTCTTTCCACCTCTCCTCAAGGACTTGGGTGCCGGATCATCCTTCCTGCCCTCCCGTGACCCCTTCCCCGCTTGTCTGCATCTTCCTCCAACTGTGGTGCCCAGAACTGGGCACAGGACTCCAGACGGGGCCTCGCCAGGGCTGAGTGAACGGGAATTAGGACTCCATGGCATTTGGAAGCGATCCCTCTATCAATGCAGCCCAAAATCGCCTTTGCCCTTTTTGCAGCCGCATCACGCAGTTGACTCGTCGTCTGCAATCCCAGGATCCTCTTCAGCTGCAGCTTTCGAACGATGCATTTGGGTTCCTTTTCCTAGGTGCAGTTTGGCATTTGCCCCTAATGAATTTCATTCTGTCCTTTCCTTTGGCATCACAGCCATCCTAACAGTATTGAAGATTCCAGCAGGGTGAGTTATGCCATGCCCATCATCCCCAGTCAGAGCCCCAAGCTGCATAGGCTGGGCAACGCGAGCGCTTCTCCAGCTCCTCCCTGCCCTGCCGCATCTCAGCCACGCAATGCAGGCGGCGGCGGAGCTGCCATGCGCTACGGAACAGCGAGCGAGGGAGCCAAGCCGGGCTGCCCCATTGCAGGGGTGCTGGGCAGACGTGAGCAGCGCTTCCTCGGCCGGCGCACCCGGCTGGCGGAGCTGCCCTCCGAAGCGGCGCGTTCAGCATTCCCTCCCTGCCTTCTTGGAAGAGTGGACAGGAATTATTTCCCGAACGCTCCATGCGCAACCTTTTTGAGAAATGTGTCTTTAGGCTGATTCAGCTGTTACGCCCCTCCTGTCTTCATTATTCAATTAATATTCAGCAATGGTATTATTTGAGGGATGGATTTTATTGGGGTTCTAATCTAGAATTCAGCCCTTTGGGAGCAGAAAGGTGGCGTGGGCAAGTCCCGGGGGCAGGCCAAGCACGCTTCCTTCCAGCAAGCCACCCAGGATGCCGGCCTGAGGGGAGCTTGGGAAGGGAGCCGGCGTGTCAGGCGAGCCCCCGGTGCCCACGCGCTTCCTGCTCAGCCAGGGGCTGCGCTCCAGGATGCCCAAGGACGTCCCGGCTCACGGGGCTGTGCTCCGTCACCGGCTCCATCTGCTGTCCTACATTCCCTGCCGCTGCCTGATCCGCCCCCGCCAGTCATGCCAGGCCCCCTCTTCCTGATGCCTGATCGGGTGGCCGGGTGCGCTTGCCGCCTTCGCATCTTACGGACAGAAGGGAGCAGAAATGGGCAGGAGCAGAGGGGCAGCACATGGTGGGCATGTCGTGAGCGGAGCCGGCTGGAGCCGGGGGTCGGACTAGATGGCCCGGGAGGCCCCTTCTGACTCGCTCTGCTTCTGTGTTTCTATGTTGGCCTCCCAGCTCCTGCCAGCGCCGACCGGCACGGCTCTCGGGGTTGGGGCAGGTGCTCCCCAGCTGCACTCTGGGATGCCACCGGGGACCCTCCGCAAGAGAAGCAGGGGACCTGCCCCTGGGCCTGAGCGCCCCCGTTCCCAAAGGAGCCGCGGCCTCACTCGCCCCCCAAAGCAATCCCCGCGTCACCTTCTGAGCCGGGCAAGGCAGACGGTGCTGAGGGCAGCAGTGCCACCGGTTGCCGCCCCCCCCGCCCCCCATGGCGCCGCTCTCGCGGCAGCGGCTGGGTCTGCGGCCTCCCTGCGGGACGAGATGAGATGCAGCCGCGTTCCCGGGCAGGGGCAGGCTGGCACGGCGAGACGAGGGAGGCTCCCGCGAGAGGCTGAGGCCTCCGCGCAGCCCCCTGTCGCCGCTCGCCTTGCCTCGTGCCCACTGCACAGATGCATTTGCAGCCGCGCGCCCGTCAGCTGGAACGGCGAGCCACATCAGGAGAAAAGCGGTTGTTGGCGCACTAATTACTTTTCCACATTTCCACTACAAACAGCACCTAGGCTGGGAATGACGGCAATTTCGAAAATAGCTTTAATTTTGAATTTTAAACAGACTCCTCTCGCTCTCACTCTTTCTACCCTTTCCAGAATTAATGTTTGAAGATTTTAAATAAAGCAACAACCAGGAGGGAAGGAATAGTGTATTTAAGAGATGAAGCTGGTAAAATCTAGGATTTAATAATGTGTGTAATGTCGTGCCAAATTACGACAAGCAATAATTACTTTTCCGTAGCCGTTTTAATCACAAAACGATTTTCTCTGCGCTGAAACGCTCCCCTTCCCTCCCAGGCCCGGCCCCGTGGGGCTCATTGTCGAGCTCGGGCTGCGGTCACGTGCGCTCCGACTGCCCGTCTCATTAGTCTCCGTGGGGCTTCTCTCCACGGAAGGGGCCGCATGCCGAGCAGGCTCTGTGGGGCACTTAATCCTCCCGAAATGGCCGGCTGACAGAGACGGGGCCACCGCCACCCAGCTTGGGCAATGCCCTCTTGCTGGCGGGGGTGGGGGGACCCACTTCCCTCCCTTTGGGACCATCATCGCAAGATGGTTCAATCCAGACAGAGGGGGAGGCTGCAGTCCAGCCCCTGCCTGGTACCCGGAAGGTCCCGGGTCAGACCTGCCTGCCGGAGAGCTGCTGCCCGCCCGTGCTGACGGGCAGGGCTTGGCCGGCCAGGGCCTCGCTCACGCTCCTCACAGGGGAAGCTGCAGCAGAACACGAGGCCGTCCGGGCCCAGCACAGGCAGCGCGACGGACTTGCTCCGGAGGAGCAGCGGTGCTGCCCCAGAACAAGGGCAGGCGGCTGTATGGGCCCACAGCCCCACCATCCGCCACCACTGGCTGCGCTGCCTGCAAGCCAAAGCGGCTGGAAGGCCGTCCAGCATCCGCCCTGATCAGAAGGGGGAAAGGCTGCAGCCCACTGAGCTTGGACCAAGCGCCCCTGAGAGCCAGGGACTGGGGCTCAGGCGATCCGGGTCTGAGTCCCTGCTCGGCCATGGAGCCCACTGGGTGACTTTGGGCCAGTCACAGCCTCTCAGCCCAGCCTACCTCACAGGGTTGTTGTTGTGGGGATGAGATGAAGGAGGAGAATGATGCAAGCTGCCTTGAGCCCTTTGTAGGAAAAAGGCAGGGTACACATCGAAAAATAAATAATAAACAAATAAAAGTAATGTAGGGCCGTTAGCCTGATGCTCCTTTGGGAAGCGACCGGGGGGAAGTGGAACTCTCCCTGCCTGGATCCTTTCCCTGAAGCGCTCTTCCAGGGTCTCTAGAACCCATCATGTCCACGTGATGAATACAGGCCTGGAGCTCCCCGAGAGGGAGGGCAAGCCTCACGGACAAAGCACCAGGCCCAGGGCACACGCGATCCTTAACGGCAAGGCGTTCACAGCCTGCAAAGACGACTTGCAGCAGAATAGCTCAGGTCCCAGGGCTACTCACAAGTCGCAGTGCGGCGGGATGAGCCAAGTGCGAGAAATACCCACGGGGGACCCCCCCCGCCTGCCCCCCTTCCCGTGCGCCCTGCGGGATTCCCTCCCCAGCAAGTGGGCGCAAAGCCCTCCAAGCCAGGGCTTCCTGCGTTTCCAAATGCTCCCGCCTGACTCGCGAGGAGTCGCACGCCAAGGCAGGACAGCCAAGCTGCCCCCCGCCTGCTCGGGCCTCCCTCACACGCCCCCCCAGGGAACAGTGCTAGCAAACGCTGTGCTGCGGGTGCGAGGCGAGGGCTCACCAGGCAGGGCGCTGAGCCACGTGCAGCAGGGCCACAGCTACCATCGCCAACCTGGGCGGCCTCGACCGCCCTCGGGACTCCCCACTGCCGCCCCTCACCTGAGCAGCCCCTCGGCCGCGGGGGCCGGGTGGAGGGGGCCGGGCCAGCCGCCCAGGCACCGTGGACCACAGGGGGCAGGAGGCTGCCGCGGCCCCATGGCCCCAAACGCTCAAGGGAAGATGAATTCGGGGGAGATGCTGTGGCGCTGGCGCCAGTTGCCACTGTCATACGATGCGCACAGGCTCACCGAAGAGCCGAGAGGGCCGTGGGGCCCAGCCCCTGCCCAGCGCGGGACTCCCAGTGACACCGTCCCGCTCAGACGGCTGCCCCGTTTCTCCTGCGTGTCTCCAGCGAAGGAGAGCCCACGACTTCCTCCCCATCGTCACCATCACTACCACCACCATCATCTTTATACCACCAACAGTGGGAAACTCTGGGCAAAGCACAGCAATTCATACATGTGGCTATAATACTAAAAAGGACACATTGAAATGACAACCGTAATAAACTCGAGTGCAGCATTTCAGGATGCAAACGCTAAACAGTTTCAACGAGTAAAACGATGCCAATAAAGCCCAGACCTCTAAAGAGCTGATATATCCCATCACGTGCTATTTCACGCCTGGGAGGTGAGGACATTTTTAAGGTGGCAAGGAAAAGATGGGCTGTGATCATTCCGGAGCTGGGGGCCACCACGGAGAAGGCCCCGCTCCTCATGGCCGCCTTCCAGGCCTTCCCTGGAGGTGGCCGTTGGCGGAAGGCCTCCGATGCGGCTGGGAGGGGGGGCATTTCGTCAGGCACTGGGGCCTCGCGTGGCCTCGGGCGCTATAGGTTGAAGTGGCCCCTTGAGTCGGGCTCAGGAGTGCACAGGCAGCCCGGGCGAGAACCGGTCTTGCATGCGCGGACCTTCGGGTCCCTGCTGTTAGTCTGGAGGCAGCACGTTGCACAAGATGCAGCTCCGAACAGCCTTCAAGGGCAGCTCCCATACTGTGCATGGCAGTGATCAGATCCGGAGATCACCGGAAGACAGGCCTCTGCATCCAGGCTGTCCCTGCCCAGGCAGGGGCACCGCAGGTCACTGAGGCCCCCGGAGCCTCAGCTGACCGGGGCGGATCAAGGGGAGCGCCTCAACTCTGAACATGCTCCTGTGAGAGGAGAGCAACGCCACCCAGAACAGGCCTGGCTGGTCAGAGAACGGCCTGCGGAGGCATCCCAGCCTTGCTTGCACTGCGCCTCCTCCGTCCCACTGCCACACCAGGCGCAGGTTCAGCACGTCCACATCCACCAGCCTCACCTGGCGCAGAAGACGAGGGGACACAGAGCTGCGGGGCATCAGCGTCCTGCTGAGAACACGCTCCAAATCTCTGGGTGACCCCGCTTGGCGGCTAGACACGAAGCAGCCTGAGCAACAAGCGAACCCCTGGGGAACATGGTACTGCGAAGCCCAGAGGGGAGAGCAGAATCCTCCAAGCGCCTCCTCGCGGAGCCGGCCAGGAGCATCAGCCGGGCCACACCGCCAGTGCCGTCCCCTCACACAGACCACACAGGCTTGACCCCGGAAGATCCCGGCACCTGCGGGCCAAACGGTCCTGCCCTGGGAGCGGCCTTCCTGTTCTCTCTGGCTCTCGAGGGACCGGCCCCTCTTGCCAGGGGGCACCGATCTCCCCTGCGGTGCATGTGGCTGCTTTTTATGGGCCGGAACGGATGGGGCTCCGGTGCGGAGGCGACGGCAGGCACTTGTCCAAACACCTCGTCAGCATCCTTGCCGTGACGCATCCAAGAAAACGCGACCAGGTGGCGCTCCGGGCACCTCGTGCAGCAGCCGTTCCTTCAAGCAGCCTGAACTGGCGGGACGACCACCACCCAGCCGTGTGCCTTTGCTGGCGTTCGCGCCTAAGGTTTGGGCTTGGGCCAGAGAGGAGCTCGCCACGTATTTTGCAAGCGCCACTGTCCCCGCGCGATGGGCACAGACCCACTCATCGGCGAAGCCTGCAGGTGGCTTGCGTGCCAGGGCTGGCCCGGCCCGGCCTGAGGCTGCTGCCGGTTCTGGAGGGGGCACGTGCGGGCAGGAGCCTCTCGGGAGTGGAGGAGTGGGCCGCTGGGCGAGCACAGCTGGCCAGGAGGAGCCCTAACGGAGCTGGCTATGGAAGCCCAGAGAAAACGGCAACAGCGGGGAAGCGGCTTCTCCCATGGGCAGCCCAGAAGGCCCGGGAAGCAGCCGCCCCGCAGACCGAGACGCACCGTGTGTGCACGAAGGCACAGCTCCGCGCTCCGGCTTCCTCCTTGCGTTTCCGCATCCCGCTCTGAAAGCCAGGGAATCCTTGCCTCTGTCCCAGGTGCCTCCTCAGCTCGGTCAGCCTGCAGCACCCGACACGCGCGCGTCCTCCTGATCCTCGCCAGCCCTGCCCAGGCAGGGGGCTCCCCCGGCCCGTGCAGCACCGCCCTCTGCGTGGGCCCGATGCCTCGGCCCAAGCCCAAGTGGGAACCAGGTCCTTGGGAGCGGGGCTGCCGACAAGGCCGACCACCGGCGGGACAAGCAGCGGCCAGGGGAGCAGATGGGTGGGGAAGCAGCCAGTCCTCTCCAGGCAGTCCCTGGGTGGGATGCTGAACTGCGGGGCCATTTCGGGGGTGAGTGACTGCAAGACGAGTACCCGGAACAAGCCACTAGCTGTGCCGGAGGGATCCGGGGAGCGACGGTGGGCGCAGCCATGCACAGAAGTCGCCAACGACCCTACGTCTCTGTCCGACAGAGTCTGTTTCTGACTGTCTCTCGAAAGTAACGGGAGAGGCAAACGTGGCCCCACCTGGCCCACGAGACGCCACCGCCTGATGAGGGGCCGGGGCACCGGACGAGCCCCGCATGCTCCGACAAAGAGGAAAGCGATACTCACACGATGTGGGCGAGGTCGAGGGGCTTCTCGGGCTCCTCTGGATACACAGGGTGAGGGGGCTCTCTGGTGGGCACACAGCCAAGAGATTTACCAATGGCATGGCTCAGCTTCTTGGCCGGCGACTTCTGTTGTTTTAGAAAGAATTAAACACAGAGACTGGTATTAACAACGCAGGCCAGTCTGTGCAGCGGAGAGGGGAGGGGAGGGGAGGGAGGGGAGGGGAGGGGAGAGCGCAGGGCAGGGCAGGGCAGGGCAGGGCAGGGTGGAAGAGGAGCTGCGGTCCAGCCTCAAGGGATGTGGTGGAGCCCACTGCGGTCACACCAGCAGGGCCCAGCTACCCGGAGCCTGGCCTGGGCTTTCCCGAAGGTCGCTGCTCGGTAGATCCAGTGGGCCCTGCAAATGTGAAATAGCGGGCAAGGACTTGCTCCGCGGGGGAGGCACACGACGTGGAGCAGCGCAAGGGGCGCAGTCCTTCAGCACCAGAGGACGCCTGTGAGCAGAACCGCATGGATCCTTTGCTCGCTGGGCGATGCGGGAGCAAGCCAGGCTCCCACCCGCCTCCACGCACGGTTTGCCTGCTTATTTAAGGAACGGCCACTCTGATTCTGGCCCCGTTTTTGCCCCAGGGGGTGAGGCCACGGCCGGCCTGCCAGCACAAAACTGTTTCGGGATCAGTGGGACGGGGCACGACAAGTCCACTCAACCTTGCATGGAGGCTAAATTCAGTTTTCATTACTCATCTTGCAACAGGTTTTCTGGGCTTAACACTTCACAATAAAAAATCAACCCGTAAAGAAGCAAGGCAGCAACATGCATCCGAAAGTGAAGTAAAACCAAGAGCAGCTAATAAAATTTGCACAAAGCATCTTAAAAGCACCAAATGTGTTGAAAGAAAAGCTGGATGAGAATAAAAGCTCAGCACAAACCCCGCACAAGCCTCTCTGGGAAGGGCCCTCTGCAAGCCAGCACCCAGGTTGAGACGGGCCTCGCTCTGGCGGCCACCGTGGGACTTTGCTTAGCGGGGACCCCTGGGAGAGGCTCTTTGAGGGTCTGGGGAGGGGGGTACCTCGGGCAGGAGCGGCTGCCCCGAGAACCGTTCAGAGCCGTGGAAGTTGAGGCCGCCCCTTGCCTGGCCCCAGAAGCGGAACGGCAGCCGGGCGGGTGGCCAAGCAGTGTCTCGGCCCCGCAGTGAGCAGCCTGGCTGCCTTTCTCCAGACCGGCTCTTCCGGACCCGGGCCGGGCCACGTGCGACGCTGCAGGAAGCCGAGCAGGAGGCCGCCAGACGTGGCTAGCCGCGGCAAGGCCACGCCTGGCCAGGCAGGGTCACCAGCCCGGGCTCCTTGAGGCAGCGGTGAAGTGCTGCAGCCCCGAGACCGCAGGCCGGCAGAGCGAGGGGGCCCTGCAGCCGGACGAGGCGCAGGCAGGCAGATGAGGGAGTGCCTCGCAGAGGCGTGGGGGTTAAGGAGCTCTTCCTTCAGAAGAACTGGGCCGCTAGCATGCCAGCGCCCGTGCTGCGCATGTTCGAAAGCACAGGCTGCAAGTCAGGCCCTTCCTTTCCCACGCAGGCCTCTCGGGCGCCCTCCACCGCCACGGCAGCCCCGCAAGGGCAGCAGCGTGTCTGCTCGGGGCCACAGCAGGCTCTGAGGGCCTTGGTCCAGGCGCCCCTCTTTGCGGGATCCTGGACTGGCGTTCCTCTGAGAAGGACCCCATACTTCTGCCAGCAAAGCCTCGTTTAAATGAAGGCTCTGAGGGGCTCAGTAAAATTTTAGGAAGTCCATTAGTGGGCCTTGGATTTCCTGCAAATGCTAATAAATGTGGACAAAAGAACGGAAGCCGTGGGAGGCCAAGGATAATCCCAAGAGGCTGAACCGAACCACGGTCTGCCAGCACAACCTTCCGGACTTGGGCTCCTAAACGGGAGTGAAGATGCCACCTGGGTCTCCTACTCTCAACTCAGAGAGCCCAAGCAGAAGAGCACCACGGCGCGTGGAAGCAAAAGCCACGGAGAATTCGCGCCGTCACTTCCCCGCCATCTCTCAGCCAAATGGACAGGCCCCCCGGCCAAGAGAGGCCATGTCTCCCACAGCCGGGCCAGTGGCCCAGCGGAAACGGATCCGGAGCAACGCCGCTGCCCCAGGTGACTGGCACTGACTGGCCACCACTCGCTGGAGCTCCTTGCCAGGAAGGGAATGCCAGCCACTGGCCTGCAGCCATTGCGACTGCTGGAGTATGGGTTGGGTTATCCTTCCTTCTCAAGAGACTGGGACTGGCCCCGCTCTCAGTGAGGCACAGCCAACGCTCTGCCCAGTCCAGGGGCCACCTGCGCCCACGCACAAGGTGCCCAAGTCAGCTTGGAGAGGCTCGTGTTCTCTTCTCCCGAGCCAAAGGCGTTCGAGCTGCTGGCAAAGCGGTCATGAAGGCTGTCGGGGTCCACGTGGAAGTGAGCAGAGGAGAAGGAACACGGCCTGTGAAGCACGGCCTGAAGCGGCAAGAAGCAAAGCTGCCAGGGCCAGAATCCAGGAAGGCATTACAGGTTGCGCACCTGTAAGTGTCGTTCTTCGAGTGGTCATCCGCGCATTCACACACGAGGGTGCTGCGCCTGCACAGTGCCACATTCGGGAAGATTCCTCTAGCTAAGCCTAGGCGGGGACTTTTGGTGGGAGCCTGTGCCCCCTTCCCTGTTGTATAAACGGGGGGCTCCCGCCATTTTCTCAGTCCAGCTGCAGATCGTTGCCTGACCTACGTGCAGGTCCCCAACTGTCCGATCGCTGTGTAAACAGTAGCAACAGGAGAGAGAAGGATTACACCAACGCGGGGCTGGTGGGTGGGTTGTGTGAATGCACAGATGACCAGTCAGAGAATGACAGTAACAAGTACACAACCCGCCTTTCTTCGCCGTGGTTTCAGAGCATCGCACACAGGGGTGACCAACAAGCGTGCCGCTACAGATGGTGGGAGGTGTCGTTACAAGGAGAACAGAGGGCAGCACAGCCTTGCCCAGCGAAGAGTCCCGCCTGGTTCCCACAGCGAGCCGACAGGGGTGGACAGACACGGGTGGTGCCGGCTGCACAGCTGCTCGACGCAACGTGTCCAGCGGCCGCCCGGCATGGTGCAAGAGCAGCCTGGTGGAATGGGCCTGGGGTGAATGGGAAGTCCGAGTGGGCCGGCTCGTACGCTGACTTAATCAATCAATCAATCAATCAATCAATCAATTAATTAAAAAATTTGTATGCTGCCCCTTGCAACAAGCCGCGGGGCGGCTCACAACCACAATAAAACATCAAAAATACAATATTCAGAACATTAAAAACTAACATTAAAAACTGGCCCATCTCGAGGTAAAGATAAAAATACAATAAATAAAATAAGTAAACAAATATAAATTAACAATTAATTGTCGCCATGGCCCGCTGCGCCAGGAGCCGGGGCTGCCCGTTCGCCCTGGGAGTAGTCCACATATTTGATGAGCAGCGACCTTGTTTTGCAAACCGACTCAGTTTGGGACCGAGAGAAGACTAGCACGAGCCGGACTTCAAGCGCACGGGGAGCCCTTTCGAGGTCTTTAGATGGCGACGGGTAAAACGCTGTTTCTTGAACGACACGGAATGGGGAAGGCACTTTGGGGAGGAAGGACGGATCAGGGCAGAGGACCGTTGTTTCTTAAGGAACAGTCAAATATGGAGGCTCTTTCCGTCGTGCGGAGCTTGCTTGTCCTGCGAGCCGAGGGAACGGCCGCCCGGAAGGAGGTCACCCAGCAGACGAGGAGTGGGGTGAGTGGCTCAAACGGCAGCTTCACCAGGGCAGGCAACACCACAGATAAGCCCCAACTGGGACCACAGATCGGACCGGAGGAGTCAGGCTCTTGAGACCCTTCACAAAGTGTTGTGAAAGGGGCTGGGGGAAAACTGATTATCCCTCAGGGGATCCTTGCAAGGCAGAGCTTGTGGAGAAGCGCAGTTTGACAGAGGTTGGCTTACGTCCTCTTTGATGTAGGGACTTGCAGGAATTCTAATTCCCTTTGAAGGGTTGCTGTAGCTGGATCGGAGGAGTGGTCCTTCACAGAACCCTAAATCCCGTCCACTTGGTTGAGTAAGAGCTCCTACTGGTAGGAGGCAATGCAGCTTGGGAAATGTCCTGGATTCGAAATGTCTGCAGCCGCGGCCGTCAAGTGATCGGGTGCATTATCAAGGGAAGCGATAGTGGAGATGCCTGGGGTACAGTTTCTATCAGGAAAGTAGATGTGGAGTTTTGGACAGGTCTGGGAGCCTGTAACTGGAAGGGGCTAAGGAGGGTAATTGTGGGTGTTAAGAGATTAGCCACGCCATCAGGCGAAGACTTTGAACGTCCAAATGTCGTATTTTCCCCTGTGCTTGGGCAGTGAGTCTGGAGTGGACGGTAGTGCGGAGGAAGGAAGTGCGGAGCCGGACTGCAGCCGGGCGGCACGAAAACAAACAGCACGGCTGCAAAGGAGGAGAGTTTGCTGCCCACAGTGGAGACACCGAAAGTGACGCATCTCGTGCGCTTTGGCTCCATCCCCAGTTCAAAGGGAGGCAGCAGCCGAGGAGCCAGGAGACGGGCGGGCAGGGCAGGGCAGGGCAGGGCAGGGCAGAGGTCAAGTGCAGGGGCCCCTCGCTGGCGATCACACCCAAGAGCATCCACACTTCCGTGTTCCGGATCGCTGTGAAAGGTGGACCGGGAGGAAAGTGGAAGGCCACTGCGCGAGATGGTGCTGTGCGTACCCTGGACTGGCAGAAGGCGAACCAGGAGGGTCCGCATTCAAACAGCACTGAGGCTGCCCTCCTTCAGGGGCATCACGAGAAGGCCGGACTCGCTGGCGAGGACAGCAACGTTAGGGGAAGTTGAAGGAAGGGAGGCAGGCCAAGGAAGGGGAAGGGAATCCATTCCAAGCAGGCAGCCACCGATGGGGGGTTTTGGGGGGCGCTCGCCCATGGGGTTGCCATGAATCAGAAATGACTTCACGGCACATCACAACGAATTAAAGAAGATGGAGGCACTGAGCACATAAGCGTGGATCCAAAAATAATAAAGCCACGCATACAGCGGGAAAGAGAAACCAGTGAAGCCTCCTGGAAAAAAAGCAAGCAAGACGAACAACCCGTAAACACCTGTGAGCCACTGTCCACCTACTTAAACAACAGCCAAAGCCACATTTATGAACAGGCGGAACAGGGAGCGGATGGGGCAGGTGTCGGCTGCAGGTCTCTCTGCCTTCTGCCCCGGGGGCATCCTGTGAGCAGAATTTCGCTCGCGGGAATCCGGGAACCGAGCCAGCATTGCTCCCCCCCCACACACACTACTTCTGACAGCCCGCCGTGTGCCACGCAGAACGAGACGCCCACCTGGGCTTTAGAGCGGAAGAAGTACCTCTCTTCCCTGAGGCTTCTTTGCTTCGGACTGTATCTTTCCCAGACAACAAATGAGGTGAAAGATCTTCCTGAGGTTAAATTAAATTAGGTAATTATTACACAAGCATGTTAGAGCTAATCAGTATGTGAGAGGCGGAGAGCTATGCCTTTGGCGCCTGGCAGCCTGCAAGACCCCCGCCCTGCCCTGATGAAGCCACTGGGGAGGCGAGGGGAAGGGAAGGGAAGGGAACCCCCCCCCCAACTCCTGCATCCTTGCTCTGAGGTCTTTCAGGACCTGCTGGAGGGGAACGGCTGCCCCAGGGCCTCTCTGGCCACCCCTCCCTGCCCACTGGGTTGCCCCTTCGCCCCTCTTCGGGGTCACCCTCGGGGCCTGGAGGCAGCTGGTACGGTTCTTTCCAGAAGGGCGACCTCCCCCTGGCCCATCACAAGGCCGAGGAGCTGCCTCAGACCCCCTGAGGGGGTGCTGAGCCTCCGAGGTCTCTGGGATGCTTGGCTGGGACTTCAGGACACCTCCCTCCACAGAGCTTGGAGAGCTAATTAGGAGAAAAGACCCAAACTTTACACATTATTTTAAAAATATGGTACAGAAGCGAAGAAGAATATTTTATGACTAAATGGCAAAAAGCACAGGGAAAATGCTCTCCTGGAGAGCTGGGGAGAAAACATAAAATCAAAAGCCATCGATTCTTTGTAAATATAAACAAGGAAAATGGGTATAAAGTTACGGCAAGGTGATCTGTCGTCCCAGCCCTGAGAAAATAAACACGTCCACCCAACCAATGAAGCATCAGCAGTGGCCTGAGAGAGACCTTGACTCATAACCTGTGGCACAGAAACATAGAAACAGAGCGAGTCAGAAGGGGCCTCCCGGGCCATCTAGTCTGACCTCCGGCACCAGCCGGCTCCGCTCATGACATGCCCACCATGTGCATGTCCAGCCTATCTGGCAAAAAGCGCTGGGCAGAAATTATCGTCTCCATAAAAATGGCTTTAGGACATGAAATTCTATTTGATCCAACAGAATTTTGGTCTCCTACAGAATCTATTAATGGAACAGTTCATTAGGAACGTAAAGAACTAGCGCCAGGAATACCAATCTGAATGGACGTATGGATAAAACAGAGATTTTCCCCCCCACATGAATTTAATTCAGGCACTATGATAATAACAAAAGATAAATGTTAGATTGTCTTGTTCTAAAAAAGAAAAAAACACCTTTTTTCTGCTGTGCCACCAGATCCAGGCAGCAAGGCGCTGCTTTTTCCAGGCGTGCTAATTCTGCGAGTGGGGATTTCTGCTGTGCAAAGTGCACGAGGCCAGTGGTGGGGTGCCCCCCATCCTGCCCCCAAACACGGAACAGGCAGGTGCCTGTTGGCCGCTCTGACGGAGGCCTGGCCTTGCCGTGCCCCAGCGGAGAAAGGCCGGGCTTCCAGCAACCAGTTCAAAAGCTGTGCACAGGCGCCAGGAACAGCTGGAGGGCCCGAGTCCAAGCCCAAGCCCGGGTCTGCTTTGCTCTCTGCCCCCCAGTTCAGCCCCGCCACCCCACTGGGATCCGGCACTTGTACCTGGGCGGGGGCTGCCCTCTGCTGGAGAACGGCTGCATAAAAGGCGGACCTGGCGGGACGAATCCGCAGCGCCGTGCCGAGGACCACCGTGGGCATGCGTCTGGCGCACTCCGAGTGTCTCTGGGAGACGCCACTCGGCCCGGGGAGGCTGGGGTCTGCGACGCGACGGTCTCTGCCCGGACCGGCCTCGGGGGCCGTCACCCACAGCAGCCAGGGGGGAAGCGGCAGCCCCCACCCCCCCATCGAGGTCTCTTAGGGAGTGCCTGAGGCCGCGCACCCTCCCTCCCGGCCCTGCAGCGGAGCTCCTCCTCGGGGCGGCTTCTTCCGCTCGGGGACAATTCCTCGTCTACCTGGAAATCTGTCCCCCTCCACATCTGCCATACAGCCCAGCATCCTAAACTGGGCGAGCCACTCCAGACCAGGTCTCGGCCGACTCAGGAGGCCGGGGGGGGGGGGTGTCCTTCGACATGTACCTTCCTGTTGGTGCCACGGGGCAGAGGCCCCAGTCCAGGCTCAGAAGGGGGAGCCGGCGGTGAACTGGCCCTGTTTCGATCGGCAAGGCAGGCACGGTACAGCACCAGAGCAAGGCAGTGACGAGGGGGTGTGCCAGCCCCCCACCCCGAGCTCTGAGTCTGCACCTCGGCTTTGCCACTGGCCTTTTTCGGTCTCGCTCTGCTGTGCTTCCTTGTTTTAGTTTTTAACGCCTGGTTTAGGCTTGTCACAAACTGTCCGGATTTTCAGACTTGATACAAAAAGTGCGTTTGTAAAATAAGGGTTCACAAGGTGGACTGCCCGTCCTCACAACGAAGCGCATCATCCCCGGATTCACTTCCAGCTCTGCTTCCAGAGGGGATCCAAACAGGCTGAGCGCTAGAAAGGCCTCGGCGGTCCCTGCGGCACCCGGACCACCTCCTCTGGGCTGCCAGACGAGAGCAGCTGGACCACCTCCCCCTGCCTTGGGCTCCCGCACCACGGAGCGCCCGCATGCTTCAAACGCTCGCTTTGGACGCGCACAGCGGCGCTGCGATGCGCCGAGAGGCAGGGGATGCGGGGCACACCTGCCCGGTCCAGCTGCTGCCTCCGTTCTGCCTCCCCTCAGCGGGGGGAGACGGCTGCGTGTGCCTCAGGCCAGCTGCCCCTGCCTGCCCTGCCCGCCTGCAGCCCTAGATGCCTTCCGAAGAGGGAGGGGTCCGCCTGAGCACCCGCGAGGCCCCCCATTCCCGGCCCCACTCGCAAACTCACTTTGCCTCACTGGGCTGCCAGGCCTCCCTGCCGCTCACCCACCGGCTGTTTGCTGGGCTGGAGGAGGAGGAAAGCGTGGCCGGCAGCCTCCCTCCTCTGCACAGCCCCTGCGGCCTCTGGGCTGCCCAGCTGCGTGCCGGCCCTGGCCCCCACTCCTGCGCCCCCCGCTGCTGCAGCCGTACTGCCCCTCGCTCTGGGAAACGTTCGGTGGGCTCAAGCACCGGAGGAGCACGGCAGCTCCACGCGAGCTTACTCGGAAGCCCGTCCCACACAGGCACGCTCCGGCTCGGCCTTCGATGGCGCTTCTGCCGGGCTTCCAGGGATCAAGCACGTGAACTGGCTTAGGGGTTCAGGCCCCACCGCTCATTGCCGGTTTCCCGGGCAAACGGCCTTTCTTTTGGCGGGCCAGGCCCCAGAGCCGCCGCTCGGCGACCAGCCCTGCCGCCACAAGAGCCAGTTGGGGTGGCGCCCACAAGGCCACGAGGCCGCGGGCTGGGCTGCTCTTGCTGCGCACCTCGCGCATGCTCTCCCGGCAAGAGCTGCTCGGGGGATCGTCCCACGGAGGGAGCCTGTCGCTGGCATTCCCGTCGCTGGAGGCTGTTTGCTGGCCTCTCCTTCACAATTCGCGTAGACCTCAAATGAATTGCAACTCAACTAATGTCATACCTGCAGTGTATTTTAACGAGGATGGTTGCGAACTTCCCTGAGCACACACACTGCATCGTGGGACAAGCCGTCAACCAACGGACTATGAAGACTGACCCTCGCTTCCCCCCGTGCCTCCCAATCCGCTGTGTTTATTACAGAAAGAAAAGCAAGAAAGGAACGCCCGCCTCGTTTCCAGCCAAATTCGAGCATCACATCCCGCAGGTGCCTGACCAGGGAAAGTCATGTCGAAATGGTCTGCATTGAGAGGATCCAGCTGGGCTTCCGACAGGCTGAGCGGGAGTCAGGGAACCGCAGGCCGTCCGAGCCGGAAAGGGCAAGAGGGCCGGAGGGTCCGACCCCCTGCTCCGTGCAGGACACCCAGCTAGCCCCCCCCTCAGAGGGCGGTCCAGCCCACCTTGAGTGCGCCTCGTCGGGGGGCCCACCGCCTCCCCGGGCCGTGGCTCCACTGTTGTCTTGTTCTTCCTGCTCTCCCTCCAGCACTTGGGCTTCCTGGAACTTGGGCCCGTTATTCTGTGTCCTGCACTTTGGGACAACCGAGACGAGCTCCTGGCCTTCCTCCTTGTGGCAAACTTCCAAGTGCTTGCAGAATGCTATCGCATCCCCCCTCAGCCTCCTCCTCTCAAGGCTGGACATGCCCGGTCCTCTCAGTCCCTCCTCACAGGGCCGTGTTCCAAACCCTGGACCGTTTCTGTTTCCCTCCTCTGGACCCTTTTCAATTTACCTGCCTCTTTCTGAAATCTCGGTGCCCAGAACTGGACACAGCATTCCAGGTGAGGCCTGGCCAGTGAGGAGTATAGAGGAACTGCTACTTCTCGGGATTTGGAAGTGACGCTTCTGTTAATGCATCCCAAAATAGCATTTGCCCCTTTGGCAGCTGCATCGCATTGCTGGCTAATATTTAGCCTGTTGTCCACAAGAACTCCAAGGTCTCTCTCCGCTCTCTGGAGCCACACATTCCTCCATCTTGTAACAATGCACTTCTCTTTCCGAGGTGGAGGACTTGGTACTGGTCCTCGCTGCATCTCGTCCTGCATTCACGTTTATCAAGGCCGCCCAGGATCTTTTCTCTTGTCTTCTGGAGTGTCTGTTATTCCACCCAGTTTTGTATCATCTGCAGATCTGATTATCTTTCCTTGTCACTCCTCATCTAAACCATTAATAGAGATGTTGAAGAGCACTGGGCCCAGGACTGCACCCTGCAGCTCCCCACTGGCTATGTCCCTTCGGTTCGAGAAGCGGCCCTTTCTTTCCGATACACCCAGGCAGGCTTTTATTCATCACTGCATTGTCTTTGAGGTGCTTGCAGACTGATTTTTAAAAAATAACTTGCTCCAGAATTTTTCCAGGGATTGATGTCAGCATAACTGGTCTGCAGTTCCCAGGTTCATATTTTTCCCCCTTTTTGAAGATGGGGACGACGTTTGCCCTTCTCCGGTTGTCTGGCACCTCCAAGATGATAGCCAGGGGCTCTGAGAGTTCCTCTGCTGGCTCTTTCAAGACTCTGGGGTGGAGCTCTCGGGCCCTGGAGATTTGGACGTGTTGATTCCACCTGGGAATCCGTGCCTTGACCATTTGCCTGACAATCTTGGGCCGCCATCTCTCACCATCAGCTTGTGTTGCTTCTTTGTTGTAGATCTTCTTGAGGGAGAAGGCTGGGGCGAGGTAGGACCTCTGCCTGTTCCTTGTCGTCTGTTATCGCTCTGCCACCCACTTTGAGGAGCTGGACACCCTCCTCCTCCTCACGTCTCTTGCTCTGGATGCACCTGAAGGAGGCCTCCTTGTTGCGTTTCGCTTCCCTCGCTGTTCGCAGGCCACTTCCCGCTCCAGCCCTCCTGGTGCGTCCCTGCAGTTCCTTGCTCTTTGCCGAAAGTCCTCCTCCGTGCCGGCCCTGCTTCCACCTCCTGCGCACGCTCCTTGTTCCTTCCCGGCTGCCACTTGCCCTTTCGGGGAGCCACGTGGGCTTCTTCTGCGGCCTTCGGCACTTTCCTAGCAGCCACTTCTTTGCTGGCTCTCCCGCACTGGACACACGCAAGGCAGGATGGGACGGGACGGGACGGAGTGGGATGGTGCGAATGGGTGTCCTGGGAGAGGAGTGGGCCGGGCCGGGCGGCCTCCCCGGCCCCTCCGGCTTGACTTGTGCATGAACCCATGGTCCAGCACGTGCTGCGTGCCCTGGCCGTGGCCTTCCCACCGGAGAATCGGTTTGGCCTCGGCCAAAGGAGGGTGCTGGGCCAGAGAGGCCACAGTCTGTCCCGAGCAGCTCTTCTCACACCCTGCCCTGCCCTGCACGTGTGCGCAGGAGTGTGCGCGCGCGCGTGCGCATCAAGAGAGGTGGGGGGCATACTCAGGAGGAACATTCCCCACGCCGGATGAAAAGGTCTGGGGCACATCCTGCCAGCCCCGCCGGGCGCCCTGGAGGCTGCACCCGGGGCAACGCTGCTGCCGGGATCCCCCACCCTGCCTGCTCCAGCCCCACAGCTGCTGTGTGCGTGGGGCACACGGTGCGCTGCCCCAGTTCACCTGCAGACGCTTCTGTGTCCTGCGGGCAGGTGTGCCGGAGGAGCGCCGTGAACCCGCGCCAGCAGCGGCTGCTCAGGAGGGTGTCCTCCAGAGCTCCGCCATGGGCACACCTCCCATCTAAGGCAGAGCGGCCTTCTGCGCAGGGCCCCGATCCGTCCAGAAATCAGTTTTGCTCCACATGTACATGCCGGGACGCTCTGCGAGCACAGCGTGTGCCCCGCCACGGAGCCACGGCTCTTTCCCGCAACACAAAGGCCCGAGGAACTGGAGCCCACCGGGCAGTCCTGTGCCTGGCAGGCTGACGTGCTTGAGGGCCTCCAGCAGCTCGGAGCTGCTCCGTGCCAGGCAACCGAGGCAGGCATCCCGGGAAGCCCCCGCTGCCTCAGCGAGGAAGCGAGGCCGCTCTCCCTCCGGTCACCTGCTCCGTTCAGGCTCCTTGGCATGGAAGAGAGTTGCTAATGCCAGCACATGTGCTCCGTTTCAAAAAGCGCCAATCTCCAGAAATGGAGCCACATTTAGCAATGACGTGCGCAAGCGTCCTCTTGGGCTGGTCTTTGCACCTCTGCCGAACCGCCCTCCGGGCCGCCCGTCCCTCCTCTCCTCTCCTCTCCTCTCCTCTCCTCTCCTCTCCTCTCCTCTCCTCTCCTCTCCTCTCCTCTCTCTCCTCTCCTCTCCTGGTGCCGCAGAAATTCTTACATTGCTGGTTCTGCCAAACACACCCACAGAGTCCGCCAAGCTCTGCCCTCTGTCCCGCAGCTCAGGACTTTCCCCCCCCCGATCCTAAGGGAAGCAGCACGACCGGCACGGGCCCAAGCTCAGAATGAGGCTACAAAGGGGCAGCCGCTGCCCGAGGGGCTCTGGGATCACCAGGAGCCGAACGGCGCTGCTGGGCTGCCCGTGCGTGGCCTCTGGGTCTGCTTGCGAGGAGGACTGCTTTGTCCCTCGGAGCGTCACGGTCCCCGAGAGCCACGCTGGCTCTGGCCGTGGGTGGCAATTCACATGGGGCCTCTGACCCTCTCCCCCCTGTGACGCATGCCGAGTCACCGTGCCGGTGTCATTCCTGAGAGCGTGCCGGCTCAAAGCTGGTGGGTGGCCAGCGCGGGACACCCGCCCCAGTGCTCTCTGAGAGGACAGCCATGCCGCCCTGTTGAACTCTGGGGACCCCGCAGAAGCCACAGGCTGCTCCCCCGGCCTCCCCGTTCAGTGGAGGGACTCGAGATGAGCCGTGGGCCACCCTGCTGCAGGCCCCCCGCCGAGAGTGCGAGACGTGCCAGAGAATTACCCAGGAGGAGTGCTCCTTCATCTGGTGCTGGTTGCTGTGGGCGCCGCTCGCATGGCCACGCCAGAAGCAGTTCTGGCAGAGCTGGTAGTTGTGGCACTGCTGGCACCGGTACCGGAAGCCCATCATGCTCTCGCACCGGCAGTACGAGCACTCCACCGGATGGAAGACTGGGGAGAGAAGGGCGGGCCGCGTCAGCCGGCTCCAGGGCCCCCGGGCAGAGGGCCGCGCACAGGGCCCCTCGCGGCCGCCGGCAAGGCCTCCCCTCCTCCGCAACCCCGCTTTCCGTCCCCGATCCCCATCGAAAATCTGGGCGCAACACCAAGGCCTGCCCAGAGGGTGCAGGGCCAAAAGGGGCACACGCCGCCATGCTTGCTCTGAGCTGCCAGGGAAGGCGAAGCACCTCTGGTCGTCTCTGTGCCTGCCAGGTCATCATGGTGCTTGTGCCAAGTTCCTTTTCTATGCGGCCCAACATCCAACGGCGCCTGGGCCGTCCCGAGCACGCGATGCACGCAGATCCAAACTCAGTGAGGATCCGGAGTGGGGAAGGGGCCCCTTCCCAGCTCACAGCCTGTGCACTCGGCTGGCTCTCTCATGAGGAGCCTGGGCTGAGCTGTGGCTGGCGTGGGCACGTGGCGCCGAGGCCGAGGGAGGACCCAACGGGCCCGGGCCCAGCCGCAGGCCCACAGGTGCAGCTCGCTGCAGGGGAACACGGGGTCTGCGGGGCCTGTGCTCGGAGGCGCTCCAAGGCTGGGCCTGGTGACTCTCGGCACCGGTGGTCAGCGAGACGGGGGGCAGGCGGCCTGCTCAGAGCTGCTCTGCGGCAGCACCGGGATGCCGCTGCCCGTCCTGGTCCATAGGGCTGCTGGTTACCGGGAGGCGAAACACAACAAAAGCTCACTGCAGAAGGCCTGGGATGGACGAGGAGCACAGAGCCACTCAGAGTGAGCCAAAAGGGCCCTCCGGGGCCATCTAGCCTGACCCCCAGTTCCAGCCGGCTCCACTCACGACACGCCTGCCACGTGCTTGTCCAAGCCAGGCCTCTCAGAAAGGGGGGTGCCTCCGGGGAAGCCCCTGGGCTGGCAAGCGCCGGCCCCAAAAGGAAGTGGTATGGAGACGTGCTCTCGTCCCCCTGAGCCAAATGGGCAGGACAGCCCTGGAATGGGGAACGCCATCGGGAAGACGCCAAGGGGAGGAGCTTGCCATCTACGGGGGGGGCAGTGACTGGCCCTCAAGCACGCCAGGCTGGGCACATCCCGTCGCAGTGCCCCCCCCCCCCCGAGCAGCACCGAGAGGGCAGAGCGGGCAGCCAACTCCTGTGGGGAGCGGCCACCCCCAGGCACGGCAAGGCACACTTCGGAAGGCCAGCCCGTGGTGCCGCCGCGCTCCGCACCTCGGGGGTTTCTTGGACGCTCCCGGCCGGGCACTGTGGCCTTCGGCCTGACAGAGCGGGACTGCCTCCTGAGGACCTGCACGGGGGAGTCTCAGCGTGTGAGGCCCCCTGGCACACCTCGGGAGGTGCACGCTGGCCCTTCGCACGGCCTGAAGGAAGATGACGGACAGGGTGCGCGCCCGACTCACCGTTTTCCACGTGGGCCAGCCTGTGCACGAGAGGCAGCCACACAAGGCACTGGGGTGGCGGGTCGGCCATCAGCGTGTCCAAGAACATGTTCAGCATGACCTTTTTCTGCAAAGACAGACAGACCGAAAGGGAAGGGCCCTGTGCTGTTGCGGGGGGGGGGGCTTCATGCCGCGTGCCAGGGGCCTGTTGGACCCTCCACCGGCCCCCCAGGCGAGCTCGGGCTCCCCCGAGGCCCGCCGACCTCGAGCAGCCGGCCAAGGAGGCGCTCACGTCTCTCGCCGAGCCTCGGGGAATTCAGGCGGGCCGGCTGTGCTCCACAACGTCCCTGCGTAACTCTCCAGGGCGGGCCGCGTGCTTCATGCCTGCCACCCCCACGCAGCCCCACGGGGAGGGCCAGCAGCAGCGCTCCCCGGTCACAGAGGAGCTGGTCCCATTCTCGGCCCCCCACTCCAGCTCTCTGTAAACCAGCTTAACTTGAATGGTGGGGGGGACGACTGGAGGGTGCGAACGTGCAGGTGCGTGTGCGCCCACCCCCGTGACACAGATGCGCCAGCCGCTCTCTGGGGCCTGGCCTGCACGTCACGTCCAGCTCACTCCTCCCGGGCCGGTGTGCGGAGGCGAGAGGGCGGTGCGGCTGTGAGCCAGGGCAGCTAGACGGGGTCCGGGGGGGGGCAGGGGGGGCTGGCGGCCCAGTGCGTGAATTGGCAGCCCTGGCTTCTCTCCCCCACATGCCACAGCCACAAGCCAGAATGTCACCCTGGGAGCGGTGGGGCAGCACACGCCGGCACATGTCCCTGTGCACCACGACCCGGCGTGAAAAGGCAGCAGCTGGGTTGTCGCCATAACGTGTGAACGGGCCAACGTGGGCTGTGGATTTAACTAGGTGGCTTGCGGAACTGAACCTTCCAGTCAGTCAGAGAAGGGCGCTGTGTTTGGGAGAAGCGTTTCCGCGGCCCACGCACGACGCTTCCGCGGAGCGCAGGGCACCAGCCGCCTCCGGAAGCGGCTTCCGGCCCCCAGCGCCATGCTCACCTGCTGAGGGAAGCAGGTCCTCACGGAGCTCTCTGTGTAGCCAAAGGAAGGCCCTTCGAATACAGCTGTGGGCAGTTTCAGGACCTCTCTCAGAAACTGGTCAAACTTTGAAAATATCATCAGTCCGTTGGAATCTGACATTTGAGAGAAAATATCTAAAACACAAATCAAATTAAGAGGGAGACTTAGATTAACCGCAGTTTAAGCTCTACTCCTGCGATATAGGCACAACTTTTAAGCTTATTAAATGTATTCCAGCCAAACAAGGGGATTTAAATATTAAGCATATTTCCTAAGCATCCCCACAGCAAGGTATTTTTATCTTCTGCACACTGAAAAATTGGCTCTAAGTGTCACAGGCTAATTTCTTCTCAGGGTGGGGGTAGAACAGTAGGAGAGTTTAACAAAATTTTTATTTTTTAGACAGGGAGTTGCAGCTGAAATCCGTTGCTGAATTGCGGGAGGGAATGAGCCGAGAACCAGAGCGGCTGAAGACAAGCCGACTTCATGCCACATCATCCCTGCGAGAGGTTGTACCCGTGAGTGAGCGCGGCAGAGAGAGGGGCGGCTACTGGCCAGGGCGGCTCGGGGCCGGGAAAGACCTGCGTGTCCACAAGGACGGGATGCTGTATGAAGGAACCGGATGGAGCCTTCCCTCTCCGAGCAGGTACGCAGCAGGTGGGACGGGAAAGCCCAGGTGCCTGCAAGGGGTCCTCTGGGGCTCTGGGGGGAGGCCTCGCGGAGGACCAAGAGGGAGCAGGGAAGGAGGGCCTGCGCTGGAGCCGCGTCAGCTGCACCGATGACAGAGAAGCCCCCGCAGGCTGTGGCCTGGCAGCAGGGGAAGCAGGAGGGCAGCCGGGGCCGATATTCCCGGCAGCAGGGAGGCGCTTCCGAGCAGCAGCCGGGCCGACGTGCGAGGGGACGAGGGAGGGACGCTTCCTCTTCGCCACCCACCTCACACGGGCTGCCATTTGCTACCTCAGCTCTCGTCAGAGGAAGCGGAAGGGAGATGCCGCCCCGCCGGCCTGCAAGCTCCCTTTCCCTGCTGCCGTGGCTGCTGCGGCTCTGGCACCCAGGGAGCCCCAGCTGGTGGGGCAGGACAGAAGTCTGATCAACGAACGAGCAGACAGGCCAACCGGCCGGTCATCCCCGTGCTGAGGGTGCCAATACCGGGCCCGCAAAGGTGAGGATGCGTGCGAGGCCACCGGACCGGGGACGCGCTCCAGCGTGGAAGGAGCAGCGGCTCACCTGCAGCCGGCCCTTCAGGCGGCCACCGGAGCGTTCGCACAGCGAGCCCTGGGCCTGCGGAGGCGCGCTTGGGCGTCTCCGCGGGCTGCCCCCTCCTCTCTCGGTCTCCATGGCCAACAGGCGGCAAAGGCCCAGCAGGCTGGGCTCTGAAGCGGGGCGCTGGGTGGGCTGGGTGCTCGCAGAGGGCCCCCTGAAGCAGCACACTGATGGCGCATGGCGTCCCCATGTTCCACGCATCCGGGTGGCCCACAGGCAAATGGGCCAGCAGAGGCGGGTGCCCCAAGGAAAGGCTGGAGAAGCAGCGGCCCAGGCCTGGGCACCTGCCACACGGACGCCGGGAAGGAAATGGGTGGCGTGACCGGTGGGGCAGCGATGCCGCACGACGGGACCGATGATCCCCGGGAGGATGGAGAGCCCTCCGAGGGATGGGCCGGGATCGGGCCACGGAAGCCGAGCGCTGCAAGGGCCAGCGGGGCAGGAGGGCTGGCAGATGGGGGCACCCTGCAGCCGAGAGGCACCGGGAGCAGAGAAAGCAGTGGCCGAGGCGTGGCTGGGCCCAGGGCGGCAGAAAGGAGCCGGCCAGAGGAGGGCATGGTGGCACAGGAGCCAGGGAGGGCTGAGCAATGCGCTCCCGAGGAAGGGGGGGGTCCAGGGGAGGGGGCAGTGGGGCCGAGGGGGCTTCAAAGCCGTGGCGGAGGTGGAACACGGAAGCAGAGGGGGAGGGAGGGAGGTGCTGGTGACCCCCAAGTGGCCCTCCGCCCAGGCACTCTCCATGCCCTGTCAACCACCAAGGGGCACCACTGCCCCAGATCAGTGGGGCCACCAGCAGGGGGAAGAAGGCCATGTGCATCCGTGCCGGGGCGGCCCCTGCCCTGGGAGCCCCGTCCACAAGCTCAGAGCAGGCGGAGTCGGGGCAACGGGGCTCTGGGGAGCCCCAGCAAGAGGCTGCTGACCGTGAGGCCCTGGCCGGAGTCCGGCCGCGTCCGATCTCGTGGCGAGAGGCAGGATCCACGGATGGCCGCCCTCAGCACCTGCAGGAACAACCTGGAGCTCGTCAGGTTCAGCCAAGTCATGCTCCAGGTTCATGCCCACCTTTTCAGGATGCGTTTGGCAGTGGAGTGACTGTCGCCGATGATACCGGATCTGCAGAGGAGTCCTGAGGAGACCGCGAAGGCCTGGGCCACCCTGGCGAGGAGCAGGGCCCCCCCAGCTGGGGTCAGGTAGGGCGGCCCCCCCCCTCTGCCAAATAGGATGGGGCAGCCCGGCCTCGGCCTCCTGGAGACCCAGCGAGCAGGTGAGTCTGGACTGCTGGCCCAAGACTCGCCAAATCCTCCCTTGGAGTCAGGCAGCCGCCACACACAAGGACGGAGCTCGGACTGCTGAACACCCTCCGGGGCACCCGTGCAAAAGGCGGGTTCGGGGCCCCCCAGCAGGCTCCAAGAACAGCCACAAAGGGACAGCCCCAGGGAAGGGGGGAGGCCCCGCCACCTCTGGCGCTGGCTGCTGCGGGGGCCCTGCGGGGAGCAGGGGGCCGGTGGGAAGCCTTCCGAGGCTGCGTTCTTTGCTGGGAATTTCCCACCTCATGTCTGTCCCTGCTTATGTGCAGCTGCCTGGCCTCACGCCTTCTCCTGAACTCGGAAGGGAAGGATCGCTTGCATGAGGCTCGCTTGCCCGCAGCTGCAAGAATGCCAAGCACACGACGGCCAGGGCGCGGCATCCCTGCAGTGAAGACGCCCAAGGCAGGCAGGCAGGCGGCTGGTGAAGTAAATGCGCCGACATTGTGAGCCGGAGTGTGTCCACAAAGCACCAAGAATGAAGACGCATGTAACGACTTGTGGGAATTCTCCTGAAAAAATGCACGGCAGCCGCAGGAAGCCACGGCCGAGAAGCGGCGAGGCTCATCGCTGAAACACGGGGATGCTTTCCAGTTCTGCTTCCCTGGTGGGGAGCCCGTTTGGCAAGGCCGGCAAAAGGCGCCGGAGTCGGGCCTCTGACCGCATTCCCCTGGCTGGGGCCGAGCGGAGGGCGTGCCTGCCCCCCGGCAGAGGCTCACAGCAAGGGGAGGGGAGGCTGCACGAGGCTGGAAGCTCCGAGGCCACGGGGGCCGTGAGCCATCCTGCGCGGCCCGAAGCACGACGGCTGACCACTGCCCTTGCGCACCACGGAGGGTGGCTGCCCGAGGGTGACCGATCGGGGCCGTGGGGGGAGGCGGGGTCACCCGGACACTCGCAAGGCTGCTACTGCCGTGGTCGAAGAGAAAGAGCGCTCCCCCCGGGGGCGGGCACGGGGAGGTGGGGAGGGGACCCCGGTGAGGACTGCGCAGTGTGACAGGTCCTCCAGCGATGGCACGGCAGGAAGCCGGAGCAGGCAGCCTGAAGGACCACGAACGGGAGCGTCAAGTGACAGGACGGCACTTCGGAAGAAAACGTGCGCCGTTCAGTCGCTTCTCAGGGGAGGTCGAAGCAGGGCTGCAGGCGCGGCCGTCCCGCTGCCACGCCTCCCAGGCAGCCCCCTTCCCACCCACAGCAGGGCTGCACTGGGGGGACGCAGGGGGCACCCCGGCTGGCCGCACGTTTCTGTCGACCGAGCAAGAGCAGAGTTTCCTCAGCTGAAAGGCGGTGTCCTTAAATACTCACATCTTAGCTTGTCCTGAATTTTCCCGCCACACATAGTCGCCAGCATGGCCTTTACGGAAAACACCGTCAGCTTCCCGTGGCCCTCGCTGCAAGAGACAAGCTGCAGTCACCCCAGGAAGCATCGTGCCGCCGCCGCAGCCGGACGGGCCACGCACGCCCCACCTGCACCCGCCCCCCCGTGGCCTGGCCCACAGGACACCGCGCCCTGCCCCGGGAGGCGGAGTGGCGAGGAGGCAGGGGCCTTGCGCATCTGCATGGTGCATGGGGGGGGGGCTCACTGCAGCAAGGGGGCTGCCGAGGCCCACCCCGCCCCTGCGGAGCCGAAGCAACCCCCCGCCATCCTTCTGGAGGCACCTGCACAGCACCCCAGGAGCCCCGCTCATCTGTTCTGCCAGGCAGGGTGAGCCTGTGGGGTCCCTGGCCGGGGCGAGCGGCTTCGGGGCGAGCCTCTGCATGCAGCGCTCTGCCTGGGGGTCCGCGGCCCCCAGGGCCCAAATGAGCTCTCCTCCCGTGCCTCCCAGCCAGGCCTTCGTCCCCACAAGGCCTTGCCCCTCTTCTTTGCCCCACGTCAGCGCCCCGAAAGTGCAGGGAGAGGCAGTGGGGAGAGAAGGAGCTGTGCAGGCGGTGAGGGGGGGAGGCCTCGGATTTTATGGGCCTGGAGGAGAGCAGGGACGGCTGGACTTAACCTCCTCCTGCTTGTCTAGTTTCTACCCCCATTCCCACAACGCTTCTTCCCTCGGGTTCGCCGGTTCGCACGGGGCGTTGAGCAGACGGTGGCTGATTTAGAGCAGGAAAAGACGGGAGCAGCATCCCGAAAGGCAGAGCAGCTTCCCGCACGCCAGCACGGCGAAGGGGGGCAGCGAGCGGCATGCAGCCGCCTCTGGACACGGGACCTGCAGGAGGCCCTGGGGGAGGAGCGGCTCTGAAAGCCGCAAAGGCCACGGTGGAGAGCAGGTCGGAGCACCTGGCGGGGGAGCCAGGACGGGGGCCCCGGGAACGACAATTCCAGGCGCCGAACCCCAAGTCAGGGCGCTCGGGGTGCAAGGTCTTGGGGTGCAAAAGGGAATCAGGAAGGGATCCCAACAGGGCAGGGCTGTGATGATGGGCGATCGCCCCCCCCCCCGACTGCACAGGTGCACGTTCCCATCATGACGCGGATGCCACATTCAGAGGGCCGGGACACAGCAGGCCGCGCAGCTGAGCATCTGCTCCAGGTGGACTGGCGAAAGCGCTGCTGAGGACGGAAGCGGTGCCCATCCGGAGGGCCTCGTGGTGCTGCTCTGTGCCGTCAGGGCACCCCCGTCCTATGGAGACCCCACGAGCGGATGCCGTCAGTGGCCAGTCCTGGAGACGGAGACTTGCAAGGCAGCAAGGAAAGAACTAGGAAAGCTCTCCAGCGTGCGGAGGTTTCACTGGAGGCCACGGCCAAGGCCATTTCTGGCCACTACGTGGGAGTGTGGAAGCCGGGCAGTGAAGAAAGCTGACCAGAAGAACATGCATATGGTGGCTCCAGCGGTGGGCGAGAACTTCGGGAATACACTGGACAAGACGCAGATGAACAAGCAGCTCCTGGATCAAATCAAGCCAGGAGGAAGCAAAAGCGAACAAACAGGCTGTCGCACTTCGGGCACCTCGGGAGAAGGCCAGGCGCTCGAGCAACCACGGGCCGAATCGACTCTGCCGGGGCAGCCACCGCCTTGAGTTCCCACGAGCTGAGCAGGGCTACCCAGAACGGGACGTGCTGGAGGGGCTCATCCGCAGGGCTGCCTTAATTCGGAGACACCCGATGCCCCAGCACAACCGCGCTGGCCGTGGGGGCAGAATGTCCCCACCAGCCTCTGCTGGGGAACATGGGCAGGAGGGGCCGCCGCACGTGGCTTCCGGTGGGCGGCTGGCCGGCAACGGCGGGAGCGGCATAGCGGACCCGAGGGACT
The DNA here is from genome assembly GCA_023646645.1 of Varanus salvator macromaculatus. Classification (NCBI taxonomy): domain Eukaryota; kingdom Metazoa; phylum Chordata; class Lepidosauria; order Squamata; family Varanidae; genus Varanus; species Varanus salvator. Next base: position 104,823,199 of record JAIXND010000765.1, on the reverse strand, counting down.
GCTGTCGGATCCAGCATGGCTCTTACTGCATGTCCCCAGTTTCGCTTCCTTACTCCAGAGCCCTTCAAGGAAGCTGGGAAATTCGCTGTGGACAGAAACGCTCTGCCTGCAGCTCGCACCTTCCCCACAGATCCCGCAGCTGCTTCCGTTTTCCTGGAAGTGCTCAGGCCAGGGAGCCGCCGCCGCGTTCCCGACCCTCCAAGGAGGCACAGGTGCCGTCAGTGACCCCAGTGTCGTCGTGCAGCCTTGGACAGGCCCGCTGGCAGAAAGCCAGGGGCCGGGCCTTGGCCAGCAGGTGCAGCTCAAAGGGGAGGCCGCAATCGCAGCCGCTCGGCCAGGCTGCCAGAGGAGCCCGGAGGGGCTTGGCAAGGAGCCCGTTCCCCGATTTGGCTCGGCCGTAACCTGCTCCCTTCGCTGCGAGGAACACTGCCGACCCGGCTGGCGGGCTGCGTGGGTGGTGGGCGTCCACACAGGGGCACTCGGAGGCCAACTTTTCACGTGGCCGAGGGGGCGGCGAGTGCCACAAAGCTGTGAGATCCCCTGTTGCGCCGCCACCTGTGCCATGTCCCAGCAGTGCTGCGCGAACGGCCACTGTGGGGCAGGCAGCCCTGCTCTCCGTGCCGCTTCTCGTGCCCACGCACCCTGACAGCACGGCTGGCACCCCCTCCCCGCTGTTGCCCCCACAGATCTGCAGCTGTGTCACGTGCCCGATGACGGGGGAGCAGGCACCAAGCGTGTGCCGCGGCAGGCTGCTGTCAAGGTGCGGCACAGGTCTTTGCTGCCACAGGCCCACACGGCTGCCTCTCCGGCCAGTGCCAGCAGGAGCGACAACGCTTTCTGCACAGCAGGTGCCCCGGATCACGTGTGGCCTTGGGTGGCGCAGAAGGGAGAAGGATCCCCACGAAGGACTCCAAATCCGTAATGCTTTCAGTAAGAGCGTCTTTCAGACAGAGGAGCTACAGAAGTTACACACTCGACCGATGCAGTTTGGTAAGCACCTTGTGTCTCCTGCGTTTCAGACGACCAAATTCCGCACACAGAAAAAGATACACGCACCTTTAATCCATGCACCCTGTGCAGCCACCTCAGCCTCCAGCTTGCTGCAGGGAGCTGGGAATAGCTGGGCGTTTGCTGCGACCTCGCGGGAGAGCAGTTGGTGCGTGCTTGTTCCTGCAGGTACATCGCCTCCAGCTCGCGGGAGACATGAGCCTGTGGCGGGAGCCGAGGGGCGAGAGCCGAAGGGAGCTTCCCTCGGGCATCCGCTCCTGGGGATGCTCTGCAGATCCCCCCACCAACGGTGCAGGACTTCGAAATCAGGAGAGTCGGTCCACCACCGGGCCTGAATATCTTCTTGGAAGGGAGACGACGGGGCAAGAGGGGGACCCCAGGAACCCCATCTCCACAGAGGTGGTAGAGGAGACCTGGCACTGGAAGGAGGGCCAGGCATGGGAGACGAGTGCGGCCCAGGCTGCCGCTAGCCGTGCGCGTTCCATCCTTCCACCGGCAGGTTTGATGGTCACCCTGCTTATGTATTAGATTTATATCCCACTCGTTTTCATACAACAAACTCGGCGCAGCTCGCATCATTCTCCTCCTCCTCCTCGCCTGCCCTCTGGTCTCTGGGTGCTGCTGTCAAGGGCCAGGCTGGTGCGGAACGAGGCTTCCCGCTGGCGAACCGACAGGGGCCGAGGTGGCCGACTGGGCACGCGCCACCAAGGCAGGGGAGCTCCCGCCTGCCACTGGGGCCACCGCGGGACTGGGTTCAGCGGCATGGGTCACGGTGCTCCTGATCTTTTCATCTGGTCATGGAAGGGGTGAGCCGGATGTGAAGGGTTGCGATTGGGCCCCTTCCTCGTGGCAAAGCCACCGCTTCCTGCAGGAGGGCAAGGGTGCCCCAGAAGCCACGTTCAGTGGGCTCGGTTCAGTCTCCCGGGTGCCGCCCCGTGGCACTTTGGGGGCCCGCTCCCTGTTGGCCCTAAGGACGCCGGAGACCCGTCTGAGGCCCGCTGCAACACACCGCTGGGCGCTTCCAGGACAACTGCTCTTGCACCTGCCGGGACTTGGACTCCAGTGCCACTGAGTCGGGCGAGGCTCCCGAGCACAGCCTGGTCTCGTTCTACCGAGCCTGGTCTCGTTTGCCTGGTGCAGCTCAGGATGCTGGCAAGGCGCTCGGACAGGTTTGCACAACTTCCTTTGCTCCGGATCCGCCCCCTTTGGGCTGATGAAAAGCAGCGAAGGGGGACCAGCTGGCTGGGTCGAGGGGCAGAGCCGTGCCTCCTTGAGAGAGGCGAGAGTGGCTCATGCCAACTGGAGGTTTGGATGAGGTGGCTCACGAGGAAGCCTCATCGCCCCGGACCCGGAGGGACCCGCAATCCAGCCGGCAGCAAAAGCCCCTTCCTGGGCAGGGGGCAGCACTCTCGGGTGAGGCTGACCGCCTGGACGCATTTCCGTGGGGCTCAGCCCTGGTGTCGGCGTGGAAACAGCCTTGGTCACCCCGTGTGGCGACCTCCCCCAGGAGAGGAGCCGGGGGGGCAACCCGGCTGGCTCTCTTGCGCCTCCCCGCAGCCTCTGCTCTCATCCACCGGGGCATCTGAGGCAACATCCTGTGGTGGGGAAGTGGGCAGCGCATCGTGGTAGTTCCATTCCTACTCAGACGGTCGCTCCAAAGGGCGCTGCGTGGGGAATGCTTCTCAGGGCTGTGGATTCTCCAAGGAGACGTGGGGCTCCTCGGAGTTGGTCCCGCACGACCTGGTTCTTTGCCACTTCCTTCCCGGTTTCACCCTCAAGACGATCCTTTGAAGGGCAGATCTCTTATTGAAATGTAACAGATTGCAGAAACCTCTAAATAGCCTTCCACCGAAGTGGAGGGAGAAGCCTCTGCCCGTGAAAGGGGTGGATCCCGGCTGCCCCTCCCTTTCAGGAACGCTTCTAACCCCACGCGGAGGGTGCCTCTTGCTGCCGGCGGGAAAAGGGCCAGAATGTGGAGACCTCCAGCTTGGCTCTCCTATTGCCTCCCGAGTGGGCCAAGGCCTGGGCCTCGCATCTGCCCCCACCCCCGCCAGTCAACCCACCCGCCCCTTCCAGAGCAGGCCGGTCCTCACGCTCTGCCTGCGCCTTCAGCAGCTCACCCTGCAACTCCCAAATCCTTCCTCTGCCCTGCTCCTTCCCTCCTGCTCGAATCAGGTCAAGCGATCTGAACAGCCCGTGCTGAGTGAGAGGCGGGCCCCCTCCACTGCCCAGTCCCACTGCCACCGGCCATCCGCACAAGCCCGCCGAGCGCATTGGAGTGCGCCGCACGGCCACGCGGACACTGCTGGCGCAAGGCGCCACTCCTCCTGTGCGCCTGCTGAACTGGTGCAGAGCTGTAACAACTAGATCGCAATGCGGGCAGGGCCTCCCGGTGGGACGGTGCGGCTTGGTGTCCTGCGGCAGCGGCGCTTGGACCCAGAGGCCTTCCTGGCCCCTTCCAATCGACCGTTCTAAGAGTCTTCGCTTTCTAAAATCACAGGCTCAAGAGCAGAACGGCGGCGTGCAAACAATCGCTCTGGCACCGCACAGAAGCTCTTCCACGCCATCGCATTTGGAGCGTGTGCCACCCAAAGAGGCATCTCTCTGGTGCTGGGGGGGACCGTCTTGTCCACGCAAGGCTGCGAAACAACCCCCTTAAAGAGAAGCAGCCCACCAGCCTCCAAACTTTGCAGAGCTGCATCCCGGGAACGTACCCCTCTCCCCCCAGCGCTGTGCCTCCAGCTGCAGGTCAGCCAAGGGAGAGCAGCCAGCCAGGAGGTGTCCTCTGCCCAGGGACACGTTCGCAAGCCGGCACGCCAGCCTGGCGCTTCTGCCAAGAACCGAGCCGCTCCCTCTCGCACGGGGGCGCACAATGCTCCCACGTGTGCCGCACCGAAGGCGCTACCGCCACAGACCGGCCCAAGCAGAGCCGAGCGGTCCGGGTGCTCTTGCAGCTGATGGGACTCGAGACCGAGGAGTCGGGCTCCGTAACGCCACAAAACTTGCATGGCTTGCTAAAGACAGTGGAGGACGACAGGAGCTTCTTGGGGGAGACGGGCACCTTCGCTGAGCACAGGCCTGAGCAACGTATGACCCTCCAGATGCTCTGGCCTACAACTTCCATCATCAGTCTCCATTAGCTGGCTTGGGCTGATGGGAACTGTAGGCCAAAACCCCCGGAGCACCACACGATGCCCAGCTCGACATGGACGAACATGCCTCTCATTGCCACATGCCCACGCGGAGAAACTTGAGTCTCAGCCGACAGGAGCAGAGTGGCTTGGCCGAGGGCGCCCTCGGAAGACCTGCATTCGGACAAAGGCTGGGTGTGTTTGATGGGCTGCTGCCCATGTGAAAGCTGGACAGTGAAGAAAGCGGACAAGAGGGAAACGGGCACATTCAAGAGGCGGTGCTGGGGGAGAGTGTTGAGAATACCCCAGACCGACAGAGAGAGAAGCACGCAAGTCCCGGATCGGGTCACGCCAGGGCTTTCCTGAGAAGAAGAGTGGCAGAGCTGGGGCCGGCGAGCCTCGGGTGCGTCACGAGAAGGCAAGACTCCCCCGAGGAGACAGTCCTGCTCCGGCAAGCCCGAGAGAAGATGAGAAGACCCGATACGAGAGGGATGCACTCCGTGGAGGAAGCCACAGCCTGAATTCCGAGAACTGGGAAGGCTGTCCAGGACAGGGGCGTTGGGGGGTCTCCTTCACGGGGTCACGCAAGTCGGGGACCACTTGACGGCACATAGCAGTACTCCACAATGCAGCTCAGCTGTCCCGGAAAGCTGCCCCTTCCCAAAGCTTCCAGTGTGGCCGCGCATTTTCTCGGAGGGCTACACCCAGAAATGAATTAATGTGCTTTAAACGGGTTCAGACAACGCCGTGGGGAAGGGGGCTGTCAACAGCCACCGGCCACAGTGGCCCACATCCCACACGGGGGGCTTCCGGGTGCCGACTGCTGGGGAAGCCAAGCACGTGGGGCAACGTGCTTCCACCGGGGCAACGGGTTGCCTGCTGTGCGGACAAGAGGGCAGGGCAGGGACCCGCTCCCCGGGCCTGCTCCAGAGGAGCTCTTCCGGCGCTTCGTGGGAGGTCCCTGCGAGCACCGAACAGGCTTCTTGCCAAGGGCCTCCTCCGGCGGTGCAAAGTACAGCTGGCCCTTTCTGCCACGGCCCATGGCTCCTTCCGGCAGTGCCACAGGGGCCTGCGGAGGCCCCGCCAGTCTCTGGCGCCTGCTCGGGGGGGTGGGCACACCACTCTTGGCTCTGCCCCGAACAGGGGTTGGCACCCCGGCGGCAGAGGCTGCGCGGGTCCAATAGCTCCTGCGCGATGAGCTTAATGTACAGGAAACGCATCTGAATTTGAGTGCAGCCCGAAGAAACACGGGCAGTCGAACGGGCGATCCAGCAGCACGGCTGAGCGGAGGCACGGGGTGGGCCACCCCGAAGGCCGTGCACGGAGCCCTGCGGCCGCCCTGGCTGCCCCACCCCGTCTGCGGCGAGAGGCGAGGCAGCCGCGGGAGAGGAGGCGCTCACCTGTCGTACGCCGCGATCATGAAGTTGAGGAGCAGGCTGATGGATTGCTCTACGCTGATCTGGTGAGTGGAAGGAAGGCGTTTGTTCAGCTGGTAGTAGATGGACGAAATGATGGTTTCCAGTCGAGACACGCTGATCTCTGTGTTATGGTCCAAAGTGTTAAGGCCGTTGTCTCGGAAGGCTTCGATCATGTTCCAGATGTCCACAAGGTGGACTGGGGGGAAAAGAAGGAAGTGTTTCGCTGCCCGGCCAGCCTTTGCGACGCGCTATCCAGGCGCAGGTGCCGATTTCGAAGCTTACACGCGCAGCCGCGAGGCGCCTGGCGGGGCAGGAGGCAGGTGGGGGAACCCGCAGCCCAGGAGCCAGGCCTTTGCAGGGAGAGGGAGGCACGGAGAGAACTACCCCACGGCCCCTGGCCGGCAAGCTTCCTTGCCCTGAAGTGCAGGATGGAGGGAGGGGCACACGCACCACCTCTGCACACGCCAACCGGTGATGCCTGGCGCCCCGGAAGGGGCACCTTCTGGTGGAGGAGCAAGGGAGAAACGGGGACGGCAACAGGGGCGCAGGCCATCCGCCTGCGCAGGATCATCTGTTCCCCGCAAAAGCATGCCGCTGCCAGCTCTGCTCACTTCCCTGGCTCGGTGCCCAAAGGCTCCGCCTGCTGCCCTCGAGCTGGCACCGCCACCGCACTGTTCCCACAGACCCCGTGGTCCTGGCTGTGGCGGCAGCGAAGGCCACGGGAAGCCCCGTAGCGCCACTGCCGGGCCTCCCTTGTGGGTGCCACACGAGGGCCCCGTGCAGAGAAGCACAAGCAGGGGGCACGTCACGCACCAGAGGAACGGCATGCGGGAAGACGCGGCCCAGGCTGCCCCGCCCCGCAGGAGGGGCGTGCACGAGCCCAGGGGCTCAAGAGCCCGTTCTTCCGGGCCGCCCATGCTTCTGGGGGCTTCCCACACAGCCCCCCCAGGCTGGAGAGCGGCAGCAGCGGTGCTGCAGCGGCATTTCTGCAGAAGAGGAAGTGCATGGCAGCCAATGAAACCAATGCGGGGGGGCCCTAATTTTGGAGCACCTCTTCAACACGAGATAGAATTAGCTCATATTTTCCCAAACAATTGAAAATTTGTTTTGAATTGCTCTTAAGATACAGCCAAATTAGTGTCACGCGGGAGTGTTATGGGTGCAAGAATTCTGACTCTGCCAGACTTTTAACTTACGGTTGCATCGTTTTTGCACAAATCGCAGCTTGCAGGCGGTGCGATACGTCGACAGTCTGATGACATCGAAATTCTGGGCTCCTGCAGGTGAGAAGCAAAAGCCACCTTGAGAAGGCGGCCCTCTTTCGCAGGGACACGGAGCCCCTGGTGACAACCCGGTGACTGTCACCCACGCCGAAACCACGCTTGAGGGCCGGGCATGACCAGCCTCCTCACAGCCGGAGTGGAGCATTCCTCTGTACAAACCAGGTCCCTGCTGCGTCCAGGTGGCAGGATTTGGTGCAGGGCATGGAAGCGGCCCCCGCTGCGGCCTGAGGGGGAGCAGCTCAGGATCCACATTTACCTACTTAGTGTGAACTAAGCGGAATTCCTTCCCCACGTACTGAGTTGGAACTATGGGTCTGAGCTAGAAAAGACCCGGAGCAGAAACCCAGCAGGCTCAGGGGGTTCATTCTGCCCCCTTTGCTGATCTCTGCCAGTCCTAGATCGGCTCAGTGGGACGGGTACCTGGGACTCTGAACTGCACCTCTACCTGCGGCCCCCTAGCACTCTGGTCCTCGTGCCCCGGCAGGGCGCCATTCCACCCCCAGGGCCAGCACATGGAGGTCCCGGGGCAATCCTCCGGCGGGATGGAGCAAGGGACCAACACAGCTGCATGACATGCAGCCGTGCCCGTCCACAGCACTGGGGTCAGGCTACAGGTCGCCGCCCCTCCTTCCGGAAAGCACCATGAGGGGCCCCTAGCATGGCCTCCACCATGCCCACGTTTGGACATCTTTTCACGTGGGTTTGCACTAACGTGTGACGCAGCCAGATACAAGCTGCGCTTACTTGCTGATTCACCTGGATTTCAGCAAGGCCTTTGACAAGGTGCCCCATGACATCCTGGTGGAGAAACTGAGGAGTTTTGGGATACACCAAAATACTGTCCGGTGGATTAGGGCATGGCTGACTGACCGAAGGCAGAGGGTAACCATTAGCAGGGCATCATCGGGATGGCGGCCAGTGACAAGCGGGGTCCCCCAGGGCTCTGTCCTGGGGCCGATCCTGTTTCATCTTTTCATCAATGACTGGGAAGAAGGTGTGAACAGTCTGCTGATCAAATTTGCAGATGATACTAAAAATGGAGCACTGGCCACAACTGAGGAGCAGGTACTCCAGATCCAAAAGGATCTGGACAGACTATGGAAGTGGGCAGGAGACAACAGGATGGCATTCAATGTGGATAAGTGCAAGGTCTTGCACTTGGGGCATAGGAATGGGGGTCATAAGTACAGGTTAGGGGACAAGTGGCTGGAGAGCAGCACTTGTGAAAGGGACCTCGGGGTACTGGTTGACTGCAGGCTGAACATGAGCCAGCCGTGTGATGCGGTGGCCAAGAGGGCGAACGCCACCCTTGGTTGCATAGCCAGAAGTGTGGCTTCTAAATTGAGAGAGGTATTACTGCCACTCTATACGACTCTGGTGCGCCCGCAACTGGAGTATTGTGCTCAGTTTTGGGCCCCTCATTAGAAGAGAGATATAGCCAGGTTAGAGTCAGTGCAGCGAAGGGCCACAAGTTGGTGGCCGGTTTGCAGGGGGTGATGGGGTATGAGGCGAGACTGAGGGAACTGGGTCTCTTCAGCTTGGAGAAGAGGAGACTCAGAGGGGATCTGTTGGCGACATGCAGGCATGTGAGGGGGTGTCACACGGAGGTGGTGAAGACCTGTTCTCCCCTGCAGAGGAAGGCAGGACACGCTCCAACAGGGCCAAGCTGAGGAAGCCAAGGTTCCATTTGGATGCCAGGAAGCCCTTCCTGACAGTCAGGACCCCGAGGGCGTGGAATGCGCTTCCACGGGAGGTCGTTGAGGCCCCATCGGTGAGGGTGTTCAAAGACAGGCTGGACGTCCACATGGTGGGCATGTCGTGAGCGGAGCCGGGGGTGAGACTAGATGGCCCAGCATACCCCTTCTGGCTCGCTTTGTTTCTATGTTACTTTCCTGTCCGGTATCTGTTTGTTATGGTAGTCTTTGTTCGTTATTGGCGTGCTCCATCGTTAAAGGTTACTGCGCAGCACGCGGCTGGGGAAAGCCATTGCAGCCTTGGGTAGTGGAGAAATAATATTAAATTGTGCATCAGCTGCTGCCAGACAAGATCCTCCTGGGCCATCAAGGCCAGCCTTCCTGCACCTGGGAGCCTTCAGAGGCATTTGGACCGCAGCTCCCAGAATTCCCACCCAGTGGGGCCCCTGAGTGGGAATTCTGGGTGATGCACTCCAAACATGTCCGGAAGGCACACGGTTGGGAAGGCTGATCTAGGCAAACTTGTAAGAGATGCTGCAAGACAGGCGAGCCGCTGACAACACCTGTGCCCCATGAACTCGCAGGCGTCGTGTGGGGGGCAACGCACCAGCTTCTCCCCACTGCCACCCCGTCACACGCAAGGAAAACTGAGTCTGAACCTGCCGCTCAGTCTCGCCTTCGCACCCGGTTCTGGGGATGAGTTGCGGCGAAGCCGGGGCTGCTGCAACAGCAGGGGCGGGAACACGGGGGTCTGCCGTGCAGAGAGCCCGGCCCAGCTCCCCGGAGCCAATCCTGTCGGCATGGCACGGACCGCCACGGCGGCCCCGGGTGGCGGGCGGGAGCTGCTCCAGGGACGGCCGCGTGTGACGGGGACATGCTCTGCCGCGGCCCCTGCGGAGCAGCCGGGTGTGCTCGAGACGCCTCCGCTGGTGCCATGCACTGCAAGCTGAAGGGGCGTCCGGGCAGCAGGAAGCCCTCCTGGTCCTGTGGGAGCTGCCAGGAGCACCCATCCGCGCCAGAGTGGACTGCGGGAGCCACGGGGCACAGAGAGGCCGCGGGGAAGGGGGACAGACACGTTCCGCCGCACAGGAGGGCGGCTGCTCTGCGCGCACAGCCGTCCTGGCTCAGACCCACCAGCCCCAGGGAGGGCAGGGAATGCCCCGGAAGTCCGCTACCACTGCAGACAGCGCTCAGCCAGGGGGCTGCTACGAAACCAGGTGGGGGGAGCGTCTCCTCCTGGATGGGGTTCCCTAGGAATTTCTGAGTCTGCCTCTGGTCGGGATGAGCCCTGCTGCCACGGACCCTCGGTTCAAGCTAGTCCTGAGAAAAACGACAAGCAAAGCCACCTCGGACTTTTCTTCCCACAGCCAGAGACAGACGGCTTTCCAAGCCCTTCCAAACTCCTAGAACGCAGCAGCAGCTTGTTCACCCTGCTGGCTTTTGTGCAGGGGAGAGAGAGAGTCTCTCTTCACATACAAGGGAATTCACTTAACTGGGGAAAGAGAGAGACGGGAGCGGGCACAGGGAAAGCACCGAGCGCATGCTCAGCTGGAGCGCTGGGCGCTTGCGCTCCCCACTGAGGGGGACCCCCGGGGCCAGAGCCCTGCCAGGTCCAAGGCAGGGTGTGAGAGCGAGCACCGGGCGGCCACTCGGCAGGCACGCGGAGCGCCCCAGCGGCCGGAGGAAACCTCTGCGCGAGGACGAGTCCGCCCTGTGCAGCAAGCGCTGGCCAGCCCGCTCACGGCCTGCCTCCATGTCTGAGGTCGGTGGCCACCCGCTTCGAAGCGCAGGGCGGACCAGCCCGGCCGTCCAAGGAAGGGAATCAGGCTCTGTCTGCGCACGGAGGGCAAAGGGAGGCGCAGCTCGACCCGTGCGAAAGCTTGCCCAGCAGGCGGCCACCTGGCCCGCTGCTGCAGAGGCGCTGTGGGTTCACGTGCCACTCTCGCCCTGTGCCTTGGTGGCCTATTTACGATCAGGCAATGCACTGCCACCTCGTCCAGGGAGGCGAGAACCCCTCTGCACAGTATCCTGCGCACACACGACTGCGAGAGGCTTCCCACGGCTCCTGCACCGTCCGTCCCTCTCACACGCTGCTTGTCCTCGTGGCACAGGAGAGGGTGCACCGAGTTCACACGTGCACATCCCCCCCTTCCCCTCGCCGCCTTTCCCAGCCTCTGAGCATCTCTGCATCCTGGCCCCAGTGGCTGCCCACCTCGCCTCCCCGCTCCCCCGCCCCTTCCTGGGCCGCCCCGAAAGGCCTGCCTCCGCCTTCCCTGGGAAGCTGGAGCTTGGGGGCTGGACCACCAGCAGGCACGGCCAGCGGGTCCAGGGGTCAGGCCGACGCCTGGCATGACTGGCGCCCCTGCAGGGCCCCGTGGTGGAAGGGCACGGCGCAAGAGGTCATCGCCTCGGAAGGCATGTGAAGGCGGAGGGTAAAGGCGCAGACTCCAGGGAACGCCGCTGCAGATGTTTCCCCCGGCAGCCCCGATTCCTTGTGAGAAGCTGCAGCCTGTCCGAAGCGAAGCCGAGAGCTCCAGAAACGTTCCACTTACTCATCTCCATGAACAGCTGCCTCTTCTCTGCCATTGTCCGCCTTCCGCTCTCCTCAATCATCCTAAACACAAAGTCAGAGTTTCAGCCACATGTTCCTCAGACAGAGGCAACGCGCTCATGAGCTGAGCTTCTGCGTTCATCTGCTCTCGCAAGTCACGCGGGAAGCAGGCAAGGGAAACCGCCGAGAGCGCGGGACTCCTCCATCGGCGGCTGAGCCGGAGCGTGCCGCCGAGACACAGATGCCAGCAGCCCAAAGAGCGTGCCACACGAATGCGAGGGAGCGACCGCGAGGGCCCGTTTCCCTTAAGCAGGGAAAGGGAGCTCGTAGGCCCCTGGCTCCGGCGTCCGCACGCAGCTCCCAAGCCCGGCTCGCCACCCAGCACCGAGAACCGCTTCGGGCTGCTTTCCTCCGTCCTGCTCCACCGCTGCTCCAGGTCAGTCACCAGCAGAGCAACTGGAGGCACCGATTCCGCCCTGCCATGCCGGAGGCTGCAGAAGAACAGCGGTGCTGCTCCGCCTACGCGGCACCGGAGGCACAAGCTCCGCTTTCTGCTGGAAACGGTCCCGCCACAATGGGGTAATTCTGGCTCTCATGGCGGGGCCTTCCTGGGAAAAGCTGCTCAGCTATGAACATATGGTGTGTCTCCCCCACTGACTTCGTGACCAAACCAGTTACTCAAGATGACAATTAGCATGTTTAGTGGAGCTGCATGATGCCCTTAGATGTGGCTAAGAACCCGTGGCATGTTTTCTGCATATTCCTTTTCCGCGACAGACCAAATGCCCTCACGAAGGGGCACGCAGCTCGAGCGCACAGCTTCCGTGACCCTCGACGCCTGGCCGTGCCGATTGCGCTGTCGCAAGTTGTCGGCCAGAAATATTTGGAAGCCCACAAATTGCCCGTCCCGGCCCCGAGCCATTAGCAGCAGCTGCCTGCATGTGCCGAGAGAGATTTTGGAGTGCTAACTTTAAAGGGATTGTTCAAATTCTTTCCTCTTCCCATCGCTCGTGCAGGGGAAACAGGGCGCCTCCTAAAACAGGGTAAAAGTCACACTGAAAAGAAGCAGAAGAAAAAGAACAGGAGAGTGTTCCAGGCGGCCACTGGGATTGTTGAGTCTCGATAGGCAGGATGGGCCCTGTGGCTAATGGGGAGGACTCAACGGCTTGTTCGCTTGGCCTGCCAATCAATCAATCAATCAATCAATCAATACACGAAATGCCTGCTAAATCTCATCCTATAGGTGTTCCCTGGTTGACTGGGTAGTTTATCTGGTGAGCGTGTTTCACAAGAACTGAAACTGCAGAGGGCAGGTGTGCCCAGCCGCTCATCAGGCCAATACTACAGGACCTATTTTAAGAGGTTTCGCTCTTGTTGGAGCTCATCAGCTGTAGGTAACGGCCTGTTTGCAGCAGTGTTGCCAGGGGAACGCAGGAATCGGGTCTGCAGGAAGACGAGGGCGAGGGATGGCACAAGCCAGTGTCCCGCAAGAGCAAGCATCGGACTCAGGGGCCTTCTTTGGCCCTTCCAACTCTACTATTCAGATTCTAAATTCTGTGATCCCAAACATGTCTTTTGCCTCTAAACACTCTTTCATTGGACCTTCTAAAGCATTAATCCAAGCACTTTCAGGATTTGAGCTATTAGTTGTCTACATAGATTTCATATATTTTAAAAAAATACGGCACTGATTTAGAATATGTTCTTTTGCTGACAAGAAAAGTATCATTTTATAATTAAAAGTAAAACGCCCTGAGCGCCAACCGACAGACAGCATGCAAGGGCCGAAACGGGACGCTGGCCAGTCGCATCGAGGTGGCGAGGCCAAGCACGCCGAGAGCCAAGTCCAGCGCAGACGGAGCGAAGTGGCGCCCGCATCCGGCCGGGCCAGGCAGGCCAAGCGAACAAGCCGGTGCGTGGCAGCAGATTAAACTTCTCCTCAGGCGGGAGGTCAGGAGCCATGCCATCGCTTGGGACACCAAGCCCCAGGATCACTTGGCTCGTTCGTTCACTCGCTCCTGATAGTATCTTATCCCGCTTGAAGAAGTTCTCAGGGTGGGACACAACGAGGTTAAAAACACAGAGCTGCAATGACGCGCCACGCGTGATGCACAATGAAACATGTGCCAGCAATGCTCGTGGCAAGAAGATGCGCCGCAGTGCTGCCAGAGTGGGGGGCGAGCAGGCCAGGGCCCAGGCACCACCTCAAGGCGGCCCACCCCCCGTCGCCACCCGATGCCCTTCCCAAGGGCCCACTGGGAGTGCGGCTGGGGGGCCTGGAAGCCGCCACCCTCCCCACAGAGCAGCTTCCTTGCCGGCTTCCCAGGGCACGGCCTCCCACGAGGAAGCAACCGAGTGTGGGTCCCTTGTGGCCAGCCCTCCCTGCCTGGAAATGGCTGCACCCCCACGAGCCAGCCCCAGCCGGTAAAAGTGGCCCTCTGTGCCCCCAGAGCAGCCTGGGAGGTGAAGGCAGACGCCAGCAGAAGGCTGCCCAAAGCCGGCTGGACAGGCCGGGCACGCTGCCGGACCGCCGGGACGGAAGGGGAGAAACTTCCGAAGAGGAAGCCTTCCTTATCTGTACGGGAAATAAGCAATGCTTTCCAGCTCCGACTTTCTTCTACTTCCTTCTCGTTATCCCAACGGGCAAAACCGAGACACACGCGACCGCCTTCCAGGGTAGCACTTTGCGGTTCCACCCGTGAATCACGCCCGGTAAAAGGAAACGCGGCAAGCGAACAGAAGAGACGTTAGCGATGGTCACATGGCTTGATTCGAGCTGCAGCCACGCTTCCAGGCTTCCCAGAACTAGCGCTCCCCAGAAGCGTCAAACTGCGATTTCCGCAATTCCCAACCCGCACAGGGGGACGGGGAGACTCCCCTTATCGCTTCCGATTTCGTATATGCACCGGACGATACTCCTATATTTGCTAAGCTATAGAGTGCCTATTTCGACAGAAATGTGAGGGCCAGCATGGAGCAGGGGGTGGGAGTGGCGGACGGGGCGTGGGGGGCCAGGCTCTACTCACCGTTCAGCCACGAAGCCCCCGGGCCAGGCTCTGAGCAGGTCTGCCGGGCCCCCCCAGCTCGGGCTGCCTCATCTCGGAGGAGCTGCGGTCCCCCCAGGCCCTCCCTGCTTGCAGCAGTCCAGGGAGGGCCGCTCTCAGGGGGCAGCGAGCACGGCAGGCCTTGCGATGCCCCCCGAGTTTTCCCAGAGGCCTTCCGGGCCTCGGAAGGGCATCCGGCGGGGGGCTGTCCTAGCCAGACGCCAGCAGAACGCTCCGGGACTCGCTTTCCCAGCAGGCCTCGGGGGCCTCTCAGGTGCGTCTTTTCCCAGCGACAGGTGCAGGGGGAGAGAAGCAGCCGCTTTCCTGCTCAAAATGCCATACCTATCCTAACTGTTGATTTTGGCATTTTACACGTTTTAGCTGTTTAGGAAACTACACACAGATCCACGATTAAGCAGGTTAGAACAGATACTCCAGTAGTATAGATCACTCCTGTTTAGGATGATAACGTTCCCCCCTGCCCCCACTCCCCCCAAATGACCGAGAGACACAGAGTGATTCTGATGGATTTCACAAGCCAGACACCGCTAAGCCGTACCTGGAAGATATCCTACAATAACGACAGGCCTCACCATCAAAAAATTAGCCGCAAGATTCCCATTTTTAAAGATAGCTGCCTTTGGTGAGAAGTTTCCAGCCCTTGAAAAGTGCCTGAGATGCAAAAGCTACCCATGACGCTGACCAGACCAGAGGCCTCACTTGCTGAGAATTCTGCCCCCGCGGCAGCTGACCGGATGCCTGGGGGATCCCACAGACAGGCAGGCCTGCCCTCCCGCCATGTTTCCCAGGAACTGTTCCTGAGAGGCACGGTTCTTGGATCCTGGAGGTGATATGCAGTCACCCCGATCGGTGGCCATTGATCTCTGTAGCAGAGTGAACATTTGGTTCTAGACCTGCATGCAAGAGAAGCAATCACAGAATCACTCAGTTGCAGGGCGCCTCTGAGATCATCTAGTCCAGCTCCTGCTCAGTACAGGTTCTGTGCTGAGGGGTGCAGCTCCAGCGGCCCCGTTGGATGGCCATCCAGCCCGTTTCAAGACCTCCAGCCAAGGAGAACCTGAATCCGCCCAAGGTTTGGTTCCTGACTCCTAGCAGAGCCGGGCAGAGCAAGTCGCCCAGATGGGCCAGGGCCTCTGGGAAGCAAGTAGCGCATTTCCCAGGAAGTGAGTGAACGGGGAGAACAAACGGGAGTTTGATGGCAGAGATCCGCAGGGGAGGTCTCTCACGTTTTTCCTCCTCCTTTTCTCGTCTGTCTGTCTTTCCCCTCTGTTCCCCGTTTTCCTTCTGGTAACTCACACCCATTTGCTCGTAGGACTGCGATGCCAGTCTTTAGTGAAGACATGAGAAAGCCCCAGTTGCCCCAACAAACCCCAAGACAGAATCGCGCTGGCTGCACGGACGGCAGACCGAGAAGGCTCCGCGGTGGGGGCGACCTGCAGCAAGGGTGCCGTGTGTTTTCCTACCTGAGAGCAGCGTGGCCGATGCGCGTGACAAGTGCACGCCGGTAGCCCCGTAAGAAGGAACGGTGAGAGCGCCAGAACAGAGGGCGAGCACCCGCCAGGGAATGAAAGAAGAGGAAGGAAGAGGAAGGGCGACAGCCGAGAGGAGCCCAGAAGCAAGAGGCGCGTCGGCACACTGAGGCGGAAGAGGACCCTGGCGGAAGGGAAATGAGGAAACCCCCGGGACAGGGTGAGAGATGCAGAAGACACCGCGGACACCGCACCCGCGGAAGCCGTGGGACTTTTGGACCGCCTTTGAGTCACTGGAGGAAGAGACGCCTGGGGAAGACGCTGTGAAAGCCCTGCGTGACACACTGGGCGGCCCCGAGAGAGAGACTGAAGGTCAGTCAGTCAAGACAGGAGAAAGATACCGAAGTGAAGTCTGCAACGACAAAGGGAGAAGAGTGATCGTTGTGGGGGAATCCCTGGAAAAATACGCATGTTGCGGCCATCTGCAGAATGACTAAATTCGCTGTCTCCCAGGAGCCTAGATTAATGAAAGAACCAGTAAGTTCACACATCTCATGCAACCCACTGACAAATCCCCCTTCCTTGCCACCCTCGAGGGGGCAAATGGCACGGCCAGGAGAGGCTCTGACTAAGTAACACCAGACTTGGAAGCTCCAGGCAGGAAAATCGAAAACACGGGGGCCCAGGCAGCCTTCTTCCCAGTCCGACCAGTACATGGAGGAAGGAGCTAGGAAAGGGGAAGAAAAAACCCTCAAGCGAATGACCAGCTCCAACGGTGGTGCCGTGAAGAGAAATCTGGGCCCCGAGACCACAAACGAAGGCTCCCGGAAGTCGGACTGCTGGCAAGGGATGGGCTGCACCTCACAAAGAACGGAAAGCGTTTGGCCACTACATGAAAAAGTCCCTCAGGAGGGCTTTAAATTAAAGCATGCATGGGAGAGAGATGTGCAGCATGGCCTCCCATCACCTCACAAAGACCTACCGTATTTTTTGCTCTATAAGACGCACTTTCCCCCACCTCAAAAGTAAGGGGAAATGTCTGTGCATCTTATAGAGCGAATACGTGTGTGCAGGAAGTCAGTCAGATGTGCAGCCCGTGGGGAAGCGATGGGGAATGTGCCTGTGATTCTGTGTCCATCTGATTCAGAATATTGTTTTTCTTGTTTTCCTCCTCTAAAAACTGGGTGCGTCTTATGGTCAGGCGCGTCTTATAGAGCGAAAAATACGGTATATATTTCAACAGAGAAAAAACCTCAAGCAGGGCACAACACCGTTCTCCCTAAACATGTCGGAAGAAAACTCGGGCACAGCAAGAATGAACTTCGACGCCTCTACACCGATGCCCGGAGTATGGGAAACAAGCGCACGTACTTGTGCTCATAGTACAAGAGGACAATTACAATCTTTATAGGAATAGCTGAAGCTTCGTGGGATGACTCACATGACTGGAATTCTACAACTAATGGATACAAGCTGCTAAAGAAACACAGAAAGGACAGAAAGGGAGGCGGAGTCGCACTATGCGTAACAGACACATATATCCGAAAAGAAATACAAGAAGAGGAACTTAGCCTCACTGAAAGCATCTGGCCTAATTTAAAGAGAGCTAAAAATAAGAAAAGAATAGTTACTGGTGTCTATTACCAACCACGCAGTCAAAACTCGGAGGACCAGGGTGCAGTCTTCGAAAAGCGACTTGCCAGTCATCACGGGGGACTTGAATTTCCCTGATATATGCTGGGAAACAATTCTGCCAAAAAGGCCCCTCCGAGAGATTCCTGACATGTGTAGCCAACAACGTCCTCCGGCAGAAGGTAGAGGAAGCGATGAGTGGAAGAGCCATCCTTGATCTAATACTAACCCACAGAATTGGCCCAGTGGAGAAAATAGCAGCCACGGGAACCCTGGGGGAAAGTGACCATCTGATACTTTAATTCTCAATTATAGAGGAGACAAAGGTTAACTGCAGCCAAACATGCACCCCGGACTTCAAGAAAGCCAGCTTTAATTAACTCCGAACAATTATAAGTGAGGTGCCATGGCAACTCAAGAGTGAGTGGGAAATATTGAAAAAGGAAGATTCTCCAGGCACAACCACAAACGATTCCAACAAGGAAAATGTGCAGAAGGCCGCAGAGGAAGCCCACATGGCTCCACGAAACGGTAAGGGAGAACCTGAAAAAAAAAAGAACATGCACAGGAGGTGGAAGCAAGGCCAGGCCATAAAGGAGAAACCTGAACAAAATTGCAAGGAACTGCAGGGACGGCATCAGGAAGGCTAAAGCAGGAAATGAACTGAGAATAGCAAGGGATGCTAAGAACAAGAAAGCCTTCTTCAGATAGAGTCAGAACGAAAGACGTGAGAAAGAGCAGGGTGTCCAGCTTCTTAGAGTGGGTGGCAGAGCGACAAGAGACGACAAGGGAAAGGTGGAGGCGCTCAGTCCCTACGTCGCCTCAGTCGTCTCCCCCACAAGAAGTGGAAGCACAAGCTGAAAGTGAGAGGTGGCAGCCCAAGATTGACAGGCAAATGGTTAAGGAAAACCTAGATGGAATCAACACGTCCAAATGCCCAGGGCCCGATGAACTTCATCCCAGGGCCCTACAAGAGCAAGCGGGGGGACCCTCAGAGCCACTGGCTCTCATCTTCGATAAATCTTGGACAACAGGAGAAGCGCCAGATGACTAGAGAAGGGCTAATGTTCTCCCTGTCTTCAAAAAGGAGAAAGATGAACCTAGGAACTATACACCAGTTAGTCTGACATCAATCCCTGGAAAAATTCTGGAGCAAATTATCTGGAGCAAAATCCACCTGCAAGCATCTTGAAGAAAATGCAGTGATTAATAGAAGCCAACATGGATTTATCAAAAAATAAATCCTGTCAGACTAATCTAATCTCATTTTTGCACTGGGTAACCTCCCAAATGGAAAAAGGGAACGCAGGGGACATAATCTACCCGGACTCTAGCAAAGCTCTCACCATAGAGCCACACGACATTCTGATAAGCGAATTAGCGAAAGTGGACTAGATGGAGAAATTATTAAGTGGATCCAAAATTGGCTGCTTAAACAGACACAAAGAGTGCTCATTAATGGCCCCTTCGCCAAATGGATGGAGGTAACTTGTGGGGTGCCACAGGGTTCAGCCCTGGGCCCAGTGCTCTTCAACATCTTTATTAATGAATTGGATGAGGAAGAACAAGGAAAGATAATCAAATTTGCAGATGATACAAAACTAGGTGGAGTAACAAACACTTCAGAAGACAGAGTGAAGATCCAGGGAGATCTTGATAAACTTGAATGCTGAGCTGAAAACAACAGAATGAGATTGAATGGGGACCAGTGCCAAGTCCTCCACCCAGGAAAGAGAATCCAAAGGCATTGATACAAGATGGGGAATAGTGGCTCAACAGAACTGAAAAAGGGAAAAAACCCTGGAGTTATTTTTAAAACAATATACTGTCATTCATTAAAAATCTTTGTTTCCAACATTTAAAAAACCCAGTTAATTCAACAATAAAACAACTGAAAACTCCTTATTGTGGACAATAGGCTAAATATCAGCCAATAATGCAATGCAGCTGCCAAAAGGGGAAATGCTATTTTGGGATGCATTAACAGAAATATTGCTTCCACATCACAAGTAGTAGTAGTTCCCCAATACTTCTCACTAGTCAGACCTGATCTGGAATGTGTGTCCGGTTCTGGGCACCAAGATTTCAGAAAGACGTAGAAATGTATCCAGAGGAAGGCAACAGAACTGACCCAGGGTTTGGGAACACGGCCCTGTGAGGAGAGACTGGAAGAACTGGGCATGTCCAGCCTTGAGAAGAGAAAAGACCGAAGGGGGACATGAGGTCCCTCCATCAGTGCCTCAAGCATTGCTGGACCCGACGACCTTCCCGCCTCTTCCAGGATTCTAGGAGACGGCCTGTTCCTTTGCTCTCCCTCTTAGGGCATTATGCCTAATCTTAAACCCAAACTGGCTTCTCCAAAAACTGGCGTCCCCCCAGTTGGTCGCAGCCCCGCCCTCGGAGCGACAGAGAAGAAGGCTCCACCATCTTCCGCATGGCTGCCTTTCAGAGATTCGGAGGCCGTCTTTTTTCTCCTGCCCAAACATGCCGGCTCTTTCCTCTGGGAACGGGCTTCCCGACCGCTCGCCGTCCGGGCTGCTCTTCTCTGGGCTTGCTCCAGCGTCTCAAACTCCTTCCCAGAAAGGGATGTCCAGAACTGGGCACAGCACTCCAAAAGCAGCCTGACTCCGTGCAGAACAGAGCAAAACTGTTAATTACTTCCGGTGACCTGGGAACTGGGTCTCTTGCCACACGGAGAGAACGGGCTGTAAAATGGCAAATGTGGTCCAGTGTATGCAAGGGTAAAGCAACGCGTGTCGGGGGGCCGTCCTGATTGCATGCATCGGCTGAGGGGCCTCGAGCTAGTGGATCCCCACGTCATAGAAACATAGAAACAGAGCGAGTCAGAAGGGGCCTCCCGGGCCATCTAGTCTGACCTCCGGCACCAGCCGGCTCCGCTCATGACATGCGGAGCCGGCTGTGATCCTGCAGTTGTGTTGGGCAGCTCAGTTGAAAAGTCGGCCCAGTGCACAGCTGCTGTGGAAAAGGCAGAATTAGGAAGGAGCGGAAAACAAGACTGCCAAGAGCATGGTCCCCGTACACCGTTTTCGGTGCAACTGCACGTAGGATATTGCACAGGGTGCTGGGAAAGCGCAGTGCAGAGGGGGGCGTCTGAAGTGGTGGGGGGGCCGGAGCAGCTTCCCGGGAGGAGCAGCGGACACTGTTCGGCTTAGAGAAAGGGCGAGGAAGGGGAGTCGAGATGGAGGAGCGGAATGACGCCCAGGGTGGAGAAAGCGGGGAGGGGGCAGTTTCTGCCTCTCTCATGACGGTGGAAGCCAAAGGGGTCAGTCATAAAGCGGATGGGTGGGACAGCCAGGCCAGATAAACGGGACGGCTTCTTCACGCGGCACGCAGCTAAACTACGGAATCCAGTGCCATGGGAAGTCGCGACGGCCCCAGTGCGGCTGGCTTTAGACGGGGATCGGAAAGAGGGACCCACGGCTCCTTGCCCTGCGCACACCAGCGGCTGAGGGGCTGGGGCAGGAGGGGACCTTGCGCCCATCCTTCTTGAGGGGTCCCATGGGCAGCTGGTTTCCTACCACGAGGGACCCCCGGCCTGACCGAGCGCTGCTCTCGAGTGCGGGTGCGCCTGCCCAAGGAGCCCAGGATGGCCTTCACCTTCTCAGCTTTCGCCTCGCGCTGCTTGAGCATCTCGCCTCACAGTGACCCACCGAGGCGCCGAGGTCCGTTCTCTGTGCCCTGCTGGCCCCACCCTCCCCGGCGCCGCTCCTTTGGATTCCTTGGCACTGAAATAGACGGCCTCACGTGGATCTCGGCTGAAATGCGTCGTTTGGCTTGGTGCTGCTGCCAGTCTACATCCTCTGGACTTCATCCAGTCTGCCGGTAAGTTGCCTGTCCCTCCGCATCCCACAAACCTACAAACCCAGGAAAGGGGCCCCTGCGCACCTCGCCCCGGGGATCAGCAGCACACGGGGCAGCTCAGGGCCGAGGACAGCCCTGCAGCACCCCATGGGAGCACCCGCCCCCCGCCGGGAGGGTGCAGGACCATTCAGTAGCGCTTGCTGGGTGGGGCTGCTCGACCAGTCAGGCCCTGTTGCGGAGGAAGAACAAGAAACAGCTGGTATACAAGGTTTGTTTTTGTATTTTGGGACTGCAAGACTTTTAGTCTGTGTAGGTCGTGGAATCTTAATTACACCTTCTGATACACGACCAATTAAAAAAAAGGAGAAATTTTACAGCATATGTGCTGCTCCCGGTCCACAGTTTGTCATCTATTCCCCTACACAACGTGTAGGTTGTGCAAACTGTGCAGCATATTGGCTGACACCATAACGAGTCAATTCTGTAGAGCTGCTACTGTATAATTTTCTTCCCACAAGTACACAAAAGGGCAGCGCAGAATTCCGCCGAGCTGGAACGTCACTTTCCACTTTTGGTTGCCTTTGCAAATGCTGTTGCTCTGGAGACTGGCAGCTCCAGGAACAGTCACCATAGCCGAAGGTGACGCCGTAACTCAGCCCTGGCTTTATTTCTGAGAGCCTCTTCAAGAACTCCGGACACTCGAGCCCAAGCGGCGCTAACGCGACGTTTCCACAAATAGGCCACGGCACTCTCCCGCCTGGCCACCACCACCCGACCCATCGCTATCGGCTTGCTTCCAGACCGACGACAGTGCCGGAGCTGCGACATGGGGCGGGACGTTCCCAGGACCACATTTTTCCACGGAACGTGGTTCATTTCGGCAGTAACCATGAAGAGCTGTCAGTTGCAAATACAGTGCCAGGCGCCTCAGTTTCAAAGCTGTAACAAGTATCTTTCAGGTGACCAGCAGCATCAGGTATGGGAAAGGACGGCAGCCATGAGCAGGGCTCTGCCTCCCTCCCTCCTTCTCCAGCAGAAGCTTGGGAAGCAAAGGCTGCAGGACAGTGTGGATAAAAGCAGCTCTCTCCTGGAGAAGCACCTGCCCATGCAAGGAGCTGAATCCGAACTGAAGTGCCCCCCCCGGCTCCTCTCCCTGACTCCAGCCCCAGGGCAGCTCCCACTGCCTGAGGACCAGGCGGCAGGAACCCCTCTGCTCGCTTTCCCTTGTCTCCTCAGCTCCCCCTGCCCCTCTCCCCCTCCCCAGAATCAGACAAATCTATGTGAGCAGGCTGGGATGGGCAGGGGCTCCCCCACCCCCCAAAACAGAGCTGCCATGGAGCAAGAGCGGAGGTCCCTCTTATGGACCACTAGCTGCCTAGGGAACAAAGAACCGGCAGGACGGGTAAATTCTCCCAGCGGAAGGGAGAGAGCAGTGGGGGCCCGCAAGGAATTCAATTATCAGTGCTTTTCGACTTCTTCACAAATGATCTTGAATTGGGAATCAGCAGCAATTTCGCCGGAATGTATTCAGAGTGATTTCAGCCAAATGGGATGCTCCAGTACGCCAAAGGGATCGTTGCAAACTGAGCAAAGGCGCATCGGGATGGCAAATGGGGTCCGGAGTCAGCAAGAGGGAAGTGGGGCATGTTGGGGCGGACAGTCCCCACTTCCGGCATAGCCGCTGGGGCCTGAGCGGGCAGCCACGGAGCAAGCACGGACCGCCGGTAGCGGTGGGCGGCACGACGAGCGTGCCGACGCCGTGCAGAGCTGCTGCCAAGAAGGCAAACTCCGTACGCGGCATAACTGGGGAAGAAGCTGAAAATAACTCTCAGGACCGTACCGCCTTTATACACTGCAGTTCTGGTCACCACACCTAGGAAAGGATGCTTTAAAGGTGGCAAACTTGCAGAAAACGAGGGAACGAAATGATCAAGGGGCTGCGGCAACTCGCCTATGACCAAAGGTTACGACTGAAATGGTTTTGCTCAGAAATAACGTGAATAAGGAGAGACAGAGAGAGGTGCACGGACTGACACACGGTGCAAGGAAAGCTGAGAGGGAGACTTGTTCTCCCTTTCTCATAATGCCAGAACCAGGGTCATCCCATGGAGCAGATTCGTGGAAGGTTCAACACAGATCAATGAAGGGCTTTTGCAGTTAAATCAGGGAATTTGCAGGGATGGCACCAAATGGAGCTGGGGGTCAGACTAGATGGTCTGGGAGGCCCCTTCGGACTCGCCCTGTTTCTATGTTTAAATTGGATGGCTCTCAGGGGGATTGGACAAGCTATCCATGGCTACAGGTGCTGATGGCCCCATGCCAGCTGCAGTCTCAGAGGCTGTAGGCCTCTGTACACCACCCGCTGGGGAACATGGGCAGGAGAGCACTGTTAGTCAGTCGCCGTGCACACAGAACGCTGGACCAGATGCACCCTTGGTGTGACCCGCGCAACTCTTCTTAGGCCCCCAGGAGGCAGCGACGCCTCAGCAAGCAATGGGGCAGGTGGGCAGGGGCAGCAAAACTCAAGGGGCTACAGGGGCCCTGGGGGAAAATCCTCCTGAAACTGATGCGCACTGGTCAGCGCTCCACGCACAGTCCTGTGTGTGGCTAAAAGAAACGAGCGCAGTGCTCTCCAGCATGGCCCCCCAGGATGTGCTGAACCTCACCTCCCAGCATCCCCAACCGGCGTGAGGGATGCTGGGAGTCACAGTCCAACATGTCCGGAGGGCACCAGGTCAAAACAGCCGAATTAACCTCGCCTCTTCCTCATGCCTCCGGGAGGATCAGCAGCTTTTCTTGCATTCACAAAAGGACTGCTGCTGAAAGAAGCACTGTATGAAGGAGCCTAAAATTCTGATTTTTCACTCAGAAAATCAAACTCCTCTTCCGGCCTGAGTAGCTTGACACAGGGTTTTACAGGTGACCAAAGACTGTCAAGGACCCTGCAAACAACCAACTTCAGCTTCCCCCTCACAGGCACGAAGTGAACTTCCCAGAGAGGCCGCTTGGCACCTGCCACGGGCTCTTTCCAGCACCAAGGAAGGCCTTTCCCTTCCCTTCCCTTCCCTTCCCTTTTTCCCTTCCCTTCCCTTCCCAGGAACTTTAGTCTCGGCCTGCTTTAACGCTTTCATTGCACCTTCATTCTCCTTGTACTGCTGCAAAGTCTTTCTCTGACTTTTTCATTTTTGTCTCGTCATAAAGTCGTGCCCGACCCATCATGTGCCCGGGCACTGAAGATGCCACATGACTTTGTTTTGGAAGGAAAAAGCCACTCTCCAAGAACGTGGCGTTTTGCTATTGTTCTTGTTCAGTCACACAGTCAAGTCCGACTCTTTGCGACCACATGGACAACACTCCTCCAGGCCTTCCTGTCCTCCACCGTCCCCGAAGTCCGCCTAAGCCCACACCCACCACCCCATGACCCCATCCAGCCCCCTCACCCTCTGCCTTCCCCTTCTTCTTTTGCCCTCAATCATTCCCAGCATCAGGCTCTTCTCCAGGGAGTCCTTCCTTCTCATCAGGTGGCCAAAGTATTTGAGTTTCATCTTCAGAATCTGGCCTTCTCAAGAGCAGTCAGGGCTGATCTCCCCTAGGACTGACCGGTTTGATCGCCTTGTGGTCCAAGGGACTCTCAGGCGTCTCCTCCAGCACCACAATCCAAAGGCCTCAATCCTTCGGCGCTCTGCCTTCCTTATGGTCCAGCTTTCACAGCCATACATTGCAACTGGGAAAACCAGAGCCTTGGCTATACGCACTTTTGTCGGCAGGGTGATGCCTCTGCTTTTTAGTCTGCTGCCTAGACTTGCCACCGCTCTCCTCCCCAGGAGCAAGCGCTCTCTGACATATACTTCTCTTTCATACCATAGCTTTAAATTGGCTTCCATCCACAGGGTTACCGTAAGTCAGAGACGCCTTGATGGCACGTAACTTACAAGATTGTATGCTCTTCAACTGCGGCGAACTGCCCCATGGTTCCAGCAAGCGGGTGGCACAGAAACGCAATGAAGAAACACATGACGCAATCAGCCCTTATGCTATTTCTTGGTGGTTCACAGTCTCGGGATGATCCCCACATGACTTCCCACCGTGATGAAATGCAGCAGTCAGTCCACTCTTTTCGCCATCCCCCAACTGCTTGCAGCACAAGACCGTGACTCCCACTCGGCTGGCGGCTTCGCTGCCTCTTCGGCGAGTCCCAGCGTCGCCCACTTGCCCTCGCTGGAGCCACGGCGGAGCGCGGGAGGGCCACCAACAGCTTCCTCCTTCTGGGCTGGGCAAGCAGAAGTCTGAAGCAGCTCTTCAGCATGGCTGCCCAGCCACGGCTCTAGGCACGCAAGTCTGGCCCCTCTTCTTAGGGGTAGTGATGGCCACCAGCCTGGCCAGCTTTGAAGGGGATCGGCCATCTTCGTGGAGGATGCGGCTGCCCATGATTACTGTGCATGGCTTCTGATCACCTCCAGTGTCAAGGGCATGATGCCTCAGGATTCTGCAGCGTCAGTGGGAACGTGCTCTTGCCCAGCTTGTGGTCTCTCCCTGAGCTTCTGGCAAAGCTGTGCCACTGGGGGACATACCGGGCTTTAGAAAAACAGTACCTCTTCCATTCATAAAAGGCCAGCCAACCCAAAGAACAGCAGCAACTCGACAAAGGCAAAAGCACAATGCAGCAGGTCAGGTGTCACAGAATCATAGAACAGTAGAGCGGGGAGCGGCCAGGAGGCGTCCAGGCCCACCCCCTGCTAGTGCAGGACACCAGGTTCCCCCGTCCCAGAGGGCTGCCCACATGCTTTTTAAACATCTCCGGCGAGGGCGAGCCCACAACTTCCCATGTAAGAGGTTCCTCTCGTGCTACTCCGACAGTGAGGAAATTCTTCCCGGCGCGTCTAAATCTGGTCCCTTTGAGCTCAAGTCCATTATTCCGTGTCCTGCCCTCAGGCGCGAACGAGAGGAGGCCTCACCCTTCCCTTTGCGGCCGCCTTTCAGGCCTTGCGGTGCTGTCCTGTCGTCCCTCGGTCTTCTCTTCCTGGGGCCGAACGTGCCCAGTCCTCTGGGTCGCTCCTCCTGGCTCTGCCTGCAGGCCCTGAATCACCCTTTATAGTTTTCTGCATCATTTCGAAGTTAGGTGCCCAGAACTGCACACGGGACCCCAGGTGAGGCCCGACTAGGGGGCTCGTTTTGCAGGTGACGCTTCTGTTAATGCAGCCCAAAAGAGCACGTGCCCTTCTGGCAGCCGCATCGCATTGCTGGCTCGTCTTCCGCTTGTGATCTGCAGCCGCCCCAAGATCCTTCCCGTGTGCAGCACTGCTGAGCCGAGTGTTCGCCTTGGAGCGGTGCATTTGCCTCCTCGTTGCTCAGTGGGGGACTTGGCATTTGCCCCCCGAATTCCATTCTGCTGCTCCCTGCCCAGCGTTCCAACCTGTTGGGATCGCTCTTGTGACCAAACTCCAAATGCCTCTTATTAAAATACTGTCTCAAGTGCCAGCCAAGGAAAGCCGTCGCATCCGCTGCCCTCCCCTTGCACATCTGCCAGTGACGCCAAGGACGGGGCAGACCGGTAAGTCAGGCAGAGGAAACCTTTCCCTCGCCTTCCTCTAACCCAGTGAGGTCTACAACTCCCATCATCCCCAGCCAGCAAGGGGAAGCGTGCCTCACCCGATGCCTTCTGATAGCACTTTGGCCACTTCCAAGCTCGTTTTGTGCAGTTTACGATTCCGTTCGAAAGGCAAGACGCAACGTCCCGCAGGGCATCCAACTGCCGCATCAGCACACGCGAGGGCCAGTCACTGCGCCGGCCACAGGTGCTCCCCTGCCAGGTAAACGATGGACTGGCAGCAGCTTGAGAAGCCAGCGGAACAATACAAACCGCGGAAACCAACCGCGCGGGCTCTGCACTTCATTAGCGCCACCACCTCCAATTCCCCTAATCCGCCTGCCTCTCTGGCCGGCTCCTTTTAAACGGCTTACTCAAACAGAGCTTAAGTTGAGTCCTGCTACGAAGGACCATTGAAACAGGGCAGCTGCGAAACAAGGCAGGCAGATGCACGGGAAAGGAAGCTGCAGGGGCTGCCCCACACGCCCTGAGGCTGGGCTGCAGCACCCCGGTTTAATGGAAGCGCAAGCAAGCCGCGCAACACCAGGGCAGGCTGTGGCCACCCGGCTGCAGCACATGTCGGCTTCCTGCCAGGGTCAACCAAGCAGATGCGGCCAGAGGCAATTCCAATCATTTGCAGTAACAAATCCAACTCCATACGTAATCTACTCACACCTAGGGGCCATTTCTGATAGCATAGCATTATGACAGAGAGCACACCTCTAGGCAAGAAAGAGTGTGCAACTTATGCGCAGATTACCACAGGTAACAATTTACTACTGTATTTCAAATCTTTGTACTGTTGTTAGATTTTGTTTGGTTATTCTCTTTATTTCATACTGTAGTTTTAAGCATCTAAATTGTTTTTTATCTTGTCCCTCCCAAAGGCCTTCTGATCTTGGGCAGTGCAGATATGCAGCAAAAGCAGTCCAGGAGAGGCAGGGGAGTGGCGAAGCGGCAGGTCGTGCGTTACCCGCAGCTGCACAGCGCCTCTCGACATGCCGAAGGGCACTTCCTGCCCCGGCCAGCGCAGGATCTCCACCACTGACAGCCAGCATGGCCACTGGCCACCGTGCCTGGGGATGATGGGAGTGGCGGCCCTCGACACATTTGGTGGTCACCTCGCTGAGGAAGGCTGACCTGAAGGTTCAGCCGTTGCATAACTTCTCCGTAGGACAGATGTCCAAGGCAACTCTGCGCACACCACAGGAAGAGCCACAGGTGAGGAAGGGTCACAGCACAGCGCAGAGCACAAGTCGAGGTGTCAGGTTTGAGCCACAGACTCTTTGGGTGGGACTGGAAACTCTCCTGCCCGGAGCCCTGGAAAGCTGCGAACAGCCATGGCCCCTGGCTAGACGGACCAAGGGTGTGACAGCACAAACAGCTTCCCAGGTCCGTGAACTTGTGTTACTGCAACAGCCTTTATGGTTAACATTACAAAAATTAAGCTGAAGCAACGAACAGCATCACCTAGAGTGGACGAGAGGCAGACCCTTCCTGAGTAAAGAGATCACTGGATGGACACACGAGAGCGTTGCAGGATCTTGGCCGACAGGCTCAAGAAAAGGTAAAATTCACTGTGCCCTGTCATACGTCTTTGCAGAGGCCCACAATTTGTGTGTGCCAGTCAAAATTAGCGCTTGCCACAACGCTGTCCTGGAGCGGCAGGATTGTGTCCGTTCCCTTCGAACTTTGGTACAAAGCACCACCAACACTGAGCCTGCAGGGTGATGCTCCTCTCTCGCTCTGCACCTGCAAGCCCAGGAAGAGGATGGGGGTTTGCTCTGCTGCAGGTACCCCCTCAAGCGATAATGGCACAGGGTGGGCAGCCCGGACCTGCCTGCCAGGCCAGAAGGATGCCGTGCCACAGCATCCGCCTCCTCCCCTTATTGCCACCTCCTCCTTTCCTCGAACCATCTAGCACACGAGTGGAAGTCGTCCACCTTATGGCCCTTCTCCCCTGCCCACTCTGGGTCTGGCCCAGGCTGGACATGGGCCATGGCAGAGGAATGGCGACGAGAGAAGGTGCGGGATCAGACGCTTGACAGATGCTGTTGCTGAGCAGAAAGGAGCTCTGTGCAGGCCAGAGAGGCAGATACCATCACCATGGCAGGTAGATTTGAGGACCCCCTACCCCTGGAAACAGCGAAGAAACGGCTTTGATAGACGGACTGAGCATCGCTGCCCCCCACCCCGACCCTCACAGTGCAGCATCAGCACAAGCAGAGCCGGGGGCACAGCTGCTTCTGTCCCTAGATTAGCCAACCTTGCAGGGCTCTTGTGAGGATAAAACGGGGAGGGCAGAGATCATGAGAGCTGTGCTGGGTCTCTGCTGTAATACAATGAAGCATAAATGTAAATAAACTGCTTTATGGTCTATTTTGACCTCCTCCCCCTTTTTCAGCATGCTGCCTTCTCCACCTCTCTTTCTCTCAGCCTCCTCCTCCTCCTCCTCCTCCTCCTCAGTCTGCTGCGTATTCTGCAACTTGGGCTTCAGTCCCCTTGCATTTGATCTCCCCACCCTGCAGCTTCCTTACGCTCGGCAGCTGCGTCCTGGAGCCCGCTCTGCGCCAGGGAACAATCCCATCCAAGCAAACAACCGTTCCTTCTTCCAGATAAAGTCTGCTGCAAAATGTTTCTCCCCCAAGCAACTGAGCAAGCTGCGTGACAACGCTGAAAGTGACTGAAACTTTATTAACACAAACACCATAAATATAGATTTTAGCCTCTAAGAAGTTCCCCCACCGTAATTCCCAACAGATAAAATCCTTCACCCAACCTTTCGCTGACCGAACGGTTACAAAGATATAGCCCTTTTAGATGAAAGTGTGCAGCACACACGCTACATGGGGGGGGGGGATTTATGGACCATCTGTCAGGTCTATGCAGCCCTCACAAGACTGTTCTTTTTTAAAGTTATAAAACATATTAAAAAAATTAAATTCAAAATTAAAGCAAACACAATTAAAGGCAGAAGACAGTAGTTACAATTACAGCGGAAAAGCACAGACAGTCCCACATCAGTGAACTTTACAGGCCACTAAAAGCAATCAAGAAGCGAGCCAGGCAGGCTTCCCGTGGGAGGGAGGGCCGTCGGAGGGGCCGCTACAGGAAAGGCCGCGTCTGCTGCGCCCACCAGCAGGATGGGCCTTACGGGAAGGCCCCGCTCCGGCCCAGGCTGTTCCGCACAGGTGTGGGCAGCCCCCCAGGCCGCAGACACGCAAGGCTCTCAAGGGGACCAGCAGCCTTGAAACAGGGCGCGAAACTGCAGCAGCGCGGCAGGCGCGGCATCAGTGCTACATGGGCAGGGCCAGCCCTCCGTGCGCTGCCTGCCGGCGGAGGACGGCCTTGGGGGGCTGCGCGGGCCAGAAAGTGGGGAGAGGAGCAGCTCCGCTGCCGAGGCCACGGGGCGGGGGGGTCCCCAGGCCTCAGAGGCCTCAGGGAAGCCCGGGAAGCCCCCGGCCTCGGCCAGCCCCCTCGGCCGCCCCTTCGACACCGGGCGCGGGGGACACTGGCCCCCCCGGGGAGGGAGCGGGCAGCAAGTGCGAGGACGGCGGCTGCCGTCGAGCGGGAACGGGCGGGGCGCCTCGCCCCCCCCCCAGCAACGCGCGGCCCTCGATGCCAGGCGCTTCCCCGCCGCAACGGGAGCGAGCACTCCCTCCGGCGGGCTGGTCAGGGCCGCCCGGCGCGGCGCGGCGCGGCGCGGGGCAGGGCACGGTGCTGTCCGTCGGCAGCTGGTGCTGACGCGCCCGGTAACCGGCGGGGTCTGGCCCGGGCCCGGGCGCTGCGCTGCGCTTGCCCCGCCGCGGCGCCCTCCGGCGGGCGAGCCCCCACTGCCGGGACCCCCGCTCCTGCGTCCTCTCGCGGGGCCCGGGCGGCGCGGAGGCGCGGGGGACGGGCGCCCCCGCCGCGGCGCTCGCTCCGGCGCTGCTCGAGCAGATCCCGAAGCAGGCGCCGCGGCGCAGCCCCCGCCGCGCCGCCCCCGCCGAGAAAGCGGCGCCTGGCCGGGGCGCGGGGCGGCCGCGCGGCTGCGGCAGGAAGCGGCCGGCGCGGAACCTCGCGCCGCGCCGCTCCCGGGCCTCCCGCGCGTCCTCGGCGCCGGGCCGCCCGCACCGCGCGGGCCGCCCGAGCGCGCAGAGCAGCGCGGCGGCCCGGGAGCCGCGCGGCGAGGGGCCCGGCGCCCGGCGGAGGGGGCGGCGCGGAGGGAGCGGCCGGGCCGGGGCGGGCCCCTGCGGGGGCGGCACGAGGCCCCCGCGGCTCCGCGGCGCGGCGCGGCGCGGCGCGGCGCATCCGGGCGAGCGGCCCCGCGCGGGCAGCGCCGCCTCACTTACTTGCTCGCGGGGCGCCCGGTCGCGGGGGGCGCAGGGCGGCAGCGCGACCGCCCGCCGGCCGCCCGCCCGGGCCGACTGCCTTCCCGCCGCCGCCGCCGCCGCTCGCCTCGCTCCCCGCAGGCGGCTCCGCTCGCCGCGACCCACCATCCGGCCACCCGCGCCCGGCGCCGCGCGCGAGCGCCCGCCTCCCGCCAGCGCCGCCCAACCAGGCCGCGCCCTCGCAGGCGGCGAGGGAAACGGCCGCGGAGGGAGCCCGCAACCAGCTCGAAGGCCGCCGCCGCCTGCGGGCGCCTCCCGCGAAGCTTTCTCCAATAGGGAAGCGGGCCTGCCGCGAAGGCCCGCCCCCGACGCCGCCGTGCCGCGGACGGGCCAATCGGGGCGCGCCCCACTCCTTCGGCCGCACGGCGAGGCGTGCGCCACGCGCGTGCAGGCGGCGGCGGCGCCCGCCTCCCAGCGGGGCGTTCGCGGCGCGGCGGGCGCGGCGCGCGGGAGCGTCTCTCCGCCCGCCGAACGCGAGCGCGCCCCCGCCTGCAGCGCGGGCAGCGCGGCCTAGTGGTGGGAGCGCGGGCCTGCCCGCCGCGTGCTGCCCAGCCACCGGCCGGCTGCACGGGGACCGCCCGCCCGACGGCTTGCAAGCGATTCGCGCGCACCTCGAGGGCCCGGACTGCTCGGGCAAGCCGCGCCGGGCGCGCTCCCAAGAGGCCGCTGGGGGGCTCAGCATCCGCGCGCGCGGGACTGGTGGGCGCGTGGCAGCCCCGGCCAGCCGCCCTTCGGGGAAGGGCCTCGCGGTGCCCGTGGCCGGAGCCATGCCCGGAGGCGGAGCCCTGGCCCCGCGCCGGCCAGCGTTCCCCGTTCATCCCCAGCCGCAGACGGAGAAGCTGCAGCTGGGCAGGCGGCGCGGCCTGGGGCCCCCGCACCGGGGCAGCGCCCCGTGAAGCCGCCACGGAGGCAGAGCCGGGGAGCCGCCTGGGGGGCGCGGGGGCGCTTGGGTTGGGTTCGGTCAGCGGGGTGGCCTCCGGTCTCCTCCCTCACGGCCTGGGGCTGCTCACCCGCATGGCCGCAGTCTCATGGGGCGGAGCGGAGAGGGGCCTCTCCCTGCCCCTGGCACTCCGGAGGGACACCACCCGCAAGTCCCCCCCCCGCCTGGGCCCCAGTGCACCTGCTGCGGTGGGGCCACAGGAGGCATGGAGGGGTCAGCGCAGCAAGACCGGGGCTCTGGGGGGCAGCTCCGGCCAGGCCTCACCCCTGCCCTGGAGCGCAGCCCCGAGCTGCCGCCCGGCCAGGCTGCTGCTGCTCATTCTTGGCAAGGGCTCCTGGCGGGAACCCTTGCCCGGCACCCACCCCAGCACTGCCATTTCACAAGGCTTCGTCTGGGCCGGTTCAACAATGTGAGCCTCCGCAGCACATGGTGTGTGCATTTTCCTATTTCGGTGCGAAATGATTTGCATTCCACACTGGGCCGCAGCGCAAAGCCATGCCACCTCCGTGGGGTGAAGGGGCAGAGCCTCGATCCTGCGGGCAGTTAAGCCGCCGAGGGCTTCCCACTGAGATCCTTCAGCAGAGCTCTTGCGCCCTAGCTTTGTCTCCCCCCCCCCGCCGGCCCCTGGAGGGGAGCCCCATCCTGCAGAGCGATTTTGAGGACTGCAAGGCAAGGCCGTTCCTTCTGCAAAGGCTTTTGGACAAGCCCTTGCAGGACGCGAGTGCCAACATCCGGGTGGCACAGGAGGGGCACCACTATCTGGAGCCGAGCGCCAGAGCCACGTGCAGGAGAGTGTCTTGGTGGACTGTGCCCGGGGGGGGGGTCCTGTTCTTTGCCTGGCATAGCCCCCCCCCCGCCACATACTTCCATGTAGGCGTTAACAGCATTTGCATTTTTAACATGCTGTGGCTGATGTGGCAGCACAAGTAAAACCAGTGGCGGCCAATGTTCAGCCGGCTTTTCCCTGGATTCCTGGGGGCCTTGGGAGCGGCTCTCATCACGGGATGGGCTGCCCCGGAGCCGCGCAAAGGTATCCAAACTGTGTCGTCATCCATGCGGCAGGAGGCCATGGGTGGCCTGCCCTAGTGCTCCTTATCAGGATCGGGGCCGAAATTGGGTGCCTCTTGCTTTCACGTTTAGCAGCTGAAGGGGGAGTGCTCCTTGCGAGAAAAGCTTTGACCTGCGTTTCCTGGTCTTTTAAAGGATGCCCACACTCAGCAGCTCCTGCACCACCTGCAGCCGCTCCCTCTGCCGGGGACGGTTTGAGCTGCCCTTTCCCTCCCACCCACCTGGCAGACGGGCCTGGCAGGCTGGCCAGAGGGGGGCTGGCCGGCTGCCTTTGGCCACAAGGAGGCCGACACCGTCCTCGGAGGAGCCCCTCCAAACTCACGCTACCGAAAGCGTCCTCCTTCCTCAGCAGCGCCCCCCCACCCCCGGTCAAATCTCTGCACCAGCTTCTGTTCACATCCCCCATTAGCACAAGGCGCTAGTCCTCCGGAGGTTCCCCACTGCCTCTCCCAGCTCCGGGGTCGTCACCCGCGCCAGCCTCGGACCCTCCCCGGGCGCAGCACCCTATCCTGCCTGGGGCCTGCGTGGGGCAAGCCGCCCCCGTGGCCTGCAGCAGCGCCTACTGGCCCCGTGGGCCGCCTGCCCCAGGTCTCCCTGCGCTCTGAGGCCGCCCCAGGCAGAAGCGGCAGGGCTCTGCGCGGCTCACGGTGCAAGGCCGGGACCGGGGGCTGCTGCCCCCACTGTCACCCTGGGGCTCCCCCCGGGGCAGGGTGCGGACGGGCCAGACCCTGCCTTGTTGAGGGGCGCCCGGTGCGGGGGGCGCCCGGCGGGCAGGCAGGCGAGTGGGGTCCCCGGGGGTGCGGCGGGGCAGGGGCCTCCTCTGGAGCAGGATGGGGGGGAGCCCGGCGCCTCCTGGGGGGCCCCAAAGGCCGGCAAGGCGCATCTCTGAGCGCAGCAGGAACCTGACAAAGGTGGAGTCCGCACTTGAGCCAGTTCAAAGGATTTTAATATCCGTTTACAATAAATTGTAAAATAAAAGAATATATGAAGTACATACGGCATATTTACAGACCTATATTTCTTTCCAAATACTTAAAACTCTGAAGTAAAATATTTTTCTATATTATTTGTGAAAAAATACGACTTTTTAAACGGTGTCAACCTGACTTCTCTATACATATTCTTGATTCCAATTTTTCAAAGGCAAGAACAGAGAGAGTTCAGCCCCTCCAGGGATCCTACCTGCCTTGTGGCCTATAAAAATGAGTGAGTGCAGGTCCGTCAAAGTGGGTTTCCTATAACTTTCTTTAGCAACCGTCCTTATTGCAATGCGGGTGCTTTCCGTTCCCCTGACAGGAAAAACCAGATTCAAAACGCTCACACACGCACACACACGCACTCACAAATACCTTGTGCATCTCTCTGTTCCACAAATCGTTTGCTTTTTGCAATAGAGGTACTAAAATATATATTACTTAAAATATATTACTTAAAAGCTCTTCAACTGATCTTTCCATCGTATCAAATGTATTGCATTGGGATAAAGACGAAGGGAAGTGGGGAGACTCTCCCTGCCGTGGTGGCCGGCGGTGTTCCTGAGCGGCTGTGCGTGGCTCCGGCCCCGTGGGAGATGCCACGGGACGGCCACGGAAGCCGGCCGGAGCGCTCTGCCCCCCTCCCCTGCAGCGCCACCGTCAAGACCCGGTCCGGTCCGGGAGGGCTCTGGGCAAAGGTGGGGGCCCACGCCGTGGTTCCCGTGGCCCCTGTGCAATGCCGACTTCAGCAGCAATTCGGCGCTGCGCCGAAGCATTAAAGCGGAAGTGCCCCTCAGCCCTGCTGCACTTGTACGAGAGCCCGCACCTTCCCAGCGGGCCTCCTCGAAGCGCTCCTGCACGTCCCCGGCGGGAGTCGCTCGGAGCAACGCCGTGGCGGAGCGGCATGTGGGGGCGGCTGGGCAGCCCCGGATGCTGCTGGTCGGAGCGGCCACCCGCCCCCACCGTCCGGGGATCCGAGGACTGCGCTGTCCGAAGTGAGGAAGCCCCTGCCGCAGGCAGCTGCCACTCCCTGGAGCGGGGACCCCCCTCGAGCAGCCAGGGCCGTGCTGCCGGCTGGGGTCCTCGGGCCCCAGGAGGCGGCGACGCACCTCTGCCAAAGCGAGCCGGTGCCGGGGGCGCAGCCGCTTGCCCGGGGGTCTAGCCCACAAAGCCACCTTGGCATAAACAACATTCATCACGGGAAGCGTCGGCTCCCTCCCTGAGAGCGCGCCCCACATAGGGGTGCAGAAGGCAGAGGCGGCAGCTCGGCCCTCCTGCCGCCCCAAGGTCTTGGTAGCCTGCCTGGCCCGCAGCCATCGAGCCTGGCAGGCCCTGGGCCGGGGAGAGGAGCGGCTCGGCTCACAGGGCCCTCGGCGGATCGGCCTCGTTCCGCAGCCACTGCAGGCCAGGTCACCCTCAGTCGGCACCGGCCCTGCCAGGTCGGGCCCAGTGGCCCGGGATCGCTTCCGCAGGCGCCCGCGGGGAGGAGCTGGGGCCCCGGGAGGCGGCCCGAGCGGGCTCCCTGCACAGCCGCCCTCGGCCTGAGCAAAGCCACCCGCCCGGTGGACTCCCTCGCGCCCGGCTCCGCACGTCCTTTGCCGCGCTCGAACCCTGCTGCCCACCTGGTTGCCCGCCTCCTACCCGGCCCTGGCCTGGCGCTGCTTCCGCCTCGTCCCCAGCCGGACCCCGGTGCCTGGGCGCCTTCACCCATCCTCTCTGCCCGCAACCCGCTCTTGAACTGGACGGTCTCCCTGGAGTGCGACCGTCGGATGGGGACCTTGGCGTGTGCCTCTGGGTCGTGTGCTTGGCCTGCACTTGCCTGGCTTCAGCGCACCCTGGCTTTGGCCCTGGACCGCCAACCAGCCCGCCTCCCGCGTCCGGCCCAGTGGCCCCCTTGCAGCCCCCCCCTCACACCGGCGCCCCAGACCTTGCCAACGCAAAGCAGAGCACTGGAGTTCTCCCCAGCCCCTCCACAAGGGTGCCCCAGCATGGTTTTCCAAGCATGGTGCCCCAGAAGAGCCATCAAGGCCTCCCGGTGTGGTGAAAAGCGCCCAAGATGTCCGTCCACTGCACAGGCATAATCTATGGCGGGGGGAGGGGGGCCCACGAGGGAGGGGAGGGCAGGGGAGGGCCCATGAGGGTGGCCGTGCGGGAGACTGAGCGGCCAGGCACCTTCCGGAGGCTCCTGTGAAGCTCCCGCAGCCTCCCCGACGGAGCCCTCCCCAGCCCGGTGCACTCCGGCGTGGGCCACAGACCACGGCTGCTGTAGTCCAGCAGCTACGGGGGCGCCCGGCACAGGGCTCCTCCGAGGGTGCTGGGCCACAGCGGAAGCAGCAGGGCCCCTGGCCTGAAGCATGGCGAGGCCCCCCATCTGTGGAGGGCTTCGCCGTGCCCGTACCTGTGGGGCGGTGGGGGAGCGCCATGGCTCCCGGGGGCCCACGCCCCAGGGGCTGCTGCACCGCTCCAGCGGCGAGAGTGGGGAAGGGGGCTCCCCGGTGCTTCAAGCTGCGGCCCGACTAGAGGCAGGCCGAGGCCGCTGGCTGCCAGGTGGGGTCCGATCAGCAGGCTGTGCGTGGCAGGAGCGTTGGTGGGAGCCCAGGGAGACGAGCAGCCGCCCCCGGGGCTCACCCCAGATGGACGCCACGCCTGCTCGCCCCTCCAAGCAGCGAGCCGCCCACCTCCGTCTCCCACCACTCCTGCCCGTCTTTAGCAGGTGTCCCGAGGCGGCCCAGCCCAGCGCTCCTGCGTACGGCCCATGTGCCCTGGGAGCACCAGTCCCCTGAAGGAGCTCGAGTGGAGGAGTTCTGGCGCGACCACAGCCGTCTTCCGCAGAAGAGCAGACAAGCGCCGCCTCTTTGTGGGGCCAGGAAAAGAGCAACACTGGAAGCACCAGTGAGCCGGGAGGGGTGTGGGGGGACCTCCTTGGCATGGGAATCCTGCTTTGATCCGTCTCACCTGGCCCCACAGAACACACTGCGCACCCCTAAGCTCCCCTCCAACTGCAGGGCCCACCCACTGGGATCCCCCCGTGGAGCGGTGGAGCCACGGGGAGCGTCCCCAGAAGACCAGCTGGGCTGGGCCTGGCCGGGGTGGGGCGGGGCAGGGCTGGGGGGCCGCAGAGCAGTGGAAGCAGCACTCCTGGCCCCTGCGCCACCGGCAAAGGATCTTGCCACAAAGAGATCTCCCCACGCAGGTCATGCCTAAATCGGAAGCTCTCCAGAAGGCGCTGACAGAGCAGCCAGGAGCAAGCAGGGACCACGCCCCACCGCTACCACGCTGCCCATGCTCCCCACCCCAACGTTTTGGGCCCAAGCAGCATATTAAAGCAGGCGGAAAGCCGGCCACCACGCGTCACACACACACACGGGTAGAAGACGCCACCGGGCGCGGGGCCACCACGTGCACCTGGGCCTCACACGTTCCCCCTGGTCAGTCGCTGAAGCCGGCACGACTGCGGAGTGTGGCGCCTTGAAGGGAGAAGCTGCGCCCACGCTCCGTCCCACCAGCCTTTGGGGTCCTTGGGGAGCTTCCACGCCCACACGGACCTGGCCAGCGTCCCGACTCTGAACTCCCCACAGGCTCAGGACAGGGCCCTTGCCGGGGGCTCCTGAGCAAGCATGACAGAACGCGCATCACCTCACGGAAGCCCGCCCCCCCCGGGAACAGAGGCAGAAAATAGGGCCGGCCAGCAAGAGGGTGGCTCCCACAAGGACGCGCATCGGGACGGTCCTTTTGAACTCGACCTGCAGTCTCTTTCTCTGTGAGTTGGGGCAACCCAGTGAAGTTCACATGCAAAGGCCCGCAGCGGACTGCAAAGACCCCGGGAGGGCCCGGGGCAACAAAATCCCCACCTCCCATATACACTGATGGGATCTGACTTGCCGGGAGGGAGAGCGCTGGAAATGCCAGCCGTGCGCAGCCACTCTGGAGAAGAGGAACTGCGCTCGCAGCGGGTGGGCAGGCCGGGTTCCGGCGGTGCCTGCAGCGTGGTCCTCCCTGAAACCGGTCTGTGGCCCGGCAGCCCCCCTAGAGGAAAGTGCTCGGGAACGGGGCATTAAAAGGCAGCGACGCGCATGGGGAGCCACGGCAACTGCTGCTTGTGGAACGATTATGGCCGAGGCCGCTTTGTTGAGAAAGGGGGCTGCAGGAGCAACCGGAACGTATAAAGCTAGGAATGGCATGGGGGGTGGAGAACAGCTCTGCTCCTCCCCTAGCGCTACGAGGAGCCGGCACCCTGAAACCGTCGTCCACCCGTTCACCTTCTGCAGCTACACAAAGTATCTCGGCAAGCGTGACGCCACGGCCTGCCTCCTCCCTCCGTTTTCCCTTACTGCCTGCGTTGGGGATTGTAAGCTCCTTGCGGGCAGCGGCCTCTTGGCTCCTGCCTTGGCAACCCATAAGGCACAATGATCGGCGAGGCTGTGGCAGAAGCGGCAAGCAAGCCTGGCAGGTGCAGAGTGCCCGGCAGGCCTCCCCGAGCCACGGCCGGTGCCGCCAGCACAGGGCTTCGCGCCCGGAAGGCCCCTGCTGGAAAGGGTGCCGGCCCAGCTCCGGAGATCGGGGGCCGGGGGCAGAGGGGCGGGCATGAGGGGGCTGCCCTGAGGCGCAGCACCAACCTCCCACCTTCCCTGCCCGAGCCGCCCTGCAGCCTCGCCTTGCCCTCTCCCGTTGGGGGGGGGCAGAAGTTCAGGTGGGGGAGGCGGTGGCTTGGTCCCTGCCCTGAACCGCAGGAAAGGGGGGGCAGTTCCCCGCTTCCTGGGAAGGAATTCTGGGGGGATTCCTCCGCCCAGACGCTGCTGCCCCACTGCCACACCAGCCCCGGCCTCCCAGCCGCTCCTCCTGGCAAAGCCACCCGATGAGCGATGAGGCTGCCCGCCCGCCCGCCGGTGCACCACTCCCAGCTGCCACTCTCACCAGGACGCTGTGCCTGCGCACACGCCATCCAGGAGGGAAGCAAGCAGCCAGCGCTGGGTCCCGGAGCTGCCGTGGCCCCGGAGGACAGCGGCCAGTCGCGAGCACGAGGGCAGAGGCCGGCCAGTGTGCCAGGGAGGCTGGGGGCGCCGTGTCACGGATGGGGAGCCGGCTGGGGCAGAGGGCAAAGGAGCGCGGCGGTCAAATCAACGGATTTATCTCAAAAGACTGGTAAAGAGTAATTTTAAGACAAAACAAAGCAACGTATTTACACGATTCCTTAAGTGCAAACGCTCGTCTCTGCGAGGCGGCCAAGGTGCTTCTGTCGCTCGGGGCGGGCGAGGCCCCCTGCCCAGGAAGGCTGGCCGGGCCGGGCCACTACCGCACGACCAGGCAGGAGACGCAGAGCCGGGAGGGGCCGATGCAGTCGTCGTGGCAGAAGGCGCCGCAGCCCTGGCAGACGATCATGGCCTTCAGGCGGCAGTAGCACTTGGGGGGCAGCTCGGCCAGGCCGCCGCCGCCGCCGTCCGAGAAGGCCTGGCTGTGCAGCGGGTGCTCGTGGCCGCCCGGGCCGGCGGCCTGGCCCGCGGGGATGGTGGTCACCGTCACGGAGAAGGACACCACGTCGCCCATGCGGTCGGGGTCCGCCAGCCCCGTCAGGAGCGCCTCCTGGTGCAGCTCGGGCGAGGCGGAGACGTTGATGGTGCCGCTGTAGCCCGGCCCGCCAAACCGCCGGGGCGGCTGCGCGGGGGAGCGTGGTGCGGGCCGGGGGCGGGCCGGGTCCGCCGGAGCACCGGCAGGGGGGAGATCCGTGCCACTGCCGGGCCGCATGTCTCCGCTCGCGGCAGGGGCTGACTGCTCCACGTCCCGGGCCACGGCGTTGGCAGCGCAGCCCTGCCCCGCGGAGAGCAGAGGGGGGGCCCCCTCCTTCTGGGTTCCTGCCACCTGCCCCACCTGTGCTGCCGTCCAGTCTCCGCACAGCTCCAGGCCCGGTGCTTCTTCCTGAGCTGTGGGACGGGCTGCCTCGTTTCCAGGGGGATCCGTCTGGCCTACGTCTCCCCCGCCGCTGCCTCCACCAGCAGCCGGCTCCACACGTGGCCCCTCTGGGCTCCGGCGGCTCTCCAGGGGCACGGCGAGGCTCCTCCGCAGGCTCTCTGAGCAGCGCCCATAGGTGGAGACGTTCAGGAGGTAGTGTCCGGACATGGCGGGCCGGGCCGTCCGTCTCCCCACGAAGCCCAGCACGAAGCTCTGCCCGGCCGAGCCGCCCTCAAGCAGGAGGTCAAGGGAAGGGGGGGCAGGCGGGGCGGGGGGGAGACTGCCCGTGGGG
The DNA here is from genome assembly GCA_023646645.1 of Varanus salvator macromaculatus. Classification (NCBI taxonomy): domain Eukaryota; kingdom Metazoa; phylum Chordata; class Lepidosauria; order Squamata; family Varanidae; genus Varanus; species Varanus salvator. Next base: position 104,782,949 of record JAIXND010000765.1, on the reverse strand, counting down.
GGCCCTGAGCCGGCGCCCGGTGCAGGAGGGTCTGCAGCAGCTGCTCCTGGGGCTCCCGGCCCGAGCCCGGCTGGGCACCGGGGCTCCACAGCTCCTGCACCGGGAGGGAGGGGGCGGGGGGAGGGCCGTGGGGCTGCGGCTTGCCCCAGCCCGCTCCCACTTTCCCAGGTAGGAAGGCAGTGAGGGGGGGCTGGCCCTCCCCCACTCCTCCCGGGGGACTGGGCTGAGGAGCGGCCAGGGCCTCCCGTGTGGGCAGGGGCAGGGCAGGCTTGGCCTCACCCCGCGCCACGGGCCGGGGCAGGATCCGCTCCATGGGCACCGCCTGGCCCTGCAGCAGCTGCGCGACAAGGGGGTTGTTCGCCGGGATGCTGGCGCTGGCCTTGCTGGGTGGCGCACCCCGGCTTGCCCCGGGGCCGCCCAGGGGGGGCCGGGGGCCGGGGGCTCCTGGCAAAGCGCCTGGGGATGGAGCAGCTCCAGCCACCACACCACCCTGCAGGGGAGGGGGCGGAGGGGCCCCGGGGGTCACGGCTGAGGCCCGGCACTCTGGGGGCAAGGGGGGGCCGTGGCCTCCCGATGCGCCGGTGCTGGCGGCATGGGGGGACGCAGGGGTGGCCCGGCTGGCCATCCTGCACGCAGCATCGCCGGGGGCTTCCGAGGGACGGCTGGCCGGGGGTGGGGCGGGGGATGGGGCCCCCCTGCACGGGCGGGCGGAAGGGCTGGGGCAGCTGGCGATGGCTATGGCGGGCTGGGAGCGGGAAAGGGCCGGGGCCCCCGCCCCGGGGCCCCCGCCGGCCGGCCGGGGCTGCGCGGGAGGCGCTGGCTGTAGCTGTGCTCTCGCAGCACCGCCGCAGCCGGCGGGTGGGGCAGCCGCAGCCGCTGCCAAGGAGCCAGCTGCCGGCCCGGGGGGCACCGGCCCAGGGGGCTCCGCTCCGCTGCCGGGGCCTGCCCAGCCCGGGGCAGTTCTGTGGGGCCTGCCAGAGGCCGGGCTGCTCCGTTCCGCTGCGCCCGCGCCCCCGCCCCCGCCCCCGGGGCCGGGGCCCGGCACAGACCCTGCGGCGGATGCTGCTGTGGCACCGGAGGCGGCGGCGGCGGCGATGGCGGCGGCCCGCTGGGCCCTGGCCATCTGTGCCCTGGCCTTGATGTCCGCCAGAGTCCGGGCCCCTGTCCTTCGGGGACTGGTGACGGCGACCGGGAGGCCCGGCCTGGGCGGGAGCGGGCTGGCGGAGAGGGGGGCCGGAGCGCCGTGGATCCTGGAGAAGGGGATCTGCGGGAGAAAAGAGGGGCGCCATGGTCACTCGGGTGCTTCTCTTCGGGCCAAGCGCCACCCAGCCCACCCACACGGTGGCCAAGCCGTGGCCCGTGGGCAACCCACAAGCAGGCCCCTCTTGCCCGGCGCCAGGTGCTTGTGGGCACACTGCCTTCCCCCTGCAAGAAGCACAGCCCCCCCCCCACCATGGGGCAGGAGGCACCACCAGCCGCCTCCTCTGCTGGGCTGCCCAGCCCCTGCTTGGAAGCCCCCCAAACCAGGGCCACCCCCTGCCTTGCACTGCGGAGCTCAGCTATGTGGTGTGGAGAAGCACCCCTTGGGCCTGACCCAAGTCTCCCCACAGCCGGCCCCAAGGGCACACTCCATGGGGCTCCAGTACGACAGGAAAGGGAGAGAAGTGCCCCCAGTGGGTGGGGAAGGAAGCCGGGCAGGCGGTGGGTCCAGAACGGGCCCCCCACTGGGGCCCCCTGCCCCGGGTGTGCGCTGCTGTGAGCCGCGCAAAGCATTACAAGATGCCCAGAGCTTCGGCTATTGGGCGGAATGGAAATGAGATGAGGATGAGGATGGTGCCCAAGACCAGCCAGGTAACATTATGCACAAAGCCGGCACGGGCCCCTTACCCTGAGCGGAGGGACCTTTGGCGCAGGCGCGACGAGAAAGGGCTGCAGGGGACCCGGAAACGGCAGGCTGCAGCAGCTCTTCTCCGCGACGTGGGGGCGCTTCTCTGGGGCGGCCGGCAGCTCCCCCGGGGCCTCGGCCTTCCTCTTGGCAGAGCGGGCACCTGTCTCCATCTGCTCCACGCCGGCGGCCTCCCGGGCGCCTTCGGGGCCGGCCCTGGCTGGGCTCCGGGGCTTGCCGATGCCGCCTTGCTCCTGAGGCTCCGGGCCGGCCGGCTGGGGCGGCTCCACGTGCGTGGGGTCCTCGGTCCCCCTGGCGGGCCGAGGGGGGCTCCGGCAGCTCTCGCGGGCATCCTCGTGCTTCACCGGCCAGGGGGCGCCGGGCTGCTCCCTCTCCTCTCCCCTGCCGGCGGCTGGCAGCACTGGGGGCTCCTGGGCCTCTGGCCCCCCCGGGGGAGCAGCCTCTTCATTGCCAGGTGCCCCCGAAGAGACTGGCGCACGTGCCTGCGGGTGAGCCGGGGGGCTCCCAGGCTCCGCTGGACTCGGAGCGGCAAGTGGACACGACGTCAGTTGCTTGGACTCTTCGGGGCTCAGCCCAGAGCTAGAAGCGCGCGAGGAGAAAGGACACGCACCGGTGAGGCTCGGCCGGCTCCCCCAGCGCCGGCAGGCTCCTGCAGGCGAAGCTCGGAGGGGCCCCCTGACCACCTGTGCCACCGGCCCGGCCCGGCCCCCAGACTGCCAGTGTGCGGCAGACGGCGGGGCAGCCTCCGAGCTCACGCGTGCGGAGCTGGGCGAGCAGAAGCCGCCAGCCTTCCACAGCACCCCACGGCTGCGGGCCTCTCTTGGCAAGCCTCAGCCCCGCGATCGCAGCACTGGCCACCGCACAAGCCCTGGTGTCGGGAACCGCACGACGCAGGCTGAGCCCTTGGCACCCGAGGGAAAAGGCCGGCTTTCCACGGAGAGGATGGCGACGGAGCCATGCCTGCTCCGTGACGCCAGAACGTGGCTAGGACCAGGTCCGCGGTGACAGCCACTGCAAGGACCAGGCGAACGGCCCCACGGGTAGCCATTCGCGGGGGGGGGGGGGGTTGGCCAGCCTTGCACTGAGGGCACCCTCTCCCCACGGAGTGTGGGGTGGCTGCAGCTCCCAGTCTAGGTGCTGGAAAGACGGTGGGCTTTGCAGGCCAGTGCCCCTCTTCCACCTGCAAGGAGCCTCTGCCGAAAGGCCAGAACAAGGGGCGGGGGGCTTTTGGGAGAGGGCAGGCGGGCAAGCCCTCACCTCTGTCCATAGTAGCTTTCAAAGAACTGCTCCTTCCACGGCTCCACTTTCTTCTCCTTCTCCTGCTCCTGCCGAAGCCTCAGCTGCATCTCTGGAGTAAACTCCCCTGCCACACAGAGTTCAGGGACGGAGGTCAGCCGGGGGGTGGGGGGACCCTTCGCACCTCTGCACTGGCAGCTGCACCCCTCCGGCTGGCTCAGCCCCCATGGCCACCCTGGCCTGTCTCGTCAGCCCAGCATGGCAGCACCCAGTCCTCCCCACGGAAGGTCACCCGGTCCAGCCCCTGCGTTGTGCCATCCCGCTCGCTCCCCAAAGGGAGACAGCGCCATCTAATGGCAGCCCCCTGGCCCTGCAAAGGGGGCCAGAGCGGCCACCGCCCCCCCGCCCCCATGAGCAGCTTCTCTGCAGGCCACGGAGCATTCCAAGCGCTCCCGGCCTCGGGGGCGCACCATTCCCCAGGTGCGCCAACAAGCAGCATGGGCAGGTGCACGGCTGCCGCACAGGAATTCAGCCCATGGGGGGGCTTGGCGGGCAGTCCGGCCAGTGGGGCATTTCCCTCCTCCTGGAAGGCATGAATGTCTCCCGACAGCTGGGGTGCACTGGCTCCACTCCCCACAAGCATCTGCTCTGGTGGGGCAGCCTCCCCCGCAGAAGGAGCCCGGCCAGTCCCAGTGAGCCCGCTCACATGCGGCCCCGGCCCGGTGGCCAGGCCCAGCCCTTCCCGAGAGAGCGGCCTCACCTTCCGACAGCCGCTCCTTCCAGCCTTGGGCGGCAGACGTGAAGAACTCGTTGTTGAGGGCAGAGCCGCTCAGCTTCATCAGGCCGTCCAGCCCAGTCTGTGGGCGGGGGGCGGGGGGGAGGAGAGGATGCAAGGATCACTCTTGGTGCCAGGAAACAGGGAGAGAAAGGGAAGCCCCCCACCCCACCCCCCAAGCGCTCCCCTGCCTGGGCCGCTCACTTCCATGACGCTTCGGAAGGAGGCAGGAAGTGCCTCCCCGAGCGAGCATGGGGGCGGCACGCAGCAGCCGGGATGCTGTGAGGGCCACCACATGGAACAAAGCCCCGTCCAGCCCAGGAGTCCGCGTGCGCCTGCAGACCACGCGACGGCCACATGGCGGTGGCACACAGTTGCCCGTGGGGAGCCACGGGGCCGGCAAGCCTGCCCGGCCCCTTGCGCCCGGCCCAGCCTCTGGCGCAGTGGGGCGAAGGGGGAAGCCCGGCCGGAGAGGCCCCTGCCCCGCACCAGCGCAGGAAGCCCCGAGCAGATGAACGCCGAGATGCGGGAGCAGGGGATGGCCCTTCTGCGAGGCAGAGGCGGAGCCGCCGCTGAATGGGGGCCCCCCGCCGATGCGCGTGACTCGGGGGCTCTGCCGCAGCCTGCGGGCGGCCGCTGGCCTGGAGACGCACCTGCCGGTCCACCTCGGGGAGGAGCAGCAGCAGCCGGTGCTGGCAGTCCACGGGCAGCGCCGAGAACGTGTGCTTGTTGATCAGGGCCCGCAGGTTGGTGTTCACCAGGATGGAGTCGGGCGTTTCCACGTCTATTTCAGCACACTTTGTCCTCTTCAGCTGTCCTGGACGAGAGACGTGGAGGCGGCGGCCGTGAGCCTCGCTCTGGAAGGGCTGCCATGTTCGGCGTGAGGCCCTCGGGCAGCCCACCCTCCCCCCCGTGCGGTGGAGGGGCCCGGGGCCCGGCCTGCCAGCATCGCCCGCCCCCACAGAGCCGCCTCCAGGTGACTTGGCCAAGACAGAGGGCCGGTCCCAGGACGGCCCCTGCCGCTTGCCGGGCAGCTCCGGGATGCAAGGCAGACGCAGCAGAGTCCACACCCAGCGACCGCGTGTGCCACTCGCAGGATGCGCTGCAGCTCCGCCTACCGAGCGCCCCAGAGGCGGGCAGCTCCTCGCCCGCGGCCACAGACCCGCCAAGGGCAGCCGCATCAGACCACGCCACAGTAATTAAGAGCCCAAGAAGAGGCGCCGAAACCTCGCTCGCCCTCAGGATATCGAGCAGGCCTGCCAGCCCCGGCCACCTCTGGGCTTCCCCGCCCAAGCAGAGGAGCGGTTCTAGCCTGCAAGGGCCTCTGTGAGCCCGTGTGGCGAAGCGACCAGGAGCATGGGACTGGGACTCGGGCGAGCCGGGGTCTCGCCCCTGCTCAGCCATGGGACTGACCGGGCGGACTTTGGGCCAGGCCCAGCCTACCTCTCAGAGTTGTTGTCGATGGGATAAGACTGGGAGCAGGAGAAAGGGAATTGTGTGAGCTGCTTTGAGTTCTTTGGAATAAACAAGGTGGGTATAACTTTAACAATTAGGTAAATAATAAAAAATGGAGTCGATGGCTTGGAAGCACAACACCTGATGGAGCACCTCTCCCAACCGCAACCCACCCGAGCAGCGCGACCACAGTCTGGGGCCTGACTCTGACGGCTGCCTCCACTGGAGGCTCAGCAGCAGCACGAGGAGCAGGGCCTTCCCGGTGGCAGCCCCTCCCGGGCACCTGCTAGGAACAGGCTCCCCATTGGGGCCGCCTCGCACCAACTTTAGCACCTTCTTGGCACCAGGCGAGGATGCCCTCTCTGGGGGCACTTAAGGGGGCACTTAATTAATTTTAAATCATACTGGGGCATTGTGTCTACTGCGCAACAAGTCTTCTGACTTCATTTGTGCTGTTACAGCTTTTTAAAATCAGCTTTTGACATTTGCTCGCCGCCGCCGCCACCACCACCTTCATCGCTATCTTGCCGTTTTCCCTCTTGTGAGCAACCCAAGGCGCCTGCATAGCTCCACTGTATCCTCACAGCAGCAACGGGCGGTCGGGCTCAGAGGGGGCGACCAGCCCAAAGCCCCCAGGGAGCCTCGCGGCCCAGCGAGGGCTAGAGCCCAGGCCCCACACCCTGCCCACACCGCGCCCACTCTCCCCACTCGGCACCGCATCCCGTCAGCAGCCCCGGGCACTTCGGGCGCCGGGCACAGTCAACAGTGGCAGCAACAGGGCGGCGGCAGTGTCCCGCCCACCCTCATCCGAGCTGGGCAGCGACGTGCAACCCACACTGGACACACGGCCGCTCCCTTGTGCCGGGCGGCCAGCGAGCACGCCCCCACCGGAGCGCCCCCAGCCATGCGGCTGCTCTGCCCTCTCACCCCGGGGCAGCGGGGCCACTGCCCCAAGCGCCACTCCGGAGCCAAGACACGCCATCGCCACGCAACCAGGACAAGGCGGGCTCCGTGGTACGGCCGGCAGCCCGGATCCGAGCGAGCCTCGCTCTCACCGCAGAGGCCGGCTCATCAGGGCTGGGATGCGCTCCGCCAGTGGCCAGGGCGAGCCCGTTCCGGGGCTGCGCGCACGAGCTGCAGCAAAGCGAGCACGGCCCGCCCCGCCCCTCTGCCCTCGCCACAAAAAGCGCCCCCAACCCTGTTAGGCAGCTCAGGAACGCCTGCTCACACTGCACCGAAGCCTGGATATTCCCCGATCCAAGGCCTCCCTTGTCCCGAGAGGCTGCGGCCCACGCAGAATAGGCAAGCCAGCCATGAAGCAAGCCGAGCGAACTCTTGCAGGAGGGGCGTTGCTGCTTCCCCTTCCTAAAGCGGGAGCGAGATCAAGAGCTCCCTCGCGCCCTTCTCAGAAGGATAAGGTGGGCGGCACGCACTCGGAGGGGTCCCCCTCCTGCATGAAGCTCCCCCGCCTCCAGCCCTCGAACGCAGCTGGCATCCCCCCACCAGTCTCCCGGGCCCTGGAAGCACACGCCCCTCCCGGCGGGCCCGGGGGGGCCCTTGCGCTCCGCAGCATCTCCTTCACCAGCCCTTCGCCCTGCTGGACGTTCTCCTCCCGGAAGGCACACACCGAGCACAGGTGTTCTGGAAAGCCGGGCTCACAGCGTGGAAATGTGAGTCCCCGCTGGCCGCAAGGAAGAGAGCCCCAAGCGGACACGGCTGTTTATTTAGTAAATTTGCATCTTGCCATTCCTTTTACAAATCCACTCGACGCAGCTTGTCCTCCTGCTCTGTCTCCCCCCACAAGCACCGCCCTGTGAGGGAGGCTGGACTGAGCGCCTGAGCCCGGCTGGAGACTGGGGCCCGGGTCGCCCGAAGCCCAGCCCCACGCTTTCAGCCGCGCACTGCAGGCCTTGCTCTCCCTGGAAAGCGAAGCCCTTGGCAGCACGGACCCGGCCGGGGGTGAGGGGTGGCGAGCTGTCCTCCGGGCCGGAGTGCGGCCCAAGCAGAGGGACCGCGGGGGCTTCGCCTCTCGGAGAACGCGCGGCACCGCCCAGGCCAGAGCGACCCAGCCGAGGGCCACCCACGATCCTCCGGCCCACCTCGCTGCGGGTGCGTGGGTGGCACCGGCCAACCTGCTCGGCCTCCTGGGCCGGCCCTGAAGGCCCTGCCTGGGAGAAGGGCCCCGCGCCCCATGGCCGCCGCCCCCGCCCCCTCCCCGCCTCCGCTCCAGCCTTACTTGCGTGGAGCCGCTCAGACCTCTGGAAGGGCTTCTTCCCCAGGACCGGCAGCGAGGGCTCTGCCTTGACGGAAGGAGAGGAGCTGGAAGTCGAGTTCTGGGAGCTGCTGGAGTGTCCGTCGGGCGGCTTCCCTTCCCAGGCTGAAAGGCAGAAAAGCAGCGCCCCGAATCAGGCAGGGGCCAGGGCAAGCGCGGCCCCTCAAAGCAGACTGGTGCGGGGGCGGCTGGGGAGAGAAAAATCGGCCTGAACGCTCGACTCGGCTTCCCGTCTTCGGCATCTCATTCAGTGGCGCACCTTCGCTCTACCTGGACGCCTGAGGCCTCTGCATGCCGGACCCGAGAGGGCAGCTCCCCTGGGCATCGGCCGCAGAGCACCAGGACATGGATCCACCGGCCGGACCTCAGCGCCCTCCTCTGTCCTGGGCCCCCGCCGCCCTCCGTGTCCTCTGCCAAACCTCTCCGTGCGAGACACTCCTGAATTTGCTCTTTGCCGGGGGGCTGCCGCCGCCCAGGGGAAGGGGCCGCCTGCTCGGAGCACCTTGCTCGCCTTCTGGGGAAACCGGCGCTTGGCGCTGGCCTGGCAAGCTGCAGGCCCACCAAGGCCACCGGCGGGGGCTGACACCCATCTTCAGTGGACACCCCTTCCCTGGGTCAAGCGAAAGCGGCGGCTGAGGGGCAGCTCCACCCACCGGCCGCTTACCGGGTTTTGCCGGGGTCGAGTGGTGCGGCTGCAGGAGGCTGTGGCCGGAGGAGACGGGCACGCCGGCTCGGCAGTGCTGCTGCTTCCGCTGCTTCTGCTTCAGGGCCTACAAAGGGAGAGCGCGAGGCAGCAGGGCCTTCCGGGGCCGCGGGAGGCTGTGGCAGGCCCTCCCCGGGAAGCCCGCCTGGCCCCGTCCCCTGCCGCTCTTCCGTCACGTGAAGGGCCCCTGGGGGGATGGTGGCCAATCAACCCCAGCCACCCTCGAAGAGGCGATCGTCTGGACCCATTACAGTCGGGCCCAGGCCCGGTTCGGGCACGGAAACGGCTCTGGCCGCCCCGTGAGATGGCCTGCGCCAGGAGAGGCAGGGCGGGTGTGGCCCTGTTAGTTCTCCGGGAGTTCTTGGGGGCTCTCAAACTTCGACACTGCCCGGGAGCCAAAGTCCTCCGGGGTGAGGCTGTGGATGCGCTGAGCCGGTGCCTGGCAAACGGAAGCCCAGATCCAGGCAAGGCCGAGAGGCTGCTGCAGGGAGCCCCTCTGCCCAGGTGGGGGGCCTCCAGCCCCTTCGGGACAGAGGGGCAGTCCGCCCAAAGGAGCAGCCTTACCGCTTAGGGGCTCTCCTAGATCCCCCTTTGCACGCGAGGCTCAGGCAGCCTCAGTGGCTCGGAGGGCCTTCGACCAGCTGCGGCCGGTGGCCCAGCTGCACCCGCCTGGATAGCGGTAGCCTCGTTTCGAGAATGCGTGCTCCGGTGGTCTCCAGCTTAGACTGCTGCAACGCACTCTGCCTGGGGCTGCCCTGGAAGGTTGTTCCGAAGACGCCGTCTGTGCAAACATCACAGCCAGCCTGAAAACCGGGGCCAGAAGGTCCGCGCAAGAAGCGCCAACGCCGGCTCACTTGTGCTGGCTGCTCAAGCACTTCCGGGCGCGACTGCGACCTACGGAGCCCCGCTTGGCTTTCAGATGGCAGCATCAGACGGAGCGCCTCTCCCACCTCAGTCTATCCAGACCCTACAGCCTGCACCCGGGGCCTTCCTCCAGCTGCCAACTCCAGGGACGGACCAGGAAGAGGAAGCAAGAGAGACGGGCCCCTCGGTGGTGGGCCCCGTGCATGGAGTAAGATCCCCACGGAGACCTGCCTCACACCAGCACCGTCTTCTCTTTGGTACCAGGCTAAAACCGCCCTCCGTCCCCTGGTGTTTAATGGCATTTAAAGGGTTGTGTCAGTTGCTGATTAAGTCGAGTTTTATCAGAATTGTTTCAGATGCTTAAATTGTGTTTACATTTTTGCATACTGGAATTTTTACCATTTTAAATTTGCAAATTTCAATTTTAGATTGTGCTTTCATTGCATCTGCATAAGCATTAATGATGGGGGGTTTTTTGCATTTTTGAGGAATTGTCAAGAACTGCCAGAGAGCTTCGGCTACTGGGCAGCAGAGCAGCAAGAGTTACCGGCGCCCTCACTGCCAGCTGGCTCAAGACGCTGAGGACAGCAGCCCCTGGCGTGTGCCCGGCCACAGAGGAAGCAGCTGGCGGCCGCGTGGGGGGGCTCCGTGGCTCCCACGAGGGAGGCGCTCGGGATTCCGTGGTGCAGCGAGGCAGTGGACACACGGGGGGTGGGACAGGCACATCAGGTGGGGGGGTGACTCACAGTCAAACACAAGGACTTCCTCACTGGAGGAACCCCTGGCAGAATTCCTCAGGAGAGGCCACAGGGCCATTCAAGCCCCAGGAAAACCTTCTGAATCCTCCCCTTTGGAAAGCAGGATCCAGGCACGGTGGGGGCGGCACTAAAAAAGTCCTTAGCACGGATGAAGGACAGAAGCCCAGGGGTGGCAAGGAGTGGGAGACTGCAGAGGAGCCAGGGCTGGGGGCTCTGCAGCTGGGGGTGGGCCCAGGCAGCGCTGGGCCACAGGTCCGAGGACAGGCCGTGCGAAGGAGCCCCCGGACCAGGTCAGGCGCTTCTCCAGGGGGTTCTGGGGGCCAAGGAGGAAACGGGCCACCTCGGGGCCTTCAGGGGGCTCTGCAACGACAGCAACCGAGGAGGTGGTCTTCCGTCCTCATCAGCTGGCTGAGCTTGCCTGCCATTCATAAGGCTTGGGCCGCACAGGGAATCCAGAGACACCTCCCTGCTCCCCCCCCGCCCCCCCGGAGAAGGCAGAGGAGCTGTGGGCAGCGTGATCGGGCTTTTGGTGTCCGCCCTTTGGCCAACCAGGGGGAAGGGGCACTGCCCATCCGGAGAGCTCTGCCTATTGGGCCGCACAGCAACGCAATGACCGGGGCCGTTTTGGGGGAGCGTACGCATATTGTCCAGCCGCCCTCTGTGGCCCATGCGCGCCTCCCCACGCTTCAGCCGCAGAATGGGGCAGGGCATGTCGCCTGTGCCCGAACGGACGGTGCGCATCCTCCAGCTCCTGCAGCGGGCTTTGCTGGGGAGCCGCTTACCTGCTTCAGTGCCTTCTTGCTGAGCTTCTGAGACGATGAGATGCCCTTACCCGACGCGATGGAAGGAGACGGGCAGCCTGGCTGTGGGGAGGACACTTGCGAGAGCCTGGTGGATTCTGGAGAGACGAGAGCAGAAGAGTCAGAGGAGCAGCCCAGCAAGCCGGCCGAGAGCCGGTCCAGCCTCGGCCTGAAGGCACACCAGCCACTGCTGCTCGGCCAGTCTCTCCATGCTCACCCGGGAAAGCTGCCTCCCCATCCAGTAAGGATCCCCGGGCGAACCTTCCTTTCTGCAGGAGGCTGGGAGCACGCCTGAAGCAGGCCGCCCGCCCCGAGCACAAAGGGAAGCTCCAGTGGGGCCGGCTGAGATGTCCGTCTCCAGAGCTCCCGCTGAGCGGATTCGCGCTTCCTTAAGGCTACACAGCCCCTGGCACGAACTCGATCAGGTCCCCACAGAGGCAGAGAGATGGGAAGGGACCTGCTCCAAGGGCTCTGCCCACTGCCTCCTTCCCCGGAACTGCCTCTATCCCGCCGGTCATTCAGGAGGTTCCATGTGGGTCTTCGAAGGAAAGCAGGAAGCTTCCATGGGGCTTGCTCCTCCAGCACTTTTTCATCAACAGGGACACGTGTCCTCAGCAGCCTCCCCCAGAATCCCGTGTTCTCCCTTCAGTTCACCTGGTTCCCACAGCAGCGGGGGCAGAAATGAGTTCTCCCACTAACATATCGCTGCTTGCCGTGAAGCCAACAATTCTGTGGTATCTTGGTCCTGAATGGGTAGTTAAGGGCCACGAGCTTTCTAAAAAATCTGCTCCCAGCAGAAATAAAACTACAAGAAACTGTTTGTAGAGATGAGGTGACAACTCTGGCGCGCCCACAATTGGGGCACCGCGCCCCGTGCTGGGCTCCCCATTGTGGGAGAGACGCAGCCAGGTCAGGGTCACTCCAGCGCAGGGCACAGGAATGGGAGCCGGGCTGGGAGGAGAGTGGAGGGAACGGGGTCCCTTCAGCGGGAGGAGGGGAGGCTCTGAGGGGGCCTGTTGGCGGCTTCTGGGGATGTGAGGGGGTGTCCTGAGGGGGAGGGCCCTGAGCTGTTCTCCCCTGCAGCGGAGGGCGGGACGCACTCCAGTGGGGCAAAGCTCGAGGAACCGGGCTGCAGCTTGGATGCCAGGAAGGACTTGCTGGCGGTTGGGGCCCCTAACATGTGGAGGGTGCAGAATCAGGTTGTGGGTTTGTGTATCCGGAGGCCCACGGGCTGCTCTCCTGCACAAATAGCCCGTGGGAAACTTCTCCGAGCGGCGTGGGGTTTCCCCCCCAATACATTTACACGCAGCCCATAATTTTAGGACTGCTCCCGGCACCACTGGAAAGGCCATGCCCATACGCAGCCACACTTGTGCGGCTCAGAGGAAGGGCCTTGTCAAGCACCGGCTGGCCTCGCACTCTCATTTCAAAAGGCCACCGGAAGCCTTCGTGCTCGGGCTTCCAAGACCTTCGGAGCGTGCGGAAGGCGACCCGCCGGGCCGGCTCCGAGCCTCCGCAGCCTTCTCACCGTGAGCAGCCAACACCATCGCCGGCGTTTTCCACCCGGGCAGGTCCTGTGCATGCCGAAGCGCTGACCACGCAGCACGAGGTGTCCTGCCCGCCCGGAGACCCAGGCTGGAATCCGCTTCCAAAGGGAGGTTTGGCGTTCGCGTCCCTGAGCTGCATCAGCTGCTTTTGTTAAGGCAGAACTGCCAGGACCTGCCCGTCCTTCCACAGGCTCTGCCTGCGCCTGACTAAACCGTGCCTCTTCTGCCCGTCGGCTCGGAGGGAAGGGGCTGCCGGCACCCCAGACTCGCTCTGTGCTAAGGCCGCACGCACCCTCTGGGGGAAGCGTCGCAGGGCGGCAGGGGGTCCTCCGGGCATGGGGCTTGCCACGCTCCGTAGACTAACACCGTGACCGCCAGAACTCCTCCATGTGAAATTCCCAACGCTTGACGCATGTGATCCGCCACCAAACAGCAACCTGTCTGTGCGCCTGGCTATGAGTCACTCCTGAAAGCAAACGCTTCTGGAACGCTCTGGCTCTGGAGGTGAGTAAGAGGACCATGGCGCTGCCTCTTCGAAGGGAAGAATGTGCCGTTTCCGCGTGCTGCGTTGCCAGGCCACGCAAGGCCAGACGTGAGTGGGAGAACCCGAAAGCCCAGCGCCACCTGCACCCACAGCTGCCTGGCCAGCCGTGCTCCAGCGTGACTGCTTTGCGATTCCACGCTGAGCCATTCTGAGTAATCCTGCCGAACGCCACCGACCACAGGGCTGGGCCGAAATACTCGCGCCCCCCCTGCCCCCCCACCATCAACTTTTCCACATTTTGCAGTGCTGCATCCTGACACGGAAATGGACTCACTTGACCTCATTACCAGCTGAGCTACGTGAGAAACTCAACGCCGCAAAGGCGCAAGCTGCTTGTTATCGGGGCACGTGAGCTCAGAAAACCAGACTGTGCGTGTTGGTTGCAGAATTAGTCACCCAGACGAGTTAATGCTCAGTAGAAACACCGTTTCACGTAAGAAGAGCCCTGCTTTGCACCCACTCCAGGAATCTGCCCCGACTGTGGCGAACTAGCTCCCCACAGGTGCCCCAAGTGGGGTAAGATCATCGCCCCCCTGCCAAAGCGACTGGTCCACATGGGCACACTGGTTCTGGGGAAGCAGGTCTAGTAGCCAATGGCAGCCTCCACCTCCGCCTCCGCCTCCAGGAATTTACCCGCTCTCCTTTCCAAGGGGCGCAGGCGGGTGGCCATCGCCACTTTCCACGACAGTGAACGTCACAGGTCAGCTGGGTTCTGCGTGAAGAAGCCCTTCCTTTGACCTGCCCTGAATCTCAGCCAAAGCAGCTTCGTGGGACGACGTCAAGACCTAGCATGATGCCCGCTGTCTCCACGGCATGCGTCATTTTGACCTTCTCCACCATGCTGCTGCATGCGCCGTTTTCCAAGGCTAAAACACCAGCAGCAGCCGCAAGGGCTCCTCAGGGAGGCATCACTCCGGCCCCTGGATCAGTCTAATTCCCCTTCTCTGCACATTTCCCAAAGCAATACTGTCCTTTTCGGGTGCAGCAACCAGAACGGCGCACGATAGTCTAGGGCTTCATATAAAAGGAGTGCGATCTTAGCAGGTTTATTTTCAATTCTTTTCCTAAATCTGCGCAACATGAAGTTTGCCGTTTTCGCAGCAGGTGTGCACTGGGTGACCACTGTCACTGAGCTGTGCACTACCACCCGGATTGTCTATATACAAGCATGGGAAACAAACAGCAACTCCTAATACAGGAGGGTGACGTCAGCCTGATAGGAGTAACTGAAACTCGGTGGGATGGACTCCCAGGGCTGGGATTCAACAATTGAAGGATATAACCTGTTCGAGAAGAACAGAAGGAACAGAAAAGGAGGCGGAATCACACTGTGTGTTAAAGATGCGTATCTCTGCACAGAAACACAGGAGGACGAGCTTAATGGCTCCACTGAGAGGATCTGGATTAATATAAATGGAGCAAGGAGTAGAAGGAACCTGGGGGCTGCCGTCAAGGATGAGCCTTCTGAAAAGCAACTTGCCAGTGTTTCAAGGAGGCACAACGGGGGAGTTCAATTTCCCTGACAGCCGTTGAGAGAGAAATTCTGACAAACAGAGCCCCTTCCAAGAGATTCCTAGCAGGAGCTGCTGCTAACTTCCGCTCACAGAAAGCGGAGGAGGGAGCCAGAGGAACGGCCGCCCTCGCCTCGATGCTGAGCAGCGGGGAGACCTCGTGGGCGCAGGGGCAGCCACGGGAACTCCGGGGAAAGGGACCGGCCTCCCCAAAGGGAGCCAGGGCCCCTGGTGGCCAAGCGCTTGCCCTGGATTTCACGGGAGCCCCTGTCAGAACAGCGACGAGTCCCGTGGCACGTGGCTTCCACGAGAGGAGGAGTCCGAGGAGGTGGGAATGTTTAAACAAGGAAATGCTGAAGGCACCATTCCAAGGGGAGAAAGGTTGCGGAGCGCAGAGGAGGCCCGTGTGGCTGTGAAAGAAAAGGGACACGAGGGGAAATGGAGGGAAGGCCGGGCTGCAAGGGGGGAATACAAGCAGGGGGCGCGGAACTGCAGGGGTGGCATCAGGAAGGCTGACGCTGGGGATGAGCGGAGGCTCGCGAGGGATGCGAAAAGCAACAAAAAGCCCGTCCAGGTGTGTCTGAAGCAAAAGACGGAGCCAAGAAATGGGGGTTCAGCCACTCAGTGTGGAGCCCAAAGCGATGGCAGATGGCAGAGAAAGGGTGGAAGCGCTCAGCTCCTCCTTTGGCTCCTCCTGTACCTTCTGCTGTGCAGACAGAGAAGAATTCATTCCACTTCTCTGAGGAGCGAAGGCACCAGCGGGGACCAGAGAGGAAACTCTCAACCCTATGAACAAAATACATCACCAGGCCTAGAGAGTCTCTGCACTGGATTTCTTAAAGAATTCAAGTGTGAAATTGCTCCTGACACCAAAGTATTAGGTTGGAATCGGTTCAGCACAGGGCCACAAGGATGGCAGCCAGATTCGAGGGATGCCCTATAAGATGAGGCTGAGGGAGCTGGGTGCCTTCAGCTTGGAGGAGAGGAGACTCTGAGCGGGTCTTATAGCAACTTATAGGCATGGGAAGGAGTTTCACACAATAGAGCTGTTCCGCCCTGCAGCAGAGGGCAGGATGCGCTCCAATGGGACAAAGCTCAAGGAACTGGGTTTCAGTTTGAATGCCGGGAAATTCTTCGTGACGGTAAGGACCCCTGGGATATGGAATGGGCTTTCAAGGGAGCTGGTGGGCACTCAAGGAAAGACTGGACAAGCGCATGCTGGGAATCATATGAGCGGAGCCGGCAGGAGCCATAGGTCAGACTAGATGACCCGGGAGCCCCTTCAGACTCGCTCTGTTTCTGTTTGGTGTATGAGTAGTTCAAGCTGAAGGGGATCATGATTTTCTGTTCTCCAAAACCCTGTGAACTAGCTCCTTGGCACAATGTCCTCCACTTCTTAATCCCAGGACACCCACTCTTCTTCCGGCTGCTCCTGGATTCCTGTATGTGGCTCCCAGAAGCCTCTGAGAGGGCCTGACCTTCCAGTCTGCCCTGGTCCCAGAACCCCGCACTCCAGAGCGTGGCAGCCAGCCAGTGTCTCCGGGCTGCAAGGGAGGCTCTTGCAAGTGCTCCTCGCCTGGCCCGGCAACTTCAGGAGCGTGTCCACAGGGCCAAAGCTTCCTCTGGCGGGCAGAGTAAACAGAAACACTCCTATTGACAAAATGTACAAAATGCCAATTGCCTTCAACCAGACCCCATGTTCCACCAACAGGAAAACCACATCTCACTGCGAGCAGAAAAGCATTCCTGAAGATGCAGGTGTTCCTTGACAGAACAGCCGAAGCCGGTCGAGGATCCTGCCACCGGGCCTCAAGTCAGCTGCCAGACCCGGGCTTGCCCGCCCCCACCATGTCCGGCTAAACGAGGGAAAGCAGGGGCATCTCTGGGGGCTCGGAATCTGGAGGAGCTCACAAAAAGCCCTCTTGCCCGCCCGCCTCCCCACCCAGGCGCCTCCGGGCTCGGGCAGCGCACCGGTCCAGGAGCATGCGCTGCGCAAGTCCACCGGCGGCCCCGGCGAGGCAGAGCAGCGCCGCCTCACCTCGCGGAGGAGATCCAGGAGGCGTCTCTCGGGGCATGCTGGTGGAGCGAGCGAGAGCGCGGCCGGTCTGCCCCTCCAGCAGCTCAGGCTCTGCAGGAGCACCATGGGGCCGCCGACCACGGTGGGCACAGCGAGGCTCAGAGCTCCCCCCGCGGGCTCCCGATTGGCTGGGCCTGCAAGCATGGGCCGTGTCCTCACTCCAGTGTCAGCTCCGCCGCTGTCAAAAGCTTTATTTTTGTACATATAAGGAAGTGGGCTGCTGATACGATCTAAAGGGGCTTCCTGTTTTGTATGTATATGAATAACGATGCAGCCACATGAAGCGGAGCTGCAGCCTCCTTCCCCAAGACGCGGAGCACGCAGCCTTCCGGGACGGGGTGCCCTACGGGAGCCCTGGCTGGCCACGCCTGGCTCCACCAGCTGTCCTACCACCTCGCTCGAAGCTGTTCTGGGGTTCGCATCTCCTGAACCATCTCCCGGTGCCCACTGCTTCTGGAAGGCAACAGAGCATCAGGGAAGGGTCTCTGCCGGCCTGCTCCCAGCTAGATCATGTGAAGCCGAGACCGCCGGAAGTGGCGGCTTCCAGAGGAGCAGCTGCGGAAGCAGCGCTTCACCCTCTCAGGCCAGCTGTCCACGAAGCGCAGGTGCCCAAAGGATGGAGGGCCCTGGACTGTGGCTCTGGGCTTCCTGGACATGCTGCGCAGCGGTTCAGTGGCAGAAGCAAGCTGCCTGCCACCAGCACCCTCTGGGCCGTCCCCTGCAGCCACGTCCTGCAGTGCGTCGCGCAGACTGAGCGAGGAAATCTCGACCTAAGTGCAGGAGGAAGAGCACCAACTGAAACTAAGTGGGGACAACGCTCCTTGTGTGTTCCTGGGCAGCCTTTCACCTGGAGAAAGAAAAAGGGAAAGACAAGCCAGGGTCCCCTCCCACAGAGAAGTCATGGAACTGAAGCTTGTCAAGGAGCAGTTGCTGCAGCAGGCTTTCTAACCTGCAAATGCCCCCAGTGGCACTGAAGATGCCACATGACTTTGTTTTGGAATGGAAAAAAACACTCTCCAAGAACGTGGCGTTTTGTTAGTGTTCTTGTTTAGTCGCGAAGTCACATCCGACCATCACGACCCCATGGACAACACTCCTCCGGGCCTTCCTGTCCTCCACCGTCCCCTGGAGCCCACTTAAGCTCACACCAACCGCCTCAGTGACTCCATCCAGCCACCTCATCCTCTGCCGTCCCCTTCTTCTTTTGCCATCTATTGTTCCCAGCATTAGACTCTTCTCCAGGGAGTCCTTCCTTCTCATTAGGTGGCCAAAGTATTTGAGTTTCATCTTCACTATCTGGCCTTCTAAAGAGCAGTCAGGGTTGATCTCCTCTAGGACTGACCAGTTGGATCGCCTTGCAGTCCAAGGGACTCGCAGGAGTCTTCTCCAGCACCACAACTCAAAGGCCTCAATCCTTTTGCGCTCAGCCTTCCTTATTGTCCAGCTTTCACAGCCATACATTGCAACTGGGAAAACCATAGCCTTGACTATACGCACTTTGGTTGGCAGGGTGATGTCTCTGCTTTTTAGTATGCTGTCTAGCTTTGCCATAGCTTTCCTCCCCAGGAGCAAGCGTCTTTTAATTCCTTGGCTGCAGTCCCCGTCTGCGGTGATCTTGGAGCCCAGGAAAATAAAATCTGTCACTACCTCCATTTCTTCCTCATCTGTTTGCCAGGAAGTGAGAGGACCGGATGCCATGATCTTAGTTTTCTTAATGTTGAGTTTCAAGCCAACTTTTGCGCTCTCCCCCTTCACCTGCATCAAGAGGCTCTTCAGTTCCTCTTCACTTTCTGCCATGAGAGTGGTATCATCTGCATATCTGAGGTTGTTGATATTTCTCCCGGCAATCTTAATTCCGGCCTGTGATTCATCTGCATATAAGTTAAACAGGCAGGGCGACAGTATACAGCCTTGCCAAACTCCTTTCCCAGTTTTGAACCAAGCAGTGGTTCTGTGTCCCGTTCTCACAGTGGCTTTCAGCAGCTCCTGTTGCCCGCTGGCCTGTGGCCTTGGCCTGCTCAGCTTTCAGCAGCCCCAGCAGCAGCCTGTGGCTCCATGTGCAGTTCTGCCTTCCCCTCCACCCCTGTGGGCACATTCCAGGCCTGGTTTCCAGAGCACGCATGAGCTGGGACTGTGGCAGGGTCCGGTCCAAGGGTGCATATCCTTACTTCGCTTCCCGTTGCTGATGGCAGGTAGCTGTTTAGCCAGTGGAGGGGGTTCTCTGTCATTATGCAGGAACACCTGATCCTGCCAGGTGATGGTTTGAAGAAATCACGCCAAAGCCTGATTCTAGTCACTGTCACTGCCAGCCAACGATCGGAGCCCGACGTGGGGAGCTGCTCACGTGCCCCGGGCTGCCCTTAACATTCCTGGCTGCCCTACTCTGGGCACAACATGAAAAGGCAAGACTCACTGGAGAAAACAGTCGTGCCGGGGAGAACCGAAGACGCAGGAAGAAAGGGAAGCCGAACGTGAGACTTGGCCTCACAAAGCGAGCCACTGCCTGGAGTCTACAAGTGCCGGGCAGGGTTGGGAAAGACAGACAGACAAGACATCCTGGATGGCTTTCATGCATGGGGGGCCGCAAGTCGAAGTTGATTTGACAGCACTCAACTTCGTAACAGCAGCAAACCGCTACGTGATGGACGGTTTGCCGATGATTTTATTCATTGTAACAAGCAGACCCCTCTACCGGTAGAAAGCTTTGTCTAAATGTTTCCTGTGAAGAAGAGGAGCCTGAGCCACCGCCCCGCTGTCACTGCCAGGTCGTCCGGCTACTCAGGAGGACACCAACCAGAGAGGGCCTCCGGGCCTCAGGCTGTGGCGATCGCGGCAGCCGGGACTTCAAGCGGGAGCAGCTCTCTGCTGCAAATCCCCGGAGCAGCTCTGGGGACCAGGCAGCCTGCGAAGGGCAGTAACCGGGCGAACACAGATGCTGCGGAGAGCAGCGATGCACGGGGGCTCCTTGGGCCATCGAGCCAAGCACCATGCACCGGCTCCTTGGGCTGTGCCCGGCGGGCTGCAGGCCTTGCGGGGCACAACGGGGTGAAGCCCAAGACCCGAGGGATTCCCAGGGCACCAGTGACCCATGATGAGCTGACGGGTCACAAGCTCCGTGAGCAGGAGCGTGCTTATGCCGAATCCGAAGGCATCCTCTCAGTCCAAAGCTTGTAGGCGGCTCTGAGCACCAACAAGCACACAAAGGCCTTGCCGGTTCTCCTGAGGGGCCCAAACCTGCATCCCAAGAGGGAACGCAGAATTCTGACTCCAGGCGAGACCCAAGCGCACCCCCTCGCCTGCAGCAAGCGAGGCCGGCCTTGGCCGTTTTCCCAGCGAGAAAGCAGCTACAAAAGCTCAACCTGAAACAATGCTCAAAGGACACGCAGGGCTCTGAACCTCATGCGCAGTCAGCACAGTGCGCTGTCCCCGTGCCACTGCGTTGGCTCCGGCTGAGGTCTGGGCCTGATTCAAAGTGCGTGCACTAACATTTAAGTCCCACATGGCTTGGGGCCAGGTTATCTGAGAAAGCCCCTCCGAGGAAGGATGCGGCAACCCACTCACGGAGTCCGCCCCCCGGTGAGGAGGGCCTGGTGCCCACCTCTTTCTCCTTCTGATGCCAGGTGAAAACGTTTTCTTCTCCAGATATTTCAATGGCTAATTTCAATTCTGATACCTATTTTATATCATTGCTGTGCCTGTACTTTTGACTCGACTGTGGCAGTAGGGCCTCGTTGGATTGTGATCCCGGGCTGGAGTTTTTAACCCGATAGTGACGGTGGCTTTCTCGTTATTGGCTGCTCTACTGGTTTTACTGGTTTGATGCATTGTGTCTGTCTTGCGTTTCTGGTCCCGTTAACTACCCAGAGAACTTTCAGACAACTGGGTGGCGTGAAAAGGTAATAAGAAGTCCGTACCTTTCCTTCGCCACCTGCTTTTCCTCCCTTCCTTAACGCTACTCCGGTCGCTGCTGCTGCTGCTGCTGCTCCCGCCACTGCTGCTGTTTTCGGAGGTGGGAGAGTCTGACTGCACATCGCTGCTCTCCTCGGAGCCCTCAGAGAGGTCTTTCAACCCGTCCGGAACATCCTTCTGCAATAAAACAGAGAGATCTGCAGGGGCAATGCGCTGGCATTCCCAACGAGGGTGGGAGAACTGGAGCCCCGAGCCAGAGGCCAGGGGCTACCTTCTGGCTACCAGCGCCAGGGCGCATAGCAGCCCCCGAGGAGCCTCTCCTGGGCCAGGCGCCTCCAGCCGGGGCGCGGCAAAGGTAACCGCCAGGGGTCCACTGTGCAGCAGCACATCCTCAGACGGTGGCTGCTGGGGGTGGCGGATCCTCTACCTCAATCCGTCAGAACGAGGGTGCCACACACCCTACGCCCCCGCAACCGACACCCACCCAACCTTTAAGGGGGCTGGGGCCACGCTGCCCTCCAGAATCCACTGGGGACTTGGCTCCACCCACTGCACCTAGATTTGCCCGAGCCACACCCATTGTACAGGTGGGCCATGGGGGCACCTCCTCCAAGCAGCATCACGCACCTGGGCCACGATGGGTTCTGGTGTCAACCCCACGCAAGCCATAGAATCATCGAAGAGCAGAGTGGGAAGGGTCCAGGAAGGCCCTCGGGTGCAGCCCCTGCTGCTGCAGGACCCCAAGTCACCCCACCCCACTCAGAGGGCTGCCCAGTCTCTTCCTGAATGCCTCCAGGGTGGGAGAGCCCCCGCCTCACCGGGCAGTGGGGGTTAGCAGCTGGGCCAGGAGCGAAGGGGTAACAGCCCTTGTATCGAAGAGTTCCTGCCCAAGCCCCCAGGCAAGGACGCTCGGTCGGCCACAGCATCCCTGTGGCACCTCGTGCAGCAGCCCGGGGCTTCCCGGGACAGGCCGCCTCGCCCAGAGCCAGCCCCGTGCAGGCGGCAGGCGCGCTTACCTTCAGGGTGTAGACGCCCATCCTCCCCGGGACCTTATAGAAAATGCCCTCGCTCCCACGGGAGTTGGTGTGCAGCATCGCGTTCAGGCAAGCGAGAGGAGAGGTCCCACTGGAAAGAGAGCAGCGGGTCAAGCCCCCCGGCACGCGGGGGGCAGGCTGCCCAGTCCCGGGCTGCTCGGCCACGGCGTGGTGGTGGGCACGAGGAGTGGCCCCACCCGGCAGGGGCTCCTCAAAGACCCACCGGTAGCCAGCCCGCATCAGGCGGGCCAGGTGCAACAGGAAACGACGGACCTGCCGGAGGGGAGCGGGTTCCTTCCTCCGCCACGGCCCACACCTCGTGGGGCAGGAAGCCCTCCGGAGAAGGGGGCCGCCTCCCGGAAGCGAGGCCCTTCCTTCCTGCTTCCAGCGAGCCGGAAAGGGGCCATTCCCCCTCTCCCCCGCATGGCTCCTTGTCAGAGCATGTACTGCTGCAGTGAAGGTGGCTCTCAGCGGGTTCTCCAAGGGTCAGAAGCGTCTGCAAAGTACATGGAGGGGGAATTCACGCCCCGCTGCAACTACAAAGCCATGGAACGGAGCCAGGAAACAGTGCGGGGGCCCGTTCCTCCCCTTTCGGGAGTCAGTGGGGACTCAGGGAGCTGCTGACAAGGTGGAGGGTGCTGAGAACAGGAAGTTCAAGACTCGACACCAGGGGGTCTGCCCCCGCCCTCTCAGGACCCTCCATCGACAGTGCGGCTCTTGGACCTCCGCCAGCGAGGGACAATTAGCCTACGGGCCACCTTGCCCGCCAACCAGTTGGCAGCTGCCCTCGAGACCGGAACAGACAAGGAGGCCGCCGGCAAGCTACACACTCGCGTCCGCGCAAGAAGTGCCGCCGCAGCAGCACAGGGCTTTCAAAGTGCTTTTTAAAAGGGGGCAAAGCCGTGGCGGTGGCTCCACAGCGTGGAAGACTGCGAGAGGCTGGAGGGGGTTCGGCACCGCTGCCAGACGGTGGCCGATTTGCAGGTCCCACAGCCCCTGGTGCAGGTGCGCTCCTGCGGGTGGGCGGCACGGCAGCCCCCCAGCACACAGGCAGCCCCAGCTCGGCTGTGCGTCCTCAGCGCGGCTTCTCCCCGGGAAGCAAGGCACCCTGCAGGAAGCGGAACAAGTTCAGGTGACTCGAGGGCCCACCGCGGCTGCCGTTTGTGTACGTGGGGCCTGTGGCTTCGGCCGACCCACTTCCCGCTGGTTCTCCGACAAGCAGACAACTCGGGACACCTTTGTGTGGAAGGTTTGGGGCGTCCTCATTTAGGCCATGTCTGCATATCGCTTATTTGCGGGGGATCGAAGGGGCTCCTGAAACGCTCCCAGGTCTAAGCAAAGACGAGGGTTTCGCGACCTCCACCCGTGCAGAAATTTGCATGGCTCCCTCTTAGTGCAAGAAATGCAGACCCCCCCCCCCCACATCTTATGACATGAAGCCTCATGGAGGGCATAAGACGCCATTCTCGGCCTCAGAGGCCCCGGTGTCCCTGCTGGAGGGCTGCCGCGGCGTTCCGGAGATTCCGCAGTGAACCACAAGATGGCCCAGGAAAGCTTGGCGTGCCGATCAGAGCTCAACCACCCCGGTGGCTGGACTTCTGCTAAGCTGCCCGCACTCAGCTGAGCCACCACGCAGGCCGCCAAGCATGAAGGCGGCCGCTCAGGTCAAGGAGGTGGCAGCAGGCCCCGGGGCCCCCAGCCCTCCCCACGCGCCGGGCCTCCCACAAGCCGGGATCCGGGCAGGCACTGAAGTGACCCCGAGCGTCTCGACCGACTCCACCTGCAGGGCTCGAGCCACGCACCGTTTCTGCATGCGGCCAGTCCCCTGAGACGCTGCTTCAGCTGCACACTGCGGCTTTTATATATCAACAAGTGCTTACCTTCTGCAGTCGTTCGGAATAGAAAGCAGCGGAAGCAGGGGAGGGAGAAAAGAGAGAACGCGCTTTAAGTATTCAGCAAAGCAACACTTCCACACATTTCCAGTGACCTCTCGCAGGACCCATAGCAGAGATTCTGTCCCGGGGGGCAAGGGGCGGCAAGGGGCTGCGTTGCAGCGATTTCCCGAAGGGGCCGAGCCGGGCCTACAAACTGGCTGTGGCAGTCAGTCTGCGAGAGCCAAACCCACAAGGGCTGGAGGCCGGGGTGTCCGGCTCCCCTGAGCTGCATGGCCCGTGGGCAAAGCCCCGGCGAACAGGGAAAGGTGCTGAGCTGACGCCACCCCCTGGCAGGAGCCAAAGGGACTTGCTGCGAACTCGGGGCCAGCTCCAATTTGCCCTGCCTGCAGCGATCTCAAACACGCTTTGGCTCAGAGGAGAACAAAGCCGCATCGCGAGCCTCAGCGAGGGCAGCGAGACTCAAACAAGGCTACTTGTCTTCAAGGCGGTCCATGATCACCTGCCAGACTGAAAGCTTTAGCGGCAGGTGTGCATTCCCTGCCTTGTTGCCACTGGGAAAAGGCAAGTCAAAGCCTTGAAGGAGCGCCTGAGCGGGCTGGAGACGAAGACTCCCACGCCACCTGCACAATCGCGGCATTTGGAAGAGACGCTGACCGTGGAAACACAGTGCCACTACACACCCACCTGGCATCTCCAGGTGAGCCCCGAGCCTGGAAGTCCCTCACTAAGTTCAGGCCGGCTATGCAAGGCATCCCACCAGAAATATCCAGGTTCCCAGGACACCTCCTTGGAGACAGAGCATTTTCTGTCGCTGGCGAGGAGGCGGGTCTTTTCTGCCAGTGCCCCCATCACAGAACTCGCTCCCCAGAGAGTTGTGCCAGGCACCGGCGCTTATCCATTTCAAAGTCGGGCCAAAATCTTTCCGTTTACCTGGTTCTTTAATTGCTAATTCATATTTTAATTGTTTTGGTATCAAGTACTGGCACCAAAGAGTTTAACTGTTTTACTGTTGATTTAACTGGGTTGGTTTCTTTGTTTTAATTGTGTAAACAGCCAGGAGATTTTTAGTGAATGCCAGGATAAGGAAAAATTAAAAGAAATAAAACAGGAACGTTCTTGCATGCTCAGGCGTTGCACCCATGGCCACCCTACACATGTCATGGTAGCATTCCAGCCATGGCTCTATTTCAGGAGAACGGGCCCTGCCGGCTGAATTCCTGGTTGGAGCCAGTTCCGTGAGCGCAAACGCAGACAAATTCACATCGCCTGTAATTACATTCTGACAGACACTTCGCTCATTATTTTTTGGGAAATACCACGTCCCCCTTTCCCGTGTCGGAAGGAAATGCTGAGGGTGGCAGAAGCAACTAAAACCAATCATCAATAATTGACCACGAACTGTAACAAAACTATGCAAAATGACAAACTGACCAATAGCATGCAATAAATAATAAAGAGCATTTATTTAAGCAGTAGACTAGGGAAGGGGAACACGTGGTTCTCCGCGTGTTGTGTGACTACAACTCCCACCTTCTCACACTATTCCCTGTCCTGCCTGGAGCAGATGGGCATTGGAGTCTGGCTGCATCTGGAGCTTCCCACTACTGCAGCAAACAAAACAGAAGCCTCCTTTCAATGCAAAATTGTCATTCCAGCAAATGTGCCAGGGCAGAGAATTCTGCATTCGGCAGATCAACCATAGCGATGGCTCCCTCGTGATAGGCAGGGGGACGCACAGAAGGGCCTTGTGGGGCGGGCTGGGACCCGGGGACTGGCTCTAATCCCACCTAGCCACAAAGCTCACTGGGGAACCTGGCCCATTACTGACTCCCAGTCTAGCCAGCCTCACAGGGCAGTTGTGGTGAGGCGCACAGGGCTGTTGCGAGAAGCCACCGCGTGTGCCTTTCAGAGGCAAAAAGGGGCACCGCAGTCACGATGAGGCAAGCGACGCCTTGGGAGGGTTCTTCGCCCAATCTGTCTTTGACCTCTTTCATTTACTTTGGTCTTTTGATTTCTGATGGATCATAAGGTTAAACTAAGCAAATTCTTATTCTGATATTAGGATTTATTCTCATCATAATTTTATGAGAAAATTCTTGCGTTCCTTATTTTTTTGAAAAACACATTCGATGACTTTCAATGAACATTACTGTTGTTGTTGAATCTTTGTTTTGCCTTATGCATGGATTATTTGGATGCGTAACGAAATTTACATCATCCGAGTATTTGCTTGCTACAGTTCCACAAGAAGCCCGTGGCTGCTCAGGAAGCCCTTCCCTTCAGGTCGCTCTCGCCACGGCCCCGAGAATCAGTGGCCAGCCAAAGCTCTCCCGCGAGCCACGAAGGCAGCTGGGTCGAGCGCGAGGCCTCCAGGTCCCGGGCCATGCTGGCGCTCGAGGACGTACCGAAGGGCGGGCTGGACACAGGGCCGAGCAGCAGGAGGCGAGCCACATCCAACACGCCGAACTGGAACTCGGTGGCAAAGTTCTGCCCTCTAATATATTCCGGGGATGCACCCCCAGAGCAGCACAATGCCCTGCGGGGCCAACACTGTTCTCTTTTTGGAGCCAGGCAAAAACATCATGAGGCATTTTGAGAACCGAGTTTAACTCAGTTGATGTTAATGATGTATATGGCCGTCCTTCTCACTCACTGCATTGATTATTTAAATTACCACTATGATATTGTCACTGTTTTATTATGGCGTTCTTATTGTTTCATTGTTTTTAAGAAATGTGTTTTGATTCTTGTTGGAAGCCACCTGGAGATCTCTGCCAGGCAGTTGGCAGCATACAAGGACAACGACCAAACCACCTGGGAGGGACTCCCTGAGGAGCCAAGATGCACCCTTGACCTCCACGGCTGGCCTGGTGACCCGCTTCAGGAGACGCCTGGATTAACTTTTATTTAAACGAGCTTTTGGTTAATTAATTAAATTTAATTTAATACTTAATATTTTGCTATGGATTATTTATTTTAACTTCATTTTGTTTCATTTGCAATGTTATTTGCTATTTTCTTGCATTACCTATTATATCAGATTGTCAATGGCTGTTCTGCCCTGCTCTGGCAGCTGTGAGCACCCCGGCAGGGTTACCTGGTCACACTCACCTGATCTCCTTCAATCCTTCTTTCTGGATTACCTGGAGGATCTCTTTATGGCTCATTGGTGTGTTGGGATTTTTCTCCAGGACCTGCCAAGAAAGCACAGGATGAGAACAGAGATGAAAACTGATCTGCTGCTGCAGACACGGCTGCCGTGGCACATACTGGGCGAGGTGGCCCACCCGACAGAGCCGCCTCCGCGAATGAGCCATGGTGGGCGGGTGGGCAGCTTGCCCGTTACTCAGCAGCACATCGTCCAGCCACCTCGCCACTCTTGGCCTGCCCCGCAGGGGACTGCGCAGCAGAACGCCCCCTATCCCTGCTCCCCAGGTAGGCAGCCTTCCCGCTGGGTGGCTGGATCATGAAGGAAGCTCTCCCCACTTGTATCCCCAGGGATATTAAGCTTCCGGAGCCCAAGAGCAGGCGATCGCACTCACAAACTTTCCACAAGTGAGGAGGGCGTTTTGGAGGGCTTGCACAAGGCTGCCTGTTCCCCCTCGAGCCCAGCACAGCCGCCCCCCCTGCCCCTGCTACCTGCTGCCCCTTCCCAGTTGGTGAAAGCCCCTTTCTTCCAAAGGCTGCCCCGTGCCCCACTAAAATAGTGCCGCCGGCTCCAGGAATTCCTTCTCCAGCTCCTGCCTCCCCTTCAGGCCTGTCCCTGCCCTCCAGTGGTCTCTTCTGCTTGCAGAGCAGTTCCTGGGCTCCCAGTGGATAACTATACACCAGCCCCAAGGCAAAACAGTGACAGAAAACTCACTGTTTTCTGAGGAGCAGAGCAGTAAAAGGGGAGGGAGGGGAAAGGGCAAGAATTTCCAGACAGAGCAGTGAAACTGCGGGGAAATTCCTCATGACTCCTGCTCCCAACAACCCACAATAAAATCGCTGTGCCAGTTTTGGCCTTCACGAGCCCCCTGACTGTTCATCTTAGAAAGGGGGCAAGGAAGGGGAGACATGAAAAGGCAAGGTGTGGAGAAAGGAATCGGGGAGAGAGTTTTCCCCCCTGCCCTAAGGCACGAACCCGCGGGTCATCGCATGACGCCGACTGGTGGGAGGCTCAGGACCCGCACGGGACGTCCTCCTTTGCACCGCAAATGCTTAAAACAATTCAGGAAGTGGCAGCGGCCTCCGAAAGGGGACTGGAGAAATTCGGGAGGAAGGAGGCTATCAGTGGTGACTGGCCTTGCTGGCAATGGGCTCCCTGCTGCTGAGGGGCTGGGCAGGCATGAGCAGGACGACCACGGGAGTGGGGGGGACGCTAAACATCGTTAAGAAAGAGCCTGCCAAGCACGGACAGGAAAGACGGCGAAAAGAACAGGCAACCGATCGCGTCCCACCTTCTGGGACACCCTGCATCTTGTCACTTAGTATGCGGACAGGAAAAGCCCATCGGGACTCCGAGAGCACTCCGTGACCCATCAGGAGGAGCTGAGTGCGTTGCGTACTGAAGTTGAGAGGTGACATGTATAAGAGGCCGCTCTGAGCTCCTCTGCGCATCTCTATTATGCCAAATGAAATATTTTTAGTTCAAAGCGGGGGGGGGAGTTGGGGTTCCCCTAACGTTCAGCCCCCTTACCAGGTGGTGTCTCTTGCACCCCCCCGCTCGAAGGCCCCTGGGGGACCGCCCGCCATGTGCACGGGTGCCGGGCTAGACGGAGTCTGGGCTCAGCTCCCTTTTGCAGCAGGCAGAGCTCAGGGTTCTGGCAGAAGGCCGGGTGGAGCCGCACAAGGCACAGCCACCGCGCCGCAGCTCCAGGGCGGCGCATGCACGCGTCCCGGCAGGGAGAGGCAGCGGGGAAACTGCGGCGGCGGCTTGCTCTTCAGCACTCCGGAAAGCTCCTCAGTCTCCCACCACAAACGGGGGGGGGGTGGCACCAGGGCCCGAGCCACGCGGCTGCGGCAGCCCAGGCCTGCAGTGCCACCTCGGCTCAGGGCTCCCCAGAAAAGGAGCCGCAGGGAAGGGCTGCAGCGAGGCTGGGGGCGGCTCTGGGCGGCGAGTCACCACCCGCTGCGGCGCGTCCAGCGTCCAGGGAGGGAGAGGCAGGCGGACTCAAGCGCCGGGAGGGAAGGCGCGGGGGCCGTCTCGCTCCTGGAGGCGGCCGGTAGCCCTCGCTGGCTACTGGTCCCGAGGGATCTCCGTGGCCCCCAGGCGCAGGGGCAGTGCTCTCCTGCATCCCGGCTGCGGGGGACGTGGTCGGGAGGGCTGGGCGCCGTGAGCCCAGCTGGAGGGGCCCGGCAACAGCCAGCCAGCAGCCGGTTCCCCGAACCCTGGGAGCGGAGTGCCGGGGGAGGCCCGGGCCCGCTTGCTGGCAGGGGGGCTCTTTACACCCTGCCAAGGTCGCAGGCAACCTGACCAGCCGCTGACCTCAGTGCGTGAGCCGCAGAACCCCACTTTCCCATGCGCTCCACCGCCTGGGAGCCGCAGTGCTGAAGGCCCGGAGCAGCCGAGGCCGGACTATCCTGGCCTGAGGGCGATCGGCAGAGTGCGGGCTGCTTCCCAGCACGGCCAGGAGCTGCAGGAGAGCGAGCGCACGGCTGGGTCTGGGGCACCAGGCCCACAGAGGGGGCCCCTCCCCACGGAACGCGCTTCCCGAAACGTGCGCGGCCACGGCTGCCTTGGACTGGGAGAAGTGCTCAGAGGCCAGGGAGCCGCGGGGGAACGAAAGCATTCAGAATACTTCCAGTCACGAGCCGAAGCACCCAGGCAGCTTTGACGGGCTGCATGAGGCATGCGCTGCCGGGCAGGTGTGTTTGGAGCCTGCGCGGCTGCACGTGCCTTTCGGTCAGTAACAATTCACGGCAGGACACGCAAAGGCCCGTGAGGCGAGGGGGAAGCACCCCGAGCTCCTCCGCCAACTCCAGCCGTGCCAGCTGCACCAAGCGGTGCGCCAGCGGTGCCGGCAGACCGAAGCAGCCACGCCAGGATGGGCCACTCAGTGCAGAGGCCACCACTCGCCCAAGCAGGACCAACCTGTGGAGGGAGGGGCGGGTAGGAGCGGATCCCAGCCCTCCGTCAGGGCGGAGCGGAGCCATGCCCAGCCGCACCGCCCAGAAGGTTGGAAGCCTAGAGTTTCCCCATGCTACCGGCACCTCACTTCCCTCGGTTGCTCCAGAACACCGGGGAACACGAGAGTGGCAGCGACCCTTCGCTCCAGCGAAACAAAGCAGCCCGGAAGCACACGTGGAAACGTGTAAGGAGCTCCCTACTCACTTTTGCACGGGTTGCCACTGCAAGCGATAGCAAGGAGAGCAGGCGCGAAAGATGACCCTTTGCTGCCTTCCTTTGCCAGAATGCGGACAATCTACCTTGCGAGCCCCCACCCCGAGTGCTGCCATGCTTCCAGCGGAGCTGGAGGCACCAGTGCACAGGGCCCAAGCTGCAAAACGGTGCGCGCTGAAGGCGCACCCATTAAAGCGGGAGCAGAGAGTTGTGCGACTGTGCAAGGAGGCATTCAAGAGGCGGCTGGACAGCCCCCTGAGGGGGGTGCTCTGACTTGGTGTCCTGCCCTGAGCAGGGGCTGGACCTGATGACCTTCCTGGCCGCTTCCAGCACTGCACTTCTAGGGCACCGTGATCCTCATCTGCTTGATCATTCCAGGGACAAGCGGAAGCTGCTGAATTTCCGCCCTGAACCTGGGAAGGGAGGAACCACCGACTTCGCACACGGCAGCTGCGTCTCCCAAGGGGAGAGCGCCCCTCCCAGAGGCATGCCAGTTCCGGCAAAAGCACGAGCGCTGCTTTGCGCCCCCCCCATGGGCGCCCTTCTCTGCCAAGCAGCACCCTTCAATGTCACTCAGCACTTGCAATCCGCCTCCCATTGTCTAAGGGTCTGTTCTCAGATCGCTCAGTATTGAAGAACTGCTGCGCATCCTCCCCTTTTGCCGCCAGCTCCTGTATCTAAAACGGTTCAGTCATCACAGGGACCGTTTGTTTAAGTTCCCTCTGGTCAGACATAGGGCAGAAAATGATTTATCTATAACTTTGCTCATAAAATTGTAGTGCTTGAAGTGCTACCTTTAAATATTTAGATACATTTTATTTCAATGTTATTTACATTAGATAATAATGACTAATTTACTGAGTGTACTTTTAAATGTTAATTTTAAAGATGATTCTAGAAGCAAGCCACGCTACCAATGATGGACGTTATGCTTCTCATAACTCTGAACCCGTAAAGTTTGAATGGGTAACTCTGAACCCATAAAAAGGTTTTAAAGAAAGCCTTGTGGGCTTCCCCCAGGACCTCCGTTCCCTCCACTGGCCACAAAATTCTCAGGAATTTTGCAGCTCTGGATGGGATGCGGAGGGCCCTCCTCAGTGCTCTTCTGCTTGCACACCCTCACTTTGTACAGACTTTTCTGTGGGTTTGCTCTTATCTCCTCCTCCCCGCTCTTGGTAAAGGATCTTTCTCAACAATTCATCAAATTAAGCCGCTCTTAGCGAGCTCCTGCAGGAAAGAGAAACCACCTGGACCAGCCCTTCCAGATATTTTAGATTTCGACTCCCATCACTCCCCACTTGCATGGCCAACAATGAGGGATGCAGGGCGTTCGCTCGCTCAGTCCATTTCTACATCCTCCAAAACATCAGGAAGGCAGGTTGGGGACGCTGGTCTAACAGCAGAGTCGAAGCAAACGATTAAGGGAAGCTGGCGATATGGGGAAGGGCCCACGCAGCCCTTCTCAGCAAGGAGGCCACCAAGGACCTTCCAAGCAAATTCTGTTCAGCTGAGTCTGACTATAAGCGCTCCTATGGGCCAAATCTCGCCACATGTTTTGATCCAGTGCACCTCTTTCAGCTGAACGATGCTCTAGCCTGCATCCTCTTCGACGGAGTCTAGCCACCTCGCTCTTCGGCCACCTGGTTTAAATTAGCTTGGTATAAACCAGTTTAAAAGCCCAGTAAAAAATAATTTTCTGGATCTCTTAAACCTGTTGCTTTGGCAGGCATATCATTTGCAAGAGACTTGGGTGGGACTCGACGCTAAGCATATGGCGGAGATAAAACGGAGGTCCCACCTTAAAGCAGGTAGGGCCAATTCACTCCTGGGTGAGTCACACCTGCAGGGAAGCAGTTAGCAGGCCCTGGGTGGCCAAGCTGAGGGCTCCTCCCTCGCCAACAAAGCCAGCGGCCAGCGGCAGCTCCTTGCCTCGCCTGCACACCCGAGTCCACGGGGTGCCTGGTCCCCCCGGGAGCCAGATGTGGCTGCAGCGGGGCCCGTTCCCATGCTGGGCAGTTTCCGCGTCCTGCCGCTGACTGCAAGCAGAAGGCTCAGTGCCGGACTCTGCAGCAGGGGGCCATGCCTACTCTGGCCCCGTTCAGTTCAGGGCCGCCCCGGGGCGGCAAGGTCCCTTGCTAACCACGCCAGTTTAACACACGGGGCCCACAAGGGACCACACGGCAGCCACACCACTCTGGCTCACGCCACGCACTGCCCGGGCTCAAAGGCACATGGGATAATTTAGACGCGAACGGGGACGATGACAACCAGCAGACTGGAAAGCAAATCCTGTGGGACTGGAGGAACTGGGGACGCGTTTGACCTTAAAAAAGGATCAACAGCTCTCCTCATCCATCGGCTTTCAGGCACCTGGGACGTTCGCGAGAAGATGCAGAAGCAAACAGCAAGGGGAGACAGAGATTCCCACCAAGCATTAGCAAAGAGCAGCAACCACAAGTCCCTCTCCTCCTTAGGGATGCTTTTTAACGCAGCATAACCTATACAATCCGAGAACAGCAGAGTTGGAAGGGGCCAAGAAGGCCATCTAGTCCAACCACGTTACAGCATCCCACTCGGAAGGCTGTCCAGATTCTTGCTTAACGTCTCTAGTGTGGGAGAGCCCCCCACCCCTCCAGGCACCTGTTTCAAGGTAGAAGAGCAAAACAGGTGACCCACAAGCACTGCCCTGCCTCTTGTGTGGAGCAGGCCACCAGGAGCAGAAGCCTCCTCTCCCTGCAACTAGGGAGGCAGGCAGCAAATTCTTCAGAAGCCAATCTTGGCCAGCGGCGGCAGCAGATTCTCGCTCGCTCCCTACCTCCCTCCCTCCCTCTCTCTCTCTCTCTCACCTGCTCAGGTTATGGGTTGTGGGACATGCAGCAAGAGGCCCCATCAGGCCTACAGGGCAGGGGAACAGAGGAACTCGCTGGCCCAAGGTCACCACAAGAAAGCCACACTCGAGCCAGACTTCCCAAAGTCACTGGCTCTTCCTGCTGAGCTCCATCTAACAGGAACGCCCTCCCCTTGAGACAATGGCGGGGCCTCCCACAAGGCCACCTTGCCCCACAGTCGCCCTGAGCTAGTGGGCGTGGGGGGAGATCCTCCACCTGAACATGGCTCAGGATGCCACCTGCTCCCTTTTATAAAGGGTTGAGCAGCAGCAGCGGAACCGATGCCGGATGAAAGCGTCGGTTCCACCTGGGAACAAGCAGGGCGGGGAGGGAAGGCAGGTCTGAAGACGCCCCAGCCCTGAGTGGTGCTCCGCTGACTCGTCCAATTAGTCAAATGCTGTGCAAGGCTTTAATTAGAATTGGGGTCACAAGGGAAGCAGCAGAGTAATTAGTGCATGTGCGTGCGTGCGTGCCTGCCTGAGATCTGCGTTGAAGGTGCAATTCACAAGAGCACTGCGATCGCTTGCCCAGCCGTCCTGGAGACGGCAGCGGGAACCGGGAAGAACACAACGCCGGCTCCCGCCTACTGGGGGGCGGGGGACCGATTCTCCCAA
This sequence comes from Varanus salvator macromaculatus, assembly GCA_023646645.1. Lineage (NCBI taxonomy): Eukaryota > Metazoa > Chordata > Lepidosauria > Squamata > Varanidae > Varanus > Varanus salvator. The sequence goes on along the minus strand of JAIXND010000765.1, from coordinate 104,749,839 downwards.
GAAAATCCCCCAAAGGAAGGACACAAGCAGGATCCCGGTATTTATGGAAAATACGTAGAAGCTGCCTTTTAAGGTTAGACCCTCCCCCAAGCACATCTCCAATATATAAAAAGCCACAATATATAATCAATACAGGCTGAAAACCAAACTTCTTCATAAAAACATAGCTAAACAAAGAAAAAGATAAAATATAGCACTGAGCAACTAAGAACATTGGATCTGAATCATTACAGAGCAACTCAAGATCCTGGGATCTCTGAACAGATTTTAAAACCCGTCTGAACACGGGCAAAGGTCGGGGATTATGTATGCAACCTGGGACAGGATTCCACATGCAGTGGGGCAAAGTGAGAGGTCCCGAGCCCATCAGCCTGATCAGCCACATAGGGCCTCTAAGGATTACTTGGATGCTTGGGCAGGCTGGTACCTTGTGTACCAAAATAAATAAAGGTAAAAGCACGTGGGGGGGGGAGCTGCCTTTTGAGGGCTCACACCGATGGTCCCAATCACAGGGGAATGTCGTCCAACGTCCCGGAGGCCAAGTGCAGTCACTCGGTGGAAGGCCGAACTCCAAGAGCACCGAGGAAGCTTCCTCTGAAACACAGCCTGGCATGCACAGCTGAGGAATTTCAGCGCATGGATGAGCAATGCAGAGGAGGAGGAGGAGTTCAGACCTGTTCGGCAAGAGAGAATATCATGGGCCAAGCTGGGCTGTACAGGAGGGGCAGGCTCCACGTGGCCCACAGTGGAACCAGGCTGCTGGTGTTATGACATTAAAAAGGTGGCAGAGTGGCTTTTAAGCCAAGCCAAACCCCATGGAAAGCCAACAGGAGCTGGGAGGCAGCTTTTTCTCAAATCCAATCTAAATTTAAAAATCTGATTTAAATTTTTAAAATATCTTTTTGATTTTTTTTTAAAGAATCATTGATTTTTATCCACCCTGGATGGAAGATCGCCTAAGTGGTCCAACAGAGTCACATAGTAGTTCAAAAGAGAAAAATTCTCTAAAATAAGAGAACCTGTCAAATGGGAGTTGAACAGGGGAGCCAGCAGGACGAAACTCCTACAAAATACCTGGAGATTACTCAAAACCATAATAAGGGAAGCTGCAGCAGTATGCGAGCCACGAGTTGGAAGAGGGAGCCCAAGCCCAGGAGGCCACTGGCACAGTTAACCAGCAGTGTCAAGGAGACTATCAGAGGAGGAAACTCAAAAGTCTTATCGGGTGCGGAGGCAAAGGGGGCTGTGTGCACAAGGGAAATTCAAGCAGACAATAACAGAAGCAAGCATACATTTTAAGAGGCATATTCCTAACAGCAGCAAGTCCAATGATGAAGAATCCTTTAAATAAATCAGAATAAAGACAATAACCAGAGAGGCACTTGGACCACTGGATGATAACGGAGTGAAAGGAGTATTAGAAGTCGAGACGGCTGAATGGATTCACGTTTTCATAGCCGAGGATACAGGACTGGTTCCTGTTCCTGAACTAATATACTCCAGAAGGGAGTCTGAAGAATTAAGGCTGACGGTGGTGACAGAAGATGAAATTCTCAGCCTTGGCAAACTGTGAGCTAATAAGGCACCAAGCCCCAGGGTCATCCATCTTAAAGGGCTGAACTATGAAATTGTTTACCTTACCAAAATACATAGTATGTTCTTAAGAAGTCTCAGAAGCAGAGGACTTGAGAATGACAAATGTCAGACCAATTTTTAAGAGAGATCCAAGGGATCTGGGGAGTTACAGGCCAGTCAGCTTAACATGTGGTTCTGGGTACCGTGGTTGAAAACGTCATTAAAGACAGACACAGGAAACGCACAGAGGGACAAGCCCTGCTGAAAAAGAATCAACATGGCTTTGGCAAAGGGGAGTCCTGTCTCAGTAAGCTACTAGAGCTCTTTGAAAGTGTCAAGAAACCACAGACCGGGGCACAGATCCAGTAGACATTATTTATCTGAAATTCGAAAAGCCTTGTGACAAAATCCGCCAGCAAACACTCCTGCCCAAACTTAGCAATCATGGAATAGGAGAGGGGAAGGGGAGCTCTATTTATGGAAGAGTAACTGGTGTGGATCACAACAAATTGTGGCAAGTTCTTAAAGAGATGGGAGTACCAGACCATCTTATTTGTCTCTTGAGAAACCTATATGCAGGTCAAGAAGCAACAGTGAGAACTGGACACGGAACCACTGATTGGTTCAAAATTGAGAAAGGAGTTTGGCAAGGCTGTATACTGTCACCCTGCCTATTTAACTTATATGCAGAGCACATCATGAGAAAGGCAGGGCTAGATGAATCACCAGTTGGAATCAAGATTGCTGGGAGAAATATCAACAACCTCAGATATGCAGATGATACCACTCTCATGGCAGAAAGTGAAGAGGAACTAAAGAGCCTCTTGATGCGGGTAAAGGGGGAGAGCGCAAAAGTTGGCTTGAAACTCAACATTAAGAAAACTAAGATCATGGCATCCGGTCCTCTCACTTCCTGGCAAATAGATGGGGAAGAAATGGAGGTAGTGACAGATTTTATTTTCCTGGGCTCCAAGATCACCGCAGACGGGGACTGCAGCCAAGAAATTAAAAGACGCTTGCTTCTGGGGAGGAAAGCTATGGCAAATCTAGATAGCATACTAAAAAGCAGAGACATCACTCTGCCAACAAAAGTGCGTATAGTCAAGGCTATGGTTTTCCCAGTTGCAATGTATGGCTGTGAAAGCTGGACAATAAGGAAGGCTGAGCGCAAAAGGATTGGGGCCTTTGAGTTGTGGTGCTGGAGGAGACTCTGCGAGTCCCTTGGACCGCAAGGCGATCAAACCGGTCAGTCCTAGAGGAGATCAACCCTGACTGCTCTTTAGAAGGCCAGATAGTGAAGATGAAACTCAAATACTTTGGCCACCTAATGAGAAGGAAGGACTCCCTAGAGAAGAGTCTAATGCTGGGAACAATAGATGGCAAAAGAAGAGGGGGACGGCAGAGGATGAGGTGGCTGGATGGAGTCACTGAGGTGGTTGGTGTGAGCTTGGGTGGACTCCTGGGGATGGTGGAGGACAGGAGAGCCTGGAGGAATGTTGTCCATGGGGTCGCGATGGGTCGGACTCGACTTTGCGACTAACAACAACAACAACAACAAACTGGTGCAAGCCCAGAAAGCAAAGAATGTAGCAAGTGCTAACTTCTCCCAAGGGAGGGATACAACCAGCGAGATCCCAATGCTTTTCATAAATGATCTGGAATTGGGGACAAACAGTGGAGTGGCCAGGTTTGCAGATGGCACCAAAACATTTAGGGGGGTTAAAACTGCAAGGGACTGTGAGTCGCTCCGACGGGATCTCTCCGAGCTGGAAGAACGAGCAATGAAAGGGCATGTGCCTTTTGCTTCAAGCGACATGAGGCTGGAGCGAAGGGTCCCAACCGATGGGATCTGGGCCAACAGTGAGCGATGAAGAGGAGGATTTGGGGGCTGTGGCGGGCAGCTCAATGCATCTGTCAGCCCAATGTGCAACTGCTGTGAAAGAAAGCAAACTCCATGCCAGGCACAATCAGGAACAGCACTGAGAATAAGAGCTGCCGAGATCATACTCCCCTTATACAAAGTTTTGGTGCCACCGCCCTTAGAATATTGCGTCCCATTGTGGTCAGCACACCTAAGAAGGACGTCATGGAGCTGGAAAGAGTGCAGAGAGGAGCAACTACAGGGACTGAGGGGATTTGCAGCAACTCCTTTAAAAAGTTAACGACTTCAAAGGAAAAAGGAAGTAAGAGTTGACATGACGGAAGTATTTTTTTAATGTCTGGTATGGAGAAAGTGGGGAGGGAGACATTCTAGGGCCAATTCTGTTCAAGCTTCTTACCAGTGACCTGGAGGAAGGGATGACCAGTCTGCTGACAAAATTCACAGATGATGCTAAAGTGGGGGCGGTGGCCACAACGAAGGAGCAGGTGCTCCAGATCCAGAAGGCTCTGGACAGGCTGCAGAAGTGGTGGGGGACAACAGGGAGGCATTCAGCGTGGGTGAGAGCAAGGTCTTGCACTTGGGACACAGGAGTGGGTGTCACAGGTACAGGATGGGGACAAGTGGCTGGAGAGCAGCACTTGCGGAAGGATCTTGCAGTAGCTGTGGGCAGAAGGCTGAATATGAGCCAGCCGTGTGATGCGGCAGCTATAAAGCCAAACTCCATCCTTGGATGTCTAGCCAGAGGCATGGCTTCCAGATCAAGAGAGGTGGCCAGTGCTGCTCTACACAGCTCTGGTGTGCCCACAGCTGGAGTCCTGCAACCAGTGCTGGGACCCACATTACAGGAGAGACCCAGCCAGGTCAGAAACGGTCCAGCGCAGGGCACAGGAATGGGAGCCGGGCTGGGAGGGCTGGCCTGGGAGGAGAGGTGGAGGGAGCGGGGTCTCTTCAGCCCGGAGAAGACTCCAAGGGGACATTTTAGCGACTTGTAGGGATGTGAGGGGATGTCATGTGGAGGAGGGCCGTGATCTTTTCTCCCCTGCAGTCAAGGGCAGGATGTGTCTCAGTGGGGCAAAGCTCAAGGAACCGGGCTTCAGGTGGGATGTCAGGAAGGACTTCCTGATGGTCAGAACCCCTAGGATATGGAATGGACTTCCGAGGGAGGCTGAGGCCCCACCAGCGAGGGTAACCCTGGGCACCCACATGTTGAGGACGACATGAATGGAACAGGCTGGAGCCGGGGGCCAGACCAGATGGCCCAGGAAGCACCTTCTGACTCGCACGGTTTCTATTTTCCAAATGTTTCAGAAAACTCCCAACATTTCCCATGACTTAGCATGTCAGCTAGGGCTCATGGGAACTGAAGTCTAAAACATCCGGGAGGAACCAGGTTGTTTTATGGAATTCCATCACTCATTCAACCTCTGCGAGAAAGCTAGCAGCACTGGAGGGCACTCATGAAACACTGCTTGCAAGAACTCACAAGAAGCACGGGGGCTTGCAAGATGGGCCGGCCGGCCTGCTGCACACCGGACCAACCCACCCTGCAAGGAGTCCGCAGTGGGTGGCTTGCTTGCAGAACAACCCGCACTGCGCCCAGCAGGCCATCACCCTCCCTGCGGACGGTCCGCCCCGCCCCACCCCCAGGACCTTGCCTAGGATGTCTCTTGTGCCCACTGCCATTGCAAGCCCTTTCGTGGTCTTTGTGGCTCTTTTCCCACCTGACAGAATGGTTTGCACGGCCTTTAGTATGACAGTCCCCGCAAAGCACCCAAACAGCACACTGGAGGAACCGTCACTGGCTTACCAAGCCTTTGCTTTTTCAAGCACAGAAAATGGGTGCACATATTTTGGTTACCTGTTTATTTTAAAGTAAGTTTTAAAAAGTCAGGATATCTCAGTGAAAAACCAACTTCAGAAGGAAGTGTGAGTCTCAATAGTTCCTGCGAGGGCTGGGCCGCTGTCACTGGCAGTGCCGACTCAGCTTGCAAGAGTTTCTGTCACTCTTGTGGAGTGGCTCACTTCCGCTTCGCGGCGCCCATGATGGGTCCGGTCTCCAAGGGCGAGGCAAGAGAACAAAGCAGGGCCAGTACATCAACCGCGGAGGCAAACAGTGTGTTGCCCGCAACCGAGTCCAGACTTGAGCAGCGCAGCGACCCACTGTGACTAGCCAGGCACAGGCCGCGTGGTGCAGACGCGATCAGGGAGCGCCTGCTTGAAATCCAGAAACTCGCCCAATCCCGATCCCACTCTCTGCCAGCCCATCGCTCTCCACAGGCAACCGGGGAACAAGGGCTACTGGCACTGTGAAGCTATCGCTGCTCGCCTCAGTGCCACTCTGCACCCACAACCGGCTCATTTCAAAGGCTTCCTCAGACAACAGATGTCTATCTGAAGATTCACGTGGCGCCACCGCTGCGTCATGCAGTGCTGCCCCGACCGGTGCGGCGAAGCATGCAAGTCACAGCACCGTAACCCAGCTGGTCGAGCTGCCAGGAAGGCTGCCCTGCAACACCAGCCAGGAAGTGTGTCCTCAGAGCGGCAGCACCGTGCGCATGCAGCCACGCCAGGCGGGGAACAGCTGCTCGCCTTCGCCCACTTTGAACAGTTGCGCAGAGAAAACCCAGCGCTGCACGGCCTGGCGCAGGCGATCCGACTCTCCCTTCCCCTGGCGGCACACGGGGCACCTCCCCAGCTCACTTCATCCTAACAGAGCGACTTCAGGGATACTGGTTTTCTGAAGAGAGCTGCAAGTGCAAATAAAACGATGCTTCCACACAACACTTGGCTCCAGCATCCAAAGCTCCTCTGTGCTGCTTATTCAGAAATCAGTCCTACCAGCAAAGGCCTCCTGCGCTTTCTGCTCAGGGCAGAGACTGCTCCTGGTGGACTGGGCCTACTTGCTTTTGGGGAAATGCCTCGTTTATTTATTTTTATTTTATTTAAAACTTTTCTAGATCCACTTGGGATGCGTTTACAATACAAAAAATGCTTTAGTTACTGCACTCCTCTCATTTTCTTCTTCAGTTGCAAAATAGCACTATTCACCACAGAAAACAAAGCGTGTTAACAGGGAAGCCAGTGATGTAAAGATTTGCCCAAGTGGAGATCAGATTTAACAAGAGGCACCTGAGCTCCCTGGCCACGTTCAACAGAAAGAAAACATAAGCTATAAGCAGAACTGCGTGGCCCTTCGCTGCACTGACTCCAACCTGGCTCTATCCTTCCTGTAATGAGTAGGCCAGAACTGAGCACAAGACTCCAGCTGCAGGCACATCGAAGTCATACAGAGTGGCAGCAGTACCTCTCTCGATCTGGAAGCCACGCTTCTGGCTATGCAACCCAGGGTGGTGTTCGCCTTGACTCATGCTCAGCCTGCAGTCACCAGCCCCCCGAGGTCCCTTTCACAAGTGCTGCTCTCCAGCCACGTGTCCCCTAACCTGTCCTTATGACACCCATTCCTATGCCCCAAATGCAAGACCTTGCACTTCTCCACATTGAGGGCCATCCCGTTGTCTCCTGCCCACTTCCACAGTCTGTCCAGATCCTTCTGGATCAGGAGTACCTGCTCTTCAGCTGTGCCCACTGCCCCAGTTTAGTATCATGCCCCAGTTTTTTATTTTATTTATTTATTTATTTAAATATTTATATGCCGCCCCTTGCAGCAGCCTCAGGGCGGCTCACAATATCAAAACAAATATAATATTAAAAACATATACAATATTTAAAAATGTTTTGACATGAGGGAACAGGCACAGATGCTAAATGACTATTTTGCCTCTGTGTTCTCCCCAAAGCAGGACGGGGGATATCCGTATAGGAGATTAGATGAGGCTGGGGACTTAGAGTCACCCCACTTGAAGAGATTAGAGTCACCCCACTTGAAGTCGAGGGGCTCCTCAGGGCATTGGACATTGCAAAGGCGCCAGGCCCTGACGGGTTACACCCGAGAGTACTTAGAGAGTTGGCAGGGGTTCTCTCACGCCCACTGGCCTCCATTTTTGAGGCCTCGTGGAGAACGGGTGAAGTTCCAGAGGACTGGAGGGTGGCATCGGTGGTCCCAATTTTCAAAAAGGGTAGTAGGAAGGACATGGGGAATTATAGACTGATTAGCCTTACGTCCATTGTAGGAAAAACAATGGAAAGGCTCATAATAGAGAGAGATCTAGTGATGCTAGATAGGGAAGGGAGGCTGACAGCCACACAACATGGCTTCCGCAAAAAGAGGTCCTGCCAGACAAACCTTGTGGAATTCTATGACCTGCCAGACAAACCTTGTGGAATTCTATGAAGGTTTCAAGATGGCTAGATGGAGGGGACGCGATGGATGTGGTTTACCTGAATTTCAGCAAGGCCTTTGACAAAGTGCCCCCTGATATCCTGGTGGAGAAACTGAACAGTTTTGGGATACACCAAAGCACTGTCCGGTGGATTAGGGCATGGTTGACTGACCGAAAGCAGAAGGTAACCATTAGCGGGGAATCGTTGGGATGGCAGCAAGTGACAAGCGGGGTCCCCCAGGGCTCTGTCCTGGGGCCGATCCTGTTTAATCTTTTCATTAAAGACATAGAAGAAGGGGTGAACAGTGCTGATCAAATTCGCAGACGACACTAAAACTGGAGCAGTGGCCACAACTGAGGAGCAGATACACCAGATCCAAAAGGATCTGGACAGACTATGGAAGTGGGCAGGAGACAACAGGATGGCGTTCAATGTGGAGAAGTGCAAGGTCTTGCACTTGGGGCATAAGAATAGCTGTCATAAGTACAGGTTAGGTGACAAGGGGCTGGAGAGCAGCACTTGTGAAAGGGACCTCGGGGTGCTGGTTGACTGCAGGCTGAACATGAGTCAGCAGTGTGATGCGGTGGCCAAGAGGGCAAACTCCACCCTTGGGTGCATAGCCAGAAGTGTGGCTTCTAGATCAAGAGAGGTATTACTACCACTCTACACAACTCTGGTGCGCCCACAACTGGAGTATTGTGTTCAGTTTTGGGCCCCTCATTACAGAAAGGATATAGCCAGGTTAGAGTCAGTGCAGTGTAGGGCCACAAGGATGGTGGCTGGTTTGCAGGGGATGGGGTATGAGGCGAGACTGAGGGAACTGGGTCTCTTCAGCCTGGAGAAGAGGAGACTCAGAGGGGATCTGTTGGCAACATACAGGTATGTGAGGGGGTGTCACATGGAGATGGGGAGAGGCCTGTTCTCCCCTGCAGAGGAAGGCAGGACGCGCTCCAATGGAGCAAAGCTCAGGGAGCCAAGGTTCAATTTGGATGCCAGGAAGCACTTCCTGACAGTCAGGACCCCGAGGGCGTGGAATGGGCTTCCACGGGAGGTCGTTGAGGCCTCATCGGTGAGGGTGTTCAAAGACAGGCTGGACATGCACATGGTGGGCATGTCATGAGCGGAGCCGGCTGGTGCCGGAGGTCAGACTAGATGGCCCGGGAGGCCCCTTCTGACTCGCTCTGTTTCTATGTTTCTATGTTTCTATCATCTGCAAATCTGATCAGCAGACTGTTCACCCCCTCCTTCCATGTTGTCGATGAAAAGATTGAACGGGATCAGGATGGGTTATCGACGCTGTAATGGCAACAGGCTGTGCTGAGGGATGGGAGGATACTCGGCCTTCTACCACAGCTGCTACAAACCTTCCATTCCCCTCTCACTCCTTAGTTTTTCTTCCTCAAATTGTGTGATATGTCTTTTGCAATGAAAATGTGTTTGCACGAACCGTCTTCTTTTATTTAACTATCTGTGATATTTTTGGATTTATTTTATTTTATTATTTTATTTAAGATTACAAAGACCAGCATTCCTGACCATTGGCAATGCTTCCTGAGGCTGGGGGACAGACAGACCCTGAAGTTCAAAATATCTATCTACAATGTCGGGGAAGGGTTTAATTAAAGAACAAATTGATTTTGGATCTCTAATGAGTACCAAAACTATTGCAATTGCTTATGTTTCTCTAAAAGTTGAAGTGGGTTCTGAAAATTGTTGCTAATTTTTAGTGAAAAGAAATTGAAATGGAATACCAAAGAATCAATAATAAATTTGGTATCTGCAACAAAATTGGTAATAGCAAATTGGAAGGAGAAAGGGGCTCTCCAATTAACAGAACGCTACAAAGTTTGGAATATAGTGGTTCATGACAAGTTGACGTGTGAGGTAAGGATGAAAAAAGATTGGCAAAGAATGATTTTAACACTATATGGGGCATGTTTATTGAGTATGCATTGATGAAAGGGGCCCCTCAAAGGATGTATTGCAGTTTCGACTGGAAGGGGGTATCTTGGAAAGAGCAGAAAAATGAAGAAAAAACAAAAAAAGGCAGCCATGATCCCAGTGAAGGGGTGCACTAAGAGTGATTTCGGGGGTGGGGGGGGGACTTCATTTTGTGTATTGATCTATTTTCTTTGTAACATGACTTTTACACTTGATTTGTTTAAAATTTAAATTATTTTTTTAAAAGAATTTATTTTTTGATTCTTCCAATTATCTTTCCTGAGAAAAAAGAAAATGATCATTTCCCAAGGGCCAACATTTTAAGAAATCCTGCCTCTCCATAGACCAACGACTTAGTGAACCAGGCTTGCCATGGGATAGTTTTCGTCTATTGAGAGAGATTTCCAGAATGACTCGGGGACACAACCTCCAAACCTATTAAAACATTCATGATAATCCTTCTGGGAACAGACACCTGTCGATTCCAGGAACTGTCGTGCACGGAGAGGCACCTCTTGCCACTCCAGGAGAAAAGTACTGAGCATGTTTGCTGGACCTGGTTTTTCCGAAGCATAACTATGCGTGCCGGTGTGAGTCTCCCAAATAAAGATGGCGGTAAAGTTGAGCATGTCCCGATGATCAAAAACTGAGTGATCTGTGCCAATGTGTTCGGTCTACTGGGTGCCTAGAAGTTAAAAAATACATATATTTTAACCCATCACTGATATTATGTAGGAGCCCTGCTCGAGGACAACGCACAATATGTGACGATGGATATAGAAAGCCCAAATGATATTCCCACATTGATATTATTGTCAGATAATAATTTGCTGCCCTTTGACACCTGCAGCCTTCAGCGGAGATGCCCATGGCTGGGACGGCCGTAGTTCTGCGCTCTCCCTCAGCGGAACGTGTCCTTTCTGTTTCCAGCAATGTTCTTTGTCATACACTTTGCATTTCAAAAAAGAAAATTTCCATCTCTTTAAGAACCTTTGGAGAATGGGCTACAAACGGTAGGAGGGATCCCTTGGCTACTGGAACACACCAAGGAACGTCAGAGGAAGCTCAGCCTGTGCTTCACAGACCACAGTGAAGGCTCTGACTGTGCGGATCGCAAGAAGCCAGGCATCATCCTGCAATAAGCTGGTGTGCCTAAGCATTTGATTGTCCTCATCAGCAACAGTGTGGAGTAGTGCTTAGGGGTGCGAGACTGGGACTCAGGAGATCTGGGTCTAGTCTCCACTCAGCCATGGAGCTTACCGGGTAATTTTGGGCCAGTCACTGACTCCCAGCCTAGCCTACCTCACAGGAGAAGATGGAGAGGAAGAACAGAATTATGTAGCAATATGGAAACAGAGCGAGCCAGAAGGGGCCTCCTGGGCCATCTAGTCTGACCCCCAACTAGTCACCTTGAGTTCCTTGAAAGGAAAAAAAAGGGGAATATAATTATGATAGTAGCCTCTTGTCCACATTATTTATCCATTCGGGCAGAATTTGGGGAAACAGAATGGTTTCCCTTGGGCAAAGGTATCAGACAAAGGCGCACTTTATGTCCCTATCTGTTCAATCTATGCAGAGGATACACTGTAAGAGAAGCTGGATTGGGATGAGAGAAAAAGCAAAAATTGCCGGAATACACATCAGCAATTTACAATATGAGTATGATGCCATACTACTGGCCAAAAGTAGCGATGAACTGAGACAATTTCCAATGAAAATGAGAGACTTAAGTGCAAAAGCTGGACTGCAGCTGAATATTAGGAGTACGAAAATCATGACTACAGAAGAATTACGTAACTTTACTGTTAGCGATTAAGAAACTGAAATTGTGAAAGATTTTGGGCAGCACTGAAAGTGCTAGAAAAGATCACCCTGCATAAGGCCTTTCGCTGGAGATGAAGGCCAGCATCAGTCCCACTTCTGCCTTCCTGATCACGGCGTCATTCCTGGGTGTGAAAGTTGGACAAATGAAGAATGCCGACAGGAAATGGAAAAGGACGTGCTCGAAACACGGTGCTGGTGGAGAGGCTTGCAAATACTGTGGGGCAACAGAGAGATGGACCAGTGGGTCCTGGATCGAGTCCGGCCAGAGCTTCCACGAGAGGCAACAAGGCCAAAGCTGAGGCCGTCCTACTTTGGGCGCATCAGGAGAATGCAGAACTCTCCAGAGAAGACCGTCATGCGAGGGAAAGTTGAAGGGAGCAGGAGGAAAGGAAGGCCAAACGGGAGATGGGCCGACTCCACAGGGAAGCCACGACCTTGCAATTACAAGAGCTGGGCAGGGTTGCCAAAGACAAACATTCTGGAGGGCTTTCCTTCACAGAGTTGCCTTAAGTCAGAGGTGACTGGACAGCATGTAACAGCCAACACTGCCTCATTTCCAGCATGCTCTTCTCCCTCTACAAACACGCAGCATCTGCTTTAGTACATACACAATGAAGAACTTTTACCATGCGGGTCTCACTCCACGACAAAGAAGCCCCTCTAATAAAAACGCAGAGATGCATCCAGGCTGCCTGCGTGGAAACGGAACAGGCTTCCTTTTCTTTCTGCGAGCCAAAAGAAAATGGCGGTACATGTCCATGAACCGATTCAGTCCTGGGTCCCACGAGTCGCAGCTACACCAACGTGCAGGCACTTGGAGCCAAGAGAACTATTATGACTGAACGGCTTTTGTTTAAATAGCAAGCATTACGCACCTCTACTGCGACGAGGATAGCACATTATTTTCAACTGAAAAGTTTTCTCTTGTGACCCAAAGCAGTATTGTACCAAGCTACTGAGCGCACCCAAAAATAAATTTCTTGTGATCTTTAGACATGTTTTGGTGTGCTGGGTAGCATTACAGCACCAGTGCTATCAATGCTGTGGTCCACCAGCGGCGCAAGAGCAAATCTGCCGTCAAAATTCAGCAACACTGCAGCAGAAAGGAGACTTTTTTCCTGTGAAACGAGGTGCACAGACAGCGCACACTGCCCTAGGCGGCCTCGTTGACACGAACACCGGAACCCCATTGCATGTTGAGCACAGCTACAGATATTAGTGCTTGCGCTTTTGCCCATCCGCTACGGTGGCATCTAAAATTACTATGGGTTTCCTCCACCTGCTAAAGACACCTGTTTTGCTCTGTTAGCAGACCTTACAGAAGGTTAGAAATGGTCTTAACGTCTAGAACGTTTGGTCACCGCAGAACATGTTGCTGAAGCAGAGGTCTCAATATGAGTCCACTATCTTGCCGATTACAGCCACAAAAAAAGCCCAAACAGCTCAAACTTTGATCAAGAGTTTCCAAGCCACAAAAGAATTCAATTGTGTTTACAGTTGTTAAAAGGTTAAAAGCTCTGCAGAAAATCCTCACCAGAGAAATGCTGAGACACTAATATGAGATTAAGTTTTTAGCAGCATTACAACTGAAGTCCTATTATGTGATTTGTGCAAGATCATAAATGTATAATTTCACATATGCAGTGAAAGGAATCAACTTCTCAATGCAACTCACATCTCTGCTTGAAGATGACATCTTCTCTAGCACCTTCTCATGAGCAAGGTGGGTGAAGGTAATTGAGTATCTTGTTAATTATTATCAGAAAGTAGGTAGAAAGTTTCAACATGCTTTCACAGAGATGCTATTCAAACAAGCAGCAGGAATTAAGCCTTCCAATTAAATAAACTTCAGCCCACTGGTTCTGATGTCCTCGGGTGCCCCAGAGTCTGAGCAAGAGTGCACTGTTAGAAACTTCACACAAGTTAAGATAAAGTTAGTATCTTTTGCTGGAATGGGCTGTTTCACCAGGAACAGATCTGAAGCTCAAGAAACAGAAAGCATCAGAAGCTGCCTTGTCAGGCCCTCCAACACGAGCCACCTGTGGTGATGGTCAGTGGCCTTCCAGCCCGCCAGGATATCCCAGGCTGCACCAGGCGCCGTCTGTGCGCAAAGTGAGCGCAGGGCCTCCAAGCGGCTCTTCCCTCCTCACCCACCCCTGGAGGAATGGGGACGCACGTGTGACCTTGACCATCAGCACGCTCTTGCCAAGAGCTGCTGTTGAAAAACAAGGACTACACTGCATCTAATGAGATCAGGGGGAAGGCAGGGGTGTGCGCCACCCCGGCAAACGGCACCACCGCCAGCTTCTCCTCCACGTGCAGATGCACAAGACAAAGGGCAACAGCACCAAAGGGCGAGGCAACTGGGGGCAGGAGAGGTAGAAACGGGCAAGAGAAGGGAAGCATTCGGGTCCGTTTATTCACACGCACGTCTGGCCTTCCGAGGCAGCCTGCCTGCGCCGGCGACGCAATCAGCAGGGCCCGGGCGCCCGAGCGTCGCGCTCCGCAGGCGGCGGCGGCGGCAACCCTCCCGCGAAACGCCGCGGGGGCCACGCTCGCCGGCGCGCCATTCCTCCTGGGAGAGCGCGCACCGGCTCCGCGGGAGGCAGCCCACGCGGCGCCTCCCAGCCACGCGTCCCGCCGGGCTCGGGGAGGGCGAGGCTGGGCGGCCAGAAGCGCACGTGCGGCGGCCCGCCCGCCCGGGGACGCGCGGCGCCCTCGGCCGCCCGCCCGCTCGCCCGCCGCGCGCGGCTTCGGGCTCCCCCCGGGCCGGGCGGACGCTCGCCCGCCCGGCGCCCCGCCCCGCCCCGCCCCGCCCGGCGCCCCCCGCGCCCCAGGCCCCGGGACCGTCCGCGGCCGCTCCGCCAGCCTGACAGGCAGGAAGGGCGCGGGGGCGGTCCGGAGACGCCGGAGCGCGAGCGCGGCGGGAGGCGCCCGAGGGCCCGCGGCCGCGGCGGCGATCGGCCCCCTCCCCGCCGGCCCCGCCCTGCGTACCGTCCTGGCGGCCTCTGCCCAGGTCCTGCCCTTCTTCCTGCGGCCTTTCTCCCTCATGGCGGCCGGCGGCGCGGGGCGCGGCGGGCGGGCGGGCGCGGCGGGGGGCGCGCCCGGGCCGGCGCGGGGCCTGCTCTCGCGGGGGGGCGGGCGGCGGGCGGGCGGCGCGGGCGCTGCTCAGCTCCGGAGACTCGCGACGGCCGCGGCTTCCACCGGCGCCATGTTGGGAATCCTACGGCCGTCACGTGACGACGCCTCCGCCCGCCAACTGACCGCCCGGCCCCGCCCACCTCCGAGGGAAAGACCTGGCCGGGGCGGGGCCGAGCGGGAGCCCTTGACAGGCGGCTCCGCCCCCGGGGGCGAGGGAGGGGTGGCGCATGCGTACTGGACGGGGACGGGGCGGTGGCAGCGCCGCCTCCTGCGCGCGTCTCCGCCCGGGCGGCTACGAGTGCGCGCATGCGCCGAGCGCGCCGTTGCAGCGGCGGCTGGGGCGGGGGCGGGAGGCCTCCCCGGAGGGGGGAGGAGCGGGGCCCCGAGAAGGCGGCCCGGGGCGCGCGGCGGGAGCGGGGCATGAGGCCCGCCCCGGCCAGGAGGCCCCGAGGGAGGCGGCTGCAGCCCGGGGGGCCGGGAAGGCCGCCGTCCCGGTCGCGGGGGGGGGGGTGAAGGCGGCGCCGGGAGAGCCGTGCAAGCGCCTCGGCTGACCCGGGAGGAGCGCGCGGGCCCCGGGCGAGGCCAGCCCAGCCCAGCCTCCCCGGGGGGCGAGAGGGACCGCACGGAGCCCGCCATACTTCAGGCGCTCCTGGGCCATCGGGGCTCCCTGGGGAAGGCCGTCGTGCCAGGGGAAGTAGGAGGCAGGCGAGGAGGAGGAGGCGGAAGAGGAAGGCCTGTGCGGGATCTGGGCTCACACAAGGAGCCGCGGCCCTTGCGTTCAGTTGCTGTTAGTCGCCACCAGTGCTCTCCAGGCTGCTCGGTTTCCAGGCCTTCCTGCTCTCTGCCAGTGTCCTTGGTGTATGCTAAATTACTGATGCATCTTCCCCTAACTTTCATTCCTCTGATTCCAGTCCAGCTTTGCTTATGTTCTGCACACAGATAAGGTAGTAGCAGACACCCTTGTCTGACACCGCTGCCTCTGGGAAACAGTTCTGTGTCTGCAGATTCCGACCCGACAGTGGCTTCCTGTCCCGTTAATGCAGCAGGACTGTCACGTGCTGAGGCTCCTCCATTTCTTTCAGGACCATCCATAACTTACCCATCCGTAGGGTCACCGTAAGTCAGAGACAATTTGATGGCCTGAGCCATCACTGAGCCTTCAGAATAAACACGCTGCATCACCGAATAAACCCGACGCAGTAAACGGGAGACGTGACGTGTGAGGGCAGGAGGGATGATGGGCTTGCCTTGGTTCAGGCACAGTCCTCCGCCTGTTTCAGCAGGAAAAAGGCCACAATGCCCCAGCCAGGGAACTGTTGCCATTTTTCTGCACAGGGTTGCACCTTTAGATGTTGATCTCGAAATAAAGTTGAAGTCTGGCTAATGAAATGGATTAATTACTGCTCACAATCAAACTAAGAATGTTCAGATGGCGAGGCAGAAGCAAAGGGTCCAAATACGCCTTGCCCAAGCAGACGTGTGCTGCTGGATTGAGGTGTGGATGAGCTGTAAAAGAAGGTGGGGCTGGCTGGATGCAGCGTGCTTTTGCCCAACGGAGCAAGAAAGTCGGCATTCTCCTGACAAAGCTGCACATTTAGCAACCTGTACACGGATTGTCTTCTCCGGCAAGTCTTGCCTTCTCCATCATGCTAGGGAGAGCCGAAGGCTCCGGGTCCTGCCAGGAAGGCCGACCGGTCAGCCGTTTCCTAAAGGGCACATAGAAGTGGGCTGGAAGGGATGCTCCAAAGAGGGCAAGCAGGGAGACAATGGCAGAAGCAAAGGCCCCAGACTCAGACGCCGCCACCCTTTGTGGGAGGAGTGGTCACAGCAGCAGTGAAGCGAGGTCTCTGAAGGCAGAGAAAGGCCAGAAGGGCAGCTACTGGGCAGCAGCGGGAGCCAAAGGCGTTCCTGGCGGAGGATCTTGCGCAGGCAATGGCAGCGATGCTCAAGCTGCCTTGTCCTAGTGCCACACAGAAGCAGGAAATTAGAAACTGCTTCCGCATCTTCGTACCTTGAAAACCCTGCAATGAAACTATCCAAAATGAAACGAGATGGGGCAGAAGATGAGACCTCCACGCCGGAAGGCACACAGCAGGCTGCTGAGCAAGAGCAAAGGGCAAGCACAAATCGCGCTGTCGCTCTTGACCCAACTCGGGTCGAAAGGAAGCCTCGTGGCCGGCATGCCCAGACACGAACAAGGCCGGTGCCTCCCAGGACAAGCAACTGGGAGATGGAAGCTGAAGACTGAAAACAAGCTGAAACCATAAAGCAAGAAGCAGAACGTTATGCATCACAGGACTCGGTGTGAATGCTATTAATGGGACATGTCCAGTCAGAAAAGCATTACTTGTTTTACTTTGGAAATGTCAAATCCAGAAGAGAGAGAGGAGTTCTAACACTGACGCAAGGCACACTCTGTAAAAGGGGCTACAACGCAAAGCCCAACAGAGTAATAACGAAGAATTCTCAGAAAACCTGCCAACATATAACCATCACTCAAGTGTCTGACATTGAAAGATTGTGCATATCTTAGAATCTTAGACACAGAATAATGGAATTGGAGGGGGCCAGAAGGCCATTGGGTCCAACCCCCCTTGCTCAGTGGAGGACACCGAGTTAAACTGTCCCTCTCAAAGGGCTGTCCAGCTGTATCTTGAATGTATCACTTCCTTTGGTCATTGATTCCACTGTTACACTGCTGAAATAGCCAAGAAATGTCTCCTGATGTCCAGCCAGAACCAGGTATTCTGGAACCTGAGCCCATGATTCTGTGTCCTGCACTCTGGGAGGATCGGGAAGAGATCCTGTCCTTCCCTCTGGCAACCTTTTGAGTGCTACCATACCCACCGCCCCCGTCTTCTCGAGGTTAAACATGCCAAGTTCTTTCCATCTCTTTATACAGCTTTGCTCTGTGTCCCCGGATTATCCTCCGAGCCTCTCCCCACTTGTCTGCATCTTTCCTACACTGTGGGGCTCCAGATGGACGCAGGACTCCGGATGAGGCCTCACCAGTGCTGAGAAAAGGGGAACGAGTATCCTGCGTGGTTTGGAAGAGATGCCTCTATTAACGCAGCCTGACCTGGCAATTCCCTTTTTTATAGCCACTTCACGTCCCTGACTCATATTCGGCTTGTGATCTGCGACAGTTCCAAGATCCTTGAAATCCAAGCTCAGTCATCAAATCGGAGACGGTGGCCAAGAAATTCGAAGAAAGGGCTGAGACTTGGAAGGGCAGCAATGAAAAAACTAGGAAAGATCCTCAAGGAAGTTTCGCTGGAAAACAAGGGCAGGGTCATCCATGTGGGATCATCCCAATCTGCACGGGGTGAAAGCTGGGCAGTGAAGGGGGGGGGGATTCGAAACACAGAGCCGGGGGAGAGCTTTAAAAACACCCTGGAACAAAAACTGGCTCCTGGATCAAATCAAGGCAGAGTTTTCCTGGGAAGCAAAAATAACAAAGTTGAGGCTGTTGCGCTTTGGGTACATCAAGAGAAGGCAGGAGTCCCTGGTGGAGGCCATCGTGCTGGGGAGGGTTGAAGGCCGAAGAGGGAGACAATTGGGCATGGATTGTTTCCATAAAGGAAGCCGCGGCCTTGAGTGTACAAGAACTGAGCCGGGCTGTTGGCATTTTGGCGGAAACTCATTCGCAAGTCGGAGGCCGCCTGATGGCTCAGCCTGAATGATTTGCAGGCTAATGCAGTGGTGCGGATTCCAAGCCAAGGGAGGACAGGCAAATCGGCTCCAGACTCGATGACCCCAGATGTCCGTAGCTTGTAACGCCTTTTGAAAATGAGATTCGAGACAAGCTTGGTCAGGAGTGCATGCAAGGCACCCTGCAAACACTGCAGACGAGAGACCGCTGGGTGTCCTCGCTGCACTACCAGCAGAAATAGAAACAGGAACATAGAAACAGAGTGAGTCAGAAGGGGCCTCCCGGGCCATCTAGTCTGACCTCCGGCTCCAGCCGGCTGTGCTCATGACATGCCCACCGTGGGCATGTCCAGCCTATCTTTGAACACCCTCACCGATGGGGCCTCAAGCACCTCCCGTGGAAGCCCATTACACACCCTGGGGGTCCTGTCAGGAAGTGCTTCCTAGCATCTAAATGCAACCTCGTTTCCCTGAGCTTTGCTCCGTTGGAGCGCGTCCTGCCTTCCTCTGCAGGGGAGAACAGGTCTCTACCCATCTTCATGTGACACCCATATCCTCTCTGAGTCTCCTCCTCTCCAGGCTGAAGAGGCCCAGTTCCCTCAATCTTGCCTCGTACGAGATCCACTACAAACCGGCCACCATCCTTGTGGCCCTGCGCTGCACTGACTCCAACCTGGCTCTATCCTTTCTGTAATGAGTAGCCCAAAACTGAGCACAATACTCCAGTTGCGGGTGCACCAGAGTCGTGTAAGTAGTACTAATACCTCTCGATCTAGAAGCCACACTTGTGGCTATGCAACCCAGGGTGGAGTTCGCCCTCTTGGCCACCGCATCACACGGCTGACTCATGTTCAGCCTGCAGTCGACCAGCACCCCGAGGTCCCTTTCACAAGTGCTGCTCTCCAGCCACTTGTCCCCTAACCTGTACTTAAGACACCCATTCCTATGCCCCAAGTGCAAGATCTCCCACTTCTCCACATTGAACGTCATCCTGTTGTCTCCTGCCCACTTCCAGTCTGTCCAGATCCTTTTGGATCTGGAGTAGCTGCTCCTCAGTTGTGGATACTGCTTTTTAGTATTTCCTGTGAATTTGATCAGCAGACTGATCCCTTTTTCCATGTTGTTGATGAAAAGATGAAACAGGATCGGCCCCAGGACAGAGCCCTGGGGGACCCCACTTGTCACTGGCCGCCATCCTGACGATTCCCCACTAATGGTTACCTTCTGCTTTCGCTCAGTCAACCATGCCCTAATCCACCGGACAGTGCTTTGGTGTATCCTAAACTCCTCAGTTTCTCCACCAGGATATAATGGGGCACTTTGTCAAAAGCCTTGCTGAAATCCAGGTAAACCATCATCCAGCACATCCCCTCCATCTAGCCACCTCGAAACCTTGTGATAGAGTTCCACAAGGTTTGTCTGGCAGGACCTGTTTTTGCGGAAGCCGTGTTGTGTGGCTGTCAGCCTCCCTTCCCTATCAAGCATCACTAGATCTCTCTATTATGAACCTTTCCATTGTTTTTCCTACAATGGACGTGAGGCTAACAGGTCTATAATTCCCCATGTCCCTCCTACTACCCTTTTTGAAAATTGGGACCACCAATGCCACCCTCCAGTCCTCTGGAACTTCACCTGTTCTCCGTGAGGCCTCAAAAATGGAGGCCAGCGGGCGTGAGAGAACCCCTGCCAACTCTCTAAGTACTCTCGGGTGCAACCCGTCAGGGCCTGGCGCCTTTGCAATGTCCAATGCCCTGAGGAGCCCTCGACTTCTAGGGAGGTGACTCTAATCTGTGCCCCTAAGTCCCCGGCCTCATCCAATCTCCTATGCAGATCTCCCCGTCCTGCTTTGGGGGGAACACAGAGGCAAAATAGCCATTTTTCATGTTGAGGTGCTTGCAAGTGCAAGGCTGTGGGGCCTTCCCACGCAAGCGGAAACGCTCCACCCCTCCCTGCTTATATTGCTCGGGCCAAGAATCATGGCTGAAGAACTGGCCCGGCTGCATCAAGACGGGGCCGCAGCCAAGGCCTGTGGGACACCCCCTTTGGCTGGCTGGGCTCCCCATCGCTCCCAACATGGGGACCGCTCGTGTGGGTCTGCTTTTAGAGTACCCTCCCACCCTGCAGGCAGACGCGCAAGAAAGAGGCGGGCGTCCTTTTCGACAATGCTCATTCCTTTATTGTCATGGCTGAGATTTGGCTGCGGTGCTGCCACGGCGCCGGTCGGGTCTGCCCAAATCGAAGCGACGTTACAGAGAGCTGAAGAGCCACCCGTCCGGAACCAGAGGGGGTGCAGGACAAGACCTCTGCGGTAGTATGGATAATATAGCTATGCATAATATGTCCTGTATATTCTTATGTACAGAGCAACACGCACGGGTCACCGAACACCAGCTTTGACTGCCTAAGGGAGATCACCACAGCGACAGGCACGAAGATTTTGGTCCCGGTCGAGGCCCCGCCTTGCCAATCCAGCCATCCCTCCCACTTTTTCCCCTCGGTTTCCCCCTTGCCAGTCACCCCCATGGACAGCAATGCCATAGTTTTCCCTGGGTGGGACACCCACACGCACTCACACAACAAGCGTCCCCACCACATACATTCATACGGAAACACAGACTTGCCAACATACAAAGAACAAGGAACGTCGGAAATCACATCTGAGGTTGTTGCAGCGGGGCGGAGGGACCCCCGGCTGCTGAGGGGGGGGGCGATGCTGCCGCCAGCAGGACCGGCCTGTCTCTCCAAGGTCAGCGTCTTGCACCGCAGCCCTCGGGTTTTGTGCTGGGCAGCTGCCTGAGGTTGTGGGCGTTGCAGCTGCGGGCTGAGACACCGAGCGCAAGAGGGCTTTGGGCAGAGATGCGTGTGGCGAGAGCAGGAGTGGCACTTCGGCGTGGAAAGCGGCTTGAAGGCCCCCCATTCATGAGCACGCCGCCGGGGAGGGGGCAGCTGCAGCTAACACTCCGGCAGTGCCCCCCCAGCTGCTCCAGCCGACATCCAAGGGAACGATCTGGCCCCGCACCCAGCATCCAGTTCCTGCTGCAGCCGGATGGGAAGCATCCTGTCCCGGCGCGTGTCCCACGACGGCAGCATCTCGCCCCGCTGGACGCAGGAAGCAGCTGCTCCGGGCGCCTGCCCTTCGCTCCAGTGGCCTCCGGGGGAAGGCGGGCAACGGACTGGAAGCCCCGTCCTGGCAAAGCCCGGGCGAGTGCGATCATGGGTGTGAAGGGCTGACAATGTGCTGTTGGCCAGCCGCGAAATCTGATTCCTCTGGCCCGGCCTGGCTGTTGTGCTGTAAAGTAAACCTAGCAGCTCCCCTCAGCGTGGCGAGGAACACGAGACCTCGGACCAGCCCTACTGGATCAGACCCAAGGCCCACCCAGTCCGGCCCTGATGCGCACGGTGGCAAACCGGCTCTCCATGGGATGCTTCAAGGGCCACATGGACCTCCAGAGGTCAGAGGCTCTGGCATCAGAGGCAAGGGGGCTGTGCACCGTGCAGGGGGAAGCTCCCCCCCTGGGCGGGTGAAGGAGGTGGCAAAATGAAGGTGGGACCAGGAAAGGCATGCTCCCCAGGAGGGGCGTGGAGGCACCCGAGCCACCCTGGCTGACCCGTCACAGCCCTTCCCCCTCAGCACCTGCCGGCACGCTCCTGGGCCACACTGGTCTCTGGTGCCCTCCCTTGCAGTGGCCCCCACGGTACGCAGGGCCAAGCGAAAGCGTGGCGGACGAGGGCAGTTGGAGTGCCGCGGCTGCCGCCACAAGCACAAGTGCCGAGGATGCGCAGCTACGCCAGGGCAGCAGGCCGCGGAGAGCCGAGCACACCCCGTTCTCAACCTGCCGGCCGAGCTGCCTACAACACATGCTCCTGCCGCTACCTTGCCAAAGCCACCCAGTCCCTCTCCATGCCTTCTCCTTCACCACAAGGACTGGAGCTCAGCTCGGCAGTGGGAAAGACGCGCACCGCTTGTTCCTCGTGCTGAATCGCTGTGCATGGATCAGCGCGCCTTTCGGGGCCCGGCGAGAATTTGTTCCACCGCTGCTCTAAGTGCTGAAGGTTATCGAGCTGCCTGAAGCTTCCCCCCCCCCCCCGAAGTAAACTGGAGCAGAAAGAGCTGCAGCGCGCACAGGCAGGACTATACCAGCAAGAGCACAGCAAGCTACAAAAGGAAGCAGATCTGCTGGCAAGACCCTGAAGAGGCGGCCTGCCCCAGCGCTCGTCCTCTCGCAGGCTGCGGGGAGGCAAACGGTCCTCGTGTAGCACATGTTGCTGCAGGGCCGAGGAGAGCATTTGGGCTGCCACAAACTTCAGTGCGCTTCCTCGCTAAAGAAAGCAGCTGCATCCGAGCCCCGTGGGACTGCTGCCCCCCCCCATGCGCTGTCCTTGCACCTTTCTCTGCTCTCTCGACAGCCGGCAGCGGCTGCGCCCTGGCGCTTACGGGCTTCCCATGGGAAAGAGCAAGCAAGCACGGCGGCCGAGCGAGAGCAGGCAGCTCCACCATGGCAGCTTTGCAGTGCCGGACTAGAGGCCTGGCCTACGGCCGAGCCGGCAGTCTGCCCCGGCAAAGCCGTTCTTGCCGCGAGATTTCTTCTGCAGGGCCAGGAGCAAGGGTGGCCACGCTGCTGACCGCAGGGCAGAGGACACAGAATGAGCCGCACATGGGGGGGAATGGGCCACACACGATCCTTTGGGTACCCCACCCCAACCCTCTTTCTCTCCTCCTCCTCCACCCGCCCCTCCTGGCATCAGATGGGCCCGGGCGGTCCTCGCCACCATGTCTGCATCCTCCCACCCCCCGCCTGCCCCGAGGAATCACGGGGCCAGCGCCAGTCAAGGTGCAGTCCCTCGCGCTGCTGGGGGAACGGGCGCTCCCCTGCCCCCCGGCTGCCTGCCGCTCAGCCGCGGGAACAGCCGGCTCCTGTCGCAGATCCACCGCCTGGCCAAGCCTGTGCCTACGGCGGGGGCAGAGGGAGCTGGCCCAGCCAGGTCTCACGTGGCAGCGCTAGTCCTGCCCGCCCCATCGGTGTTCAAGCTGTCCCTTGCCACGCCAAGCCGCTTCTGTGCCACTGCGGCCAGTGGCCAGCCGCTGAGAGGAGGCGGGTGCCCCCAGTACAGGACGAGGGGAAACTGAGGCCCGGCCCCAGTCCGCCCACTCCGTCCTCACGCACGGCGTCCGGGCGCGACGGAGTAGAGGCCTGCTGCTGGAATGGTGCAGATCGTCCGGCCTGCCCTCGCCCCAGCGGAGGGCTGGGAATATCGACACAAAGAAGGAGCAACAGTTGTCTCTGAGGAATATTGTGCGTTGCGCGGGCGCCCCAGCGCCAGCGGGAAGCCAGCAGGCTGTGCTCCCCACCCCTCGGGACGCCGCTCACTCAGAACCCCGCATCACCACAAAGACACACCCTAAATAAATATGTTCAATAAATAAGAGGGACACCCCAGAGCAGTGGGACTGCCATCGCACAGACGCACGCACACACGCACGCACACACAAGAAGTAGCTAAAGACGGAGTGCAGGGGATGCCCCTCCTTGGGCCACGCGTTCTCAGAGGCAGCCAGTGGTAAGAGAAGGCGCGCAGTCCTCCATGTAGGAAGGAAGGAAGGAAGGAAGGAAGGTGGGGTGCTACTCGTGAGCCGGCGTTGCGCAGGGGTTCTGTGAGCTGGAGGCGAGGGACCCGTGTGTCGCCGAAGCTGGCAGGACGCGCGGACTCTGGCACCTGAGGGAGGATGCAGAGCAGAGAGGAAGGGCAGGGGCGGCTGGCACGTTTCCCCTCCTCGCCAGCGTCTCCCGGATCGCTAAAGCCCACCGCAGGAAGCCGGCAACCGTGGTGCAGGGCAGAGCAGATCTGCAGTCCTGTGGACCAGCGGCTCAGCCCCCGCCCCCTCCCCCCGGGCCCACAAGTGTGGGGTCCGCCCTCCGTCCTCGGCCATTCCCGTGGGGCTGGTGGCCTGGGCACTGCGCAGACAGGTGGACCCCGCCCTCCTCGCCCGGGGCACAGTCCGGCTCCGAGGGTGCTGTGGGGGCCGGGCCACGAGGCCTGCCCCACTGCCCCGCCTGACCAGCTCGCCGCACCTTCCGCCTTGGCCACTCACCTTCCTATTGCTGCAAAACTGCCGTCATCTTGAGTCGCAATGCAGGAAGAGCCCGGGCGATGGGAGTTACGAGGACGGGCCGCTTGGCCCGCGATCTGTTTGCCCCGGGGTCGGCTTAGGGGTGTGGAATTTGCCCAGACTGGGGCTGGGAATCTGACAGATTCCCTCAGCTCGGCTTCCCAGGAGACCGGCCCTCAGAAGGAGGCGCTGCCGATGCCGGAGGCGATCCGAAGCCACGGCGACTCGCCACCCCAAGAGGGATCGGCCCCTGTGGCAGCGCGTGAACCCAGGCTCCGGCCCGCAGAGCGGCACATGCGGGCCCAGCCATCCCCGCCCTCACTCACCAGGACCGCGACTTCCGGACCTGGGACGCTGCCGGCCGCTCCAGGAGGCTGTCCAGGCGCATGAGCCTCTCCAGGTGCAGCGTGCGCGGGTCATGCTCGCTTTGGTCTCTGGTGCTCTCAAACTCAAATACGGCGGGCGGGGAGACATCGAGTTCCAGGAACAGGATGTTCTCGGCCTGCAGCGAGATTGCGGGGGGAGGCAATGAAGGAGCGAGGGGTCGTTTTCCCGAGCCGCTGGAGCCAAGCGTGGGAAGCTGGGCACTCACGAGACCGTGCTCGTTCGCTTTCGGGAGGTGCCTCCCCCACCCCCCTGCCAGGAAAGCCACCCCGAACGTCAGAGAGACGCGGCAGCTTTTGCTCTCTGCTACTTCCTTGGCCATCCATTGCGTCCACCAAGATGTTTGCGCTGGATCTACTGACTGCTGCTCCCCCCCACCCGCAGCCGGGGGGCCCAGGACGAAAGCCTGGACAGGCCCGGGAGCCGCCCCGACGGCCTTCGCACAACCACCTGGCCCTCTACGATTTTGCCCACGCTCTGGCCGCAGTCAGGGTGGCGATGGAGTCGGGACGGCTCCTTCGTGGTGGTGGCAGGAGCGCGTCCCCCTCCCTCGCCGCCCCCGGCGATCGTCCAGCGCTGGACAGAGCGCCGTTGGGACAAGGCCGCGGGGTCACGGGCAGCTTCACGGCAGCCGAGGTCCCGTTCGCCTCGAAGGGTGGCCTGCAAGGGCGTGCTGCAGGAGGCGTTCCTTGCACACTGGTCACCCCCCACGCATGGCTGCCCTCACGCCCCCCCCCCCGTTTCACTTGTGTCCAAAGCACACGTTCCGAGAGCTGCTTCACAGCAAGCAAAATATGGCATTCAACCCTAAACATGAAGGAAAGCGGGTTTGCAGTCGTGTGTGTGTGTTCTTCCGCCGCACCGGTGGCACCCAGGGTCCGGCAGTAGGAAAGGAACGCTCCTCGTGCCGCGTTTGGATCGCAGTACTAAAAATGTAGTGAACTACATGCTGATTAAGAGCTTCCCCTGGAAAGCGCTCAGGAAGCCGACCGTGGGACACAGCTCCTGGCTCTGCATTTGCTTGGCTGGCCATTCATGGCGGCTGAACGGTGCTCGTTAGCCGCCCCGTTCTGGCCCGCACCCTTTAAGAGACTGTGCTTCCTGTCCTGCCCGGAGGGTCCTGTGCTTCTGTTCTGCATCACCGACAGAATTATGTGCCAGCTGGTCCTGAGGCCGGGGCAAAGGCATCCCTCAACCGCCCCGTGTGGGCTGTGGCTGCTCTTCCGGCTGACCAGGCCGGCCATGCGGGGCACGGCTGGCCCGGTGGTGGCTCTCCCAGCGTTCTGGACTTCGGCTCCCCGGGCTCCTGGCCACTGGCCACACCAGAAGGGCTTCTGGGAGCTGAGCCCTGAGCAGCCTCTGCCCGCCCCGCACGAAGGGCCTTCCCCTTGGCTCACCCGGTAGCGAGGATGGGAGCCCATCGACATGGCCAGGCGAGCGTGCTGGCTAATCGGCCGCTTGTAGCCCACCGCGGAGGTCGGCCGCTTTTTCATCTGGGTCCCGGTGGCGGTGGCGGCGCTGCTGCTGCTGCTGCTGTTTCTGCTGCTGGGGAGAACTCAGCGTCAAGGCCGTGTGAGGATCCGCCCAAGGGCAGCCCGGAGAGCACGCCACGTGCCCCGGAGGGAGGCGTGCGGCCGCCGCTCTCGCTTGGCCCTCGGCGTCCCGCTGCCAGGCTGAGCAGGGCCGGCCTGAGAGGCGGCCGGGGAGCGCCCCCCAGCCTCGCAAAGACATGCCCCCCAGGGCTGGGCCCGGGCTCACCCCGCTGCAGTCAGCACCAGCGGCTGGAACTTCCACTGGTCCTCCTCGCAGTCGAAGTAGAGCCGGTTCATGATCTTGTTCTTCTCTTCGGGGGGGATGAAGTTCTCGATGATCAGGTACCTGAGCAGCGGAGACGAGGCAGGGCCAGGGAGGGGAAGAGAAGAAAAGCCCCCGTGAGCAGCTCGGCCGACTGCCCCGTGCGTGGCAGAGAAGCTGGGCTCGGCCAAGGGCACCGGGTCCGTTTCGCCGCCACCTCCTCCCTGGGTTCTGGTTGCAGTCAAGTTCCAGCTTGGGGGCTCCAGTGCACCACTGGCAGGACTGGGGGGAAAGCAGCCCCCGGCCATCTACACCCGCAGCCCGGTGGAGGCGTGCACGCTGCCGCCCCTGCCTGTCTCGGGGTCCAGCCGCCCTCCCCCTCCAGCTCCTCCCTGCAGACCTTCTCTGGAAGCACCGGGGGACTCCCGCCCTCCGCCGCAGCACTAGCACCCCCACCAAGTCTTCGATCCCGCCTCCCATCCAGAGGCAGCCCCACTGCGAGGCCAGGCCAGGCCCCTGGGTGGCAGGGGCGCCTTGCTGCCCTGGAGGGGGCTCCGCTGCAGCCGCTTGCTCTCATGGCAAGGCCGCAGCACCTTGTTCTCCCCAAGGGGGGGCTCTGGGTTGGCCGTCTGAGCCCCCAGTGCTGTGGCTCCCTGCATCAGAGACTGCCCTGCGGCCGCCGGGTCCAGCTGGCCCCACCAGGGGCTCAAGGTTGCTCCCCCCACCACCCTGACTGGGGAGGGATGAGGGGGCTGCCCGGCCTGGGCCCTCGGACTCGCCCCCCGAGCCGCGCCACCTACTTGAGCTTCAGCTCCCGCGTCTGCTCGTTCTGCGCCTCCTCCAGGTCCTGCCGCACGCGAATGTACTCGTCGTGCTGGTCCTGGATCTCCGCCTTCACGGCCTGGAGCTTGGTGTAGAGCTGTCGTGGCGGGAGAGGGGGCTCGCTGGGGGGCGCTGACAGGAGAAGCCCCTGCCCAGGGGCCCTCATCCCGCGCCTGACACACAACCAAGGGCGCACACTCCAAGGCCCCCCGGCCTGCCTGGACTGCAGCCCCATCAGCCCTCACTGTTAGCACGACTGCTGGGGCCGATGGGACTTGCACCCCAAAGCCTCTCAGGTCATCCAGCCCCGCACTGGAGGCAACACTTGAGCCTGCAGGAGTCTAGCCAGCAGCCGGGGGGACCCTGGCCAGCATTCCCTTGGGGCCCGGACGTGCCCGTCACCCCCTCGACCCTCCACAGGAGTATCGGGGAGATGCCGTGGAGAAGGGGGCTCCCCATCGGGACCCCAGCACAAAAGGCAGCCCTTGTTTCTCACAGCCGCCTGCCCAGCCTCTGCCTCCGGGGCCGCCCCTTCTCAGAGCAGCCAGGGGGGCTGGTGCTCCCCCCGCCCCTCACCTTCTTCAGCTTCTTGGTTTTGATCTCCACTTCCTGCTGCAAGGAGGTGAACGTCTCCCGGAGTTCCATCGTCTCCTCGTCCCGCAGGAGCACTTCCTGCTGCATCTCGCGCTCACGCCGCTTCTGTTTTGCGGGACCCGGACAAGCGCCCCTGAGCATGGCCATGGTGCCCCTGGGGGGCCCACCCAGCCCACTCCCCGCTCTGGCAAGGGCGCCCCTCCCCGGGATGGGCCGTCTCGGCCGAGGGAGGGTGGTCGCCCCACCCCTCCTCCCCGCCCCAGCCAGGTGTGCCGCTCCCACCCCACCCGGCCCCACCTGCTCCGCGATCTCCTGTCTCTTCAGCTCCAGCATCTTCTGCTGCTCGTTCGTGTGGTCCATGATGTTGCGCCCGCCAATCAGCAATTTGCTCTCCATCGCCTGGAGGAAGGAGGAGGCGGAGGCCGCGCTCAGGGGCCGTGACGCGTCTGTGGGGACGCCGGGAGGGGCCCTCCGCAAGAGCCGTGCCTGGCGTCCTGGGCTTCGGGGTCAAGCCCCGGCCAGGCTGCAGAGGACCCCTGGCCCGCGCTCTTGCGCCAAGGCCCGCTCCACTGTGCACCCCACACCTTCGCCGTCAGGCTCACTCCAGCGCCCGGCCCCCAAGGCAGAGGCCGAGCGGCAGTCTTGCCACCCCGGGGCTGAGCCCCAAAGCAGCCTGGCCCGGGGAGCGCAGGGTCCGCAGCTCACAGGAGGCGCACTGATGCCGGCACACCCGGATGGGACTCCCCAAGGCTGGGCGGCTGCAAGGACGGCCCCAGTGCCACAGGGGGCCCCCAGGCTGAGCACACGCCAGAAACGCCGCCTGACCCATGGCGGCAGCACCCCGCCTCTGCCCCGCCCCGCCCCCAGCCACGCACATGTGCCCAGAGCCCCACTGAGGAGGGCCGGCGGCCACCAGGGCAGAGTGAGGTGCCACCCAAGACGGCTGGGTCCCACCTGCCGGGGACACACGCCTCTGCCAATCCGCACGGGCCCAGCAAGGGCAAGCCGGCTGCCTCTCTGCGACCGAGGTGAAGCTGACAGCTCCAGAGAGGGGTGGGAAAAGGGGTACCCCGCACCAGCCCCGGGGCCTTCTGGCCCCCTCTGCCGCTCCCACCCCACGCACAGGAAGGCCTGCCTCTCTTCGGCCCCCTCCTGCTGCCTATCCAGTCCCCGGCTGCTTCGGACCGCCTCCCACGCCCGGCATCACCCCTTCCATCGCCCTGCCCGTGCCGGCGGTGCTGCTGTGCCCTTTCCCAGCTGCCCGGGATTCCAGCCTGGAATGGGGAGCCGCATCACAGCCCCCCACCCTCTGCGTTGAGAGAGGACGCCAGACAGGGCAGACCCTGACAGCCCGGCCAAAGCTGCGGCCGGCCTCCTCCAGCCAGGGCCCCCCTTCAGCCACACGCGGCCTTTGCCGGCGGGGCAAGGAAGGGCCCCGGCAGTGCCGAGCCTGGCCAAATCAGAGGATGGGCCGAAGGGGGCGAGGGGGGCCGTCGCTGTTCCTGCACCACAGCGGCAAACGGACACGCATCCCCCCCTTCCGTTCTAACCAGGCAGGCCTGCGGTGTCCGGTGGGACCGATCCTCCATCCGCCAGAGGCACAATCCCCTGAAGCAGCATTTGGGGGGGGGGGGGGTTCACCTGGGCCGATCCACAGGCCACGCCTGCTGCAGCTCCACCACGAAGCGCGGTTTCTGCCAGAACTGCCTGCCTTGGGTGCCAAGCCGACCTGGCGGCTCGCGAGGAGGAGGGCCGGACCCTGAGCTCGCTGCCCACCTCCCGTGGCCGTGCCCGTCTGGCCTGGCAGCGATCCCAGAGGGGGCTCCGCTCGCTCGCTCATTCCCTGTTCCACCAAACACTTTGAAGCAGCCTTCCCCAACCGTGTGCCTGCCAGACGTGTCTGGACTGCAACACCCAGAATTCCCAGCCAGTGGGCCTGCAGGATGGGAACTCTGGGAGTTGCGGTCCAAATGCCGCTGAAGGCGCCCAGGTGGGGGAGGGCTGCCTTAAAGCGCCTTGCAGGTAAGATCTGTGAGTCTAAACAACTAATATGCGACACAGAAGATCAAAAGGCGAAGGCATCCAGCCCCCAACAATGCCTAAAACTAACACAGAATACAAATCCCCTGAAAACAAAACAATGTTTCAACGTGGGTTTGACATAGCTCAAAGCATCCCAAAAAGACCCTGCAGAGGCCAGGAATCACTGGGACCGTCCCTTCAGGCCCCCGGGGCGCCAAGGAGACCCCCCCAGGCCTCCCCATCAAGGCTGCCTGGGCGACCTTGATGGGGAGGGCAAGCTGGGCGCCAGGGGGGCCGCGGTGGGGGGCCGTTCGCAAGGAGAGCGCCCCTTCCCCATGTGCCCCCCGGGCGAGCAGCAACCCGGCGGCTGCCGGTCCGAGGGGGTCTGCGCAGGGACTGCCCAGGGCGGGGGGCGCGATGCCTCCTGCCCAGTGACAGGCGGGGGCGGGCCCAGAGCAGCCCCCCCCACAGCCAAGCTCTCCCCCTCCTCTCCTCCGCTGCACATTCCCTGCCTGCGCACAGTATGTAGGTCAGCACGCGCCCGGGGCGCTGGCGAGGCTGCCCGGCCCGCTCTCGCTCTCGCGCGCACAATGCCCGTCTGTGCGCCCGGCCTCTCCTCCCACGCTCCCTCCGGGGGCCCCGGGTGGAGGCTGCAAGACGGGGGCCGCTGGAGGGGCCCCTCTGCGCTCGCCTGGGCGGCACTGGCAGTTCGCCACCAGCCGGGACGGCCTTATGAGGATTCAGCGTTTTAATTGGAAAGCAACCCGCCTGCCGTGCGAGCCCCTCTCCTCATTAGGCTCATGCCCTCCTCCCCCCCGGACACGGCACCCTTGCCGTGCAGCTCAAACCCCGTGCGCACACGCATGCTCCTTTTGGGACTGACACGCCACATGCCGAGGGCCACACAAAGCCCTCCACGAGGACCCCCACATGTATGCCCACGGCCCCGATCCGCCCTTCAGCTTCATGAGCACGTGCTAAAAGGGCGGCTGCTCTCCTGGGGCTGCTTCGCTCTGACGAGTGTCACCTTTTAAGGCACCTGCAGGTGGCCAAGCTGTATCTTGTGAAACAGCCATTTTAAGCTCCAACACAACCCTCCACTTTAATCGCTGAACATGCAGCGCTTCCAGGTGGTCTTTTGCCCTTAAGGGGCGGCCAGGACAGCTTCTGACAACACTCAGCTCCACAAACAGTTTAAATATAGCCAGGTTGGAGCCAGTGCAGCGCAGGGCCACAAGGATGGTGGCTGGTTTGCAGGGGATGGGGTATGAGGCGAGACTGAGGGAACTGGGTCTCTTCAGCCTGGAGAAGAGGAGACTCAGAGGGGATCTGTTGGCGACATCCAGGTATGTGAGGGGGTGTCACATGGAGGTGGGCAGAGACCTGTTCTCCCCTGCAGAGGAAGGCAGGATGCACTCCAACAGGGCCAAGCTCAGGGAACCAAGGTGCAATTTGGGTGTCGGAAGCACTTCCTGACAGTCAGGACCCCGAGGGTGTGGAATGGGCTTCCACGGGAGGTCGTTGAGGCCCCATCGGTGAGGGTCTTCAAAGATAGGCTGGACATGCTCATGGTGGGCATGTCGTGAGCGGAGCCAGCTGGAGCCAGGGTTAGACTAGATGGCCCGGGAGGCCCCTTCTGACTCGCCGTTTGTTGGGGATGCGGAAGAGCAGCGGGGTTCCAGCCAAGGGCCCCGCAGATCGCGTACCCTCTTCGCGTGGCACTGGCTGGATGTCTTGAGGGGAAGTCCAGGGCCTGGGGCGGTTTCCTGCTGCAGCTTGTCCAAGCCCACCCAGGCCATCCGTGTTGGTGCCCACGACGACACCCCGAGTGCAGAGCACCTTCGCTGCTTCCTGTGTCTCCCTGTTGCCTTCCTCACGCCTCTCTTCGCCTTTGCAGCGAAATCACCTGCAGCAGAGCCTCACGCTACAAGCAGGTTGCTCCAACCGGAGCCCACCAGCCGCTCCTCCTCAGTCCAGCATAATCTACCTTGAAGGATTGTTGTGGGGATGAAAGTGGGGCAGGGAGCCTGCTTGTGCTCCCGGGCGGGGGGGGGGGGGGGGAAGAGACAAATGCAGTGAAACTCTGCCTGCGGCATCCCAGGGCAGGCCAGAAGTGCTCCAGGTGCAGGTGCAAAGGATCCCGAGCAGCTCCTCTGAGCACCCCAAAACCGGGTGCCCCATGGCAACGGCTGCACTTCTGTGGGCGAGGCGGAGGCGCCACTGCACCCCAACATGGTGTACACCAGAGGACCTCGAGGCAGGTTTGTGGCCCCCGGCAGCCCCTCCTGGGCTGCTTCCGGGGCCCGAGAGGCACAGGCGTGGCATCGCCCAGAACGTGTTTTGGATGTGCGGTGCGCAGCTCTGGGTGGTTGCCAGCCTGGGGAGCGGCAGGCAGGGCAACGGGCGCTCCCTGGGGATGGCCAGCCGCCGTCTTTCCCAGCGCAAGGAAGCTCTGCTCCCCTCACTCGGCAGAGGCGACGCGGCCGCCTGTCCCTTTCCGCATCCGCACGGCTCTTCCTTCCTCCCTGCTCCAGCACGCACCCTCCGCAGCCCCTGCCACATCGCCCGGCAAACGCCCTGGGAGCTCCGATGAGGGGCAGGGAAGCCCTCTGGCTCGCCCAAGCGCCCCACAGGCAGTGGGGCCTCCCGGGAGTCCCTTCCTGGCACCGACGGACCCCTCCCTACTCAGGACATGGATCCCATTTGGCCCCGATGGCACCCCCCCATGGCTGAGCGGTCAGGACCTCCCTCTTGCTCGTCCACCGCCACCCACCTGTGCGGGCACTTCGAGCAGAAGCCCGGGGGCTTGGGCTGCCCCGAACGCACGGCCCCCAGCCCTGAAGGGCAGTCCCCAGGCAGTGGCGAGCCCCCCACTCCACCCATCCGTGCACACACCCAGGCTGGCCGGCTGCTTCCCCTCCGGAGCTGAGGCCTCAGGAGGTCCCCACCCGGACCGCTCCCAAGAAGGCAGCGGCTGTTCGGACTCTGCCCTTGGCCTGTGAAGCCCCCGGACTGTGCCAAAGGCCGGGGTGGCTCATGCCAGTCCCCCAGCGTGCATGTGTGCACGGGGCATCTCTCAGTCACAAAGCTGCCACAGATGCGCTGAGCCACACCGGCCCCGCTGGTGGCTTCCAAGCAGCCAGCCCCTCCGTCAGTGGTCAAACGTGTGGCTTTTGGACAACTGTCAGTCTGTGAGTACACATGGAAGACAGAGAGAGAGCACACCAGCCAGCCAGCCAGCCAGCCAGCCAGCCAGCCAGCCAGCCAGACGGACAGAGAGACAGACGCACACCCCGGCAGCCATGTGCCACACCTCCTGGAGCGCGCCGGCTGAGACTGGGGGATTAATTTTTCAGATCCTGCGCATTCTCGGCCCACTGTGCATGTCATGCGCAAGGAGTGCTCCACGGCCACGTCTTGTGTGCCAGCCCTTCCACGGCATGCACTGACAACACCACGGAGAATGACTTGCGGCCTCGGAAAGGGCTCCCTCCCCACCTTTCAGCCACAGACGCCCCGCCTGGAAATCCACCATGACTCAGCCGCGCTTCCCTGCAGCTCGGTTTGCTCCGGACTTCACTTCACGGACAATGCCCCCCCCCATTCATGGGGGCCCGCCGACACCCGTACTGCCAATGGGAGCTTCCAGAGGGGGCTCTGGGGGGCCCCCAGCCGCCCCTTCGTGGGGAGCCATGGGCCACACTGCACGGTGGGTGCCTTTTCCACGTGTCCCTCCCAGGGTGTGCCGGTGAGGGATGTTCATGTACTAAGCGGTGTCCAAGCATCGTGAAGTATGTTTCCTCCCCATGGGTCCGTATGCGTGGCATGGGGGGGCGGGCGGAGGAAGAGGAAAATACGCCTGAGCGCACCAGTAGTCAGAGGCAGCTTTGCCGCTTGTACACGAAGCGCTTTTCCCATTGAGCGCTACTCTCGTGCTGCAACACCCCTAATTTTTACCAAAGAGTTCCAGCACCACAGCGGAGGACACTGGGGGCTCAAGACCACCCAGGAAGGGCAATGCGCTTGGGTTCCTTGCGTCATGTTAAACCCTGTACATTTTGCTGTACAAATAGCTCTACTGTCAAAAACGGAGCAGGCGTTTGAACCGAATAATCGCAAGACGAGCCACAGGGAGCGCGAGCTGGCTGACCCCGCCGCCACACATGCCCGCGGCTCTTCCCGTTTGCACCCGAGCCTGCCGTGCTGGCCCTGGAGCCTTCGGGCCGCCACTGCACCGCACGGGCTGGAGACCGGCTCTGCAAAGAAGGCAGAAGTCACCCAGGCGCCGTTCCGTATGTGGCACATCAGTGGGGTTCACGGCCTGGCCAGAGCGAAGGGGGCAGGCGGGGGGGAGCTGGGCCTCCCGCTCAGTGCTGCACTGAGGAGGCAGGGCTTGCCTGGCTGCCCAGCCCCCTCCCTATGCTAGTAGCACGTGGACGACCCCCCGCAGCCTGCCCTGCCAGCACCAGCGCATCGCTGAGGCTGGCCGTGCAGCACGCACACATGCACACACGGCCCGCAACAGCCTCGCTGCCGGATCGAGGTCACCCGTCCCGGAGGCCCCTCGTGTGCAGAGTGGGGGCCATGCTGCACGGCAGCAATGTGGCACCCCCCACACACGTTCTCCTGCTGGAGGCCAGGCGACACTCCTGCCACGCCCAGCCCAGCCACGTGAGCCACGGAGGAAGCGGCAGCGAGGACCCGATGCTCTGTGGCCACCCAGCCATTCCTGTTGGCCTTCCCCCCGCACCGACTCCACCGAAGCGAGGCCCGCCCGCACCCCCGGGACTCCGCACACATGCCGGGCGGCCACTTCCGTCTCCTCCGGCCCAGGCTGGCTGGGGGGGACAAGTCCAGCCCATCCAAAGGGCACGTGGTCGGGCAAACAGCTGCCCATGAGGACCAGCCTCTTGGCGTGCAAGCAGCTGCACTGCAGAGGCCACATGCAGTCCGTCTGGGCCCTGTGTGGTCCAGCGGGTTCCCTCTGGACACCGGGGTGCGGAGGGGGGACCTCCCCCGTCTTGCCTCAGCTCTGAACACAGGGCTCCCCCAGCGCCCCCTGCCCACTCCCTCTGGCCCAAGGAGCCTCTGCAGAGCAGCACAGCACAGGCCCGGCTGGGGCCCCTGCAGCCCCCGGAGCAGGAGGATGGGCTGCTCCCAGGACCAGCAGGCAACTCACAGGCAGGCGGGGGGAGGGGGGAGCGGCGTTGGGGGAGCCGGCTGGGCCATGCGCCAGAAGTAGCCACAGCCGGGGCACCGAGCCCCTCATCTGGACTGGGGAGGCAGACTGGCTGCCCACACCATGCAAGGGGGTTCCCTGTGCCTCCTGCCCCCTCCCTTGGTGAAGCTGCCCCTCCCCAGAAGGCCGCAGCCCCCTGTGCTCCTGCATGCTGCCACCAGACAGGGCCGTGAAGGCTCCGAAGATGCCGGACGGATGGGGCCTGGTTGTGTGGCTCCCCCCCCCCCCGTGAAAGGGCACCGCCTCAGGGCATGGGGCCAGGGCTCCCCCCAGAGAGCTCCCAAGTCACAAGCAAGAGTACAGCTCTGCTCAGCCCAGCTCTTTGGGACAGGAGGGAAGGGCTCCCCTGGAAGGAAGACCGGGGCAAGCTTTTGTGCCAAGATCTCCAGGGAAGTGGGATGCAATAGCCTAGAAAGGAGTGCCTTTGAACATGTGCAGAATGTTGTTCCTTAACCAGTGAGAAATGCATCTCGAGGACTCAGGGGGGGCCCCAGGCGAGCAGCAGCCTCCCTCCCTGCATCATTTCCAGAGCGCATTTCCTTGAGCCCGGTGGGGGTGGGGGTGATGCAGCCAGAAACAGGAGGCCGAATGGGGTCTGCCCCCACATGCCAGGATGGAGGCCACGAGGTGCCCCCACGACCTTCACATGCCCCCCCCTCGCAGGGCTCCCGCTGCCTGAAACGCCCGTTGCAGATCCTCACGGCCTGCTGCACATGCTCAAGGGCATGCGATTGCCTGGGAGCGCCAGCGAAGAACGTGCCTCTGGCACTGACAGGCCCCGGGCGCCCCCCCCCGCGCCGCCCGCTCTGCGGCACGTGCGACGGGCAGAAGCCGGGCGGGGCCGGAGGTCGGCGAGGCAGCCCGCTTGCCCGGCGGCGGCCTGCAGCGCGGACGGCCCGTCGGCCGAGCAGCCTTGGGGGGCGCCCGGCCAGGCTCCCTGGGGCAGCCGCGGCTCTCCCCGCGCCCCCACGACCTTGGCCCTGCGCCGCCGGGGCCGCGCTCCCGGGCGCGGCCACCCCCCGCCGCCCCGGGCCCGGAGGCGCGGCGCCGCGGAGCCTGGCGCATGGCATGGCGGGGCGGGGCGGGCAGGCGGCCTCGGGGCGGCCCCGCCACGCCCCGCCCGGCTCCCCGGGGGACCCGCGCCCGCCCAGCCTTCCGCGGAGGGCCCGCCCTGCGGCCCACGGCGCGGGGGCCCGGGAGCCCGCGACGCTGCAGGCGGCGGCCCCACTGGCGGAGACAAAGGGCGAGCCGCGCCGGCCCGGCCCGGCCCTTCCAGCCGCTTTGTTGTGCGACGGGCGCTGAGCCCGAAGCCCCCCGCGCCCCGCGCCCCGCGCCCCGGCCGGAAGGAGCGGCCCCCGCGCAGGACTCCGCCGCGCAGCCGGGCGAGGGGCCAGCGCCCCGCCGCAGCAGCCCCGCACTGCCCGGGCTGCGGCGCGCAGGCGCCCCGCGCCCCGCCCGCCTGGGCCCCGGGCTGCGGGGAGGCCTCGGGGCCGCGCCCGGGAAGGCCTGGGAGCGCGGCCCGCCGCGGCGGCGCACGCCCCGTCGGGCTCCGTCGCCTGGGCGGAGGCCCGGCCCCTCGGCCCTGCGGCTCCTGGGCGGGGGGCCCTGCGGGGAGGGCGCCGGCAGGGACTTGCCTTGTACTTGGCGGCCAGCAGCTCCGTGGCCTCCTGCTCCTTGCGCAGCTCCTCGATCATCTTCTCCTTCTCGGCCAGCATGCGCTGCTTCTGCTCGCTCACCAGGCTGTGGTCGTCCTGGATGGCCGCCTTCTCCTCCTCCAGGCGCGCCTTCTGCTCCTTCAGGTAGCTCGCCATGCTCCGCTCCAGGGCGCCGTCCTCGTGGCCCTCGCCCTCCTCAGCCTCGGGGGCCCCGTCGCCGCTCGGGGCGCGCTTCCTGCGGCTGCTGCGCCGCCGCTTCTTGCCCAGCATGCCGCGCTTCTCCAGCTGGGCCTTCAGGCGGGCGATCTCGGCCTGGAACTCGCGCAGCAGCGTGTCCTTCGGGTCCTCGTTGACGCGGGGCCTGTTCTTGATGTTTTTGGCCCGGTTGGCGAAGCGCAGGGTGGAGAGGCTCTCGTCGTAGCTGTGGGAGGCCGGCCCCAGCGTGGCGACCATGATGGTCTTGGCGTTGCCCCCCAGGGAGTCCTGCAGCAGGCGGGTGAGCTTGGAGTCCCGGTAGGGCACGTGGGTGCTCTTCCCGTCCACCAGGGCCGAGATGACGTTGCCCAGGGCGGAGAGCGAGAGGTTGATCTTGGAGGCCTCGCGGGGCCGCTCCCCCGGGGCCCCCATCTTGCTCTGCCGCTCGCTCCCGGCCAGGTCCACCAGGTTGAGCTTCCCCACCCGGATGTGGTCCTCGCCGTCCGGGCCCGGCTCGCTGCACTCCACGGTGATGACGAAGATGGCGTGCGAGCGGGAGCTGTGCTCGTTCATGTTGGTGCTGCCCACCGAGCGCGCCTGGTTGCCCAGGTTCATGACGTGCTCCAACTCCTTGACGTTCTTGGTCACGAAGGACGAGAGGTCCTTGATGTAGACGCCCGTGTCCGGGTTCTCCTTCAGCTCCATCCTGCGGCTCTGGTCCTTGGCCAGCAGGTCCCGGATCTCCTCCTGGTAGATCTCCAGGTAGGAGGCGCGCACCAGGTACTGCTGGTTCTGGGAGCGCGAGATGTGCGTGAAGATGTGCTCGAAGGAGAGCGGGATGAGGCCGCGCTTCTCGGCGTCCGCCCACACGCCCTGCATCGTGTACGTCTTGCCCGTGCCCGTCTGCCCGTAGGCCAGCAGCGTGCCGTTGAAGCCCTGCAGCACCGAGTCCACCAGCGGCCGCACGCTCTCGTCGTACAGGTCGGCCTGCCGGCAGCCCGCGTCGTACACGGCGTCGAAGGTGAAGGTCTTGGCCAGCTCGCCCGGCGCGGCGCGCGGGTTGCGGATGGTCACCTGGCCCAGCTTCGCGTCCAGGGCCAGGATGCGCTCGTGCCCGGCCGCCGCCTCCTTGCCGTGCATGGGCCGGCAGCGCACCACCACCCGCAGCGCCTCGCCGCTCCGCGCCCGCCCCGCCATGGCGCGCCCGCCGCTGCGCTCGCCGCTCGGCCGCCCGCGCCGGGCTCGCCGGGCATGGGGAGGCGCCGCTCGGCCGCGCACAATGGGCGCGCTCAGCGGGGGCCGCCGGGCCGCAGCGCGCCCGTCCTGCGCATCCCGCGGCGCCCGGCGGCGGCGCGGCGGAGCCTCCGGCCGGCTCGGCTCCGGCTCGGCTCGGCTGCTCGCGGGCCCCGGGGCGGCGGCGGCGCGGGTCGCAGCGTCTCCGGAGGCTCAGCGCGCGCGGCGACCGGGCGGGCTCGCGGCTGCCTGCGCGGGCGGCTCATTCATCGCGCTGCGGCTCGGCGCAGCTGCCGCGACGGGCGGGGCGGGGCGGGGCGGGGCGTTGCGGGCGGGGCGGGGGAGGCCGCTCCGAGCCGGCGGGAGGGGGCGCCGCAGCCCCTCCCCGCCCGCCGAGCATGCCGGGGGATGTAGTCCCGCCTTTGTGCGGCGCTCGCGCGCGCGGGGGATGCTGCGGGGCGAGGCGGGCGCGTCCGCGGGGCCTCGCCCGGCCGCCCCTCGGCTCCTTCGGGGCCGCCGCGCGCTCGGGAGGGCGGGCGCGGCCGCTCGCAGGCCCGGCGGGAAGGCTCCGGGCGCGCCCCGCCCCCGCCCGCCCCGTGGCGTGAAGGGCCGCCTCGGTGCCTGCCCGCCTGCAAGCGAGGGGGTGCGGGGGGCATTTGGTCCTGCGCCAGCCCTCCCACCGGGGCCGGGGGGGGCTGGGCTGGGCTGGCGGGGCGTCGGTTCCTGCCCAGCCGTGCTGGGGGGCCGCGGGGACGACGCCCCGGGCGAAGGGGGCCGCCCCCCCCCGCTTCCCACCCTAGAAGCGCAGCGGCGCGGGGGCGCTCGCGGGGCGGCGCGTGGGGAGCGGCTGCGGGGACGCGCTTCCCCGCGGGGACGCGGAGGGGCGGCGCGCTCCTTGCAGGGGGCGCTGCTTTCCTCGTTAATCCCCCTGCCACCGCCTTTCGGCAGAAATTGCCCGGGCGAGTTATGATGGCAAAGATCACAAAGCCACATGATTAATAGCAACATGTAGATAGCAGAAGGAGGGGTGCAGAGGGAGACCCCTAACATCAGACCCCCGGACTGCATTTAAAATCTCCTTTGGGGGAGCGCCCCCTCCCCGCTGCCTGCCCTGCTGGCCTCTCCCAGGTGGGTGGACACAAAGCGTCCGGGGCTCAGGCACCTGCAGGGGCGCCCAGTTCTGCTGCCAGCCCGGCCTGCTGTCCCGGGGAGCCCACTGCCCACCTTGTTCCCGCCCCCCCCCCGAAGCCCGGAGCATTTTCTCTGCCGCCAAGCGAGAGGGGCATTTGCAAGCACAGCAAAGGGGGCAGAGCCGACCGCCTGGCCGGCAGGGACATTCCGGGGTCCGCATGCCAGAGTGACAGTGCCGCCCCCCCCCCCCCCGGCCGCCCTGGCAGCTTTGCCAAGCACAGTTAAGCCGGGCTGGTGCGGTTCCCAGTCCCACAGCTGATTCAGCACTTTAGGAGGCAGGGGTGTGGGTGCAGCCCCTCCCCGCCCTTTGGCTGGCGCAAATAAACCCGCTGGGGTTGACAAGGCCCAAACACACTTCCCCCAACCTAAATCACAGGATCCTGGAATAATAGAGTGGGAAGGGGTCAGAGGGCCATGGATCGGGTCCAGCCCCCTGCTCAGTGCAGGACTCCCAGCCACACCTTCCCTCGTGGGTGGCTGCCCAGCTGCATCCTGAGCGACTTCTGGTGAGAGAGCCCCCCACCTCCCCAGGTCTTGTATTTTCCAATTTATTTTTATTTTCTCCGATTTATTTTCCGATTTATATCCTGCCCTTTTCCTACAAAACACCGAGTCTGAGGCCACCTCCGTTAGCTCAGGCAGGAAATCCGATGAGCACCAGGGTGGGCCGTGCACCAGCAGGACCCTCAGTCTGCCTCGGGCACCCAGCACAAGGTACAGGCACTCAAGGGCTTTCTCTTGACTGAACGGAAGCCTCATCTTTCTACAGACACAGCCACCCCCGGCCCTCGAGGCGATGCTGGTGCTGCACTGAGGACCAAGAAGGGTGCAGCTGAGAGAGCGACTCCTCCCCAGGTCCCCATGACGCAAGGCGGTCCAGCCTCTCGTCCGCAATCAAGCCACGGATTGAAATACGCCCGGCCTTTTCTATTGTTCTGCGAAGGAGCCAGGTTTCCAGGCCCCTCACCATCTTGGCTGCTCTTTCTGGACACCCTCCATGCTGTCAATGCCCTTCTTAAAATGAGGAGATCAGAACTGCAGACAGTGCTCCAAATTCAACATATTTTATTCATTTTTCAATTTATATCCTGCCCTTTTCCTACAAAGGGCTCAAGGCAGCTTGCATCATTCTCCTCCTCCATCTGATCCCCACAACAACCGCCCTGTGAGGGAGGTTGGGCTGAGAGCCTGTGACTGGCCCAAAGTCACCCAGTTGGCTCCGTGGCTGAGCAGGGACTCGAACCCGGATTGCCTGAGTCCCAGTCCCACACTCTTCACCACCACACCATGCTGGCTCTCCTCTCACAGTCAGGAAGTTCTTCCTGGGGCCCAGCTGGAACCTAATGTCCTGTCGCTTGAGCCCATCATTCCACGGAATGGTCAAGAAGAGATCCCGGCCTTCCTCTCTGGGACAGCCTTTCCCGTACTTGCAGGGTGCCCCCCTGTCTCCCCTCCGTCTTCTCCAGGCTAAACAGGCCCAGTTCCTTCCATCTCTCCTCTCGGGGCTTCCTTTCCAGTCCCAGATCATCCCTGGTGCCCCCCTCTGGCCCCTTTCCGGCTTGTCTGCATCTTTCTTCGACTGTGATGCCCAGAACTGCAGTCGGGGCGCCTGGCGAGGCCCCACCCAGCGTGGAGTGAAGGGGCGCTTCAGGGCATTTGGAAACGGTGGTTCTGTCCGTGCAGCCCAGAGTAGCATCTGCCCTCTTTGCAGCCACGTCACATAGCAGACTCGTCTGCAGCTTACGATGCACAACGGCCCCGAGACCCTTCCCACTGGCAGTGCTGCTGGGCCAGGTGTCCCCCATCTCGCAGGGGCGCTCTTGGCTCCCTCTTCCTAGCTGCCGAAGGCGGCACTCCGCCCGGCGCGCCAGCCTGCCCAGAACACTTCAGAACTGCTCTCTGTCTCCCGGGGCATGACCTCCGCCAGCCACTCTTGTGCCACCTGCCAATTCGATCGGCGGTTGGTCCCCGCACCCCTGACGAAGCCCCAGGGTGCCCTGTGCTTGCCGGTCGGAGGAGTGCCCTCTCCGGGTCTGCTGGGGATCCAGCGTGGACCCGCCTGACTGTCGTACCCTCCAGCCCACTTTGCCACTCGGGATGCCCGGACCACGCCGTCAGAAGCCCTGCGCCCACAGAATTCCTGCAGCCCACAAGAAGCGAAGCAGCCCTTCCCCCGGAAAGGGGCCTTCCCGCCGAGGGTCTGCGGCTCGGCCAGGCGTCTGCGTCACACGGCCGAGCGCTGGTCCTTCGCCTCCCGCACGGTCCTGGGGGCGGGCTGCATCGGGAGGGCGTGCGCGACAGCCGTGGACGGACTGCCCCCTTTCCTTCTCCCGCCTGCCCGAGCCCTCCCACAGCTGCCCGTCCCACGCCGGGCGGCAGCGCGTTCCAAAGTGTGCGCGAAGCGAGACGCGGCCACGGGAGGCTTGAGGTTCGACACGCCTGCTCTCGAGGGCCCCCCCCCCTTGGTCCGCTGTGCAGGCACTCGGAGGAGTCTGCTGGGAAAGGCTGCGCTGCAGTGCAGAGGGGGCCGTGCTGGATCGGGCCCGGGGCCTGTCCGCACAGAGGCCCACCAGCCGTCCGTGGGACACGAGCACAGTGACCTCACCCCAGACGTCTCCTGGCCTCCCACCTGTCCGGCTCCCCACGTGGGCCTGATGCCAGAAGGCAGGACAGCGGGGGACACGCCTTCCCCAGCGACGCGCCAGCCCCCTTCCCCGGGGGGGCCGGTGCCACGAGACACCGCTGCCAGCCCGGTGGGCGCAATCCGGGCAACCCCGTGCCAGCGGAGCACCACTTGGCGCAGGCAGAGAGCAGCGTAATGAGGATACGAGCCCAGCGAATTGGTCCGCGGCAAAATCTCGCTTCTGAGGAAGCCGGCCGGCCCAAGACTCGAGTGGCTGCCAGAGGCCGCCCGCCCCCAGCAGTGAGCATTTCGGCAGCGCACCACCTCGGGAACGGCCCCAGGAGTCCGGGGGGCTAACAGCAGCCCCCTCTTGCTGCAGAGACCCCCATGCATGGGCGGAGAAAAGGGGGAAGCCGTTTGCTCGGGACTGGATGTGGGCGAGCCACTGAGCCCCTGCTTGGCTCTGCCCTCTCCACCCCCTGCTGCTCGGCCCCGGGTGCAAGCGCTCCACTGGGCCCCCGAGGCGAAGATGTGCCTCCCGCTGCGCGGCTGTGCTCCCCCTTGTGGAAGCCACGTGGCCGGGAGATGTGTCTGCGGGGGAGGCCGTCCTCGGGGGGAGCCCACTCCGCCGCCTGAGGTTGCCCTCA
Source organism: Varanus salvator macromaculatus (assembly GCA_023646645.1). NCBI lineage: Eukaryota > Metazoa > Chordata > Lepidosauria > Squamata > Varanidae > Varanus > Varanus salvator. The sequence continues at coordinate 104,707,036 of JAIXND010000765.1, read as the reverse complement.
CCTCACCCTGTTCCTCGGGAGGGTGGCCCTGCCAGCACCGCGAGGCCCCCTCCCGCGCCAGTCTGAGCAGGCGTGCCTGACCCCGCACAGCCAGCGTGCCCGTGGGCGCCTCGCATGCTCCCCCCGGAGAGGCCTCGGTGCTGCCCAGCGCCCTCCCAGCAGGACACCCAGTTCCCCGCAGCCGGGCCGTGAGCTTCCGGGGCTCACGCACCCCCCACAGCGGAAAGCCGCTCGGGGAGGGGGCACAAGCCGGACCGGGGCCTGGCGCTCCTCGGGACTCTCTGCGGCGGCTCCTGGGGGTCTGAGCGAGGGCCGGCCTCGGCACGGGAGGCACAGGCTCACGGCGCAGTTCTGGCTGCACGGCCGCGCCTGCGGGGGCAGGAGCGGGAGATGCCACACGTGAGCATGGCGCCCGGCTGAGGGTGTCGGCTCCGGAGCAGGAGGGCAGAGCCAGCCGCAGTGTGGCCATGTGGGGTGGGCAAGAGAACGTGGCCGGCCCGCCCTGCACTTTCCTGGGCAGCTCCTCCGACTTCATCCACTTTGTTTGCTTCCTCTCTCGCCTCTCCGCAGACCTGGATGCTCCCTCCGGGTCTTCCGGCTGGCTGGAATGCGCGTGTGAACGTTTTGAACTGGGGTAGTTGGTACTGTGGAAGCCTTTAAATGTTCGCTGCGTGTTAGTTCGCCAAGCTGGCTGTGCAACAAGCGCCGCCCTTGCAAGCGTGAGAAGCGCCGCTTCCCGACAAGGGAGGTGCTGACGCCGCCCCGGGTGACTGGCGCGCCCACAGCTGGAGCACCGCGGCCCATGCTGGGCTCCCCCTCGTGGGAGAGACGCAGCCAGGTCGGGGTCGGTCCAGCGCAGGGCACAGGAATGGGAGCCGGGCTGGGAGGAGAGTGGAGGGAACGGGGTCCCTTCAGCGGGAGGAGGGGAGGCTCCGAGGGGGCCTGTTGGCGGCTTCTGGGGATGTGAGGGGGTGTCCTGAGGGGGAGGGCCCTGAGCTGTTCTCCCCTGCAGCGGAGGGCGGGACGCACTCCAGTGGGGCAAAGCTCCAGGAACCGGGCTTCAGACTGGAGGTCAGGAAGGACTTGCTGGCGGTTGGGGCCCCCAGGGTGTGGAATGGGCTTCCTCGGGAGGTGGTGGAGGCCCCATCAGTGGGGTGTTCAAGGAAAGATTGGGCACCCACATGTTGGGGAGCAGGAGACCAGAGCAGCTACGACTCGGTCGGGCCCTGCTCAGCTGGGGAGACCCAGAGCCTTCGCAAGGTGGGAAGCCGCTGAGGCTGAGTGCCCCCCACCACCCCGCGGTCCAGCTGACCCCAAATGGCTGACAGTGGCCAGCGGCGCGTTGCCTGCCCCACCTGGAAAAGCGGCAGGGCCTGGACCGGGAGCCGGCCTGAGAAGCAGGATTCTGCCCCCGGACTTTCCCCGGCGGGCACCCAGGGTCTTGGGCCACGGCTGGAGCTGGGCTCATTTCATCATCAGAGCCGAGCCGCCAGCCCTGTGGGGACAGGCCGGATCCCCGCCCCCCGTTCTCAGACGCTGAGCCGTCGGTCAACCAAAATGGTCAGCCTGCTCTGCCAGACGTGCAGCAGGACACCCCAGAGAGGAGCTGGATCCATTCCGTAAGGAAGCTCACAGCCCTCCGTTTGCCCGAGCCGAGCGGGGCTGCCGGGGGGGGCATTTTGGGGGGCCTTTGACCCCGGGGGTTGCTGTAAGTCAGCTGTGACCACTTCCTCCAGCAGCAGATTCCACATTTTAGGTCTGCCGTCAGCTGCCACTCGGCCCCTCAGTCAGCGTCACAGGATGCTGGGTTCGAGTGTTATGAGACAGGGAGAAAAAACCCTTCACCCCGTGCAGAATTTTGAACCCCTCCATCGCGTCTCCGCTTCATTACTTTTTCCTAAGCTGAACTTCCCAGCTGCTGCAGCCGTTCCTCACAGCTCCGACCCCTGGATCCGTTTCCCAACGGGATCGCGCCCCTTTTCAAGAACCGCACCCAGAAGAGCGCCCGAAATTCCAAGTGTGGCCACATCGAGGGTGTGCCTCTGGGGTGGCCATGCCTGTAACCGGGATCTTTTGCCCCAGCAGTGGGCTGAGGCCGAACCGCACTGGCCACGAGGACGCCTGCTCCCCCGGCCCGGAGGGGACCCTTTCCGGTTGCAGCAGCCTTGAATGACAAGCGTGGCTCCTTCACGGCTCGTTCCTAGTTCCAGAACACTGGGGAGTAAGTCAAGAAGAACTGGCAGAGATCCCCGCGGGAGCCCCACTGCGAACCCCCCCCACTCCTGCTCTCTTCTTTCTACGCTTTAACCACTCATCCGACCTCCCCTCTGATTCCACGTCGGCCAAGCCTCTTCATGGGTCTTCTGGGAGGGACGTTGTGGAGAGATGGGTCCTTTTCCTTTTGGTACCGGATGAAAATCTTCTTATTGGCCCAGTATTTTAATAGTTAACTGTTTGACTTCACTTTAAAAATATTTAGGGTCAGGGTGATTTTTTTTTTTATTTTGACTGACACGCATTTTAATAATCTTTGTCCAAACATTTTCCAATCTTCAGTGCTTCTCAAATCCGTTTCCCGTGTTGCTTTAAGCAAATCATACTGATGCTGTTCTTCCAAGAATACCTTGCTTGCTATCCCTTTCATCCGCATCGTCCCTTGTTCTTCCTTTGCTATCATCCGTCTTCGGATTTTGCACACCCCCCGCATCTGCCTCTTCCCTTGTCCACCTTTCAGGCTGACTCCCCTCTGGCCCCGGCTCCACGCACCCCGCGGCTGCACCTGCTCTTACGGTCCGTTGCTGGAGTGAGTTCCATGAGCGGAGCCGGGGGCCTCGAGGAGATGCTCCGGCCGAGGGTCCGCGCTGGGGTCTGTCCGGGGGGCGGCCTTCTCAGCGGCATCCCAGGCAGTGCGGGGGGAGGCCTCCAGGAGCCCGAAGGGGAAAGGGAAGCGAGCGGGGCCCCAGGAGCGGCCAGGGGGCAGCACAAGGCCCGCCGTGCTCGCTGCCAAGCGGGACGGGCCTGGGGGGACTGCAGCTCCTCCGAGATGAGGCAGCCCGAGCCGGGGGGCGGGGCTGCAGACCAGCTCAGCGCCTGGCCCGGGGGCTTCGTGGTTGAACGGTGAGTAGAGCCTGGCTCCCCACGCCCCGTCCGCCACTCCCACCCCCTGCTCCATGCCGGAAATGCGGCCCTCGGCCAGCGCCGGACGGTGCGTTTATCCAGTTGGTGGGGGCAGCTGAAGGCCGGGCTCCCGGATGAGTCCCTCCCCGGGGGCCTCCCTCTCCCCCGGCACCGACGGGCTGGCAAGGCCTCTGCACCTGGCCTGCTTCCACCCCAGCTGCAGGTGGGTGGCCAGAAACCGCCTCGCAGGCTCCAGGGTCGGCCGGGGGCAGATCCCAGTTTGACCCCCGAAGGGACCGTCCGTGGTGCTGAACCCGTTTCGGGGACCGGAGTCGGCTCCACGGAGAGCTGCACACAAGCTGAGGGTTGCCCTCTGCCCGGTCGCTTTTTTCGAAGTTCCCAGGGACTGTGCAGGGGAAACATTTATCACGGTGAAATGCTAACGTGCACCGCAGGGATCCTCGCGGGGGGGCGTGCGGGGGCCGGCGTGTCCAGAGTGCAAAATCTGTCCACATGCGTTGGCTTTCGTGCATCGCTTCCCCAGGGAGGGGCTCCCGAAGGGGATGCTGGGGGGGGGTGCTTGCAGCCTCGGGGAGACGGGCTCTGTCATGCATCCGTCAAACGGTTTCTGGGCATTACCGATCGCTCTGCTGGATCATCGCTGCTCCATTTCCCATGCGGCTTGTTCCTATTTTGCAAGTGGGCCTCGAGTCTGTTTGGAGAAAGGCATCTTCAGACATGGTCAGGATCAGCACCTGAGCTCTGTGCAGGGAAATGCCAGGTGCTGCCCCAAGCCAGGGAATGGAAAGGGGGAATCCCCCAGTGAGGAGGAGGAAGATGGTGGCGGGGGGGTCAAGATCAATTCAAGCTGCGGCAACCAAGATTCAGGCTGGACCTCAGGAGAAGCTTCCTCACTGTCAGAGCAACATGGCAGTGGGAGCAGCTGCCCGGAGAGGTGGGGGGCTCTCCCACACTGGAGACATTCGGAAAGAGACTGGGCAGTCATTGGAGTCGGGTGAGGTAGCGTGGTGTCCTGCAACAGCAGGGGGTGGACTGGATGGCCCTCATGGCCCCTTCCCACTCTTCCAGGATTCTATAGCGCAAAATGGGAGCAGAGGAAGGGGAGGAGGGTGGCACGGGGTCCGAGATGGGGTGGCACGAGGGAGCCAGGCTGGGCTGGCTGGCACCGGAAGACGCCAGAGAGCCCGAAAGCCTCGAAAGAGGCCAGGCACGCCCCAGCGTCCTTCCAGCCCCACATGAGGCAGCAGCTCGTGCCCGAAGGAGCAGGCCGGGGGACACCAGGAGGCCCGGGGGGGTGACATGGGCTGGCAAAGGGGTGGAGAGGCCGAGGCAGGTGCGGGGCCGGCAAGGAGAGAAGCGAGGCTGGAAAAGCGGGGGCCGCATGACTGAGAGGCGCAAGAGAGAGAACCCATTTCAAGCTCCTGCTGGGGCAACTGCGAGAAAATGCTGCATTTCAGCCATTCCATATGATGAAAGAGCAGCCTGGGCCCCACTGGAGCAGGACTGCCGGGGCAGAGGACCAGAGGACGAAGGAGAAAGCTGCGGGGGGGGGGAGCCCAAGCTTCCAGCCAGCTGGGCAGGAGAAAGACGGGAGAGATCATCAAGAGCAAGAGAAGCGGCTTGGGCAGAGAGGGCCTAGCAGAGATTGGGGGGGGACGGACGGCGTGGCAAGCCCCCAGGCCGAAGCCCTGAGTCTGAGGGCAGCTCATGCACGAGGGTTGGGATGGGGGCGCTTCCTTCTGCGCTCAGGTGGGGAACAAGCACCCCTCCCATGCCGCTTTCCCCGGCCAAGCAGGGAGCAGCTGGAGAAGGCTTGGCCTCCGTCTCATCCACCCGGTCACCACCTCTCCGGCCACCCAGTTCGGCCGAGCTGCTCTGCCTCCTCTGCATTAGGCGCATGTCCCACCTTTTTGCTTTTTGAAAGAACTCAAAGCTGCTCACCTCCTCCTGCTCCCGCTCCCCATCGTATCCCCACAACAGCCACCCTGTGGGGTAGGCTGGGCCGAGAGTCACCCCATGGGCCCTATGGCTGAGCGGGGACTAGAGGCCAGAGGGCCCGAGCCCCAGGCCGTGCTCTTAACCCCCCACCCGCTGCCATGGGCTTTCCATTCACATTCAAAATGTTGACTTGCCCCCCTCCGCGGTTTCTGTCGAAGGTCAAGGGCCCCCCTGCAGAATCGTCTGTGCCAAAGACCGAAGGGCGGCCTGCTGTCCGTGGGGCGTCTGCGGCAGGACCCTGCTCCCCAGGGTGCCCACTGGCCAAAAGGGGAGGGGGCTCAGACGGAGCCTCAGGCAGGAAGTCGAGGGCAGCAAGGAGGGGCAAGGCCTGCCAGCGCTGGGGTCCGATGCCGCTCGGCCCCTGGGCCCCTGCACCTTTATTTCAGAAATGCCCATGGAGAGCAGGGGGGAGGGCATGAAGCCAGACCCCCATCTCTCTTGTGGACGTGCTGATCCGGAGAGGGTGGCAGCGGAGGAGCCGGGGGGGCGGGCTTGGACACCCCCGGGGTGCTGGGGAAGGCTCAGGCCTGCTCTGGGTGGGGGGGGGCTGTTTGGCAGGGAGGGGGCAGGAGCGGGCACGGGCCTTGGCCCAGTCGGGAGGACGGAGAGCCAAGCCGGAGGTCTCCGGGCTCCGGCCCTCCGGCAGCAAGAGCCCCCTCCGGGTGGGCCTCGACGCCTTCCTGAAGGGGGGCGGCCGGGATCCAACTCTTTCCGTGGGCAGAGGCCCCTCCGCCCCCGCCCTGGCGGGAGGCCGCCGCGAGTTCAGGCTGCTGGCTCGTTCACCGGCGGCGCGCCCGGGGCGGGTGCGGGGCCGCCGGCCTCTCGGCGCGGAGGCTGCAGTGCGCAGGGGCGGCGGCAGGGGGCGCCGGAGCCCCGCGGAAACAGCGCCGCCGCCCGGCCTGGGGGCCTCCGCGGGAGGAGCGGCGCCGCAGCTGCGACGGGGCGGCGGGCGGCAGGAGGGCGGCTCGCCCGCGGGGCTCGGGCCGCAGCTCCCCGCCGGGGCAGCGCTGCGCCAGTCAGTCCGCCGCCCCCCGCCCGGCAAGGGCGGCGCAGCTCCGGCCCGGCCCGGCCCGGCCCCGCCGCGGAGAAGCGCCCGCTCGGGCCTCCTGGCGAGCGGACGCGGGGCTGCGGCAGGGCGGCCCCCGCGGGGGCGGCCCGGGATGGGGCTGAAAGGGGGGCCCTGCGGCAGTTTGGCCGCAAGCCAGCTGAGGGCGTGGGAACGGGCCGCGGGTGCAGCGAAGGGGTTTGTGATCAGACCCCTCCCCGCCAGCGGGGGCTGCCCAGCCCGTGGACGCCCCCCAAAGCCGCCCCACACGCAGCTCAGTGCCGCCCTCCAGCGCACCCGGGCCCCCTCCTGACCTTGCTGCCTGCCCTGCTTCCACCCCTCGCAGGCGCCCCAGGAGACACGCGGAGCGTTTCAGGGAGGGGCGAGGGTCCGTGGAAGGCCCCCCAACACCAAAGCTTGCCCTTAGGGCGCCACGAGGCACTCTGCGGCCCTGACTTGACCGTCTCCAGCCCCGAAACCCTCCGGAACGACTCTTTCGCACGTTGGTGCGGCAGCCCATGAGGCTGAACCGGGGAGGGCGGCAGGCCGGCTCGTGACCCCCTTCCCCACACCTGGGCCGGGGCACTGCCAGCTGGGGCCGCGGGCTGCAGGCCAGGACCGCCGGAGCGGGGGCCCCGCGGGGAAATCGATCACGGCCGCTCTGCCAGTCTGAGCCCGGGTCCTCCCCATCCGCCGGTCTTGCCTCCTCCACCCTGGGACCGAGCACAGGCAAACTTTGCAAACTGTCATGAGATACTGCTTGATTGACAGAATAGAAGCTCGTTAAATAAACGAACATGTGCAGTTCCCTTTGTGCACCCCCTCCTTCTCACACAGCGGCACGGACACAGAAATCTGTCCGAGATGAAACCGCAGTAAAACCGATGCGTCGGATTCTCCCCTTCAAATATTGTCTCGTGAAATTAGAACTAGAAACACGCTGGGAAATAAAGGTTGTGGGACGACCGTTGAGGTGGCCTTCCGAGGAAAGCGCGCAGGGGCCGGGAAGCATGGGGCCCGGCCCAGAGACTCCCTCATGCCAAGCCGGCCACCGCCTCTCCCCCACGGGGCCGGACCCCTGGCTGCAGGGCCGGGCCAGCCGCTGCGCTGTCCAGTCCGGACACAGAGCTTCCGGGGTCCCGCCAGAGCGAGGGGCTGCCTCCAAGCCCCCCAGAGGAGCCCCGTGGGGATCTCCCCCTGGGATGGGAGGCGGGAGCTTTCGCGGGCAAGAGGAGGGCCAGCCGCCCGTAGGCACGGCCACAGCAAGCCCAGCGCCAGCCCCCAGCCCAGCCCACCCCTCAGTTCTGCGATGCTGGCCTGGCCAGTGTTGTCCACGCTGGGGGGAGCCGCCCGTCGGCGGGCGAGGCAGGGAGGGGACGGCTCCTGGTAGAAAACTGGAAGGGAGCGCCAGGGGCCGGGGTGTCCTGGTGTTGCCCCTGCCCACTGTGGGCCACGTGCCCCTGGGGGATGAGGCCGCCCTGGCCCGCTTGGCTTCACTTGGCACACGGCCGGGATGCCACCTCCAAGCGCCCCGTGGGCCAGAGGGACAGTCCCCAGCTGACGGCGACCCGACACACCCTGCCAGCGTGCTGCTCATCAGCCTGTGCCGAGGGGGCCCGGGACGACCCCGGGCAAGCCCCCTCCCCTAGCGCTCCTGCCCACGGGTGTGTGGAGCGTTCGGCCGCTGCCCGGAGGATGTGCTCCTGCAGCGCCATGCCCCGTCCAGAGACGCAGACGGGCGAGCGGGCGACTGCGAGGGCAACGGGGGCTTGTCTCGGCAGGAGTGGCAGAGAGGCCTGGGCAGGCCGGAGCACGTGTGGGGAGCATGCGCCCCACACGGGGACCGGCCAGCGGTGCCTTCCCCGTGGGGCTGGATCACGCACGCCCGGAGTGGGGCTCACGGCCCTCCGGGCTCTTGTGGGTCAGCTGCCGGCTGAGGCGATGACGCCCAATCGGCGTATGGGGTGCCAGCAGGCCGGGCACACGGCGTGGCCTCAGTGTGCCGCTTTCTTTCTCGGAGGAGGTGCTGTTCCGTTGTTTTCTTCACACAGAGCAGGGCAATGCAGCCCTCCAGTGGCCAAGGGCTGCAATTCCCATCATCCTTCACCACTGGCTAGGCTGGCTAGGCCAGAGCGGGGTTGTATGCAGGGAAAGCCTGTGGAAATCATAGAATCACAGAATAGTAGAGCAGGAAGGGGCCAGAAGGTCACCAACCCGCTGCTCTTGCGGGACACCAAGTTCCCACTCGGGGGGCTGGCCAGTTTCGCCTTGAATGCCTCTGGTGGGGGAGAGCCCACCCCCTCTCGGGGCAGCTGGTCCCACCTCTGAACAAACCGGCCCCCAGAAGAGCATGAAGGGTTGCCTTTCCCACCGGCCCGCCTTCCTTCTGGGCCTTCTCAAGCCGTGTGTGGCCACCCTCCAGCCTCTCCAGCGCTCTCCTTTCCCAGCGAGCGGGCGGGCGGGCGACCACGCAGCTTCCTTCCCAGCAAGTCAGGATCGGGCCTTTCCCTGGTTCATCAGCCACGGTGGCCAGCCAGCCAGCCAGCCCCCGAAGCCCATGCCAGGGAGGCGGCCCAACCGGGCACCGCACCGGGTGCAGGGCTGCCGAGGGGGATTCGCCCCTCGGGCCGAAAGCGGCACAGCACAGCAAGCGCATGAACTGGCCCGATCTCGGCCCAAAAGTCCCGGTCGGCCCAGAGCGCCGGCCTGCGGAGGAGCTCGCTGAAATCCAACGCTCACGTTTCTCTGCCCACTAAAGGGACGGCGTCGCCTCCGCGGCAGCGTCCTCCGGCTCTCTCGGCCAGAGGCCCACGGTCTCCGTGGCCTGGGCCCGTGGCCTCCTCAAGCATTTGGCCGCAACCGCGGCTGAAGCCCATTTCCGTCGTGACTGCGGAGACGGACTCCACTGCGGGAAGCGGGCGGTGGGCAGCCCGCAGGCAGGACGCTTCTGCTGGGCCGGGACTTCGCTCGGGCAGTTGCTCCAACTTGCTCCGGGGTGAGGAAATGATCCGGGAGGGCTGCTGACTCTGGCGTCTGAGGGCGTGAGTCACACCAGCGTGGCTGGGCACACCCAGCATTGCACAAGCACGTCTGCCGGATGCCCGAGGCACCGGAAGGAGCAGTGCCAAGGCGGCGGCCTTCCAAAGTCGGAAGGGGGCAGGTCAGGGGACAAGTGGCTGGAGAGCAGCGCTTGTGAAAGGGACCTCGGGGTGCAGGTGGACTGCAGGCTAACATGAGTCAGCCATGAGATGCGGTGGCCAAGAGGGCGAACGCCACCCTTGGCTGCATAGCCAGAAGTGTGGCTTCTAGATCGAGAGAGGTATTACTACCACTCTACACGACTCTGGTGCGCCCGCAACTGGAGTATTGTGTTCAGTTTTGGGCCCCTCATTACAGGAAGGATATAGCCAGGTTGGGCCACAAGGATGGTGGCTGGTTTGCAGGGGATGCCGTATGAGGCGAGACTGAGGGAACTGGGTCTCTTCAGCTTGGAGGAGACTCAGAGGGGATCTGTTGGCAACATACAGGTATGTGAAGGGATGTCACACGGAGGTGGGTAGAGACCTGTTCTCCCCTGCAGAGGAGCAGGATGCGCTCCAATGGGGCAAAGCTTATGGAACCAAGGTTCAATTTAGGTGCCCAGAATCACTTCCTGACAGTCAGGACCCCGAGGGTGTGGAATGGGCTTCCACGAGAGATGCTTGAGACCCCATCAGTGCAGGTGTTCAAGGATAGGCTGGACATGCACATGGTGGGCATGTCGTGAGTGGGGTCGGCTAGAGCCGGGGGTCAGACTAGATGGTCTGGGAGGCCCCTTCTGACTCGACCTGTTTCCATATTTCAAAGTCCCGCAGGGCCTGAACCCACGGACGGCCTCATTGTCCACCCAGGAGCTGCATGTGCCTTCCCACCACAGATGGTCCCCCAACCTGCACAGAGCACCAGTGGCGCTCCTGTGCCTCTCCAGGGGTCCCCAGAACTGCCATGCGCACCTGGTGGGCTTGCCCATGCTGCCAGTCCCAGCAGGGGACCTCGGCATTCGTATCAGCCAAACCCGATTCACCAAGACCTCCATTCATCCGGAGGGTTTACAGCTGTCCTGATCCGAAACACCCCCCTTCGGAGATTTGGAAGGCAGGTGCCGGCTCACCTGCGATCTGGCCAAGGACAGGTGCCTCAGGGCCACCATCCCCGCCTCCCCCCCCACAGTGGGCAGCCCTTTGCCCGACTCTGGCGCCTGTGTCTGTGCCCGTCCAGGGCCCACCCGTGCGCCCCAAGACAAGAGCTCCGTGGCACCGCCGGTTCGCTCAGGCGGCTTCCGCTTCTCCGGCTTCCTGGGCGGAGGACACAAAGCAGCCCGTCTTTGCTTTCCCGCAGACAAAGGGCCCTTTCAGCTCCCTGGGAGGAAGCTGACAGTGGGAAACGCGAAAGCCACAGCGGCCGAGGCATGTGGCAGAGGCCGTGAGGCGTCCTGGGAAGCAGGTTCAAGCGTGGAGACCCACGAAGACGGCGGCACGAGGGACCCGGCGAGCGCCTTCTGGGGCTGAGCTGGGCCACAGCGCCACCAGGATGCAGCCTCCCTGCCTGTGCCGCTTTCCGGCACTGCCGGTTGGCACGGGAACGCATCCCCCTCCAGGGCAGGACGCCAGCGATCAGCGCACCGGGCCCGGCCTCCCCGTGCTGCGCCACCCGGTTTCCATCCCTCCCGCTGTGAAAGGCCCCTCCGGCCAGAGCCGGAGCCCCGCTGGAGTCTTGGTAGCGGCTCTTGTGTGCCAGCAATGCAGGGGGGGGGGCATGTATGACAGTGCTGGCAGGCCTGCTCATGCCAGTGGGGCCTGTGCAGGAAGCCTTCCAGGTGGACTGGGCCCCCAGGGTCACTATGCGGGCACAGGGCACCAGATGCCACTGGGATTTTCCACCTGAAGCCCAGAAACGCCCAGAGAGACCGGGCGATCAGACCGAGGCCTGTGGGCGCCTCCAGACCGGGGGCCCCAGAGGGAATCCGGCTTCTCTTCCTCAGAAGGCACCTTGGGAGTGCGAGAGCGCGGAAGAGGCGGGTGGCGGGCACAAGGCGTCCGTTCGGAGCGCGTCGGTCTTCGGACCTGTGCCGGCTGGGCGTGAGACACACCCAGGCAACCACGCCGGGCCCGAACAGGTGCACATGAGCTGACACGCTTGAGATGCTCCACGGAGAGCAGCTTGAAGGTCGCACGAGCAAAGCTGGCCCCACAAACGCCACAAGCGCGAGAGCGAGCTCGCCTCCTCAGCCAGAGCACTTCCTTCCACCCCACCTGTGTGCTGCATAAAAAGCCAAACGGAAGCGTTGCTAACTGCTTTTGGGCAAATGACGGACTGAACTTGGCACCCACGGGATCAAAGGCCAGTGCGCAAGGGTGCCGATCCATCTGCCCTCCTCCTCTTCCGCGTCTACGAGCTGCCAGCATACACAGCAAGCGGCCAGCAGCCGCGCTGGCGAACTGGCCCTGGTCCCCACCTGGGCTGGGCTGGGCTCTCCACCCAGCGTGTCTGCGCTGATGCCCTCGCAAAGGCTTCCAAGCAGCAGACGTCAGCGCAGCGAATCGGCGCATAGCCGCGTTGGAAGGGGCCAGAAGGCCACGGGGACCACCCCCGGCTGCAGGTATTGCGGGACCCCAAGCCACACCGTCCCAGTCGGAGGGCTGCCCGGTTTCTGCCAAGGGCTCCCCAGGGGGGTGTCCTGACTCGGGGCGCAGCCACGTGGTGTGGAGCACCCCCTCTCAGCACCCCTGCCAAATGACCGCCGCAGCCGCCAGTCCGGCAGTGCGAAGTGCCACGGCCTGCGTTGCTAGAGCAGGAGGTGCTTCCTGAGGCTTGTAGGCCTCTTGAGCAGAGGCCGGGGTCTCTGGGGCACGACGGCCCCCTGCCCGACGGAGCAGGCATCTCGGGGCCGTGCCTGCGCTTCGTCCCGGGGTGGCTCCGGCAGCCCTACTGCTCTCCCTGGGCAGCACCGTCCAGCCTTGCGCATGGGTCGGCTCGGGCAGAAGGGAAGACACCACACCTGCCCCCCACCCCACCTGTCGACTGGGCAGGGAGCACACGGGCAACACCCCACGGACGCCGCTCGGTGCCCCACGTTCCCCTGGCCCCCCACTGCAGGGTCGTCCCATCTCTTCTGCCAATTGTCGCCTGAGTAGACCCCCCCCAACACACACGCCCCACCTTGCTCGCTCGCTCGCTCGCTCCTTCGGACCCGGCTTCCCCGCCTGGACCAGCAGGTGTAGCTGCACTTCTGAGTGCGTACGAGAAGCAGGCCAGGCGGCTGGGCAACCCCACAGGCACGGGGTCTCTGCAGGGTGGACGCAGAAGCAACCCTGCTCGGGGGCCGGTGCTTGTCCTTCACTTCTGAGCTCAGGGACTGGGAGAACGGAGGGCCACGGGCCGGAAGTGGCACACTGCCCCCCTTCCCAGATGTGCCCGGGCGTAATGACCCGTGGCTTCATGGCTAGCTCAGGGTCAGCCCCGGGATGCGGCAGCTGGGCGCGCGCCAGCAGAGCACAGAAACGAGCATCAGGGAAAAGAAGCGCTGCTGAATAATTGACAAGCTCCGACATCCGACCCGGTCCGTCCTCCATCCTCCTGAAGGGGCCGCGCGACTCAGCATGCGTGACGGAGCGGTGCCTCGGCCGGGCCACCAACCCGGTGGTCCATGGCTGGCAGCCTGCAGCCTGCCCTGCTCAGGCCACCCGCCACTGGCGTTTCCTCTCCTGCCCGGCTGCCCCGGCAGGGGTGCGGGTGGCACTCCGGGTGGCTGTTCTGCAGGGCAGTGCCAGCTTCAAGAGAGAGCTGCCTCCAGCCGGGGTGCCCTTTTGGGGTGCCCTCTCTCACAGAATTCCACCGGGGTCCAGAGATTGCCCTCTTCTGCCCACAACTTCCTGTGTTTTCCTACCCTGATTCCGTTCTTCAGGTAAACTGTTCAGTGCCTGGAGTCCCGCACCCGGAAGCGCGCGAGGAATGCTCCCAACGGGCGGTCGTGACACAGCCTTTCCTGGAGCACACCTGAGACGCCGTGCCTGGACAGGGGAAGCGAGCTCGGCTTCCACGGAGAAGGCCGCCCAGATGGTCTGACCTGGAGGTCCAACGGGGACATCAGAAACGAAACCGCCTGCTTCCCTTTTCCCTCGGGCCGCATGGGAGCAATGGGGCCGAGGGCAGGGCCCGCCGCTCCTCACGGTGCTCGGCACAGCCGGGCCAGAGGGAACACCCAGAGACCAAGCAGGTGCAGGAGCCGGTGCACGGCCATGTGGCCAAGGGTCCGCAAGACGCCGTGGCCCCGGGCACTCAGAATCCGTGCTTGGTGGGGAAAGACGCTCCAGCTAAATGCGGTGGCGCAGTTTTAGAGGGGAACCATCGGAGGAAACGCCACCGAATGCGTAGCAGCCCCACGGAACTGCCCCGTGAGCCGCCTGCTATGCAGGGTCACCCCGAGCTCCGCTGCCCAAAGCTGAGGGAGCACCGAACCCCGGAAGAGCTCGCCTTGGGGGTCCCCCGAGCACTGCCCTGTGTGGGGGGGGGCAAGAGGTGCCTCCGGGCAGCTGGGAGTGGCTTAGAGCACCCAGCCTTTGGCCTCAAGACTTCCCCCCTTTCATGGAGAATTCGCCTGCCGTGGCGAGGCCCACGAACCGCCACCGTGGAGCTGAAGAATCAGCAGGATGCCTCCCAGCCAGGAAACGCAGCCGCCGCCAGCCTCCGTGGCAGGGAGACACGTCCCTCCGCCGGCTACCAGCCCCGAGCGTGGGCAGCCCCCTTTCCAGCGCCGGAGTCGTCTGGCTCCCATCTTCTCCGCAGCGCTTTCCTTCCGTGCGGATGCGCCAGGCCGGTGTTTGCATCTGCGTTTACCACCCCATGAAGCGAGTGACTCTCGCAAGGGAAGAGAGCAGAGGGGTTCTTCCGTCTGCTCCACTCTCTCCGCCTCGAGTGCACGCGACGCCGAAAGACTTCCGTGGCAGATGCACGTGCTCTCTAGCCCTGAAAACGCTGCCCGCTGGCACCGTGGCACTGGCGCAAGCTTCCACGCACGGGGGCTCGTCTCCACACACACGTACTCCCGGGACTGGCGGGGCCAGCGGTGCCCAGCCCTTTCGGCACCAGGGACCGGTTCCGGGCAAGGCACCTTTTCCACGGATTGGGGGAGAAGGGGATGGCTTCGGAATGATTCCTTTATCGTGCACTTTATTTCTATTGTTATTACATTGCAATATAGGCTGTAAGCCGCCCCGAGGCTTTATTGCGATGGGGCGGCACAGAAATGTTTAAATCAAGCAAGCAAGCAAGCAAGCTTGATACAGTTCACCAGGATGCAGAATCAGCGGGAGCCTGACCTTGTTTTCCGTCAACTAGACAGTGAGCGAGACAAGAGCACAGTGCGGGAAAGAGGCAGGGGCGGAAGTGGTAGATGAATTCATGGGTGGGCCACACATGGACTCAAAAGTGTCCGATTCTGACTCTAGGCCTGCCACCAGTGCAGCTTAATTGTCACTTGCCACTCCCTGGGAGGGCTTTGATACAAGCCGTCGAGCAATGGATTTACGATGGTGTCTGCGCAGTCAGACCTCTCTGCGAACGATCATCCGTCCTTGCGTCCGCTCCCCAGCGCCACTATCACCGTCTCAGCCCCACCTCAGATCATCGGGCCCAGAATCTAAGGCCTAACGATCGGAGGCGGAGCAGAGGTGGCGATGCTGGTGCAGGGGAGAAGCTCAAATACCGAGGAGGCTTCGCTCGCCCACCCGCCGCTCACCCCCTGCTGTGTGGCCCGGCTCCTCACAGGCCACAGGGCAGTACCGGTCAGTCCGTGGCCTGGGCGCTGGGGAGCCCTGCTCTAGGCACCAAATACAGCTGAGGGGTGCAGAGGCAGGACACTCCCCCACCGATCGCCATGATGCAGCCTCCCGCAGCCAGGGAGCGCGGAAGCCCTGGCCACGCCTGGGTGGTGTCTTGGCACAGCTGGAGTTGTGCAGAGACGGGCGGCACACTCACAGAGGGGGCGAGGGGGCGAGAGAGAGGAGGCGGCAGAGACCGGGGGGTAGGCGGGCTGGGCAGGGGCAGGGGCAGGTTCACTGCTGGGCACATTTCTCGGTTTCGAGGGTCCTCCTGTGAAAGCGGAGGAGCAGCAGTCGTGGGACAGCGCAAGACGCGCAGCGCAGCTTTCTGCCCAAGCCCCACCAGCCAGTCACTATGGAGCACTGCGAAGCCCCAAGTGCGTGGGGCAGGTGGGGGCACACGGTGAGGGGAACTGGCTCGGCAGCAGAGCTCCTGCCTCAAGGGGCCCTCGCTCCCCGGCAGCTGCCCCAGCCGGGGCTCGAAAGACTCCTGCCAAAACTTGGAGGAAGCTGCTGCTGCCAGGCGGGGCAACAGACCAAACCTACCCCTCCTGAGCATGGGCCAGGGAGAAGAGGCCCTACCACTGGGGCTTTGCCTGCCCCCCCTCCTGCCAAGCACCCCCTCCCTCTGTGCCACCTCAAAGCGGTTTGCTTTATTGTAGCTCTGACGCCGTGCTTGCAAATGGCCAGACGTTCTCCTGAACAGACTGGCTTTGGTATACAGTGTACACAGACTGTGGAATAGTAGAGTCAGACATGAGTGAGGCTTAAAGGTAAAGGTAAAGGTTTCCCCTTGACGTTACGTCCAGTCATGCCTGACTCTCGGGGACGGTGCTCATCTCCGTTTCCTGGCCGAGGGAGCCAGCGCTTGTCCGCAGACGGTCTCCGTGGCCATGTGGCCGGCATGACTGAACACCGAGGTGCACGGAACGCTGCTACCTGCCCACCAAAGTGGCACCTCTTCATCTACTTGCATTTGCAGGCTTTCGAACTGCGAGGTTGGCAGGAGCTGGGACGGCGCACGGGAGCTCACCCCGTGTGCAGATTCGAACCGGCGACTTTTCCATCAACCAGCCCAGCAGCACAGCGGTTTAAACCACTGTGCCACCTGCAGTCCCAAGTGAGGCTTAGGAACATCCAATTTAATTTTCTGCTTTCACAGGGCACGTTCTTCCCTTGAAAACAGTTTTGCTGACAGGATGCATCTGAACTCTTTCAAACCCTTGAGCAGAAATGCTGATCCGCCCGCAAGGAGCCTCCATGCGACGCAGAACCAGAGCCAGGCCCTCTTCCGGGTGGAGCGAAGTCCCAGGACCAGGCCTCCCGCAGGGCTGGCTTGGCTGCTTTGTGCCCTCAGGAGTGTCAAAAAAGGGTGGAAGCCACCGAAGCTACTGCCTGAAAACCAGATTTCATTGAGCGGCTGATTTGCCAAAATCTGCAGACTCAGGGTTTGCCTGGCTCAGCGACGGGGAGGAGGCTGCCAAGGAGATAGCACAATACAACGGGATGTGCTACACTGCAACTCCCATCAGTCCCAGCCAGCAGAGCAGCGAACCAGACACGAAAGGGAAAGCAGAACTTCCCAAGAGTCCTGTGGGAGCAGACCAAGGGCCCATTCAGTGAGGCTCCCTGTCCATGCGGTGGCCAACCGGGCGCCTCCAGGACACGGCAGGCAGCCAGGCCCCCTTCTTGCCCCTGCTGCCCAAGTCACAGGCGCACGGCCCCGGTGCCAGGGGCAGCCTGCGGGCTCAGGACCAGCAGCCGCTGGGGGCCTCCCCCCTCGCCATGAAGGTGCCCAGTCCCGTCAGAGCGGTGCACTTTGGGGGCCATGAGCTCCACCGTGTAATGCACGGCCCTGGGAAGTCTGTTCTCCCTGCTCTGCCATCAATAATTAAAAAGTGGGAGACAGGTAACCGTTGCACATTTTAACGTTCAAAACGGCACCCAAAACCGGGAGGGGGTGAACCCGGCCATTTCCACTCGCTCCCTGTCTCAAACGTGGCCCTTCCCGCAAGGCCCGTCCCAGGCGTGGCGATTTCTGCGGTCCCCTCTGCACGCGCGTCCCAGGTGCCCTGCGCTGGTGCAGCCCACTTCCACACGTGGAAGGTGCAGCCCACTTCCGTGCACACACGTGTGCGCAGGCGGTCCCACGCATCGGCCTCGCTCCACCTCGGGGATCAGCGTGGATTTGGGAACGGGGGGGGGATGAGGAGCCCCGGGGACTCCCGACGAATCGGACTGCGGCCCCCATCGTCCACAGCCACGGGCGGCCGCTTCCGGGTCGTCAGGCGCAGCGCGGGGCACGGGCGGGCCCGGGCGGGGGTGGAGCCTCCAGGCCCGGCACCCCGCCCACGTGGCAGCCGCCTCCCGCCCGCCCTGCCTGCGCGCATGCGCACTCCCGAGCCGGCCTCTCGGGCGCGACCCCGCTTCGTCACGTTTCCAGCGCCGCCCAATCGTCGCTGAGGCGACCCGCCGCATCCGGAACGGACCCGAAGCCCCGCCCCGTTTTGCGCGCTCGCGCGCGCGCGCGGTCTGGCGTCAGGGGTGGGGGTGGGGCGAGAACGAGCGGGAGGGAGCCCCGCCCAGCCTCAGCCCTGCGATCCGCGACGCCGCGTGACCGCTTGCGTCACCTCGCTGTGGCGCCATTGGAAGCGCCGCGCGCCCGTACGTAGCGAGCGTCCGCACGCCCGTAGCCCAAGCTCGTGCACGCCCAGAAGGGCCCCCGGTGGTCCAGGCGAAACCATGTAGAGTAATCCCGTTCTACGCATGCGCGTGAGTGGACGCGCCTCAGCCGACGGGCCCCTGACGTCAGCGAGCGGCCGCGCCCTCCGCCTGCCGCGCTCGCGAGGGGAGCGAGAGAAAGAAAGGGAGCGGCCGGCTGGTCGGCGTGCGCGTGCCCGCGCGGTCGGTGCCCGTCCTCGCGCGTGCGCAGGCCCCGCCCCCGCCCGCCACCCAGGCCCTCGGTGCGGCCTGCTCGCCTCCTGCTCCGCCGCGTGCGCGCCTCGCGACCCGCGACTGCCGCCTGAGGAGGGACGCGCCGCCGGCCCGGCGGGGGCATGAGGGAGCCGCGCGCCGCCGCCCAGCCGTGAGCGCCGCAGCGCAGCGCAGCGCAGCCGCCGCGCCTCCGTCGCCTCCGCGCGAGGCCCGCGCCGCCCGCCGCCCGCCGCCGCCGCCGGGGCGGCCATCTTGTGCCGCCTTCGCCTGCGCCGCTCGGCGGCCCGGGGCTCCTGCGGTGCGGCGGCCTGCGCGGCCGGTGCCGAGGGTCGGGCGGCGGCGGGCGCCTGCTGAAGCGGCGCCCGGCGGGGCGCGGCGCGGGGCCCGATGGCGAAGAAAACGTACGACCTGCTCTTCAAGCTGCTGCTGATCGGCGACTCGGGCGTGGGCAAGACCTGCGTGCTCTTCCGCTTCTCCGACGATGCCTTCAACACCACCATTCATCTCTACCATCGGTGAGCCGCGGGGCCGCCCTGCCCGCCTGCCCCTCGCTCGCTCGCGGCCGGGCCGGGCCGGGCCGGGCGGGGGACGCGGGACACCCGGCCTGCCCTGCCCGGCCCGGCCCGGCCCGGGCCGGCGCCGCGGGCTGGAGCGCCGCTCCTCCGCCCGCCGCGCCCGCTCCTTGGAATGACCTCGGCCCCCGCCCGGCCCCCTTCCCCGGGGGTCGCGCCGGTTGCCGGGGAGGGGAGGCCCGGGTGGCCCCCCGAAGGCGCGCAGGGCCAAGCGCGCCGGCATCCTGGCCCGGGAGGCGAGGAGCCGCTCCGTGGCGCGCCAGGCCGCCCTGCCCGGGCGCGGGGCGACGGGTGTGGCGGCTCGCTGGGGGCCGAGGGAGGCAGCCGCGTCTCGAGGACGACTCGCGCCGCGGCCTGGCTTTGCTCGGGCCTGGCAGGGCAGCGTCAGGCAGGTGCGGCTCGGCCGCCCTCTCCCAGCCCTTTCTGCAGCTGCAGGGCAGTGCGAAGCGCTTTGCCGGGAGGCCGTGAACTCCGGCATGATAAAGTTTCTGCCGCGCCTAAGGCAGAGAGATGCAAGCATCTTTGATCCGAAAGGAGTACCCATTTGCCGTCTTCCCTCCTCGCTTCTACTGGACCCACTTGCAAAGTCCCCTCCATGGATTGGACTTTCTTGATAGGCTTTGACCGAAGTTACAGCTAGCTCTGAGTCGATATGAAATATCATATTCAATAGAGTTGAACCAGTCTTTCCCAAAATGGTTCTGCGTGCCCCAGCTTCCATATTATTGGAACAGATTTTCCCCAAGATCTCAGTTTACAAGCAAGCAGGGGCTTAATGGCAGTGTTTCTTGATCAGTGGAGGAATTCCTCACAGCCAGTGCTATCGGTGTGTTGGGGACTCCCAGCTGTATCTGCTGGGTGCATCATTATGTTGTGGAGACTGACATGTCCAGCTTCACAGGGAGCAGCTCCTAGGTTTTCTAGACCATGCGAACAAGCAAGCGTGAAGGCTCCCAGCAGCTCAACTGCTTCTGCTTTGCAAGACAGCTTGAGGTCTAACCCATGGTTTGTTCGGCTCAACCCCTGAGTTGTTTCTGCTCAAGAACCGGAGCTCTGGGTTCACACATCCCAGTGGATAACCCAGAAACGTTTCCTATAGTGGAAGAGGTCAGGAGGCAGTTGCCAGCTCCCTTCTGGTCATAACTGACTCATGCTTTGAACAGCCTGTAGGATAGGAAAATTGGGTAATTAGCACAACTGCACAACTGTGTTGTACGGCACTTGACTCTCATTTTGTTTAGGTTCTCAGTCGGACTGTTTAGCTTTAATTTACAATACTTTGCGGTGTAAGCACTTGCCGAGCGGTTCAGCTGCATGTATCAGATGTTCTCTGGACTCAAGTGGTGTGTTTGTGGAGCCATGTGACCTTGCCACATCATGATGCCGGGGTCTGGAGCGATGGCATTAGAGAGCAGCGTGGACGAGGCAGTGGGGCGGTGTAAATGGGCGACCTGCAGCAGCTTCCGTGATTCCATGAATGGGTTTATACGTTTGTGGATTTTCAGTCATTCTCCTTGAGGTGCATTTTCTCTCCTACATTTCTTTCGTATTGATCACTTTCCTAGATTTCCTCTGCTTGAGGTAAGTTGCTTAGGCTTTTTCTCTGGTTTCATGTATTTGAAAAGCTGTGAGCCTTGAGCCTCAAGCCCATGGTGAGTGCACCGTCTTTTCACGGGCTGCTGCACTCTCCCAGCCATTGATGGTTTGGCGATTTCCTGGATTTCCTGTGAAGTTTTCCCCCCACCATAAAAAGTGGAAAGACTTAAGATTTAGTTACTGGCAGTAAGAATGTCAAGCAAAAATATTCTGGTAGGTTTATTTTTTTGTATTTTGGTCCCACCCCCTTTGCCTTTGACCCTGCCTACCATTGGAATGTGTCTCCGCAGCAGAAGCTCCAGAATAGGAAAGGGTTTAGCACCCCCGCTATGCATAGTTTTCTACAGGGTGGGATGTCTTATCAATGTCGGGA
The DNA here is from genome assembly GCA_023646645.1 of Varanus salvator macromaculatus. Lineage (NCBI taxonomy): Eukaryota > Metazoa > Chordata > Lepidosauria > Squamata > Varanidae > Varanus > Varanus salvator. The sequence goes on along the minus strand of JAIXND010000765.1, from coordinate 104,686,522 downwards.
GGCAGCCATTTTGGAGCTATAACATACACAGTACAGAGTTAAGCGTGGGATTTCCACAGGGCATACGCTCAACAGGGAGGTACAGCTGGTTGCGTCTTGTTGATACTCTGTCTTCACATGGCATTTTTAGCTATCAATGTAAATAATGAGCAAAGTGGCTCTTAACCTGTTGTAGAGTCTCAGGGCACCTCAAAAGCAGATGGGTTTCTTGTGGCCAAAGCTTTCATCGGCAACAATCCACTTTATATAAATACACAAATTGCTGGCTTGTTTATTTTTGTCCACTCCAGTTTAGGTTCCATTTATAGCTGGCAGTTGCTGAACAGAGAACTGGCTTTATCAGTGGAGAAATGTTCAATGTTTTGTCATTGTAATCATAGTCCAGTTTCAGCTTGGGCTTGGGAACAGCTGCACGTGGTCCCTTGTGGCGAATCAGAAAACCTCCCTGGTGACTAAGTGTGGAAGCTTTGCACATCATTTGCTTCTCCTCAGCTCCATTTCTAGTCTGGAAGCAGCTCACGTGATGTTTCTGGGTGTGTGAACTAGTAACTGAATTTATCTGAATCTCTGACACACATTTGGGGCGTGAGATTTAGATGGCACTAGCTTGTAGTCTTAATGTTACCCCAGTTCTAGGAAAAATGTACTGTTTCCCTAACAACCACGGAAGAACTTCCTGGATGCAGCTGGGATACCGGGCCACACTCGCCAAAAGTTCCAGTGGAGCTTTTGGATATTTAACTTCTAGTAGGCGAATTCAGAAAACACTTTTTCTTTTGTATTCTGCTGCCTTCAGGTTTTGTGCTTTGTACGCAAACAGGTCTTGACAGATCTGTACCTTTTACAAGTTGGGCAAAACATCAGAAGGACCCACCTCACTCAGCAGGCAGCTGAGTTCCTCAGCTATGGCCTATCGATCGGCTGCAGCGGCCAGGTGTGCTTTTGCTTTGTGGGGAGATCTTCCAAATAATGGCACCGTGCCTTTCGGACAGTTATTTTTAGCCATGGTCTAGCTCCTGCTTGAAAAGTAAATTGCTGAGCAGAGGACAGATGACTTCAGAACCCCAGCAAAGGTTGCTATAAATAATGCCCAGTGCTAAAATTCAAAGTCGTCGTAAGTTCCCCAAATAGAAGAGCTGCTTGGTCTTCAAAGGCAAGGTGTGACATTCAGACGCGTTCAGGAAAGTTCTGCCTTGTGCTCCCCGTGGGACGATCCCACACCTGTCCTATGTTAACTGCAGCGTTTGGTTTGTTGATATTAGGGTGGGCTCCCAAGAATCGTCTTCCGCCCGTCTATTATGGGTTGGTTTGACCTGCGGGATCCTTTCCCACAGTGCACATGGTGTTTCTGTGCAGAGCTGCTGGCGTCCATATACCGTGGGGGCACACATGCTTTTGGCAAGGCTGGCTGTGTAATTACTAAGTAATTTCTTAGCTGCCAGAAAACTCCTCTCTCAACATGGCGCAAGGGCCCTCTGCAGACGGCAAGGAGAGCGCACGGGTCATCCCTTCACTAGTTCGCCGTTATGTAGCCGTGACCCTCCTCCCTAGCCTGGCTGAGCTGCAGGTGCCCCTGCCCTTCACCCCTGCTTCAGCTGGGCCAGCGCCTCAGCCCGCACGCAGGGCGGGAGCTGGTCTGGGGTTCACGTGTCCCTGGCACTGGGCAAGGTCGGGCTTGCTTCTGAGCCTGCTCACCGCTTTCTTTGCAGCAGCGCTGGGAGAGACGGGAGTCTGCCTGGGAGACACTGTGATGAAATAGGAGAGCAGCACAGCCTGGGAGAAGCTGTATTTTTACCCTCGATTTCCAGAATGTGCCTCTACAAAGAGCTGCTCTGTTAGCAAGAATCATCCAGGTTGTCCCCCACGCAAGTGTGTGTCTGCGAGGGCTTCGACGGGGTTGAAGACACAGCGTGTGATAGTGGTGCTGGATTGGTGCCTCCTAAACAGGCAAACCAGAATGTGCTTTCCCTACTCAAATGGCCTGGATAAGGTCCGTGGGTTTGTTTCAACTTACGGCCATTTTCAGGAAGTGGGCAAAGGACGGCACAGGCCGGTCCTCACTTGGTCGCTTTTGCTTTCGTCTCGTGTGGATGAGCAGGAGTGGAACGGGAATGCACATCCGCACAGGGTGCTTTGCAGCTCATCCCTGACAGTGCAAATTGTCACTATTGTTGTTGCTAATTTTATTTCTGTACTGCACGATAACTGACGCGGTCTGGTGGTTCACGGTAAATTATCAAAGTGCAGTGTGGAAAATGGATTCAGTAAAAATGCAGATACACTGAAACATAGTGTAAAATTTGAATATATGAACCCTAAACACTTTCAACATGGAAAACTATTTCAGTAAAAACTAGACCTGTTCAAACAGCTGACTTGCCCTGTCCTGTGCCACAACATGCTGGGAATGGAGGGCAGTTTTAACCTGATGCCAACACGATGATCGTGTTGGCTCCATGCAGGCTTCAGCAGGGAGATCATTCCAAAATTAGGGAGCCACTGACTCACAAGGCTCTCTTCCTTGTTGCCTCTTTCCAGACTTCCCTTGGAGGGGTCAGGCAGAGAAAGGCCCCAGCTGCAGGTGGTGGTGTCAGGGCAGGCAGGTGGAGATTGAGAGAGGCATCCTATCAGGTATTGTCCCGATCCTGGAAGGGTTCCAGTGCACACCTTGAGCTGGGCCCAGAGGCAGCCAATGCAAATGGGTCAGAATTGGTCTTGCATCTTTCTAGAAAAGGCTGCAGGGGAGGGCAGCAGGGGTGATCCGGGGTTTGGAAAGACTGCCCTGTGAGGAGAGACTGAGGGAACTGAGCATGTCCGGCCTCAAGAAGGGGAGACTGAGGGGCGGCAGGGTAGCCCTCTGCAAGTACCTCGAGGGCTGTCGCAGAGAGGAAGGGCAAGAACTCTTCTCACTCATTGCAGAATGCAGGACGGAATAACGGACTCCAGTTAAAAGGAACCAGATTGAGGCTGGACACCAGGAGGAGCGTCCTGACTGTCAGAGCAGCACGACAGAGGAACCTCCTACCTGGGAAGTTGCGGGCTCCCCCTCTCTGGAGATGTGCAAAAAGCAGTTGGACAGCCCTCTGAGGGGGAGGGTGTGGACTGGTGTCCCGCAACAGCAGGGGGCTGGATCTGGCGGCCTTCTGGCCCCTCTTCCAACTCTCCTCTTCTGTGAGTTGCATTGTTTGGTTCCAATGATGAATCTGCCTGCTTCCTTTTGCCCAAGAGTAGCCCCATGCAGAGCGCTTTGCATTGCTCGGATTTAGAGATGACCAGGGGGTATTGCCAAGGCCGGGCTACCTTTGACTGAAGAGGGTCATGGCTGGACAAAGGCCCCGAGCCACCAGTGCTTCCTGGGCCTCAAGGGGAGAAGATGGATCAAGAGCGCCCCCAGGCAATGGACCTGCTCCCCCGAGGGGACTATGCCTTCCCCCCCAGAGCAGGCTGAGTTCCCTCCGTCCAGTCAGAGGAACCAGCTGCCAACAGCACCACCCTGAGCTTGAATGAGGCCAACATCTCTGCATGTTTCTCTTTTTTGTGTAGCTTTGATTTTCCTAAGATGTAGCATTTCACAAGTTAGGGTCACCTTGTGAAAAGGGATTCCCTTGTGTGCCCACAACAGCAGCTCTAGGGATCCAGTGGCTGGGGGTGGGGAGAACAAGAGAGCCCCTCGCTGGGCAGGAACGGTTTTCTCTGTTTCCTTGTCTTGCCCTGCATGCCATTCCCTGCTGCTCCCTTGCTGGATGTGAAGCGGCGCAAGAGCTCTCAGTTCTTCTAAAACAGCCCGAAGGCTGGCCCTGGCCCCCGAAATGGTTCCCAGCCGTCAGCCCCCAAACAGGTCCTTGCAAGAAGCAGGATCCCACTTCCCTGTGCTTGTCCCTAATCCTGCAGTGCATAGAAATTGTCCTGATGGTGTTTTCTCTGGCTTCTTAAGATGGCTGTTCGGTGCCTTTGTAGGTGGGGGAATGATGCTAGAGGTTATGACTTTGCAAAAGGAGGACAAAGTTGCACAAATCCCTTTATAGTATAGTGATTGTAGCCAGGAATCAATCCGGTCGCACTGCCAACAGCTCCTTTTCCATCTCAGAAGTGGGGGAACAATCGGGTCCTTATGAACAAAAGGCACTGAATCGGCTCTGTCTTGACAAGAAGCCTTTAGCATGACTATCGAAGCGACTGAAGACATCTTAAACTTTGCAGCATTTGGTTTGTGCGGCGTTGAAGGAAATTATGAATTGGGACGTTACTTTTGCCATTGAGGAGTAGATCGGGAAAGGAGCGTGGAAGTATTGGCCGGTGGAGCCCTCATGGAGCACAGTGAGATTTCCGCTAAAGGGATTGCAGTTCCTACCTTGGAGATGCCGGCTCAGGCCCCCGATGTGTCAGGAATCTGCTGTGCGCCATGTGGCCAGGAGTTGCTTTATCAAGCAGTCCCGAACTGCAGCCTGCAGGCTTTCTGATCTTCCGCTTTGGAACCTAGAATGAAATAGAAGATTCAGGCCGTATCTTAAATGGAGATGTATTGGATCATCAGTCACCAGCCGAGTTAGGTTTCTTGAATTGTCGCTATGACAAAAAGCAATTAAAGTTGGCGCGTGTCTATGTGGGAACTGTGTAGTTAGACCAGACCCAATGCAAATAATCCAGCTCCACATCCCAATTATTAGCCCTTGCAGTCATGATAGAAATAGCTGCTCCTTCGTGGTTTTGTGCATGAGGTCATTGCAAGGATACCGCCTTTGAATGCGGAGGTTTCCGTTGTGACAGGGCTGCCTTCCGCGAGTTTCCCTGACAGCTTATGTGGCCACAGTAGAGCGAGTGAAGAGTGTTCCCGCTTGGTTCCTTTTTCATTCTGTCGTGCCTTTTAAGATTGTAAGCCTTAACAGACTGCAAGCCGGAAGATTTGGCTCAAGTGTATGTAAATTGCAGCCGGAGGTGTTGGGCTGAGGAGCAGTGCGTGGGGAGAGTAGCTTGAGTTCTCCATGCTTACAGTGCTATAAGGTTGCATGCTCCCCGCTGCCCGGTAATCTTCTGAACAGAAAAGCCCCGGCTTTGTCCACCTTTCCTCAGGGGCTCCAAGTACACCATTACTTTACATACAGGTGAAGGTAGTGTGGCTGAGCAGTCTAAGGCGCTGGATTTAGGCTCCAGTCTCTTTGGAGGCATGGGTTCGAATTCCACCGCTGCCAAGTGCTCTTTGACATGCATAGGGTGGCATGTCGTGAGCGGAGCCGGTTGGAGCCGGGGTCAGACTAGATGGCTCGGGAGACCCCTTCTGACTCACTGTGTTTCTATGTGTCTATGTTTCAAAATATTTCTTTAGATGACCATCTCATGATATTCTAAAAACTGGCAGACCATGTTTATGTAAGCGTAATCACATTTTTGTTTTTACCTCTGTGTTCTTACACTGAATGTGCTTTTGGGGGTCATGGCGGTGGGGGAGTTCAGTAAATACAGTAGGGTCATGGGGCCATGGAAGAGCGCGCAACCTCAGGCCCACCCCTGGTTTCTCCCACTAAAGGTGTGAAGGAGGCCTGTCTGGGGGGGGGGGCTGCTCTGTGGTGTCCAGAGCAGCCCCCCTTCTCCTGATTTTGCCTTGATAGTGATGCACAGGGGACAGACCTGCCCGGTTAGCCCCTTACTGCTGAGCTCACCTGAGCGGCTTTGCCAGAAATGCTTTCTGGAAGTTACCTGGCATGCCTAGGGGATTCTGTTTCGTCCTATTACACCCTGCACACTGGAGCAAAAGCACAACGCTGTGCATGTTTAGGCAGAAGCGAGCCCGGCCCAGTCACAGGACTCTTCTGTTGAGAAGCGTAGAATCACATCTGGAGCTCTGACTGAGATATTGATGGTTAATATAGGACAGAATATTGTGGGAGTACCGTGGGCTACTCTTTCCATATTTCTATTCATATTTAACATAAAGAGCTGGATTAGGAGTGTGACCTGTTTTGCAGTGCCGTACTCTATGAGGAACAGTTGAAAGAGCTGAGAATTATTCTTAGAAATCAGGGTAGCAACATGACTGGCCCAGTGTTCCATATATTCTGGTGGAAAACGGCGACTGTCTCTTAGGGTGCTGAGGCATAACTATTCTTACAAGTTGGAGGCTATTTTTCTAGTGTTTCCAGGTGCTTTGTAGGGCTCACTTGAATTTAATATCTCTGCATTTCTAGATAGGAATGTAAAGATGCATTTAAAATTTCTGATGGGCTTCCACTACAATTTTATACATGTTTGCTTAGAAATAATTCCTATTTTTTTATTTATTTATTTGGAGCTTTTATATGCCGTCCCAGTCGCAAAAGCCTATTGAATTTAGTGGGCTTACATCAAGGTAAGTGGATGTAGAATTTTTCAGAACAGATTAGTTTAAATCAAGGCAGTTTAAATCAGTTAGAAAACTGAATGATTTAAATAACTGATTTAAATCAAGTATCCCACTGCATTTTTTATTTTTCCTGAACAACATCCATACTTCACCATTAAATCCATATTATATTGCAGCTAAATAGATTACTATCTGCAGTGTTTCATTCTGATAAGGAGGCCTTGTATCTCTGCTCTGTTGTATACCGTATTTTTCGCTCTATAAGACACGCCTGACCATAAGACACACCTAGTTTTTAGAGGAGAAAAACAAGGGAAAAAAAATTCTGACTCAAATGGGCACATCATCACAGGCACATTCCCATCACTTCCCCACGGGCTGCACATCTGACAGACTTACTGCACACACATTCGCTCTATAAGACGCACAGACATTTCCCCTTACTTTTGAGGGGGGAAAAGTGAGTCTTATAGAGCAAAAAATATGGTGTATTTTCATGCTATCCTTTTTAACCTACAGAGGGAATGTTTTAGAGCAGTTCTGTACAGGGTCTTTCTTGTGACCGGTGCTCCGTTTGGGTTAGCAGTGCACACACGTTTTCTCAGAAATAGGTTCCATTAAGTTCTGTGGGGCTTACGTCCAGGTAAGTGGGTATTCAGCCGCATTCTAAATGTTAGTATGGGAATACAGGAAAATGCATGCTGTATAATTGCATATTCTCACTGTAGTGTTGCTTCTTTCTGATGGCCTCTTACCGCCTTGGCCTCTCAAGAACAGGCAGCTAACAAAGACTGACGGCCTGTGACTGATGTGCAGGCTGGCCCATTAACTGCTTATGAAGCAGCGAGCGTGCCGTTGCTTTTGCGATACCTGACACAGCAACATCCCCATTCCTGCATTTTTTGTGATGCGTGAACCTGGAAATTCTGCCACTTAGGGGTTGCACAACTGCTAGCGCAACAGTTGCTTGTGGTTTGTTGTTGCCCATTTAACCTGTAATTTCTTGGTATGCACATCACAAAGCAACTCGGGAATAGGGCATTCTTGGGCTTTAATTGAAAGTGGGAGCCATGGATGTGTGGAAGGCAGCAGGCATGTTCCTTCACCTGCCCCTACCGAATCTTGGGTTTAACAACCCAGGAATGAGAAAGTTGCTTTGCACTGTTTAACTTGGCGATTGAGTGATATGTTGGCCAGTGATGTGGGTCTTCTGGAAATCCTTGGAAGAGAAAATGTTTCTAATGCTAATTAGACTAATTTACATAGGGTTATTTTCTTTGAAAAAGCATTTTGATGCCCTGGAAAGGGATCTAATGTACCACGTTAATTTTACTCGTATTGATTAAACAAAGCTAAAAAACTACCCATGTTGCTTTTATGTCCCGCATAGGAAAAATTAAAACACACTGATATGATTCAAATGTTGTATAATTTTATTGGGAAAGTTGTAAGTATTTAAAGACAGCAGCACATTCTTCCCTTACATTGTTTAAATTTCCAAGCAGAGCTATTAATCCCAAAAAATAGTTAATACCGCTTAGGAACCCAAGGAACTGTACATGATACGTTGCTGGTCCCTCTATTTCAGCTGCATTTTCCCTCTTTTCCAGGGAAGTCCATAGGACACCTTTCGTTTTACTTATGCTATTCATTCCATTGCACACTGAAAGTTATTTGTATTTCGTGCAAGTATTCTCTCACATCCTGACTTGGGAGGATTGCCTGAAAAATTGCAGCCTTTCAACTGCTGAGCTTACCTAATGCAGTGTTTGTGGCTGGCTCCAGTTTGTTGTTATTGATGAAGTTATGAAAAGGAAGGATTTCCAAATAAAAATAAAGCACTAGAGAATGTTCTGCTTGGGAAGATAATATGCTAACATGGTGTAAGTGATGTGACTTCGTATCGATTGCTTTTGGGATGTGGCAGGGCAATGGGCATTTTTTCTCGGTTCTGTAGAAGTCTGATTGAAAGCATCGTCCTCTCGAAAGAGGTCCCTAACCACGGCCATGGCAGGCTAACCGGTCTGAGTAGGTGGCCTTGCTGAGCCTGTGCCTTCCCAGTTCTTCCTGCTGAGGTGGCCTTGAGGCCATGGCTCCTTTTGCCTTGCTCAGATATATTTATCTATCTGCAGCTTTTACCATTCTTTCAGCAAAATGCTCTTAGAACCGTGTTCTGCCCTCCCTCCTGTTCTTGACCATGGGAAATGTCGAGCTATTTTTATGCGGTTGGACTCTGTGCGAGAGAGATGAGGAAGCACAGGGCGCCTCTTCCCAGGGCGGCTCACAGCAGTGGAAGCACACAGCTGCTCTGGGCCTTCAGGGGGCTTGTGGTGACCACGGCTGGGCATGAGAGTGAGGGTGATCGTATCGGAGGTGTGCTCCCTCCAGTGCGTCATTTCTAGCAGTTGCCCTTTGGAAGCTCAGAAGCAGGAGAGCAGTGCGGAGAGTCGTCCTCTTGTCTTCTGTCTCTGGTTATCAGCTGTGATCTACCCCTGAACATGCTCTGTTTTGTTTACCATGGGAAGTGTGGCGTAGTGGTTAAGAGCATGGGGCTGGGACTCAGGTGATCCGGGTTCGAGTCCCTGCTCAGCCACGGAGCCAACTGGGTGACTTTGGGCCAGTCACAGGCTCTCAGCCCAACCTCCCTCACAGGGTTGTTGTTGTGGGGATCAGATGGAGGAGGAGAATGATGCAAGCTGCCTTGAGCCCTTTGTAGGAAAAGGGCAGGATATAAATTGAAAAATGAATAAAATATGTTGAATTTGGAGCACTGTCTGCAGTTCTGATCTCCTCATTTTAAGAAGGGCATTGACAGCATGGAGGGTGTCCAGAAAGAGCAGCCAAGATGGTGAGGGGCCTGGAAACCTGGCTCCTTCGCAGAACAATAGAAAAGGCCGGGCGTATTTCAATCCGTGGCTTGATTGCGGACGAGAGGCTGGACCGCCTTGCGTCATGGGGACCTGGGGAAGAGTCGCTCTCTCAGCTGCACCCTTCTTGGTCCTCAGTGCAGCACCAGCATCGCCTCGAGGGCCGGGGGTGGCTGTGTCTGTAGAAAGATGAGGCTTCCGTTCAGTCAAGAGAAAGCCCTTGAGTGCCTGTACCTTGTGCTGGGTGCCCGAGGCAGACTGAGGGTCCTGCTGGTGCACGGCCCACCCTGGTGCCCATCGGATTTCCTGCCTGAGCTAACGGAGGTGGCCTCAGACTCGGCATTGAGGACCCTGGCTGCATGGCCGCCAGGACAACCATGGTGTTGTCTTAACGTCTCATGGAGCCAACACATGTAAAGGGACACCCCTTTGATCTGGTTTTCTCAAGGATGGTGATCTGGCAGTCGGGAAATTGGCACCAACCCCCTTGTCCTGGTCAGGTCACTTCCTCCCGGGGGCCAGACTTTGGGCTGCCTTTCCCCTCCGCAAGGGTGGGCGACCCATTTAAAATGGTCCACCCCTGGAGGCCAACGGAGCCTGAGGGTTTCCGAGGGCCCTGGGGAGCTTCTGTGTGGCGTGGCTGGCGCTCCCATTGAAGCGCAGGTCACTCTGTGGAATGCAGAGATGGCTCTGGTGGGTGACAGGATCACTCCCAAGGGCCCCCTCCCTTGAGGAGAGCCTGGCCAGCAACTTGGTAAGGACGAGGTGAGGGCGATGAAGCAAGAGGGGCTCCAGAGCGCAGGTGCAGGAAAACTCATGCTGAGTCCAACCGGACACAAGTTAGCGCGTTACTGAGCCTGCCCTGCCCTGCCCTGCCCTGCGGTGCTGAGGGTGGCAAAGAGGCCGCCCTTTCCCACCAGCATGGTGTCTCCTCCCAGTTGTCCAGCCGAGTGGTTCCATTGCCTGTTACAGGGAACGGGATTGTGGAGCCCTCGGTAGCTGTAAAGAATTTGCTCAGCACATTGAAGATGAAGTCACATAGATTCGTCATGCATTGGGCACCGCCCTTAATGCAGCTCCAGCAACAGAACACCGCCTGGTCCAGTTTTATGGGGTGAGCTTCAGTTACTGAGGCCCAAGGATGGGGACAGGGTGCTTAGGCAAGTCCTGCCCACCACCCGTGCGCTTACTCCTTGCCTCTCAGAAGGGGTTTTTACCTGGGACCAAGAGCTGAAAATGCCTCCTTGAGAGAAGGGGCCTCTCTCAAGCTGTAATTGAGCCACTCCTGAAAAAGCGCAACATCCGAACAGAGGAGGTTAGCGCCTGTGGGCTAGTGGCCAGCGTGCCCTTTCCGGGCAAGATGCTTGAGTGGGAGGTGGCTGGATGGCTCCAGGCACTCTTGGATGAAATGGGATTACCTGGATCCATTTCAGTCAGGCTTCAGGCCCAGCGTTGGAGTGGAAACAGCCTTGGTTGCCAGAAGGAAGACAGGCAGTGCGAACCTGCTGCCTCGCCCGGCCCTTTCGGGCTGCTGACGCCACCCGCCGGGGCGGATCCTTCCAGATGGGCTGGCTGAGTCGCAGGAGAGGAGGCGCTGTGTTGCGCTGGTTCCGCTCCTACTTGGCCGGCCCATTCCAGAAGGTGGTGCGGGGGAATCACTGTTCCGCGCCATGGGGGAGCTCAGGGCTCTACCTTATCCCCCATGCGTTTTAACATCTAGAGATTATCCAGAGGCGTGGGCTGATGACACTCGGCTCTTCCTCTCCTTTTCATCGGACTCAGGTGAGGCAGTGGCCACTCTGAATCCGTGTCCGAGCGTGGTGATGGACAGGATGGGGGCCAACAGACAGACTCCGCTCAGCCAAGAGGGAGGTGCTCTTGGTACCTGTCCAGTTGGGAAATACTCACCTGTCCTGGATGGGGCTGCACCATGCCTAAAGGTGAGGGGTCATCTGGGGTGTTCATAGCTCCAGAATTGCCACTGGAATCACTGGTGGACACCGTGACAAGGAGCAGCTGTTATCAGCTCCAGCTGATACGCTCCATCTGGACATGCAGAGCCTAGCTAGGCTTTTGCATGCTCCGGTGACCTCTCATTTGGATTACTGTGGTGCACTGTATGTGGGGCTGCCTTTGAGGACGGTCTGGGGACTCCGGCCGATTCAAAACAGGGCAGGGATGGTTAATGGAGACTGGCTCATAAACACACATTTTGCCAGTCCTCTTCTAGCCACGCTGGCAGCCTGGCTCAGCATGCCCTACATGGCTTGGGGCCAGGTTATCGCCTCCTCCCATATGGAGCTTCGCAGACCCTAAGGTCATCTGTGGGGGTCCTTCTCTGGGAGCCTCCTCTAAAGGAATGAAGGAGGGAGGCTGCCGGGAGAAGGGCCTCTTCGGTAGTGGCACCTTGGTTGTGGAATGCGCCTCCCTAAAGAGGAGCGCCTGGCAATTGTATTCTTTTCCGCACCAGGTCAAAGCCTTTTACGTGTTAACTATCTATCTAACTTTCTTTCTGTATATCCCATTGTATTCTGTATCACTGCCATGCTTCTGTGCTGAATATTTGCAATTGTGGTTTTGCTGTTTTGAATTAATTTTGGTATATGTGACTTTTAAACTTTTCCTTAATTTCAGCTTTGTTAACTGCTGAGAGCACCTTGGCTATCGGGTGATATAAAATAAATCAAACAAACAAACAAGCAAACAAATATTTAGACTGAAGAGAGAAGATTAAGGGAGGTATGATATTAGTCTTAAAATATCTGGAAGCGGCGCTGCAGAAGAGGGTCCCTGTTGCTCCAAAGGGCAGAGCAGCTGGAAGCAGCGTCGCAGGCTGACCACAGGCAGCCAGTGTGGGGGCCTCTGAGCCACACCTGAGGCCGGGGAGCTCCATGTTGGCTTGCCAGTGGCACGTGCCCACACCTGCTCCTTGCCACGGTCCCAGTCTGAGGTGGAGGTGTGTGCCAGCAAGGGAAACCAGCGGACGGGTGGTTGGCCCTTACAAGCGGTTGCCGAGCTCTGGCGGTTGCTGCGTTGTGAAGCTCTTGCGTGGAGGCTCTGACTCGGCCTTCCATCACCTCGAAGGAAGAGGATGAGGCCCTTGGGCAAGTCAGGTCTGGGCCCTCCGCCTGGGATGTTTGTCATCCTGTGGCATTTGCGGCTGTTCGACGTTTGTTATTTCTTTTGTAGCCCTTTCTGGCTTTTGAGCGAGGTTCTGGGGCTAAATGGAAGCGTCTTAAATCTAGGTTATTTGGATGCATTCCAGCCTGAGTTTGCAACTGGTTTTTGGACCAAACGAACTGGGTTGCCCTGGTGGAAGACTTGGACTGAGGAATGGATGGAGGGGGTGGGCTGCTGGTTTCCCTGGATGTCTTGCCAGCTTTTGATCTGGTATTCTTGCTCACCTGGTTTGGCAGGGCCTGAGGGGTGCAATGTCAACCCGCTCGCCTGGTGGGCCTCAGCACGTGGTGCTGGGGGCCTTCTCTTCGCCCCAGCATCTTTCGGCTTTCGAGAGCGTCTGCCTTGTTCCCCACAGTAGGTGACACGCCGTGAGATCACCAAGGAAGCTGCCCAGTTGCCGTGTTATCAGCATGCAGAGACCCCACAGTCCTGGCTCGCTCTCTCTTCTGCTTACTAATCCTAGGAATGGAAAGGGAGGACTTTTAATCAGTATTTCAGGTTGTTAAATATATTTAAATCTATGTTTAGATTGTTAATATAGAATTGCCTTTCTAGATGCAAAATTTGAGTGCTGCCTTGTGGGCCAGTTTGGGTTGAAAGGCAGCGTTTTAGCTCGTCAGATTCTGAGACCTTTTATTTGCAGTTTGACCCCTTAAGGTGAAGCTCATACATTCCCGTGGCGGAACAGGTCACGATGTGGCCTCCTCAGTAAATCCACTGAAGGATTCCGGCGAGTAGACCCGCCCTTGCATCTTCCTGTAGCGGCATTCTCTGAACTCTGGCTCCGGTTTTTCTTCCTTACCCTCTTTTGGCAGCAGAGTGCTTGGAATGGGGTCCTCAGCTGTCTGCCTCGTCCCTTGCAGTCCCAAGAGTCAAGCTGTCCGCTGAAATAGAGGAAGTATTGGAATAGCCCTCAGGAGCAGTCGACTCAACCGTGTGTGCCACACTTGCTGGGGAAGCCTAGGCCTGCTCTTCCTCTAGTGCTGCTGAAGAGCGGCCAGGTCACATGGCGGAGGCATGGTAGGACTGCCTGCCTCAGCTTGCACATGGTAGTGATGGTGCATCAGGAGCAACGACGTGAGCGGGTGGGTGGCCTGCCACTCGGAGAGAACTGTGGTCCTTCATTACATCGCATCCGTTCTTTCAGCATTCTGGGGTAGCTGCTTTTCGTGCGAATGTGCTGTCTTTGCACTTTCTGCTAGTGACAGTCACTCGCACTACATGACTAGGGTGTGGTGCAGAAGAGATATGTTAGATGTGGCATGTGCAACCTCACATACGGCACATTTCCACACTAATCTTTCGGGCATTGACCACACCCAGTACATCGCATTACATGAGCAGAGCCATGTGGGATCAGATCAGAAGCCCTTCTAGTTCAGCACACTGTCCCCAGCATTACCTGAAAGATGTTAACTCCCCGTAATTCTTGTGCATTCTCCCATAGTATAGGATATAAACCTTGTTGCGCCATTAGGTAACAGTGACCATGACTTAATTTACAGTTAGGTGGAGGACTGCCAAGGGGGTCAAACACAGTTGCGTTGGACTTCAAAAAAGGAAATTTCTCCAGAATGTGGGAACTGGCGAAGAAGAAGCTGAAGGGCAGAATCAAGAAGTTTAAATCACTTGATAGTGCTTGTAGATTACTTGAAACACTGCAATTGAGGCCTAAATAATATGCATACCACAACTGAGAAGAGGCAGCACAGAGTCCCGGAGTTCACCACCACGGTTAACAACGTAGAGTCAAGGAAGCTTTTAGGGAGAATAACGCTAAAAAAAGGGAATTCTTTCCCGAATGAAAAGAACGGATGGGACTTGCAGAAGGGAGATTCAAGCAGGCCATTCGAGAAGCAAGGACATCAGCCCTTGTCCCAGAGGATTGGTGAATGGCCACCGTGACATCATTTTTTAAAAAGGGATCCAGAAAATTACAGGCCAGTTAGCTTAACATCTGTTCTGGATAAATTGCTTGAAAGCATTATTAAAGATAGACTCCATAAGAATACAGCGGGACAAGCACAGCTGGCAACAATTGGCACGGCTTCCGTAAAGGGCACTCTTGCCTCTCTCACCTGTTGCGGTTCTTTGCGAGTGTCAGTAAGCACATGGACGGGGCAGTCTGGCAAGCGTCGCTGACTTGCTTACTTCCCAAAGGCTCCCAAGCAAACGAAGAGTCGTGGAATAAAATGACTAACTGAAGAACAGAAGACAGAGGTGGGGAACTGGCCATTTCTCCTGATGGAGAGAGGGCACCGCGGAGACCCTCGGGGTTCTTTATTAAGACCAATGCTTTTCAGCGATCTGGAATTAGGACTAAGTAGTGAGGTGGCCAGATTAGCAGATGACACTAAACTTTTCACGGTGCTTAACACCAAAAGGGATTGTGAGGAGATCAAGAGGGATCTGTCCAAGTGGGAGAACGGGCCTCAGAGTAGTAAATGCAGTTCAAAGTAAGCAAGCGCAGAGTAACGCACACGCACGCAAGGGCAAAAATCCCGGCCTCAGGGCCAGGCTGATGGGATCTGGGCTAGCAGTGAATGAGTGAGCAAGAGCAGGATCTTGGAGTGCAGTGCGCAGCTCAGAGAAAACGTTGGCCCGACACATAATTAGGAATGGAACAGAAAATAGAACTGTTATTGCAGCTGCATTGCTCTCTTGTTCATAGCAGTTGGTTTTATGCTGGTTAATGTATCAGAAGCATAGATAGGCTATGTCTGGGTGGATTGGTTTAAATTAAAACAAGAAAAAACTTGTTTAACGCATTAACACAAAGCTAGTATGCTTTGATACTTCATATATTTCCTAACAACGATGGAAGCTGATCACTGTTGTTGTTAGTCGGGAAGTCGCGTCCGACCCATTGTGACCCCATGGACAACACTCCTCCAGGCCTTCCTGTCCTCCACCATCCCCCAGAGTCCACTTAAGCTCATGCCGACTGCCCCAGTGACCCCATCCAGCCACCTAAACCTCTGCCGTCCCCTTCTTTTGCCGTCAGTTGTTCCCAGCATTAGACTTTTCTCTGGGGAGTCCTTCTTATTAGATGGCCAAAGTATTTGAGTTTCATCTCCAGTATCTGGCCTTCTAAAGAGCAGTCAGGGTTGATCTCCTCTAGGACTGACTGGTTTCATCTTCTTGCAGTCCAGCGGATCACTAGACCGCATAAATTTGCAGCCAGAGTATTTGCACCACACTTGGATCTGTTCCTGAGTTGTGCCATTCCTGGGGGGCTGCAGGGCCTTTCTTGGAACCCAGGAATGCAACCGCCCAGGCCCTGCCCTGGAAGTTGCTGTTTGTACTGAAAAGCCTCCTTAAAGCAGCCGGCCTGAAAGGGGGCAGAGAGGAACGGTGGGGCCAGCATGGCTGTACTCAGATGATTTGATAGTAAGGAAGTTATTGTATGATACTTTTTTCAGTTTTGCTTCTAAAAGTAGATTTAAGTTTTAAAATGACCTGTAAGCCCATTTTTGTACACCCTGAGCAGTGACATGAGGAGGAAGCTGTAGGGTGCGGTACGGAAAAGAAAGCAGAGTGGAGGATGTGCCGCCAGAGACGTCATTCTGTCCTGTGCTTTGCGTACATCTGGAGAAACGGTTTCCACTGTGAATGGCTTTGCTTCTGACCCGGTTCTCACGTTAAAGCCCTTGGTGGCTGTGATCACTCTCACTGTGCTAAACAAGCCAGGGATGTCCAGCTCAGTCCATGGGTTAACCACGTGTTCCAATTCCGAGTTCTTTGGCTTCTGGAAACCCAGAATTCTGGATTCTTTCATTATGATAGATAACTTGGGGGCAGACTGTTCCTGGATCGTTAAGCTCTTCACTTGTGTAGCAGTAGTGATACGGGGGGCGGCGGGGGCTGGGAGCTAGCACTTCTGCCCATGCTTACTCATTCACAGCTCCCGGAATTTTTATTTTTATTTTTTTTTAATCCTGGGAGTCCTGACATGTGAACTGGGTTTCTGTGTGCTCTAGTATTTTTTGGATTACCACGAATATTTAATAATTTGCAGATACAAAAAGACATTACTTGACCACACAACCGTATTGAAATAGGCACCGTGACCAATTTGCCGAGGAGGTGCATCCATGTCTCCGAATTTACTGTAGCAGAGTGGGCCCGGGGGCTGGAAGGACTGGATGCGGCCTCGAACACCCAAGTTCTATACACGCATAAGATTAGAAGGAAAGTGCTCCTGATCTGTGAAGGTCTGTGTTTCTGATGTACTTCCGCCCTTACTGGCAAGCTCGGCAAAGGCTAGCTGTAGCGCCGTTTCTGTGCAGATGTGCTGGTGCCTCCCCCCCCCCCCCATTTCAGTTCTGCAGCAGCGAGCCAAGGATTCAGTGCCATTGTTTCATCTGGAGCTGTCACAGGGAGAGCCTTCTTTGTGTTGGGCTGGGCTCCTGTGAGGAGGAACAAGCCCTCTTTTGTAATTGGGGCGGGGGGGGGCTGGCCAGAGAGGTGTGAGTGGGACCTGCCACAAAATGCTGCAGGCCTTCTGCCATTCACCCTCCAAATGCCTTTCCTTCCTTGCTTGCGATTCGGAAAAAGGACTGGGGGTTGGAGTTGTGGGGAGACGTGCCTTTTCCTTTGTGCCAGCTCCACTGAACGGTGGCAGGTCTGCAGAGAACGTTGGTAGGTGCACCAGGTCTTAGTTTTACCTTGCAGTTGGTTGTGCTGCATGCGCCTTCTGAGCATCTGCTTGCTATATGCAGCGATCCTTTGAAGATGGCGGTGCCTCCATTTCCCTGATACTGACTCAAGCCACTGGAACCTAAACCACACGTGCAGCAAGCACGTCTAATTCAAGCTGCGCCGCTCTTTTAAAGTCAGTTTACCAGTATGCCTGTCGGCGCGCTTCCTACCTGCAAAGCCCTATGCATACCTGAGCAAAACACCCCTGTTTTTCTGTGGTTCCAAGATATTTCTAGCCAGGCCAAACAATCACCGCTCACCTGTTTCCCCGCCACCTGCTGCCACCGCCTTCCTCCCCAGCTTGGGGAGCAGTGGAGCCTTTGGGCTGCAGGGGAGCTGGCACTGTGCTCTGCACCTGCCACGTTAAGATTCCCCACCCCCTGTGAAGCCTGCTGGGTCAGCATCCCGGTCGGCACCTGAGCTCGGGTTAGCATGGAGGCTGTGGCGAGCAGGAGAACCGTAATATTAAATCTATTTAAAGCATTTGTATGCCGCCCCCATTGCAACAAAGCCTCACGGGGGCTCACAGCACTACAAAACACAAAAATGATTTAAAACTATTTAAAACTGGCCCATCTCAAACAAGTTAAAATACAATAAATACAATTTATAATTAACAATTAAAATAACTTTTAAATAAAAAGGTCTTTGCCTGGCGCTGAAAAGCAAATAATGGCGGCGCCAGGCGGGCCTCTCTGGGGAGCGCATTCCATAGGTGGGGCGCCACCGCAGAGAAAGCCCTCCTCCGGGTACTCACCCTCCTAATCTCCCGGAGGGTTCCCGGAGAAGGGCATCTGCTGCCGCTCGTAAGGGGCGGGAGGGCATATATGGTCACAGACGTTCCTTTAGGTAGCCAGGTCCCAAGCCATTAAGGGTTTTATAGGTGATAACCAACACCTTGAATTGGGCCTGGACTTCAATAGGGAGCCAGTGAAGCTGACGGAGAACTGGGGTCATATGAGAACCACGCCATTTTATACTTTAGTGCCAGAGTAACATCGTAGGCTCACAATCAACTCACTGGGATCTTAAAGGTTTCGTGCATGACTCCATAGGACTGGCCTGTAAAACAAACCCAGAGGAACCATTTGAAACTACCAAACACAAAGTCACTGCTAAATCACTAAATGAGGGGAGTGGGAGGCAGGTGGGGGAGGGGGGAGGCTGCAGTGGGGCCCCGGGCAACATCGCACCTGCCAGCACCTCAGGTGAGATGAGGGGACCCCCCCCCCCATTGCTGCTGCCTTCTTGCATCAGCGCTGCTTTAATCGTCCTGAAGCCCAACACCTTTTGGGGTTCATGGATCTGATGTCGATATCGTAGCGATTTGCATTGGTTAGTGAGCTGTTAGTGATGTGGTTAACTTGATGCTGGTAGTTTTGTGAGGACTTGCTTATAAAAGTTGCTTTATATATTGAGAAGATGTCTCTTAGCTTATAATGTGGATCTTATATGTTGGATATGTTGCTATGTTCTTATTATGCATCTATATGGATTTGTTAACACTTCTTGGGAGCCTTGAAAGACTGTGAAAAAATAAGCGGGTGATGCTCAGTCCATCTTCTTCCCAGCTCCTTGATTGCTCCCCGCTTTTCTCCTTAAGGGGTGAAGCAGCTGACATCTATAAGTCCTCTTTTTAATTATTTTAGCACTTCGTTATGAATCCTTGAGTATACAAAAGGCATTTACTAGCTAACACATCCTTATCGGTTGGTGTGTGCAGCAGGGGGTTTGGTTAAATATTTCAGCATAAAGTAACAGATAAAATTGAACTAAAACACAGCAGTCCAAGTACATACAAATTACCAATAAGAATAGAGGTATTGATTACGTTGCCAGACTTGTGTGCAGCTGGTGGGCAGCATACACTTGCTTTCTGATGCAGGGACCAGGCTGTGGCTTCTGCACTTGCTTTGTTCTTCTAGAAACTCATTTTGGTAAGCTGGCTGGTTTGCCGCTGTGTGTGCAGCACTGGGCTAGATGGGCCTCGGCTCTCTTTCAGTTCTGTGGTGTGTCTGATGTTGCGTTTGAACCCCTCTTGAGCAGCCGCAGGGGCTTGTAGTGAATCAGGTTGGATGAGTTTTATGTCAGTTGAGCCGAAACACGGTCGCCTCCTTATTCGACAGGAAGTTGGCCTTGACTTGCGTGGGAGTGCCTTGGATGAGCCGCTCAACTTATGACTCACTGATTCTTGGGTTATGTTTCATGAATGTTTTAGCATATTGGTTGATACTGCATTTGACTGGGGGCTTTAATGAGGTTTTACCTCCTCTGCTGGCTGGGAATACACCTGCTCCTGAGAGTCAGTCCTGCTTGGGCGAATTGGGTTTGACGTATGGAGAATTTTGTAGGCTTATGAAAGAGAGGGCACATCTCCTTCACCTGCTTATGGTAGTTGCTTTTGATTAGATTAAGTTTGTTTTTTATATATTTGCATATTTTCTATGTGCAGCTGATGTTTCCACAAGTGAAATAAGACCATGACTTGATGTGCTTGGAGTTGAACTTCCAATATTTGCGAAAGCCCCCTGGGCTTGGGCATTTATATCATTCCTCTTTTTAATTTTGTGATGTTCTAAATTCAGAGTTCAGCCTAGGTAGTTGAGCATTTTCAAATGAATGTAGGACAGTCGACTTACTTGCCCTGGTGTGAGAAGCTGTTAAGGCCTTTCTGTGGGGCTGAATTATTTCTTATGCCTTCTATAATTTTTAATGAAAAGAATAACTCAGAGTGAGCAGTTAACATCTCTTACAGCCCAGCCACATAACTTTACTAAGCTGCAGAATGTTAAGCATGAATGGAATAATATCCTTTCATTGCAGGTGGGTTTGTCTTAACCTGTTTGAAACAGGCTTACTGAGAAAACTATTGTTGTAAGAAGATTTGAGCATTTCATCTTAAGCAGCAAAGGAATCAAATTGTTATTTATGCTATTAAACCTGAGGGTGTCATGCACACACTTCTCCCAAAGATGCAAACTCACAATTTTAAATGTTTCGTTCTGATTTGTATAGTATAGGTCAGTGATGGCGAACCTTTTAGAGACCGAGTGCCCAAACTGCAACTCAAAACTCACATATTTATCACAAAGTGCCAACACTGCAATAAAACCTGAAAAAAAGCCAGTCCAAGCAAATATATATATATCCTTGGCAGTGCACTGAAGAGGCCTTGCGAAAGCTTGGACGAGTCGCAGCTAATGAGATGCGGCTCATGATGTCATCGCCTGGTGCCGCTACTCCTTTCCGAGCATGCGCATAGCCCCTATGTGTGCTGTTGTCTGACGTTCGGCTGCTGGGGAGATGTTGGGGTGACTTGGCTCACTTGCCGATAGAGAGGACCCCGGCAGCCGAGCATTGGATAACAGCGCACATAGGGGCCATGCGCATGCTCGGAAAGGAGTAGCGGCACCAGGTGATGATGTCACAAGCCGTGACTCATTAGCTGTGACTCGTTCGAGGTTTCGCATGGCCGGTCATTGCGCTGCCAAGGATTTGCTTGGACTGTCTGTGAGTTGTTTTTTCTAAATGAAAACCTCAGTTTTCAGGTTTCATTGCAGTGTTGGCCCTTTGCGATAAATAAGTGGGGTTTGGATTGCAGTTTGGGCACTCAGTCTCTAAAAGGTTCGCCATCACTGGTTTATGCTGTGAATGCCTGGCATCTGCTCTTCAAATACTACTATTCATGGTTTTGTGTATGATTGTGTAGAGTTCAAACACATTAGTTACGCTGTTTATCTTGAAACTCCAGTCAGTGGTTCCAGCTTATGTTCAAATGGTTCAAATGGGTGGTATTTATGTACCACCTGTGAATGCATAAATACATGAATGTTTGTTCCGCTTTTTTTGAAGCTTGTGCATAATTGTTTCTCCCAGTGGTTGCATTTTTATCAACACAGTACGTATTGCGCTCTTACTTGTAGGGATAATTGCAAAAAGTCGCACAGGGTGGCTGTCTCAACACAGGGACAGCCTTGCTGTGGGGTGCTGCTGGGTACCATCTTCTCCCCAGTGTCTTTTAACACTGGCATGCAGTCCCTGGAGGTGAGCATTAGGTTGAGGTGTCATCAAGATACTGATGCGGCAGAGGAATAGAGCTGCTTGTCACCTGGACTGGAAGAGGTGATGCATGTTCTAAATCAGCCCCTGGTCTCAGTGATGGCTGGAATGAGGACTAACAAACTGAGATTGAATTAAACTAAGACTGAACATAAGAACATAAGAAAAGTCATGCTGGATCAGACCAAGGCCTGCCCAGTCCGATCTAACCAGCTGTGCACAGGATCCCTCCAGCAGCATGGGTTCAAGAACTCCAGCTGCCCAGCAGCTGGTGTGCGCAGGCCTGCCACCTCTGGTAACGGAGGTAGCACTCAGCCATCAAGTCTAGTAGTCCCGATAGCCTCCTCCTCCTCCTCCTCCTCCATGGATCTGCCCAGTCCCTCCAGTTAAAGCCATCCAAATTGACGGCCATTCCCATTTCCTGTAGCTCTGAATTCCATTCTTTTAAGTATTTGTTGTGCAAAGAAGTACTTCCTTATATCTGTCCTAAACACCCCACCAATCAGCTTCATGTTCTTATATGCTAGAATATTTAGAAAATTCTCTATTCTAACCGAATGGAGCTTAACTCCTAGAACTGCAGCCATAACATGGTGAGCCCTCCATGTAACGAATGCTGTGAACAGATTTCTTTCCCAGTATGAAAGTTTTCTGTTCACAGGCTTCCCTGGCTGTTGCCTGCATCTCCTCCCCGCTCCGTAATATCCAAGATCACATTTCAGTTCTCAAGACAATGTCTAATTGCTTTGCATTCTCCATTATTGCTCAGCTAAGCCAAGTGTAATTTTGATACATATGCCTAATGCCATCAGATCTTGGGAAGGTTCATGATTGGTTTTAAGCCTAATTGCGCAGACTGTTGGAGAACGTGGAGACCCAGCAGCTTAGTAATGTAGCTACTTCAGACGGCTTTCTTGATCTCAGAGGTGGACGGGGGAAAGGTGCTGTGGGAGGGTTGACAGATACTGAAGGAGGAAGCTCGTGATTCAGCGTGTGAGGTGGGGAGGCCAGATGCTTTGGCCACAGAGCCGGATGGAGATCGATGTGGCCACGGAGTGCCATGTGTTCTGTTGAGCAGACGCCTCGTGCTCACAGTCGTATTCTGTCTCTTGGCGGATTCCTGCGCTGGATCTGGGTTCAGTCAGGGTGTATGAGGGAAGGTACGGCTCGCTAGATATGGTTGGGTGCCAACTGACAGCTCTAACCAGTGGCTGTGCTGGCTAGGAGTGATTGATTGATTGATTGATTGATTGATTGATGAGAATAGCTTGAAACAATGCTTTGCTTCCTCAGAGGCAGAGCTGAATTTGGCATTTTTTCGTAGAGGAACTTCTTTTTTAATTAAAATTGCAGCCAAAGTCAGGCGCATTCAATGCAGAAGAGGATCAGGGACTTCAAGCTGGAGGAGACTCGCCCTCAGAAATATTGTGCTGAGGCCAACGTTATTTGTTCCTCCTCCTCTTCTCCATTCTGCACACCTAAAATTCAGCCTGCAGTCAATTAAAATATCTTTACTCCATATAAAAAGGAACAGCAGAGCAAGACACGATAAAATTAACCCTCCAGGAATGGTACATCAGGGACTAGCAAAATACATAATTCAGAAAATGTTGTCCAGGACCCAGAGAAGCCCAAAGACTTTCCGAAAGGGTGCAGTCTTGACCTGAGGGGGAAAGGCTGCAGCCTGGGGCAGAGTGCACCCTTCGCATGCAGAATGTCCCCGGCTCGGCGCATGGCATCTCCTGGCAGGGCTGGGCGATGCTGCAGAAGCATTCTCTCCCGTGCAGGCAGCTGAATGCAGCCGTGGTTGGACTCCAGATGAGGCAGATTCTGGTATTCCCGTGGCACTCAATTTTGATAGTACTAAACATAAGGTTTTTCCGTTGGGATGCACTGAACTTTCTTGGCACTAGCTACGTCTTTCGCTGCAAGGGCTTGATGGCAGAATGAGCTAGCTCTTCGGGTGGCCACACTCGTTAATTCCGTGGTAGATGTTCAGATGGAACTGAGTAGAGCCATGCCGTTCACTGCAGCAGACCTGTCTTGTGCCGCCTGTCTGGAGGTAGGCGTTCAGGTGGGAGCGGGACCCCGGGCCTGGCCCCCCCGGTCCCTGTCCCGGAGAGCTAGTCCAGGATGAGCCGTGTCAAGCACTGGAAGAAGATCGGGGAGGCCGCATTCCCACATTTCCTGGCACGGGTGGCCCTTGAGCTGAGCAGAGAAGCTGCGGTGTCAGATTCAGGCCAGGCACAGGCTTAAAATGAGGCGGGATAGTTGGCACCATCTGACAGTGCGGGGAAACGCAGAGCTGGTGCTTTCCTACCACAGCTGGAGATGGCTGCATATCTGCAACCGCTGGGGCTGCTGAGCTTATAATGGAATAGAAACAGAGCGAGTCAGAAGGGACCTCCCGGGCCATCTAGTCTGACCTCCGGCACCAGCCAGCTCCGCTATAATAGGTGCCTAAAGGGAGGCACGACGAGAGATACTGGGTGATGCATTTCAGCGCTTGTGGCCTGGTGCTCTGCATCCCATTGCTTGACCCCTCGCCCCTCGTGGTCCACAGCTCCTCAGGGGAGGGGTTCGCACCTGGGTCCAGGAGGCTGTCAGCGCCTCCTTCAGACAGGGAGTGGCCCCAGCTTCTCTAAAGGAGGCTGTGATGAGACCACGCCTCAAAGAGCCAAACCTGGACCCAGAGGTGGTGACCAACTACGGACCAGTGGCGAAGCTGCCCTCCTTGGTGGGTGGCTGAGCAGCTCCAGACACTTCTGAAGGAGACAGATCATCTGGATCCATGTCGGCCAGGCTTCGGGACAGAGATGTCCTTGGTCACCCCGTGGGAGGACCTTTGCCGGAGGAGAGGCAGCGAGCAGCACCCTGTTGGTTCTCCAGGAGGGTCAGCACCATCATCCATGGTGTCCTTCTGGCCAGGTTGGGGGTTGGAGGCACCTCTTTGCAGTGGTTCTGATCTTACCTGGCTGGCCGGATCCAGAAGGTGGTGCTGGGGGTAGTTGTTCTGCGCCACGGCGGTTATGCCGTGGGGTCCCACAGGGCCCTCTATTATTCCCCATGTTCTTTAATAGCTACATGAAGCTGCTGGGGGGAGTCATTCAGAGGCGTGGGCTGAGATCACAGCGATGCACTGATCGGGAGCTACGCAGCTCTGCCTCCCTTTTACATTAAATCCAGGTGAGGCTATGCTTGACCTGAACAGTGCCTGAGCTCAGTGGCGGACTGGAGGAGGGCCAGTAAACTGGGGCTCAGTCCAGACAAGACAGAAGTACTGTTGGTGGGCAGTTGGTTGGATAGGTGGAATGGCCTCCGCCCCGTCCTGGACTGGGTCCTGTTCCCCCAAAAGGACAGGTGCTGCAATTTGAGGCTGTTTGTGGATCCAGAACTGAGTCCCAAGTGGACTTGGTGGCCAGGAGCACTTTCCGTCAACTGCGGCTAATTTACCAGCCACGGTCGTATCTCGACAAAGTCTACCCACAGTTACACACCCCCAGTAATATCCTGGTTGGACTATTGCAACATGCTGTATGTATATGGGGCTGCCTTTGAAGATGGTCCGGCTACTCCAACTGGCTTAAAATAGGGCCACACGATTGTGACCCAGAACTGGTTGCAGGACTGCATGAGACCAGTTTTGCATCATCTGCACTGGCTACCAGTGGAGGTCCAGCCCAAGATACAGTGCCTGCGCTTACTTATAAAGCCCGACATGGCTTGGGCCCTGAGTACCTGAAGGATTCCTTCTCCTATATGTCCCTACCTGTCCATTAGGATCAAACGAGGAGGCCCTTCCCTTAGAGAAGGGAGTGGGTGATGGCTAGAAGAAGGGTTTTCTCTCTGGTTGTGCCCCACCTTCGGGAATAGGCTCCCCACAGAGTGCACCTGGTGCCATCACTGTATCTTTTCTCCGACTATTTTAATAATTGATTTTAGTGGTAACTTGATTTTAACTGTGACTCTATTTTTGGTTTTGGTTTAATTTTTTATTCCAATGTTTTTATGTAATATTTTAATTTTGATGTGTCATGTTTTGATTATGTTGTTAGTATTCTTTGACTATGTTGATTTAGCGTTACTGATTTTAGAATGTTGTGTTGTTTTAATTGTTGTAAGCCAAACAGAGAGGCCAGATGTGGGCAATTATAGTGGCATTCAAATTCAAATAATAATAAATATTTACCAAATTATGCATGGTGTGGAGAAAGTGGGTCTGAGGGGCCTTTTCCTGTCAGGGCTGCAGTCCAGGGTCACCCTGTGTGGCTGACTGGGGGGCCATTCAGGCAGTTCTTCTCCATAGTTAACTATGGAATTCACTTCACAAGATGTAGTGGTGACCACCAGTTTGGATGAATTGGGTAATTCCATGGAGAAGACCATCTGTGGCTGCTAAACCTGAAGGACGTGTCCCGCCTCCAGTATCAGAGGCCGTGTACACCAGTCGCCGGGGCACAAGGGCAGCAGGGAGTGCACCCTTCCATGCGTATCCCACAGGAAGCGCTTTTGCACCCGGGTAAACAAAACGCAGCTGCAAGAACTTGATGGACTTTGGTCTGATCCAGAGCAGCTCTTCTGAAACATGCTCTGCATGATCGATCGCGCTTTAGTTCTTGAGACTGTGGCCTGTGAAGAAGTGTGTTGATTTGGTTTTAGAAGTTACAGAGTTGCGTAGAGCCAATTGCCAGCAGGAAAGCATCGCTGGTCTCGTATTGGAGCAGATCAGCTTTGGAGGCATCGCCTGGCTCCTTATGGAATGGGCAAGGCAGGAATGTCTCCGTTTTTCCACGACTGTTTCCTTCAGGATTGATTTCTGCCCTCCTCTTTATCTGCATTCTGCCTATTCCCGGGAGTGGGACTACAGACAGCCCGCCTGTGCGACAGCTCACACATTTCAATATTACTGTAGCTATTTACTAGGTTAAGAGGTAATTACTTCAGCGAGAGTATTACATTATATACATACCAAAATCAGAAAAGCAGTGCAGACAGCTTAATTGAATGACCTGTTGTATACTTCCTTGTTGACTTGCTTCTTATTTGATTTCATAGGGATAGACTTCAAGATTAAAACAGTTGAATTGCAAGGAAAGAAGATAAAGCTACAGATATGGTGAGTGATGCTTCAGATTTTTTAGTTTGTTGACTGATGCATACATTTATGAAAATTATGGGTGGAGTGAAAGTTCTCCCTCTTGTTTTTATTCAATGGAAATTCATCATGACAATTCAAGCAAATGGCTGAAATCCAGTGAGGAAGGGAGTTGCCTCACTTCTCTTGTCTGCCATTAAAGGATCTACAAGCACCCAGATTACCAGTTAGCGTGATGTCTGCATCAGGATGCCCTAGCTTGATCCAGGCTTAAACAACCCAGAGTTAACCCTGCAGGACACAATAAGTTGATTCTAGCTGGTTTAACCCCAAACCACTCGGCTTGGTGCTTAGGTTCAGACAGTTGAGTGACCAGTAGTAAGGCCAGGCTATCAACCAGGGACAAACAAGCGGGTAACCATGGATGACAATCCCCATTATCTCTGTTGTGGCGGTTTTATTTTTAAGAGACTTTCTTACTGTTTTTCTCAGTGATTGTAAGCATCCATTTCTGGCAGGAAGGTGCAGCTCAAACCGGGTCGGCCAAGTAATTCCTTCCATTTGCCCTGCTGGGACAGGCAGGGGCTGCCGTCCGAAGTTTCTGGAAAGGCCAGCCTGCCTTGGCTGAGCCCGGGCCTTGATTGGGCTTCGTTGTCCAGCAGGTGCTGTAAAGCACCGGGACTTTTAAGTGGCTACAGCTGGAAATGGCGGGTGGCCACGTGCCCCGAGAAGCCCGGAGAACCTCGTGCAGCGGTGCGGTGGCCACACTGCCTGTGTGTGCTTGGCGCGAGGGTTCGGCCTGCAGCACTGCAGAGCTCCCCCCCTACGTGCGTGGCCAGCGCCTGCCATGGGTGGGCTCTGCTTCAGAAACTGGACTGCCCTCCTGCCAGTGCAGAGGGAAGGGCAGTGGGTCGCATCGCACAGTCAGCTTGCCGTCCGAGGCGGGTGAGTGGACCAGAGAGCCCTGCTGGCCACACTGCCGCTACGGCTGTCCCAGGACAGCTGCCCTACAGCGCAGCCCCACTCTTTGGGATGCAGCAAACGCCACCCCGTCGCAGCCTGTTCTGCTTTCAGAATTCGCGCCCCCCCCCCCCCACATTTCACCTTTGGCAAGAAGGGAATGCCAGTCTTCGAATGCCCGCCTTTGCCTCTCCAGCCTCATGAGGCCTCCGTCCCTTTTCTGTCTTCACCTCTGTGAACTCACTTTCGGTCCGTTTTCCTGGTGGTTGACGTCGAGATTGTCTTCCACCCATGCCCTGTGGCCCCCCCTCCCCGCCTCATTTCCTCTGTCAGCTTGGCTTGAGCCGCTCAAGGTCTCTTTTCTCATCCTGGCCTCTCAGACTCTGGGTCTCAGCCTTCCAGCCTTCCTCTTGCACTGCCAGTTCCACCCATGACTTTCCTGAGCGCCCCCCCCCCCGGTGTCCTCGAGTTCTGCTTTGTCATTGCTGGGGGAAGCTGTGCTGGCCTTGCGAGGTGCAGAGGGGTGTAATATAAGATCTCTGCTGCTGCTGCTGCTGCTGCTGCTCTCCTCAGCTTTCCACCGAGGCGGCCGACTCTGCGTGCCAGAGACTGAACGCCAGGACTGCCCCAAATGCGCTTCAGAGAGGCGGCCGGCCTCCTGCTTCCATCCTGTAGATGTTGGACAGCGTGGGGGCGGAACAGGCCCCTGGGGACCCCACACTACCCCTGGGGAGTCCAGGGGGCCGAGCAGCGTCTAGCAAGCACCG
This sequence comes from Varanus salvator macromaculatus, assembly GCA_023646645.1. Lineage (NCBI taxonomy): Eukaryota > Metazoa > Chordata > Lepidosauria > Squamata > Varanidae > Varanus > Varanus salvator. Next base: position 104,658,556 of record JAIXND010000765.1, on the reverse strand, counting down.
CTCTCTGGAGCCACCCTCCCACCTGGGTGCAGAGCCACTGCACGGCAGTGCCAGGTGGCATGGCTCGATGGAAGCTCCGGGGCAGGCATGGGGACTTGTACACGAGGGAATTTCTACCCAGTCTTACTTGCAGATACATGGGGAGCCACACTGTAGAAAGCCTGTAGCCTTCAGAAGTCGGTGACCGGCATAATCTGGGTTGAGAGGCTACCTGGCAAGGGGGACCAGGCTGATGGGAATGGACCCATCTGGCTAAGAGAGCGCAAGGAAGGCCCAGGTGAAAATTAAGAAAGCTTTCATCGTTACAGGCAACAGTTCCCTTCCGTTCCAGACGCACCACTCAGCCTTCCAGAGCGTGGTGATACATGATCGCTATTATGCGATGCTCGTGCTATTAATATAATAGCATTACGATTACAAAGCCGCTTCCCGTCTTAAAAGCATTATTCTCCAGGGTGGATACTGAACTTTCGACGGCATATCCAGCTTCAGCGTGCTCGCTCTTCCACTTTCCGGCGGTTATTTAATATGCGCTGTATTATCGATAGCAATCCAGCCCCTCACAATTGTGGCATGGACCGAGTTCCCTGGTTTGAGTGTTCCTGGGGGCTGAACCGCTGCCCTGCGTTCTCTCCAAGGCATGCCCTTGCTCAGTAGGAGCTGGGTGCCAGGTGCCATCTCTGCTTCCGCCAGCTCTGGGCAGGCCAGGCTGGCAGAAGGACAGCGGTATGGGTGGCTTTACCTGCTTCTTGGGAGACCACCGTGGGCCGCGGATGGCCGTGCAGTGTCGTCAAGACAGATTTTTTAAGGAGTTTGTGGGCGAGGGTCTGCTTCCTGGAGAGAAGCCCACGTCCTGGGCAACGGCTGGGGGCGGGGTGCTTCACACAGATGCTAGCGTGGAGGGACAGTGAAAATTGGCAGGTGCAGCCTGGCAGCCGTATAAAATTGCCAGAGACTAGACCTCTGTGCTTGTTTGGCCTCAGTGTATGCGATTGAAGAACAGGTCTCTGGGCAGCTCGCAGAAGTGACAGGAGAGCGTGTCCTCCAGCGCCACATGAAACGGGAAAGGGGGCAGCTTTTGACGGCAGCATCCAGGGCAGGCCATGCCGGGAAGGCATCTTTCGCGATTGCAGTCCCAAGCCATGCCAAGCTTTGTAGGTTAGAACCGGCACCTGGAACACAGAAGCACCCAGGCAGCCAATGCAGACGGGCTGGAATTGGTGTCGGCCCGTTCAGACCCCCTGCAGGGACAGCCCCACATCACATGCATTGCAGTCGTCTAGTCTAGAGGATAGACTGCTGAAGGCGGGCTGTCCCTGCACGACCGACAGGGCTCTGCAGAGGCTCTACAATGTTAGCAGTTCATTTTTGATCTCAAACAACATGCAATGTGCTGTTTTCAGAGCAGTTGAATGCTGAGAAAATAATGCAGGCGTTTTCTTAACATTAAATTTGAGTGACTCAATGAGAATGAATGCATATGTAGTACGTGTCCGTATACATTCTATGTGGAGCAAAACAGACTCCTATTGTTAGGGGTGTTAATGCACAGACTTCAGAGGCAGCCCAGACATTCATGTATTTGTCTGTTCATAAAATACGCCTTTCCAAAACTGAAAGCTTCGTCAAACCCCCTCCCTTTTGTGTTGTTACAGCCGGCTGTTCGGCCTTCCAGGCTTTTAGCTGTCAAAAGGGCGGGAGAATCCATTTACACTGACCTTGCGTTAAGTTCCAAGGGATGGGTAGAAACAGAGTGAGTCAGAAGGGGCCTCCCAGGCCATCTAGTCTGATCCCAGCTGGCTCCAGCGTACCATATGCATGTCCATGAGGTGGTGCTGCTGCTGCTGCTGCTGCTGCTGCTATCACCATCATCATTCTCCTCCTCCTCCTCCCTTTTGGCCTTTCAAGGATTCAGGGCAGCTGACATGAATCTCCTTTTCCTCCCCATCATAGAACACTCGCATTGGAAGGGGCCAAAGGCCGTCAGGTCCACCCCCTTGCTGTTGCAGGGCACTACGTTACACCTTCCAAATCAGATGACTGTCCAAATGCTTTTTGAATTTCTCCAGTGAGGGCGAGCCCACACCTTCCCCAGGTAATAGGTTCCATTGTCGTACTGCTCTGACAGTGAGGAATTTCCTCCTGTTGTCTAGCCTAAATCTGGTTTCTTTTTTAACTTAAGTCCATCATTCCTTGTCCTGCACTCTGGCATGAACAAGAAGAGGTCTTGCCCTTCCTCTTTGTGACTGTCAAGGGGGGCCGGAGGCCCGATTGCTTTGGTCGTAATTAACCACACTTACAAGAGCAATAAAACTAAATCTATTTATTGCTAGTTATCTACAAGTTTTACAACTCTGCTGTAGAACTACTTAATGAGAGTCTTTGGTGAAGAGATGCTCTCCTCTGAATGGCGATAGCTTCTCTCTCTCTGTCATATCCTCCCCCTCAGCCGTTCTTCCCGCTCTCTTTGCATTTTCAACTGATAAGACCTAATAAGTCTTCTCTGGGAAGCATCTTTGTAATCCACATATCCCATGATTCCTTCTGCTTCTGGTCCTGTCAGTTCCCCTTCAGAAGAGGAGGAGCTGTCATGTTTCTTTTCTGCACCAGCGTCTTCCCCCTTCTCGCAGTCAGGTTGACTTAAAGGGCCAGGCATCTGAGTAGAGGGCTGTGGACTAGAGATGCTCTCAGACACAGGCTGATTTGTATCTATATCCAGCTGTGGTGGATTCTCCCGGACTCTGGTTATTAAGGTCAGGTCTTCCTCGTGAGTATTAGCACCCGTCATGACCTCCTGCACGACAGTGACAGCCTTTCAGGAACCCATAGAGTGCTATCACATCCCCCTCTGTCTTCTCTTCTCAAGGCTAAACATGCTCAGTTTTGCCTCCAGTCATCCTGAATCATCCTTGTTTCCCTCCTCTGTCCTTTCTAACTTTTCTGTGTCCTTTTAAAACTTAGGTGTCCAGAACTGGACACAGTACTCCAGGTGAGGACTAGTGCTCAGTAGAGTGGAACTGGTATTTCATGTGTTTTGGAAGTAATACTTCTGTTAATGCATCCCAAAATCGCATTTGCCCTTTTTGCTGCTGCATCACCTTGTTGGCTCATGTTTAGCTTTTTACCTACATCAGCCACAAGATCCTTCCCATTTGCTATATTGTTGATCCAAGTCTTTCCCATCTTGTAAAGATGCATTTGATTTCTTTTTCCTAAGTGGAAAACTTGGCGTTTGCCCCTATTGAATTTCATTCTGTGGTTCCCTACCCAGTGTTCTAACCTATCAAGATCACCCTATAATATTATCTCTGTCTTCCAGGGTATTTGCTGTTCCATCCAGCTTTGTGTCATTTGCAAATTCAATTATTTCTCTTTCTACTTCCTCATCTAAACTATTAATAAAAATGTTGCAGAGTTCTGATCCCAGGTCAGCGCCTTGTGGCACTCCAATTGCCGTCTCTGCCTCGTTTGAGAGCGTGCCATCGATGAGCAGGCTTTTGGGGCCACCTTTCAGCCAGTTGTGGATTCACCTGATAGCAGTCCTGTCGAGCCTGCATTTCGCTAGTTTGGCAATCAGGATGTTGTGGGGCACGTCGTCAAAGGACTTTGCTAAAGTCTGGATAGATTATGTCTGCAGCATCCCTACAGTTCCGTTGGGAAGTTACCCAGTCAAAAGAATGGAATTAGTCTGGCAGGGCCTGTTCTTGAGAAATCCACGTTGGCTTCTAGTAATTACCGCATTGTCTTCAAGCTGTTTGCAGACTGTTTTATAAACTGCGCTAGACTTTTTCACAGGATTGATGTCAGACTTTTTCCTGTCTTGAAGATAGGGACAACAGTAGCCCTCCCCCAGTCATCCGGCCCTTCCCGTCTTCCATGAATTCTCAGAGGTGATGGACAGTGGTTCCGAGAGTTCCTCTGCGAGCTCTTTTATAACTCTGGGATGAAGTTCATCAGACCCTGGAGATTTCACCTCATTTAGCCCAATTAGAAGATCCTCGGCCTGTCAGTCTTTGGTTGCCATCCTGCGCCTTCAGCTTGTACTGCACCTTCATCAGGTGAGCCAAAGTAGGAACGGAGCATTTCTGCCATTTCTTTGTCACGTGTTATCAGTGTTCCCTCCAAGGTGAGGAGCTGAACTGCCTTTTCTTTCTTCTGTTTTTTGCTTTGGACGTATTTGCAGAAGCCGCTTGTGTTGTGTGTAGCTCCCCTTGCTAGCCTCAGTTCCTGCATTGCTTTAGCCTTCCTGATGTCACCCCTGCAGCTCCTTGCTGCTCGCTTATATGCTTCCTTTGTAACCGGGCTGCGCTTCCACCTCCTGTACATGTCCTTTTTGTTTTCAGATTATCTCTTAACTTTTTGTGGCACCACATGGGCTTCCTCTGTTGTCCCTTTTTGGCTCTGGCCTCTTGGCAGAGCGGCAGAGCAGCAGAGGCACAGGCTGGGAGAGAGCGCTGAGTGGCCAGGGGACTGGCACAGGCAAGGTAGGAGCTGGGCAGGTGGGAGCAGAGGTCCAGGAGCAGCAGAGAGGGAGGGGTGGGCCAGAGAGCGAGAGCAGCCAGGGGGAAGCAGGGGGCGGGGCCACTGGCCTGAGGGACTGATAAGGCCAAGCTCAGCCACTGCAAGCCCTTTTGGCTCTGGCCTCTTGGCAGAGCGGCAGAGCAGCAGAGGCACAGGCTGGGAGAGAGCGCTGAGTGGCCAGGGGACTGGCACAGGCAAGGTAGGAGCTGGGCAGGTGGGAGCAGAGGTCCAGGAGCAGCAGAGAGGGAGGGGGTGGGCCAGAGAGCGAGAGCAGCCAGGGGGAAGCAGGGGGCGGGGCCACTGGCCTGAGGGACTGATAAGGCCAAGCTCAGCCACTGCAAGCCCTTTTGGCTCTGGCCTCTTGGCAGAGCGGCAGAGCAGCAGAGGCACAGGCTGGGAGAGAGCGCTGAGTGGCCAGGGGACTGGCACAGGCAAGGTAGGAGCTGGGCAGGTGGGAGCAGAGGTCCAGGAGCAGCGGAGAGGGAGGGGGTGGGCCAGAGAGCGAGAGCAGCCAAGGGGAAGCAGGGGGCGGGGCCACTGGCCTGAGGGACTGAGGAGGCCAAGCTCGGGCGGCGTCCCTCGTCTGCGTCCCTGAGCTGCGGTCCGGACGGTCCAGGGACTCCCTTCCCTGAGACACAGAGGTTGTTTGTTTGATTGTTTGTTTGATTGTTTGTTTGTTTTTTTGTTTTGTTTGTGTGTTTTTGTTTTTGTTTTGTTTTGTTTTGTTTGCACTTTGCTTTGTTGTGCTTTGTTTTTTTTTTTTTTCTTCCAATTTAAATTTAAGTTTATTTTCTCCTTGTGTGTGTGTGGAAGTGGGGTTTTTGCCTGGGAGAACTGGGAGAGTGAGAGGAACTGCAGGACTAACAAGACAGGGGACCAAGGTAAGGTCTTGGAAGGGTTACAGATGGCAGACCAGGAGATGGCCTTGGCGGGAGTCACGGGTGTTGCTGTCCGCTGCGAGAGCTGCGACATGTTCGCCCTTCTCCCCCAGGAGAGGCAGGGATACACTTGCCCTCGGTGCAAGATGGTGACCCTGCTAGAGGAGGAGGTGAGGTGCCTGAGGGCCGAGAGAGCTCTCCAGGCCCCCCCGCAGCAGCCCCCCTCTCGACAGAGGGCTGAGGGAGAGACCACGGGAGGAGCAGCTGCGGAGACATGGAGGTATGTCACCCACAGGAGGAGGCGGCCAGCACGGCCTCCTCCTTCTCCTGGCACCAATCTGGAGCTGGGAAACAGGTTCTCTCCACTTGGGGAGGCTGGGGCTGAGGAGGCCTCAGGGGACCAGCAGGACCCCCAGCCTGGGACATCAGGAGGCAAGGGAGCCACTGCAGGAGAGGCGAGGACCAGGGCACGGCTGCCCACCAGCACCGAGAAGGTACGGCGGCGGGTGATAGTTGTTGGGGACTCCCTGCTGAGGGGCACTGAGGCGGCGGTGTGCCGCCCCAGCCTTCAGACAAGGGAGGTTTGCTGCCTGCCGGGCGCACGCATCCGGCACGTGAAGGACAGAGTGGAGCGTCTTGTTCGCTCCGGGGTCACCAGCCACTCCTGGTGATCCATGTGGGCACAAACGACGTGGCCAGGCAGGGGGTGGTCGGGATCACCAGGGACTTTTCGGCCTTGGGGAAGAAACTCAGGGAGCTGAAGGCCCAAGTGGCCTTCTCGTCAATCTTACCCGTCCGGGGATTTGGGACAGGAAGGGACAGGAGGGCCTCTGAGGTGAACGACTGGCTTAGGGTGTGGTGCCAGAAGGAACGCTTCGGATTCCTCGACCACGGCACTCGTTTTCTTGCCAATGGACTTCTGGCAAGGGACGGGTTACACCTCACGAGGATGGGGAAAAGGTCCTTTGGAGATGCTCTAGCGAGCTTCATCCGGAAGACTTTAAACTGAGCCAGTGGGGGGTGGGTTCAGGCCCCCCAGTAACGTGTCTGCACTGGACAAGTGTGCAGGGAGGATCGGGGCTCTGGGAGCAGGGCTTTAGAGATACTGCAGGGACTGACAGGACTTCTACAGAGAGGGGCCAGGTACCAGGGAGGATGGGAGGAAGGAGGATGCTGGGCACTCCAAGGAAAGGAAGCAGTGGGAAGGAGTTGAGGTGCATGTACACCAATGCTAGGAGCATGGGTAATAAGCAGGAAGAGCTTGAAGCTCTCCTGGGAATAGGAGGATACGATCTGGTGGGAATCACAGAAACTTGGTGGGATGAAAGGCAAGTCTGGAATGTGAACATAGAAGGGTATCACCTTTTTAGAAAGGACAGGAAGGGAAAGAGAGGTGGGGGTGTGGCTTTATATGTCAGGGAAGGGATAGGATGCAGTGAGATAGAGTGCAGCACAGATGGGGATTCGGTAGAGGCAGTCTGGGTGAAACTTAGGGATTTTGACAGAGAAAGAGACCTGACAGTGGGGGTATGTTATCGCCCTCCAGGTCAACTTGAGACCCTGGATGATGTCCTGACAGGCCAGATTCTAAGGATATCTCGGGGGAGAGACACAGTAATTATGGGAGATTTCAATCTCCCGGATATTACTTGGGAGACTCACTCGGCGGTGACAGCCAGGTCACGTCGCTTCCTAGAAGCTCTAGAGGGTGGGTTTTTCACACAGAGGGTCCGAGAGGCGACGAGGGGGGGAAACATCCTGGACTTGGTCTTGACCAATAGGGAGGAGCTGATAGATGAAGTACAGATTAGGGGAGCTCTGGATGCGAGTGATCACTCCATCCTTTGCTTTGAGATCAGAGGACTGGGGCCGTGCAGCAGGGCGAGCACTAGAAGCTGGGACTTCAAGAGGGCCAACTTTGGCCAACTGAAGGCCAGGCTGGGGAAAGTCTCCTGGGATAGGTTACTGGAAGGTAAGCGAGTTGAGGAGGGGTGGATGGCACTCAAAAGGGAGGTTTTGCAGGCGCAAGCCCTGACAATACCTCTAGTCAGTAAGGTGGGGAGGCGGAGGAGAGTGCCGCCATGGATGCGAAAGGAGGTGGTTAGGGGGATTAGACGAAAGAGGAACCTCCATAGGAAATGGGTACTGGGGGAAATAGACAAAAGGGTATACCGGGAGGAGGAGGCCCGTTGCAGAAGGATTCTTCGCAAGGCTAAGGCTGATTATGAGCTGAGACTTGCCAAGAATATCAAGAGCAACAAAAAGGGCTTCTTCCAGCATGTAAATAGGAAAAGGAAGGGGAGACAAGTGGTGGGACCACTAAATAAGGAGGAAGGAGATCCAGTGACTGACATGAGGGAACAGGCACAGATGCTAAATGACTATTTTGCCTCTGTGTTCTCCCCAAAGCAGGACGGGGGATATCCGTATAGGAGATTGGATGAGGCTGGGGACTTAGGGGCAGAGATTAGAGTCACCCCCCTTGAAGTCGAGGGGCTCCTCAGGGCATTGGACATTACAAAGGCGCCAGGCCCTGACGGGTTACACCCGAGAGTACTTAGAGAGTTGGCAGGGGTTCTCTCACGCCCGCTGGCCTCCATTTTTGAGGCCTCGTGGAGAACGGGTGAAGTTCCAGAGGACTGGAGGGTGGCATCGGTGGTCCCAATTTTCAAAAAGGGTAGTAGGAAGGACATGGGGAATTATAGACCGTTAGCCTTACATCCATTGTAGGAAAAACAATGGAAAGGCTCATAATAGAGAGAGATCTAGTGATGCTAGATAGGGAAGGGAGGCTGACAGCCACACAACACGGCTTCCGCAGAAACAGGTCCTGCCAGACAAACCTTGTGGAATTCTATGACAAGGTTTCAAGATGGCTAGATGGAGGGGATGCAGTGGATGTGGTATACCTGGATTTCAGCAAGGCCTTTGACAAAGTGCCCCATGATATCCTGGTGGAGAAACTGAGGAGTTTTGGGATACACCAAAGCACTGTCCGGTGGATTAGGGCATGGCTGACTGACCGAAAGCAGAAGGTAACCATTAGCGGGGAATCGTCGGGATGGCAGCCAGTGACAAGCGGGGTCCCCCAGGGCTCTGTCCTGGGGCCGATCCTGTTTAATCTTTTCATTAACGACATGGAAGAAGGGGTGAACAGTCTGCTGATCAAATTCGCAGATGACACTAAAACTGGAGCAGTGGCCACAACTGAGAAGCAGGTACTCCAGATCCAAAAGGATCTGGACAGACTATGGAAGTGGGCAGGAGACAACAGGATGGCGTTCAATGTGGAGAAGTGCAAGGTCTTGCACTTGGGGCATAGGAATAGCTGTCATAAGTACAGGTTAGGGGACAAGTGGCTGGAGAGCAGCACTTGTGAAAGGGACCTCGGGGTACTGGTTGACCACAGGCTAAACATGAGTCAGCAGTGTGATGCGGTGGTCAAGAGGGCGAATGCCACCCTTGGTTGCATAGCCAGAAGTGTGGCTTCTAGATCAAGAGAGGTATTACTTCCACTCTACATGACTCTGGTGCGCCCGCAACTGGAGTATTGTGTTCAGTTTTGGGCCCCTCATTACAGAAAGGATATAGCCAGGTTGGAGTCAGTGCAGCGTAGGGCCACAAGGATGGTGGCTGGTTTGCAGGGGATGGGGTATGAGGCGAGACTGAGGGAACTGGGTCTCTTCAGCCTGGAGAAGAGGAGACTCAGAGGGGATATGTTGGCAACATACAGGTATGTGAGGGGGTGTCACATGGAGATGGGGAGAGGCCTGTTCTCCCCTGCAGAGGAAGGCAGGACGCGCTCCAATGGAGCAAAGCTCAGGGAGCCAAGGTTCAATTTGGATGCCAGGAAGCACTTCCTGACAGTTAGGACCCCGAGGGCGTGGAATGGGCTTCCACGGGAGGTCGTTGAGGCCCCATCGGTGAGGGTGTTCAAAGATAGGCTGGACATGCACATGGTGGGCATGTCATGAGCGGAGCCGGCTGGTGCCGGAGGTCAGACTAGATGGCCCAGGAGGCCCCTTCTGACTCGCTCTGTTTCTATGTTTCTATGTTTCTATGTTTCTATGTCTCCTACTCTTCTTCCATGTAGGAATGGTTTGTAGCTGTGCCCTGAGCATTTCTTTTTTAAACATATCCCACCCTTCTTGTGCTCCTTTCCCTTTAGAGTGGTTTGCCATGGGACTTTTTTTTTTTTTATCATCACTCTGAATTCACTAAAGTTGGCTTTTTTGAAATCCAGGGTGCAAGTTTGGCTACATTGAGTTTTAGCTTCCTCTATTATTGAGAATTCAAGACAGACACAGTCACTTTCCCCCAGTGCTGTTGCTTTGTCCACTGTGTCTTCCCTTTTGGTTAGGATCAGATCGAGTAAAGTGGTACCTCTCGTTCCTACTTCTACTTTCTCATGGAGGAAGTTATCAGTGATACATGGCAGGAATCTCTCAGAGATTGGGCACAATTTGACTCCCAAAAGTTATCAGGAAAACCAAAATCTCCACCATGGTGACATTATGCCTCCTTGAAATACTGGCAATTTGTCTGTCAAAAGTTTCATCTTTATCATCTCCTTGATTAAGTGGACAATAATAGACTCAGCTCCTTTTATTGCCTTTTCCATTTATATTAATCCCGATGCACTCAATAGGAATACTGGCTTGTTCTTCCTGTATTTCTTCAGAGAGATGTGTATCTTTAACAAAGACTTCACCTCAACTTCACTCCTTTTCTGTTACTTCTGTTCTTTCTGAACAGGTTATATCCTGCAGTCTTTGAATTCCTTTCATGGGAGTTGTCCCACCAAGTTTCAGTTATGCCGATCAGGTCAGATTTGCCCTCATGTCCTCAGAGTTCAAGTTTTTATTTATTTATTTATTTATTTATTTATTTATTTATTATTTAAATATTTTTATGCCGCCCCTTGCAGCAGCCTCGGGGCGGCTCACAACAGTAAAAAAATATGTTATCAAACATATACCATATTTAAAAAATGGGCCCATCTCAGGTTATTATCTAAAAAACATACAACAAAATATAAATAAAAATTTAAATTAATTTAAATTAATACATAAATTAAACATAAATTAAACAGACATTAACTATTAAAATATTGTCTAAATAAAAAGGTTTTCGCCTGGCGCCGAAAAGCAAATAACGACGGCGCCAGGCGAGCCTCTCTGGGGAGCGCATTCCATAGATTCCAGGCAAGTTCATGTTGCCTGTTTCCCAGACTTTGGGCATTGGTGTGTAGTCATCTAAGGCCACATGATTTACGCCCTGACTTCTTTCCTACATTTTTTGAGAGACCAGTGTTGAGGCCCAGCTGTTCCACAGTTGCAGTACATAATCCTTTGTCCGTTGATGTTGCATGTCTCCCTCTCCTGTAGAATTCCGTTTAAAGCCCTCCTGATAAACTTCTTCTCACTGTGGCCAAGCACACCCTTTCCTTTTTTTGTGAGACGCAGCCCATCGCTTGCCACCGGTCCGTCTTCCAAGAAGCTTAGCCCGTGGTTCCAGAATCCACATCTCTCACAGTTGTACCACCATTGTAGCCGGGAATTCTTGTGGAGTATTTTCCCTCCCCTGTCTTTTCCTCTTCTAAGAACTGGAAGGATTGAGGGAAAACCCATCTGGGTCCCAATGTTCTTGACCTTCTTCCCTCAGGTTTTGAAGTCTGTTGTTATTTCCTCAAAGCTCTTGCTGGAGGTGTTGTTAGTTCCCAAATGTATGAGAAGAAAGGGACGTGAGCCGGTGGGTCATGTATCTGTAGCTTGTATGAGCAGTGATAGTCTGTTCTCCTCACAACCACCCTGTAAGGTAGGTTGGGCTGAGAGTCCATGCCTGGCCCAGAGCCACCCAGTGACCTCCATGGCCAAGTAGGGACTAGAACCCAGATCTCTGGAGTCTCAGTGTTACACTCTTAACCACCACACCACACTGTTGTTTTTGCCACAAATTTTAATTGTCTCCTTCCGCAAAGAAGTAGCCATTGCGCATTGCTGGGAAATGTAAATGAGAGAAAGATTAGCTGTATTACACCTCCAGTTTTTGGCTGATTCAGATAAACTCTCATTGAAAAGATGTGGCATTGAATGTACTTGAAACATTATGTTTTGGTGAATTAAGCACAACCTGAGTACCATTGCCCCTCTGAGACAGAGGCCAACAAAGTAATGCATCGCTGGGTAGAAGAAGACACTTATCCGTCATGCTTTTCTTGCTTATAACCCTGGGAATCGTATGCATTCACCAGCTGCCTTGGGAACTACGGAGTGTGAGCTGGCGTAGTCGTTCGTGCCCTGCAGTCTGGGATGACCGAAATGAGATCCTGGCCCTCCTCTCTGTGACAGCCTTCCCAGTGTTTGAGGAGTGCTTTCCTCTCTCCTCCTGGTCTTCTCTTCTTGAGGCCAAACATGCCCAACTCTTCCGGTCCCTCCTTACAGGGTTTTGTTATTCTTGGTGGACTCTGGGCACCACCCTGATTGGCCATAGGCACGCATAGCATGAAGAGCGGGGCTCCCACCGAGGTCTCAGTTCTGCAGCTGCCAGCGTGAGCACATCAGGAAGTTCCTGCTCTCCTTACCCCACGGACCTTGTGGGTCTTTCAACCATTCTCTGATCCCTATCTTCTCCAGGTTTTTTCTCCTCCTCTGTCTCCTCCTGCTTGGAAGGGGAGGGAGGGGAAGGAAGAAAGACAAGAAAAGAAAAGAGTCATTACTATTCCCATTATTCTTGCTGCCTTCTCCCTTTCCCACCTTTGACTCCCCTGCTTTCCTTGGTAGACAAAATGGCACTGACAGCCCCTTTCGGCAATTGTGCGGCTTGTGGCAGTAAACTGCCACCCACTGGCGGCACTCCCTGCGCCTCTTTTGCCTGGGAGAAGCTCCTGCTGTTGACACCTGCTACCATAGGCATTCACCAAGCGGGCAAGGAATCATCGGGCAAACACTAAAAGTTGGCCTTCGGAGTGGCCCAACCATCCCAACCATCAACTCAATGACATCTACTTCTAATCTGGACAAGCATCCAGATGCTCCCCCAGAGAAAGTACCCAAGATGGGTAAGTCTAAGAAGAAAGACACATAGAAGGAGGCTCCAAAAATGAGTAGCCCTACTAAAGAGAAGGAGGGCACCAAACATGTCCAGAATCCCTGGATCATCCTCTTTTCCTTTAAAAATTGTTTTCATAAGAAAATAGATCACAGAAAAAGAAAAGGGATACAAATACTGACTGAAAGCAGAGGGTGGCCATTAGTGGGGAATCATCGGGATGGCGGCCAGTGACAAGCGGGGTCCCCCAGGGCTCTGTTCTGGGGCCGATCCTGTTTCATCTTTTCATCAACAACATGGAAGAAGGGGTGAACAGTCTGCTGATCAAATTCGCAGACGACACTAAAACTGGAGCAGGGGCCACAACTGAGGAGCAGGTACTCCAGATCCAAAAGGACCTGGACAGACTGTGGAAGTGGGCAGGAGACAACAGGATGGTGTTCAGTGTGGAGAAGTGCAAGGTCTTGCACTTGGGGCACAGGAATGGGTGCCAGAAGTGCAGGTCAGGGGACAAGTGGCTGGAGAGCAGCACTTGTGAAAGGGGCCTCGGGGTGCTGGTTGACCGCAGGCTGAGCATGGGCCAGCCGTGTCACATGGCGGTCAAGAGGGCGAACACCACCCTTGGTTGCATCGCCAGAAGCGTGGCTTCTAGGTCGAGAGAGGTATTACTACCACTCCATACGATTCTGGTGCGCCCACAACTGGAGTATTGTGCTCAGTTTTGGGCCCCTCATCATGGGAAGCATACAGCCAGGTTAGTCAGTGCAGCGTAGGGCCACAAGGATGGTGGCCGGTTTGCAGGGGATGCCATATGAGGCGAGACGAAAGAAACTGGGTCTCTTCAGCCTGGAGAAGAGCAGACTCAGAGGGGATCTGTTGGCGACATACAGGTATGTGAGGGGGTGTCACATGGAGATGGGGAGAGGCCTGTTCCCCCCTGCAGGCAGGACGCGCCCCAACGGAGCAAAGCTCAGGGAACCAAGGTTCGATTTGGATGCCAGGAAGCATTTCCTGACAGTCAGGACCCCGAGGGCGTGGAATGGGCTTCCACGGGAGGTGGTTGAGGTCCCATCGGGGAGGGTGTTCAAGGGTAGGCTGGACATGCACATGGTGGGCATGTTGTGAGCAGAGCTGGCTGGAGCCGGGGGTCAGACTAGATGGCCTGGGAGGCCCCTTCTGGCTCACCCTGTTTCTGTGTTTCTAAAAATTACATAGGATCACAAAATAAAAAATCAGAAAATGTCAGTAATTGTTATCTCTTCTATATTCAGTTAAATTAATTAGTATTTAATTGAAACTTATAGAGCAATTATCCTAATTTATAATTCTTAATACTGACTTATTTTCCATTCTTTTTAAATTGATTTTAAATAATAGCAAAGCATTTGTATTAAAATTATAATTCACCAATGATATTTTTACAAGCTCTGTTAAGTAAATTTTATATAATAAGCTTTCCATTTATCATTAATCTTCAGCTGGTCTGTTTATGCAGCTAGTTAGTTTTGCCCTTACTGCATATTCAGCTAACTTATTTTTCCAATTTTCTTTAGTTGGGTGGTCTTCCGGTTTCCATTTTGATGACACTATAACTCTTGCTGCTCTTATTTTATTTTTTCGTTTGATTATATTTTTAAGTTTGTATGCATCCTACTAATCCATATGGATTCTTTAGATGGCTTTTCATATATTTAAATACTGTTGTTTTTGCTCTATGAGACTCACTTTTCCCCCTCAAAAGTAAGGGGAAATGTCTGTGCATCTTATAGAGCGAATACGTGTGTGCAGGAAGTCTGTCAGATGTGCAGCCCATGGGGAAGTGATGGGAATGTGCCTGTGATTATGTGCCCATTTGAGTCAGAATATTTTTTTTCTTGTTTTCCTCCTTTAAAAACTAGGTGTGTCTTATGGTCAGGCGTGTCTTACAGAGCGAAAAATACGGTAACTCTACCATATTCTGGAACAGAGTTTCTGGTACCTTACGCAGTAGCATATTCCAAGCATTCATAGGGAAGTTAATTTTCAAAATTTTCTGTATTTCTGCATGCATTTCTTACCAAAAAATTTAAACTTTATTGCATGTCCACCACATATGGCAAAAAGACCCATCCTCTTGTTTGCGTTTCCAGCACATTCCATTATAATGCTCACTTGTTTTCTCAATATCTTTTGATATAATATGTTGTTGTTAGTCGCAGTCGTGTCCGACCCATCGCAACCCCATGGACAACCTTCCTCCAGGCCTTCCTGTCCTCCACCATCTCCCGGAGCTCACCTGAGCTCACGCCAACTGCCCCAGTGACCCCATCCAGCCACCTCATCCTATGCCATCCCCTCCTCCTTTTGCCATCTATTGTTCCCAGCATTAGACTCTTCTCCAGGGAGTCCTTCCTTCTCATTAGGTGGCCAAAGCATTTGAGGTTCATCTTCAGAATCTGGCCTTCTCAAGAGCAGTCAGGGCTGATCTCCCCTAGGACTGACCGGTTTGATCGCCTTGTGGTCCAAGGGACTCTCAGGCGTCTCCTCCAGCACCACAATCCAAAGGCCTCAATCCTTTTGCGCTCAGCCTTCCTTATTGTCCAGCTTTCACAGCCATACATTGCAACTGGGAAAACCAGAGCCTTGGCTATACGCACTTTGTCGGCAGGGTGATGTCTCTGCTTTTTAATATGCTGTCTAGATTTAGTCCGATGCTGCAAAGATCTTTACTCCATAGGAACCTGGAATGTAAGATCCATGAATCAAGGCAAGCTGGATGTGGTCAAACAAGAGATGACAAGACTGAACATCGACATCTTAGGAATCAGTGAACTAAAATGGACAGGCATGGGTGAATTTAGTTCAGATGACCATCAGGTATACTACTGCGGGCAAGAATCCCTCAGAAGAAATGGAGTAGCCTTCATAGTCAATAAAAGAGTAGGGAAAGCAGTACTGGGATACAATCTCCAAAATGACAGAATGATCTCAGTTCGAATCCAAGGCAAACCATTCAACATCACAATAGTCCAAGTCTATGCCCCAACCACTGGTGCTGAAGAGGCTGAAGTTGACCGGTTCTATGAAGGCCTACAACACCTGCTAGAATTAACTCCAAAAAATGATGTCCTTATCATCATGGGGGATTGGAATGCTAAAGTAGGAAACCAAAAGATAACCGGAATAACAGGCAAGTTTGGCCTTGGAGTACAAAATGAAGCAGGACACAGGCTGGTAGAATTTTGTCAAGAGAATACGATGGTCATAACAAACACTCTTTTCCAACAACCCAAGAGACGTCTCTACACATGGACATCACCAGACGGTCAACACAGAAATCAGATTGACTATGTGCTCTGCAGCCAAAGATGGAGAAGTTCTATACAGTCAGTAAAAACTAGATCAGGAGCTGACTGTGGCTCAGATCATGAGCTTCTGGTGGCAAAATTTAGGCTTAAGTTGAAGAAAGTAGGGAAAAGCACTAGGCCACTCAGGTATGACCTAAATCATATCCCTGATGAATATACAGTAGAGGTGACAAATAGATTTAAGGAATTAGATCTGATAGACAGAGTGCCTGAAGAACTATGGACGGAGGTTCGCAACATTGTACAAGAGGCAGCAACTAAAACCATCCCAAAGAAAAAGAAAGGCAAGAAAGCAAAATGGCTGTCTGAGGAAGCTTTACAAATAGCTGAGGAAAGAAGGGAAGCGAAAGGCAAGGGAGAAAGAGAAAGATACAAACAATTGAATGCAGAATTCCAGAGAACAGCTAGAAGAGATAAGAATGCCTTCCTAAATGAACAGTGCAAAGAAATAGAAGAAAACAATAGAATAGGGAGGACCAGAGATCTCTTCAAGAAAATTAGAGATATGAAGGGAACATTTCATGCAAAGATGGGCATAATAAAGGACCAAAATGGCAGGGACCTAACAGAGGCAGAACAGATTAAGAAGAGGTGGCAAGATTACACAGAAGAACTATACAAGAATGAGCTTAACGTCTCTGATAACCACGATGGGGTGGTCCCTGACCTCGAGCCAGACATCCTGGAATGTGAAGTGAAATGGGCCTTAGGAAGTCTGAGCAACAACAAAGCTAGTGGAGGTGACAGCATTCCAGCTGAGCTATTCAAAATCCTGAAAGATGATGCAGTTAAAGTGCTACACTCAATATGCCAGCAAATTTGGAAAACTCAACAGTGGCCACTGGATTGGAAAAGGTCAGTTTACATTCCGATCCCCAAGAAGGGCAATGCCAAAGAATGTTCAAACTACCGCACCATTGCACTCATTTCACATGCTAGCAAAGTGATGCTCAAAATCCTACAAGCTAGGCTCCAGCAGTATGTGGACCGAGAACTACCAGAAGTACAGGCAGGATTTCGAAGAGGGAGAGGAACTAGAGATCAAATTGCCAACATACGCTGGATCATGGAGAAAGCCAGGGAGTTCCAGAAAAAGATCTACTTCTGCTTCATTGACTACGCTAAAGCCTTTGATTGTGTGGATCATAACAAATTGTGGCAAGTCCTTAAAGAGATGGGAGTACCAGACCATCTTATTTGTCTCTTGAGAAACCTATATGCAGGTCAAGAAGCAACAGTGAGAACCGGACACGGAACCACTGATTGGTTCAAAATTGAGAAAGGAGTTCGGCAAGGCTGTATACTGTCACCCTGCCTATTTAACTTATATGCAGAGCACATTATGAGAAAGGCAGGGCTAGCTGAATCACCAGTTGGAATCAAGATTGCTGGGAGAAATATCAACAACCTCAGATATGCAGATGATACCACTCTCATGGCAGAAAGTGAAGAGGAACTAAAGAGCCTCTTGATGCGGGTGAAGGGGGAGAGCGCAAAAATTGGCTTGAAACTCAACATTAAGAAAACTAAGATCATGGCATCTGGTCCTCTCACTTCCTGGCAAATAGATGGGGAAGAAATGGAGGTAGTGACAGATTTTATTTTCCTGGGCTCCAAGATCACCGCAGATGGGGACTGCAGCCAAGAAATTAAAAGACGCTTGCTTCTGGGGAGGAAAGCTATGGCAAATCTAGATAGCATACTAAAAAGCAGAGACATCACTCTGCCAACAAAAGTGCGTATAGTCAAGGCTATGGTTTTCCCAGTTGCAATGTATGGCTGTGAAAGCTGGACAATAAGGAAGGCTGAGCGCAAAAGGATTGAGGCCTTTGAGTTGTGGTGCTGGAGGAGACTCCTGCGAGTCCCTTGGACCGCAAGGCGATCAAACCGGTCAGTCCTAGAGGAGATCAACCCTGACTGCTCTTTAGAAGGCCAGATAGTGAAGATGAAACTCAAATACTTTGGCCACCTAATGAGAAGGAAGGACTCCCTAGAGAAGAGTCTAATGCTGGGAACAATAGATGGCAAAAGAAGAAGGGGACGGCAGAGGATGAGGTGGCTGGATGGAGTCACTGAAGCAGTTGGTGTGAGCTTGAGTGGACTCCTGGGGATGGTGGAGGACAGGAGAGCCTGGAGGAATGTTGTCCATGGGGTCGCGATGGGTCGGACTCGACTTCGCGACTAACAACAACAACAACTAGATTTGCCATAGCTTTCCTCCCCAGGAGCAAGCGTCTTTTAATTCCTTGGCTGCAGTCCCCGTCTGCGGTGATCTTGGAGCCCAGGAAAATAAAATCTGTCACTGCCTCCATTTCTTCCCCATCTGTTTGCCAGGAAGTGAGAGGACCGGATGCCATTATCTTAGTTTTCTTTGAGTTTCAAGCCAACTTGATATAATATACCAACAAAAAAAAATCCTGTACCAGTTTTCTCTTAGTGCTTGACTAGCTATGAATTTTATATCATTTGGCCACAAAATTTCCCATTGACAGAAAGATATCTCATCCGGAAAACTCTGCATCCAACTTATGCATATTTTAAATTGTTCAGTTTCGGTATCATATCTGAGTAATTGCTTATAAATATGTTCTCATAAGTGGTCTTTCTACAGTGTAACCAACTTTCCAAGTTCTGTCAGGTCTTTTATAATGCCTTCCCTGTTCAGTCCCTGGATCATCCTTGTTGCCTTTCTCTGGACACTTTTCAGAGTTTTTCAGCATCTTTCTTCAACTGTGGTGCCCAGAACTGGGCACCGGACCCCAGATGAGGCCTACCGTATATATTGGCATATAAGCCAGCTCTTGAAAGTGAAAATAGGAAAGCCGAATTTGGGGATCATCTTATATGCCCAACATATAAAAACAGCCCAAAATACTGACCTTGTCGTTTACATGAGTCGCCTTATACACCAATATATGCAAGTATTTTTCTGAAATTCACTTCCTGGTTATCTGTTCCACATGTAATTACCATATATATTGGTATATAAGATGACCCCTGAAACCGAAAATACTGAAGCAAAAAATGGGGGTTATCTTAAACACCTGACATATGACAAGCACCAGGAAAACAGTCCAAAATATCCACCTTGTTTTATATGCAAGTCACTTTATATGGCAGGATAGAGCTGAGCAGAGGGGAGCTAGCGCTTCGCTCGACTTGGAAGTGGTCCTTGTAACACTGCAGCCCCAGGTGGTGCCTGCTCTGTTTGCCGTTAACCTCGCACTCAGTTTGAGACTTGGAATTGTTTTGGGGGCTTTTCCGCCAGAGAGAGGGATCATGACCTGAAGGTGGAGGACCCTGAATTGGCCCCTTTGTCACGAGCAGGTCACCGCCTCTTGGGATTTAGACCGATGGCAAGTTTTCCCCCCTGCGGGGTGGGGGCCTTGCTAAAATTGCCCCCTCCTGGGGCCCGATGGGTCTGGAGGGTTTCCAGTGGGTCCGGGTTTTCCAGCTGATACGGCCGGCAGGCCTGCTGCACCCCTGCTGGAACTCTGGGGAGCAGGGATCGCCCCGCCACTGGCACACTCGCCCGGCCCCCTCTGTGCCTCGGAGCCTGGCGTGCCCCGGGGCTGATGGAACACAGCAGGAACGGCCTGAGCCAGAAGGTCGGTGGCCCGGCCCCAGGCACGCTTGGATGCGGCTGGTGATCTGGATCCCCTCCTGCCCGAGGGCAGGATGGGCTCTGACCTGCAAGCGACTGTGGCCAACCTGTATGCTGACCTGTGCCGGGAGTGAGTGGCCATTTCCGGATCTTTCCATGGCTTCTAATCCCATGGAATGGAATCCCTCTGGAAAGGCTGTTTGCGCTGGGAGTGTGGGGGCACCGCATCGCCGTGGGTCCACTCCTGCCTGGACAGCTGGCTGCAGAAGGTGGCGCTTGCGCTGATACTGCACTGCGAGAAGGTACCGCGCCACCTCATGGACTCCTCTGTAGGGTTCTTAAGGGGTCAGTCTTGCCCCTCCATGCTATCCAACATCTACATGAAGCCACTGCATGGGACCTTCCAGAGTTTTTCGAGTGCTTCGTCATAGCTGATGACGCTTGGCTCTCTTTCTTCTTTCCTCCTTCAGCAGGTGAGGCTGTGATTGTGCTGAACTGGTGCTTAGCTGCATCACTGGACCAGAAGGGAATAATTCAGCCTGTTTTGGAGGGAGTCACACTTCCTTTGAAAGAGCAGGGTTAACACAGAAACATAGAAATGGAGCGAGCCAGAGGGGGCCTCCAGGGCCATCTAGTCTGACCCCCAGCTCCAGCTGGCTCCGCTCACAACATGCCCAGCATGTGCATGTCTGGCCTGTCCTTGAACACCCTCCCAATGGAGCCTCAACGGCCTCCCGAGGAAGCCCATTCCACGCCCTCGGGGTCCTGACCCTCCTGTCCGGAAGAAGCCAGAGGAGAAGTTGCCAGTGCTTGAGCAGCCGTCCAGATGGGGTCATGGCAGGTAGATCAGCCTCGGCTGATGAAAGGGACCCCTGGGCAGCAAATACTCCTGCAACCCCTGCGATGATTCGGGGTCCAGGAGTCCCCCAGGCGACAAACCTTGCCCTTTACAGGAAGGGCCAGGCAATGCCGCCCGGGGCAGCTGTGATGTCCTTCGCCCACACCATCCAGTCCATCGCCAGGCCCAGTGCGTGGTTCAGCACATGCCTCGCCTCGCCTGCGTCAGACGAAGAAGGAAGGTAGAGCTGGGGGTCGTCAGCTTCCTGGTGACACCTCACCCCAAAGCACGGGGGATGCGGCAGAGGCCGTCAATGCCACGGCACAGCACCATCTTCCGGAGTCAGCCTGGTCAAGCAGGAGCAGAGCCACTGCCAGGCGCTGCCTCGGACTCCCCCCCCCGTCAGCCTGTCCAGAAGGACACCGTGGCTGGTAGGACTGAAGGCCGCTGGGAGATCCCGGAGAGCCCACCGGGTCATGTCTCTCCTGGCAGAGCTGATCCCAGCTGGTGACCAAGCATTCCAAGCCCAGGCCTGGGCCCGGACTGCAATGGATCAGGACGGGCCGTTCCATCCACGAGTGCCTGGAGGGGCCCGGCACCTGCTCAAACACCTGGCCCCAAAAGGAGATGTCAGAGACTGGTCAGTGATTAGGAATGCCTCCGGGCTCCAGGCTGGCCTTTCTCAGGAGTGGTCTGATCACAGCCTCTTGGACCCAGAGGCGCAGCCCCTCTTGACTTTGCGTGACCAGCCGAGATGGCTGGCGGGCCGAACCAATCCAAGCAGCTTGTCCGCATCCTCAGGCCTCAATAACTGAAACCCATCCAATGAACTCGCACCAGGCGGTGCTCTGGATGTCTCTGACTCAGAAGATGCACTGACTTTGTGACGGACCTGGGTGGCTCTGCCCTCGAAGGGCGCTGCGTGCAGCTCCACCGAGGGCGCCAGGATGTCCTTCCCTGGGCCAGTTCGGGAAAGGCTGGGAGCCACTTGGAAAGGCTCCGCTGGGCGGCCTGAGAGGACGGGATGCTGGCAGGGAAGGGCGATCACCGGCACAGGGGAGGCTGGCTGAGGAGCGCTGCCGTGTTCGTGGGTTTTTCTCCACCTGGCCTTCCCTCTCATGCCATCTCCTCGGCTCTGGTGTATACAGGGGAGCTTCACGCAGGGACGAGGATGCTCGGTGTGGAGGTGTCGGCCCCCTGGGCCATCTCTGTATTCCACAGAGGGACCGGGGCTTTGACCGGAGCACCGGGCATATCAGCCAGAAGCACCCCGGGGCCCTTTGGGGAGCCATCCGGATCCCTCAGTCTCTGGGGTGGACCATCCAAATCAGTCTCGCTACCTTGCAGGGGAGAAAAGAAGCCAAAATCCTAACGCGGTCTAGCCGTGACAAAAGCGTCAACATTAACTCCTCCACGCCCAGGTCACCCCCTCCCTGTTCCGTTGAGGAAGCTAGTTGGGCGTGTGACCTTGACGTGCGTTGGGCCCCGTGGCTGCCCC
This sequence comes from Varanus salvator macromaculatus, assembly GCA_023646645.1. Classification (NCBI taxonomy): domain Eukaryota; kingdom Metazoa; phylum Chordata; class Lepidosauria; order Squamata; family Varanidae; genus Varanus; species Varanus salvator. The sequence goes on along the minus strand of JAIXND010000765.1, from coordinate 104,636,820 downwards.
AGACGAAGCGGCCTCACTGGACATGGAGATCGAGCTCCCTCAGAGCCGCCATTCTGGGTGTCCTCGGCATCAGGCCCAAGGCCGCCTCCGCCAGCTCAGGCAGGAGGCTGGTGGGCGGCAGGCAGCAGAATCCCTCATCTGTCTTGGTAGCTCCGCACAAGCTGCAAACGCTCGGTATCCACCCTGGGCCCTCCCCCTGCTCGTAATCACCATACTGGGGGCACCACGTTGCTCCCCGGAGCCCTCTGCTAATGCAGTGGGCTCCGGAAGCAGTGCGGGAGTGCCAGCTAAGGAGTTGTGAAATGGGCCGCCTCACTCCTGCGAGCCGGAATAAAGGCCTTGTCCGCACCGAATGGGTGCCAGGCAGGCGATCAGGCGGGTGGGCCTCCAGGGCTCAAGATGGAGTCTGTCCCGGGAGTCCCTCCTCCTCCTCCTCCTCCTCCTCCGCAGCGCAGGCGCAAACCACGTCTCTCCCCACAAACTGCCTCCTGTTCTGGAGATTAGGGAGGGGATGCCTGTGCCCTTTGCCTGTGTCTCGAAGGAAGTGGGCTGCCCCCTTGGAAAGCTGTGAAAGTTCAGCCCTCTTGTACTTTGAGTGTGTGGGGCTCGGTGGGATGTGGGAGCCCGTCCACCAGCACCCCCAGCACGGAGGTGCAGGGCCAGTGAAAGGGCGGGCTTGTTCCCACCGTGATGCACAGTAGTTCAGCCACCGAAGACACTGTCTCAGGATGCAGCAGTGGCTCCACCTTGGGTCGCTGCGAAAGTGCAGCGAGAGGAGAATGGCTTTCAGCAGCTGTTCGTCTGAGGGCTGCGTGGCCCCTCGGTGCTCGTGGCCGCCTCACGCCAGTCGCTGGGGGACCGGAGGTGTGCCGAAGCACCGCTGGGGGGCTCCCAGGCAGCGCCTGGCTGGCCGTGGTGGGAACAGAACACCTGGCGAGGAGATCATCCTCTGGCCTGATCCAGCAGGGTCCTTGTGCTCCTGTGGGACGCACGTGGTGCTGAGGGCGGCCTAGTGCCTCTCCCCGAGAGCAGTCACGTGGCCTTGAGGACGTGACGTGAGCCCCGTCCTGGCCACTTCGTAGCCACCCTTCATGGCTGGGCTCTGCCTGAAGCTTTGCAGGACGGCTGGATGTTTTTCTGCTTGCCTCCCCAGGGACACCGCAGGGCAGGAACGGTTTCACACCATCACCACCTCCTACTACAGAGGCGCCATGGGAATCATGCTAGTATACGACATCACCAATGCCAAAAGCTTTGAAAACATCAGCAAATGGCTGAGAAACATTGATGAGGTGAGCACGGGGCGGGGAGGACTTTGCACTGTGCCCTAAGGGCCGTGGAAGCAAAAACGGCTCTTCAGGCCAAGCGAGGTGGTTGCGCCTCTGCAGAAAGCGGGGGGCCCTCGTTCCCAGTCTCGACGCTCAGAGCTTCTGTTCCAGAATCTGTGGGATCTCCTCTGACAACCACGGAAGGTGCTTCTGCAGTCTCCAGAGGCGCCCTGGCGCATCGCCAAACTGCCTCCATTCATTTAAACGCCAGCGACGTTCTTAATCTGCTTTCCTGTTACCTGTTCCGCTTTTAGTAGAGTTTTGGAGTTCACGGCCACTTTTTCCTGTGCCTTACCTGGCCGGGGCCCCGGCGTGCTTCTCCTGCATCATGTTGATTAATGCCAAGCCCAGGCATTGGCGCTCAGCCCTCTCGCCCTCTTCTTTATGAGGCTCATCGCCGAAAGATGCGTGCCTTGGCAAGGTGGGGCGGAGGCATCTGGGCCGCCAGGCACCCTTGGAGCGGCAGAAAGCAAACTCCCAGGCCATGACGGAGAGCAGTCAGACAAGATTTGCCCCACCCGTGAAGCACCGCCCCTTTGCAGCCATTTTTTCTCCCGATGTCAAGCTGCCCGTTTACGCAGGGCTGCTGCCTTCCGGCACGTGCGCAGTGGGTGGCATGGACGGTTGGCTGTCGGGAGGACGGCCGCAGTTCCCTGTGGAAACGTAAAGCGCTGTTCTTGCTCCTGCTCTAGCACGCCAATGAAGATGTGGAGAGGATGCTCCTAGGAAACAAGTGTGACATGGATGACAAGAGGGTGGTGCCCAAAACAAAAGGCGAGCAGGTGAGTGCCAGGCCAGCAGGGGTCTGCCCCGGGGCTGGAAGGCGTGCTGTGGCCGGTCACTGCCCAGGGGCGTTGCCTCGGGCTTGGGCTGAGGCCTGGGAGGCCACAGGGAGCCAGCACGCAGCAGGGTGTGTCCTTTGGCCCAGTCTGCCTGCCCCGGCCTGGCTGGCATTCGGTTTGCGGAGCCGCAGCTTCGTTCTGCACAAGTGTAAACAGCACGCCCAGCTCTTTAAATGATCGAACGTTCTTCCTTGAGTCGACCTCTTTGTTGCTTAAGTTGATACGGCACCGGGCGGGCCTGGAAGCTCTCCCCTCCCGCCTTTGCTGGGTTGCTGTTGAGTCATTCTGCAGAGCTTGAGTACGCGCCTGCCTTTCGTCCCGCACGTGTGCCTGCGGGAGGGTGCTCCGTGTGTGTGTGAATTACATCAGCCCGCAACTGGTGTTTGAATTGATGCGGCTTCAAAACATTTCAGAGCGTCCTATGAATTAATTCTGCTTAATCACATTGCTGTAGGCGACCTGCTTTGGGGACCCTGGGCCTGAGGCTTCCCCACTGCCTTCCTAGGGTGATCTGAGCCGGATGCCCATTGCCGAGGCGCAGGCGTTGCTGGACGTGCTGGCAAACCTAACCGACCTCCTTTTTTTGACCTAGATTGCAAGGGAGCACGGCATCAGGTTCTTTGAAACTAGTGCAAAAGCAAATATAAACATTGAGAAGGCATTCCTCACGTTAGCAGAAGACATTCTCCGAAAGGTAATGGCACTGTGGGTCGCTGCGCAGAACGTGGGGTTGCAGGAGGAGCAGTTGCGCCGGACGCAGCCGAGGGACCTGCAGTGTGCAAAATGCGCGTGCCCCAGCTTCTCGCAACTGCCTGTCGGCCGCTCCCAAATCCCCCCCCCCCCCCCCCGCATCCAGTCGGCTGCCGGAGAGGCAAAGCCCGGTCAAACTGCGGGAGAGTGCCAAGGCAGCCGGGACCCCGGCAGAGCCCGGAGCAGCTTGGCCGGTGCGCCCCAGCCTGTCATGGGCCCCGGCATGCCGGCAGCCGGGGCGTGCAGGCCCCTCTCTCTCACGAGCCAGAGCCAGTGTGACCTCGAGCGCCATCCAGCCGCTCCAGGCGGCGGTGGGCGCCTTCCCTTTGCCCTGGGGCATGTCGTGGGCAGATGCGTCCTGCCGTGGCGGGTCGGGGGCATAACCTCTCAGGCAGCCAGCAGCGGTCTGCCTCGCACGGCGATCGTGAGGGGCATTCCCCCGCCACAGGTCACTGCGGCATGCCCGGGTCCCAGAGGTCCTCCGTGGCGAGCTGCCGCCCTCGGGGGCGCTTCCTCGGCCAGCGCCTTCCGGAGATGCCCTCAGAGCGTGGCCTGCCTCTTGGGGAGGCTGGCCTGACAGTGGCAACCGCTCCCCCCGTCGCCATGTCCGCTCGGTCCTGGGCCCGGCGCTGGATGCGGCTCACCTCCTGTGCGCCTTCTTTGTTTCAGACCCCTGTGAAAGAGCCCAACAGTGAAAACGTAGACATCAGCAGCGGGGCTGGCGTCGCGGGCTGGAAGAGCAAGTGCTGCTGAGGGGGGGCCACAGGCGCCCCCCTCCCTCCTCTTCCTGCTGCGGAAAAAACCACTCTGCCCATTTTTAACCTTGAATTTTTTTGTTCCTCATCTTAACACAGCTCCACCTTTCCTCGTTCTTCTCTTAGGGAGACCTTGCTGACTATAATTTTCTCGAAACAAACTGTATTAAAATCATGTCTGACTTTATTTTTAATGTACCTGCTCACCTGAACACCACCACTTTCTTGTTGTATTATAGCCCAGTCTTAACATTAAAATTTAGAGCAACCATTTCAGCTCCAGACTGCAAACTGTACGAGAATAAAACCTAGCATTAACAGTTTCTTTTGTACAACGGTGGGGTTTTGTTATGATTCTGTGCTTAAATCACCATATTTGCATCAGCAAAAATTCATTCGCCTTGAGTATGTAAATGGGGTTATTTTGTCCTGTGCCTTATGTGGAAAGGAACTTTGGTTCTCCCCCCCTTCCTCCCTCCCCCTCCCTTTCCTTCTTTCTGTTCTGGTGGAGGCAGGCCAGGCCATCGGATCGCCTGCGCTGACTCGGCCGTGGCTGACGTAGCGAGCGGAGGGCGAAGGGGCCCGGGCAGGTGCGCTGCGCTGCCCGCCCGCCCTCGGCCCCGTGTCCCGGGGGGCTTCAGTGCTGACCGGCTCCTGCCGCCGTTTTCTTTCTCTAGCAATCCCCCCTTTCTCGCCTGCATGCCAGCTTTAATTTTTTTTATGGTGTGATGTGTTAAGAGAAGGCAAGACGGTATGTTTGCCAAATTTAATTCAAAGCACTGATCATGGATCTAGCTTTCTGAGGTGAAATGTGAAGTATCTACTAACCTTTGTCTAGCGAACATCAGGCCGACTACTCCCCCCTCCCCCCGCATAGTTACTGAGGTTTATGATAGGGAAGAGTTAATTGCATGCACTCGTTTTCGATAGAGGATGGTGTGGCTGTCGTCTCTCTGTGTGTATGACTGTGCCACGCGGCTCCGAAATCTGCAGCCATGAATAGAATTTGGTTTTCTTTGCTGCTCCAGGCAGGTGACTCAGTAGCCTAGTAAATATTTAAAGTTGGGTGGGGGGTGGGGAGAGGGCAGGTGAGTCGAGTGGTCACACCCCCAGACCCCGCTCCTGCTGTGTTGCATTCTTCACAATAAAACTCCCTTGTCTACACGCCTGGGCAATTGTAACTTCTTTCCACTGATACTGAAGAACGGCCAGCAAAACACCATTTGCTGCAGGACTGTGCACGCGGCCCGGCCTCGTGGGGACGGCACTCGCGTCTCCGCAGGGCTGCTGCGCCCGAAGGGCCGTCGGGACACTGTCTCGGGACGGCGGAAGGGCCCCCGCTTCTGGAAGAGCAGCGTCGGGCGGAGGGCGGGCCTCCTCGGGTGCCTCGCGGGCAGCATCTCCCTCTCCAGGGGCTCGTGCAGCCACGTGTCCCGCAGGCCCCTCTGCCCTGCCCTCCCGTGGACCCCCAGACGGCGACGAACGCTTTGCACGTGCTCTTGGGAAGGGAGCTCGCCGGTGGGCTCCACCAGCCCTCGCTGCTGACTTTGATCCTAAGGAAACGAGCGTGTCGGATTCTCGCCTCGATCGGGTGCTCCTGCATAGCGACTCCTCCCTCCTCTTTGGCAGCCTGCCTCTTCCTGTGCTTGTTAACCTTTCTCAGCTGAGTGGCTGTTGAAGCAAAGGCGAAGCCCAGCGACTTGAAGGGACGAATCGGTGCAGGTTTGTTCCTCGCACTCCGGTGTACGGATTAGTGTTGTAAATAGAAATGGCTGCGTTTTCAGATCTGCACTTTCTGACATTATCAAAAAAGGGAATATGGAGTACGCATCGGATTTTTTGTATAATCTTGTTTAAACGTGTGCTTTTTATTTGCTTCCCGGGCGTGGCCCTCCTGTACAAGTCTCTCTAAGATCCTTTGTAAAAGCTGTGTTCATTAAGCACCAAACAGTGAAATACGCCACAGTCCACTCTCTGGTACTACTAGCTACTTAACAAGTTAAATAAACTGAAATATTTCTAGCTGGTCTAGTTTTGTTGATGTTGAAAGTACACATTGGGTTTGACTCCTTTTCAGAGCCCCTTTCACCTTCTCTTCGAAGGGGCGTGGAGGCTTCGCATCAAGGGGCCCCTGGACTGGCGAAGGCAGCTTGGCACGCTCGCCTTTCGAGAGGCACCTGGGCGGCACGGCCGGCAGGCTCCCAGCTGCGAGGCTGGCTCTGCCCCCACTCGCTGCGAGTGGCCTGTGCTGACCCGCTCCGTGGCCGAGCTGCCGCCACCATGCCGTATTTCGCCTGGTATTTGCATTAGCAGGACTGTCCCCTCCCTTTGCCCTCTGCCTTCCATTAACCTCCCCCCCCCCTCCTGCTCTGAGCAGGGGCGTTGTCACAGCGAGGGCGAGCCGCCTTCCCTGGGTGACGCCGGCCCGCGGTGGGGAGACGCACCCTTCCTCCGAGCCGCCTCGGTCCCAGAAGCTCATCCAGGCGGAAGGCAGGCACTGATGTCTGCGTCAGCCGGAGCCCTCCCGGAAGGTGCTGGAGGTGGGGGCCCTTCCCGCTGTTTTCCCTTTTGCTCTGGGAATCTCCTGGACCAGTCGCAGTGGGCGGGCAGCAGATGCGGGGATGGTGGCGCTGTGCCATGATGCGGCGCTGTGCCATTGCTCCCAGCCGTCCACCGTGGAGAAGCCCAGGACCATGTTGCTGGGTAGCATGGAAGTAGTGGCCTCGGCACTCTGATTTAATGCGCACTCAAGTGGAAGATTGCCATGGGAGGCCACATAGTCACGCTCAACTGTAGCATGCCAGATTCCTGGAGGAGGAGACTGTCTGTGGCTACCGGCCTTGCCGGCTCCGTGCGGCCCCTGGGGGAGCCCGGGCAAGGGGGTCTTGCAGTGATCCTGCCGGAGGGACCCTGTGGGCAGCTGGTTTGCCACCGTGGGAACAGAGTGCTGGACTGGACAGCCTGTCGGTCTGATCCGGCTTAGGACTTCCAAAGGGGAAAGTAAAATGGAGGTTGGAGGAGGTGCCGGAAGGACCGGCTCCCGGCAGAGTGTGTGGTGCCTGCTCAAACCCGGGGGGGCAGCTCAGCCGGGCCGGACGCCCACAGGTTAGGAAGGGGGGTCCAGGCGGCCACCAGCGTGGCCAATGAGCCTTGCCAGGGAAGACGAGAGAGAGAGAGAGAGAGAGAGAGAGAGAGAGAGAGAGAGAGAGCACGCGGAAGTCCTGCCCCAGCGAGCAAACTGAAAGGGAGCACAAGACGTGCGCACAAGAGCATTCCGGGCAGCACATCCCTGACTACGTCAAAGCCAACAATTAACAAAATGAAGCAGGAAACCAACTTGGGAGGCAGTTAATGCTGGAAGATAATGAAGTGAAAGCGATGCTAAAGGTGAATAAAGAAACGGGGGGGGGGCTGACTGGATTCTGCTCCGGTGGATTCACTCGCTTATGTAGGAACGGATGCTTCTGGGAAGCCTGAGGAACCAGAGCAAATCGTGGTAAAAAGCATTCTCCGCTCCATGGACAAATGGAAAATCCCCAGCATACCCTTCCTACAAGTCTTGAAAAACTCAAGAAGTGGTTGATTCGATCAATGTGTCATGCAGCCCTCACGTTCCAGAGGACTAGCGCAATTTAACGCCTTTTTGAGGGATCCGAATGGGATCCGGGAAGTTTCCGGCCATTTAGCTTAAAGTTTGCTCTGAGGAAATGGGCCAAAAGCCCTGATAAAAGGCTAAAAGGAAGGCCTGCTGCAAATGTATCAGGGCGGCTTCTGACAGGTAAGTCCCGCCTCACCTTCTCGAGTCTGAAAGGAGTCAATTGAACGTGTGGATGGGGTGATCCAGGAGACACGGGCGTTGGGCTGAGTCCCTCACCAAAGGGTGGGCAAGGGGCCTCTTGCGGATCACCAACTGGTCGAAGAACGCGAAGCAGAGAATGGGGATAAGCGGTACATTCCCCCGGTGGAGGAATATGAACGGGGGTCGCACATGCCGCTCTGCTGGGACCTGCGCTTTTCAGCCTGTTCGTTCATGACCTGAAATTGGGGGTGAGCTGTGCGGTGGCCAGGCCGGCTCCTGACCCTACATTATTTAGGGTGTTTACAACCAACAGGGATTATGGGGGAGCCCCGAAACAGTCTCCAGGCTGGCAGAGTGGGCATCGAAATGGCAGGTGTGGTTTGGTATCAGAGAGTCTGGAGTTCCCCCCCTGCCCCCCCCTTAAAGTACAAACTGGCAGCTTCAGCTGCGAGGGACCGTCCAGGGAAGGGAGGGAGCGCCGGACGGCTTGGAGCAAGCACAGCTGCAGGGGAAAGAGACCCCATCCTGGGCATACCGAACAAAGCTGCCACGATCAGGCTGCTCGCTGGGACGGCGGCCCTGTGACCACACTTAGCGCACTGTTTGCGGTTCTGGTCACTGCATGGAAAATGGATATTCCGGATCTCAAAAAAGAGATACCGCGGAGTCGGGGAAAGGGCAGCTGACCTGACTGAGGCTGGCGCAGCCCCGCAAGAAAGGCCCTTCCTGGGATGGCCTATTTTCCAAAAGAACAAGACGACTGAGATGCAGAGAATGCTGCTTGGGCGGCAGAGCCCCCCCCCCCACCAGGAGCTGCCGGGTTGCCACCTGAAGCCGACCAGGGCCTGGCGGAGGGCAGGAAAGGCCACGGTGCGCGGCCAGGCTGTGGAAGCCACTTCCGCGAGAAGAAGCGGTTGGACACAGGGAGGCGGTGGCAGTGGCTGTCAGTGGCCACCTGCCTTGCTGACCCCCCCCCCCCACACACACACACACACACACCATCTCCAGTGGCAGAGGACGTGTGCTGTGTGTGTGAACTGGGGGGGTGAGGCTGCTGAGCACATGTCCCGGGGTGGGGGCGAATGGGGGGCGTCAGAGCCAACGATGGGGCTCTCGCGTGCAGCTCTGCCGGGGCAGCAAGAGCAAGCAGGACGCCAGGGCGTGTCCTGGCTGGCGGCTCCACAACCGTGACAGGGCTGTCGGACTGCAATTCCCACCATTCCCAGTCCCTGTGACCATTTGGAGGGTACCAGGTTGTGGAAAGCCGGCACAAGCCATGCCGGTCTCGTCCTGCTCACAGTCCCCTGTTGGGGGGGGGGGGGGCACGCAAACATCAAGCACACCGTGTGGGAAGGAACAGGTAAAGCCCTTTTCCCGTGGGGCTCGGCCGGCTGGCGCTTCTGTCCTGTCGCTCGTGGCGCAGCTCGTGCCCTGCTTCCACTCCCATCCCGTGGACGCCGTGATCCCGTGGGATCGTCGGCTCAATCCCATAGTGGTAGTCTGCCTACGTATCACGCACAGATATGACAAGGTCTTTCCAGCAGGAAATCGGAGGCAGCAAACAGAGCAGCTCTTTCAAGCACAAACAAGCTTTGTCTACAGGAGGCCTTTAAAGCACGAAGTCAGACGAAACTTCCACCAAAGGCACACTTTTTATACAGTTTCTGCAGAAGACCTGGGATCTGGCACCAGGCCAGGCTGGTGGGCCACTCTGTGGACTGAGACTGGTCCTTCCATCCTGGGGTTTGCATGTGCCTTTTCATCATGCAGAGCCAAGACGTGCCACATGTTCTGCATCTCTGGGCGTGAGGGGCTGGACGCTTGCTATGGGGTGACACTGTGCTGGCCATGGGCTACCGTGAAGGATCCTGGAGCCAGCCAGTGAAGGGCAGCTGTCGGGCGTCCTGCACCTGAGCTATTCCGGGCTTTGAAGGGCATCGACAGCAGCCTTGCCTGGGGCTCAAAAGCTAATAGGCAGCCCGTGCAGCTCTCTGAATGCGGGATGGTGGGTGTGAGGGTGTTCGAGGACACGCACACAGCAGGCAAGTCATGAGTGGAGCCGGACGGAGCCAGGGGTCAGACTAGATGACCCGGGAGCCCCTTCCGACTCGTGGCCGTGGAGCTGTGGCATTCTGCGTGGGCTCTGGCTTCCGGCCGGGCACAAGGGCAGCGCTTCAAAAGGCCCGGCCGGGAAGTCCGCAGGGCTGGGGAGCGGAGCCGGGCTCGGAGGGAGGCGCCTCCGGGAAGGCGTCCGGCGCGCACCCGACGGGGCCCAGCCAGGGCAGCAGGCAGCGCCACGCGCGCTCCCGGGCCCCGGCCAGGCACGGGCCTTCCGGCGCCCCGCCGGCCTCCCGCGTCGCAGCCGCCCCGGCGCCCCGCGGGGGAAGGGGAGGCGCGGCGCTGGGCCCGGGGCTCCGGCCAGCGCCCTCCCGGGGGGCTTCGGCGGCCGGCGGCTCCGCAAAGCGCCCGCGCCGGGGAGGGGTCTCCCCCGGCCGCCGAGCACGGCGCGCCCCCGAGGCCGGCGCTGCGCTCCAGGCGTGGCCGCGATCCCAAGCGGAAGCGCTCCCTGCCCGAGGAAGTGCGTTCTGTGCGTGCTCAGGGGCACTGCCGGGGCTTTCCGGGGCAGCTCCTTGGCGAGGAAGGGCTCCGTTTCTCGACCGCAAGTGCAGCGCTGCCCTGCCCGGAGGGGTCTGTGTCTGCCACCGGGGCCTGATCCTGAACGCCCTGCGCCCGGCCGCCCCGAGAGGAGCCCATCCCGAGGAGGGGAGGCAGCCATCCAAAGCCGGGCTAAAGGGGAAGGAGAGGGGGACTCGGCCGTGGGGGTGAGATGCGAATCAAGTGCGAGAGAAGGAGCGGCGGGACCCATCGCAATTCGAATCGCCCCCTCCGCGGGGCCGCGGGGGGGTCTCCTGCGGCGTTTTTGAGGGGCCCTGGGCGCTCCCACAAATGCCCCCCCCCATGAAGGGGGTGGTTCTCTCAGAACATGGCTGCCGGGCCGGCCGGGCCAGCGTGGACGGCTGGCGCAGAGCGCGGTGCCACCACCCCGAGGCCGCGCTCGCTCCCGCTCGACCTGCCCCAGCGAGCGGCCCCGCGCAGTGGGCAGTACTGTCCCGCCGGCCCAGAGTGGGCGCTCTCCAGGCAGCTGGGTCCTCTGACTGGACGAGGGAACTCAGCCCGCTCTGGGGGGGGGGGAGGTATAGCCCCCTCGGGGGAGCAGGTCCATCGCCTGGGGGCGCTCTTGATCCATCTTCTCCCCTTGAGGCCCAGGAAGCACTGGTGGCTCGGGGCCTTCGTCCAGCCATGACCCTCTTCAGTCAAAGGTAGCCCGGCCTTGGCAATACCCCCCGGTCATCTCTAAATCCGAGCAACGCAAAGCGCTCTGCATGGGGCTACTCTTGTGCAAAGGAAGCAGGCAGATTCATCATTGGAACCAAACGACGCAACTCACAGAAGAGGAGAGTTGGAAGAGGGGCCAGAAGGCCGCCAGGTCCAGCCCCCTGCTGTCGCGGGACACCAGTCCACACCCTCCCCCTCAGAGGGCTGCCCAGTTTCGCCTTGAATGTCCCCAGTGTGGGGGAGCCCCCCACCCCTCCGGGCAGCCGGTCCCACTGCCCTGTTGCTCTGACAGCGAGGAAGCTCCTCCTGCTGCGCAGCCTTTAGAGGCGGTCCCTCGCCAAGCCCCAGGAGGGGCGCGCTGCGGGGGGCCGGCTCGGCCTCTAACCGCTTTCCGCGACTGCCCAATAGCTGCCGCTCTAAAATGCTGTAGTCCATAAACTCCTTCCAAAATGTGCTTTAACGTTGAAACACCCTCAGCCGCATCTGACGGAGAATAGATCCGGGGAACGCCGGCGAGGGGCAGCAAGCCCCTGGATGTGTTTGAAGGCCTCGGCACAGGAGCCGCCTCTCCCCAGGCCAAAGGGCGGCGCCAGCGGGGACTCGTCCCGCAGCTGGGGCCACCGCGGAGAAGTCCCGCCCCCTTGCTGCTGCCCCCCCGCCTGCCCCCTGGGAGGAGGCGCTCCGTCAGGCCCCGCGGTCGCGCACCGCACCGCGCCTGGGCCTCGGCCGTGAGACTGGGGGCTTCACTCCCGGGGGCGCGTGCAGCGCGGGGAGGGGGAGCTCGGCGGCGCGCCGGGTCGGAGCCTGCGGCCTGCCCGCGGGGCAGACCCTCTCCCGGCTGGCAGCGCTGCGGCGACGGGGGGAGCGGACCGAGCGCGCGGGAGGCTGCCGAGCGCGCCCCTGCCTGAGTGCCCGCCCTGCGCCGCCGCCCAGGCCGCGGGGGGGGCGGGAGGAGGGGCGGGAGCGCGGGCGAGACGGAAGCCCCCCCCCGCGGGCCGGCCGGAGGGGCGGGCGCGCGTCCCTGGCTCCGGGGGCGGGCCCGGCCAGTCCCCGGCCGGCCACAGGCGAGGCGAGGCGAGCGAGGCATGGTGGCGGCGGCGGCGGCGGCCGGAGGAGCGCTCGCTGGCTGGCCGGCTGCGCGCCGTCGCGCTGTGCCCGGGAGGAGCCGGCCCCGCTGGACGGGGCGGACGCCACGCCGCCCCGTCGCTTCGCGGCGCCCGGCGGAGGCGCGGACCTGGCCGGGCCGCTGAGCCGCCGCCGTGGCCGGACGGCGCGGGCGAGGTGGAAGGCGATGCCGCCGCGGCGACGGGGCGAGCGGCCAGGATGGAGCGACTGGCGGCGGCGCTGGGCCGCCTCGCGTGGAGCCCCGGCCCGCCGCTGCCGCTCGACCTCATCGTGGCCAGGTGCCGCCTGCCCGCCCTCGTGCGTCCCGGACCCGGTGCGTCTCCCGCGGCCGCGGGGCTCGGGCAGCCTGGGGGAGATTCCGCGGGTCCTTCGAGCGCCCGAGGAGGGGCGAGGCGGCGGGGCCGGGCCGGGCCGGGGCTCTGCCCCCCGAGCGGCCTCCGCGGGCGGGCTCGGTTCCTGAGGCTACTCCGCGGAGCGGGACGGCGATGCCCCCGCGCGGCCCCGCGCGTTCAGTCCCGCGAGGCGTGCGCGGTGCGCGCCCGGATCCGCCGTCGCCTGCGGCAGCCGCGCTTGCCCCGCGCAGAGTCGCCTCGGAAGCGGGGCCGGCCGGTGCGCGCGGGGCCCCTCCGCCCGCTCCGCTCCGCCCGGGCTGGGGGCGCTCCCCAGAGGCCGCCCCTCCCCCGCGCGCGGCCGGCCGAGGCGGCGCAAGTGCGCTCCCCGAAGGCCCCGCTTGCCCTCCGGGAGGCCCGCCGAGGCCGGCTTCCCGGGGCTCCGTGCAGGCGGGGACCGAATCGCGGGGGGGGGCTTCCCGCCCGCGTGCTCCGGGCCTGCCGCTCTTTCTCCCCCCGCGCCCCACTTCGGCCTCGGCTGCGGAAGTCCCCGCCGGGGCCGGGGCGGGGGCCGGTGGCGCGCTGCCCGGCCGCGCGGGTTTGTTGTGCGGGAGAAGAATAGCGAGCCAGGCTCGGCGGTGCTCTGAATACTAATGCGGGGAGCGCCGGCGGGTCGCCCCCCCCCCCGGCTGCAGCGGAGTCCGGCAGGGGCGGGCGGTGGAGGCGCCTCATCCCGCAAGCGCGAGGGCAGGACCGGGGCCCCGCGCTGCTCCGAGGCGTCGGGGCTTCGCGGCGGCTGGCGTGGGGTCGCCCCTGTTGCTCTGGGGCTGGTGGCCATCTTGCCCCGCGGGCTCCCGCGTGCCCGTTCCAGAGGGGCTGCCGGGTGGCGGTTCTGCTGCCCCGGGCTTGAGCCGGGGAGCCGGAGGGCCGGGCGGCCCAGATTCCGCGCTCGTTTCTCCACGGGAGCTGCAAAGGGGCCGCCGAGTCTCCCCCCCCCCCCCACGCCCGTCGTAGCTGCTCTCTGTGTCCGCAGCCCACAGGGGCTCTCTGCCGCGGACACTTCGCCGGTTCATGGCCGTGTTCATGATTTTGGAAGGAGCTCCCAAAGAGGCGCAGCTGGTGCCCACCTGCATGTTTTGGAGCACCAGGTGAGGCGGGGCCTTCTTGCTTTCCCGGCATGTTAGCCATCCAGCCTCTCGATTTTGGTTTTACAAGTCCCACTTTATTCTGCGCTGCTGCCACGCTTCTATGCTAAATAATAGCATTTTTAATTATGGTGCGTTCGTTTAGGTTAACGTTTGTGCATAGTGTCTTTTAAACTTTTGTTGAATTTTAACTTTTCTTACTTGCCCAGAGAGCTGTGGCTTTGGGGCTGTAGAAAGCGAACTGAATGTGGGGAGGGTGTCCTGCCAGGGGGAGGGCCTGTGGGGAGGGGCACCTGCGCCTCACACAGCCTCCAAGTGCAGAACGCTGCCCCCCCGCCCCCCAGCTCCAGGCCAGCAGTGGGCACGGTGGAATTTGCAGCTGGACATCGGAAGATGCAGCCCTGGGAAGGGGGGCAGCTGCTCGGAGCGGCCTGTGCGGCTCTCCATGCGCCTTGCCTGCCTACGTGCAGGTGTAGTTCGCCTGCCTGGCTGCGCCGTCTCATTGGCACTGCCCACGGGGGCCTGCAGAGCTTGGCATGGGGGAACGGAGGAGCTGAACGTGGGGTGTGGAGTTGAGGAGAGCGGGGCGGCCCCGGCAGGAGCCTCTTCCGGGCTGCCAGCCTGCAGGGTGGCTTCCCGTCGGCACGGACAGGCCTGGGCTCCGGGGGCCAGTGCACCGGCTTGGCACCCATGGCCTCCAGCCGTGACGGCTGTGTTGCCTCCGTGGTTGGTGTCAGCACGTTGGTGGATGCCTGGCTGGGGGATTCCAGCCCAGTTCCAGGTGCCGGGGGCCTGTGGCAAGAGCTCTTCCGTGGGCCCCTCCCTCGGTGAGCCTGCTTTCTCACCCCGGCCACCAGCCACGCTGCCCCCTCTTCCTCTTCGGGGCCACCCCTCTCCGCTTACCAGGCAGAGGCAGGGCAAGAGGTGGCCGTGAGCCGGCGAGAGCCAAGCTCTGTTTGTGGGCTTGCTGCTGGGTGGGCCGGGGCGCAACTCCCCAGGCCACCAGCCATGCGCAGGGGCTCTGGCACCCAGGACTTGCGGGCTTCCTTTGAGCACCCGGGAGCAGCTTTGCGGGAGACGGGTGCTGGACCTGGTCCCATGTGCAGGCATGCTGTGGGCCCTTCTGTCCCCTTGTGGGGCTGCGGGGCCGGCTTTGGCGTCCCCCGGCCTCCCTGACCGTTCATTGTGTGGAAGGCAGCGCGGTTCGTGAGTCTCCTGAAGAGCACCGATCGCACCACAGCCGTTTCTGCGCAGCCGCCCCGAGGAGGCCTGCCCTGGCCATGGGGCTGGGGGGCCTGTGGAAACCGGCTGGTGGGGCAGATGCCGCCCCCTTTGCCAAAGGCATCTGCTCTTTGCACGTGCTTGAAATCTGAAGGCAGCAGGAACTCCTCAGCGTGGGCCAGCCCAGATCGCTGGGGGGGTGGGGGCGGGTGTCCTCTTCTTCACCTGCAAAGGCGCTTCAGGCCGGGCTGGCTGGGGAGGGACTCGCGACCGACCGGGGGCTCCCCTTCAGAGTGCGATTGGAAATGGTCCCCTTCAGATGGACGGACAAAGGAAGCAGTCGCAGCAGACAGATAGCGTGGCTCGCTCTTTTCTGCACAAAGCTTGGAGGCGCAGCAGTGTCGGGAGGGGCCTTTCTCTCTCTGCCCCCCCCCCCGACTTAGTGTTGTGGAGGACTAGTTTGCAGCTCGCAGCTCCCCCAGCCGTTTGTCGGGCTGCCAGATTCCCAGTCTTCTTGTGGCCGAGTTGCGTCCAAAGGCTGGCGATGAAACCCCCTCGCGGCTTTTGTCTGGGAACCCTGTCAGCCGGCCCCACGGCCGCCCTGCTTTCCTGGTCTGCTGCTGGCACGGAGCTCCCAGCTTCTGAATGGAAAGGGAGAACGGGTGCAGGTCATCTGGGAGACGCAGATGCCAGAATCCAAGGGGGCACCGGGGCGAGGGGGCTGGGTGGGAGGGGAGGCGAGGAGAAACTGGGCGCTTTTGCCACCGACAGTATTCATGCCCTCATCTGAAACACAGAAGCAGGGAGCCAGAAGGGGCCTCCCGGGCCATCTAGTCTGACCCCCGGCTCCAGCAGGGTCCACTCACGACATGCCCACCATGTGCATGTCCAGCCTGTCTTTGAACACCCTCACCGATGGGGCCTCAACCACCTCCCGTGGAAGCCCATCCCATACCCCGGGGGTCCTGACTGTCAGGAAGTGCTTCCTGGCATCCAAAGTGAACCTTGGTGAGCCCTGGCAGCCCGTGGAGCGTGTCCCGGGCAGCAAGAGCCGAGGCAGCCTCTGGTTGTTTCCTTTGCTCCACGTTTTCATAGCCTGCCCTCCGAGAAGCAGAACATGGGCAAAGGATGCCAACACCACCCCGAGCCCACACAGCACCCTGAAAGCGGGATGCAGGGAGGGCTGGCAAGGGCGCCCCCAGCCTGGCGGGGATTCCCGTGGGGACGGGATGCAGAGTGAGGCCCCCTTGGGTGGCTTCGTGCTGCTTTCCCGGAGGAAAGGCGCTCATCCGAGAGCAGCAGCTGTCGGGACACACGGCAGCCGCCACACGCGTGGTCCTGGGGGGCCTCCTCGGGCAGCTCCGCGAGTGAAGGGCTGGTTGGCCCAGAGAGGCCCGCTCTGTGCTGCTCCTGCGCAGAGCTCATGGGAGGGGGGAGAAGGGGGGCCGACCCAGGAATGGAGGAAGCAGCCCCATCCCAGGCCAGCCCGTCTCTTCCGGCACAGCTCGGCCCTGTCCCCATCCCCGTCCCCTGCTGGCGTGGACCCGGCTCTTGGGATGGTGGGACAGGATGTCACCCATCTGCTGAAGGAGGGGTGGGGAGGAAGCAGAGTACCAGGCAACGAAGCGGCTCTCCCAGTGGTGGCAGCTCTCTGGCCACTCAGAAGGTCGCCCTTTGCTCCCGATCCCCAAGGGCCGCGTCTCCAGCGCTGCTGCCTGGCGGCACAGGGCAGCGCCTGCGGGCACAGCCCTGCTCCGCGGCTTAGCAGCGCTTCCCCTGCTTTGCTCTTGCAGGGAGCCCAGAGCTCGCCGGCCCCGTCTTCCTGTGGGGGAAGTAGGTTAGTCTGCCAGGGAGCGGCCCAGACCCGCCAGGTGGCCTCGGTGGCCAGCCGAGGCCTTGGACTGCGTGTCCCAAGCCCCGTCCAGGCGCAGCCGTCCCTCGCCCTGCGTTGGCCAGGCGGTGGTAGCAGGCCAGGGCCGTGGAGGGAGAGCTGTGGAGCAGAGCGGCTCCCTTCCCTCCGGCCGGGGCACACGCAGGCAGGAAGGGGGATCCGTGTCTTGTGCTTCCGTTCGCGTGCTCCAGCCAGCTTGGGGTGCTTGAGGCGGGCGACCCGTAAGACCCAGAGTGGGGTCCCCGTGCCAGCCCTCCCAGGAGAGGCGCAGTCAGACCCCACGGGGCAAACATCTACGCGGAGCTTCTAAAGACCTTTAAAACCCATCACGTCCTATTTGCTGGCTCTGGTGTCTTTAGCTTAGAGTACTTTTTGCCTTTTAAATTATTTTATATATAGCTGGATGTGGTCGTGATTGTACTGGTGTGTGTTCAATTAATGCTGGGGGCTGCCTGTGTTTCCTTTGGGGACTGGGTGGCTATGAGAATGTTAGATTACTAAATCCGTCTTCGAAGCCCAAGGGGGGCGAAGGGGGCTGTGCGTGGCTCCTGCCCATGGGCCAAAGCAGCACAGCGCCCGCCCTGGGTGGTCATTTCTGTGGGGGATCTGCTCCTGCCCTGCCCTTCTGCCCGAGGTGTGCCAAGGGCAGGAGGCAAGTGCATCAAGAGGTGGAGCAAGGATTGGGCTGAGGCATTTGAACCGCGGAGACACCGTGCGCGGGAGGAAAGGGGGCCGCTTCCCCAGGGAACAAGCCGGAGGGGCCTCGCAGCCGAGCAGGGCGCTGGTCAGACCAGGCCGGGCTGCCCCTGGCAGCGTGGCACAGAGAGCACGGCCTGGGGGCCGGGAGCCCCTGCTGTGGAGCGTGTCCCCATGCTGGGGCGCTCGCCCTCTGCAATCGGGGCCTCCAGGAACGTGGGCCGCCTCGCCGCCCCTCGCCACCCTGCCGGGCTGCAATGGGCCTCTGCTGCCGGCCCGGATCCGGTGTCAGTGCTGCAGCTGTGCCAGACGGGCCTTTGGGCCTCGGCTCCGGCCATTGAGCACGAACAAAGGGCTGTCTCCCAGGCAACCGGTCTCATGGCAGCCGAGCCTGCGCTCCGCTGGGCTTGGCGGTGGGGAGGCAGCCGGAGACGAGTCCCCCTGCAGGGGCGCCTCGTTCCCAGGGCAGCGCTGAGAGCTGTGGGGGCGGCCACCGGTTCAGCCCCCCTCCGGCAGCTCCCTGCCAGACCTCGGCGGGTCGGGGATGGGCCCTCGGCTGCTCTGCACCTGCATCAGGCAGTGCACCGTGCCCGGCCAGGGGCGCGCTTGGCTCGGACGTGACTCTGGTGTCCCCACGGCACAGTGGGCCCGACGCCTCCCGAGAGGAAAGCCAGCCCCTGGGGTCTTTAGTGCAGGGCAAATGGACAGAGGAAGACCTGTTGACGGCGTGCACATTCATGAGCTACGTGGAGAATGTGTGTGCTGGGGGGGGGGGGACATGTTTTTTCCACTGAAGCCAAAGGGATCCATCCTAGGAAGCTGACCGGGGAATCGGACAATAGGCGAGCTGGAAGGGGCCAAGGTGGCCATCGGGTCCACCCTCTGCTGTTGCACCACTCGGAGGGCTGCCCAGTTCACCATGAGCATCTCCAGTGGGGGAGCCCCCCACCTCTCCGGGCAGCCGGTCCCACTGCCGTGTTGCTCTGACAGTGAGGAAGCTCCTCCTGATGCCCAGCCTGAACCTGGCTTGTCGCAGCTTGACTTGATTCTTCTGTGTCCTGCACTCTGGCATCAGCAAGACAGGATCTTGCCTCCCTCTTTGGGGCAGTCTTTGGGGGACTTCTAGAGGGAGACCATGTCCCCCCCAGTCTCTCCTCACAGGGCAGCGTTTCCAAACCCCGGATCACTTTTTTTTCCCTCCTCTGGACCCTTTTCTATTTTCCTGCCTCTTTCTTAAATCTCAGTGCCCAGAACTGGACACAGAATTCCAGATGAGGCCTGCCTAGTGAGGAGTAGAGGGGAACTACTACTTCTCGTGATTTGGAAGGAATATTTCGGCTAATGCTTTCCTTTTGGTGGCTGCATCGCATTGTTGGCTCATGTTTAGCTTCTTGTCTGCAATTACTCCGAGATCTTTTACTTTTGCAGTTCTGCTGAGCCACGTATTCCTCATCTTGTATCTATGCCTTTGCTTTCTTTTTCCGAGGTGGAGGACTTGGCCCTGGTCCTCACTGAATCTCATTCTCTTGTTTTCAGCTCAGCATTCAAGTTTATCAAGGCTGCCCTGGATCTTCACTCTTGTCTTCTGGAGTGTCTGTTATTCCACCCAGTTTTGCATCATCTGCAGATTCGATCATCTTTCCTTGTACTTCCTCAACTAAATCATTAACGGAGATGTTGAGGAGCGCTGGGCCCAGGACCAAACCCTGTGGCACCCCACTCGTTACCTCCCCCCAGTTGGAGGAGGTGCTGTTGAGATGAGAGATGAGCCCTCTTTGCGTCCGATTCAGCAGCCAATTTTGGATCCACCCAATAGTTTGTCCATCCAGTTCAGTTTTAGCTAATTCGCTTATCAGAACGTCATGGGGTGCTATGTTGAAAGCTTCACTAGTGGATTATGTTCCCTTTGTCCATTTGGGAGGATACCCAGTCAAGAAATGAGATTAAATAAGTCTGACAGGATTTACTTTTGATAAATCCATGCTGGTTTTGAAACCGCTGCACTTGCTTTGAGGAGATGCGGGGCTGACGCGAGGGGACCGTTCTTCACGCGGTTGCCGTCCTGCGGTGCGGTGCTGGGGCCGGAGAAATTCCTTCTGGAGCAGGCTTTCCACAATGCTGGTCCCGCGGGCTTGTGGCCTTCCAGGGGGCTGGGGGGCACCTGGGCAGGCGGGCAGACAGGCAGGCTGGGCCGGATCCAGCAAGGCTCCCCTGGCAGCCTCGAATGTGTCTTCAGAACCTGCCTCGGAAGCGGCACATGGATGTCCCTCTGAGGGTGAAGCGCCTCCCCAGCGTGGCGCTTGCTGGGGGGTGGGGGGGTCTCTTGGCTGAACTCGCCAAACTCTTTGCACTCTTTTCATGCGCAACATTGGAAGTTCGAATGCTCACCTCTTGCAGTGCGAACCTTGCAATACGCCTGGTGCATGAACGCCTTCCAAGCAGGCCTTCCTCCGCTACCGGGGCGGCTTTTGCCGAGGTCTTTGTGTAGTCGCTGGAAAGCTGCGTGTGGCTCATGCAAGACCACGGCTGCTGCTGCCCACCTTCAAGTCGTCTCGGACTTATGGCGACCCTCATGCACGGAAAGCCCCCCAAATGCCATGTGCGTGCCATGCCCACTCAGCTCTTCCAGGTCGTGTGTGGCTTCCTTTGTGGAATGGGCCCACCTCGCATTCGGTGTCCCCAAACCCCAAAGCGTTCCCCCGAGCTGCAGGAAAAGCCTCAGCGTGCCCAGTGAGCTGAACGTAGCGCGTATGCCTGTTAGAAGCGCATGTCGGTCGGCGCAGGACCAGCAGTGACGGCGCGAAAGGGGTCTTGGGGGGGGGGTCGGGGAACGCCAGCCCAGAGCACGGCTCCTGTGAGGAGGGAAGCTCCATGCTGGGCATTCTCGGGGCCTGCAGGGACATCAGGAACGCCAGCACACCTTCCGCCTGTGCCCGTTTTCGGGGTGGCCGCACTTGCAGTGTGGTGCTCTGGTCAGGGCCGGGCAGTGTGGGCCAGAGGCCGGGAAGACGCCAAACAGGATCCTCTGAACAGGATGCGGAGCCAGAAGGAGCCGGCCAAGCCCGGCCCTCACGGCCTTCTCTCTCGCTCTGCCGCAGGGGAGTTCGTGGAGGGGGTCGGCGAGCAGGACGTGCTGCTGATCCATTCCTGCCGCCAGTGGACCACGGTGACGGCCCACAGCCTGGAGGAGGGCCACTACGTCATCGGCCCCAAGATCGACATCCCCCTCCAGTACCCAGGTGAGGGCCGAGGGGGACCACGGCACCCGGCCGGCTGGCCTTGCATCTTCGTCATCGCGGCCCCTGGCGTCCTCCCGCTGCTGCCCCAGCTGCAGCTGATGTGCACCCTCCGCATGCCCCCCGGCCTGCAGCTTCCCCGCTGAGCACCCACGGCCACCGTGGTGGGGGCCAGAGGGGCTGCCCTGGGGCCACCACCAAACGGGAGGGCAGTCCTCTGTTGAAGCCATCCCAAGGGGAGGCCACCCTGCCGTTTCGTCGCGTGGGGAGCTGCAGCAGCCCCTCCGGCCCCCCAGAGGCCTCAGATGAGCCGCCTGTCGGGGGCTGGCAGCCACCTGCTCCTCCGAGGCGAAGCACATGACTGGCTGTGCATGGCCTTGATATGTTAGATCCGTGCGCTTGCACCGTTATCGTTCTCCCGGGAGTTTCGATGTTCCTGACCAGGAGCATCACCCTGGAAACGCACGACCCGCAGTAAGACTCGGGCGTCTGTCCATGCGCGGATCGCCATGTCTTCGGCCCGGTTTGGGGCTGCTGGGGATCGTGCTGCAAAGCTTTTGTGCAGCCAGGAACGAGCGCCGGGGGAGAGCGGGTCCGAGGAGCCGTGTGGGTGCAGAGCTCTTGGAAGCCTCTTGCGCTCACCCCCAGCCTGTGCCGGGGCACCCCAGGTTCCAGGAAGGCAGCCCGGGGTGGGGGGTGCCACACCGGCACCTCGGCTCACCGCCCCCCCCTCCGTGCATTGCTGCGCTGGCGTCCTCCCAGCCGCTGCTTGCCTTTGGTGGGGGGGGGGGGAACATCGGTGCATCATGCCCTCTGGCGCGCTGAGCGCACAGCTGAGCGGGAGTCCTCTGGCCACACAGCCCGCCTGTCAGCCCCTCTCGCCCGCCCCGTCTCCGCCTTCCCCGCTCCAGGCCCCTCCAGAGACCTGGCCGGCTCTGCGGGGAGGCCAGGTGTGGCGGTGCAACAGACCCGGCGGACGCCCACGTCACGCCCCTGGGCAGCCCGAGGGCTGTGGGCATTTGCGACCGGGCACAGCCGACTGCCCCACGGCAGGGTGGCCCGCCGCCCCGCTGGGCTCTGGCGGCCGCAACTGACCTGTCCCGGCAAGCAGAGGGGGCGGGCTGTGGCGCCGGGCTGGGGGGCAGCAGGGCGAGCGGGGCAGATGGTGGAGCAGGTGGGAGACGCTGGGCCGGGGGCCGGGAGGCGCTGACTTCATCCCCGGCCCCTAATGAGCCGGCTAAGTGCTTCCCGTCCGTCCTCGTAATGATGCGCAGGGATGAATAAATGATGCGCAGGGTCGGCGGGGGTGGCTCATTGCGGCCCCTCTGGGGACCAACAGGGCGGGGGGCGTGTTGAGCGGCTTTGCCGGCCCCGCTCGGAGAAGTGGCGCAGCTGCCCGCCTCCCTCTGCAATGGGGAGGGACGGGGCCTCATGGGGGGGGGGCAGGCTGGCAGGGGGCCGCTCCAGCTGGGGCCCCGGTCCTCTGCTCAAGGCCGGGCGTTTGCGGCCCATGGGCCCGTGCTCGGCTCGCAGCAAGCGGCGCATGGAGCATGCACCCTTGATCCGTTTCGCACGGCCCGGCGGCCCCCGGGGTCAGTGGAGCCAGCAGGTGTGTGCCGGCCGCCTTCACGTACGCACAGTCCTGCCTGGGCTCGCTGCAGCCTGCGAAGTGCTCGGCGGCAGGTTGCTGGGGACCGACTGGCCCCCCCTGGGTCCGTTGGAGGGTTTCTCTCTCTCACTGACCTGAATATTGCCCCTTTCCCAAGACCTCTGAGCAGCAACCTTTGGACAAGCTTGCCCGCCATGGGACCTGCCCCACGGCTAAGCGGCACGAGGTGCAGGCAGTCGCTCCCTCCTCCCTGGGGCCAGGCAGCGTCCTGGAGGGGCAGCCGGCCAACGGCCTCCTGGGAGCAAGAGCGCTGGGGGCAAACGGGCTCGGAAGGGTTGCCTCGCCTGCCCGGCCTGCCGCCCTTCTGGAACATGGCTGGATGCAAGCCGGGCTCGCGGACGTGGCACTCCGAGCACGGGGCGTGCCGGGCTGCACCCGAGCCTCCCGCCGCTTCTCCCAGCCGGGTGGATTGGGGCCTAAGGGTGGGATGGCACAGCGCCCGGTTAGGGATTTCTGCAGACAAAGAGCAGGTTCAGCCCCCGTTCCTCACGATGCTGCTTTTAAAAACTAGGAGCACCCGCCTCCTGGCACTGCCAGGCTGCCGTGCAGAAGGAAAGCACACGAACAGAGACCTTTAAATGACGCGCTGAATTCGTTGTGTATCGCCCAGTGTTGTCCCTCCTCCCCAGGCCTGCCTGCCACATTTACATCCTGCCCTTCCTCCAAGACGCTCCCAACGGTCCGCACGTTCTCCCGCCCAGTCTGATCTCTGACAAGAGCCCTGCAGAGTAGGCGAGGCAGGGAAAGCCGGCCAGCCGGGGCCACCCCCCAGTCCCCCAGCCCAGTCTGCCCCGGCACTGGAGGGCCTTCTGGCCGGTCCGCGTGAGGACGGCTTCCGCCCCTTCAGCCTCCCCTCGCATCGAGGGTCTGCAGCTGTGGCCGGGCTGATGGGGCAGCACCAGAGGCCAGGGGCTCAGTACGGGGCCGAGTGTCCCTCTTTACACAGGACAGTCCTCCTCGGGGAGGGCAGGCCAGCCTGGGCCTGCTGAAGGGTGCAGAGCCGGAAACGGCGGCCCGGAGGCCTCCCGCCTGCTCCCTGGAGGGGGCTCTCTCCTGGGGCCCCTTCCGTGCATCGGGAGCGCCGCCACCCCGGGCGCAGGCAAAGGTGCAGCCCTCCGCCCCCCACTTCGGAAACGTGACCTTGTTTCACGTTTGTGACCTTGTGTCCCACCCCAGAGCAGGAGACGTTGGAGCAGTTGAGGGCACCATGTGAAGGGAAGCGGCCTTCAGGTTTCTGTAGTGAGACTTGTGATGCGCAAGGAGTAGAGGCTTTTTGAGAAAAGTAATCACAGCTCCTCCTCGAAAACAGCTACGCCTTGGCTGAGCAGCAGCGACTGAGTGGGAAAGGATTTTAGGGGCCGGGGGGGCAGCTTGATGGTGTCGGCCCGTGCTCAGCAGCTGAGAAGGAAAACCCACATTCCCCTTTCGCGATTCTTTGGTGCGACCACACGTGGAATCTCCTGCTCTGTTCTGGTCGCCTCACCTGAGAGGACGTGACAGAGCTGGGGCAGGTGCAGGGAAGGGCAAGGAGAATGATCGGGGGGCTGCAGGCCCCCCATGAGGAGCCGCCACAACTGGGACTGTTCAGCTTCGGAAAAAGGCGTGGAAGGGGAGGCATGAGAGACGTGTTTGAAATCCCGTGCTGGAAATTTTTTGAAATCACAAAAAGGCGTGAAGGCAATAATATTCGGACAGCGTCCATGCCTGGGGGAAGGATGCCCCTTCCGAAAACGTGCCAGAGACCGAGAAGGGCAAGGCTGTGCCCACCGCCCCGTCTGCAGGCGCTCCTGGAACACTGGCCCGCCTGCTGCTGGAGGCAGGGCTCCCCGATCCGGCCCGGCCAGCCTCCCTGCGCAGCAGCCCGCCAGGTGCCCGAGCAGACGCGGCCCCGGGGCAGCCTTGGCAGCCCCTTAACCCGCCCCGCCTGTTCGACCTTGCAGGCAAGTTCAAGCTGCTGGACGAGGACCGAGACGTGCGGGAGCCCGTGCAGTACTTCAACAGCGTGGAGGAGGTGGCCAGCACGTTCCCGGACCGCGTGTTCGTCATGGAGGCCATCACCTTCAGCGTCAAGGTACGCTGCGCCTTTGCCTTCGCGGGGCGGGTGTGCCAGTGGAAGCGCAGGGCGGGGAGGGATGCTGCCCCCAGGCCCCCCTGGCAGAAGGGAGGCGCCGCTCCAGGCCAGGCTGACGAGCGAGCGGGTCGTCCTGCGCGTGCGGCCGAGGGGCTGCGTCGAGGCCCACCAGCCCTGCAGCTCCTCCGCCTGAGCCACGCCTGGGCTGCAGGGCCGAGCACAGCTCGCCCCGCGACGAAACGCTGCAGGGCGGAAGCAGAGGCCTTCTAAGCAGACCTCAGGGCTGTCGCCTGTAGATGCCCTGCCCCACTGGGCTGGGGAGGAGGGAGCCGGGGCCCAAGGCCTTGAAGGGGGGGCACAGCTCGTCTGCCAGCGAACCCCCTCCTCCGTGCTGCTGGACGGCCACTCCGGACTGGGCGGCGTGGGCCTCTCTGAGCCAGCGGCCAGGCTCCAGGGGGCACGTCTGTGTCCGAAGCCGCAGTCCGATGCGCAGCCGTGGGGAACGTGCGGCCCGGGGGTTGCTGTGCTGCCCTCGAGCGGCTCTGGAGCGGAGCGTGTGCCAGCGCTGAGCAGGCTGCAGCGCCTTCTCCGCCCCCTCCAGCGCTGCCTGCGCAGGGGGGCAGGGCAGGGCAGCGAGCGGCCCACAGGCTCCCGCGGTGCCCCATTCCTTCTGCACACGCTCACTGGGGTCAGTGCCATTGAACTCAATGGGGCTCACCTCTGAGGAGACGTGTATGGCACCCTTTTTCTAGCATGTGTTTAAGGGGTCTCCTCGGGGAGCAGGAAACAAAAAGGGTCCGCTGGCCACATGAGGCCAGCTGACTCTGGACGTGCCGGAAATAGCAGTGAGGGCCCCCAAAGGCTTCCCCCTTTCATGCGCCCTCCCCAGGGAGTGGCACAAACGCACCGCAGTTTGCAGGGTGCTAGTAGGCTTTTAGGATCAATAAAATTCCACTGTGGCGGAGGGTCCAAATTCTGCAGAGAAGCCAAAGGAAGAACGGCAAAGGGTTGTTTCGCTGTGGGTCTAACCTCAGGCCCATTCCCTTCACGGGGGGCCCCACAGGGCTGGTCATGGGAGCACCCTAAAGAGCATGGAGACGGAAAGACGGGGAAGTGTGGGGCCACTGGGACAAGAGCGTGCGGAGAGGAGGGTGCCGACGGAAGTCGCTGCGTGGTCTTCGAGAGGGCCGTCCCAGACCCGGAGCGGGTCCCTCTGAGCGGCGGGTTCCCAGGGCCAGCGCCCCGTTTGGAGGCACCCTGCGCAAGGCAGCCGGGCGGGCGGGCCTGGGGGGGGTGCGGCGCACACGTTTCTGGAGCCGTGGCCGGAGGGCCCCCCCCCGGGCCTCCCGGGCGGGTGCGGCGCGTGGCCCGTGGCTGCACCGGCGAGCGCGGTTCAGGCGCGCCGGAAGCTGCCTGGCCCTGTCAAGCCTCTTTTCCTCCCCCTCCGCCAACGGGCCCCCCGCAGGTCGTGTCGGGCGAGTTCAGTGAGGAGAGCGAGGTGTACAATTTCACCCTGCATGCAGGGGACGAGCTGACGCCCATGGGCCAGGCCGAGATCCTGTGCGCCAAGGCCGCCAAGGAGAAGTCGCGCCTCAACGCGCTGCTGCGGAAGCTGGGCAAGGCGGGCGCCCCCGGCGGCGGCGGCGGCGGCGGGGGCGCGGGCGGGCGGGCGGCGCGGGGCAAGGTGCCCTGCCTGATCTGCATGAACCACCGCACCAACGAGAGCCTCAGCCTGCCCTTCCAGTGCAGGGGGCGCTTCAGCACGCGCTCCCCGCTGGAGCTGCAGATGCGCGCCGGCGAGCACACGGTGCGCAGCATCGTCGAGAAGGTGCGGCTGCCCGTGAACGTGACCGTGCCCGCCCGCCCGCCGCGCAACCCCTACGACCTGCACGCCGTGCGCGAGGGCCACTGCTACAAGCTGCTGGGCATCGTCTCCAAGACGGTGGTGCTGTGCTGCGCGCTGCGCCGCGACGCGGTGGCGCCGTGCCACGTGCTGCTGCTGCCGGACACGCCGCGCTTCCTGCTGCCGGAGGGGGCGCTGCGCGCGGGGGCGGCGGCGCGGGGGGCGACCCGCTGCTGGAGCGCCTGCTGCGCGAGAGCGCCGCGCTGTGCGGCGAGCGCTTCGACCCGCACGAGTACTCGCGCGCCGTGCGCGAGGCGCGCCCCGAGCTGCCCGAGGAGTGCGCGAGCCCGCGCCGCGCGCGCCCCCGCCCGCGGGACCCGCCGGCCGCCTCGCTGCAGCGCCTCTCGCTCGGCCGCGCCCGGCGCCCGGGCCCCGCGCCCGCCGCGCCCGCCGAGCGCGAGTACGTGACGCCCGACTGGGCCGCGCCCGCGCCCGCGCCCGCGCCGCGCCCGCCGGAGCTGCCCTACGAGGAGCTGTGGAGCGCCCGGCGCGCCCAGGGCCCCGCCGCGCCGCCGCGCCCGCCGGACCTCTCCGCCGCCGCCGCCGCCGCCTCCCCGCCGGGCTCGCCGCGCCCCGCCCGCAGCCGCGCCCCGCCGAGCCAGGAGTCCGCGGGGGGCGCCCCGCCGCCGGTGCCGCCCAAGTCGGAAGCGGTAAGGGGAGCCGGCGCGCCGGGGGGGGGGGTGGCGCTGCTGCCGCACCGCTGCTGGGCTGGGCTGAGCGGGGGGGGGGGTGTCCCGGAGCCGCCGGTGTACGGGGCCGCCCCGGTTCTGGGATGAGCTGCCCGAATCGGCCGCCCTCGCCGCTCCTGCTTCTCCGGCGCCCGGGGCCGCCCCCCCGGTTGCTGCTGCAGGAGGCCCGGCGGCGGGGCCCCCGGGCGTCGGAGGCATGGCGAGCCGGCCAGCGACGGAGCCCCCCGCCGCGCTTCCCGCGGGGCCGGGAGAGGGGCGTGCCGGCCAAGCAGCCCTCCCGGCGGGGCCACTCAGCCGCCCAGAGCACGGGGGGGGGGGGCTGGTCGTGCTGGCCTCTGGATGGCTCGGCGGCCCCGGGCACGGAGGCCCCCCAGGGCCAGGGCCCCCCTCGCCCGCACCCGCTGGCGTCTCTGTGGGGGCCCCGCTGGAGCGGCCGTGGAGCCGAGCCTCCTCCGGTGCCCCTGGCTCCTGCCATTGCTCTGTCGGGGCCCGGCCAGGGCAGGGGCGGCCTGGGTCCCACATGACCCCACACTGCACACGCGGCTTTGTGGGGGGCTTCTCTGACTGCTGGCGGGGGAAGCCCCCCCGTCAGCCTCAGCACAGCGCGACCCCTCCCCTCTCTTGCAGGTGAGGGAGGAATGCCGCCTTCTGGTGGCCCCCCCAGTGCCACCACGGGGGGGGCATGACCCGGGCAGCCCCAGCCCGCCTGTGCCCGAGCGCTCCTCCAGGCTGCAGGCCGCGGCGTCGCCCAGCTCCAGCTTGTCCTACTACTCCCCGGGCCTGCACGACGCGTGAGTGGGGGCGCAGCGGGAAGGGGGTGCTGTGATGGGGGCTGGAGGGCCCCTGCGGTTGCGTCATGTCATGGGGAGGAATTCTGTAGGCGCTCAGAGGCACACCCGCCTTCCACCCCGGGGCCTCGGAGTCCTCATCCAGACCCGAGTGCCCCTTTGGCTCCCGCCTGACCCCGGCCCGGCCCCTTGTGCTCTCCCCTCAGGTCGAGGCCCCAGAGCAGCAGCTCCTCCCCATCGCCGGACTCCCTCTACTGCTACCCTTGCGCGTGGGGGGACTGCAAGGCGGGGGGGTCCTCCAGCCAGCAGCCGGCCAGCCCCCCGGCGCCGCCGCAGCCTCCGCACCTGGCCTCGTGGTCCGATCCGTGGGCCTACAGCGACCTGGGCCCGAGCGTGGCAGCCGGCCAGTCCACGCCGCTGCTGGGGGGCCGTGAGGCCGGCGCCATCAAGAGCTACCACAGCTGCCCCCGCCTGAAGCCGCCGCCGCCCACCCAGAAGCGCTTCGCCCCCTTCGGGGCCCTGAACCCCTTCTCCAGCCCAGCCTGCTCCCCCGGCCCGGCCTCCCCCGGCTCCTCGGACTGGCTGGAGTCCCTCGAGTGGCAGAAACCTGCAGCCCCCCCAGAGTCCCTTGACCTCTT
Source organism: Varanus salvator macromaculatus (assembly GCA_023646645.1). Classification (NCBI taxonomy): domain Eukaryota; kingdom Metazoa; phylum Chordata; class Lepidosauria; order Squamata; family Varanidae; genus Varanus; species Varanus salvator. The sequence continues at coordinate 104,608,609 of JAIXND010000765.1, read as the reverse complement.
AGAGGGCACCCCGTTTCCGGAGGCAGAGCTGCACTACAGCCCGGCCCCCCCGCCCCGCGCCGCCCCAGCCTTCGCCCCCGCCGAGAGCCGGCTGCTCCAGGCGGCCGTGGCCCCACGCCCACCCGCGCTGCTGCAGGGCGCCGAGGGGGGCGTCACACGCCTCTACCTGGCCCAGGGCGTGATCGAGGTGCCCCCCGCACGGCTCAACGGGGACGGCTCGCCCTGGCAGCCCCCGGCGGACCTGTCGGCGCTCTCCCTGGAGGAGGTGTCGCGCTGCCTGCGCTTCATCGGCCTCTCCGAGGACGTGGTCAGCTTCTTCGCCCGCGAGCGCATCGACGGCAGCATCTTCGTGCAGCTCACGGAGGAGATCCTGTCCGAGGACTTCCGCCTCACCAAGCTCCAGGTCAAGAAGATCATGCAGTTCATCAAGGGCTGGAGGCCCAAGGTCTAGCAGGCACTCCCACGAGGGCAGCGGGCAGGCCTTCGCGCAGGCCGCTGGGGACGGGCCGCCACGCACAGCCGCGCCGGAGCGGGCCCTTCCTGCTGGCGGCAGGGGGCACAGTCCGCAGCGCCTGGAGGGGCAGGGAAGTTTCTCCAGCCGTGTCCCGGGCCAGAGGGCCTCCGGCTGCCTTTGGCTGGGCTCGGTAGGCTTGTGGCCCCACAACGCCGCACGCTTGCTGGGAGGAGAGAGGAGGATGCGAAAGCAGCCCTGAAGGAACGGGCCCGGGAATCCCAGGACCAGCACGGCCCTCCCGGACAGATCCCCACCCAGTGGGAAACCGGCTCTCTGGACGCCCGGTGCACCCGCTTCCTCCTGGGCGCTGCCGCCGCTCTTTCTTGCTGGCGCCCACGATGGCTGCGCATCCATCTGTTTGAGCGGGACCGTGGAGGGCAGGCAGGCAGGCAGGGCCCCGCTTCCGGGGTGCAGCTCCGCCTTCCCAGCCAGCATTTGCGAGCAGAAGCAGCCCCTCCGTGAAGGGCTGCTCCCTCGCAGCATCCTCTGTCCCGGTACTCTGGGGCCCCGACCCTCCAAACGGAGCAGCTCCCCGAAGGACGTCGCCCTGCCTGCGTGGAGGCATCGTGGCAAACGAAGGGCTCGGCCCGCCCCGTGCATCCGTTTCCGTTTGATGGGGAGGCCGGCTAGCACAGCCCAGCTACCCGGGCCGGCCCTCGCACAGAACGCGCGACCCCCCGACGGCCGGGGAGCAGCAGCTTCACCGCAAGGCAGGTGCCAGGAGATGCGCCTGCCAGGCCTCCGCCTCCCGTCCTCGGCCCGTACCTGCCTGTGGAGCGACGTGGGGGCCTCACGGACTTCCGCGAGGGCTTTCGCTTCGTCCCCGGGCCGCCGGGACGGGCCCCGTGGACGGCACTTACTTAGCTGCAGTTTAGCACAATCGGTGGCTCTCTCTTAAGCCCTGTCCTTACAGCTGTAGGTTTCCCACTAATCTTCCGCCCCTCGGCATCCCACGCCACGTCAGCAGCTGCCCTTCCAAGGACAGCCACCGACTTGCTTCCCAAGTTTTCTTTTCTTTCCCCGTTTTAGCACAGGAGGGAGACGCTCGGTTCAGTCCTAGAGGACTGCAAAGTATTTATAGTTGTTTTTGCTTTAATCACTGCCATAGTCCAATAAACCCATTTTATTTAAACGAAGCCAAGCGTCTCATGTCCTGTTCGGGAAGGCAATTCCAGGCTGTGTGGGGGGGGTGTCGGGGGGGCACATTTGCCAGGGACCGGGAAAGGAGAGCCGTCCAAAGAACGGAGTTGCTGCTGCCGTCCAGGAGCGCTTCCCTGAGGTGGCCAGAACATCAGTGCCGTGCTGGATCAGGCCCTGGCCAGCACCCGGTTTGCAGTGTGTCCAGCCGGTCGCCGGGATCGGCAGGCATGGGGGGCTTTCTTCTGGCCCCCTTTTGGCATGTTCCAAACTTGGGGCCGTTCTGCCAGCTCTCCAGAGCCCACTCTCATCTAGCGGTGTTGAGCTTCAGCTGGAGCAGCCAGAGGAGGTGGGCAAGGTGCTCAGACCGGGTCATGCTACCCATCCACACTGGACGCGTGCCCCCCAGCGAATTAGTGGGGGGGGGGTTCGCTGGGCCAGGTGGGTGAGGAGCTCCTCTTGGCCAGGAGGTTGTCGCTTGCTGCCTGGAGAGGGGGCGGGCAAGGCCTCTCTGGAGGAAGGCCCCCCCCCCCCGGACCCAGAGAGGCGCCACAATTTAGCAGGGGGCAGCCCCCCCTCCTGGGCCAGGCGCCTGAGTGGGTGGTGGCCAGCCAGCTCCAGGCGCTCTCGGGGGACCCACTTCAGTGGGGCTCAGGCCTGGTTTGGCCTGGAAATGGCCCCGGTCGGCCTGCCTGGTGAACTGCGCGGGGGAGGGGCAGGTTACCCCCCCAGGGGCCTGGGATGCCGTCAGCCGGGGGATCCTCCTGGGGCGACTGCAGTGGGGCCACGCCTACGTGGAGGGCCAGCCCAGAAGGTGGCGCGTCGGGGATGCGGCGCAGCCCCCTGGGCCCTCCGGCAGGGGCTTCCTCAGGCTGGCCTTGTCCCCCCAAGTTACGTAACACCTGCAGGAAGCTGCCGAGCGGCCACCTGCGCTTTGGAGCACGTTGCCATCAGCCTTGGTCAGCAGGCAAGGCGGTGGATGCACCAAACCGGTGACCGGCCACGACGAAGGGCTGGGTGAGGCCCGGCCCACCGACGCTCCCTCCAGACGAGGCGGAGGTGCAGCTGGCGGGTGGCTTTCAGCCCAGTGGCAGCCCTGGGGCTCTCCTTGGGCCGCCTTTGTCACCTGAGGCTGCACCCCTGCCTGGGCAAAGGCAGCCTGCTCCCGCTAATCCACACGCTGGTGAAGGCTAGGCTACCGCGAGGCGCCTTCCCTGGGGCTGCCCTCGAAGGCTGCTTGGAAGCGGCAGCGCTGCGAAATGCAGCAGCCGGACTGCTGGCAGGGATCAGTCCGTCGGGTCACACGACTCCCTGCTGAGGGGCGCCCAGCACCAACGGCACTCCCGCTTTGGTGCCAGCAAACGCCGTCCTCTACCGCAGGGCACTCAGGTACTCTGCTGGGGGCCGGCCGGCTTTTTGGGCGTGCCTTGAGCTTTTCATCTAGTGGTTGCTGGTTTTAATTTTGCAAACTGGTTTTAATATGCTTTTAACCTGGTGTATTTTAAATGCGCCGCCGTGACCCACGCAGGGAGCTTTGGCTGTTGAGCGGTAGAGAAGCTGATGAACGCACGCCTCTCGTGGAAGTGAATGCGATAGTGGAACCACACAATCCGTGGGCCTGGTGTTCAGACACACCTGCAAACACGCAACGCGCAGAAGATTAAACTAGCGGTGGCTCCCGGGCCCGATGGCGCTGGACTGTTGGCCAGACTGGATCGGGCTGCTGCTGCATAGTTGCTAAGCAAGACGAGCACGAGGTGGCTGCTTGGCCACCGTGCGGACGGGGGGCCCGGACGAGACCACAGGCCTTGGGGCTGACGCCACGCGACGGCTTTTATGACCCCCACCTGCCCCACTCGTGCCGATTTTCCCAGCTTGCCTGACCTGAGCAACTTGGTGCCAATTCACCTGGTGGATGCATTTCTGCGCCGCTTGGCAGCCACGACTCATGGGGCCGTGCAGAGGCGTCCCCTGCGGACTGCCTGCCTCAGTGTTGGTGCCACGGGGCCCCGGCGTGGCTGATGCCCAACCCCTACACAAAGGGACCTCTCCCAAGACAGCCAGGCAGGATCCGTGGCATCCCTTGCCCGGGGCCCCCTTGTTCGCGCCGGCACGATGTACCTTTTGGTCGGAGAGCAGCATGCGCGGGGCCTGGGGTCCCAAGGGGGTGCCCCCCCACAGAAAGTAACCACGGGGCCCTGGTGCAGGTCACACCCACCCCGCTCAAGATCTGCCGGAGGTTCCAGCAAGCACTTTATGATGGCCACTACCAGAGCCCTCGAGGAAGCGCACTGGCCTTCGGAGACCCGCAGATCTTCCCCCAGCAGAAGAACCAGGAATCTCCCCCGGTGTTGCTCCAGGCAGAGCATCCGGAGTGCCTCCCGGCCCGGAAAGAAACGCACACGAGACAAGCCACAGAACAAGACACGGGGATTTATGGTGAGTCAGTGCTGCGGGCCAGCTCCGGGCCGGAAACAGCCGTGCTCCTGAGGTTGCTGCTGGCCCTGGGGACAAGCCGGTCCCGTTGCCCGCTGCAGGGAGGGCCGCATCCACCTGGCGAGGGCCGGGCCAGGGAGAGGCAGTGCCCCAATGGGGAAGGCACTTGGAGGACTGGGGCCGGGCCCCACCCCACAGGCACAGCGGCCCCCCAGGGCGCCCTCTGCCCCGGCCACTGGACGGTGCTACAGGCAAGCTCACTTGTGGAACCGCCTGCTGGAGTCTTTGGCGTGGTCGATCAGCAGCTGGCACGGCGTGAAGGGGCTCCCGTAGACGTCCTCGTACTTCCGCATGCGGTCCACCAGCCGCTGGGCCCCGTAGGAGTCGGCGTAGCGGAAGGGACCTGCCGGAACAAGGGCGGGGGGAGGCAGTGAGGGGCAAAGGCAGGCTCCCCGGGCCGCAAGGGGCCCACTCCACAGCCCTTTCCGGGCTCTGCCCTGAGCAGCGACGCCCAGCTCACACGGCTGCCCCGGCCTTTGTGTGTTCAGGGAACGGGGCAGCAGGTGGCGCTCCTGATGGCTGCTGGCCGGGTGAGGCACCCCGCAGACGGGGCAGGGAGGCCCACCTGGCTCCCTCCCCTGCTGCTTCCAATAATCCACCCCCCCCCCAACACACAGGGAGGTCAGGGCATTGCTAGAAGGGCCGCTGCTGAGACAGGGCGAGCCCCGGGAGGGGTGCAGGAATGCCTCTGCCGCGGTAGCCATCCTTTTGTGGGATGAGGTGGCCCCGTGAGACTGCAGCTGCCCCGTCCCCTCAAAGGATGTCGGCGGGTTTGGCTTTTTCCTTAAAGCGGCCGCTGTCCCCCAGCCTGCCAGGACAGCCGCGCCAGCAGCCCAGGGGAAGCCGCAAACAGGGAGGGAGCGCCACGGCCCCGCTGGTCGCTTAAAGACGCGTTCCCTCACAGCAGCTGTGCAGCGGGCCGCTGCTTCCTCGAGCGGCCCACCACAACCCTGAGACCCCTTCCTCGATCAGGCGGTGCTCCCTGGGATCCCGTCAGCACATACTTGGAGTTGAGATGTTCTGCCCCAAGATGCGTCACTGTATCCTTGCTCATATGGACCCGCCTCTGCCATTCTGGAGGGATCCCGTGGGCCCAGCCTTAGCCTAGTGCCAGAGCTGGTACCGAAAGGCGGTCCCGGGCCATGCAGGGCCGGACAGGTTAAAACCAGCACCGTGAGTTGGGCTCGGAGGCCGATGCAAGCCTTCCAGAACTGAGGCCCCGTGCTCCAGCTGACCAGTCCCCGTTACTAATCGGGCTGCCCCGTCAATGCACCAGTCACGGGCCGCTAAGAGGACTGGCCCTGTTCTTCCTGGAGGCCCCACGTGGCTGCTGGAGAAGGAAGGAAGGGGGAGCCGGGAGGAGCAGCTCACCTCCCAGGCACGGCGGGAAGCCCAGGCCAAACACGGCCCCGATGTCCCCCTCCACAGGGTTGCTGAGGATGCCGTCCTGCAGGGTCAGGGCCGCCTCGTTCACGAACCGTGACACCAAGCGCATCTGGACGTCCTCCTCCGAGCAGCTGTCGACAGAGAGCAGCCGCCCGTGAGCCCCTGCCCAGCCAGGGGCTCGGAGGGAGGGGCTGCCCGCACATGGGGAGGCAGGCGGCCCGTGAGGCCCCCTGCCCTCTCACTTACACCTCGGGCTTGGCTCCCACTTGGAACCTCTCCAGGATCTCATCCATGCCGGCGTTCACGTTCCGGTTCTTCACCCCCTCCTGGTACAGGTAGAAGCCCTTCCCAGCTTTCCGGCCTGCCGTGGAAGAAACCGGGCTGATCGCTGGGGCCACAGGCAGGTTCTGCTAAGCAGGGCCCCCCGAGACCTGAACTGGGGGCGTGGGCAGCCCTTGCACGGAAAGCCCCACGCGGCAGCAGGAATCCTCCCGCACGCAGGCCACATGGACCACGGCCGTTGGCAGCACTGGCCTGGCAAGAGACACGGGCCGGGGGGCTGCGTGGCAGGCAGGCAGGCCTGGCCACCACAGCCAGAGGGCGCTTGAGGGAGAAAGGGGCCTCCGGGCCCCGCTGGCACGCCACGGCACGCCTGCAGGGGGTCCAGGAGACACGCCCCCTCTCCAGGCTGCCCGCCACAAGGAAGACCAGCTCGGACGTGGTACCGCCCCTTCCTCATCCGCTCCATGGCACGTGCTGGGGGGCCTCGTGGTCCCCGGAGGGCCCGAGAGGGAAAGGTGGGTGCTGAGCTGGAGCCTCGCCGCCGCCCCTCACCCGGCCTGGGCTCCGCGACGCTCACCAAGGAAGCCCTTGCCCACCATGGCCTTCAGCAGCTCCACGCTCCCGCCCCTGAAGCGCTCGCCAAAGGCCTTGCCGAGATCCTCGGCCACGTGCGTGGCCACGTCCACACCCACTTCATCGATCAGTGTGGCGGCCCCGACGGGGAAGCCGAAGCCCGTGGAGAGGGAGTCCACCTTCTTGGGATCGAAGCCTTCCTGCAAGGGAAGGCGGGAAGGGGGAGTCGCCCTCAGCTGCTGCCCACAGCCCCTCCTGGAGCGGAGGCCCTGAGCAGGAGGGCGGGCGCCCACCGCGTGGGCTGAAGGCGGCGGAAGTGGTGGCTGAGGGGCTCAATGCCTCTGGGTGAGCCCTGGAGGGCTGTTACAGGGGCCTGCGAGGGAGGGAATGAGTTCCTCGAGGCGAAGGAGGGGCGCCCCCGCCCCCCCGCAAAGCATCTCCCCCTCCAAGCAGAGCGGCAGGACTCGGCCGTGCTGCACGGAGCAGCACCAAGCAGCTGCCGGCCAGGAAAACTGCTCTCTCTCAGCCTGGAGCTTCTGCAGGGGGCTCAGGCAGGCAGGGGAAGCGCCGGGGACTGAGGAGTCTGGGCGGAGGAGGAGAAGGAGCCGCGGCAGCTGCTGCAGCAGGCCATGAGTGGCATAAACCGCAGGTGTGAAGGCGCCCCGACTCCGGCAGCCGGTGGAACCACCCGGACACCCTTGGGAGCCCGGCCGTCGCCCGGCGGCACCCACCTGGAGGACGCGGATGATCTCGGCCAGCATGGGCGCAAGGCAGCGAGTGGTGTAGAAGCCCGGGCCGTCCTGCGCAGAAGGAAGCAGAACTCTGTGGCCGAGGCACCGCGGCCGGAAGAGCACGAGGACAGTAACAGCCCCGCTGTTGGACCCACGGATTGTCGCCCCAGGCAATCCAGCTGCCCACAGGACCCCTCCGCCTGCCCAGCCCCTCCGCCGCTGGCGTGTGCAGGTGGGCTGCCTCTGGGGAAGGAGGGAGCCCGCGGCCGGCAAGGGCCCCCCCATGGCTCTCTCCAATCCCCCGCTGCCACCAACCCAGCTGGTGGCCATCACCACGTCCCGCGGCAGCCAGTTCCATCATCCAATTCCACGCTGCCTGATGGGCTTCCTCTTGCCCCCTAAGCCCCCCACCCATCAGCTCCCTGGGTTCAAGAGCAGAGGGAAGAGCCGGGAGAGCCCCTTCCTCCTCACCCGGGAGGCTGCTTGCCCTCCTGCACGGTCAGCCAGGATGCTCAGGCAGACGCCTCGGAAGGCCGGCTGTGGGGCAGCGGGGCTCAGCCGGGACTGGGCTGGGATCCGAGACAAGGCACGTCTGCCTTGCTGACAGCAGGCCTGGCTCAGGGATTCTGCGCTGCGGGCCACCCAAGCGGGGCTTCTGCTCCCCCTTGCCCGGGGGGGGCTCTCTTGGCAGCTGCGGCAGCCCCCCCACGAGCAGCCCGGGCAGCCCCGCTCCGGCCCCCATGCGCACCAACGGAGGGAGCTCAGCCCCACTGCCCACCTTAGGATGGCGGCCACCCGCCCGGGAGCCCTGAGAGGAGGACGCCGTGCCCCACCTTCACCACGATGATGACCTTCCCCTGCCGCAGGCCGAGGGCCACGGCGGAGGCGGCCGTGTCCGGGGACGTCTTGTCGGTGGTGATGATCTCCAGCAGCTGCATCTTGTCGACGGGGGAGAAGTAGTGCATCCCGATCACCTGCAGGGGGCAGCAGCACACGGGGGCTCCGGGCTCAGACCTCTCGCTTGGCAGGGAGCGAAGGCCCCGGCCCGGGACCCACGCATCCCAGCCGGTCGCCACGAAGCACCCCCTCCGGGACCGAGGCCGCCGTGGGGGGCACCGGGCAGAGGCCGCCTGGCCCCTCTGGTTGCGCTCGCAGCTGGGCCTGCTTGGAAGGTGCCTGGGCGGGACCCCCACGGCCGAGGGGCAGACAGAAAGGGCCTCTCCGTTCCACAACCCCGGGCAGAGCCGACCGCAAGGGCAGCGTGGCCTGATGGGCGAGGAGGCCGTCCTCTAAGGCCATGCTGAGCACATGCCCCTGCAGGCAGATAAAATGCCCTCCCCGCCCACACAGGAGGGGTCACTCCGCATGCCAGAACCCCCGGCAGATCAGGAAGGCGGCACACGACCGCCAGGAAGTCTGTGCGTTGCTCAACGTGGGCCAAAGGCTGCCGGGCATCTCACAAGCACGGCTTTTCCCTCATGGCCAGACGCGCCACGTGTCCCTTTGGCCACTGCTGCTGGACCAGAACGGGCCCCGAACTCTCCCCTCACCAACTCATGCTAGTACCGTTGATCTACCAGCTGAACGATTGCAGCCGGAGGCACTGCGTTTTGATCGGCTGAAGGAAGCCAGTCGCAGGTTGCATTTCCCTTCTCGGAGCTGGCGAGGCGGCAGGGCACCTCTTGCCTCTGACTCCAATGCCCAGCCCTGAGCCGGAACCCGGGTTCCAGCATCCTTGACAGGCTGTCCAAGTTTCTCCTGGAATATGTCCGGGGACAGAGAGCCCCCAGCCTCCCTGGGCTCCATTATCCAGCTGCTCTTCCTGAGGCTGCCTTCCGGTAGTGTAGGCACATTACTTCACGTCCTGAGGTCTTGGGTGACCGAGGACGAGCGTGACCACCCTTGGGGGGCTCTGCCACACGCTTCCCTCCTCGAGGCTGAGCAGCCCAGGCCTCCATCCTTCCCGGAGGACTGGGCTCCCCAAACCGGCTCCCGCTGGACCCTCCGTGTTGCATGGCAGTGCGGACCAGACGCGGCGCTGAGGCGAGACCTGACCGGGACGGAGCCTGCCGGAACTGCAGCTCCTTCAGATCGGGAACGGCACGTCCGTCGATACCCCCGAAAGTCATGCTCGAGGGCTGGAGGATTTGGCTGGTGAGCCGCTCCATGCCCGCATCCTTCCCTCGCACAGCATTGCAAGGGACGGCTCCCCACCCGGTCCTGCGCCCCCGAAACAAAGAACTCTGCCGCGATGACTGCTGAGTTGCACACGGGTATTTTCTGCCAGTTTTCGAACCTATCAAGACCATCTAGCACAGGGGTCCTCAAACTTTTTGAACAGGGGGCCAGTTGAAAGGCGCCGGCGATGGGTGCGGGCCGCCAAGGCAGTGTGAGTGGGGGGTGTGGGCCGAGATCGTTTTCACCGAGCGAGTCCAAAAGCCTTGCTCACAAGGAGCTCTTTTTGGACTCACTTGGAGAAAACCATCTCCTCGCGAGCAAGCTGCCACTGGGCACACTCAGGGCACGTTCCAGCTTGCTCGCAAGGAGACAGCTTTCTCTGAGCGAGTCCAAAATTATCTCCTTGCAAGTAGGCTGGCGGCAAGTCCAAAACCTCTGTGATGGGCCGGATAAATGGGCATGGTGGGCCGGATTCGGCTCGCAGGCTGTAGTTTGAGGACCCACGATCTAGCAATTTCTTTCTAGGCCACTCAGTTTTCTGTCACCTGCCAATTTGGCAAGTACCCCCTGGCCCTTGAGGGAGGGGCGGGGAGGGCAAGGGAGAGCACAGAGAGAGGACCCACCCCCCAGCAGCCGGAGGAAGCCCTTCTTCCCCGGAGGGAGGAGGGGCTCCATCCCTTCTGTGCCACCCCAGAGCCAGAGCTCTTCATGGGGGAGGGGGGTGCTGCACACGCGTTCCACCGGGACCGGGGGCAGGGAAGCGCTGCTCGCGACACACGCCCAGCTCCGCATCAGACTTTATTCCCGCGACATCCGAGCACGGCAGCCCCGGGACTCACCTTCTCCGGCCTTTTGCTGACGGCAGCGATCTGACTGATGGGCAGGGCGGACGTGTTGCTGGCGAAGACGCAGTGCGGAGGGACCAGCTGCGGAGGCGAGAGCAGGCGTCATCCTGGAGCGAGGCCCTCCCCACGCTTCCCGGGAGCAGGATCCATGGGGGGGGGGGGGCGGGATTTGCGGCACTGCAGCTGCGCCCTCGCGGGACCAGGGGCGGAGGGCACGCCGGGCCAGGGCACCGGCTCCACGAAGCTGCAATCCGAGTGGCGGGGAGGCCCCGTCGCCACAGCGGGCGCTCCGGTCAGCCAGGGAATTTGCCCGCTGCTGCATCTACCCCAGAGGGGCTCTGACCAGCGCAGGGCGAGGCGCAGGAAACTTCCCGGCCCGGGTTTGGCACTGCAGGCCCACAACAGCCTCGCCTCACCATTCAAGAAATGGCCCCCTGCCTGCGGGGAAAGCAGCACACTGCCGCACGGCGGCTGCAAGGCAGCGCAAAGGGGTCTCCCTCGATCACGCATGGCCCGCCAGGAAGCGCCTGGCTTCACCCCACGCGTCTCCTCCCGCTGCCGAGTCAGTGGGAAGCCAAGACCCAAAGAAGCCCCCGGAAGACGCCAAGGCACGACCCACCGACCAGGCGCTCCGCAGCGGTGCCCGGGGAGTCTCTCGCGCTCCCGGGCATGCCCACGCATCCGAAAGGATGGCGGACCCTGCCTTGGCCTGCTTCTGCGCATCCTAAGGATTTTGCCGGGGTTTGCTCCCCACATCACGCCCTCACCAACGCCTAGCGTTAAGCGTTACGACTTCCGACAGAAGCTAGCCACACGGGAGCGCATGTCCCACAGCGGCCGCTCGACAGCCCCACACTGTCAGTGGCCCGGGGCGCCTTCCCAACCCGAAATGCTCCAGCCATTTTGAACCCACGAGCCCCACTCACGGGCCACACTGGTGGGAGTCACGGTGGCCGCAGCCGCCACAGCGCGAGGCCCCCAGGCTGGGGCGGCACGAGTCCAGAGCCGCCGGGAGGCCCCCAGAAGCTGGAGGGCCCCCCGGCGGCAGAGGAAGCGCTCGCCCGTGCCACCCGCAGGCCGGAGGGCTGGTGCACCGCTCCCGGCAGCTGCATGCCGCGCCTCTAGGCAGGACTGCTGGGCCCGGGGGGCACCCCACATGCAGCTGGGCCCCACGCGTCCTGGCTCCCGCGGGCAAAGGGGCGGGCAACAGACGGGGAGATGGCGCCCAGCCCAACTGCACCCGTCATACCTCCTCCACCTCCTTCAGCACTTTGTGCTTGATGCCGAGGTCCTCGAAGACGGCCTCCACGACCATGTCCGCCTTCCGGAAGTCCTTGTAGTCCAGCTGCCCCGTCAGGCTGCTCATGATCGAGTCCCTCTCGAACGAGGTCAAGCTCTTCTTCTTGACTTTGTCATTCAAGCTGGGAAACCGCAGGCGGGGCGTGAGAGCCCATCTGAGCCCGCAAGCGCCTCTGCCTCGGGGGGACGCGCCTGCTCCAGCCCCTCGCCTGCTCGGCCCCAGGCGGCCACCAAGGCGCTGGAGCGCTTAGGCGTTGCGTGGCACCTGCTTCTTTAAAGCTCTGCGTGGTATTTCACCGCACGGTAGCTCGTTCGGCTTTAAGCGCCAATTTTATGTTTTATGGCTGCTCTTGGAAGGCCACCCTAGAAACACACCCCGCGGATGCTCACGCAGCCCAGACGAAGTTGCCCGAGCCAGTGGCTGCTGTGGGCCAGGGGCGTGTGCTCGGAGCCCGGCTTCCAGGCGCCCGGCCAAGGCACGCATGCGGCTGCCGACCCCGGGGTTAGCAGCGAGGGAGGGGGGAACTGGTCTTCCCTCTGGGATCAAACCGCCCCCGCGAGGTGAGGCGTGTACACAGCCCCCCACCCCCCCTTTGCCAGCGGGCTCTGGCCTCCGCAAGGCCGAACAGCCCGAGCCCTGGAACGACGCGCCCCCCGGCAGGGCAGCGTTCCCTCGAGTGGGGGCAGTGCCGGCGCCATTCTCCAGGCCCCGGCCAAGCAACGCCGGGCTCCAGCAGCTGCCCTGGGAGCCGCTCGCAGCCTCCCCAGCCCCGGCCGGACACTCCTCGCCCGGAACGCTGCCCAGACTCGCTCAGCGGGCTCCGGCTCAGGCCCCCGCCGGCTGCAGGGGGGCTCACCCTTTGTAGACCTGCTGCTGCCCCCGGCTCAGCCCTTCCAGGGTGGTGTCCTTCAGGAGGGTCGTGATGCCTTTGTCCACGGAGACCTGGGCGATCCCCGCGCCCATCAGGCCTGCGCCCAGGATGGCGAGGTGCCTGCGGAGAGCGAACCCAGGTCAGGCGGGCGCCTGCGCACACGGCCCCGCTGCACGCGAGGGGAGCGCGAGGCGACGCGCCTGGGCCCCGGGCTGCCCCCCCCAGCCACCCCGTGGGCTTCTCCAGGCCTCGAGGCCACCCGGGGGAGGGGGCTACGTCTTGTGGGAGCAAGTTCTGTGGTCCGACTGTGCCCTGCGAGGGAGTGCAGCCCGTCCCGCATCGCCCGCGACTCCCCCGACACGTCTTCCCCTCCAGCCCCAGCATCTGCAGGCAGAGCGCAGAAGCCCTGCTGTTCCTGCGGCCACGGCGGGGGGGAGGCCCGTCCAGCAGCCGTGCTCACCGGACGGGCTGCTTCGGCTCCCCGAACTTGTTCTTCTTGCACTGCACCTGTCCGTGGTAGAGCCCAATCAGGGCCTTGGATTCAGGGGTCATCCCGAGCTCCCCGAATTTCTGCAAGGAAAGGGGGGGGAAGAGGGGGCTTGCTCAGAGGTCCCGGCTGTGGGGTCACAGCGCTGCCGTGCAAGCAAGGAAAAGTGTCTGGGCCCCGTGGAGCTGCTCCCCCTCATGGCCGACAGACGCTAAAAGCTTGCAGAGGAGGCAGCAGCATGGCTGATCGGCCTGTGCCCCCCCAAACCGTGGAGCCCTGAAGTGCACACATCGACGCAAGGCGTGGGGGTGCAGCGCCCAGGCCAGAGACATCTGGGGGCGCCCTCACCGAGACAAGATGGCCGCTCATTCCCAAACTATTTGGTAATCTGCAGACTTCAACAAATCTCAATGCCACCTTATTGACGTATTTTGCAAGGGCGTGTGAGATGCAGAGTTTATTAGCGGCCAAATTCTGCAGAGGACCAGATCCGGAACCAAAGAATCCTGGGGCCGGAAAGGCCCTCCAGGAGCACCTGGCACAGCCCAGGCTCTGCGCTGCTGGGCTCAGTAGGGCTTCCCTGGCAGAACAAGGGAAGGTGGGGCGATGCCCATCCAGCCCGGGCCTCCAAACCCGGGTGGGGAGGGAGTGAACGCCGGGGAAGCCAAGCACCGGACTGGGGGACGCGGGTCGCTTGGGGCTCAGCCGGGAAGTCTAAGCAGCGAGTGCTCTGAGGACAGCAGACGCAAACATCAGCAGGACACCCCACGGGGGCCATCCGGAGAAGCACCACTGGCGAGACTGGAGGCTGACGAGACCCATGGCTTGGGCAGGAAGTGACGCTTCCCCGTAACCCGCTACCTGTCCAGATCTGGAGGTGACGGGCCGGGAGGACAGGTCTGTCCGGCTCAAGGCAGTGATCAAGGCAAGGCAGCCAAGCACAGGAGCCCGAGGGAGGCAAAGCACGGAGCTGGGGCGATGTTGCTCGGGCCCCCCGGGGATGGCCGGAACACCCTCACTGGGGCCCTGCTTGCCACGCAGCTGGAGAAGCGGCCACCGAGGGGCAGTGCAGGACAATGGAGCCCCGCGGCTCCCACCCACGGGCAGCGGGGCAGACCCAGCCCAGAGTCGTGCGGGATGCTGTGCTGCTCCGCACACCGCGGCAGTGGCCTCTCCCTCCCACCACCGATGCTGGCTCCCCCACTCCCCCCATGGCCCAGGGGCCGCCAGCCATGACTCTTCTCGCCCTCCCCGGGCCACAGAAGCACCTCTGGGGGCCTGGCGCCCTCTTCCAGGAGACACGCCGCGCTCTGCACCCCACTGAGCCCCGCCTGGAGCCAAGCTTTGCCAAGTGCCTCGTCGCCACCTGAGGCTTGGCCTGGCCCGGCCCGGCCAGCCCCTGAACGTGCCTCCCACCACCCAGCCAGCGCAGTCCTCTGAGCTGCACCCGCGACCCAGAACACCCCCCGAAGAGCCACCACCGAAGCTGAAGCGGGTGGGAGCTATGCTCAGGCCCACACAGCCAACAAGGCCCCCGAGCAAAGCCCTGACCGAGTGCGGGGTCGGATCCAGGGCCACGAGCGGGGCTGCTGGGGGAGACGAGAGGCTTCATCCGCTGCGGGGAAACTGGGGCAGGCAGACCTTTGCTCCACCTGGAGCAGCTTAAAGGTATTTTTAAACATGGCCAGGGATACACGAGCCTATTAAGGAGCTACATGTTCACCGTCTGTGGCGCATGTTGGGGCAACTGGGGGAAATTCTTAGCTCCGCCGGGCAAGAGGGAGGGGGCTTCTTCCCACGCACCGGACCGCTAACGTCTCCCTGCCTTAAGCTCTTTAACATTCGAAGCAGACAGCCAAAGACGCCTCACCTGCGACTCGAGGAGGTACCCGGCTTCGTGGCCTTGCTCCAGGCCGGTCTTCACAACCTAGAGCAGCGGGGCAGAGGGATGTAATCGTGACGAACGCTCTTACCCGGCCTTCAGGTTCAATGCTTGGGCACAGTTCTCAAAAACTTATCCTTCTCGTGCCAAACGCGGGGGCTTGGGGGCTGGGAACCCAGCCAAGAACAGTCTGCCCGGCCCGGCCCCTTGCAGGGAGACCCACGGACCGGTCCGGGGGCCTCTCTGCAGAATCTGCCGGTTCTGCCTCAGAAAAGCCCCCCGAGGCACGGCGGGTGCGTGGCGGCCGACAGCAGCAGCGCGTCCTGCCTCCCCGCCTGCCCTGGACGGATGCCCGTCCCCCAGGCGGCCACCTGGGAAGGCACAGGTGCCACAGCCTTCATTTGGCAGGAGAGAGGAGGCCGCTCACGGCACACACAAGTATGTTTGCGTCCACATCCCAGAGTCGAGATCAACTCAGCCGGTGTTCCTTGAAGGGACAAGAGTGACCCCAGGAAGGGCCTCCGCACGAGAGAAGCCCTTAGACCAGCCTCTGCTGAACTCCAGCTCCCATGGGCCATACTGGCTGGGCACGATGGGAGCTGCTGTCCGATGCATCTGGCGGGAAGCAGGCTGGGAAAGGTTGCCCTGTGCCAGAGAACTGCTCTTCCTTGCAAGCTGAGAAGGGCTTGAAACCCAAATGGTGGGGAGCCCTGCAGAAGACTCCCCACAACTGAAAAAGTTTCGACGCCTCTGCTCCCTCTCGCTTCAGGATGCTTGCTCAGGGAAGAGATAGGATGCCCCCCCGATTGTAAAGAATCCGGCTTCCAGAGCAGTAACCAACGTATTTGCCGAGGTTTTGCGGACGGCCTGCACTCTGCAAGAGCGCCAAGTGTCCCGCCCTCACGGCTGCAGGAAACTGGCAGCACGGGGGTTGAGTGACGCAGCAGCATCAAAGACATGGTGCTCGACACACCACGAGCAGCTCGAGCAAACGCGCCTGGCACGCGTGAGCCCGAGCTCCTGAGCAGCGAGGCTGTGCCTGCTCGCTCGCAAGACCTCTGCTCTCAAGGCGCCAGCTGTGATGCGGGTTCTGCTACGGAACCACAGGCGAGCAGAGATGGAAGGAGCCGGGGCCAGGGTCCCACTGAAACCGTCCCTCTCAGGGGCCGCCAGCTCCCTTGAGTGGGTGCCGCCTTGCTGTGTTCCACGTAGGCTGAGCTGCCTTGGAAAGTCTTGAGGGGCAGAGCAGAAATACTTTGCACCACAAGGAGAGAGGCTGGGGAAGAAACATGGCGTCGGGACAAGACAGACGTGCCTAACGGGGCTCCGTTAGCACGCTGGTATCTTCCTGGCCGTGGGCAGGGGGCCCGGTCTTAAGCCCTGTAGGGGTGAAGATAGATTGCTTGGCAAGTTCCCAGTGGGTGTCTGAACAGCAATTCTGCGCTTACTGGGGAAAATTCAAGCTTTTCTCAGCCGGAAGAATAAAGGAGGGAGTTTGCCCTCTACAAGTCCTCGACATGCAGAAATAGACTATCTTAGTTACTACCATCGGATCTACTGGAAATCATTTTCTTTCTTTCTTTCTTTCTTCTTCTTCTCTTCTTTCTTTCTTTCTTTTTTCTTTCTTTTTTTTTTTGCAATAATAATACCCCGTAGGAAAAGCCACATTGTTTTATCAACTGATTTAAAAAGAAAACAGAAAGCCCTTTGGGTGAAGGACGGGAAAGAATTTTTCCACCCCTCCACGGAATTCAAACGCGGCGTCTTACATTATTGAGAGATAAAACGGTTTGTAAGTAATCAAAAGTTTCTTTTTTTCTTTAATCTCTCCAGGGCAAGACTTGAACTAATAAATCAATGCTTAATTATATGACAGCCACAATCTTCTAGTTTATTGGATGGATGCCAGATACCGGCCATCTTTTCTTTTGTCTCTGAAGCGTTTGGACCTCTGCCAAGGCTGTAAAATCACTGCTAAGATGGAAGTGCTTAATACAGAAACTAAAGACTTTTCAAAGTTAATTTTGGAGCTTCATAATTCCTTAAAAGCCCTACTAAGTTTCCAGGAGAATGTCTTAATTAAACAACTTGATGGTTTATTAATGGAATCAAAAATGGGTTCTACAAGATTGATTTTTTTACTAATAACACTCTGACCAGACAATTCGTATCTGAGCAGAATAAGCGAAATATCCAGCAAGCAGAAGGGATTTGAAGCTGAGAAAACAAAATTACAGGACAGACAAGCATTGGGCATTTGAAAATTTCAAAGAGGATAAGCGGAGTGCAAATAATGACGGCAAACGACCTAATACATTATTATTACAGGCGTATCTTTTTGGAGAAGCTCGTGCAATTAGAGGAGTTAATATGGCTGAACAAGAAAACAGCTAACCATCTAAGGCGATTTTATAACCTGAAGCAGATATATTTGGTAGAGGGGTAAAGAAGAAATTTAAAGGGGATACAGGAGAACTCTGTTTTTGTTTTTCAAAAGGGGTGATGCACTGAGGTTGGCGTGCTCATATGTAACATAGAAAAAAATGTGCTATTGTTTTTGTGAAGCATTATACTTTTTGTTTCCATCTGTAATTGAAAATAAGGGAATTTATTATAGGTATTAGGTTTAAGCTAAGATGAAATATAAGCTATTGCTAAACAGGTATAGTGTCCAAATAGAGCTGTTAAGCTGTTATTAGAGAGGATAAATGGATGTTTTGGATGTTATTTGTAATCGTAAGGAGTTATTTTTCTCTTGTCTTTCCTCTTTCTACTTTAAAAAGGGATGATTTAAATAGACTGGTATGTAGACACGAGATAAAGAAAGGCTGACTTAATAACTTAGCTTAATGAAACAGTGTTAAATGGGTATCCCTAACTATATCTGAAATTGAAAATAGGTGAACCTATCTTATAACTAAAAATTATATGGAGTTAACTATATTTGTTTAAATGGAGTTTAAGCTACGATGAAATATTTGTAAGTTTAAAGAGGATTGGTTTAAAGGTATTACCAAGCAGGGTAGCTAGGTTGCTCATTGAGATGCTAAACAGATTTTATTTGAGGTTTCTATTAATTTTGATAGCGAGGAAGTTATTTTGTATAATAATAAAAAATAGATAAGCTTTTGAAGTGTTTAGAAATGTCTAGAGGAAACCTATTATTGAAGGA
Source organism: Varanus salvator macromaculatus (assembly GCA_023646645.1). Lineage (NCBI taxonomy): Eukaryota > Metazoa > Chordata > Lepidosauria > Squamata > Varanidae > Varanus > Varanus salvator. Next base: position 104,590,755 of record JAIXND010000765.1, on the reverse strand, counting down.
GAAAAAGGATGTAATTCCACCCAACTTGGAGAAGCCCCCCTTGGATAATGGACAAGAGAAGCAGGACTTTTCAAGAGAGAAAGATGGGATTGATGTTATGGAAGAAGGAAGATTGTGACTTCTATCAAATTTGAAAATATATCATGAATTGGCTGAAAAAATGGGACTTGGTTCTAAAGAAGTTCTTATATTTGCTATCTGATCTGGCTGATGCCTTAAGTTGTATTTTAAAAATCTGACTTGATTAATGTTAGGACTTAGTGATGACACAACTAAACAGTATAGCCTTACAAATTTGGGATTATGCCTCCATGTCTAAAGCTGTAATAGGATTTCTAAAAAGCTGCTTGTGCGAGCACATATATACAAATAAGATCTAATGTTATTATCTAAGGATGAAAATTTGTGTGTGATTAGGCATTTGACAGGTTGGAGAATGGGGGGTGGGGTTTGAAGAATATTTTTCTATCATTAACATGCATAGATTGCACCTTCAGCCTTTTTCTAAGTATATAATTTGTTGATATGTTATGATATGGGTTATCATAGGCCAGTTTTTAATATTGTGTATTGATTTTAGTTGTCATGTTGTGAGCCGCCCAGAGGCTTGTGTGCAAGGGGTGGCATACAAATATGTTAATAAATAAAAAAATAATAAAATATTGTTATAAAAAGGAGTATAATAAGATCATAGTATGTTAAAAGACATGTCGTAGGGGCTGATCCAGTAGATCTGATGTGTGTTTGTGATGATGGATATGTAGTTCGTAGTTCAAAAACTCCAATAAAATTTATTTTAAAAAACGGAGAGAGGCTGGGAACAAACAGGAGCAGAGCAGCAGGCCTGCTGCGGGGCCCGGAGAGCGCTGCAGGGCACCACGCAGCTCCCTGGGCAAGTGCCGACATGGATGGGGCCGTGCCGCACCCTTCGCCGAACGTGCCCTCCCGCAGCTCGTGGGGGCCAAGGCACCCGGGGAGCAGAGAGCAAGCAGGTGGCGCGGGGGGAGTCCCACCTCATCGGGCACACCTCCCGACGGCCTCTGGAAGCAGAGGGAGTGTTTCGGACGCATCAAGCACGGCCAGAGGCAGGACCGGCAGTGCCTCTCATCCCGTCAGGGCCCCCAGCGATACTCAGGACGGGAAGCCTCCCCCAGCCGCTCTCCCCGCATGCCCCAGGCCTGAGGAAGTGGCCCTTACCGCAATGATGGCCAGCGGGGCGGGGTAGAGCCCCTTCGTCTGCTTCTGGACTCTCCCCTCCACCGCTTTGTAGACCTGCTGCCGCACGAAGGGGATGCTCATGGCGTAGCTCATCAGCCCTGCCGAGGAACACAAGCAGCTCAGGGTGAGGCGGCGCCCCTCGCGGCGCCCCCCCCCCCGCCGGGCCCAGGAGGGCCACGCCAAGGCCGGGCGCGCACGTCAGCCAGGCCGGTGCCCACTCACTCTGCATCAGCCCCTTGTCCGTCTTGCGAGAAATGGACTTGCTGGCGAGGCCGTGGGCAAAGGTGATGGCCACCTCCTCCAGGTACTCCAGCGTCCGCTCCTCGGGGCTCTTGATGCCTGGGCCTGCGGAGGCAGAGACGTCAGGTGCAGCCGCAGGGGCGGCGTCTTGGCCGGCTTGAGGGTTCGGCTTCCCGACGCGGAGGAGCAAGTGGCACAAACGTGCAGGCCTCGCTGAGGCCACCATTCCCCCTCCCAAGGCCCCCCCCTTGGCCCAGGCCCCACATCAGCGGTGAGCTGCACGAGGGGGCCTAGGCTGCGCAAGGCAAGTTTGGGGAGGGGAGGGGAGACTCTGCGGGAATGGGGCTGCTTTGAGGCCCATCTCGCACCAACTGCGCTTTGTGTCTTGGCCCCCCGGTCTCCCCCACATCCTGGACCAGCCCCCAAACCCACTTGCTCCACCCACGCTGACATGCCTCTCCCCGCTGCTCACTCCGGGCTTTGGTCCCGCTTCCTGCTGCCAGGCGTTACTTCCCTGCAGCCTCCCCGCGAGGAGACGGGGCCTCGGGAGAAAGGGCACCGCAGCAGCAGGAGGGACAAAGGCTGCCTCCCCAGCCGAGGAGGGCGTGCGCTTGCGGGGATGACCGGCTTCGTGTGTGCAGCTCTGGAGCTGCAGGGCAGCAACAGGACAGGGCCACCCGGCCAGCAGCCCCAGAGGGAGGGAGGGAGGGAGAGGGTGCGAGGAAGAGAGAAGCACAAAGGCGCAGGGGCCGGGGGGCGCTGCCAGGGCCACGTTCCCACCTTTGCCTCTCCCTCCCCAGGCCAACGGGAAGAGATCCGGTGTACGACCCCCAGTTCCCTCCCGAGAGGAGGGCAGCCCCTCTTCAGGCGCTTGAAGCCACACACAAGCCAGCAGCTTTGATGCCAAGCAGCTTCTGTGAATTTCAGGATCTTTGCGGTATTCATGGGCCGCTCCTTGTGGGCTGAGAGAGGAGGCTCCTGCCCTGCAGGCTGCACCGTATTTCCGCTCCACCCGTCTGGTCTTGTGAATGTGTGCTTCCGGGTTCATTCCCCCGCCGAGGAGAGACTCCTTCAGCACCGTGCATCAGCCCACGCCGGAGCGGTTTTCCTCCCTAACCAGCTGCCCCACCGCAAGCAGAGGAAGCATTTCTCGGAAGTTACAGGAATTATCCCGGTTGTGTGAATGCTCGGGGCTCCCAGGGACCCCCATGGGAGGTGGGCTGAATGAACCCCCTGAAGCAAGGGACCACTGGGAACTGCCGTGCCGCAGGCCCTGCAAAGCACGGCTGTGCAGAGCAGAGGATCGAGGCCGAAGCCCCCGTTCAGGCTGGCCAGCCGGCCGGCTGGGTGCAGGGCTCACTCTCACCCAGCGGATCGACCAGCTGGTCCACCAATCCCATCTTCTTCGCTCTGTCGGCACGGATATTTCGTCCGGTCAGCATCAAGTCGAAGGCAGCAGGAAGTCCCACCTGAAGCAGAAAAGGTCTCACATGCCGGGAAGAGGGAGGCGGAGAGGCAGCGTCCCCCCTCCTGCCCCCCGCGGCCCAGGGAGCAGCGACAGGCGCCCTCCACTCACCATCTTGGGAAGCCTCTGGGTGCCACCTGCGCCCGGCAGCAGCCCCAGCAGCACCTCTGGCGTGCCCAGGAGCGTCTTCTTCTCCTTGGTTGCTATTCGGTACTGGCAAGCAAGGGCCACCTGCCCAGAGCAGAGTCGGGAGGCACCGTTACCGCGGTCGCACAGTCCTGCACCGTGCACCCGTCTTCCCACACCCCCCTGCCGAGGCCGCCCCGGAGCACACGTGGAGGGATCCCATCACAGGCTGTTGCTGGCGTTTCCCCTTCCCCACGCAGAGCGAAGCCGACCCAGTCCTTGAGCCGGCCACGTGGGCTAGCCGGCTGGCCCACTCGGCCCTTTTCGGCCAGGTCGCTAGCGAGCGCCCCCGGCCCTCCTTCCAGGCAAACCTGTCAGCACACCTCGAGTCCTCCCCCAAAGCAGGAGCCGCTGATGGCCGCCACGATGGGCTTCGGGGACTTCTCCATGTTTGCCAGCAGCTCCTGTCCCTCGCGAGACAGTTCCGTGATTTCTTGGCTGGACTTGCACTCCTCGATCATGCTGCAGGGAGGGCAGCACAGAAGGCGTGAGGCACCCCCGTGGCCACGGACTTCTGCCCGAGGCCAGCTGTTTAGGCCAGGGGTCCTCAAACTTTTTAAACAGGGGGTCAGGTCACTGTCTCTCAGACTGTTGGGGGGCCAGACTATAGTCTGAAAACAATATGAACGAATCCCTATGCACACTGCACATTAAAAATAATTAAAATTAAATTAAAAATTAATTTAAACTAACTTAATTTAAAAAAATAAAAAAATAAAACTTTAAAAATGTTCGCTCGGCTCACTTGGGCTGCAGCCGAAGCCCAAGCTGAGGTGGGGAAGAGCATGTGCATATTCAAGGGACAGAGCTACAACGTCTGCAATCGTGCTGGGGTCGGGGAAGATGGGCGCAATCACGGTCGTGCAGGGAAGGTGGGTGCGGTCGCGGCCATCTCCCCCGCCCTGAGCACGACCACGATCGCGCCCATCTCCCCACTGAGTACACATGCGCCGGCTCAGAGCTTCTGGGCTCGCTCAGAGGTGGTTTTCTCCGAGCGCGTCCAAAACCTCTGAGGTGGGCGAGATAAATGGGCATGGCGGGCCGCATCCAGCCCACAGGCCGTAGTTTGAGGAGCCATGGTTTAGGCCGCTGCCGAGGGACACGGGCCACTTCGGGCAGCTGCGGTGGGCTGCTCTGTGAATGCTGCCTGGCGCACAGAGGGAGCGCGCGGCGTAACTCGCCTTCTCGCTCGTCCACGCTTTTTTAGGACAAGCATCCGCACGCGGCCCTCAGCCTGCTCTTCGGAGGCAGCGCACAGGCTGCTTCCAAGGGACACGGGCTGACGAAACGCCCGGTCTTCCCACGGTCCCACCTCTGCTGAGAGAAATGCCCTTCGGCTGGCTGTTGCGAGGAGAAGCGTGAGGAGAACGGCCTCCGCGTTTCACAGGGAAGCGGCGTGTGGCTCTGACCCCAGTGCTGTGAGGCAGTCACCTCCTCGCCAGCCACCCGCTGCGGGCGGGGCGGCTCTCCCGACCAGCCTTCCAGGGCTCTCCTGTGGGGAGCAGCACACGCGTGCCCTGCCTGCTCCCCCTCTGCCCCGCAGCCAGGTCGCGGGCCAAGAAGGCAAACGGACCGGCCTTTAGAGGAGAAGGCCCAGCCACGGCGTACAAAACGCAAATTGGGAAGGGTGCAGATCTAAGTGCTCAGAGGGCCAAGCCCAGGCTAGGAGGGGCCTCCCGGCCAGCCAGCTCCACTCACGACACGCTCACTATGCGCATGTCCAGCATCACAGGGGCAACCCCTCGGCACTCCCACAAAGACACCCGCAACCGGCACCGAAAGGCACTCCCTGGGCCCCGTTGGTTCCCCACACTCACTTCCATCAGGGGTGGAAACCTGGTGACTGGCTCTGGAGAGAGACTGCCTGCAGCAGCCGTGGCGACCCCCTCCGCGCAGGCAAGGCCCACGCCTGTGGCAGGAAGCCCTGCCCGTTCCGCCTCCCGCCCGGCTCACGCCACTCACTTGATGTCTGCCCCAGCTATGAAGCAGCCGGGCTTGGACGAGATGAGCACCACGCTTTTGATGGCGTCGTTGCCCCAGATTTCTTTCATTATTTCTGTGAAATCTTCTTTCGTTTTCCTGGAGAGGGTGTTCACCTGGAACACACACGGCCCGTCACAGGTGAGGTGGGCCAAGGGGGCGCTTCAGCCCCGGGCAGGGACCGTCCCTTGCCCACTCCCACCTGGGAGCGCCGCGAGGACTGATGCTCAGGGAGGTGGCAAGACGCGGCCCGGGGACTGGTGCTCTGAGTCGCTCGTGAACAGCGGCCAGCCCCGTGCGCTTCGGAGGCAGGGCATGGTGGGACGCACGTGCCATTCGCTGTGCGCGACCGTTGCGCTGCAGCGAGTGAACAGCGAGCACAAGCCCCTCCCCTGCAGCACATTCACAAGTGCCCTGCACTTGTCAGTGCATCTGACCCGCTTTCCGGCCGTGCGCAAGGTTACCATTAATAGCCCTTGTAAAGGAAACCCCGCCAGCGATTCTTGGTCCCCTGCGGTCCCTTCGCAGCTCCCCTCCTCTGCCAGCTGACATCCCTATAAGCTGCAGAGACCTCGGGGGGCACAGAGGCCGGCCTCAACGGGGTCAGCCAAACATCATGCTTCTGCCTGCAAGCGAAGTCCGACGCCTGACGCCTGGACCGGCCCTCACGTCCTGCCCCGGAATCTCCCCGGGCCAGGACGCCTGGCACATTCGGCCAACCGGATTAGCCATGGCCTGCCTCACAGGAGCGTTGTAAACATGGAACGGCAGCGGCTGGCATGTGGGAAGCCTTCAACCGCTCAGAGGCAGGTGCTGCACCCCTTTGGGGGGACACTCCCTCGTGCCCGGGGCGTCGCAACTCCCATCAGCAGGATACACTCGCTCCCTGCTCTGGAGCGCTGAGATGCCCCGTCTGCCCACTCTGTGCAGTCTCCTTTGCCTCTTCCTCCACGAGCTCTGGGGCGCATGCGTCACCCCAGGTCTCAGCTGCCTGCCACCCACCGGAGCCAAAGGGGACGCCTACCTTGGAATTTGGGGAGTTAAAACGCACAACTGCGACATCCCCTTTGACGTCATAGTTAACGTGGGTCCTGGCTGAGGAGAAAGGCAAGAGACACGAAGGCAAGAGTTGAACCCAAACCCATAGCAGCAGCTTGGGATGTTCCCAGCTGTTCACGTGCAGCAGGGCGATTTCTGTCGGGCGCAGAGCAGCATCTGAGGGAGCTCAAAACTCAGCTTTTATCTCGGAGGAGGAAGAGCTCAGTCTCCCGGGGAGGGGAGAGAAGTAGGAGCTCTGACTGAGAACCAGGGGAAGCCCTACGTGGGAGTCATGGCCCAGCGCTCCACTCACCGTGCAGGCCCGCTGCTCACGCCCTCGCCTCCTTCCATTATCTGTTATAATGTGTGAACTTTCTAAAAGGTGGAAAACCAGCCTGCCCCCCCGCTCCCTCGACACACGCAGAGAAGCAAGCTGGCCCTTTCAGCCTATTCTTTCAATTGTGGCAGGATTCCACTTGCCTCAACAAACCCCCACCAGGCACAAACAGGTGGACTTACACTGAACAGGAGAAGAGGAGCTGAGGCTTCGGCAGGCGTAACCTAGAAAAGAGATTTCCAGAATTACACGGGCAGGGGGACAATGGATCAGACGGTTTAAGCCTCCGGGAGAAACAATGCGATGCTTTCCTCGCCCGAGTCTGCATGACTGGCCGGCCCACGCCGTGCAGGCTCTTCTCTGGCTGCCAGCCAGGCCCGGCTTTGCCCATGAGAAGTGGGCATGCTCTGAGCTCAGAGGTCTGTCAATCCAGGAGGCTGTCCAAGGAAGGCACAGCCAGGCAGGGCTGTGTGAGCAGAGAGCAAGGCAGCTGTTTGGGTCCTGTGGGCACGTCCGGTTCTGTCACAGGCTGACAGCCAGAGAGCGGCTTCCGCAGGCCAGAAGGGTCGCACAGGACCCCCGAGGGAACCATCTAGGTGACCCTGGCTTGAGCAGGCCTGGAATCCTAAGCCCCGTCCTCTTCCTGGCTTGCACCCGTTCACTGCCCCAGCAAAAGGCTGCCACAGTCCCACAGTGTGGGGGGTGCTGACCCGGGCTGTGGGGAGAGCCTTTTCCGCAGCCGAGACCCTCTGTGCCACTGCGGGACCCTTCATATACATTCACAGGCAAGTAGGGCATTAGACTTGTACTAACCGGAGAACCCCGGGGCTGACTCTAAAGCAAAATTCCTGAGCTTCCACGAGCCCAAAGGCCCATGAGGCAGCGCCCAGGGGCGTCTGCTCTGCGCAAAACAGAGCAGGATGGTTTTTCAAAAAGCACGGGTGCCATTTCACCCAAGACTACAGCCGCCTGCAATGCTTGGGAGGCACGTTTCTGCGAGGAGGCAGCTCCTGACTGCTCCTTGTCATTCAGCGCATGTGTATGCATGTCGACCAACGTTCGTTCGTTCATTATATCCCACCTTTTTCTTTTTTAAAAGAGCTCAAGGTGACTTACACAATTCGCCTCCCCCTGCTCTCAATCTTATCCCAACAACAACCCTGTGAGGTAGGTTGGGCTGAGGGTCCATGACTGGTCCAAAGTCGCCCAGTTGGCTTCTAATGCCAGTTTGAAAACCTAAACGATCAACCCCTCTCCCCAGAAAGCCCCATCATGACCATGGACTTATGGATGCAAGTCATCTCAGGGTGACGGGAATGGGTCAAAACGGGTCCTTCCGCCAGGAGATCTTCCAGCTGCCCATGCTGAAGTTGACTCTGAGCACAATACAAGTGCTTTTTGCTCGCTAGCTACTTTTATATTCCGTTTTTCCCCCTCTTGCGGGAAACCCAAGGTAATCTACCCCGTGCATTGGGGACCTCACACCGTGGTGTCCATGAGGACCTACAACACCTGAGACACTGTAAAGGGTGGGGTACAAACACTTCAGACAAACAAACCAACATCGTCCCCAGAGTCCCCCACTCCCGGCCCCCTTCGAGGAGGATGCTAAAAACACGCCTAGAGGACAGGAAGGGCCCTCAGCTCCCCTGCCTGTTCCTCCATGCTGCAGGGCAGCTACTGGTGGGAAGGCAGAGAAGGCGCTCCCCCCCCCCCAGAGAAACCTTCCCCCCACACACCCCCACCCCCCATCTCTAGCTTTGTGCTTCTGCCCTCTTCCAGCCCCTCACCTTGCTAGATCTCCCCCAGCCCGCAGCCCCACTGTTGTTCTCCCCACCTCTGCCCTGTGCGGTTTCCGCTGCTTCCAGCCCCTGGCACGGTTCCCTCCCTCCCCGCTACCCTGTTGCCTGGGTTGGGCCCACTCTTCCAGCTCCAAGCTCACTTTTGGCCATCAGTTCCCAGAGAAGCACATTATGTGACCAGCCGCATCCTCCGCGGAAGCCATTTTCTCATGCTGCCCAGGGCAGTTTCTCGTATTCTCGAATGCGTCCACTTGGATCCCCCCCACGTTCTCCTCACAACACTCCTGTGAAGCAGGCTGGGCTGAGCGTCAGCGACTGGCCAAAAACCAGCCAGTGAGCCTCATGGCTGGGCAGGGCTAGAAACCGGGTTTCCTCATCCCCGCCCAACTCCACAACCACTAGGCCGCACTGTGCAGGAACACAGAGGGTGCCTCGCTAGAAAGAGGTGCCAAAGCTCTCCTATCGTTTGAACAAATACAGATGAATCTACATGCATCCAGATGATTCATAAAGTGGGTGACAGTGAGAAATTTGGGCAACTTTTCTTCTTTTTTTTGGACCTTTCTGCAGGCTGGTGAAGTGGAATTCCACAGTGGCATCTCTGGTGATAGCAAATTGAGGGGCCTTTTAACTTTGCCCAAAAGGCTCCCAGGTAGTTTCTGGTTGGCTCTGAGAGGGTCTGAGTGCTCTGTGTTGCTTTGTACACTAACGCACAAAACAATCTTGCACGGGCTCAGGCCGAGGTGCAATGGGCCCACTTGGGAAGGCGTCACTCTGCAGGGCCAGAGCACCACGGTGCGTTCTCACACATCCAGCACTGCATCCCATATTGCCCTTTCCACGCATCAAGTTCTGGGCATTTGAAACCTGAGCCAAGCTCAGTGAGTGAAACTCAAACGCTAACTTACCGTATTTTTTGCTCTATAAGACTCACTTTTTTCTCCCTCAAAAGTAAGGGGAAATGTCTGTGCGTCTTATAGAGCGAATATGTGTGTGCAGTAAGTCTGTCAGATGTGCAGCCCATGGAGAAGTGATGGGGAATGTGCCTGTGATTATGTGCCCATTTGATTCAGAATATTTTTTTTTCTTGTTTTCCTCCTCTAAAAACTAGATGCGTCTTATGGTCAGGTGCGTCTTATAGAGCGAAAAATACGGTATTCCTACATTGCAGGAGCAAGACAACAAGAGCAGCATAAGTCACCCCACAGGGCCCCAAGCCCGGCCCCGAGGGAATAATCTCACAAGCCAGACGAAGCCCGCTTGAAAGCACCTCCACGTCTGAGTTCAAAGGTGTGCAGCTTGCAGCTGAGTCACATGCTGGATGTGCTGGATGTGCGCCACGCCCTCTGGCCCACATTGCGCGGCGGAAAGGACCTTTCCCCTACATTCCGCCGGGCGCAGAAAAGCCGGCTTGCCTGGCATGCGCCCGCTGCGGAGACCCAAAGGGAGCCTGCTGTCTGCGGGACTCCGCTGATCTCTGCTGGGACCAGCGCAGGAGGATAAACATATGGCAGCTTTGCATCGCCGCTCAGCAAAACTAGGGGAACGATTCAAGGAGGAACTGGATGGAAACCAAGCATCTGTTCCTGCTGCCTGAAATCGCCTTGATTTGGATCAGTCCACCCTTCCACGGCATCCGCAGAGGCCAATCCACAGCCAAGTGGAAGAGGCCAAAGGGGGCAGTTTTCACTCTGGCCTCCATAACTGCATTTTCCTTCACTAGAACGCATTTTGGGATGAGTACAAGTCAGCACTGCAACAAGTCAGAAAGTGGCCAAGTCCTTCATGACATGATGGATCCCATTCTCATTTCAACAGCTCCTGCTCAGGCTTTTCACAATAAAAAATATCCTTACTGATTTCTCATTCCACCAAGACGTTCATGATACTCTGCGGCATGAGCCGCTGCTGCTCATGTTCCTGGATCAACAACAGTGCTTTAGACAGAACCCCCAGGCACATCCCGCAAGCCCCTCACCGGCTCCTGCACGGAAAGGCACTGATCATTCCGAGGCTCTCCAAGTCGATTTCCCCTTCCAAATCACCTTTCCCCACAGAGGGCTTTCCCGGGGCCCATCCCACGAGGCAGAGCAGCTTGTCCCATCGGGTTCAAGGGACCTTCTCTTCTGCTGCCTTCTGCGAGAGTGCAGAGAGACTTTGATTTCAGCAGCCCTTCAATCTATCCCAAGTTTAAGTTATTTTCTTGATGACAAGATTTTATGACTAGATTTGCATAATCTGGGTATGTATGTATGTATTGGATTGTGATGTGCAAGCCGTCCAGAAACCCACAATGTATTGGATGGGGTAAACATACCCAAATAAATAAATACATACATACATACATACATACATAAATAAAAATATCTGCTATGTCTATCACATAAACTTTGATTGCTACTATCTTCTAATATGTTGGCATTGGTTCAGTTTTAATATAAGCCACATCACTGCACACCTGTCTCAGAGAAGCTAAGAAATGGGTGATAGCAGTTGATGGACAAGGTTACACTTAGTGCGATACAGCAAGGCTCTTATATTCTTATCTCCCGTCCCAGAATAGCATCACGACTTAGATGGCTTTCGAAAGGATTACGCGCTCCCAGGGGGCCTGTCTATCAAAAGCTGCCAGCCGCTGCAGCTATGCAGAACTTTCATGTTTGGGGCCTGTGCCCCCCTCACTGCCAACTGCCGGCTCAAAGCATGCAGGACTGCTGACTTCATGCCATACTCATGCGCCTTCCTGAAGCATCCAGCTGCCACTGTCAGACTGGGGCACAACTGTGAGAGGCTGCTCAACAGGCTCACCTTTCTTAGTCTACCTATCTCCTCTCCCAGGGGCTGCAGAACAATCACCTCTCTGTGGGCACCTCTAAGAGAGACCACAGTGGGAAGCAGCTTTCTACTGACTGGTTTAAGAATGAGGCCCTTCTAGAGACACCTGCTGCCAATGGCTTACGCAGCCACTGAAGAACAGCAGTTCACAAATTAGTCCACCAAAGCAGGTCAGAAACATTCCAGAATACAAGGGTTGCTCCTGACCACAAGACTGAACTAGCACCTTCAGGGGCAGCGCACCTCTGCAGAAGAGGTGCTCAGGGATGACCACCAATGAAGGCCGGCCTGTGCACGTCCAGAAGCACCCAGCCAGCCGCCCTAAGGAAGTGGGTGGGCCCACTTTGGTCCGCTCCAGCAGCAGGGCCCTTCCAACAAAACAGAGAGGAAAGATCATCGAAGCCACCTTGGGCCCCTTCCCTTGCAAGACAAGTAGCCCCATATGTATTCATTCATTTCATTTGTATGCTGCCCAATAACGCAAATAGAATAAACGTAGCAAACAAAAAAGAAACGCCGTGTTCCTATCACATATGAGAGATTTACACGGGGAATTTACGTGGTGCTTTGTGCAATAGAGGTCCCTGTTGCAAGGAGCTTAGAATCTAAAGCTCCGCCGGGAGGAAGGGAAATGTTAGTGGGGCACACATAATTTCCACTGCACATCCCTAAGATGAGTGACACTTGGGCGGGGGAATGGGGAGTCTGTCACGGCTGGAGTCCCGAGATGCGGATGAGGGAAGCAAGGGAGCCGGCAGCACACCGGGAGGCCGGTGTGAGCGTAAGGGCGGCAGAGAGGAAGGAGCGAGGAGCTTCGCGGGGGCAGACGACCTTCCCAGGGCAGGGGGTGTAGGAGCTGCAGGAGGGAGGCGGCACCAGGACGGAGAGGGGAGGGCCGGCCCCGGGGCCCCGGCTGCGCTTCCGCCCAGCCAAGCCACGAAAGGCCCTTCCACAGCGGCTGCCTTGACAGGGGCAGCCGAATTCCCGGCAGCTGCCCGGGGCTCCTCGCCGCCACTCGCCTCGGCAGGTGCGGGTCCTGCGCGGGGCGCCGAGGCCGGTCGCCCAGAGCCGCTGCTCGGCGGCGGAGGAGCGCGGGGCCTGAGGCCGAGGAAAAGGCCGCCGCCGTTGCCCGCGCCGCCCGCCGCCCGCCCTCCGGCCCGCTCGCCCTCCGCCCGCTCACCTGGGAGGCGGCCGCGCGCCGGGCAGTGCCTGGCGGCGGCGGCGAAACGCGCCCAGCTCCCGATGGCCCGGACCGCGGCCGCCATGTTGCCCGAGGTCGAGCGGACTGCGCGAGGCGCGGCGGTGGCGCGGGGAGGGGCGGGGGCCTTCCGCCTCGCGTCGCGCCTCGCGGCCGGGCTGCCCGCGCCGCGCCTGCCTGCCCGCCCGCCCGCACCCGCGCCCGCCGCGCGCCCGAGGCCCTTCCCGCCGCGTCCCGCCGCGTCCCGCCGGGGCGAGGTAGCTCTGCGGGGCGGGGCGGGGCGGGGCGGCGCGGGCCCGCGGCGGGCGGGCGGGCAGGCGGCGGGGCGCCCCGGGGCGGGGCCTCGGGCAGGCGAGGGGCCTCGGGCTGCGCGGCGCCGCCAGGGTGTCCGACGGGCGGGGCAGGTGCCGGGCGCGGGCGCAGCGCGGGCGCAGCGCGGACGGTGAGGGGCGCGGCGCGCCTGCCGCTGCCGGGGAGCGAGGCGGGGGCGCGGGCGGGCGCGGTCCCGGTGGGTTCAGTGCGCGGCGCGCGCGGGTCCGGCGCCCTTGCAACCCCCCTGCGAGGTAGGCCGGCCGGGTGGCCTCGGCCTCGACTCGGAAGCGCCCGGGCAGGCGGCCCGCAGCCCCGCTTAGCACCCAGCGGCAAGCTGGACGCGAGCGCTCGCTGGAGGGGCTTCTCTTCGCCTCGGAGAGACACATCGCATAAGCCTCGAGCACTGCGCCGCGGACAGTCGCAGCCCGCTGTCGGGCGGAATCCAGCATTCCGCCTTCTGCGTTGATGGCGAGGAAAAGGGCGTGCAACTTTCTCGAACTACGCGGGGCTGCGCGCTGGATCTGTCCCGCGCATTGCACCGCACGCTGAAGGGAAAGCTGCTGCATCGTTTTTGAGAGAAGGTCGCTTTTCTCTTGCCCAGTGCTCTGTTTAGACTTGGCAATGCTTTTGGAAACCAGAGGGTGGAGGTGTGACCTTGAGCGTTTGGGATGGGCATGCGGACTGGGCTCCATGCCCACTGTCGGTATCACTAACCATCTGGCCAGGATAAGCAGCTTGCTTTTCTGATCCTTTTCCCTCCTTTCAGATTTCAAAATGACGTCCATGTTGTCCTGTGCAGTTAAGACCCTTCCTGCAGTCTTTCCATGGGCTACTAGAATCTGTAAGTTACGCTCCTTTGATTAATCACCAGGCGTATGCTCAGGCCAAATTTGTATGTTTACTGGCATTAAATTGCGGTGTTCTGTTGAATTGGGGTCTTCTACCTGCAGTAAGTAATAAAAGCCAACATGGATTTATTTTTGATGAAACTGATTAATTCAGATTAATTTATTCTCATTTTTTTTCTGGGTAAACCTCAAACCGACACTGCAGACATAATCTACCTTGACTTTAGCAAAGCTTTCCACATAGTGCCCGTGAAATTCTGATAAGCAAATTAGCAAAAAGTAAACTAGATAGAAAAACTGTTAGGTGGATCCAAAATTGGCTGCTAATACAGACACAAGGAGTGCTCATCAATGGCTCCTTCTCCAACTGGAGGGAGGTAACGAGTGGGGTGCCTCAGGGTTTGGTCCTCAGCGCAGTGCTCTTCAACATCTTTATTAATGATTTAGATGAGGAAGTATAAGGAAATATAATAGAAACATTGAAACAGCGAGTCAGAAGGGGACTCCCGGGTCATCTAGCCTGACCCCTGGCTCCACCCGGCTCCACTCATGACATGCCTACCATGTGCATGTTCAGCCTGTCCTTGAACACCCTCACACCCACGATCTCGTGTTAAGAGAGCTACACCAGCTGCTTATTAGCTTCTGAGCCACATTCAAGGCTTCTCTTGATGCCATTCAGAGTCCTGAATAACTCAGATGCAGAACACCTGGCAGCTGGCCTGTACCTGCAAAGTTTGCCTGGCAGGACACAAGGTTTGTCTGGCAAGAGAAATAATCAGATTTGCAAACTATACAAAACTGGGCGAAATAGCAAACACCCTAGAAGACAGAATGAAAATCCAGGGAGAACTTGATAAAGTTGAATGCTGGGCTGAAGGCAATAGAATGAGATTCAATTGGACCAGTGCCAAGTCCTCCACTGAGGAAGAAGAAACCAAAGGCATTGATACAAGACAGGGAATATATGGCTCAACAGAACTGGAAGAGAAGAAGATCTTGGAGTGATGGTGGACAACAGGCTAAAGATGAGCCAACAATGTGATGCAGCTGCAAAAAGGACAAATGCTATTTTGGGATGCATTAATAGTATTACTTCCAAATCACAAGAAATGCTCCTCACTAGTCGGACCTCATCTGGAATATTGGGTGCAGTTCTGAGCATCAAGATTTTAAGAAGGATGCAGAAAATTTGGCAAAGGTCCAGGGGAAGGCAATAAAGATGATCCAGGGTTTAGAATCATTGTCCTAAGAGAAGAGACTGAGAGAACTGGGCATGTTCAGCCTCGAGAAGAGAAGGCTGGGGGGGGGACATGAGATCCCTCTAGAAGCACCTCAAAGGCTGTCACAAAGAGGAAGGCCAAGATCTCTTCTTTCTGGTGCCAGAGTGCAGGACACGGAAGAATCAAGTCAAGCTGCAACAACCCAGAGTCAGTCTAGACAGCAGGAAAAGTTTCTTCGTTGTCAGAGCAATGGGACAGTGGGACCAGCTGCCTAGAGAGGCTGTCCCACACCAGAAACATTCAAGGCAACGCTGGACCGTCATCTGAGTGGGGTGATGTGAACTGGTGTCCTGCAACAGCAGAGGGCTGGACCTGGTGGCCTTCTGGTCCCTTCCAACTCTACTGTTCCTTGATTCTTTGAATTATATGGCAAGCTTAGTCCTGTCATGGCGCTGTATTTTTACGCCAGTGTAACATTTAACGTTTACTGTGGTTGGTTTGGGCTCATCTGCCCTGGAAAGCCAGCATATAGCCGAACCAATCTAAGGTGCTGATTGCCCTGCCTGGAACCACAAATGCTCATCTGTGCGGGACTTGAATTTCTGTATTGCCCGGCAGGCCCTAAACCAGGAGAACAAATTTCACAACAACCTTTGTATGTCAGAGGTGACTTGATCTTCTTGTCTTTAACTCCTCCTAATCACAGCTCAGTCCAAACAAGCGCAACGGCTCACTCGCTCTGCTATTGTCCATTCTGACAGTTCAGTCTTTCCTTATTGCAAATGTTAGCTTTTATTTGAATCCTTGTTATTCAGTTATTTTCTGATGTTGGGTAGAAGGTGAAAAAGCATTACTTCTTTTAAATTTGGGAATTCTTTTATTTCAGCGGTGAGGTCCCTCAGCTGTTCGTCTCAATTACACGCAGCAGGTAAAGCAAAAAAAATCACTAAATTAATTGATCAAATTACGCAACTAAATTGCAAGTGCTGATCAGATTATGAAAGGGTCTTTTTGAAACTTTTGAAAGTGGGGACTGTGTTGATACTGTGGGTCATATCCAGCATATGATCTAATGACACAAGTCTGAGATCTGTCAAGCCAACGTAGGATAGAGCACTGTAAGGGTGTGCCTTGTTGCTTTGGATATATAAGCTGAAGTACATGTCTTCTGGTGGAGCTCTTTGTTTTCAAAATTGGCGCTTGTCCATTTCTTACAAAGATTATTTTCCCAAGCTGTAGTTCTAAATGTCTTAAAGTACTAAATTAGGAAAACATTCTTGCTGGATTGTTTAACATGAACCTGGGAATTCAAGGAGGTGTGCTTAGAGTCTCGCTGTTGTGCTGGCTGGAGGGAGAGATTAGTTGAGTTAATAAGGTGCAGCGTTTGAGAAAGCAGGTTCCAGTTCCTCATTGAGGCAGGCCCTTGTGGCCCCGTTGCACAGCCAGGGCTCCCCTCCTTTAACTAAGCGTCTTGTTTCCACTGGTTTCGCACACACCGCTGTGCATGGGATGTCCTTGACATGCCATGTGTAGCACAGCAGTGGTCGGGCTCCTGCTGGTGTGTCTGCCACAAACTCCGTCACCCAGACGACATGAATGTTGCTGCTTTGGCACAGTGCTCCAAGTCACAGAATTGGAACCACTCGTGTAGCGGAAGCTTTAGCAGCGACGGACGCGCAGACGTGCTGTTTGAGTGCCCTGGCTAATCTGCTTGCTTCTTGGGATTCAAGTGCTGTGGTTCCACCTTCACACAGAGGCTGTAACCACATTTCAGAACCTCCTGCCTTCTCTGAATCTGTATTCTTCTAAGATCAGGGAAGCCTTTTTGCCCGAGAGTTGTGGTCATTTTCTGAGCAGCTGTTCAGAAAGGATTCCTGTATCTTTGGGCTCAGTCGGGGTACCTGGGGAGCAGGTCATCCCATTTAGCCTTTTTCTTCCCCATTGAGAGTGTTTTGGGGAGCTTTGTGCGGCCTCTGTGAGTGGATTCTGGTTTCCAGACTCAGTTGCTGACTCGGGAAGGGCTCTCGCCCAGTGGTACTCACTGCAGGTACCTTTAAGGAGAGAACGCTCACCCCAGCTCTGTGCTGACTATTCAGACGGTTTGGGCAGGATAGAAATGGGAAACATTTCATAACAGTTTCCACTGTTCTCTTCCTGCAGCTCAGCCCAAGAGTAAGAAAACATTAGCCAAAAATGGGGTGAGGAACATTGTGGTGGTGGACGGTGTCCGCATTCCGTTTCTGCAGTCGGGAACATCGTAAGTACAAAGTCCTCCCTGGCACCACCATAGATAAAAGCCCCAAAAGAACTTGGTTTTCACCCAGAAAGGCTCTGCTAAAGTCTTAGTTTTTTCTTAGTTCATTCCGCAATGACTAAAAAATTAAAGTTCTGCTTCCTGCAGCCATTAATGTTACCTCGTGCTTTTCTTTTCTCTGCCCTCCCCTGGTGATCCTCAGGTATACCGACTTGATGCCGCATGACTTGGCCAGAGCAGCACTGAAGTAAGTGTGGGGGTGGGTGGCCCGCCAGCTGCGACTTGCTCGGGAATAGACTCCAGGCAGCCTCCTGGCTTTGCTCTCCCCAATATTTCTTGCCTCAGAACAGCCTTTCTCTCTCAGTCCAGCAGCTTCCTCCTCCTCTGCTCTCCCTCGGCAGCCTTCTCTGCCTCGTGAGCGCACCTTCATAGGCCAGCCTAGAAACATAGAAACAGAGCGAGTCAGAAGGGGCCTCCTGGGCCATCTACTCTGACCTCTGGCACCAGCCGGCTCCACTCAAGACATGCCGACCATGTGCATGTCCAGCCTGTCTTTGAACACCCTCACCTATGGGGCCTCATCCACCTCCCGTGGAAGCCCCTTCCACACCCTCGGGGTCCTGACTGTCAGGAAGTGCTTCCTGGCATCCAAATGGAACCTTGGCTCCCTGAGCTTTGCTCCCTTGGAGCGCGTCCTGCCTTCCTCTGCAGGGGAGAACAGGCCTCTCCCCATCTGCATGTGACACCCCCTCACATACCTGTATGTTGCCAACATATCACCTCTGAATCTCCTCTTCTCCAAGCTGAAGAGACCCAGTTCCCTCAGTCTTGCCTCATACGGCATCCCCTGCAAACCAGCCACCATCCTTGTGGCCCTACGCTGCACTGACTCTAACCTGGCTATATCCTTCCTGTAACAAGGGGCTCAAAACTGAGCACAATGCTCCAGCTGCAGGTGTACCAGAGTCATGTAGAGTGATAGTACTACCTCTCTCATTCTAGAAGCCACACTTCTGGCTATGCAGCCAAGGGTGGCATTCGCCCTCTTGGCCACCGCATCACACGGCTGACTCATGTTCAGCCTGCGGTCGACCAGCACCCCGAGGTCCCTCTCGCAAGTGCTGCTCTCCAGCCACTTGTCCCCTGACCTGTACTTATGACACCCATTCCTGTGCCCCAAGTGCAAGACCTTGCACTTCTCCACATTGAACGCCATCCTGTTGACTCCTGCCCACTTCCATAGTCTGTCCAGATCCTTTTGGATCTGGAGTACCTGCTCCTCAGTTGTGGCCACTGCTCTAGTTTTAGTGTCGTCTGCGAATTTGATCAGCAGACTGTTCACCCCTTCTTCCATGTCGTTAATGAAAAGATTAACCTCACCTCCTCTTCTAGCAGGGTCACCATCTTGCACCGAGGGCAAGTGTATCCCTGCCTCTCCTGGGGGAGAAGGGCGAACATGTCGCAGCTCTTGCAGCGGCAGCAACACCCGTGACTCCCGCCCAGGCCGTCTCCTGGCCTGCCATCGGGATCCCTTCTTAGACCTTACTTTGGTCCCCTGCCTTGTCTGTCCTGCAGTTCCTCTCACTCGCCCAGTTCTCCCAGGCAAAACCCACTCGCACACACACACACAAGGATAAAGTAAACTTAAATTTAAATTGGAAGAAAAACAAAGCACAGCACAGCACAAACCAAAGAAACAAACCTCTGTGTCTCAGGGAAGGGTGTCTCTGGACCGCCCGGACCGCAGCTCAGGGACGCAGACGAGGGATGACGTCTTATCAGTCCCTCAGGCCAGTGGCCCCACCTGTCTGCTCCCTCCTGGCCCCTCTAGCCTCTCTGGCCCCGCCCCCTCCCTCTCCGCTGCTCCTGGCCCTCTGCTCCCCTGCCCAGCCCCTGCCTTGCCTTCGCCAGGCCCCTGGCCACCCAGCCCTCTCTCCCAGCCGGTTCCTCTGCCGCTCTGCCAAGAGGCCAGGGCCTATCCCCTCCCATGTTGTCCACCAGAAGCTCTTGGAGGGGATGGGGAGCATTTAATGCGCTGCATTATGACACGGTTTTCCTTCTTCCCTCTGGGCCAGTTTGCTGTGCACAGGTGGGTCCGCTAATGGGAAAGGGGTGGTGAAGGAATAGCCATTGATTGGGCGGGGGGGCCAGTGACCTTCCTGGGCCTCTGCCCCTTCACATGTGCCTTTGGATCGGATCTGCTTGGTGGTGTTCCTGGTTTCACGAACAAAAGCCCTTGAGAGAACTGGGCAAGTTTGGCCTCGAGAAAAGGACTGAGAGGAGATTAGATGGCACCCCTCACAGACTTGAAAGGCTTATGACAAAGGGGAAGGGCAGGACCACTTCTCGAGCATCCCAGAGTGCAAGACTCAGAATAACAGGCTCCAGTGACAGAAAGCCGGGTTCAAGCGGGACATCAGGAAGAACTTCCTGGCTGCTAGAGCAGTGCAGCAGTGGAACCCGTGGCCTGGGGGGTGTGGGGAGGGCTCTCCCACACTGCAGGCATTCAAGAGGCAGCCGGACAGCCCTCTGAGAGGGATGGCTTGTCTTGGAGTCCTGCGGTGGGCAGGGGATTGGGCCCCCTGGACTCTTCCAACTCAGCGGCTATGGTTCTGTGCTCATGTGTTTGTTCTGGCCATCTTCCCTCAGAGGCCTGTTGGACCGGACTGATGTGCCGAAGGAGGCGGTCGAGTACATTGTGTTTGGCACGGTCATCCAGGAGGTGAAAACGAGCAATGTGGCCAGAGAGGTATGCTCGAGGGGAAGGGGTGCCCTGCAGCACGTGGCATGCATGGCAGAATCCCACCCGTGTGCACAGCCCGCTCTGCTCTGGGGGCTCCCTCGTGCATCCGTGTTGGGCTGCATGTGGGGTGATGGTCAGGGCAGTCCCCTCCTCAGCCCCACATTCTGGAGGAGGCCGGAGCCAGCCTCTGCTGCCCTTCCCTTTGGGGGGACTTCAGACGTGTTGGCAGCACTGCATGACTCGGAGAAGCCCCGGCCGTCCTCTGGAGCTGCTGGAGGCTGTTGCCGTCCCCGAACTGCACTGCAGGGGGTTCCAAGTCCCCCAGAGGCTCCCTGTGGTGGCGGAGCCAAGATCCCGCTCCCCAGTGAGGGGATGGGGGCACATGTTTTGGGTAAAAGCTGTTGGAGGTGGCCAAAACATGCGGCTTTCCGTTGATGAAAGCAGGACAGGAATAAGCAATTCCTCAAGAAGGGATAAACTAGCAAGAGTAACCCAAAATGCAGGGGACAGAAGGTCCCAGGATGAGATCGCAAAGCTGTTTCACTTGGCAAGGTTATAATGTCTGGGATCGCTTGGCTTGAAAAGGGAGGAGAGACTGGACGGAGGGGTGTGGGCACGTGCCTCACCTGGGCAGAAGACACGGGGAGCCATTCCTCTCCTCTCATTATAGAAGCATAGAATAGGCGCGTTGGAAGGGGCCAGGAAGGCCCTCGGGTCCAGCCCCCGCCTGCTGCAGGACACCTGAGTGCGACAGTCAGAAAACGGAGAAAGCAGACTGGAAAAATGTGGTTTGCGCAGGGAACGGAGGGAGCATGGAACTCCTCCGGACCGACGGAAAGAGGAGCAATTTGCCCCATCCCTAACCAAGCTGGCTTCCTTTCTGGTGTCCCAGTAAATTGCACCGTATTGCAGATGCACGAACTCGCTGCGGGAGAATCTCGTCCCATGGGAATCTTGTCCCATAGGTGCAGGAAACATAGATTGCAGCTGTCGTAGATTAAGGAGCCTGGGAAAATGCCAATAGAGAAAATTTCTCATTGGAACAGAGAAAAAACCACGAGCTGCTCCTAGCAAGCACTACCTCTGAAACTGCCGTTCTAAACCCTAGTAGCTAGTTATGCTTTGGACGCATTTCCCCACTTTTCGTTCAGTTGCAACTAATGCAAACAGGGAACAAGCCTCTCGGATACCTTGAAATAAGTATTTAATCTCCCTGTCGAGAATGGAATACACGAGATTTCGCAGCATCCTGAACTGGGGATGATCATAGGATTACAGAAATCCACAGCTGCACCTGCTTTATCCATGTCCTCTGCTCCACCTTGAGCAATTATTAAAAACTATAAAGCTGTAATCCTATGGAGACCCTTGTATAATGACCAGTCTATAAAATATATTTTGCAAAACTCCTACCAGAAGAATGCATATACCCATACTCCCCATGGTGCCACCCAGACCCTTAGTTCCAGTTCATATTACTAATCGGGATCATGGTGTGTTGGAGACCCATGTGTGGGTTTTGTGTCCAGGGTGAGAGAGTGAGGATGCGCACGGGCAGCACATGCGCATGCGCTGACGGTGAAGGGCAGGGCAAGACGTTACTCTGGTCCAGCGACTGGAAGGCTTCGCACAGATTTCAGCTGCCCCTTAAAAAAGAGTCTTTGGCAGTGGGTGGTCCTTGCTGGATATTGTTGTTCTTTCTCACACTTGCTCCTTTTGATGGCTCAAGATTAAGTCCAATAATATTGTTCTCATTGTGCAAGGCTAGCTTAATTTTATGGCCTGCTTACCTTCAGTTGGGGCAATAGAAAGAGTTGCGACACTCGTTCACCTCTGGAAAATTCCATTTAAATAGGCCAGGTTGGCTGATGCAATCGTGGAATATTGTGTAGGAGCATGTCCAGAGGCGGTGTGTGTGAACTTGCGTTTGCTCAGGAGGCACGTGAGTGAGTGTGCAAAGGACCGCCGAGCCTTGCCTCCCTCCCTCCGAGGCCCTCCCTCGGCAGCCGCCACTGATGTTGGCTCGCCATGGCAGTCCGAGGCCCGCTGGGGCAGAGGGAGGGCGACCAGGCAGCCGCAGCTCCGGTCTCGGGACAGCCCTGCAGAGCGGGCCCTCAGCTCCCCCCTCCTTCCCGAGAGGAGGACCACATTGGGTTCACGGAGGCCGGCCGCCTCCTGCTTCGCACCGTCACTGGTGTCTGCTTGCCTTTGCAAGGCCCAGCCGGGGAGGGGGGTGCTTTGCAGGGGCACCCGCGTGGTCCCCCGTGCAGCGATCCACCCCAGACGTGCCTTCTCTGGAGGGCCGCTTTGCCTGCCCCGCTTTGGGCCCTGGCCGCTCGGCGAGGGAGTCTGAGCAAGGCTGCCCCCGGCTCCCACCTCCCGCTCTCGCCTGACCTTTGGTCCAGCTGGCTGCGCCTCAGCCGGGGTGTGTGCTTTGCAGCTGACGACGCGTGGCCAGAGTGACCCCAGCCATCCCCCCCCCACCCCCTGGTCTCGTAGTAGCGCTCAGAGTCGGGCCCTGGTCCAGCCAGGGACAGCGCCCTCATCCTGGCAACAGCACTTCAAGCTCCCGGGCAGAGGGTGGCCTCTTCCAGCCTCCTGACTTGAGGTGTTTCCGGGGGGGGGTGGCTGTGCCCCCTCCCAGGGCAAACCACGTGTTCCGTTAGGTGTCACCTTGGGCCACTCGGGCGCTTTTTCCAGAGAGAGAGAGACGGGCTTTAGGCTGTGCTGAGCCCGGTGCACTTGCCCCTTGCGCCACACGGCCCCGCAGGGGCTTTCTGCACATGAGCACTGAAGCGCATCAGACTCACAGGGCGTGCGATGGCCGGCTGCGTTTTTCAGCTCTTCCGTGCTCACCTTCACGGCCGTAAGAGCGCGACATTCTTTCCACTGCAGAATTGGGTCACGGGAGTGCGGGAGCACATCTTGCCAAAGCAGCTTCTGCGGGGGGGGGGGGGCTTTTCAGAGTGAGCCCCCTGATTTCACTGGAAGAGGGATGCCTCCTCCAGCCCACTTGAGCGCTGGCAGCGGCTCCCTCCCCTGCTGGCCAGAATGCCCACAGGCTCCCCTGGGTCTTCCTGCCACTGTGGATAGCAGCCCCCCCCCCCCGACATCCCCTTGCTGATCTTTGGACACCTTCGGATAGTCCCTGTGGGAAAGAAAATGCTTCCGGAGCAGCTTCGGCTCCTGCTGGCTGAGCCTGGGTTTGCCGGCCCAGCGCCTCCTTGCTTGGCGGACCTGTGGAAGGCGCTCAGGGCAGCCGACCTGGTGGTCCTCCCACTTCGTCCTCGCGGGAGCCCCTCCCCGCTTGCCAAGTGGGTGAGGCCAAGAGCTGGCGACTGACCCCAAGGCACCCGTGAGCTGCGTGGCTGAGCGGGGACCAAGGCCCCGTCCCCTGAGTCCCAGTCTGTTACTCCGAACCGCTGCCCTGCTCCGGCTCTCAGTCCCAGCCCGGGACGTCGGGGAGGGCTGTGAGAGAGGCAGCGCTCCCAGCGAGCAAGCAGAGCTCCCAGTGTTGGCTCACAGCCCGGACTGGTTCTGTGGCTTCCCTGCTGCTCCCATAGAGCCACCACACAATGGCGCCAGCGTGCCGTTGGCGCTCACCAGCGCCGGGGACGGCCTGCCTTGCCCCTGTGCGGCTGTGGAAGAGGAGGGGGCGAGGCCGGGCTGCACACAGTGCCTGTGCAAAGAGCAGCCGAGGCCACGCCGCCATCACGTCTGCCTCGCTTTGCTGGGCAAGCTGCTGGTGTCTGCCCTCCTCACGCGCGTTTGCGTTGTGTGTGTCGGCTGTAGGCTGCCCTGGGAGCCGGCTTCTCGGACAAAACCCCGGCGCACACGGTCACCATGGCTTGCATCTCTTCGAACCAGGCCATGACCACAGGTACGACACCGCTGCGGGACACCTCTGGGGGTGGCCAGGGGGCCCGGGAACGACCCTCCGAGAGGGTGCAGGGCTGCGTGGACCCCTCCTCGCTCTGCCCTTCCTTCGGGAAGCAAAACATAGAAACAGAGCGAGTCAGAAGGGGTCTCCCGGGCCATCTAGTCTGACCCCGGCTCCGCTCACAATATGCCTACCATGTGCACGTCCAGCCTATCCTTGAACACCCGCATCGATGGGGCCTCCACCACCCACCGTGAAAGCCCATTCCACTCCCTGGGGGTCCTGACTGTCAGGAAGTGCTTCCGGGCATCCAAATGGAACCTGGTTCCCTGAGCTTGGCTCCCTTGGAGCTCACCAAGGTTCCAGGGCAAAGGTGACCAGACTGGTTAGGACTGAGAGACAACCTGACCGGGTTCCATGTGCTCCCGGGAGGCTTCATTCTGAGGCCGACGGGGCGTATTGTCCCGGGGAGCGCTTCGCCGCTCCCCAGCCATCCCGGGGCCTGATCCTGCACCCGTCGGGCGCGTTGCAGGATCCTGCCACTCCGCTAAGTCAGCCGTGAGGCCTAAGCCTGCCAGAGGAGCAGGCGGACAAAGGCGGGGGAGAAGCGTGGGGAGAAGCGCTGAAAGACCCAAATGCAGCTGTGCATCTGTGTACGTGAAGCGGAAAATATTGGTGCTACACTGAACTTGGAACTAGCGTGAAAAGGGGAGAGGAAGCTGGGCTTTAGCTACCGATTTAAGGGAACTGAGTGTGGGGGGGGGAGCACAAGTCTGTCCCGCAGCCCTCCTTACGCGGTGCTCTCCTCCCGTGCTACCTCTGTTCTTCTGCTCAGAGCTTTACAAATGTGTTATGCAAGTCTTCCTTTATGTCGCACCCTTTTTCCTGCAAGGGTGGCTCACGTGAACCGCCCCCTTTCCTCACAACAACCCTGTGAGGTAGGATAGGCCGAGAGTGAGTGGCCCAAAGTTAGCGTCACCACGATGCCACACTGGCTGTCAGTACTTGAGTCGGGCTGGGTGGAGAGAGCGTGAAGAAGGGCCATTTCTGTGGGGCTCATGAAGCGAGTGAAAGCTGGCACAGGAAGCTGTGGGGGGAGGCTCCCCTCTTCCTTCCCCCACTGCTGAGAAATGTCATGGGCCGGGCCGGGCCGGGCCGCCCTCCTCCCCCTGCAGGCATCGGCCTCATTGCCTCTGGCCAGATGGACGTGATGGTCGCTGGCGGCGTTGAGCTGATGTCGGACGTGCCCATCAGGCACAGCCGGAAGATGAGGAAGACCATGCTCGGCCTCTCGCGGGCCAAGAGCCTGGGCCAGAAGCTCTCGCTGCTCTCCAGAATCCGTCCTAATTTTTTGGCTCCGGAGGTAAGAGCTGGCAAACCGAGTCCTGGCCCCACTGCTCTGTCGGCTTGCCGATTCTGGAAAGGGGCCGGATCAGGCAGTGTGGGGAGCAGGCTGGGGCGAAGGGTGGGTGCCGGGGTTGGCCTGCCACGTGCGTCTGTCTGGCGAGCGCCACGCCTTCTGCGCTGAGGCAGAAAGCAGGGCGGCCTGGCACGATTCCCCCGCAGTGGAGTTTCTGTCGCAAGGACTCCTGGAAGCGGGGAACCCGCGGGCAGAGCCACTGGGCACTGGAGCAGGCCCACTTCCCCTCCCAGCCTCAGGGAGGGCTGGCTGGGGGAACGCAGGCCCTTTGGGGCGAGGGGGAGGCTCCGGAGAAGCCTTTGCTTATCGGGAAAGAAGGGCGTGGAGGGAGGGGAAGAGGGAAGCGCTGCCCGGGTGGGCGTGCGTGGTGGATGGCACCGCGGGAGGCCAGCGGGGCAGCTGAGCCTGTGGCGGCACCCGCAGAGGCCGGCGGGGCTGTCGGAGGACAGGCGAGGCAGGATTGCTCGGTCACAGGCGGGCTCCGTGTGGGCGCCAATGCTTCTAGCTCGCTGCGTGAGGTGGGGGGATGGATTGTGCCGTGGGGCTTTTGGCCCATCTGTCATAGCCGTGGGGGTGACCTTTTCTGCCGGCTCCAGCTCCCGGCAGTGGCCGAGTTCTCCACCAACGAGACGATGGGCCATTCGGCCGACCGGCTGGCAGCCGCCTTTGCCATCTCGCGCTTGGAGCAGGACGAGTTCGCCCTGCGGTCCCACAGCCTGGCCAAGAAGGCTCAGGACGAAGGGCTCCTCACAGACGTCGTGCCGTTCAAAGTGCCAGGTACATCGGCTGCTCAGAGGAGCCGGGGAAGCCTCATGTCGGGATGTGTCCAGGCATTCGGGGGCGGGGGGTGCAGTGGGGGAATTGATTTCTGTCCCCAGAGGGTTCTCGGCTGAAGTGCTCGGCTGAGGCAGGAGGAGGACCCCGGCCACCACTGCTGCCCCACCTAAGCAGCCTCCCCCGCCGGGTTCATGTGACCCACCCACAGGGAAATGGGGGGCCTGACCGGAACCTCCCGCCCGTCTGCCTGCCTTATTATCCAGCTGCACCGAGTCCCGGAAGGGGGGTGGGCGCGCTGGACTGCTCTGACCAGGCTCTCTGGGCTGATCCTGGGCAAAGCCGGGGCTGTTTCTAAAGGCGCCCCTGCCCCTGCGGGTGAGCGGCGCGGTGTTGCAGCGCAGCAGCGCAAGGGTGGGTCCCCTGGGCAGCTTTCTCTGGTGCTGCCCACGAAGCAGCGGCATTTCCCGCGCCGTCAGTACAGGTAAGGATCCCTTCAGGGTCACGCAGGAGCGAAGGCAAATCCGGAAGTGACCCTGTGTGCCAAGGGCTCCGTGACGGATGAGTCATGCGAGGCGCCCATGGATGGCTCCTCCTGGAAACCTTCCACAGGATCACACGCCCCAGGCGGCAGCGCCCTTCACGTGCCCTCGAGACCCCGGCTGGACTCCTGGGCAGCGTGACGAGCCAGGCGCCCGCTCCCTTGCGCCTTCGGAGGCACCTGCCCTTCGCACGCTGCCTCGGCAGAACCCCTCCCCAAAGCGGAGCTCTGCCCCACAGGCCGCTCTCGGGGAGGCATGTGCACCTTGCCGTGCGGGTGGCGGCTTGGGTGCCTGACCTTGATCCCGAGCGTCGGGCTTGCGGGGGCTGCTCTGCGCCATTCTGCTCTCTGGTGCTCGCACTTTCGTGGGTCACGAGGCCGTGTGGCCTGAAGGCTCTGTGAGAGGAGGGCTAGACGGAAAGCAGGGCTGGGAGGGGGCGACGGGCGGCAGGAGGCGGCAAAGGCGGTTCGGTAAGGCCTTCAGCTGGACGTGGCAGGGCTGGAGCGCACGGGCCGAGCGCGGCCCTGCGTGGCCGGCCCTCCTCAGGGGTCTCGCGTCCCACAGGCAAGGACACCATCACGCGGGACAACGGCATCCGCCCGTCCTCGCTGGAGCAGATGGGCAAGCTGAAGCCTGCGTTTGTCAAGCCGTACGGGACTGTCACCGCCGCCAACTCCTCTTTCTTGGTACTGTCCGCGCGCCTTTCCCTTCCCGTAGGGAAACTGCCGCCTCCAGCCGCCCCGGAGCGGCTGCCGTGCTGGGAGCCCAGCCAGAGCCCTGCCGTCTCCGGTGCGATCTATTTCCTCACTGGTTGACTGGTTGCTGCTCTCGCACTTCGTGTGAGGCAGACGGGGACTGGCCGGCACTCCGTGGCCGGCGTGTGCTTTGCCACTCCAACTCGCCGGCAGCCATGCCTTGTCCAAAGGTTGGTGTGAGGCAAAAGAGAGCCCCACCCCAGCGCCCCACTTGACTCGGATCGGCTTGGGAAGCAACTGAGCCGTTTCCTCAGGAAGCAGGGGTGGCCCGGCCCTGCACCAGCTCTGATAGCACACGTGTGAGGCTGGGGCAGCGGGAGACTCCACGCGGAGGGGGAGGGGGGCTGCCCCCTCCCTGGTGGCCTGGCCAGGGAAGAGGGGGCCGTGCCGGAACATGGCGCGCTCGGGCAGAAATTCCCGCCCGCGGGAGCCGGCCCGCCAGCCAGCCAGCCAGCCGGGCGCTCTTGCCTGACATGCTCCCAGTGCCTTGGGTTGAGCCAGTTCGCACAATCAGGTTGAGCAGCATGGCTTAAATTGCGGTGCCTGCGAGGTGCGGTTTCCCGGTCGTGTCAGTCCTGCCAACCCGGGCTTGTCGGGGGGGAGGTGACCCCCTGACAGCCCCGCAACAGCCGGTGGGTGGCTGGAGAATGGCTTTTCCCGTTACGGAGCCACACCGTCCGGGTTCGGTCCACGCCCACAAAAGGATCGTGCAAATCCCCTGGACCCACAGCGCCTGCCAGCTCACGGGTGGGGGGTGTCCGGGCAACCGTGGGCCCCAAGAGGGGGAGCCCTTTCTGCCCCCGTGGCTGCCAGGCAAGGCCTCGGCCCAGGCGTCTGATGCCCACTCTCGACCCTTTGGATGTGGGCCCAGGCGCCAAATGCAGGTCCTCCCCCCTCAGCAGTGTGACTCCTCCCTCCAACTCGGGGGGGGGGGGGGACCTGTCCTGCTCTTTCGCCTGACGGCTCCTTCACCTTTGCAGACTGACGGCGCATCGGCGGTCCTGCTGATGTCCGAAGAGAAGGCTTTGGCGATGGGGTACAAGCCGAAGGCCTACCTCAGGTGAGTGGAGGCCAGCCGGTGCCCCCCCTGGCCCCTTTCGGTGGCGCGAGGCACCCCCGCCCCTAATGCTGCTCCCCTCTGCCCTTCTCTCTCTCACCCAGGGATTTTGTGTACGTGTCCCAGGACCCGAAGGACCAGCTCCTGCTCGGGTGAGCTGCTGCTGCGTGCTCGGCTCCCTCCCTCGCCGCAGCGGCCTCCCTGCCCCTCCTCCGAGCCCTTCCAGGCACGGTCGCTGCCCCCAGGACACCCCCGGTCTCCCTCCCCAGCAGTGCGGTGCCGTGCTGACGGCCGTCTCCACGCCAAGCCAGCAGCTGCTGTGTTGCTGCGGACGGGAAGGAAATCGCAGCTCCCGGCAGCCCTTCCGGGCACCTGGACTCGGCTGTCAAGGCTTCCCGAAGCCACGGCGGAAGGCTGCAGGCGGCCATAGGAATCCGAGCCACCGTGCTTGGGGGTCTCTCGAGTCGCCGTTTGCCCCCCACCACCACCCGCAGTCAGGGCTGGCGCCTGTGCCACCCCCCCCCTCGCTCAGCGCCATGCCTGGCACATGGAGTGGAAGATGTCGAAGCTGTTGAGTTCCCACTCTGAGCCACTGCGGGATGGCGAGCACCAGTCCAGGGGAGCCGAGGCAGGAGAGGGCTGCCCTTGCGCCGGGGAGCGGGCGGGCGCCCTCCACCTTGGCAGCCCTTCTCAGTGGGCAGGTGCCCCCCGGGCCAGAACGCAGGCTGCAGCTAGGGCTTCTTCCCACCCCCTGCAGGCCCACCTACGCCACCCCCAAGGTCCTGGAGCGGGCCGGCCTCACGCTGGCGGACATCGACGTCTTTGAATTCCACGAAGCGTTCGCAGTGAGTGCTTCCCGAGCCCTGGGCGGGACAGGCGGGGCACACGACCCCATGAGACACGTCCCACCGCAGGGAAGCGGGTGCTGGTCACCTTGACGATGCTTTCCTGCCACCCAGGAACAATCGGTTTCTGAGGATAACTTTAAATGCATAAAATACCGCATGAAAAAGTCTTTCCTCTTGCATTTAGGGGCAAATCTTAGCAAACCTGAAGGCCATGGATTCAGACTGGTTCGCCCAGAACTGCATGGGCAGGAAAGCGAAGGTGAGATCTGGGTCCCCAGCACATCCATGGGCCCCCAGCACATCCATGCCCACTTTGCGGCTCTGCCACATCACCGTTGCCGCCTGGCCTCTTTCTCACTCACTTCTGCGCGTTTCTTTCTCGGCTCATCCTCCCTTCCAACTCTGCTTTGAATCGTCGACCTGGCCGAGAGCCCCCATGAACGTACAGAGCCGCTGTCCCCTCTCCGGTGCCCCCCCGGTGTGCTCGGTTGCCCCTGCCAGCACCCCCAGCTTCTGGGGAAGGCGGACGCAGCGAGGCGAGGCGAGAATGGCCAGGGCCTCCCAGGCGTGCCAGAGGGGGAGAGCTGGGAGCACCGTCTGGATCGCTTGTGGCGGCTGCTCCGGCCTTCCAGGCAGATCTCTGTCAGCTTCTCCACAGCGTGGGTGGAGTGGGACCCCCTGGAGAAAGCTCGGGCACAGGGGCACTGTTGGCTCTGCTTGCAGGTTGGCGCTCCCCCGCTGGACAAGTTCAACAAGTGGGGCGGGTCCCTGTCGCTGGGACACCCCTTTGCGGCCACCGGCTGCCGCTTGGTGATGACGACGGCCCACCGGCTGAAGAAGGAGGGCGGCCAGTTCGGCCTGGTGGCAGCATGTGCCGCAGGAGGGCAGGTAAGAGCCGCTTCAGCGCGTCACTGGCCTGCGGGGTCCCTGCTCTTCGCCGGGTTTTGGCTCCTGTGTTCCCAGAAGCCCCCCTCTATTCCCTTGCCTGCCCCCAGGATGCGCGCCGGAAGGACGGTCCTGGCTCCTCCTCTCACGCTTCCTCTGCTCCCACCGCAGGGCCACGCCATGATCGTGGAGCGTTACCCCCAGTGAAGGCCCGAAGGACCGGGGCGCCAGCCTGAGACCCCGCCTGCCACCGCCACGCTGCTCCAGAGCTCCGACCCAAAATTGTCTGCGGCCCTTTTTGTAAAGGGCTCCCAGTGGCCTTGTAATCACGTCCTTGTAGCCAGTAAAGCTGATTCCACAGTTAGTGGATGTTCCCTCAGGTGATCCAGCCGGAGTGCGGCATTCCTGCCATTTATCCCTCACGGAATGGCAGGCCCCCTTTCCCTTGCGAAACCAGGGTTAGTTTGTGGAGCGCTGCAGTGCTTAAAAGCAAGAGGCTTCCTGGTTCGGGTTTTTTTAAGAGAGAGGATGCTTTCGGATGGAAGCCGCGCTCTCCGAGCAGCACCGAAGAGGCGCAGAGGAAGGGGCTGTTGGCAGAGTTCGGTGCGTGGCCGGTTGCCGCATGCCAGCCTTAATAAATGCCAAGAAAACTGTGGGGTGTTCTCTTCAGCCATTTGCTCGGCCCACCTTGGCTCCCCGCCCTCCATCCGGACTTCAGCAGATACCGAGGGTGGGCCTGTTTGCACGTAATGGTGGCAGTTCGTGGGCTGATTCATCCACAATTTTCCCCGCGAGGCAGCACTGCTGTTTCCAGTGTGCAGCCTCTGTTCAGCTCGATTGCCGGTTTTTCCATGAGTTACCCCAGACACTGCAGGCACTCCCGGTTTGAACAACCCAAAGCTAATTGTGTGTCAACTTTAGATTGATCAACCCATAAATACCTTTTATATTTGCCACATTTATACGCTGTCCCACATCTAAGCAGATTCCGGAGCAGAAAACAGTACTACCCTGCCCTATGAGGAGAGACTGAGGGAACTGGGCATGTCCAGCCTCGACAAGAGAAGACTGAGGGGGGACGTGGTATCCCTGTACAAGCACCTTCAAGGCTGTCACAAAGATCTCTTCTCACAGAGTGTAGGACGCGGAATAATCGGCTCATGTTCCAACAACCCAGGCTCAGGCTAGATAACAGGAAACGTTTCCTGACTGTCAGAGCAACACAGCAGTGGAACCAGCTGCCTGGAGAGGTGGGGGGCTCTCCCACACTGGAGACATTCGGAAAGAGACTGGACAGCCCTCTGAGTGGGGTGGCCTGAACTGGTGTCCTGCAACAGCAGGGGGTGGACTAGATGGCCTTCAATGCCCTTTCCAACTCTGCTATTCTATGATTATATCAAAAGATTCAAGAAGCAGGCGCTGGCCAACTAAGGAAGGCTTCCCAGATGAAGGTCCTTCAGGAGGCCCAGGGCACAGCCATGCTGGCGGCCGCCTGGCCTTCAAGGCGGGAACTCCGTGGAAGGCGGCCGCACTGAAGGCCCTTCGGAGGCCATAGGCCTGGGGGCCCTGCTAGAAGCACCCATCCTGTCGCCTCGGGCCGGGCAGCGGGGCCTCCCAGCTGCCCTGGTCCCCGGTAGATCAGGGTTGTGTGTCCCAGGGCCAGAGCCATGAACCCAACAGGTGCCAGGCGGGCAGCCGGTGTGGTGCCCTTGGCACGGAGGAAGCCGCCAGCCACGGTGCCCACGTGCTGCTTTGCACAGCGCTTGCTGGGGCCAGTCAAGAGTCGCCCGTGCGCAGTAGCCATGTGCAAGCCATTACTATTTAAAGCCCCACGGGCTGGAATTTGCCCTTTGCCACGGGAACCTCAGCCACATCGTGGCTTGTCTGCTCGCGCTCTGCACTTCCACCCTTTACATATTTACGTGGACTCGGGCTTTGGTAATTGTGCATCGGCTTTTATAAGTGGCCACAGCGGCATACAAAGCCTGCCGGCATCAAAGCCTGTGCTGCCCTTGGACGCTTTTGCACGTGGGATCAGCCGAGATGTGACGGGGAAGCGGCGTCCCACATGGCAAAGCAGCGCTCCTGGTCCCACGAGCTCTAAGACGCTTTGGTCTGTGGAGAGGCAGAGAAAAAACCCGTGACCCGCATGCAGGGGGGAAGGTGGGCCATGTGACTCCCCAGCCAAGGGAGCATCGAGGGGCCGGGGGGCATCAAAAGAGCCACATGGGTGCCAGAGAGTCTGCCCAGAGCAATCGCCCCCAGCCTCTCACTTGTGCAGCCCCGAGTCCAAAGCTCTGCGCTCGCCCCACGAACATGGGCGGAGGGCCCGACTGAGACCCGCCCAGAGCACAGCCCGGCAGGGAGCTCCGTGCCCCTCGGAAGGGTCTCTGCACGCTTCTGCGCAGCCCCGGCGGTCCTGGGCCCCGACTGGCGCCTGCACAGGCCGAGGCCACACATACCTGAGTGGTGCTGGTCCCAGTGGCTCCGGAGGGCTGGAACAGGCGTGTGCGCAGCGCTGCCCGCACCTGCGAGAGACGAGCGCTGAGCCCTGGCGCAGAGCACGCCCCCCCACCACAGCCCCACGGCTCTGCCTCCGTGCCCCCCATTCCGGCGCCCAGAGCGGAGGCACTGCTTCAGGTCGGAGGCGGCTGTTTCCAGGCAAGCCGGGCGGGCAGGCGGGCAGAACTGATGTCTGGGGACTTGGGGCGCGGGGGTGGGATCTGAGGGGGTGCCTTACATAGAGTCCTGAAGCACCCAGAGCACTTCAGCTGCAGGGCAGTACAGAGATGGGATGGGACAAATAATTGTTTGGCAACGTTCTGCCCGTGGCCCCCAGCATCTGGCATGAGCCGTGTGCATTTTGCACGCAAACACCTGTAGGCTGCAGGACTCGAGCTGAGCTTTGCAGAGCAACAGTGCGCTGCCCTTTTTAAAATGCACAAAGAACACATTGTGCTTTAAAAAAAAGAGGTCCTATAAGTGTGTTTCAATCAAGGGCGGCAAAAAGTTCATGCAATCTGGAAAATACACATTTTTACAGTACACCAAACTGGTGTAAGGATTTGTATCTGCAACAAATAGTCATTCTGCATGAAATTGGCACAGAAAAGATGCGGTGGAGAAAGATGGAGGAAGCTGTGGGACTGGATGGGGCACCTCGGCTGCTCCTGGTGTGCCCCCTTCCCAGCTACCTAAAATGAGTCTTCTCCCAACTTGGTTGGTGGCCCGGCTGCCACCCAGGAGGGGCTTTGGGGTCAGTGACCCTGGAAGGACATTCAGAAGCTGCTGCTCCTGCAAAAGGCAGCCGCCGGGCTGGTGACGGGGCGAAGGACACCCAAGGCAGACCGCCGGTTCGCACTGCCGGCCTGCTTCTGAGCCAGGTCGGGACGGTCTAGACTCCCGCGGCCCGGCATGGACCAAGACGGCACTCCCAGCGTGAGCTTCCTGCCGCGGGATCCCCTGCCTGATGAGGCCCTTCTCCTTCCACGGGAGGGACCCCAAGCAGCGTTGCTGGAGCAGCGCCCCCCCCCCCCCGTGCCATGCCTCCCATGTGGTGCCCACCAGCACCAGCCTGGCTCGCTTTTGGGCCAAGCTGGCTTCCCCCCCGCCTGGCCGCATGCGACCGGGTGTCCTCGGGCCCTGGATTTCTCTCGCTGCCGATTCATGGAAATTGTTTTAGGTCCACCTCTGTGTGCTGTGTGTTCGCGAAGCTGCTCTGCCTGCAAGCGCGTGATGCTTCCAGCATTCTGCTCCCGGAAAGCCACCCGGAGAGCCCTGCCGGTCGGGGAGCAGAAGCGCAATAGGACATGCGGGGCGTTCGCCCCGAAAGGCGTCTCCCGAGCAGCCACGGAGCTCTGCTGGCAGTGCTTGGGCTGGCGAAGACACGGCCCCCAGCGGCGTGTGCCTGGGGGGACGGGGCCTGCGAGGCCCCCACGGCTCGCTCCCCGGCAGAGGCTGCTGCAGCTCTTACCTTCTTGTCCATGAGGCAGCCGAAGAGCAGAATGAAGACCCCCTGCGAAGAAGGACCTTGCTGAGCGACCCACAAGAGCCGGCGGCCACCAACGAAGCACGGCCGGCCAACCGAGGAAGCGTCTCCTCAGCCCCCGGGTGCGGGACCTCAGCCTGGCTCCTGCGTGCCCAGCTTGACGCTCCGAGGGCTTGCACAGCACGGCCCCGGGAACGCACGTGCAGCCGCGGTGGGCAGTGCCGAAGACGTGTGAGGGGCAGCTTGCACTGCCCCCTGCGTGTGCCGCGACCCGGCTGCCCCCTCCCAGTCTGCTCGCATTCCCAGCAGCGCCTGGGTCGCCGTCTCGCTGCTGTTTGCACACGGCCGAAGTTTGCCAGCCGGCGCCCACGAGGACGGATGAAGCACGACCGGAGCGCATAAGGATGGAAGGGGACCCGACTGGCCCGTCGCGGCAAGGTGGCGCCTCCCGGGCGCCTGGCCCTGGCGTGCAAGCTGCTTCATTTGAGCTGGATTCAAAGTGCCCCCGTGGGGCCGGCTGCAGCGCCGTCAGTCGCAGGGGGCCGAGGCCGGCCGCCCACAGGCAGGCCAGGGAGCGGAGTGCGGGGAGAGGCGGGGTGCTCTGGCTTCCCTCCCCCTCCTGGTGGGTCAGCTCCCGCCAGGGAAGTGGGGTGAGCTGACCCCTCTTCCGGGGAGCTCTCGGGCGGCACCATTGTGCTTCAGGCTGCCGGCAGGCGCGACTTCACCCAGCTGTGCGCGCTCCCCTGAGGGCGCCCTCGCTCCAGGCCAAGGGCTGCTCAGGAGCCGGTCCTTTGCTAGTAAGCGGAACCGGTCGTGGGGATGGGCCCCGGGCTGCTCACCTACACCCTGAACCAGGCCCGGTTCTGGCAACCTTGTGCCAGGAACAGACAGGTGATCGGCCCTCTCGGCCCAGTTTATACACACCTGGAATGAATTGAGGATGGAGAATGCGTAGTGGGTGAAGGTGGAGGCCTCCGTTGTCATGGTGACGACTCCCAGCACCCAGGTCAGCCCGAAGATGGGGGTGAGGATGAGGAGGGCCTTGAAGATGCCGAGCAGGGCCTTCCTGTCCTCCCCGGGGGACCCGTCCGACCCCAGGGGCCTCATGAGCTTGAGCAGCACCACAAAGAGGACCAGGGTGTTGACGATGACGATGGCCAGGACGGGCACCGAGAAGGCGTGGATGGCCCTGCTGGGGGCACTGAGCCAGCAGAAGGACTCCTGGATGTAGCTCCTCCGGGGGAAGAAGGTGGCCACCGTGGCCACCGCGACAGCCAAGGGGCACCCGTAGCCCACGGCGACCATCGCGGGCGTGACGGTGCTGATGGTCAGCTGGTGGAAGACGAAGACCAGCTGGTGGAAGAGAGTGAGGGCCTGGACCAGCATCCAGAAGAAGGTGGCCAGGTAGAAGAAGTGGGTGAAGAAGGCCGCGGCCACGCAGAGCCCGTTCTCGTGGCTGGCAGTCATCGTGAAGGCGGCCAGGAACCACAGGCTGCCCATCAGCAGGGACAGGGCGATGTTGACCAGGGTGGTGTAGCGGAAGTAGGCGATCTGGAAGGCCAGGGAGGGAGGGCTGTCTAGGCGGCCGCGGCCGGCAGTGCCGAGGCCGGGGCTCGCCTCCCGGGCCTACGCGGGCAGGAAGGGCGGGGAGGCAGCCCTGCCCCTTCTGTGGGCATTCACAGTGGGGAGCCCCCACCCGCGGGGGACCCCGCTCCCGGGAGCCTCGCAAGCAGCGAAGAGCATCCAGCAATGGGGGCACAGCTGGGTGGAGGCCCCCGCTTGCCCACACGCCACGCTGGGCAGCACCGAGGGGCTCTGAAGGCCCTGCTCCGAGACCCTGGGGATCCCCCTGACCCTGGGTGGGGCAGCTTGAGGGGCTGCCCCCCGGGCCCCTGCATGCAGCGAAGGGCCCAGGGCATCGCCTGAGGGGGGCTTTCGAGACTGCGGGGAAAGCACTTCTCACCCCGCAAGGGGCTTGGCGGCTGCCGTGAGCCCGGGGCGAGAGCAGAGCCCGGCCTGCTTCCAGGGGGGACTCAGGCCGGGAGGAGCCGCCTGGAAGGGGCCGGGGCGCCCGCTGCTGGCCCAGACATGCTGGATCTCCAGCCAGCAGAAGCAGGGGCTTCCCGGGGGGGGCAAGAGCCCCCGATCTTGTGAGGGTCCCTGCCCCTTCCAGAGCTCCTGGGCCTTCCTGCCTCAGCCAATTAGAGGCATCCCTGCAGCACGGAGGGCAGATCCATGCCTTCCTGCCAGGCCCGGAGGGGACGCTCAGGCCGGGCGCAGGGCTTTTTCGGCACCGCTCCTGGGGGAAGGACCCCTCCTCGGAGCCGACTCGGGCCCTGCTCGGAGGGGAGCTCCAACGTGCGCCTTTCATGTGGCCCGGACAATCCCGGGGGTGCTCCCTGTGCAGCTGGGGGCTCCCGCGCAGGATGGCCCCGCTCCCCCGTTTCTGCGCTCGCCTGAAGCACTGCTTGTGGGCAGCTCCCCATTCCAGAGGAGCGACCGATGCCTCACCGGGGGCGTCCCTGGATGGCCCCGCAGGGGTGAGCGTGGCCTGCCTGGCCGGGCCGGTGGGCATACGCGTCGGCCTCCGGGCAGGCGGGGGTCCCCACAGCATGTGAGGCAGTTCGCGCCCTCGGACATTTGCCCAGCAGTGTGTGCAGGGGGCCGGGCTGTCGGTGAGGGTCGAATGAGGGCCGCCGTGGAGAGGGCGGGTGGGGGGGTCCTGCCCTGCGCCCCTCACCTTGTTCCTGACCACCAGCCTCCAGACGAGGTAGTAGATGAGCAGTGCCGCGGCCAGAGCCAGGACGGACGCGCAGAGGCCGAGCCGGCTCACGGAGTTCAGGGCCGTGCTCTCGGGCACCGGGTGGGCCGACATGAGGATGGAGAAGGACGTGAGGTGCTGGCAGGAGCAGTTGGTGGCGTTCCCGGTGCCCGAGGTCTGGCACCCCTGGGGGGACCAGCCCCCCTCGCCCCCCCGCAGGCTGTGGTTCCAGAACACACATTCGCCCCCCTCGCGGGGGGTCGTGTTCCAGTGGCCAAACGTCATGTCGCTCTGGACGCCGCTGACGCTCCCGTCGGGAGTCGTGACGGCCACGGACAGCACCAAGCTGCCGAGAGCGGCCCCGGCCCCGCGCCCGCCCACCCCGGGCAAGATGCCCCCCAGGTTCTGGAGCACCAGGCTGGTGATGGTGAGGTTCCGCGCCTCGCGCAGCAGGGCCTCCAGCACCTCCCCGGCGATGTGCAGGCTGACGGGCGGCTCCGTCGCGAACGCCTTGCCATAGTCTCCTGCAGTGCCGGCGTCCAGCTGGTCGCTCTGCAGCTCCAGGTGGGGCAGCGCCACGCTGAAGCCGCCCGGCCCCGGCGCCAAGAGGCTGGTGAGACTCTCCACGGCCTGCAGGAAGTTGGACGGCCCCTGCGGCCACAGGGCCTGCATCGCGGACCACTCGGCCTCGGGGTCCAAGCCGAGCATCCTGTCGACTGCTGCCAGCAGGTTCTGTGGAGGGAAGGAGGCTCCCTCATTGCCCTTCGTCTGCCGGGCCACGGACCCCCAGCGGGCATGGGGAGGAGGGTCTGCCTGGCAGCGGGAAAAGCCCATCCTGGCGCGCCACCCACCCCCTGCCCACCGCCTCTCCCTTGGGCACTCACCATCCCTGTGCCGCTGTCGAGGTGCATGTGGGCATCCAGAGCCACGTGCGAAAGGAGGCCCATGGTGGCAATCAGTACGTGCAGGTTGCAGGGGGCGCAGCCCTGGCCCTCCATGGGCTGCGCCTCCCTCTTCAGCCAGCTGAGCATCTGGGGGACCTCCACCTGCGGGTTGCCCAGCCCGGCCCGGAGCAGCTGCAGGTGGGAGTCCCAGGAACGTCAGTGACACATCGCTGGGCAAAGGGGCTCCCCCGCGGGCCTGTGGCTGAGGTGGCCACAGCGCCACAACTCCTTACAGAACAGATGCACACGCAGGGCCAAGCGGCTGCTCCATCTGGCCGAGCACTGACTGGCGGCAGGTTGCTGGTCGGAGGGCCCAATCTCCCCAGAGAGAAAGCACTGGAACAGGAGGTGCCGGGGAAGGAGCACGCAGGCTTCCATGTGCACGTGGCGCCCCCACGGAGCCACGGCCCCTGCCTCTCCCACCAAGGGCCCGTCTGCCCAGACAGCGTTCCAGCACGGAAGGTGACCGGGCATCCCGTGTCCTGCGAGCGTCATGGCTGCCCGTTAGATGCCCTGGAAGCCCTCTGGGGGCGCTCAGAGCCCCCAGGCATCTGGCCGCCCTGCCCTGGGGGCCCTGCCAGCCTCAGTGCTGCGAGGCAGGCAGCCTGCCCTTCCCTTCCGCTGCCTGGGACAAGCCCCCTCGGGGCAGCTCACGGGTGTCGTGCTTCTGGGCCCCGCCTGCTGCTCTGGCACTGCAGCAGCAAAGCGTGTGGGAGAGCTGGCTCCGGATCGCGCCCCCGGCTGCGTTTAGTCTCCCAGTGGCCCCCCATGTGCGGCTGCTGCGCACACCAAGTGCTGCCTAGGTGGGCCCGGGCCCAATCCAGCAGGGGTCCTCCATGGCCCTCCCCCTCCCTTCTCGCCCCACCCAGCTGGAAGAGCCCCCTCGCCGTTCCGGGGGGAAGGGGGACCCTTTCGCACCTGGGCCCTGTGCAGCCCGGAGAGCAGCCGCTGGCTGGTACAGGGGGCCTGGACGTCCCCCCAGGCGCCTCCGGCGGAGCAGCTGCGCAGCATCGTCCCGCTGCTGCCCTCGGGGCACAGGCGCTCGGCCACGCGGCCCGCCTTCGTGGCGCTCCACCAGCCTTGCGCGTCCTCGCCGGGGCAGAAGAGCTCGCCTGCTGCGGGACAGTGGACACGCACGTGGCCCAACGTGCCCCAGGTGCCACACCGTGGCCTCTTGGCCCCGTGGCTTCCTTGCTCCCCGGCACCAACGCTGCTGTGTAGGCGGGTCGCAATGCCGGGCGAAC
This sequence comes from Varanus salvator macromaculatus, assembly GCA_023646645.1. Classification (NCBI taxonomy): domain Eukaryota; kingdom Metazoa; phylum Chordata; class Lepidosauria; order Squamata; family Varanidae; genus Varanus; species Varanus salvator. Next base: position 104,551,978 of record JAIXND010000765.1, on the reverse strand, counting down.
CACGGAGAGGCCACGGCAGGGGCTTGCCTGGTGGCCAGGCGCTGGGCAAGGAAGCCACGCAGGCTGCCGTGGCCTGCGCTGCAGTGGGCTCCCCCTGCACCGCCCCTGCTGCTCCGCTCTCACGCGGCCGCAAACAGCCCCTGAAGCAGCATCTGGGGCTGCAGATGACTGCCAGCCCCACAGCCGGCCCATTTCTGGCACGGAGGGAGAGCAGTGGAAGGCCTGGCCCGGCCCCAGCCCGTGACAGCCAGCCGCTCCCGTGCCGGTGGGCTCCCGTCCCACCGCAGCCTTGCCCCCGAGCCCCTGAGGAGCTGGCCATGGCGGTGGGCGCCCGGACTTCGGCTATGGAGGGCAGCAGCTGGAGGCTGCCTGTGCTCCAAAGTGCCCGGGTGCAAACCTCCCCTGGAACAGTGTGCCTGGATCCGTGCCAGCGCTGGTGCAGGGCAGGACAGGGTAGGCCTGGCAGCAGAAACCAAGCCTGGGACAGCCCGATGCCAAAGCGGAGCCGTCCCTCCGAGCCGAGAGCCCCTGCGGCAAGGCCCAGGCCGGCCCTCCCGCCGCCTACCTTGGATTACGCTCACCAGCACCGGACTCTCGACGGTTCCCAGCCCGTCACCTTCGAATGTGCACCAGTAGGTGGTGTCGGCGCTGGGGCAGGCGGGCAGGGTGAGGGCGTGGCAGAGGGGGTCGGCATCGCCCGACAGGACCACTGTGGAGACGGGCAGCGCGTGCTCAGCAGGGGGGGCAGGGAGGAGGGCCGTGGGGGCCGTGGAGACGCGCCTTGGCCGGGGAGAGCACGGGGGCCACCCCAGGTGAGTCCACGCCCGCCCCCTGCCGCTGGGGCCCTCCAGGGGTATCAGGACTGCGACCCCCATCCCCCCACGGGGGTCCACCGCAGGTGCTGCCCAGGGTGACCTGCCTGAAGCAGGACGCACTCAGGAGGGGGTCCCCGCGCCCTTCACCAGGTGAAAGCGCCTCCCTGCTTGGTCCTGCGGAGCAGAGCAGGCCCGGTGGGAGGCCCATCTTCCTCGCCCTCACGCACCTGGGTCAGGCGCCCCGGGGTGCCAGGAGGCCTGGAGCGGCCCAGCCCGGTTCCGGACGCAGCACCGCAGGGTGGGCGTGTCGCCGGGGCTGCAGTCCACGGAGGCCGCGGCCGGGGCGACGTCCGCGGGGCCGAGGGGCACCGTGAGCTCCTGCGCCACCTCCCACAGCGCCTCGCCTCGCCGGTAGCGGCAGATGTACCTCCCTGCGGGCGGCGAGAGGCGCGCGGCGCAGCTGGAGACGCGCTCGGGCGCAGCAGAGGCCGGCCGGGGAGCTGCGCCCCGGGGCAGCCAGCAGCGCGGCCGCCCGCCGGCGTGGGGCCGGGGCAGGGCGGCGCGTCCGCGTCCGCGTCCGCCGGGGAGCAGGGCAGTGCGCCCGGGGTCTGCCCGCCCGCCCACCAGAGCCCCTTGCACGTGCCCTCGCGAACCGGGCTGGGGCCCCGCTGGGCGGGCGTCCGGGGGCCGCTCCCGGCCGGCCGCGCGGGGAATACGCACCGGCCCAGGCGGCGCTGACGGGGGAGACCAGCAGCGCCACCTCCGCGCCGTCCCGCAGCAGCGTGGCTCCCGTCCCGTTGCGGATCTGCGCGGCGCCGCCCCCGTCGGGGCGCAGCAGGTAGAGCGCCACGAGCTCGGCGCCGTCGCCCACCGGGAAGGAGAGGCGCAGCGCGGCCCCCGCGGGGGCGCGCGCGGGCGGCAGCGCCGGCCGCCTGGACGCTGCAATGGGGGGGCGCCGGTCACTCCTCCGCGGCCGGGGACTGCGCCCCACGCGCAGCCGGAGCCCCACAGCCCTAGCGCAGGTGGCGCGCCCGTGGCGCTCCTGCGCGGGCTCCCAGCGCACACGAGGCGGGCGGCAGGCATGGCCGGCTCGCGTCCGGACCGAGCGGGAGCCAGCAGCGGGAGCGGCTCTCCTTGCGTGGAGGGGCCTGGGCAGGTGGGGGGGAGGGGCGCGACGCGGTGCCCGCTGTGTCCATGGGTGGGGCCCTGGAGACGAGGGGGCACAGCCCTCTGCCCCCCCCGCCATGGCTGGCCTCTGCTGCACTGAGGGGCGCCTCTCTAGGCACCTGACCGGCCAGCTCAGATGCGGGAAGGCTGGTTGCCCCATCTCTGGAGGGGACAGGCAAACTGGCAGGCACCATGGCCAGCTGCCCATGGTGAGCCTCAGCTCAGCACTGCCCCCTCACCATCCGGGGGACATCAGGCACGGGAGAGCAGGCTTAATCTTCAGGCAATCCACAAAATGTGCCCAGACTGTGGAAGCGGGGCCAGTCTTCGCCCTCCCTTGCTGCAGTCCAAGCTCTGAAGCCTCCGTGCTGGCCATCGCAGGGCCTGTTCTGCCTTGGCCCCGCAGAACTGCGGCCTGCTTGTCCCGGCCGTGGGGCTGCAGTCCTACAGGGCGTGCCTCTCCCTCCGTGTCGGGGTGTCTGAGCAGGGGCAGACGTGCCGGGGGGGGCTACCTGGGGAGGCGTCCAGCAGCGGCACACAGTGGATGGCGCTTGTGGCCGGCAGGCGGAGGCACTCGCAGGGGGGCGGGAAGGCCAGCGAGAGGAAGGCGCTGAAGAGGCCCCCGCAGGCCGGGAGCAGCGTGCAGTGGCTGTCGCTCCACAGGTGGCCCGGGAGGCAGTGGCAGTCGCGGCTGCCCTGTGCTGGGGGGTCGCACTCTGGGGGGGGCAAAGAGGAGGGAAAAGTGAGTGTTGGGCCGGACGGGGGGTCCTACACAGAAGAAGGCGGTGCAGGAAGGGGCTTGCACAGCAGAGCAGGCTTGGGGTTCTGTGTTCGAAACCTGCTCCGGCCACAATGCCCCTGCGTGGCCCCGGATGGATGAGCAGCTGCCCAGGTCGAGCGATCCCGCCTGGGCAGCCCTCGGCCTCATGCGCTCTCTCCGGAGGACGGGGACAGGGGTGCAAGCTGCGCAGCAGCAGGCGGGGACTTCGCCTCACTGGCTCATGTTGTGGCCGCTCCCAAGACCACCTGACGGCCACATCCCCCTCTGGGGAAGCCCTTGGGGGCCACATCCCTGGGGGGGTGGGGGGCAACAGGGCAGGTGAGGCCAAACTACCAGCCAGTTCAGCTCAAAGCTGGCACTGCAAGCAGTGGAGCCTCGGGAGCAGAGTGGCCGAGCACACGTGCTCTCCCTCCCGTGGAGCCGTGCGTGAGCCACGTGCCGGACTGCCTCCTCACCAGTGGTCATGGCCAGGCCAGTGATGGCACTCCCAGTGCCAGGGATGTTCCGGGGGAGGCTCACGGTGCGGAGCAGCTCCTGAGCCTGGTAGGCGTCGAAGGGCGGAGGCGTCGCCAGCGTCAGCCTGAGGTGGGCAGAGCCACGGAGCTGGCCTGCGGGGCAAACACACACAGGGGCACCGCGGATGCCTCCGCACTTGGAGCTGGGCGTGAGTCCGTCGCCCTCTGCCCTTGCGCAGGCGGCATCCGCAGGGAGCTGGGCACCAGCCCAGGCCGTGGGCCAAGCGCCTCCCCCTCCGGGTGGCCTGCTCTTCAGGCTCCGCTGCGCTGCTGGGGGATTTTCCCATGGGGTTTGCATGGCGGAAGGACCGGAGAGCCCTCCTCTGCGTTTTGAGGCCTGCTCCGGCTAGCCAGCGGCTGCTTCTTCCCACGACGGTGCCGCACGCTTGCCCCCAGGAGCCCCCATTGCCTGGCCAGCCTGCAAACACCTGTTTGGGGCAGGACCCCCGACCCGGGGCCCTCTGGGGTTCCAGAGGTGCCAACAGAGGAGTCTCAGGGGCTGGGGAACCATTGCATCTGCCTGGGGGATGAAGGGCTGGAGCGGGGGGGGGGCAGCTCTTTCTCACGAGTAGGGGCAAGCATGTGTCTGGCCAGCAACAGCCCGGAGAGGTGGCACCACCGTTTCTGCCCAAGGGCAGTGGCTTGACCAGCCGGTGGAGGGGGGGGCAGGCACCTGCCTCAGGCCCCTCCCTGGTTATCCAGGATTTTACCTCCACTCCCCGCCTGGCAGTTCCTCCCTACTCACCAGCTGCTCTCCTGATCCGAACCGGGGGGCCAGGGGGGACTGCACCCCCTGCTGCACCCCCAACATGCTGGGAAGAGAAGAAACGCGTCCAAGGGCCTTGTGGCAGCTTAAGGACTGGGGTGGGTGATGGCGGAGATGTTTGTAGGGAGCCGGGGGGGTCTCTGGGGGGGTCTCTGGGGAGCTCGCCATGCCAAGCAGGGGAGTCTGCCTTCCCCCTCTTTCTGATGCTGCCCGTCAGGGGGCAGCCTAAAAGCAGGACCTTTCCCCAACCCGCTTCTCCAGTTGTGTTGGACTACAACTCCCATCCCCCCAGCAGACATAGCCAGTGGAACAAGTTGGTGGAGGCTGCAAGGGGGGGGGGCTTCTATCCTCACTGGGTGAGGTTGCTTCCTGCCCTCGCTCAGGAGGCGCCTCAGGCAACTCGGCGAGCAAACATCCTTTGGGGCAAGATTTACATGTGCTTGCGCAGAGGCCTGGCAGGGCCGGAGGCGCCCCCCGCCCCGCATGCAAAGCTCGCCCTCTGCAGCCGGGAAGGGGGGGGGGGCAGGCCGCGGGGCGGCAGTCCCGCTTCCCCCGGCTCAGAGTCTAGCGGGTTTCCCGTCTTTTCGGGGCATTTCAGCCCCACGGAATGCCACTGCTCTCACGGACACGCCTTCACCCCCAACCCCGTGGGCGCAGGCATCCCGCAACAGGTTGCGCTCTGGCGCCCGCGCTCGCAGCCCCGCCGGCGCACAGCTCCTGGGGGGCTTGGGGAGGGGGGGACCCGCCTGCGCAGCCGGCCCAAAGCTGCTCCACCCGGGCAACCGGGCGCTCCGGAGATGGGGTGGACTAGGGCGCCCATCGCCCCGAGCCAGCTGGGCTACGGGGGAGGCGCGGCCGGGGCGGCTCCAGCGGGAAAGCCTTGAGCTGGGGGGCGAGGGGGGTAGGAAGCGGGCGAGACTTACGGCAGGGGCCGCGGCGTCCCAAACCGCCCCCGGGACGCGGGGCAGGCAGCCTGCGGCCAGCAGAAGCAGGCCGGGCAGCGGCGCGGCGAGGAGCGGCATCGTGCAGCGCCGTCCCGGCCGAGCGCCTCGCCGTCTGGCTGGCGGCGATGCAAATGCGCGCCGGGAAGGCCCGGCCCAGGCCGGAGGCGCCCCGGGGCGTGTGTGCTCAGGGTGGGACGCTGGCCCCCCCGGGGGGCGGGGCGGGGCGGGGCGCTGCGCTGCAGCCCCCAGACGAGGGGGGCCCTCCCTGCCGGGTCCGCCCGGCCGCGCCAGGGATGCCCGCGGCGGCGCACAGAGCGGGTCCCCGGATCTTTCGCCAGTCCGCCAAGAAGGCGCAGCTGCTTCACAGGAGCCGGGCTGTCAGCCTGCCTCGGGGAGGGTCCCGGGGTGCCCAGCTGTGACTCCCCGAACCACGTGGCCAGCTTTATTTATATATATACACACACACACACATATACACATATTTGTATGCCGCCCCTTGCAACAAGCCTCTTCCAGAAGACTGTGCAAGAAGCTCCTCCTGGCCTGGATGTGGGATTGGACTGTGGATGTTCAAAGACAGGCTGGACATGCACATGGTGGCCAGGCAGGGGGTGGTCGGGATCACCAGGGACTTTTCGGCCTTGGGGAAGAAACTCAGGGAGCTGAAGGCCCAAGTGGCCTTCTCGTCAATCTTACCCGTCCGGGGATTTGGGCCAGGAAGGGACAGGAGGGCCTCCGAGGTGAACGACTGGCTTAGGGTGTGGTGCCAGAAGGAACGCTTCGGGTTCCTCGACCACGGCACTCGTTTTCTTGCCAATGGACTTCTGGCAAGGGACGGGTTACACCTCACGAGGATGGGGAAAAGGTCCTTTGGAGATGCTCTAGCGAGCTTCATCCGGAAGACTTTAAACTGAGCCAGTGGGGGGTGGGTTCAGGCCCCCCAGTAACGTGTCTGCACTGGACAAGTGTGCAGGAGGATTGGGGCTCTGGGAGCAGGGCTTTAGAGATACTGCAGGGACTGACAGGACTTCTACAGAGAGGGGCCAGGTACCAGGGAGGATGGGAGGAAGGAGGATGCTGGGCACTCCAAGGAAAGGAAGCAGTGGGAAGGAGTTGAGGTGCCTGTGCACCAATGCTAGGAGCATGGGTAATAAGCAGGAAGAGCTTGAAGCTCTCCTGGGAATAGGAGGATATGATCTGGTGGGAATCACAGAAACTTGGTGGGATGAAAGGCAAGTCTGGAATGTGAACATAGAAGGGTATCACCTTTTTAGAAAGGACAGGAAGGGAAAGAGAGGTGGGGGTGTGGCTTTATATGTCAGGGAAGGGATGGGATGCAGTGAGATAGAGTGCAGCACAGATGGGGATTCGGTAGAGGCAGTCTGGGTGAAACTTAGGGGTTTTGACAGGGAAAGAGACCTGACAGTGGGGGTATGTTATCGCCCTCCAGGTCAACTTGAGACCCTGGATGATGTCCTGACAGGCCAGATTCTAAGGATATCTCGGGGGAGAGACACAGTAATTATGGGGGATTTCAATCTCCCGGATATTACTTGGGAGACTCACTCGGCGGTGACAGCCAGGTCACGTCGCTTCCTAGAAGCTCTAGAGGGTGGGTTTTTCACACAGAGGGTCCGAGAGGCGACGAGGGGGGGAAACATCCTGGACTTGGTCTTGACCAATAGGGAGGAGCTGATAGATGAAGTACAGATTAGGGGAGCTCTGGATGCGAGTGATCACTCCATCCTTTGCTTTGAGATCAGAGGACTGGGGCCGTGCAGCAGGGCAAGCACTAGAAGATGGGACTTCAAGAGGGCCAACTTTGGCCAACTGAAGGCCAGGCTGGGGAAAGTCTCCTGGGATAGGTTACTGGAAGGTAAGCGAGTTGAGGAGGGTGGATGGCACTCAAAAGGGAGGTTTTGCAGGCGCAAGCCCTGACAATACCTCTAGTCAGTAAGGTGGGGAGGCGGAGGAGAGTGCCGCCATGGATGCGAAAGGAGGTGGTTAGGGGGATTAGACGAAAGAGGAACCTCCATAGGAAATGGGTACTGGGGGAAATAGACAAAAGGGTATACCGGGAGGAGGAGGCCCGTTGCAGAAGGATTCTTCGCAAGGCTAAGGCTGATTATGAGCTGAGACTTGCCAAGAATATCAAGAGCAACAAAAGGGCTTCTTCCAGCATGTAAATAGGAAAAGGAAGGGGAGACAAGTGGTGGGACCACTAAATAAGGAGGAAGGAGATCCAGTGACTGACATGAGGGAACAGGCACAGATGCTAAATGACTATTTTGCCTCTGTGTTCTCCCCAAAGCAGGACGGGGGATATCCGTATAGGAGATTGGATGAGGCTGGGGACTTAGGGGCAGAGATTAGAGTCACCCCCCTTGAAGTCGAGGGGCTCCTCAGGGCATTGGACATTACAAAGGCGCCAGGCCCTGACGGGTTACACCCAAGAGTACTTAGAGAGTTGGCAGGGGTTCTCTCACGCCCGCTGGCCTCCATTTTTGAGGCCTCGTGGAGAACGGGTGAAGTTCCAGAGGACTGGAGGGTGGCATCGGTGGTCCCAATTTTCAAAAAGGGTAGTAGGAAGGACATGGGGAATTATAGACCGTTAGCCTTACGTCCATTGTAGGAAAAACAATGGAAAGGCTCATAATAGAGAGAGATCTAGTGATGCTAGATAGGGAAGGGAGGCTGACAGCCACACAACACGGCTTCCGCAGAAACAGGTCCTGCCAGACAAACCTTGTGGAATTCTATGACAAGGTTTCAAGATGGCTAGATGGAGGGGATGCAGTGGATGTGGTATACCTGGATTTCAGCAAGGCCTTTGACAAAGTGCCCCATGATATCCTGGTGGAGAAACTGAGGAGTTTTGGGATACACCAAAGCACTGTCCGGTGGATTAGGGCATGGCTGACTGACCGAAAGCAGAAGGTAACCATTAGCGGGGAATCGTCGGGATGGCAGCCAGTGACAGTGGGGTCCCCCAGGGCTCTGTCCTGGGGCCGATCCTGTTTAATCTTTTCATTAACGACATGGAAGAAGGGTGAACAGTCTGCTGATCAAATTCGCAGACGACACTAAAACTGGAGCAGGGGCCACAACTGAGGAGCAGGTACTCCAGATCCAAAAGGATCTGGACAGACTATGGAAGTGGGCAGGAGACAACAGGATGGCGTTCAATGTGGAGAAGTGCAAGGTCTTGCACTTGGGGCATAGGAATAGCTGTCATAAGTACAGGTTAGGGGACAAGTGGCTGGAGAGCAGCACTTGTGAAAGGGACCTCGGGGTGCTGGTTGACCGCAGGCTAAACATGAGTCAGCCATGTGATGCGGTGGTCAAGAGGGCGAACGCCACCCTTGGTTGCACAGCCAGAAGTGTGGCTTCTAGATCAAGAGAGGTATTACTTCCACTCTACATGACTCTGGTGCGCCCGCAACTGGAGTATTGTGTTCAGTTTTGGGCCCCTCATTACAGAAAGGATATAGCCAGGTTGGAGTCAGTGCAGCGTAGGGCCACAAGGATGGTGGCTGGTTTGCAGGGAATGGGGTATGAGGCGAGACTGAGGGAACTGGGTCTCTTCAGCCTGGAGAAGAGGAGACTCAGAGGGGATATGTTGGCAACATACAGGTATGTGAGGGGGTGTCACACGGAGGTGGGCAGAGGCCTGTTCTCCCCTGCAGAGGAAGGCAGGACGCGCCCCAATGGAGCAAAGCTCAGGGAGCCAAGGCTCAATTTGGATGCCAGGAAGCACTTCCTGACAGTTAGGACCCCGAGGGCGTGGAATGGGCTTCCACAGGAGGTCGTTGAGGCCCCATCGGTGAGGGTGTTCAAAGATAGGCTGGACATGCACATGGTGGGCATGTCATGAGCGGAGCCGGCTGGTGCCGGAGGTCAGACTAGATGGCCCAGGAGGCCCCTTCTGACTCGCTCTGTTTCTATGTTTCTATGTTTCTATGGTGGGCATGTCGTGAGTGGAGCCGGCTGGTGCCGGAGGTCAGACTAGATGTCCCGGGAGACCCCTTCTGACTCGCGCTGTTTCTATGTGGTTGGGCCCCGGGAGTGTGATAAGAAAGGGCCCAGAGGAGGGCAACAACATTATCCAGGGTTTGGAAGTGTTGTCCTGTGAGGAGGAACTGAGAGAAACATAGAAACATAGAAACAGAGCGAGTCAGAAGGGGCCTCCTGGGCCATCTAGTCTGACCTCCGGCACCAGCCGGCTCCGCTCATGACATGCCCACCATGTGCATGTCCAGCCTATCTTTGAACACCCTCACCAATGGGGCCTCAACGACCTCCCGTGGAAGCCCATTCCACGCCCTTGGGGTCCTAACTGTCAGGAAGTGCTTCCTGGCACCCAAATTGAGCCTTGGCTCCCTGAGCTTTGCTCCGTTGGAGCGCGTCCTGCCTTCCTCTGCAGGGGAGAACAGGCCTCTCCCCATCTCCATGTGACACCCCTCACATACCTGTATGTTGCCAACATATCCCCTCTGAGTCTCCCCTTCTCCAAGCTGAAGAGACCCAGTTCCCTCAGTCTCGCCTCATACGGCATCCCCTGCAAACCAGCCACCATCCTTGTGGCCCTACGCTGCACTGACTCCAACCTGGCTATATCCTTTCTGTAATGAGGGGCCCAAAACTGAACACAATACTCCAGCTGCGGGCGCACCAGAGTCGTGTAGAGTGGTAGTAATACCTCTCTTGATCTAGAAGCCACACTTCTGGCTATGCAACCAAGGGTGGCATTCGCCCTCTTGACCACCACATCACACTGCTGACTCATGTTTAGCCTGCGGTCAACCAGCACCCCGAGGTCCCTTTCACAAGTGCTGCTCTCCAGCCACTTGTCCCCTAACCTGTACTTATGACAGCTATTCCTATGCCCCAAGTGCAAGACCTTGCACTTCTCCACATTGAACGCCATCCTGTTATCTCCTGCCCACTTCCATAGTCTGTCCAGATCCTTTTGGATCTGGAGTACCTGCTCCTCAGTTGTGGCCACTGCTCCAGTTTTAGTGTCGTCTGCGAATTTGATAAGCAGACTGTTCACCCCTTCTTCCATGTCGTTAATGAAAAGATTAAACAGGATCGGCCCCAGGACAGAGCCCTGGGGGACCCCGCTTGTCACTGGCCGCCATCCCGACGATTCCCCGCTAATGGTTACTGGGCATGTTCAGAAGACTGAGAGAACTGGGCATGTTCAGAAGACTGAGGGGGGACAAGATATCCCTCTAGAAGCCCCCCAAAGGCTGCCCCAAAGAGGAAGGCCAAGATCTCTTCCTGCTGATGCCGGAGTGCAGGGCACGGAAGAATCAAGTCAAGCTGCGACAACCCGGATTCAGGCTGGACATCAGGAGAAGCTTCCTCACAGTCAGAGCAACAGGGCAGTGGGACCAGCTGCCCGGAGAGGTGGCGGCTCTCCCACACTGGAGGCATTCGGAAAGAGACTGGGCAGCCCTCTGAGCGGGGCGGTGGGACTTGGTGTCCTGCACCAGCAGGGGGTGGCCCCGAGGGCCTTCCTGGCCCTCCCGTCTCTCCTGTTCCAGGCTTCTATGCTTCTGTGTGCCCCTGGCGGCATTCGCGTGGTGTGGAGACACCGTGCGCCCAAGCCACGTCCGTGCCGCCCGCGTGTGGGGCTGGAGGGGCAGGTTTCCGCTGCCCCGGGGCATCCCTCACGGGGCAGCCACAGGGCGCCGCTCGCACGGCCCCGCTGCCTGGGTGCGGCAAGGCCGGCGCCGGTCCCTTTGCCTCGTTCGCCGGAGGGGCCCTGCGGGGACAGAGCGAGAGTTGCCCTCTTTCAAGAGCCGCATACTGGATAGCTTCCCGCAAGTAGAAATAAGAGAGAGCCTCTGGGAATGCGCAGAGTGCCTTCCCTGCCTCATGGAGCCGCTACGGGCGCGGAGGTGGGAGCCAGGCGTTCTACCCCCGCCGGCCGGGAAGCCATGGGAGGACTCCGGGCCGGGCCGCCCTCGCAGGGGCGTTGTGCGCATGAAGAGGGACCGGGCCGGCTGGACAAGCAGCTGCTCGCGCGCGTCGGGGAGGGGGCGCGGGGGGCGGCGGCGCAGTCACTCCCGGGGCCGCCCTTCGGGCAAGGGGACAGGGCCGGCGGGGGCCGGGAGCGCGCCTCGTGCCCGCGGATGAACAGGCTCTCGCGGAGACAAGCGGAGGAGGCGGCCACCGCCTCCCCCTTCACGGGCTCCGTGAAGACCTGCGCCCCTCGAGCACGACCACGCGTGTGCCCTGTGGGGGGCGGGGGCGCAGGGCCCAATCCTGCCGGGGCCTGGGGCTGGGGAGGGGCAACGGGAGTGCGGGGCAGGCGGGAGAGCGGCGGCCTTCGCCGAGCCGCGGCTGGAGAGCAGCCCGCGGCTTGGCGGGTGGATTGCCCAGCGGGGGCGCGGCCGCCCAGCCCGAGCCCGCGCCGTGGCCCGAAGACGCGCGCTCCGCTGCCCCGGACCCTCCGTGCACGCTGCCCCCACCCCCGGCGCGCGGCTTCGGGGGCGCCCTACGCGCGCCGGCCGCCCTTGGCGCTGCTTCCCACGGGAGACCGACGCGGAGGGGCGCCCCTTCGCCGCCGCTTGCGCCCCCGGACCCTGCGCGGGGCCGGGAGACGCCCGGCAGAGCCCTGAAGCGGCCCGGCCCCATCCCTGGCCCCTGTGCCGGGCGTGGCTGGGTGGCCCCAGCGGCTGGCCGGCGGCCTTCCTGCTCCGGGCAAATGTCCGCACCCCACGCCGCAGTCTGGCACTGAAAACCGGCCCGTGAGGAGGGGCGGAAGCATCCCGGAGGATCCAAGCGGCGCGACGCGGGCCGCGCTCTTCCGCCGCCCCGCTCCTGCGAGCACGGGAGTTCCCGGAGCGCGGCCCCGGTGCGGCTCGAGCGGCAGGCGTCCCCGAGTTCGCTTGGGAACATGCAGCCGAGCGCCGGCGGAGGGGCCGGCCAGCCGCTTCCCCAGAGCCTCGGCGGGCCTCGGCGGTGCCTGCAGCGCGCCTCCTCCGTGGCCCTCGCTCGGGCACTGCCGTCCGTCCCCAGCCCGTCTTGCTCGTCCCTTTCCCCTGGCCTGAGGGGGCAGAAATCGGGGAGGCACCTTCTCCAAATAGCCCCCGGCCCCACGCAGAGCGCGTCGCAGTAGTGCAGTCGGGAGGCTCCCGGGCGCGCTCCTTCTGCCCCAGCAGCTGCCTGGGCGCCTGCCTTCCCTCCCTCCTTCCTCCCTCGCCCGCTTTTGCGCGCCGTTCACAGCTGCCAACGCTCTCCGGACAGTTCGCCACAAAGCCTGAGCCGACAGAAGGTCCGGACTCCCGGCTGAAATGGACCAGGCTGGCCCGTCTCCTGCAAGGGGGCCTGGAGGGGGCAGGGCTCCCCACGAGCTCCAGTCGCCCCCCTCTTGCTTCCCCTCCCCCAGCTCTCCATTATCCTCCGGGGGGGGGGTGTGTGAGCGCAGCACCCGTCCCAGGTGCCAGCCAGGGAGCACCGGCTCTGCCCCATTTTGCCGCGAGGCCTGGCAAGTTTCTGTCTGGCCTCACACAGTAGCCACACGAGGCCCTCCCAGCATTAGGCTTCGGCTCGCTTCTGAACGCTTTGGGTTCCCTCCCGCTCTGCACAGGAGCGGGGCCTTCCACGCGCTGGCACCCTGCGGGAAGACGGACAGGGTGGATGCTGCCCTGCTTGTCTTCCTCACCTCTTCCTGCCGGGCTTGCAATGTTCCCATTGAAGGAGACATTTCCTCTGCTTGCTTCCGAGTCTGGGCTGCCCGGGGGGATGAAGGGAGGCTCCTGCGTGGACTGCCGGATCCAGGCATCCCCACCCACCAAGGCACAGGGAAGCCCCACACAGGTGGGCCCCTTGCAGGCAAAGAGCGCACGCAGGACTCCTTGCTCCGCCATGACCCGACGGAGGATTTGGAGCAATGACATGAAAGGAAGATGCCTCTCGGGCTTGGAGCAGAGCGGACCGTGGCCAGAGCGTGCGGCGGCTGCTGGGGAATCATGCCGAGGGCAGCCAAGTGCCATCGCTGCTGCGGCTGGTGGGAGACGTTGCCACACACAGGAGTGGGACTTGCTGCTGGATGCGGTGGGAGCCGAGGGGAGGCTCCGCCTGTGACCGGGTGCAGCGGTGGCAGCTCCACCGGGACAGGCCTTGCTGCGGGGAGGACGGAGAGGGCTTGTCCAGCCAGCCAAACGTGCCCAGCCGGGGCCAGAGACCTGCGCATGCTGGGCTGTGATGCGTTTACGTGCAGGGGGACTCATCCTGCACGCCAGTGAGCTCCGGGGGCACACAGAAAACATGCCAACGCTCATGCAAGGACAGCAAAGTACGGGGGCATGCATCGCCGAGAGGAACAGCAGCATCCAAAAAGCGCTCGGAGGGCCTTTTAAAGCGGGAAGGCCTGCAGCCACACGGCCAGCCCCGGGGAGGCTGTGCACAGGCAGCCTGGAGCCGCCCCCGAAATGAAGAGAGAGAATTAAAAAGCCTGGAAAATGTTTTATTGAAGTTTCATTTCATATTAGGTTTTTGACGTTTTTAAATACAATAAATATTTCATGGATCGAAATCCAAACCCGCTGCGAGGCTGTCAGCCCACAACCACGTCGGAGGCAGGAGTAAGTCCTGACGTCCTATGAAGGGGCGGGAAGGGCCAGCCCAGGCGCTTCCTACTGGGAGCCCCCCCCCCGCATCCCGCACAGCCGTTTTCTCTGGCACGCCAGCAGTGATGCCCCGTCCGGGCTGGCAGGGGGCACGGCTGGCCGAGGGCGCCCGCGAGGCCCACGGCTGCAAGGGGGGCCACGTTTGAGGAAGGGGTCCCGCAGCTGCCTCTTGGGGCAAAGCCTGGCAGCGCATGAAGCTTCTTGCCCGCCGCTGCCCCCGGGAAGAGCACACAAGAGGGAGCGGAGGATTCCAAGTCACTACCTGAAGATCAGCTCCTCAGAAGTGCCAAGATCCGGAGGAAGGCCCAGAAAAGTGGCTGGCCCGGGATCGGCACAGGCCGTGCTCCTGCTGCCAGGCAGAGGCCCCCGCGCCGCAGCCACCTCTCGCCCCAAGGCGAGGAAGCGCTTCTGCTGCCGCCCTTCCTATGGCGCCATGTTGGATGCCAACCGCGGGACCGCCGTGAACTCCGCCCTGCCCGGCGACCCTTCGGCTCATCTGGACGGCGCTCGCAATGCAGAGCAGGGCTCCGGGGCCCCTTCCACGCTCGTGTGCCCTGAATCCTTTGCTCCCCGGGCAAAGCCGAGGCCTGGATCGACCCCGAGGAGGGCAATGGGGGCACAGCAGGCACAGAGGACGAGACGGCTTCAGCCCCAGCCATGCAATGGTGGGGGAGATCAAGGACGGTGCCGGCGGTCCCCACGGAAGCTCACATTCCCGGATCATTTGCCAGCAAAGATGGCGCTCGGAAAGGGAAGGCACGCCACCATCACAGACACACGTGCAGCAGCTCAATATGCCGGGGGGGGGAGGGGGTTGAACCCGAGCCTCCGTGGGGGCCCTGTGCAATCCAGGCCTGTCTGAAGCCCCAAGCCCTGAAGAGATTCACATGGTCCCAGCGATTCGGGGTTGCTTCCAAGCAGGTGGAGCCCAGAGGCGTCACGAACGGCGCTGCAGGCGGGACAAGGTCTGGGCTTGGGCCAGCCGGCTCCCCACAGAGGACCCGCTGCTCATGCCCATGCTGAGCCGCCTGGCACAAATCCGCGAGAGGGACGGTGTGGCAGCGCCACGCGCAGGAGCCCCGGCCTGGGCTTGCCGGGAGTTGCAGGCGTCTCCGCAGAAGCCGCCCTGTGCAGGAGCCTCAAGCTCACAGGGTAGTTGGTCGCGGGCGCAGCATGTCGCTGGCCATCCAGTTTGCCGGCCTGCCACCACCCGCAACCCCATGCCAGCGGAGACAGGAGACGGCCCTGCCGTTCACGGCAACGTGCCAGGGGCTGCAGGCATCGCCCGTGTCTCAGCGGGCATGGCTGCACCGTAGCAGACCGTGCGGAGGGCCAGGCTGCCGCGCACTCACAGGGACGCCAAGAGTAGCCGCTTGTGTTTTTGCAGAGAAAGGCTGGCCAAATTATGTACGAATCCCTCCCAACTCCCCCAGCTGCATTCTTGGAAGCCTCTCCCCTCCTACCCAGCAAGGTGATCTAGAAAGCAAGACGAGGCTAGCCGGGGAGACCCTCAACACTCTCCTGCAAACGCTGCCTGGATTCACGCAGCTCCCCTTCGACAGGCAGTACCTTTATTTTAAAAATACCTGGAATGAACAGAAAAAGATGCGCCAAGCACTACAGGGAGACTATACGGTGCATGTGATTCCCACTGAAAATTCGCAATAAGCTTTGAGTGGCAATGAAATTAAGACAAAAGCAGCACAGATCCGTTTTCTCGGCTTTCACTTCTGCAGATGCTCCGCTTGCTCCCTTAACTCGGACAGAAATGTTTTAAGACAGTTGACTTTCTCTCAACTTGAGGCAAGTCCCTTAAGGCACCAAATTCCTTATTGAGAAGCCCTGATCAGTAGGAAAGTGGAACCAGGTTTCTTTTGAGGGAGGGAGGGAGGGAGGGAAAAGCAAACCTGCGTCTCCTAACGCCAAGCGACCGGAAGCTGCTCGGGGCTTGTCTAACAGGGCATGAGAGTTTCCGGCAATTCATGGGCGGGAAGAGGCTAAAGGGACGGCCTACCACGTCGAAGCCTTGCCCTACACACGGCTTCTGCCAGCCAAGGGCCTCCTGGTCTTGCGAGACGCCTCGTCCTCACCTCCCGCCCAAAGTGCCCTGATGCCACAGCAGCTTCTGCGGCACGGACTCCATCACCGCCAACCCGAGGACCCGCTTACACACCGCTCTTCCCAAGGAAGAGCCAGAGGACTCAACACCCATCAGTGCCAAAGGCAGACCCTCCCCTGAATCGGCCACTCCCCCCCGGGAGTCCGATTTGCTCTGCTTCTAATGTCTCTGGCACAATTTAAGTGGGCTTCTCCGCTGCCTTGCAGCTGTTACGATGTCAAGAATTCAAGTGTGTCAGTTCTTCGGTACAATCAGCCTTCTTTCCTGTGCAAAAAAGCACGTGCTTCTCACCTCTACGGCAGGTTCACGTTTACAACCACGGAACAGTACACAAATAAGCAACACCTGGGATCAGGTTGTTTCATCGCCTGGGCCTAGAGAGCAGGGCCTTTTCCCCACCCTGCAAAGTGCATCGCGAGCAACGGAACCAGATCTTTCCTTGCTCGTTCACACGCCAGGCATGGCATTTGCAATCAACTGCGAGAATCAAGACAAGAAAAGAGGAAAGAAGACAGCCATCGAAGTATGTGCCCGGGGGGGGGGGGGGGAGAAAAAAAAAGCCAGCTCCCAGATTTTACAGTGCTTATACCTAGCTCACAACATAATGATTCCAGTTCACAAAAGAACAGTTAAATAGCGATTCCACAATTCCAATTTCCAAAGAACGGGCTCCGTCCCCCACGCACGGGAGGGCTGCCTTCCTCTGGCGTCAGGCCAGGAAAGCACACGGCTGCCCCGCTGTCAGACACCTGTCAGCTTCCATCCCCTGCTGCGCTCAGTTTCTTCCGGGTGCAACCTCTCCAAGAAGCTTGGCTTTGGGCGGCACTCTTCATTCAAGCACACAGAAAAATAATGAGAGAGAGAGTCTTTGCTGAATAAAGCTACGAACAGAAGAGGGGAGAAACCAGCACGCGACTCTTCGCCGCCGCCGCCGCCACCACGCAGTTGGAACGGGATTCAAGACTGCTGCACAGGGTTGCGGGGAGAGGCGGGCAGAGGCCCTGGGTGAGGCCCGCGGGGCGCGGCAACGGACATGCCTCTGTGCTTGCTCCGATGGCAGAGGAGCGAGCGCGCTCCGCCAGAAGGAAAACGGGCGGCTCCGAGCGGCCGGGTGCGCACGTCCCCGGCCCGACTCCGCGCTTGCCTGTGCCCTCCCAGAGCGCCGCCGAGGTGGCCGTCTCCGCCCCGGAAGACTCGAGCCCGTGGCCGCAGCAGTTGGTGCCCGTCCGGGCGCGGCAGGCAGGAGGGGTCCTGGCGTGGAGGGGGGAGC
Organism: Varanus salvator macromaculatus; assembly: GCA_023646645.1. NCBI lineage: Eukaryota > Metazoa > Chordata > Lepidosauria > Squamata > Varanidae > Varanus > Varanus salvator. The sequence continues at coordinate 104,534,959 of JAIXND010000765.1, read as the reverse complement.
AGGCTCACCCCAGCCCTTTCAGAGGGCGGGCTCTTCCTTCCCTCCAGGAGTCTCTTGTGCGCCCACAGGGGCCTCCTCCTGCTCCCGGCCTTGTTTTCCAGGCGCCATTTTCAGCAGCAGTGGGGGGTTTTCCGTGGCTGCCCTGCCGGGGGCCTCGCAGTCCTCGCGCTTGGGGGCTGAGCCCCAGGGGCATCGGCCGTGCTCGGCCTGGAGGCGCCCCGGCACAGGGCACGCCGGGACGGGGCACCGGTGCCGTGCGGCGCTGCCGGCAGCACGCCAGAGACTGCTGGCATGACGCAGGGGGGCCTGGCGGGGAAGAAGGGGCTTCCTGCCCGGCCGCCAGGCCCCACGAGTCCTCTGCCCCACGACCACCCAAAGCGGATCAAATTTGGTCCCATGGTGATGGCTGAAGGATATGTACACAGGCGGCTGCATTTACAGTGCTTCTGCGGAACGCAGGCCGACCCTCTCCTCTGCCGACGCCGCCTCCACGTCTAGTCAATCGGAGCTGGGCTTCCGCAGCGAAAAGGTGCGGATGTTGAAGTGCCGGCTCAGCTGCCGCACCTGGAAGGGGAACGGCAGAAAGCGCATGAGTGGGGAGGGAGCGCCAGAAGCCCAGGGGCGGGGGGGCTCCCCCTGGCTGCCCCAGGGGCGCCTCTCCCCTCCCTCCAGCTCCCCGCAAGGGCTTCCAGGGGCCCCTGCTTCAGTCCTGTAGTCGACTCGCTTCCCCGTCTCTGCTCCCCCAACTCCCGGGAGGAAGCAGTTGGGGGCACTTCCCTGAGAACCCCCATCATCCCCTTGTGCAAGGCAGAAGAGCACGCCGGAGGAAGGGCCAAGGTGCTCGTCTATGGTGGAGATGTGGGCGGCTGCATGGAGGGGCTCGTGGCTCAGCCCTGCCCTGCTGTGGACGCGGGGGGAGCCGGATCGACCCCAGGCAGCAAGAGGCGCTCCTGCCTGGAAGCCCGGATGCTGCCGCTGTTGCTGTCTGCGCAGCCCCCGGTGGGCCAAACCACGGAGGGCCTGAACCGAAGTGCACGGCGGCCCCCTCCTCCTGGCACCCCAAGCGGGCAGACGGATTCACTGCGGCTGCTCTGGGGGGTGTGACGCGCCCCCCCAGCTGCCTATCTGCACCCTCCATGACAAGAGAAAGGGGTGGGATGGGGTGGGGGTGAAAACGAGATGCCCCCCCCCGCAAGCCCCAGGGAGCCTCTCTGAGCGCTGCAGGCTGAATCTGCGACACTTGCAGCAACCTCGAAGTCGGCCGGAAGGATCCCGATCTCTTCCCCACAGCTGCAGGCCCACGGCAGGCAGGACTACCCCCCACAAGCACCCCCCCCCCCAGCTGGTGCACAAGCGCACCTCCTTCCAGCAAGCTGCTGCCTGGGGGGCGCGGCACCAAGAGGCCAGCGCCCGAGGGCACAGAGGCAGCTCGGGGCGCCAGGCGAGGGCGGGAGGCACCCGTGGCCGGTCCCGGCCCGGCCCGGCAACTCCCCGCAGTCTGCGATCCCAGGGCCTTTGCGCCAGTCCCGGCCAGCCCCCTCCAACGGAGGCCACGAAGGGTCTGACCAGGCGCTCCCTGAGCGAGGCCTCGGCCTGCGCAGGCCCGGAGGGGAAGCTCGACTGGCGTGGGGGACGACTCCGCCCTGCGCTCCCTTGCTCCTGGCCAGTTACAGCGACAGCACATCCCCGAGAAGCCGGCCGTGAGCAAAGGCCTGCGTCTCTTGTGCCGCCACAGCTACTAGTGCCTCTGCACCCCTCCTTTCCGACTTGCGAGGGGCTCAAGGCGGCCTGCAGAGCGCCGCTCTGTCTCAACACCCCTGCGAGGTAGGATACGCTAGGAGGAGGCGGGTGGCCCGGGCCACCCAGGGAGCTCCGGGGCCAGCAGGGAGCAGCGTCGGATCTCCGGGTCCCCGGGCCGGCCACCCGCCATGCCAGCTCGCCCATTCTGGCACGGCTTTCAGGAGGCGGCTGTGGCGATCGATCCGGAAGCCCACGCAGCCGTGCCACCCCGAGGCGGCTGGCTGTGCCCTGCCCTGCCCTTTGGCCCCGGGGTCAAGGCGACCGAGCCCCCCCCAGACTCCCCAGCCCCCGCTGGGCCAGAGCCCCCGCGCCCGCCGGCCACTCACCACGCTGACTCCGTAGTGGACGTGCGCCAAGGTGACGAACCCGGTGAGCACGTAGAGCAGCAGGGCCTCGTGCTTCGGCTGCACCTGCAGCGGGACGGCGAGGACGGCCAGGGCCAGCGGCAGCAGCAGCCAGTTGAGCGGCTGGCAGCGTGTGCTGCTCATCTGCGAGACGATCAGCCGGCACTGTGGGGGGGCAGGCCCGGAGTCAGCTGGGCCCCAAGTCCCTCGACACCCCCCCTCCCGCCCCAGGCAGCCTTCCCCAGCGGAGGGCCCTGGAGGCTCGGAACGCCTCTCCTGCCCAGCCAGCCGGACCTTTGCTGGTGGGCGTCAAGTGGCAGGGAGCTGGTGCCCCCCAAGAGCCCCCCTGGGTGCCGGTCTGGTTTGGGGCATGCTTCACGGTTCTGGCCACAAGCGACAGAGGCCCGGCCAGCTGGAGAGGGAGCTGCCTGGGGGACGCACTCCCCTTCCCGGCCTGCCCACACCACCCCTCTCTGCGTGGCGCTCTGGCCCCTCTCCCCCAGGCACGGCTGGAAGAGGCCCTGGTGGGGCGCGGCTGCCCCCAGGCCGGGCCTCTCCCCCAGAAGGCAAGCCCGGGCCATTTCGGGGGCGCCTCGAGGGGCGCGTGACGTCGTCTCTCCTGCTCTGCTTCGAGTCTTGCTGCTGCTCCCTGCCCTGAGGGCTACTCTGAGAGGGAGTTCAAGAGCGCTACAGCGAGTGGCGAGCCAACGGCTCCTCGGCCGCGCCCCTCGCGTGCCCCGGCCCGGAAGCAAAGCGGAGAAGGCTCTTACAGAGATGTTGGCAAAGGCCGTCCCGACCATGAAGTAGAAGAGGCGAGGCTGCACCTCCAGGATGCCCGAGGGCGACAGGAAGATCCAGGCGGTGCACAGGCCGAAGAGCAGCACCGGCGACAGGAAGGGCAGCAGCGCCTCGTAGAGCGAGCGGTGCTTCAGCGTCTTGTTGACGTGGGCTCTGCGGGCAGAGGCGGCACCGGGGGGGCTTTGAGGGCAGGGCAGGGCAGGGCCGGCCAGGCTGCGTGGCACCCCCAAGGGGCGCCTGCAAGGCAGCGGGAGCGTCGCTGGCCCGGCCCGAGCGGGGCAGGCCATGGCGGAGAAAGACGGCAGTGCCCGCCTCTGCCCAGGGGGCCTGGCCCCACGGCCGGGCGGGCAGATGCTGCGCTCTGCCCCTCCTCCTGTCCTGAGCATGGAGGGCGCAAGGCTGGCCACGCGCCCTCGCGCCCCCCGCAGTGGGCAGCTGCCTGGAGGGGGCCCAGGGGCTCGCGCACGGGGCCACTTACTTGTAGTAGTTCAGCAGGCTCATGGGGACGGTCACGGTGAGCGCACAACCTGGGGAAGGGGAAGGGGCCGTCACGACCTGCCCAACGGCCCCTCCTGCCGCAGCAGGGCCCGCCTGGCCTCCGTTGGCTGCAGCTGCCGGAAGGGGAACGGCGGCCCGGATTCCCCTCCGAGAGGCGGGCACGGCCCTGCACGGCCCGCCTCAGAGCCCGAGGCACAGCCTGCCGACGCTGCGGCCGGGAAGAGCCCCCGCTCCGTGGCAGGGCCCCTCCCCACCCAGCAGGACCGTCCTTACCGATGATCATCGCAACGAACAAGTCCCTGTAAAGGAAATTCAACAGGAACGGGCGGTACCAGGCCTCCACGCCCACGATGGCCGTGACGATGTACACGATGGAGATGGTCTGGAAAGCAACCGTGAGAGAGAGTGGCGGACCGTGTGCGTGTGGCAACTCGGTGGGAGACCCGCGCGTGGCGCAACAGCCCGGTGCCACTGCTGCTCCCGGAGCTGACAGACTACTCCTCGTTATAAAAGGCACACGCGTTTACAAATAAAAATAGAAGCCATATGTATTAATACAGCAATGCTATTTAAGCCCTCAACGATTTAATTCCGCAGCTCGGAAGGAAACACAGCAAGGCATTTCCACAAAACAGGAGATTCCAGGCTCCCCCGAAGGGCACCAGGAACGCCCCGGGGAGGGGAAGGGGCTTCCTCTTCAGGCAGGGAGTTTGCGACAAGGGCACCCGACGGGAAGGAGCCCAGGTGCTAGCACCCCCCCTGCATCCAGGATGCTTTCAAGCCATGTGCTCCTCCCTCGAAGCCCCCCGCAGCGCGAGGGGTCTGCAAACAGCCCAGGGCCTGTCTTCCTGCTTCCCTGCCCCCACAACCGTATTTGCAAGGCAGATGCCAGCTGCAAATGGGAGCCCCCCCACCCTTTCCTACTGTGAATCCACCTCGGCCAAGTTCCCGAGGAGTCCCAGCAGAATCTGCTCGACTCGGCCAGGCCCGGGGGAAAGAGCGACAATAGTCCCATGTGCCCCGAGTTCGTTCACAAGCCCAGCAGGAGGCCCCAGGCCGGCCACTTGCGGGCTCAGCTGAAACTGGGGTTCAGCCGCCCCCACCTGCCCTGCCTGCTCGTCTGTTTAGCAGGGCTTCCCTGGGCAGGGAAGGTGAGCCAGAACGGGGGTGCGGGGACCTGGGTTTGAGCCCCCACGAAGCCACAAAGCCCCCCGGGGGATGTTGAGCGGGCCATGCTCCTGCAGCCCAGCCGGCCTCACAGGATGGGGGCAGGATCAGCCCCTCTGGGCTGCCTGGAGGCCATCCCCAAAGCCGTGTGGGCACTCTGGAGCACTGAGGATGGGCCCCCGCCCGCTCGGCCCCATGCTTTCCACGCTGAGGGGTGAGCACGAGAGTTCCTTGGGTGCTTTCTAAAACTCTGGTGCCGCGGGAGAGCGCATTCCACCCCCCCGCTACCATGCGAGCCCCCATCACAAAGGCGCTCCCCTTCCCCTTCCCCAAGTGCCATCTCCACGCCACTGCTGCATGGGGGGGTGGGGGGGGACCAAGAGCTGGGCGCCTGCTTGGGAGAGCGAGCCCAGCCCTCCGCACGCCCAGGAGATGCTCAAGTCCAACTTGGCGGAGCCTCGCTGGCTGGGTGGGGCTGCGGGAGGCAGAGGGCAGGGGCAAAGGGCGCCTGGCGGGGGCCGGCGTGGCGCTCATGCGCCGGAAGCCTCTGGCTGGGCCCCGGGAAGGGCGCTGGCCCGGCAGCGCCTCAGCACGGGGCAGGATCGGCGGCTGGCGACACGCGTCCCGGGACACGCACGGCCGGACCAAAGAGCGGAGGCCGGGAGGATCCAAGAGCCCTGCCCAGCCGGGTGTCTTGCCGGTGGGCTGGAATGCAATTCCCATCATCCCCACCCAGCAGGCCAAGGGCGAGGCTGCAGCACAGTCCCAGTCTCTCAGGGCCACACGTGGCCTTGCTGCCTAGGAAACTCCAGAAGCACCCCAGTTTCACATACTGGAGTCGGGATTAAGGCGGGGGCCTCAGACCTCCCCCCCGCCGACACCTCCTGGGGGTGTGAGCGTGCCAAGGAAGCCGAGGGTCTGCCAGCAGGAGGCCAGTCTCCCAGCAGGGCCACCGAAGGCAGGAAGGCCAAGGCCCGGCGGAGAGCCGCCCGCCCTCTTCCAGAGTTGGGCCACATCAGCAGAAGCAGGCCGTGCTGCCCCACATCTGGATCCCCGAACGTCAAGGACCCCGTGAAGCAGCAACCCGAGCAAACCGGGCAGCCCGGAAGGCGCTCGGGGAGCAAAGGGGACGGAGAGCGCTGCCGCCCTGGGCGCCGCGAGACCCAAGCCGAAAGGAGTCCAGTGGCCGGCACGCACGGAGGGGAAAGCGAAGCCTGGTGCCACACAACGCACACAGGCAGGACATGGAACATGAGGAGGAGGAATCCGGGTGAGCTGGAAGTCGTGGCGCGAGAAATGGAATGGACGGACACGGCAACGCTCGGGGAGCGAATCAAAGCGGGGCGCAAGGGGACGGGGCACTTCCATCAGACGCGCACCAAGGGCCACACTCTGGGAAGGACCGCCTCAGGAGGAGGAAGGGCCGCTGAGCCGCTGCTGCTCGGGGCTCGGAGGAGACGCAAGATGCCGCAGCGCTGTTGTCGCGATTGGTGATCGCAGCAGGAGAGTTGCGGGTCTTTCCCCGGAGGGTTTTCGTGCCGCGGGCTCAGCTGCTGTTCTGGGCTGGATTAGCTGAGGCTCAGAGCTGAAGTCATGCAACTGGAGGCACCAGAAGCGGTTCCCACAGCGGGAGAGTCGCACCTTGTTCCCCGCTCACTCACTGGCTCTGTCTGTCTGTCTGTCTGTCTGTCTGTCTGTCTGTCTGTCTGTCTGTCTGACTGACTGACTGACTGACTGACTGACTGACTGACTGAAAACATTTCTATGCCTCCCCCATCGCAACAAAGCCTCGGGGCAGCTCACAACATAATTAAAGCATATAAACAACAATTAATACAATTAAAAATTAAAAAGCCCAGTTAACATCTCGGCTTAAAGATTTAAAACCTATAAATACATAGTAAGTTAACAATTAAAATAAGTTTTAAATGAAAAGGTCTTAGCCTGGCGCCGAAAAACAAATAATGATGGCGCCAGGCGGTTGGGCCACCCCTGGGAAATGCAGAGGAACTATAAAATAGAGACGAAAGGACGGCGGATTTCTACAAAGTGGGATACCATGAGGCACAGCCTGCACTATTGGAGAGCAAAAGCACGTGCAAAGAATAAAACTCTTGGAGCAGGCAAGATACCAACAGGACTATTCCAAGCAGCAGAAAACAAATCCGTCCAAGTTCCAAACAAATACATGTCAACGAACGTGGAGGACAAAACAATGGCCCACACGCCGGACAATGTTCGAGCCATATTCCAATCCCCGAAAAAGGAAAGGCAAGAGAGCAGGGTGAGCACAGGGCCACGCCATTAAATCTCCCACACAGACAAAGCGATGCTCACAGGCTGCAAGGAAGGATGCCGCTCTGTTTGGGTCGAGAAACGCTGGGTTTCCGGGCTGGACCCTGAGGAGGCGCTGGAGCACATGTGCAGATATGCTGGCTATGGGGCACACCGAAGAATTTCGAAAGGCCGTCACAGTGAAGACAGCAGGCGGGCTGGCGGCCTCGCCACACTCGCTGCAGCCACGCCAAAGCCGGGATCCGACTGGGGGGCGAACGGGAGGGGCTCCGAGCAGCGAGGGCCACAGAAGAAGGCCTCGGGGGCCACGTGCTGGACCACCCCCATCCATGCTGCATAGAGTACAGCAAGCCTTCGACTACGTGGATCATGAGAAGCTGCGCACGGTTCTGGAAGAAACGGGGGTGCCTCCACACTCCGTGCGCGACTGGCATGACGGACAGGAAGCCACGTGAGGCCAAAATACAGAGGAACGGAGTGGCTTCTCACAGGCAAAGGTGTCGGACGAAGGTGTAGTTTATCTCCCTGTCTGCTCAGTCTGGGTGGAGAACATGTTGCAAGGACAGCTGGATTAGAACCGGAGGAAGGGGTGAAAGTTGGCAGAAGACCAACCACTAATTTAAGACATGTGGATGACACCATCTTACGGGCAGAAAGCAGCAATGACGTACGTACGTACGTATGTATGTATTTTGTATGCCGTCTTATTATACAGAATCTCAGAATGACTTGAAACGACTCTTGATGAAAGGGAAAGAAAGAAGTACAGAAGCAGGATTGCGGCTGCTTATTAAGAAAACAAATATCGTGTCCTACAGAGGAATTACAGAACTGTACCGTCAACAATGAAGAAACTGAAATTGTTAGAGACTGCGCTGCCTTGGCTCAGTCACTGGTTCAAAGGGAGACGGCGGCCAAGAAGTTAGAAGAAAGGGCTTAGATTTGGAAGGGCGGCGATTAAGGAACTAGGAAAGATCCTCAAGGAAGTTTTGCTGGAGATCAAGGGCAGGGTCATCCATGCGGGATCATCCCAATCTGCACGGGGTGAAAGCTGGGCAGTGAAGGGGGGGGGATTCGAAACACAGAGCCGGGGGAGAGCTTTAAAAACACCCTGGAACAAAAACTGGCTCCTGGATCAAATCAAGGCAAGAGTTTTCCCGGGAAGCAAAAATAACAAAATTGAGGCTGTTGCGCTTTGGGTACGTCATGAGAAGGCAGGAGTCCCTGGAGGAGGCCATCGCGCTGGGGCAAGTCAGACACGTGATGGATCGAATCCATAAAGGAAGCTGCAGCCTCAAACTGCACCCCCTCAGGCTTTCATGCAAGGTGGCACCAAAGGGGGGTCACTCGAGGGCACAGAGCAACAGCAGCGCAGAACACCAGACACAGCCGTATGATATGGATTGTCCTCATTGACTTATTTCAATTAGGCTCTGGGCGGGATGCGTCGGAGAGACGCCACGTTGCTGAATGACCTACAGTAGGAGCCGGGCAGGGGGAGGGCAGCCCGGCATGTTCTCCTGGACCCCTCGGTAGCTTCTCACACCATGTCCTGGGAGCCTTCTGAACAGCCCAGTGGGGCCGAGCGTGGGGACTGCGGTGGCTCCAGCTCCTCTTGCCCGGTGCAGAACACGGTGTTGGGGGCCACAGTGGGGCACAGCAGCCATCTGAGGTGTCTCGCAGGACCCCGTCCTGTCCCCTGGGTAGTTGGCAGCCACATGGCCTGCTGGGAGGGGTGCCTGGCGCTTTAGCTGACATCCCCGTGACACCCACCCCACAGCTCCTTGTGCCCCGAAGCTGTCCAAGTTCAGAAATGGGCTGGGGACGGGTGCCCGAGCGAAGGGTAAACCCGGGAAAGTCAGGGGCGTGTTGGCAGCACCGTGGCAGCTTGGCCCTGGAACAGGGTTCCACCTGCCCACAGTGGGGACAGGTGGCAGAGCGCCTGCTCTGCACACAGAAGGACCAGGCCCTGGCCCACATCTGCAGGGAACCCTGCCGGGAGCACTGGAGGGCAGCTGCCGGTCAGCACTATCGATACTGGCCTGGAGAGACCAACGGCCCGACTCAGTTGCCGGCCGCTCCCTGTGGCCCCTGAGGGGCAGGCCACAGCGAACCCAAAAGCGCCGCAGCTGCTTCCCACGAGCCCCGCGCAGCCCGGGGGCTTCCTTGCTGACCAACCCCCTCACCCCGCAACCATCAGGCCTCAGAAAGCTCAACTGCCCGCAAGCTGTTTTGCAACATGTCACTGCCTGGTCACATATTGCTGGATGAGCTTCAGTTGCTGCGGCCTGATGATGTGGACAAGGTGCTTGGACAAGTGCGTCCTACCATCTGTTTACTTGACCCTTGCCCGTCGTGGCTGCTGACCAAAGCCAAACACGGGATTGGTGCCTGGATCCTGGAGGTCATCAACGCCTCTCTGAGGGATGGCCGGGTGCCTGCTCCTTTAAAGGAGTCGATAATCAGGCCTGTCCTAAAGAAGACGTCCCTGGATCCAGAGATGGCCACCAATTATAGACCGGTGGCCAACATCCCGTTCTTGGGCAAGGTGTTGGAGTGGGTGGTGGTGGGACAACTCCAAGCACTCTTGGATGAGACTGACTATCTGGACCCATTTCAGTCCGGCTTCCGACCCAGGTATGGTACTGAATCTGCCTTGGTCGCCCTATATGATGTCCTGTGCAGGGAGAGAGACAGGGGGAGTGCGTCCCTGTTGGTCCTCCTGGACCTCTCAGCGGCTTTCGATACCATCGACCATGGTATCCTTCTGGAGAGGCTGTCGGGATTGGGAGTTGGAGGCACTGCTTGGCGGTGGTTCCGCTCCTATCTCAACAGCTGATTTCAGAAGGTGGCGCTGGGGGACTATGGCTCTGCGCCATGGCAGCTTTGCCATGGAGTTCCGCAGGGCTCCATTTTGTCCCCTTTGCTGTTTAACATTTACATGAAACCGCTGGGAGAGGTCATCAGGAGGTGTGGGCTGCGGAATCATCAGTATGCTGATGATACCCAGCTCTACCTCTCGTTCTCCACCGATCCAGGTGAGGCGGTGGCTGTGCTGAACCGGTGCCTGGCCGAGGTAATGGGCTGGATGAGGGCCAATAAACTGAGGCTCAATCCAGACAAGACGGAGGTCCTGCTGGTGGGTGGTTCAAGCTCCTGGGTGGGTGACTTGGACCTTGTCCTGAATGGGGTTGCACTCCCTCTGAAGGACAGGGTCCGCAACTTGGGCGTGCTCCTCGACCCGGAGCTGTCCCTGGAAGCCCAGGTGACGGTGGTGGCAAGGAACGCTTTCCTTAAGCTTCGGCTGATCCATCAGCTGCATCCCTACCTGGAGGATGATTGCCTAGCGACAGTGACAGACGCATTGGTTACTTCCCGGTTGGATTTCCATAACGCGCTCTACGTGGGGCTGCCCTTGAAGACGGTCCGGATACTTCAGATGGTGCAAAATAGAGCTGCCAGGATGCTGACGGGGACTGGGCATTATTCTCACATAGCCCCAGTCCTCTACCAGCTTCACTGGCTCCCCATGGAAGTCCAGGCTCAATTCAAGGTGCTGGTTATCACCTACAAAGCCCTTAATGGCTTGGGATCGGGATACTTGAAGGAACGCCTGCTTCCATATTGGCCCTCCCGCCCCCTGAGATCGGCAGCAGAGGCCCTTCTCCGGGAGCCCTCCGGGAGAGACATCAGGAGGCAAAGTACCTGGAGCAGGGCCTTCTCTGCGGTGGCGCCCAACCTATGGAACGCGCTCCCCAGAGAGGCCTGCCTGGCGCCGTCGGTATTTGTTTTTTGGCGCCAGGCTAAGACCTTTTTATTTAAATGATAGTTTAATAATTAATAATATCTATAGGTTTTAATTTTACAGCCAGGGTGATTCTGGGTTTTTAATTGTATTATTTTATTATGTATGATGCTTATTTATTTATGTGAGCTGTCCTGAGGCTATAAGCGATGGGACGGCATTCAAAAATTCTATACAAACAAACAAACAAACAATCGGGGTCCCGCTATCAGTGCCAGAGAGCACGAGGCACAGAGCAAGAAGGCAAGCGTGAACACAGGTGGTGCTCCCGGGGAGGCAAGAGCCGGGGGGAGCCAGCGCCGCTGCTGCCCCCCAGAGCTACTCCCACGGCTGGGCTGGGGGGGGCGGCGGAGGACAGACTTACCACCTGGCTGATGTCATACCCCCAGGGCAGGAAGAGGATCCCGGTGTTGTACTTCTCCCAGTGGGAGAGGATGAAGGAGAACAAGACCACCCACAGGAGGAGGTAGAGCACGAAGACGCTGACGCCGTTGGGCCCCCGGCCGAAGGTGGAGTACACCGTCACCACGAAGAACATGCACGCCCAGCTGTCTAGGCCGTGGTCAAAGAGCTCCCCCAGCGGGGTGCTGGACTGGGTGCGGCGAGCCTGCTTCCCATCCACGCCATCTGGAAGCGGGGAATAAATGGGGGGGGGGGGGAACACAGGTCAGTGGACTGCGGCCCCAGGGGTGGCTGGACCTTGAGGCGGGAGGAAAATCTAGGAGAGGAAAAGCAGAGGACTCTCATGGGAAAGCTCAGCCAGGTGCAAAGCTGGAGAGGCACACCTGCATCTCCACCTCCAATCTTACCAGGGGAGGGGAGCAAGTGAGTGGGCAGGTGAGGCGGCGCTGTGGCCTGGAAGCCGGGAGCTGAGGCCGGCGGCCCGGCCGCAGGAAAGCCTTCTCTGCCCACCGGGTTCTGATGGCTCCACTGGAGACACTTCCCAGGATGGCCAGTGTCCAAATCAGGCATCTTTGCTCTCATTTGCTTATGCACAAGCATTCGGCCTCTTCTGCGGCTGACGGCAGAGGCCCAGAGTCTCCTCTCCCGCCTGCTTCTCCCTCTCGGAGAGACGAATCTGCCGCGGGGGTTGCGAGATCCGAGCACGTGGGCAGGGGGACAGAATGGGCCACCATCCCCACGGAGAACTCGCCCGTTGATTTCGGCCACAAAGCTCGGTGGCCGGAAGTGGCTGTGGCCACCTGAGCACAAGGGGGGAGCAGGGAGCCTTCGGGGCAGGCTGTGGGCCCCGCCAAGATGGGCCCGGCTCTCGCACGCAGGCGTGGGCCCCCCACGAATGCTGCTGCAGAAGCCTGCCAGCAAACTGAGCGCGGGAAATGGAGATATGCCTCGACTGAGGCCCAGCAGGCGAGGGATCGGCCGCTCTTACCCAGCGTGTAGGCCATGAAATTCAGGAGGCCCACTATGATCCACACGTGGCTCGGAACATGCGCCTGGTCTGGTGCTGCGGGGAGAAGGCAGTTGTGAGCATCGGTGCATGCACAGGAGAACCGTGTGCCGCAGCACTTCGCGATGCCTTGACCGGGGCAGGAAGGCAGCGCCAGCGCAGAGCGAGTGCCCACGACGGCCTTCCCGGGACACCTTCCACAGCGGGACGCGTATCGGCTGCAGGACACGCCGGAGAGGCTGCGGCAGAGCCGGGGAAGGGCGAGCTGCGTTTTCGCCCTGCTGGGACGGCCCCGGCCGCAGAGCAGCCTTCCATGTGTGCGGTGCTGCAGCTCTTTTGCTTTGCTTCTGGACTGCCCAGTAGCCCAAACTCTACAGTCCACCTTCCAATGGTAGCCCAAGCCCAAAGCATTTCCTGGGCTGCTCTGGACACGTGGTAAGACACGCACGCTGGGCTATCACCGCCGTCATAAAACGAAAGACTAATGTTGGGATTAACCATCTGAGCAGAGTTTTCTGTGCCGTAACCCGATTAAGCCTTGGGCTCGTCTTTCTGGGCAGCCTCATCAACATTATTACTTTCAGAAAGCGTCCTTGCTCTTTTTCAGAAGAACTTGCACAAAACTTGTGTGTGTGGATGAAAATTTCTCCTTGAGGCAAGAACTTCTCCAGAATTCTGAAGTGTTATGCATGCGGGTGGTGTTATAAAATATTATTAATAAATATGAAATAATTAAAACTAGAATCACCAGCGAGGGACAAGCAGCTGCAAGCCCAGTCGAATCAAAGCCTCCTCAGAAAAGAAGGGTTGTTGCCGCAAGGAAGTGGGGCATGCGGCCCGGCCGGAGAGGGGCGCTTGGGAGTGGCGGGACTGCAGTGGGCAAGGCCCTGCTCCGTATGGAAGGCAAGCAACGCCGTGGTCTGATTGATTTGCTGGGGACTAAAGGGGGAGGAAGCAGCAGCCCCCCCTCCGTGTTCAGGGGCAGCTGATGACCTGCGGACCCTTGCAGCGAAGGCTCGAGGGCGTGACCTTGCCTTTCCCCAGCCCTCAGCTCCCATAGAAAAGTTCATGTGACCCCCGGCGCACAAGTACATGCACCCCGCGTTCCGAAGTGCAGCAGGAAAGACCACGGGGCAGCCTTGGAGGGAACACAGAGCCAGGTGCTTCTGTGCACGGGCCACAGCCTCCGGCACATAGCTGATAAGGGCCTCACCTTCCATGCGCACGCGCCCCACAACGCCACGCGGGGGCTCTTCCTGTCTCAGGGTGCAGGTCCCCACTCCGTGGGCCTCTTTTCCTGGGGAGCTCCTGCCAACCCATCCTGGCCCTCAGCCAGGGAGGCTGCAGGACAGCCTCGCCCCAGACGCGGGCCGGGTTTTATGTGCTGCCAACTCCAAGCCCTCAGAGAAGAGCGATGGACTAAGACAAGCAGGACCAGCCATGAAGCAGGGCCACGCCACACGCTCCTGCCCAGGGTTGTTGCCAGCCGGCCACGGTCTCCCCCGGGTCCTCCACCGCACTCCCCCCACTGTCATGCTGCTCCTCATCAGTCCTGCATGGACTCCTAACGAGTGGGGGAAGACGCCCCTCTTGATCAGCGCTGCAGAAGGGAGGCGCTGCCCCCAGGGGCCTGCCGGACCCCCTCGCCTGGCTTGCGGGAGGGCCCTGACAGGTCACTCCTTGACTGCAGCCCCCCTCCAAAGCTGGCACTCCTGGATGGGCTGCAGCCGCAGCGGCATGTCGACCTTTGGCTCACACGGGTGTCTGCTGCTTTTTGGCCTGGCTACTGTTTTATTACAGAGCTTGGAACGGGAGGTGGCAGTCTGCCACCGAAGGCCGTCCCTGGCATCGCGTTTCTTTCCCTTCCAAGCTACCTGGATGGCTCTCTAAAAAGCTCTCCCCACCCACGTCCTCTGCTCGGACCCCACCGCAGAACAAGCGGCTCAGAAGACCCAGTGTGCCGTGCCGGCGCCGGGGAGGCAGCTCCTGCCACACAAGTGCCGTCGAGCTCATCCGCGTGGACAAAACATCCGTTTTAGGAAAAGCCTTACCCGATGCATAAAAGTCAGGATCAAAATGTGCCATAAGGAAGAAGTTGAAGACAAGCAGCAGGAAGCCACTAAACGTTATCAAATTTGGGGCCAGCCATGTAGGGAAAATCTATTGGAAAGCAGTAAGAAGACATGCAGAAAACCCACATTAATCCATGAACGGGAACGGAGGCCGCTGATCAGTGTCAGGCGAGGCTCTGCTTCTTGACTGCCACTGTGCCGGAGCGCCGTGTGCCGGGCCGTTCCACGGCCACGTCCCCGAGCGACACAGCCTGCTTGCGGAGAGCTCCTGCGTTAGTCACAGACGGGGACAGGAAAGGGCTCTGGCGCTCTCCGCTGACAGGGATGTTAAAGGTCCGCGTCAAGCACAGAAAGCACACGAGGGAGGGCGGGCGGGCCAGAACGGGGCGCACTCACCTTGACTACAGTGTTCCAGAAAGGATGCATCACATACAGGGAGAGCGGGTTGCTGTCCACGGCGCTGTACTGTAGAGAGAGGCGAGAGAGGGGGAGGATCAGCCGAAGCGCCGGCAAGGGGGAGGCCAGTCTAGGAGCCGCACCAAAGGGCCCCCTCCCTCTCCTGCCCCAGCCCAGGACCCCCCACCCCACGGCTTGGGTGCCTCCTCCTGTTTCTTCCTGCACCCCGCCCCATTTCGCACCGCTCACTCCCACAGGGCCACCGGGACCGTTTCCTGCTCGAAAATACCCGGAGTCTGCCCTCGTGGCCTCTGGGGGAGCGAAAAACGGAGCGCCCCGCACCAGGCAGCGGGTGCCACCAGCTCTGCAGGGGAGACTGTGTGGCAGAGGGTGCTGGGGCGGGTTGCCACGATCCTGACCGCCCCCCCCCCCCCGGCTGAAGGAACGCTGCTCCACTCCGTGCCTCCAAGGGGCTGCCGCCATTTACCCCGCAACGCAGACGCCAAGCACGGCGCCCGGGGACTTGCCCGGTGTGCACACAGGCGACTTCAGTCCCTTCCACACCTGAGCCAAACTTGCAAGCGGAGATGCGCAGAGTTTAGCAAGCCCATTGTGTGCGTCTGTGTTGTGTGGTCTGTCAGAGAGAACGCTGCTGCGCAAGACGGCAAGTTTCTGGCCCATGGGGTTCTAAAGGTAACCCCGAGGGAGCAGCAATGCTCGGGAAACTGTGGGGGCCCAAGAATCACCAACTCAGCGGTCAGCCGTGGGGCCACATTGGGCTCCCAACTCGCTTAGTGCAGAAAACCAGCCCAGGTTATGCAAGGAGTAAGCAAGAACGATAATCACAGAACTACGTGGAGGCAGAACAGGCAAAATGCATAAATTTGCGTAAGTTATGCCAGCCACAGAATTCGGTCTTTAAAAAGCAACCCCACTCAGAGCCCCGAACAACTCGGAGCAGAGGGACCTCGTCTGCAAGGCTGGTGTGCAGAAGGGGATACAGGACAAGTCCGGTGATAACAGAACCTGCGAACTGATCATAGCACAAATTTTTGTGGCTTTGACCCCAAAATGGGGGCGGCAGATGCCTGAGAAAAGCGCCTCCTCTTTTTGCAGAGGCAACCCAGATCCCTCCTGCTCTCCTCCCCGAGCGGCGTTTGGGCCTGGGCCTACTGGGAAGCCAGTGCATCTGCCTAAGGGAGGGCCTACTGTGAGTACGGCCTCTGCCAGGGCCAGTGCCTGAGACGGGCAGCTTACTAGGCTGGGCTCTGCAGGAGTCAGGAGAACACCAAGAACTGCGGGGGAGCAGAGCTGCAGCCGCAGGACGAGGGCTCCGTCAGCTGGAGGAAGGCAGGGCAGAAGCGACCCCAATGCACAGCCATTCCCAGCCAGCAAAGAACGCTCAGCGCCCGTTAGCAGCCCGGGGCACATCCTGCAGCGGGAGCTGCCCATCGGGTTCAGTGCTCAGGCCGCGATTCGAGGATGACTGCCACTGACCAGCTGCGGGGCAGCACCCAGCCGGACTGTGCCCCACACTGCCAGTCCGCTGCCCGTTCTGGCGAACGCGGAGTGCCACACCCCAGCACAGAAAGCCATCCAAGCCTCTTCCTGTGCTGCTTCCCAAAAGATTGGAGAGTGCCAGCTTCTGCGCTTCCTGTAGGCTTCCTGGCTTGGTGGCGCCACCAGGAGAGAGGCAAGATCGGCTGGAAGCCCGTTTTGGCCTTGGAATAGCCACCCCCTCCGGAGAGCCAGCCCAGCGCCCAACGGGCACGTCTGAGTCTCACTGCCCCTTGGCGTACGCAGCACCGGCGTCCTGCCACTGCCAAGCACAGAACGAACTTCAAGCGACTTAGGAGGTAATGAGATTTCCGTCCACGCAGAGGGCTACTTGGCAGATTGCTGAAATCCCATTATCTCCGTCCCTCTTGCAGAATTCGACGGACACACAAGACCGGCCAGCGGAGCAGCCAGAGGAGGCGGAAGGGCTGCTCGCACTGCAGCCAAACCCGACTCTCAGGACCAAGTGGCCTATGGTCCACCCAGAGTCCGGCCCTCTGGCCTGAAGGGAGGGCTGCCCACAGACTCAATCACGAGCAAGAGGCAGGGGTGCGTCGAGGAACCGCTCCGGCCACCCTGCAGCCTTGCTGAGCAGGTGGAAATGCAGGCTGGCCACCCTCTCAGCTCTCAACCTGCGAGAAGGACAGCCAGCCAGACCTCGGGCGAGAGCCAGCCACATCCTCCCGGCCCCCCACCTCGAGCACAGCGCTACCGCAAGCGGCACCCTCCCTTGAGCCCGGAGGGGGGCACCCTCGCTGGCTCTAGCAGGGCACTGCCGACGCACAGGGAAGTCGGATGAAGAGCATCCGAAAGGGCGCCGCTGCAGAGGCTTGGGCCAGCCTGCCTGGCGGCCAAGGGCTCGGCCCTCGCTGGCCTTGCCCGTCTCCCAAAGCGCTCCTGCGAAGCCCGGTTAAGCCACCAGCTGGCAGAGGAGCAGCAGTCAGGGGCCAAGTGGGGGCATGTGCAGCGATGGCCACCAACCAGTTTGCTCGGTGCCAGCAGCCCACGTGGAAAGGCCAGGATCCTGAGCCGCCTGCACGAGGGAGACAAATGCTCCTGCCCCAGGGAGGAGAGGGAACGGGCAGGAAGGCGAGGGGCGCTCGGCTGGCCTGCATCACCCTGGGGGCTGGCATTCCCGGGCCTGCTTGAGGTGGCGCGGAACAACTGCTGCACCTGCGGTGGATCCTGCTGGTCCCGCGAGAAGAGGGGGACTGCAGTGGCAGTGCAGGATACTGGCCACATTGGAGAGGGGAAGGTGGAATGAGCCACGAGGAGACCTGGGCAGGTACACGGTGCTGAGCTCGACTGAAGTCAGCAAGAAGCAAGCAGGAGACTGCGCTCAGGCAGGTGGGTGTTGTGGCGATGAAACTGGCAGGGCTTGGGGGAAGGCGGCACGGCCACGAGGGAGGTGGGGGAGCAGGGGCCGGGGCGCTCAGGCAACTCGGGGCTGGAGCAGGGCAAGTGGTGGGAGGTGCAAGAGCGAACGGAACTGAGCTGCACGCTCAGCACGACGGCACAGTGCAAGGCCAGCCGACCGGCTTCCTTTCCATACAGGCCCCCAGATTCTGCCTGCAGACCGGGCTCTTCCAGCGAGTCCATGAAGCCCCCTCCAAGCTGAGGCCGTTCCCTCTCCGGCGGTCCGGCGCTTAGGGGCTGCCAAGTCGGAGCAGCCTTGGCAGCGTGGCTGGGGGAGAAAGAGAAGCCACCCCAGGGGACAAAGCCGATGTCGCCACATGAAGAGCTGCGAGAAGCAAGGTGGCTGCTCACGGAATGGCACACAGTCATCTAGACCGGACGGCCAACACGCTCACTTAGATATTCCCCTCGAGGAAGGCTGGACAGGCTGCTGCTGCCTTCGATCACCTGCTGAGCCCCGACCAGGAGATGCGGGCGGATCGGAGGATGTGCCCTCGCCTCTCCATGCCGGGAACGTGCCAAGGCTGTGGCTTGGGGGCCCCACCAAAAGGCCTGTTCTCTCTCTTTGCTCCCGAGGGGGGGGGCTCGGGGGCGCAGCTCAGGCACCTGCCCGCCTGCCCTCAAGTGTTGGGCCCAGTCAGTTCTCAGCAGCCGGGCCAGCTTAAAAGCCGCCAGGCCGGCTCCCACACTGCCCAAATAAGCTGGCATCCAGGGAAACAAGGCAGATCCGCCCGTTGAGGCGTCTGAACAGGATCTGCACCGGCAAAAGTAGAGGAAGGAACTGGCAGCGCAGCCCCCCAGCCCCTTCTGGGACCCCCACGCCTGGGCTGCGCTAGGCAGCAGAGGCCTCTAGAGGGGGGCGGGGGGCAGGCCTCGAGGAAGCGGCATTTCCAGGGCATGAGCCCTGAACAGCGTGCCGTGAATGCCCATTCTCGAGGCTGAAAGCGACGCTTCAGCATGCGCATGGTGCAGTTTGAATGCAGCAAAGTCACTGAGCGCCACTTACTATTCTGTTCATGACCTTAACCTGATCTTAAAGAGCCACTTGCATTTTTAAAAATCCGACTGCTTAGAAACAACAGTTTCTATTCATCTGAGCCTTACAACCTCAGGAAGCCACATTTATGGTAAAAGATAACACCTTCCAGTGAGTAAGAAAGAACAATGTAGAAGAATGATATAACTAATGAACTGCAATTTAAATCTCCTAAAAATAGGGACACTTGCCAACAAAAACAGCTTGAAAAACACTTCTGCTAGATTCAGGCTAACCCTCTGCAATTCAGGTTTTCCAGAGGGAAGCAAAAACCGCCGCGCACACCACCTCAAAAGAACGGAGAAGCAACAGAAACCGCATGGGCCTCCTGCAGCCAGGAGACCGAGTGATTCAAGGGCTGACTGAGTCATCAGACTGGCTGCATAAATGCTCCACTCCATCTCTGGGAAGAGGGAGAATACGGAGAGCAAACCCTCAATCAGCTTGCACAATCCGGCCTGAGGAAGGCCAACCGCCGGCTCGCAGTACCGGCACCGCTGGCGGCAGGCGCCTGGCACCAAGCTGCGCTGTCATTCTGTGCTCCTCCGGGATGGACCAGCCGTTGCCTCATCGCTGCGGCGCAATCAGGCTCGGAAATGCGCGTGCTCTGGAGAGCCCGCCAGCAATCTCGGTGCACTGCCCAGGCCCGAGCTGGGCATCTCATAGCCCACGCTGGCTGGGAATGATGGGCACTGCGGTCCCGGCCCAGGGTGGGAAGGTCTGCCGCAGCTGGAGCTGCCCTCTGCGGGCCACTCGCTCTCTGCTTCCCACGCCTGCCACGGCGATTCGGACCCAGGCGGGCTCGAGACGGCCTGTGCGGCAGCAGGAAGGCTGCGTGTCGTCGCGGAGGGAGAGGGCACCCTGGGCCGGGCACAGCCGCCAGGGGTGGCCACGTGCTTCGTACAGGCCCCTGACCCCGAGGCCCCCAGGGAGGCTGGACCCCCGCTTGCTGCAGGTGATGGGAGCTCGATTCAGCACACCTGGGGGTGCTGCTCCCGTGCCCCACGCCGGAGGGGAGGGAACGCCCACGTCCGCGGCCACGTGCAGCTGCGGCTTGTCCTACTGCAAGCTCCCTCTGCCTCCCTCTGTGCACCGAAGACGAGGCGGCCTCGAGCCCGGCTCTGCCTGCTGCGGCCCAAGCGCTGGTCGGTGGACCAGGCCAGGGGAGGGATTCCCCGAGGGGCCCTGAAAGACGCCAGCCGCCCGGCCTTTCCTTGCCTCACCTCTCAGCCGGGGAAGGCGAGCCCGGAGCCTCGACCCCTGCCTCCGCAGCCGCGCTTCCTTGCCAAGCCAACCAAGGCCCGCCGGGCTCTGTGGACCCCTGCCCCTGCTGCCACTCCAGACCACCTTTGCGGCCTGGCAAATGGAGGCTCCCGCTCACGACCCTCGTGAAACAGTTCGTCTCTAAAAGGGCCACGCGGCGACTTCTGCCTCGCAAGCTCTGCTCATAATGCTGGACAATACGCACGGATTACAAGGGGTAGCTTTGCTCCCCCTTCAGCAGACAGAGCCTTGGTCCTGGGAGCTCCTCAAAGGGAGACAGACCTATTTCCCGACCCTGAGCCCCGGTGGGAGGGAGCAGCCTGACGAAGAGGTGGAGGGCCAGCACTGCATGAGGCCCACCTGGCCCACCTGCACGGGGCCATGGGCCAACCCTCCAGAGGGGCACCTGCTCCCCTTCCAGGGATCTGCGTTCCAACTGCGATTCTACACTACAGGTGAGCCATCAAAGGTGTGCTCGCACCCCCCCTTTGTAAAGGAATTTTGTGTCACTTAATACAAAACAAATCTGAGCTTAAAACACACAAAAATAACAAGAAAAGCATAATGCACAATACAGCTCCGAACACAGAATCTATGCTATACCAGCCTCGTTGGCTAATTGCGGTGCAACCTTCCGGCAACTCGTTTCCCCATTCAGACAATCGGTGCATTCCTGAAAGTGCCAGGACATGTCTAACTCTGCAGCTGTCGTTTATTGACTCTCGGCATGCCAGACATGCATTTTTGTGAGGGTCAATTAAAATTTAAATCAGTGATCCAAAGGAACATTTGTTATCTTTTCAGTTCACACATTCAGAAAATTCAACGACTACCACACCAGACGACAGGTGCCCTCGACCTTTTTTATACTTCCGACATACCTGGCGTTGTACCATCTGCTCATGAACAAACTGTTCTAATTTTTGAACTCAAAGACTGAAGTTCATAGATGTTAATTTCACTGTTTGACCTGCCTTTCACAGTAACATTCCAGTAATGATTTCTGTCTCTGAGATAAAATGGTGTGTTTTTTTCCCCCAGGAAAAATCTTTATTTTCCAAGGAAGTACATTTCCTGGTATGAAACCTTGGCTTACATAATCTCACAGCCGATTTTTTCTGGGTGGTCACAGCCTGGTCCTGACAATCCGTCAAGCACAGCCCTTCTGAGAGCCCTGGCTTGCATTTGGGGCCAGAGGTTTGCCAGTCGTGCTTCCAGGCTGCCAGCGGGAGGCGCGACTGCTCCTGCCTGCACCAAGCACCTCGCATTCCGTCCCGGAGATCTTCCGTGGCGACCCAACGGGTCGTTTCATGGGCAGCACCAAGAGCACCGGCACATACGCTACGCGCTGCTTCTCTGGAGAGCATGCACCCACAGGAACCGCCCTTTTGCGGTTCCGGAAAGGCCTTGATGCGTTTCCCCATTTTATTTCATATTTTATGCATTTCTTATCTAAACCACGCACCCAACAGGTCACGTGAGTACCTGCTGGGTTGTGACCCTGGCTTGGCAGTGAAGGCCCTGTCCGGACAGCCCACTAATCAAGCCAAGCCGGAGAGGCATTTGGGCGCGATGCTTTTTGGAGAGCAGACAAAGCAAAGCGATGGAGCGTCGATTCCTACGAAAACAAGGCGGAGCCTCCAGTTCCAGGACTGAGACAAGTCGGCCCCAACCCAGGGCCACGCTTTCAACGCTCTGCATGAGGAAGGGCGTCCGTGATGGCGCCGCCTCCACTGGTCCCACACACCTGTTGCCTTTGCGCAATCTTGCGTGCTTTTCTGTGACCATGTATTTCCGGCCAGCTGGGTCCCCGTCCGGCCCACTGAGGCTGCCCCCTGCAGCTGGCTCCCATGGAGGAGGAGGAGGAGGAGGAGGGCGCGCAAAAGCCCGCCCAGCAGGACGCTGCTGCCTCAGGGCCAGCGCAAGCAGCAGCTCCCGCGTTGAAGTGTGCATTGGGCAAGGGGCAAGGTCCGCTGCCAGCCGGGGTCACATCCCTGCCCGGTCGTTCAGAGGCAGGTTGTCTGCATCAAACAGGCAGTGAGATGTTCCAGCAGGGCACTGCAGTCAGCCCGGTTGGACTCCCTGCCTCCAGGCAAACACAGGGAGTGCCAGGGCTTCTTCGATCGGTGCCCCTGGGTCCAGGAAGAGTCGAGCCACTTCGCTTCCAGAATCCAGCGGAGCCACGCCTTGCTGTGTCGTGCCTTCTCTCCTGCATTACAGATGGACCGAGACGTGCCAGGAGAGAGGGACTTTGGTCTCGCCCTGCGCTCTGAGTCACACTCAAGCAGCAACAGGGGACCTGGTCCTCAGCGGACGAGAGCATGTGGTGCTGAGCCTATTTCTCCCGACAGGCAGAATGTTTCGGTCCTGAGAATGGGCCAAAGCAGATGCAATCTGGATGCGCGCCTGGCCGTTCTCCCGGCTGGTGCCACTCCCCTGAACGGCAAACTTCCTGGGATATGTAAAGATGGAGAAGGCAAAACTGGACTCGCTCATGAAAGAAGCGGCTGAGGAGCCGTACACGAGCCCTGCTGTGGGGCAGGCCCTTCGCGCTGAGGAAGGCGCTTGCAAGCATCCGTGCCTCTTCCGGGAGGAGAGGAAAGGAGGCCCATGCAGTCCGGCTTTTCCAGGGAGGAGCAAGCCACAGCGACTTCCTGCGAGGCCCTGGCATATCCTTCCCTTCTTCCTTGTCAGCGGAGAAAAAATGCCAGGCACGGCTCAGGCACCACCACAGGCCGGGGCAGCGTGGCCCGTCCTTGCCGGCGATCACATGCTCCTTCCCCACGAGACTCTGGAAGCTGGGAAGCAGCTCGAGAGGGGAGCTCAGCCTTCGCACCACGACCTCCTCCAGAGACTCAAGACCAGCTGCCACCGCGGCTTCCTTCCTCCTCCGCAAGCGCCACTTCTTGGGAGACAACGTGTCACAAAGTCTGTGTGTTGCACCCAGGATCGGGGCGCCCCCTGGGAATGGGCCATGGGAGGCTCCTGGCCGCAGGGTTCTGCTCAGGGGTGGCCCCTGAATGCTCGTCTCGATAGCAAAGCAAGAAAGATGGTGCCAGAACCGGGAAGAGCGACGGAGGGGCCTTGTGCAGCCGGGCTGCTGCAAGGCCTGCAGAGCAGGGAAAATGCTCCGAATGAACGCCAAGCGTCACCAGCAGCCTTCCTGACCCCAGTCGGCCGCCAAGTCCGTGTCCTCGTGCTGCCCTGAAACGTTAAGGATAGAACCAGCTTCTCTGAGCTGCCTCGCATCTCGGGACATCGATGCAAAATCGGTGAAAGGCAGTTCAGCTCTGGGGCCCTGTGGCAACGAGGGGCACATCCGTTCGCTTGCAAGCGCTTGCTGTGAGGCCTCCATCCCCAGTCCCTCACCAACCCGGCAGCTTTCTAAGAATGCCCTCGGTCAACGTCCGTGATCCCGGTCAGCGCGCCAGGACAAACGGTTCTGCTCCGGAGGGGTCAAAGGGCACCTTAGCAGTAATTAAGCCCTTCCGGGGGATGCAGCCGTGCAGTTAAGGACGGGAGCACGATTGTTCTCCCCGAACAGAAGAAGGGCAGAAGGTAGAACAGGCCTTACAGACCGACCTCTGGAATCAGCACGCAAGCAAGAGCCAAAGTGGAAACCCAGGCGGCCCCCATGGCCGACCCTGCGCCCACACACACGTCTTTAAGCCTCAGTGTCCCACCTGTAAAACAGTGACACAGACTGGCTGCCTCTGGCCAGGCCCCCGGGCAGCTCCACGAGCCACTCTGGAGCGTGTGCCGGGGCTGCATCCGCACACACAGTGCATGGTTCCCGGGCTGACTGCGCCGCCGGCCCCCGGTCCTGATCAGCGGGACCCCAGGCTCCAGGAGGAACACAATTCTGCCACTCCTGCCGCGTGGGGACCCCACCGTGACGGAGCACAAGCAGCCGCACGCCGTGTGCTGCAGCCATTGGGAGCAGGGAATCCCAGGCAAAGTCATCCCTGACCGACTGGGCAGAGGGACGAGGCGCATCCCGCAGCTGGCTTTCCCTCTGCGAGCGACTCTGGTACTGCACATCCAGAGGTGTCCGCCTCTGCCTGGAATGCAGGAAAATCCTTCGGAGTCGCCTGCCTGCTCGGCTGGGTTTTAGTTCTCTGCAGGTCTCGCATTACAATGGCATTCCACACCTGAGAGGTTTTGCAGGGCTGCTAGGCCCAGAGGAAAAAAAGCACAGCCCCCGCCCCCCCGGAAAAATTGGCTTGCTTTCGCTCAAACTGGGCTTCTGCCACCTTCTTACGAAAATGGCAAGGCAGCCGTATTTGGGCTACGAGAGCCGATTTATCGAATGCTGGCCTGGCTGTCCCAAGCAGGGTCTGATCCCGAAAGCGAGCGCGCGCACCCGAGGGAGCAAACAAGCACGCAAGCCTTTCGCGAGCGGCCTTGGGTCTCACGACAAGGTCGTCAAATGGGCCGAAAATAGAAAACGGGAAGCTGCTCCTAAGGTGGCCGCAGGGAGAAAAAGTGTGCTCGGAACACGCCTCGCCCACATGCACAGGTAAGGCCGAGGTGGGGAGCTCCAGCTTTTACTTACACACAACGGGGAGCGGCTGCCTGGCCTTCGCTGCTGCAGAGAAGCTGGCAGGAGTGTGGCCGGCACCTGCCGGGGCCTCGGGCAGGTGCAGAGAACAGGGCGAGGGGCCCCTGGACGGCGCTGCGCCACCACGTACCCCGGCACGGCTCAAACCTCCACCCCAGGTCTCTGCTCAGGGCAGGATTAGGCCGCTGGAGTGTCCCAGTCCTTAAGGGGAGGCCAACGGACCCATTCTCCTGGGGGACGAGGGCAGGGGTCGGCCTCCCAGGAAGGGCAGTTTCTGGAATGCTGTGCGGCTCCGCTGAGAACAAGGGAAGCGTAGCGGCAGGTGTACACCTGCGCAAATAGTTTGATTCAAGACGTGGTAAGAAGCGCAGGGGACATGCTGCCCTCAGCCCCGCGGCAATGCATGCCTGAGGCTTCCTGCTCCAGCGCTCCGGCGATGGAGATGCCTCCGGCCACAGAACTGGCTGCCTGCCGCCGCGAGCCCCACCGGGGTCACACGCAGCCAGCCCGGGGCGGCTCCTGCGGCGAGGCGAGAACCCATGTGGGCGTTTCAGCATCCCCCCCGAGACGTTCATGGGCACCAACTTCCAGCATTCAGGAACACGGGCCATGCCAGCTGGGGCTGCTGGGAGCTGGAGTCCAGCAACATCTGGAGGGCCTCAGATCCCCGGCCTTGGTCCACCCGCCTGGCTCTCAGAGCTGATTGCTGCAGCGCTGTGGGGCAGAGCCCCGCCTTGGAAGGGGCATGGCGTGCAGGCGGGTTGTGGCCACTGGGTGGACTTCCAGCTCCACTCAATTGCCTGCTGCTCTTCTTTCACGGTGGTTTTTCTAATTCGCTTGAACACTGTCGCTGGAAATGAGCTTTCCATCCTGTAGTTGCTTCGCGCAAACAGTAAGAGCAGAGCTAGCCCTGGAGCCGGCCGCTGTGGCAAGACAGAAGCGAGCCACGGTGGACCATTCAGACAGACGCGCTCTGCCTTGCCCAACCTAGCATCTTCCCAGTGGGGGGCCCTGCGCTGGCCGGGGATGATCTTCCAACACACCTGGACAGCAACGGGCTGGGGAAGGCTGAGCCAGCGAAACAGAGAGACCGACCCGTGGCCAACGAGCTCTTCTGCCGCAGACGGTTCCCTTCGTCCCAAGTGCCCTCGTCGGAAGCTCAGCGACAGCGGTGGGGGGTGGAGAGGGGGTCTCTTCGCTTCATCTTCTCCCAGAGGAAGACAGAGTGAGCGGCACTGAAGGCACAGCCAGTCTGTCGTAAGAACCTGCAGAAGACTCTGCAGGAGAAAACCAGGCAGCAGGGGCCCGGGGTGCCAACAGGACTTTGAGGCAAAAGGCTGCCGGGGCAGACGGGTCTCGCAGTCAGCTACAGCCAAGACCAGTGCCTCTCCACACCTTTGGCATCAACGGAGACCCAGCACCTTTGAGTGTGGGTTAAGCTGACTGCACCAGGAGCGGGCGAGCGGCAGGGAGAGCCGAAGAGGACCAGGCAGCGGCCACAGGAGCTTGGGCTGGGAGGGCAGCCTGGCTGTGTGCCCAGCTAAGTGCCGGGAGAGGAGGCTGGCTTAAGCAGAGAGCCCCCAACACACCCTGCGCCCAAAGCAGGAGCGAATCGCCAGGCCTCCCGGTGACCAAAGCGGGCTTTCTTCCCTGGCGGGCCGACGAGCGAGCCGTTTCTGCTGACAGATCCAGCACGGGCACCTCCCTGAGCGAGTCACAGCGAAGCAGCACACCGTGTGCCTCTCCAGCTGGGGGCACGAAGTGGCGTCCCTTGCCTCCTGCCTGCTGCTTTCCTCCCTTTCCAGCACCGCTCGCCACAGGTTTTCGGCTGGGACAGGAGATGCCACAAGTCCTTGCAAATGGTACCGCACCGTCAGGTGAGCAGCGTGGCAAGCCCCCGGCTCCCGTCCGCTGTGGGGCGCACGGGCTGGACTTCACCAGGTTAAAGCTGCAGGCACACCACACGCCCCTCCTGCAATGAAAAGCAGTGCTGCACATGCCCCAGGCGCTGCTTACAGTGCGACCGGATACGCCAGGGCAGCCTTCCCCGCAGGGCTGTGGGGAGGCCGAACAGCCGCCTGGTGCTTCCTAGAGGAGCAGGAGCAAGCCAGGCGAGCACAAGCAGAGAGTAGAGCTGTTCTGCACTCCAGGCTTATCTGGGGATGTAAACAGCCAGTTGCCATTCTCCAATTTACGCTCGCGGTCCGTCTCTGAAAATTCTTCAGGGAAGGATTAGCTGCTACGATTCCTGCCCTAGTTCTGAAGTCCTCACACAGACGGATTTGCACATGACTTTCCCCTAAAAGCAGGCTGAAAAGTTCCCAGGGATCTGGTCTCCAGTGTGCATAAAGTTCCACTTGGGAGCAGGGTATTTAATTTTGCAGCTTCCCATGTAAAAGCCTCTCAGCTTGCATTTGTTCCCGTCGCTAAGCAGGGGGCTCAGGAGAAAGGAACAGTCAGCAAAACCCAAGCCAAGCAGCCCCGCATTTCCATGTACAGCGATCTCATCTGCTCCAGGAATGCTGTTCCAAGAACTTCCTGATGAGCCGCTGTATGTCCTGCTGGATTTTATGGGGCAGCTGCCACTCCTCCAAGCGAGTGACCCCGTGGAGCCTCATGGTGCCGGTTTGTGCTGCTGGCCTTTCCTGTGGCTGCGACTGTCTGCTTTTCTCCCATTTCTTTTATATCGTGATCGCTTGATTCATTGGGCTTGGACGGTAAGAGAAGTCAGCTTAGGTGCCTGAGCGCATGCCTCGCATACAGAGGCTCCCCAGCAGCATCTCCAAGTTGCGGGAAGAAAGCCCCCTGGCTGAACCCTGGGGAAGCTGCTGCCAGGTAGCGTCGCCCCACCGGGCTGGGTGTGTCACGGGTCGGATGCCGAAGACGAGCACTCTTGATGCTGCTGAGCTCGTGGGAGGAATGCGTCCTCTCCCTGCAAGCCGGCGGGCCACCTGAAGGGCATGGAAAGGGGGCCACTGAGAGGAGGACCTCACTGCCGCTCTGCAGGCGAGGTGGTGGAGGGAAAGCACCCCTTGCGACTTCAGTGGCCGCAGCGGCTGCTCAGAGAAAGCGGCACAACCCACGGGGGTTCAAGGACTGACTCAGCCCTGCCAAAGCCCAGGAAGGACCCGAAGAGCTGGGCTGGATGAGACCGCGGTCCACCCAGTCCCACATTCTGCTGATGCTGCCAGCCATCCACCATGGCCGGGCGCAATATGTGGCAGATGGGAAGGGCCACGGGCCTGAAGCCCGCTCCAGGGAGCCAGTAAGAACCCCACCTCCACATGCTGCCTGGCCGTTGCGTGGCCGCTGCCCACGGAGGCTGGCGGGTGGACAAATGCTGGGGCAGGAGGTGGCGCAAGGCTGGGGCGACGCATCTCTTTAGGCAAGGAGGCATTTCGGGGGGCAGGAAGTGGTGGCAGAAAGCAAACCCCATGCCCAGTCAGGAGGCGACAAGCGGAGCACGCAGAGCCGTGACCGAGTGTTGGGTGCTCCTACCCCTCCGCAGGCGCGCCCGGGAGGGCACAGCCGGAGGCTCTGCTGCAAGGGAGGGGAGGAGGGGAAGCTCCCCCGGGATGAAGTGCTTGTTCCGTTGCCTGGGTGAGCAGGGTCACAGATCACCCCCATGCACCCTGCTCCAACGTCCTGACCCCTGAAGCCACGGAGGCCTTTGTTGGATCCTGAGATCCGGGGGCCACAGGATGGCCCCGAGGGTGGCGAAGAGCCAGGCTCCCAACCTCCACAAGCCCTGTGGCAGCACAGCATTGCGTTGCATTGCTGTGCACCCCACGCTTGCGAGAGGGCAGAGGAGGCGCATTAATCCCCAGAACGCCTGGAGCAGGAGACTGAGCAACAGAGCCCAGCCGCGAATGTGTCAGTTCTGGTGCCTGCGTGGAGCTTATCTTAAAAGAGGGCTGAGAAGAGACGATTCAGACTGTGATGAAAACAAGAGCCAAAAAACCAGGCAAATACAAGACGCCAGAGGTAATGCAGCTGGTGCGCGAGAGCTCCTTGGGCAGGGCAGGCCAGGGATGGATGCAGCACCAACAAGGTGCCTCGGCCTGGGTCCCCACCTGCGTGGGCTGCAGCACCGGCAACGTGTGCGGAAAGACACCCAACAGCGACGGGAGCAACACCTGGTGGGGGGGCTGCAGCCCCATCTCAGCTCCTCACGTTTGGTCCGCAGCATCCCTCTCGACAGCACTTCTTGGTAAGAACACGAGCTCCTAGAATGTGCCGAATCAGCCTTTCTGGAGATCAGTGACCCACGTTCCGCCTATGGGAAAGCATCCCAGCTGGGGGACCCTGTCCCAGGCCTGGTTCTCAACCAAGCAGCGGCAGCCCCTTTCCGGCACTGCGTGAGTGACGCTGCGCTTTCTGCCAGCGCTGCCCTCCCGCAGGGCCATTCCCAAGGCCGTTTTCTTCAGGAAGCAGACTAGATGGGTGATGAAAAGCTGGGTTAGAAAAGGGAACCACGCCATGTGTCCCGACCCACCATCCCAGGTAACTCGTCCTGCCTGCCCAGCATCAGACCTCTCCATGGCACTTAATTGTTCCAAGCCTGACTTGGCCTGCACAGTTACCAGGGAATCAAGCCTGAAGCTCGGGCACAGCGAGCGGCCTTGCTCTCTGCAGTGCCTTCCTCCCGCAGAAAGGCGCACAACTGGTTTGCCAACACCAGCATTCCCTGGGGCTCTGGATCTGCTTTCAGGCAGCCACCTGCACTCCCCCCGCCCCCCCCCGCCCCCGTGCAAGGCCGGCTCCGCCTCCGGACCGCCTCCTGGTAACCCAGACGTCCCCTGCTCTTCATTCCCACAAGCGATTCAAGGTTCCCGAGTGACTCAGAGCTCCCCAGTGAGGCCAGGCAGGGCCAGGTCGATCCAGACCTGCCAGCAGCAATTGCAAGGCGGGCAGGATCGTGCGCCTGCCCACTGAGGCTGCTCTCTGGCTCCAAACAGCGAGACTTGGAGGAGGAAGCACTGCCTTTTAGCAGCCGTACAAAAGGCCACTTTACGCTCCACATGGCGCAACAGAACCTTTCCGGATTAAGTCAAACGGCACACGATGGCTTAGTCCCAACGAGGGGCTCAGATGCGAGCAGGCTCTGCTCCTCGCAAGCTGTGCCCAAGACCCCGGGGACCATGACTGTGCAGTGCAGGGAGCCCGCTGGGAGCTGGGTCTCCAGGAGTGAAAGTCCTGCAGACAAGCAGCATCCCAAAGTAAGGAGAAGGGCCAGTGGCACCCACCCAAAGCACCCCAGCCAGTACGGGACTTGGCAGGGCAGCCCCACTGAGGAGAGGAAGACACCCGGACTCGCAGGTGAACTCCAGTACCTGCACATGTAAAAAGGGAGCCAACCTCCCCCAGCTCCAGAAGGACTCCGAGGAGAGAGCTGAGAATTCAGTGGGGGGCCGGTGTGCCAAGGGAGCTGCTCGTGTTCGAAGTGCTCCTGGCTGCAAGCGACGCACACAAGAGGAAGGATGTCGGGATGGACAAGTAACGGGGGAGGCGAAGAGGGGCACAGCCCAACAGTCTGCCGCACCCCCACTCGTAATTCCTTGGCGGCCAAGCGCTTGCCGTTGTTTTCCAGGGGCAGGACACGGGCCTGTGCGGCGGTCCTAGCATGCGACTCGCTTACTTCCATTGCCCTGAACGGGCCTCTGCCGCCCAGGCCACGCACCTATGGGGCTCGTCATTTCTGGCTGCCAAGCTAAACAAGGTCGCGGCCTGCCAGGTTTCTGGTCCCGCAGGCAAGGGAGGTGCGGAGGTGGCTTATCCAGGCTCCACTTGGGCAAGGAAGAGAGGCCTCCACCTCTCTTTCCCACGGGAGAGTCAGGCCTTTCCTTGTCAATCACCGCTCGGCCATCAGCACCAAGTGCCCTGGCCAAGCAGCAGCCAAGCGAACCGCCCCGTCTCCCGGAGCGGGGAAGGGCAGCGGGGGCTTCCCAGCTTGGCCCTGCACCGCTTAGGCGCTCCATTACCCCAGCAACACGGCAGCGAAGCCCCTTCCGGGCTTCTTCCCAGTCTGGGATGGAGGAGGGGACAGAGGAGGGGTGCTGAGCCACGGGGCCCCCAGTCCACACCTACCTCTGCTGCTTCAGGGTAGGAATGAAGGCCCAGCTCATCGCACTCCCGGCATGACAGCCGCTCCCCACTCAGGCGAGCAGAAGCCGCCTACCTAGCCCACGCCTGAGACAGACATTTTCCAGAAGGTGCCGTGGCAAGCAGCAAAGAAAAAGCTCTGAACGGGCTGCAATCCCGAAACCCCTTCCTTGGCGTCGGGGCTGGTTGTCCAGCGCAGCCACACTCATTCCACCAAGAGTTCCACGGGGCGTCACCAGATGCAGGCGCGAGTGGGCCAAAGCTGCACCTTGCTTTTGCAGGCAAACTTAATCCGAATGCAGGAAGCCTTTTAACCATGCCCAGCCTCTGCAGAAATCCTGCCGTGACAGCAGGAAGCCTGCTGGGAAGGCTTCGCTGGCGGATTTTGCCCCCTCGGTTGGGTGTGTGCACAGAAACCCCATGTAGCTGCGATCTGCACCTCTGCGCTCTTGGCACACGGGAGCCACCCTCAAGAGACAGACCTCAAGTGACGGATGAAGACGGAGAAGAAAGGAGTCAAGGCAGGCATAGGAGGGAGCAGCATTTAACTGTATTCACGGGAAAGCCAAGCCTGTCTGGCTTGCACGGAGACCCTGCGTCCCTCCCGCGCCCGCTCAGCAGTCCCAGCACCGTGGGGAAAGGTGGCTGGAAGGACTCAGGGCGCCGCTGGCTGCGAGCATCGCCCCTTCTATCTCGCCCCAGGCCGGGGGCACATCTGCCCCACCCTCGGCCCCGCTCGCTGCACCCCTTTGGGCTGGCGCGCATCCTGCTGCTCCGGTTTCCAGCCAGATGCGCCGGCAACAAGGGCGGGCGGGCGGGCGGGCGAGGAGCGGCTCCCCTGCACGCACCGCTCCCTCCGACCCCTGCGGTGGCTTCCGGCGCGCCGCGGCGCTTCGCATCCCGACAACGCCAACTTGTCGGCTGGCACGGGCGCCGCGAAGGCTCAACTTTTTCGCGGTTCGGCTCGCGGGCGCCGCGCTTTCCTCTCCGCCGCTGCCCGCCACGCGAGCGCAACGGTGCCCGCGCGCGAGGGAGCCGGCGCGGAGGGCATGCCCGGCGGCGCGGCGCGGCCGGCTGACTCAGCGCCCGGCCGGGGCCCGGCTCCCCGCTCCGGCGCGGCCCCAGTCAGGCGGGCCGGCCCGCCGCCGCAGCGCCGCGCCCAAGAGCCGCGCACCGGGCCCGGCCCGGCCCGGCCGAGGGGGACCGGCCGCACAGCCGCGCCAGCAGCACAGCGGGTCCCGGGGAGACCCGCCGAGGCGCGCCCGCAGCCGGCCGCTCCCCGCGCCCCGCTCCGGAGGCAGCCGGGCGGCGAGGCGGAGGCGGAGGCGCTCGCGCCCCGGCCCGGCCCGGCCTCCCCGCGTGTCTCCCGCGCATCCCCGAGCCCCGCGCCCGCGCCGCACCTTGTACTTGTCGAAGCCGGCCAGCTGCTCGGCGCTCACGTACTCGTAGCCGAACATGGCGCGGCCGGGCCGGGCGGCGGGCGGCGGCCCTGCCTTCCCGCGCGAGCCGTGCAGAGCGGCGGCGGCGGCGCCCACACGCGTCCCGTGGCGCCCGGCTCCGTGAGGCGCCGCGTGTCCCTCGCCGGCTGCCGTCCGCGGCCCTTCCCTGCGGCGCGCCCGCCACTCGCCGGCCCAGATCAGCCCACCGCGACGTCACCGGGCCGCCCCGCCCCTTCCACGCCCGCCGCCATCTTGGGAGAGGCGTCACGCTCCCGCCACGCTCCTCCGCAAGAGGCCCCGCCCCCCGCCGCCTCCCCCCTTGAATTCGAGGCGCTCCTGGCGCCGCTCACGCGCCGGGGCCGCGCGCGGATGATGGGCGCTCGCGTCCGACACGGTTTCGGGGCCCCCCTGCGCGACGGGGCGCCGGGCCGGGTCAGCGCCGGCGCGGTCGAGCCCAGCCCCCCGTCCACCCGTGCCCCGCCGCCGAGCCCTCCTGCAGCCGCCCGCGCGCATCTCGGGCGGCGTGCCCTTGCGGGGAAGCCCTTCCGCCCCCGCGCCTCGTCGCGGCGCCGGGCGCGCGGTGCGGGCTGCGGCGTTCCCGGGCAAGGGCGTCGTGGGGAGGGCGGACACGCGTCTGCGCACGCGTCACGTGCAAGCCGGCTCTGTCGGCCCCGCCCGCCTTCGCGCCTGCGCCGGCCGCGATTCAAACGGCGGCGGGAACGGCCGGAGCGGAGAGCGCGCATTGCCCTGCCCTGCCCTGCCCGGCGGCTCTTGTTCGGCGCGGGACGCGGCCATGGCTGCCCGGGAGGCGCTTGCGACGCCCGCCAAGGCTGCGCGGCGCGGGGAGCACGGTGAGGCCGCGCGCCGGCGCCCTTCGGCCGCCTCTCCCCGCTGGAAGGCGCCCCGCGGCCCGGGCGCGGCTCCCGGGGCCGCGCGGGGGCTCGTCCTTCGGCCGGCGGGCGAGCGGGGAGGCCGGCCGGCGGTGGCCCCGCGGGCGGGCGGAGGGGGGGGCGGGCTGGCCGGGCGCGGCGTGGCGGGGCGGGGCGGGGCGGGGGGCGTCCCCGGTGGCGCGGCCGTGGGCGCGGGGCGCGGGGCCGCCCGGGCGAAGCTCGGCCGGGCGGCGGGCAGCTCTCCCTCTCTGTCTCCGCGCTGCAGAGCCGGGCCGCTCGTCCCCGTCCACGGTCATCCCGGCGTCGCCCTTCATGCAGACGCTCGGCTACGGAACCGGAGTCCACGTCTATCTCATGAAGAGGTGCGTGGCCGCGCCGGGCCCCGCGGGATCGCGCCTGCTGTGCGGAGCCGAGGGGCTCCGGGGGTGCCGGACGAGCCGGGAACGCGGGAGTGTTCCCCTCGCTGCCTGGAGGCACTGCATGGTGCTGAGGGCGCCGTCCCGGACGGGGGTCCCGCATTCAGGGGGTCCCCAGAAGCCGGGGGCGCCTCGACAGCGGTGCCCGGGTGTCCTGGGGCCCATCTGCCACGGTGGCCCTTCGTTGCAGGTCTCCCCGAGGAGCGGCTCGTTCTCCCTGGGCCGTGAAGAAGTTAAACCCCAAATGCAACTCCAGCCAGCGACATACTTATCAACAGAGACTGAAGGAAGAGGCCAACATTTTGAAGACTCTTCATCATCCAAACATAGTGGGTATGTTTAAGTGGGAAAGCGGGCATCTTGTTTGTTTACTTATTAAAATATTTATAGGCCGCCCCACCGCAACAAAGCCTCAGGGCGGCTTACAACATAATTAAAATAAAAAAATAGTACCAATATTAAAATAATTTATCCCTCCCCCCCTCGGTACATCTCGGCCACTAAATATAAATACATTAAATACCCCATACAACCAAATAAATAACAAAAGCCACCTAAAATACAACCCTTGTCCAACACAAACATTAAACATAACATCTAAACTAAACAAAATAAAAACAAACTCAACCAAAAACCAACACTAACAATTAAAATAAGACTTACATAAAAAGGTCTTCGCCTGGCGCCGAAAAACGTATAACGACGGCGCCAGGCGAACCTCTCCAGGGAGCGCATTCCGTAGTTGCCTCCTTTACCGCCTCCTTTAGGAGTGCAGGCACCCGGCCGTCTCCAGGGTCCAATCCTGGATTGTCTTGTCCAATCTTATTTTATCTAAACGGTCCCGGAAACTTTGCTGAAGGTCTTTATTTTATTTTAAAGTAAGAACATGGATGTTTGAAAACTCTGCCAAGAATGCACAGTGCCCCTCTCCCAGCCAGTTTCAAGACCTTGCTTATAAAGGCTTGAATTATTACAGCCGTGAAACACGGTGGAAGGTATTTGGATGGGAAGTAACTCACATAAAAAAAGCAAATGAATAGAATGAGATTTGGGAAGATTTCGTAAAAGCAGTACTGATAGAAAGCAAAGGCTGTAAACCCAGTCAAGATTATATGAATTGAAGGGGATAATTGAAGCGTATTATATATTACTGTTCTAGCATGTGCATGATGGAGGTATGGGTCTCCGGGGTGGTAGGTGCCCTCTTTTATTTTTTTTAATTATTGTGTTCTTGTTATGTTCTGTTATTGTTGTGATTGTATTCATGGTTTTTTTCTGTCTAAAAAAGTAAAAAAGGGGGGGAATAAGTAGCGTGTGTGTGTTTCCGAAGGGTATCGCGCGTTTGCGGAAGCCAGAGACGGGAGCATGTGCCTCGCCATGGAATACGGAGGAGAAAAGTCTCTCAACGACCTCATTGAGGAGAGGCGCGCCGAGCCGCAGGGGCCCTTTCCGGCTGCCACCATCCTCAAGGTCGCCCTGCATATGGCAAGAGGGCTGAAGGTGCGCCACGCAGCCCCGCGCAACGCTCCAGGGTGCCCGACGTTGCTTTAGCTGGGACAGCCGGGGGCAGAGGGCCTTTTGAAGAGGCAAAGCTGGGCAGGGACACGCTGAGATCCACGGGAGGAGGTGCATTCATAGGTTGCCATAAGTTGGAGCTGACTGCACGGCACATCAGTGTAAGGGCAAGGCCTGAACGTTGGTGCCATGTGGGAATCGGGACCAGGTGGGCATTTCTGAAGAAGGGCGAAGCGGGCCTTGCCAGCTGTGCTGTGAAGAAGACAGCGGGGAGGGGCTGCACTTCCCTGGCTTGTCATTTTGTGCTGACCCCCCCTTAATTGCCTTCGAAAACCCTCGGCTGCCGTAATTCGAACCTGTCCTAACTCCTTGACCTGCCCACCCATCTCTTCCTGCCCTTCCAAAGCTCTGGCGCTCAGGAATTTAAACTTGGGGCTTGTGCCAACATAACTATTTGGAGAAGTGTCTTTCCAAGCGGAGTGCCCCGAGGAATTTAGCAGGGTCCTGAAGGCAGGTGGGCCTTGAACCTGTTCATTCTGCCTCCCGTAGCAGTGCTTGGCACTCTGGGTGACTCCGCAGGGCATTTCCACAAGGTGTTGCGTTAAAGCTCACACCTGCTTTGAAATGGCCCCTCTGCCCAGCCTGACTTGGAAGCGCGAGCCTTGCGTTGACCTCCTCCTTGCCTTGCAGTATCTTCACAGTGACAAGAAGCTGCTTCATGGTGACATCAAATCTTCCAATGTTGTTATTAAAGGAGACTTTGAGTCCATAAAGATTTGTGATGTGGGCGTTTCACTGCCTCTGGATGAGAACCTGACAGGTGGGTTGCACTTCTGCCCTCCCTTTATTTCTGGGGGCTAAGCAGTCCGCATCACCTGCTGCCTCTGCGCACCAGGAGGGGGTGGCCCCCTGGGCCTTTACCAGATGCTCTTGCTGTGGCGGCCACCTGCCGGCCTTCCTGCTGAAAGATGCGGGGTCTGTGTAAGAACACAGCTGCCTGGGCTGCCGTGCGGGACAGGTAAAGGCTTGGCCGCCCAGCCACCTGAGGACGAAGAAACGAGCCGCTTTGCCACGGCGCCTCCAAACCCCCCTCCTTTCAGAAGGGGACGGGAAAAGGAAGCAGTTTCAACTGAGCAGCGGGAGGGGCCTGTGCCCCCTCGTCCTTTCCTGCTCCGAGTCTTGATGCAGGCAGTGCTGCATCCGTATGCTGCCTGGTTGCCGAAGCATCCTGGGCAGGCCGCAGCACGTGGCAAGGCGGATCCGAAGTCCCCCATCCAGAATAAACCCACCTGCATGGGGCGCCCTGGATAGCTCCCGTAAAGCTGCACGGACCAGGAGTCCCGCTGGCGGGAAGAACCAGCCTTTCCTGCTCGGCGGCGGTGCCTGGGCAGACCGGCCCTGGCGGCCAGCCCAACCGCTGAGTGCCAGAGCTGCTCTTGGCTCCCTTTTCCATCCGGATGACTCCCAGCATCCTCCTCTTGAGGATGTTTAAATGCTTGTTTAACTTTACCGCCCTACAGCTGAAGTGCTCTGAGTGGTTTACAACAACGCGTCATGCATTACAATCATCAAACTATGCTACAAAATTTAAAGCCCAGTTTGAACAAGGGCAACCGGTTGCACACGTTAAGAACCAAGAGCTGTGAGCCGGGTGGCTGCGCCCCGCTCGGCTGTTTGAGCTGGTTAAACGCCCTTGCAAGGTGGACAGTTGTACCTGGCGCTGCAAGGAGAGCAGAGCTGACCAGGCAGGCCCCGGGCGGGGGCGGGGGGGGGAGCTTGTGCCACACCTGAGCCGCTCCTGCTGAGCTGTGCCTCTTCCCAGTTGTCGCAATGGAGCCTTCCCCAGAGGCAGAGATCCAGGCCGGAGGCAGCGGCCAGATCTCGACTGCAGCCGGAAGAGGCGCTCTGTCGGGCGTGGTGGTCCCGAGCCGCGTGGGGCGGCCTGTCTTCCCAGTCCCGACTGCACCATGCCCAGGCTGGCCTGGAGAAGGCAGCAGGCACAGCAGCCCCACCTGGAGCTGGCCATCCCGGCAGGCTCGGGTCCTGTGCTTGAGGATGGGGCACTGCAGCACCCTGGCCTGTCTGTCCCCCTGCAGTGAGTGACCCGGGCGCGGCGTACGTGGGCACGGAGCCCTGGAAGCCCAAGGAAGCTCTGGAGGTCGGCGGGGTGATCACCGACCGGGCGGACATCTTCGCGCTGGGCCTCACTCTGTGGGAAATGATGGCGCTCTCCGTGCCCCACCTGAACTTGCTTGGAGATGATGATGATGATGGTACGTCTCGTGAGGGCTCCTCTTGGGCCAGCTGAGCAGTGGATGATGGGGTTGACCGTTCGTTGCACTGACCTTGGTCTACTCCTGGGCGGCAAACTTTCATTGGGGTAAAGCCAGCCAGGCACAGTTGCATGAACATTGCAAGAGCAATTTTGATTATTTGTATAAAGTGTATCTTGAAGCAATCTGCAGCATGCTGCTCCTGTTGCAGAACACCCCTCCCTACCTTGGTATCCCCTTAACCCCAATCCTGATGCGACGGGGAAGCTGGGCATCTGAGCTACAGGCCTTTGTTCCAGCTTTGGGAAGTGGCTCCCTCTAACCCACTGCGTTGTGTTCCCAGAAGCTTCCTTCGACGAAGACGACTTCGACGAGGACGCCTACTACGCGGCCCTTGGGACTCGGCCACCCCTCAACATGGAGGAGCTGGGCCCCTCGTACCAAAGGGTCATTGAGCTCTTCTCTCTCTGCACCATGGAAGATCCAAGGAAGCGCCCTGCGGCTGCCCAGATAGTGGCTGTCCTAGAAGCGGAGGGGCTCGCCCAGTGAGCCCGGCGAAAAAGCTCCACAAATTGCTTGAGGAGAGAGAGAAACTATTGCATGAGCATGTAACATTTTCAGGTTTCCATAATTATAATTAGAACTGGAACTGGAACTAGAACCATGTTCCACTTTTTAACCATTTAGAAGGTGCAAACCCAGAAATGACTGGTTCAAAAAGATTGTTTCACGACTTGTCTTCAGTGGCCTCTTTTTCCTCCTGACCTGCGGAGAAGCCCACGTTGACAGAGGGGTCTTGGGTGGACTAGCGCTTCAGCAATGTATGTAGAGAGCACCATGGTAGCTTGTCCCCCACCTCCGTGTCTTCGCATTTGAGTTCTGGTTCAGGTGTGTGTGTGTGACTCGCAAATTATTAGCACCTGTGGGAAGGTGTGATCACCAGCAGCTGGTTGTGGGAGGAACCTTGGTCAGTTGGTGGCAGTGGCTCTCGTTTCCTGGGTGTCTTGCAAGGTTCAGTCTCCTTTTGGGGAAGCGGCTGGCTTGTTTTCCTGGGACCCTTCTCTGTCCAGGCAGCAGGTTGCTG
Source organism: Varanus salvator macromaculatus (assembly GCA_023646645.1). Lineage (NCBI taxonomy): Eukaryota > Metazoa > Chordata > Lepidosauria > Squamata > Varanidae > Varanus > Varanus salvator. Next base: position 104,496,824 of record JAIXND010000765.1, on the reverse strand, counting down.
CTGGTGCTTGTTTCTGATTTTTTTAACTCATTTATTAATCGCCCGTCTAGGATTTCTCTTGACTTCCCCATTTACTAAAAAAGAACACGCTTTGCTAACTACTGTTAATGTTCCTCTGTCAGTCTCTGAGAGGACAGGCCAGTAGGACCTGTTACAAAGACTGGAAGGCAGCTTTAACTTTTATTGAGACTATGTTGCAGCGATGTATAAATTAGCAATTAAAACATACTTACTTCATTTGTGGTTTCTCTGATTTCTGTCCTAAACTGATTTTTTCAAGGGACTACAAAGGAGGATTTGTAGGAAGAATGAGGCAGGGGACCAGTTCTGCAGTTCCCTTGTTCATATGCATGTGGAACAGGAACCCGTTCTCCAGCAAAGGGACCTGCCGGGCGGCTTCCTTTGCGGCCCTGCTCTGGTGTGCGTGTCTCTTCGCTAGTCAGCCGTGTCACATTTATAAGATAAAGATTTCCACTTGCATGTCGGCTTCTGGCTTTCATACTTTTAAGAATACATTCTATACCATGGGTTATTTCTCCATGAATGTCAGAAGCCGGAAATGCACCAAGTGGTCAGGGTGTTGCAGGAGTAGCTCTATGCAGCCGTTGACGAGGGCTGATCGGTGTTTTTCACGCTGAGCATAACCGTGACAAGGCTCCACATCTGCCTGCATCCGCAGCTCTGTCCATGGAAATGGCTGCTGAGCACGTGTGTCTGGAATCAACCTTTGCCTGGTATGACGATCACAAACGTCTGTCTGGAAAGCTGGTAGCTACTGGGGGAGATGCATGCTAAGAGCCCCGCTGGACCAAGTCACGGGCCCACCCAGTGGGGTTTGCGCAGGGGCCAACCCGCTGTCCCCCGGGGGAGCCCGCAGGCAAGGCGTGAGTGGAGGGGCACCCCCCTCCCAAGCGTCTGGGCTGCAGAGGCGCAGAGCTGTGTGGCCCACTAGCAGGGGAGCAGAGAGCTCCGGGGACACGTTGCCATCCAGACTTCCCAGGAAATCGCCGGACCCCCACTTTGCATCCAGAGTGGTGGTGGTCACTTGTGGAAGCAAATTCCACAGTTCGGTTCTGTGCCATGCAGAGAATCCTTCCTGAATCTCCCACCCAACAGCTTCAGGGAGCGACCCTTTGGGTTCTAGTATTATGGGAGAGGGTGGGAGCAGTCTCCCGTCTCCACAACATGCATAATTTTCTGCCCCCTCTATCAGGGCTCCCCTCCTTGCCTTTTATGCGTAAGGAATTGTTCTACCCCCTTGATTGTTTTGTCTTTTTCTTCGCCCTGTCAACCTGTACAATACTTTTTATGTGCAGTGACCTGAATTGTACACAGTATTCTGAGTAAGCGTGCGCCAAAGATTTGTATAAGGGGAGTATTTTCAGTTGTCTTCTAATAGGGACTTGTCTTTTTCACAGCCGCTGTGGCCACGGGATTTTCATCCAGCTCCCAGTCTTTCTTGCCAGTCCCTGCTGGCTCAGATCCCATCAGCCGATACTTGAAGTTGGGATTTCTTGCCCCAATTTTGCTCTTGCGTGCGCCGAACTGTTTGCCGTTCTGATGCTTGCTGTCCCATTTGACTTTTTCAACTAATCCCGATTTTTTAAAAAGCATTTCCCCTTTTGAAATCAAACGGGACAGGTGGATTCGTTTGGCAATTGTGCTCTGACAGTAGATGCTGGATCTAAGCACATTGTGGTTCCTGTTCCCAAATGAGTTCCACTGACTCCCATTCCAGCAGCTCTAGGCTGAGCTAGTTTCTGGGGCTGCACTAGGAAGCAGGAGCGTCCCATTAGACTAGCATGTGCCCCCCCATCCGTCTGTCCCCCCGGAGGTGGGATTGTGGCTGACTGAAGACTCCTATTTTCTCTCCTGACGCAAGAGCTGAACGTGACCTCGAGATGAAGGAAAAACCCGGGATGCATCCAAACAAGACAGCAGTCACAGAGAGTAACTTGGGAGCAGGCAGGAGAGTTACTCTCCGCCCTGAGGAAGGCGGGGCCAGTCAGAGCACTGCTTGCTTGGCTTCCTGCCCAGGACCACCATCCCAGAGTAAAGGGGCTGCGCCAAGTGCATCGAGCAGGCCAGAGAAGGCCCTCGGGTCCCACTCCCCCGCAGGCGCAGGGCTTGGGCTCACACCGTCCCACCCGGACGGCTGTTCTGTTTCCCCTCGAAGGTCTCCTGGGTTCCACTGCCGTATTGTTCCGGAATGGAACGGGCTCCCAAGGAGATGGGTCAGGCCTCGTCAGTGAGGCTGTTGCTGGGGATTAATGAGCGGAGCCTGGGCTCAGACGAGATGGCTCAGGAGGCTCCTTCTGATGTGCGCGGTTTCTATGAAACTTCTTTTTTATCTTGCCTGAACCTGGGTTGTCACAACTTAATTATTCCATGTCCTACACTATGTGAGAAGAGATCTTGACCTTCCTCTTTGTGACAGCCTTGCAGGCACTTCTCTCATGTCTCCATCCCACCCCCCAAGCCACATCTTCTCAAGGCAAAGCCCTATTTCCTTTATAAGAGATCAGGAAGGAAAAAGCACCATGAGCTGAAGGCATCAAGTGCCCTGTGGTGGCATTGTTAACGCCACTGGATCCGATCCTTTTCATACGGTTTGTGATTTGTGAGTGGCTTTGTGTTTTGGTAACCGAATGTGAATGGTAACACATAGGGTTAAAAATGTGTGCCATAGTTTTGAGTGATCTCCCTCAGGCTAAACTAGAAATTTCCAATATTGTCTTTTCTCTGCTTCCCAGGAATGAAGGCATCAGCCCTTATGCGCAAGGACAGAGCATGGATGCATTTTAAAGGGTCTCGCCATTCTGAAGCAGACATGTCTGCAGAGAGAGAACCCAAAGAGGATGAAATAGGAAATCAAGCAGCAAGCAGCCGCTTTTCACTACAACTTGGTTACATCTGCTGAAATCAAAGTTGCCTTCTGGGCTGGGCCGGCTTGGCTGTGGTAACTGCTTAAGTATGCTCAGAGGAGGAATAAAGACAACGGACTAAAATACAATATTTATTCAAACAGGTTTGGTCTATTTAGTGCAAGAATCGCGGTGCTTTGCAGACAAAGTCAATGCAGCTTGCAGCTCGTCAGGCCACCAAACTCGCCTCAGTACTGAGCATCCACCAACAGGCGTAAGGATAAGTTAACAGGTTCCCAGCAGCATTACACACCCCACACTCAAACTTTTTCTATTTTGTGAAGCAGCCCAGTACATGGTCTTTCAGAACAATCAAGGTATTTCAGCTCAGAGAATTTTGCCCCCAAATCCAGCTGCTAAACTTATCTGTGAGCAAACAGGAGATCTGTCAGCAATACAAAAATGGGAAACGTTGGTGGCTAAAGCAGGTATTAGCCATAGCGAGAGACTACAAACACCTCTTCTCTTTAGTACTTGCAATCTAGGAGCTTGCAACCAACCACAGGAATTTCAACTCGCAGAATTAAACTTTTTAAACCAACATAAATTTAGTCTGATTCCATTCCTAATTTGCATTACAACAGTAAAATGAGGAGAATACAAGAAGGGAATTGTAACCTTTTTTTAAGGATTGGAAGAGACAAGCGCTCACTGATTCCACTCAAAGCCAACATGCAGCAGTACAGAAAGTGTTTTAACTGATGAAATTATAAACAAGAAAGTTGGGAGTTTTACAATATTTGGTTGCAAATACCTTTCCATCTGGTGTGGGATCAGAAAAGGCGATTTCACTGGTACTTAGGCAAGAGCCAAATAAGAATGTACGCCTGGAACAAAAATAGAGGTGGTCACGATCGACCAAAGATCCAGCCCTCTTTTTGTACTTAACAAATTTACTAAGTTTGGAGCCATCCCATTTAAATTTGTTAAGATGAAGAAAGCCTATGAGGAATGCCCCCCTCCTTCCTGTGTATGTCTAATCAAGTGTGGTGATAAATACATCAAGTATTTAAAAGAAATGGTTCCTTTTACAAAGTATCCTGTACTCATATGGCTTTTTGACCCAGAACAGAGAGCAATTAAGTACTTAGTGTCCAGAACGAGACATCCCGCAACTGGAGCATTGTGCTCAGTTCTGGGCCCCTCATTACAGGAAGGATATAGCCAGGTTAGTCAGTGCAGCGTAGGGCCACAAGGATGGTGGCTGGTTTGCAGGGGATGCCGTATGAGGCAAGACTGAGGGAACTGGGTCTCTTCAGCTTGGAGAAGAGGAGACTCAGAGGGGATATGTTGGCGACATGCAGGTACGTGAGGGGGTGTCACACGGAGGTGGGTAGAGGCCTGTTCTCCCCTGCAGAGGAAGGCAGGACGCGCTCCAAGGGAGCAAAGCTCAGGGAGCCAAGGTTCAATCTGGATGCCAGGAAGCATTTCCTGACGCTTAGGACCCCGAGGGTGTGGAATGGGCTTCCCTGGGAGGTCGTTGAGGCCCCATCGGTGTGGGTGTTCAAGGACAGGCTGGACGTCCACATGGTGGGCATGTCATGAGCGGAGCCGGCTGGTGCCGGAGGTCAGACTAGATGGCCTGGGAGGACCCTTCTGACTCACTCTGTTTCTATGTTGCTATGTCCCAAACTTTTCCGTTACCATTTCTATGCCCTGTAGAGTTGCCCGGGGAGTGGGGGTGTCGGTCATGCAGATCCAGGACTCGACACTGCTGTACATGGTCTGTATGTGAGGCCAAATTTTTCCCTGTAAGACCCTAGAATATTACTATTAAACCACGCTGAAAAAAGCTGTGCCTAAGCACAAGAGTTTTAGACTATTGCAGGTCAAAGGGACTGCTGAATCGGCACACTTCCTCACCTGAGCACGTCCACCAGACGACTCGCGACGCGCTTTCTCCGCATCAGGCTGAACACCCAGATCCGGCTGATCCCGCAAAACACCCTCTCCGGCGTCGCTGAGCAGCACCAGGCGCGCTGATGCTCCAGGCTGTTCTTAGTGGGAGACTCCAGCAGCGCTGTCGGCTCTGAGAGCACTCGGAAAGCCTGGGGAAATGAGGCGAGGCACAGATGGGCGAGGAAGCAACAGCGCCCCTCTGCCAAACGCTGACTTACAGGACATGATGTGCCACACGATACGAGTTTGAACAGGCTCGGCCTAACATTCACTGGGGCAAGAACTGCAGTGCTTTGTGGGCACAGCCAGTGTAGCTTCTGGGCTCACATCCAGCTCGTCATGCAACCCGGCAAAGGCTTCAGAGGAGGGACTGCAAGAAATGGGCATGTTTAGTCTGGAGAAGAGAAGACTGAGGGGAGTCAGGATAGCACGCTTACAAGGACCTGAAAGGCTGTCACAAAGAGGAAGGCCAGGGCTGCTTCTCCATCATCCCAGAGTGCAGCACATGAAATAACAGGCTCAAGTGACAGGAAGCCAGATTCCGGCTGGGCATCAGGAAAAAATTCCTGCCGGTTAGTGCAGTACAGCAATAGAGCCAATGACCCAGAGCGGTTGTGGGCTCTCCCAAGTGAGAGGGATTCTAGATGCAGCTAGACAGACGTCGGCGGGTTGGTGTAACTTGAGCAGGGGGGTGGACCTGATGGCCGTCTTGGACCCTTCCACCTCTACTATTCTATGATAAAAGGGCAAGGTCCGCGGGCCAAGAACGTGCTTTCCGTTCAATGGAACCACCAGCAGATCTGGGTCTTAGAAGTAAAGCCGGTGGCCTCAGTCAGGTTCAAGTAGTGTAATCATTGTTCTTTTTTAATGTATTTATTTCTTGTTGTTAGCCACCCCGAGGCTTTTTTGCAAGGGGGCGGCGTATAAATTTGGAAATAAATAAAATAAATAAATGATATAGGGATCCAGCCCACTGGATTGCTCACATTTTGCAGAATCACGAGCGCCTCCATGAGTAAGCTCTTGGAAAAAGGGTACGAATTGAACTGAATTTCCACTCTACACCAAAAGTTACTCACCTGCCTGACTGGCTCAGCAATTAAACAGCCAACTATCTTCTTTTCATTAGAAACGAAAAGGTATGTTCGGATCTGGCTTGGATAGGCCAGTGCCCCTTGTTGAAATCCCAGTTCATTATCTACAAGTTTCCGTACTTCTTCAACCTTTGAAATAAGAAGGGGACACACTAAACTCTGCAATTAAATCAGATTAAACTATGTCAACTTGTTGATAGCAGTGGTTTCTAGATATGTCACTGGCTGACGGAACATTTGGTTGTACGACCGCAGTAAACTCTTGAGTAAGTCCTAAGCAACCTTCATGCTTTGGAGCTTGAGGCCTTTGGTAACACCACAAAATACATGACTGGAAAAATGTTGTAAAAACCAACAACTCTATTTTATTAGAAAAGTAGTATTTTAAAAATTCAAACCACATTTATTCCATTCAACTGTCAAACCAAAGGAAATTAGTTAAAATCAGATGGGAGGCCAATTTCCCTAGAAAATAAAATCTTTAAAAATGGTGAAACTTCTACGTCTAACAGATCTTTACATGACTACTAGCAATATTTTGTGCACAAGGAAAAGTTTACTGAAAATAGAAAAATGTTGGATTGTTTTTGGAAGAAGCTTTGAGACAAACAAAAATGGAATAACTTCACATCAGGATAAGCTAGGTTAGGAAAAAACCTTCTGCCTTCCCACCTTCTTGATGGCATATTTTGGATCATTTTGCAGGATCAAGAGGACCTTCCCATCCCAAAATTCTGCAACCACATGTTCGTTCTTCCAGCTCTGCAAGGTGAAGAAAAAGAGGAAAACAAATGAAGAATTTCAAGTGCAGAGTTGGAAGTCACAACAGTGAAGACAGCTAGAATAAATGACCACTCGGTATTTTCAGCTCCCAGTTTCCTAGAAATTCCCAGTTCTTGTGTTTGCATTTCTGGCAATATTGTCTAAAACAAGGTAACTCGTAAAAGGTAAGAAAGTGAATGTAGCTTTTCCTTACCACATATTTTATTCCCTCAAGAAACCTCTGGTGGTACTGCAGGTGGTGCCCTTCGTCCTCTGGGTTGGCAGCCGAGTAGACCATGCCACAGGATTTACAGGCAGTGGCGCCAAAGTGTTTCTGACCAGCATCCTGTCACGACAAAGCGTGTGAGCACGTGATGTTGTTCATGCCAGTGCGAAGGCGCCGGGAAAGAGCAGCAGGTTACTGGAAGGGCCCATGAGAAAAACCCAGAGTCTTTCTGGCCCAGTAACTGGCACACTCCTTTCAACTGCAGGGCAGCACGGACGGCTCCACAGCATTCACAGAAATATACTCACAATGGCCATCTGATCTTTTAAGCTTTTGTTCAGTTCTCTTGTCTTCTTGCTGACTCGCTGCGCGGCAGGGAGCTTCTCTACTGCTGAGCCAGGCTCCACGAGTGACAACGGCTCATCTCGGAGACCCCATGCCCTGAAAGGTTATATTTGCATCTCACCAACACGGTTGCAGAGAAATGGCGGGGACACGTCCGAGTCCCCGTTCAGCCAACCGTTCTGCATAAGCCAGCGGGACCTCATGGCAGTGCTGCTGGCTACCTACCCTCCTCCCAAAAGAAAGCCCCCACCCCCCTCGCTCTCTTCCCCACCAAGGCCTGTGCCGGCTCCTTGCTGCAATCGGAGCACAATTCCAAGGGCGAGCCTTAGTCCACACAATTCCGACCGTTGCTATGAAGAGATCGTAAGCCCCAGTGCATTATACCGAGAGGCCCTCCTCTTCTTGTATGCTATTCCTGCAGAATCCCAGATTCGTTTTACATTTTTCGTATCACCCTTCTTCCATCATTTAGTGAAACTCTGTTAAGCGCCATCAAGTTGTCTCTGACTGAGGACCCCATGACTGGGAGCCCTCCAGCGCGTCCCACCCGACAGCCCCACTCAGCTCTGGGAAACTCCAGGCGTGGCTTCCCTAAGGGAGTCAATGCATCTTCTCTTGGGTCTCCCCGCTCCTCTTTCTTCGCCTTTCCCCTAACATTATCGGCGTCTTCCTGGGATTTTGCTTTCTCATGATGTGCCCAAAGAATGACGGCCTCAGTTTTGTCGTATTTGCTTCTAAGGAAAGTGGCACCTTAACTTGATCTAAGATCCACACCTTCATCTTTTTGGAGGCTCCAGGATATTTGCAAAGCTCTCCTCCAGCACCAGGTTGCAAGCAAATCAACAGCATGGAAGAGTTTGGCTTTGATCGCCAGTGAGGCATCCTTACACTGGATTATTTTTTCTAGGTTTGCATTGCTATCCTTCCAAGTCAAATGTCTTGGCTGCAGGTTCCATTTGAATTGAACCAAGATATGCAAAATCAGTTTTAGTTTCTTCATTGCTGACATTAAAGCTGTGTAATTCTTACATAATCAGTCTTTCTAGTATTTTTTTTGTCATCTTCATTATTTTTAACATTAAAACTATTTGTAGCCTGCCATTAATGGAAACCTCTTCCAAAGCAGATTCCAAAATGTAAGATAAACATAAGTCACAATAATATATTCATACACAAAAGCAGCTGAACATAGAAACAGAGTGAGTCAGAAGGGACCTCCTGGGTCATCTAGTCTGACCTCTGGCACCCGCCTGAATGCGGGGAACATTTGCGAAAACCATCGTAGTGCAACTGCCCATAAACCTCTGAGGAAAGGTCAGAGAAACCGGCACTGCACATCGTTGTGCATCTGCACACCTCCGAGTCAACAGGACCCACTTCACGCTCTTGTGATCCTAAGCCAGCTGAGCTGGTTTGCTCCAGTCAGTACGCAACACATTGCGTAGGGAACAGTGACGTTTCTCACATCTTTCTTGCCTCTTTCAAGTCCTCCCAAGTCCAAAGATGTGACACAGGCAACCCCTAGAGGTCACCTGAACCCACACCCCACATCGTTTCCCATGGAAGGACACGAGCCCTCAGCAAGGGGGACAGCCTGAATTGCTGTACCTGCGCCAGGGCTGATGCGATGGACAGCCTTATGCTGCTTTTTGGTTTAGAATCAGATACTGGGAAAAGCAAAGCCTTGGTACAGCAATGTATATGCGTATGCAGCAAGACTCCTCCCATTCCCATACCGTATTTGGACCTTAAATCAGCAGAAAGAGGTTGACAAGGAAAAACACCTCGCTTGGAAAAAACATCTCTTCACCTTCATTACAGCATCACTCGTGAAAAACAGAACAGGAACGGAGTACCTTGTTTTGTTCCTGGGAGCAGCGCTGAATAAAGGATGGATGTTGTCTGTCAAAGATGGCTCTGGAAAGAAAAGAACATGAGATTGCCGGCCCCCATGCTAGTTATTTTTGTTGGCTATGATGCAGCCAAGGGCTCAGGAGCATGGAACACACCCTCCAATCAACAACAGTGGGTTAAGGATCGAGAGCATTGTTCCCCAAGTTCTTCATTCCAGCATGCCAATGTCCCTGCACGCTTTCTAATTTCCCAACAGCTTTGACATTGCGTAGGCTCACCTCTGATAGTTTCACCAGAAAGCTTCCGCAAAGAATAATTCTTACCCATATTCCTGGGTGATCTCTTGGAGAAGTCTTCAAATCCCTGCAAAAAAGACAAAAGCAATTCTAGCAAAGCATTTTCACTAGATCACTTTTGATGTCGATTCCATGGCATGGTCTGAAGATGTGGCAATTTGTGGAAGTTTGGGTGAATGCCAGATGGGAACACCAAGAAACTCTATGATCATTCCCATGCAAGAAAGGTGGGATATGAAGGAAATAGAAGAAATGCCTATATTTAGTCTCGCTTTACTACTAGCTTTAACAGTAGGCCAACACGCATGATAAATCTTGGCATACCGTGAACAGACTGCCGGCAAGTGCAGGTAGCCCCTTTGTCCCACCTTGTCCCTCCAGGTTGCAACAGCAGGTAAAAGAAACAGGAAGAGGCAGCTTTGCACTGTGTGCCTCTCCAAATAAGCCAGGTCATGAGCAGGAAGGCGTCGTTTCCTGGTTCTCGCTCACATGGACAGACCGACTGTCGGCACCTACTTATTTGTATGTGCAGACACAGACATGCTGTCATATTGAACAAGATAAAGCATTCAGATCAGTACATTAGTGACTGTAGGTTATATCCAGCGCTGTTCGATCTGTCGGGCTCTTTGATCTATCCATCATTTCTGTGAAGAGAATGGGCCAATTTTCGCCAATTCCAGCTTTCTCCTGGAACCCCTCCACCACCTTTCCATCTTCTGCAAGGTCCCCCTTATAGATAAAATGCTAATGCTGGGGTGGTGCAACGTGGTGTCCTGCAACAGCAGCAGGGGGTTGGACCCAATGGCCTTCATGGCCCCTTCCAACTCCACCATTCTGTGATTTTATGACATTAAGCCTAGCTTCAGACAAGCTTCTGGTAAGGTCTTGCGCTTGAGATCTGGGTTGTCGCACCTAGGTCTTGGTGTTTATGCCATTTATTTAAAATAAAAGGTGCTGTAATTTTTTAAGTAAATAAATACATGTACATGGAAGAAGGGGTGAACAGTCTGCTGATCAAATTCGCAGACGACACTAAAACTGGAGCAGTGGCCACAACTGAGGAGCAGATACACCAGATCCAAAAGGATCTGGACAGACTATGGAAGTGGGCAGAAGACAACAGGATAGCGTTCAATGTGGAGAAGTGCAAGGTCTTGCACTTGGGGCATAGGAATAGCTGTCATAAGTACAGGTTAGGGGACAAGTGGCTGGAGAGCAGCACTTGTGAAAGGGACCTCGGGGTGCTGGTTGACCGCAGGCTAAACATGAGTCAGCAGTGTGATGCAGTAGTCAAGAGGGCGAACGCCACCCTTGGTTGCATAGCCAGAAGTGTGGCTTCTAGATCAAGAGAGGTATTACTACCACTCTACACGACTCTGGTGCGCCCGCAACTGGAGTATTGTGTTCAGTTTTGGGCCCCTCATTACAGAAAGGATATAGCCAGGTTGGAGTCAGTGCAGCGCAGGGCCACAAGGATGGTGGCTGGTTTGCAGGGGATGCCGTATGAGGCAAGACTGAGGGAACTGGGTCTCTTCAGCCTGGAGAAGGGGAGACTCAGAGGGGATCTGTTGGCAACATACAGGTATGTGAGGGGATGTCACATGGAGATGGGGAGAGGCCTGTTCTCCCCTGCAGAGGAAGGCAGGACGCGCTCCAATGGAGCAAAGCTCAGGGAGCCAAGGTTCAATTTGGATGCCAGGAAGCACTTCCTGACAGTTAGGACCCCAAGGGCGTGGAATGGGCTTCCCTGGGAGGTGGTTGAGGCCCCATCGGTGAGGGTGTTCAAAGACAGGCTGGACATGCACATGGTGGGCATGTCATGAGCAGAGCCGGCTGGTGCCGGAGGTCAGACTAGATGGCCCGGGAGACCCCTTTTGACTCACTGTTTCTATGTTTCTAAATGACAATACAGTGTCCTTGGTATCTGAAAAAGCTACAAGCTACTCCAGTATCCTTAATCAGCAGATGGAAATCTGAAAAACATCAGTACAAGAACTTTAACACGCTAACAATTATACAGCAAGGGTACTAATCTGTTCGCACACAGTATATTGTAATATCCAATATCCCTTGAAAATAGAAAACCTTGTCCACATCTCGATGGGTTAAAAACAGGTAACAGAATTCAAGCTGAAAGGAAACTCAAAGACAATATAATCCAACTAATGCTAAATGCAAGAGGTGCAAGGAAGGAAGCAGCCTCAGTGGTCCGACCGATGGCCTTCCTGACTCTGCATAAATACCTCCACTGAGGGAAAATCTTACTATACAGTACACATGTTAGCAGCTTATGCCAGTTTTACACACCTGGGTCCCAGCATCCACTTCCTTCTGAGTCAGCCCTTTTGAGCAGCCCGCAGGAGGAGTTTCTAGGAGCCTAGTATTCAGTTCACACACAGTCTCTCTTTTTTGGCTGGCACTCTGGCTCAGTTTCGCACCATCCTCCGTGTGATCAAGTGTTTCCTCTTGCAGAAGAGCATGTTCTTCCCTGCCAGCCTCATTCCTGCTGCTTTCGGGAGCACGCGAAGGTCAGTGTGAGGCGGAGGCCTGTCCTGCGTCTCTTTTTCTGGAGGCTTGCTGCCAGAGGAGAGGGATGGTGGAGATGAAGGCACCTTCTTGGATGCACAGTGCCATTTCTTTCTGGCGGCAAAGAACGCTGCCCCCGTTTGGAGCTTCAGTGCAGGTTTGAATTTCAAGCTTAGGACTCTGAAAGGAGCATCCATTTTCTTTTCAATAGTGCAATTAACACGCTCCTTCTGTTCAGCAGCCTTGCGAGGGGCAGTCTCCACACTGGCCTTTTTGGTATTTCTTGGCAAAGTTTTGAGCTGCTTGGAAGAAGGTGGGCGCTTGGCTGCTCTTGAGTTTGGATTCCTGGCTGTCAAAAGCTTCACCTGTGCTACTTCTGTCTTGTTAGCAACAGGTAGGTTTCCATCATCATTACATGGACTAAGAGGAAGGCTTTCATTTGCCAGCTTCCTTTCCAGCAAGGTTTGGAACTGCTTTGCTTTGCTATAAAAGGAGCTGGTGGGCACAGTCGAATTGTATGTGGTACCAGACTCTGGGGACATTCCCTGTGGGAATGCTCTTTGTATTCCCTTTGGCACATTAGCTGTCCGTAGTGGAGAAGTGTGAAGTTTCTGTGATTTGGTTGACTTTTGCAGAGAATGCTGGTTTTCTTTGCCTTCATCTTGGAAGTCTGATGTTTGCTTTACTGGAGATATAAAACTGTGATGCGCAAGTACTTTAACCGCAGGCAACTTCTCAGTGAATTCCATCATCAGTTTTTTCACCGGATTCCCATGTGCAAACTGCAAGCTATAAACAATCAAGTTAATATTTCACTGTTTACTTACTTCAGAACGAAGTTTCATTTCTGTGTTCCAACTATTTAGAAGGTAGCTCATTATTCTACCACTTCTGAAACTAGGACTGTCTTAAGGGATACAGAACTACAGTTGAGAATACTATTGTCCTTTTAAATTGGAAACAAACGAGAAACTCACTACTCTATTGACTCGGAGGTAGCTCAACATTGCCCTGGTAAACAGGGGAAAGAGGAAAAGCTTGTCCTCGCTGCCTATAATCTCAGATCAGTTTTATGCAGCTGATGCAACATGATTTCACAGCAATTCTAGTCCACTGCCTTCCAGTACGAAAAGCTTTCCCCACATATGTCACCTGTGGCTTTTTCATGCTTCTCAGCAGCTGCACACAGCAGTCTTCGCAATGCAAGAGAAATTCCAAAAGCTCTGCTAGTTTGTAGAAGCCTCACCCGTCAGAGCTGCGTTTCCTTTTCCTTGGAGTAAGAGCCGCCATGGCCTCGGTGCAGCACCCGCGAACCAGCGACGCCGTTAGTCAAGCGCCGCCCCCGCAGCCGCTCCTCCTGCGAGGGCCCCAAGGCGGCCCCCGCGAACCCCTTCCTCCCGGGGGGTGTCCGGCCTACGGACGAGGCCACCAAGGGAGCCGCGCTGCCAGCGGGGCTGCGAGCTGCGAAGGGCCCCCCGCCGGGCTGGACTGGGCCGGGCCGGGCGGGCTTCCCACGTTCCCGCTCCCCGCGCCCGCGGGACCCGGGGCCTCTCCTGCTCGCCCGGGGTGAGGCGAGGCGAGGGGCTGGCGGCGCAGCTCGAGGGCCGAGCGCGGCGCTTCCCCGGAGGCCCTGGCCGCCCGCGCCCCCTTTACCTCAGCGCCGCCGCCGCCGCCGCCGCCACGAACGGCTCGGTTCGAACCCGCCGCGCGCGCGCCCTCCGCTCCCGCGCTGCCATTGGCCGCCGCGCGCCGCCCGCAGCCAATGCCTGGCGAGCGCCCGTGCACCGCGGCGGGAAGGGGCCCGCCCTCCGCCGTCTACCAGTCACTGGGGGGATCCAGGCGGCGCGCCTGCAACCTTGGGCCGCGCGTTGGTCTCCCGCGGTGCGAGGGCCCGCCCGCCCGCGCGCGCGGCCCGCTGGGAAGGGTAGTTTCCGGGGCCCGGAGCCCGACGGGGCTGCTCTGGCCTGACCGGCGACGTGGCCCGCGGGCGGTGCGCCCTTGCGCCGCCGCCGCGCACGTGCCTCTCCCGGGCGCGCTGCCGCCCGCCTCCCTCCGAAGCCGCGGCCCCGCAGGCCCGTCGCGCCCCGGGGCGGCTGAGGCGGAGCTGGCCCGCCGGAGAGGCACCTGCCGGGGAACCCAGCAACTCCGGGCGGAAAACGGCCGCTTCGATGCGCCTTTGCGGTGCGAAATCAGCCCTGCGGCATCGCTGCGCCTCCTTCTCAGAAGTGACGCAATTCCGAGACAGGCGCCTGCTCAGTGCAGCTTTCGAGCCGTCCCTTTGAGTGATGGCTGCCGCCTCTGGACGGAGAAGCCTGTGCGGGACGGGGCTCCCCAGGCTGATCTTGGGGGAGCAAACGCAACGGAAGAGGCAGACACGTTTTCCTAGCGATATTGCAATCCCCCTTCTTTGCATGCCGAGACCCACAGCGATCCCAGTGCCTCAGTGGCCCTCGTGTTCATCTCCTGCCATCAAGGCTAGTGTATCATGTCTCCCCTGCAGATCTCTCAGCTCTTGTTTGGGTTGCCCTTTCTTGGTCATCATCCATCCGGCTGCTACAGAACCTATAAAGCACTCTGTACATGTTCTGGAAGTTTGCAGTTGGTCTCAACCTGTACCTGGCAGCGCTGTTTGTATGGCTTGTCTCCCCAGAGGGTACCTGAGGCCCCAATCTAATAAAGTGCTGAGGCTCGTAACAAAGTGCATCTCCTTGCGAATCTGAGCGTACATCCTCCCCACTGGTATTTTTAATATTGGTTTTTAATATTGTGTATGTTTTTAATACTTTTTGATGTTGTAAGCCGCCCCGAGGCTTGTGGCAAGGGGCGGCATATAAACTTGTTAATAAATAAAAGAAAAATTCCAAGTTCCCTGACACACCCCTGGAAAGGCTCCCTCCCCGGGCGAAGGGCCTTCTCCAGGAATGGCGGCTCGCCTCGCCCCCCTCGCCAGGGATGCACGTGGACAGCGGAGTAGAAGCCCGGAGAGTTTATTGGCAGCTGGGGGCCAAGCAGCACAGGCCTGCTGTGCCCACCACGGGCGAAGGCTCTCCGCACGCGTTGCCGCCTCGCTGGCCGGCTCGCCTCAGTCCCGCCGCCGGGAGGGTCTCCGGGAAGCAGCTGGCTTGGCGTGGCGGCTGTCGCCCTTCCTGGGGGGCCGCACGGTCTCCTTCCCGGGAAGCAGCACGGACACCTTCCGGTGCACCTGTGCGGGAGCGGGCGCCGCCAGTTCGGGGATGTCCTCGGCGGCGAGGAAGGGTTGGCGCAGGGCCCTTCCCCTGGCGGGGGTCTTCGGGGTGCGGCGGCCTGTCTCGGGTGCGTCCCCGGCCTGGGGCAGCCTGGGGCCCGGCTGGGAGGGCGGCCTCCCTCTCTTCCCGCGGATCTTGGCCCAGGTCTGCTTGAGGCAGAAGAGCAGCCGCTCCAGCAGGGGGGGCTTCCTGAGGGGCTGGGACGTTGCGTCGCCCCCCGCCGCTTCGGGCTGTTCCTGGGAGCGCCGCACCGCGATCTCGAAGCTGTCCTTGGGGACCAGGGGAGCGTCCCCCCTGCTCCTGGCCCTGGGCTCGGCCGCCTTGGGGGCGCGCCTGCTGGGGCGAGGCGCCCTTTCCGGGGCCCGGGGCGGGGACGCCGGCGGCGCCCGGCCCTTCTGCCGCTTGCTGCGGCTCCTCTCCGGCTTGCCGGGCCGCGGCCGGGCCGCCTCCTCGCCCTGCGCCAGCCCCCACTCGTGGGCCTCGCGCCGCTTGATCTTCAGCAGGAAGCCGAGCGTCATGTGCACCTCGCCCCCGCGCACGCTCAGCCGCGGGTACACCAGGAGGCAGGGGCTGTGCCGGGGCCGGGGGTGCGGGCAGAAGGGGGCGCAGCGGCCGCACAGCAGGCACACGGGGTACTCCACGCTGGGCCGGCCGCGCCCCGTCTCCAGCGCCTTGGCCAGGCACAGGTGCAGGTCCCGCATGGCCTGCTCGGCGTCCAGCGACTCCATGATGGCGTGGGCCAGGCACGGGGGCCCCGGGGCCGGCTGCGCCAGGCTGGGCTCCGGCAGGGCGGCGGCCATGCACGGCATCTCCAGCTGGTTCTGGCACATGAAGGCCGGGTCCAGGAAGGCGGGCCGCGCCGCGCCAGGCAGGGCCGAGGCCCCGCCGGCCTTGGGCGCCTCCGGGGCGGCGGCGGCCCAGCTCAGCCGGTGCGTCTCCTGGTCCAGCGTCATGCTGATCTCCACCTCGGCCGGCGGGGCGCGGGGGCTGCCGGCGCGGGCCGGGCCGGCCTTGGGCGAGCCGGGCCTCTGGCTGCGGCTGCGGCTGCGGCCCCCCTGCCCCGGCCCGGGCCCGGGCCCGGCCCCGGCCCCCGGCCCCTTCTCCCCTCCCGCTCCCGCCCGCGCCCCGGCCCCGCCCCGCCCCGCCCCGCCCCTTGGGCGTCGCGGGGCGCGCGCGGCCCTCCAGCAGGCACAGCAGCTCGGCCAGGCCCTGCTGCGGGGAGCCGGCGCGCGCCCCGCCGTCCACCGGCGGCCGGGAGGCGGCGCGGCTCGCGGGCAGGCAGAGCAGGGCGGGCGAGGGCGGCGCGTCCCCGGGCGCGGGCGCGGGCTCGGGCGTGCGGGGCCGCGGGCGCGGGGGCGCGGCGGGGCTGCGCGCGGCCGGGCGCGGCGAGGCCGGCGGGGGCGTGCGGCTGCGCGGGCACGGGCACGGGCACGCGGGGAGCTGCTGGCCCACCCAGCGCAGCAGCCCGCCCCGCGGGGCTTGCGCGGCCGCGGGCGCCGCCTGCTGGTGCTTGGCGTGGACGTGCCAGTCGAGCAGCTCCTGCTCCTTGAAGCCCAGGAAGCCGATCCTGCTGCGGCGCCGGCGCGCGGGCGCCGCGCTGCCGCCGCTGCCGGGCCGCGCCGAGAGGGCCGCCCGGGGCCGCGGGCCGGGGTCAGGGCAGGCGCAGGGCCACTGCGGGGGCTGCCGCGCGCCGCGCCAGGGGGCCCCGGGGGCGCGTCCGGGGCGGCGGGCGGCGTGGGCGAGCGGCTGCGCGGGGCGCTTGGTGCGGGCGAGCGCGAGCGGCTGCGCGCGGAGGCGGTGGACTCGGCCGAGCTGTTGGACGCCGAGCGCAGGGTCCTGCGGGCGGAACGAGAGCGGGCCGTCAGCGCCCCACCGCGCCGGCCCCTCGCCGGGAGCGCCGGGCAGCCTCGCCTGGGGGGCCCGGCGGGGCGGGGCGGGCCTGGCGCGGTGCCCGTGAGCGCCCCCCCAGCGGCCAGGCCGGGCGGGGGCTGCGGGGCCTCCACGCCTCCGGGTGGGCTAGTCACCCCCCTCGCCGAGATGGTCCCCGTTCGGGCCGGAAGGCCCGTGCCCTGTGGAGAGGCTGCAGGCGCCCCCCGGCTGTTCCCTCCCCCCCGCCTTTCCTGCACGGAGCCCAAGGTGGGCCACATGCCCCCCCCGTGTGACCCTCACAGCATTGGCTAACGCCGGTTGGGCCGAGTGGCCAGGACGGGCCCAGCGTCACCCCGGGAGCTTCCTGCCCAAGTGGGGACCTGAGCCCGCATCTGCCCAGTCCCGGGCTCTCGAGGGCCTGGCCCCGCTTCCCAGCCGGCCCCTGGCTGTCCATCGGGGTGGCTCTGCCCCCCACACAGGACCCACGTTTGGAAGCAGGCCAGCCTCCAAGCGCGTCTCTGCTCATGCAGGCGACCCCCTTGGTGGCAGCCGCCTCGGCCCCAGTGAGCCGCAGATGCTCGTCTCTGGGCCCACATGGGCAATGGCAAGCTGCCGCTGCTGCTGCTCCCCTCTGGAAGTTGTCGGGCCACCAGGGAGAATCACCTGCTCCCCCCAGGCATCACTGGGGGGACAGACCATTCTGGCTGGCTGTAAACATGACGAGCAGGCAAAGGAAAGAACGGCCGCCCGCCTGCCCGCAGGCTCTTCCTGGTGGGTGGAGGAGGATTATTCTGGGGCTGCCAAAACCCTCTGGGAAGTCTAGAGGGCGAGGGCCAAGGAAAGCCTGGGTGGGGTGTGGGCAAGACGGCCGTCTCCCTGCCACAAGGCCAGTTGGCTGTTGTACTGTGAGCCGTGCGCCCGTGTAAGAACCGGCTGCCCGCCACAGCCGGAGCCCTGGAAGCGGTTGCCCGCGGCGGCCGCAAGCCCTGTGCTCGTGCGGATGGCTGCTTCCATGCCAGGCAGCCGGCTTCGCCCTTCCCCATATCCCCTGACCGGTAGCGCCGTACGGGCTGCTGATGCGCTGCATTTTCCAGGCGAGGTACTGGATGTTCTTGTCCAAGGTGCGCAGGGTTTGGTGAAGGCTCAGGGTCTCGTACGACCTGCGGCACACGGCAGGGAGAGAGGCAGAGACGCGGGCGCTGGTCAGGGGTCCCTCGGCGGCCTGACAAAGCAGCCGCTTCTGCCTGAATTTTCCCTGATAAGCTCCCCTGGCCCCCCGCTGGGCTGCGCTGCCCACTCACGCTCACCCCGTCCTCTTGCTCCTGCCTTCTCCCAGCCTGCCGGGCGGGCTCCCCACTGGCGCGACTGTCAGGCCGGGCCTTCAGGCTTGCCTGTGCCGAGCGGGGCTTCCTGGGGCCGGAGCAGCCGCTGCCTCCCCTCACTCTGCACCGCGTGTCTTGCCAGCCCGTGTCCTGAACCAGAGGGCCCTGCGCACAGCCCCTTCACTCCAGAAAGGGAGGCGCGCCAGATGCCGAGGCTTTTGCGGCAAGGTGTTAAGGAAGAGGAGACCCCCAGGGCACTCCGGGATGGGGTGGGCTCTGATGGGCAGGCCTCTGACCCCTGCGGGGTGCCCACTGCTTTCCAGGCCCTGTCCGGCACCCCTGCTGGGTGGCCAGTGTCCTCCGGGAGGGGTGCTTGCTTCCCGTGGAGGGCCAGCACCGCCCCCCCCCGGTGCCGCAAGGGCCGCTCACCTCCATTCCGTCTCTGTGCTTGAAGTGAGCCTCCACCACTCCGAGTCGGTGCTCGCGTCTCCTGCTCCTTCCGAGGGTGCTGCCAACAAACGAGCCCCGAGAGAGGTCTGTGGCGGCTCGGGACGTGGGGTGCGGCAGCCCCGGTGCCCAGGCCAAAGGTGGGGGGGGGGGTCGGGGCAGCACTTACTTATCCTTGCTGCCAGTCTCTTGCCCCACTTCTTCCTGAGGCAAGGGGGGACCTGCCGAGGGAGGGTGAGACCCAGAGCGTGAGTCGGGGGCAGCTGCTGCGGCCAGGACACAGGAGGGCAGGGGCTGTGGCGCCCCCCCCTGCAGCTTCCCAGCCGTGTATGTCTTCAACGAGCGACCTGCATCCCACCCTGTCCCTCCCTCTTCGCGTGAGGAGAAATACCAAGTCCCACCCGCTGCTCTGGAGGAGGAAGCCCAAGCGAGAATCTGCTACCCAGGTGAACGGCTGCGGGGGGCCCTGCATGCCCCCCCCGAGGCCCGGGTCAAGTCCAAGCGCTGCACCCCAGGAAGGACATACACCAGCTGGAGAGGGAGCAGCTCAAGAGGGTGGGGGCAGTGGGGGCAGACGAGACACGAGCCCCGCACAGACCGACCGAGGGGGGGGTGTTTCCCATGCAGCGCAGTGGGACAGAAAGGTGGGGCGGCGCTTCCACCGGCCCTGCAGGGCCGGCACACAGAAGAGGGCCGAGGGCCGCTCTCCGTGGCTCCCGCAGGCACTTCCTGGACGGAAGTCCCAGCAGGGTGGTTCTGGTTCGAACACGGGGGGAAGCGCTGGTGGGAAGGGCGTTTGGCCGGGGGGCCTGGGCTCAGAGGCTCCGTCAGGGAGGCCTTGGAGGCTGGAGCAGCGCCGGCCAGGGATCAGGCGTGGGCCAAACCGCCTGGTCTCTCGAGTGATGGTCCCTGGCCCTGCCGCACCTTTGGGGAAAGGCTCGCCAAGTGCCAGCACTTCATCCTCTTTGGCATCAGGCTAAATGGGATTTGTCCAGGAGTTTTGACCTGTTCATTGTTCTCAATGGGTTGAGGTACCTTTGTTTTCATGAGCACCCTGAAATCCAGACTGGTGGGTGACATCCAGCTGGGAATGTTTGTTAAATAAAATGTTTTATGATCTGTTTATAATTACTGGCTGTTTGTTTCTGTGCTGCTTTGGGTAAGCCTCAGTGTAAAAAAGGCAAGGACAAAATATTGCCAAGAACAAATGAGGAGAAACACTTATAGGGGAAAAGCGAAGATCACAGAGGCGTTTGAGCTGGTACAGCTTAAATCGGCACCGCTTCCTTCCCGGAGTGCCACACAGGGAAAGGGTGACCTAAGAAGCATTTACAGGGTCAGCGTAGCATTGCCCCGGGTTCGAGGGTCCCTCCCAGAAAAGAAGTGCGGCTTTTGGGCAGCGGACTGGCCCCCGCTGGAGTGGATGCAGCGATCCCGCCCCTCTTGGGTCCAGGCGGCGCCTCTGGCATTCCGGGACTGCCATGAGCGCTCTCCGCAAAGGGCGGCTGACCGGGGACGTCCGTTCCTGAAACAGCCATCCAGCGGGGCATGGCTGGCCGCAGAAGCCTCATCTCCCAGGCGGCACCCTGGCAGAGCCCCCCGGGCACGGCAGAGGTGGGGGCTGCAATGTGCACCCCCCTTCTGGGCTCAGGTGGCTGCCAGAGGGCAGTCCCTTGCTTTGCCGCATGAGTTTCCCCAGCGTGCGCACGTGTGTGTGTGAAGATAATAAAAATTAGGAGGCGTGTCCGCAGGCACGCTGGTGTGCGTGGCCCTCACTGGGGACCCCGGACTCGCAGTGCCCGGCCAGGCCAAAGCCCGCCTCTTACCCAGAACGCTTTCAGCTGCGTGAAGGCCCACTTGCCGGCCAATAGCAGCAGCAGGAGCAGCAGCAGTTGGCAGCCGTCTGGGGTGGCATCCAGCAGGGATGCCAGCATGGTCCTGGGTCCAAGCTGGAGCAGCAGCAGCAGCAGCTCGGGCAGCCCCTGCCGGGAGACCTCAGGCCCCCTCCCCGAGGTCACGCTTGCATCACAAATGACCTTGGCAGCCCACCTGCTTGGCTCAGGGCGATCAGGGAGCAGCGGCCGGCCGCAGGACGGACCTGCCCTGCGCCCGCCCTTCCTGGCTGGGCGGATGGGCGGCAGCAGCTCACGGAAGCAGCGGGTTCGGTGGGCCCCGTGCCCAAAACTATGTCTCCGCTTCGGTTCTGAAACCATTGATCCAGGGCTCAAGCCGGCCTGCCCGGAAGGGGGCCCTGTGCCTTGATCTGAAAGACCCGGTTCCAGGTCCGGATGCCTTAGACTCGGCAGCGTGGGAAGCGCCCTGGAGATTAGAGCCCTGCGGGGTGAGCCCAAGGCTCCCTCTTCGCCCAGGGTGTGGCTGACACAGCGGGCAACCAGCTGCCCCCACGAGATGCTCCCCAGCAGACAGAGCGCAGCAGCTCTCTCCTGCCCATGTGCCCCAGCAGCCGGCGGACGGTGTTGTGCCTCCTTGGACTGCGGATGACACTGGCGGCTGACGTTGGAGTGGCCGCTGTAGCAATGCAAGCCGCGGTTAGTTCGCTGAAAGACAAAGCTGGGATAGAAATCTAATAGAGACGAATCAACTGACGTGTCCCCTTTGTGGTTCAGCTTGGAGTGCAAACCAATTAAGACTAAGGATAACCGGGAGGGAAGAAATGCAGGTAGTGAGCTTTTATTTTCCTGGGCTCCAAGATCACCGCAGACAATACATAAATAATAATCAATAAACCGAACAACCCCACAGCATCCAGCCATGATATAGTCAAACCCCAAGACCGGTCCCCAGAGGAGGGGCCCCTTCACCTGGCGTGCCTAAGGGGCCGCTTCCTGTGCCGTGTCCCATGGCGAGCTGTGGCAGACTCGGCCGCCCTCTTGAGGCCGCGCTCCATGCACCCCCGAGGGAGGCCAAGCGGGAGCACGGAAGGAGGCCCACGGCAGCCTCCAAATGGCCGGCTTTTCTGGCTCCCTCCAGAGACTTCCGGGCTGTGGGACTCCGCGCATGCGGGAATGCGGCAGCAAGGAATCCCATTCGCCCCTGAATGTGCGCATGCCTATTTCTGCCTGCCATGAAGTCTGCGTCCGTCCTGATTGTGCCGCAGAATTCTGCAACCAAGACACGCGTGCAAACATGCACATTAAGGGAAGAGGCACATCAGACGCGCAAGCCGGTTCCACATGATCCGTTTACTCCCTACTTCCATCCCGCCTTGTCCTGCGAGGAGCTCCAGGCGCTTCAACAGTTCTCCTCTGCCATGTTTGTCCTCCCAACAACCCTGCGAGGCAGACTCGGCTGAGAGGCAGCGACTGGCTGGCCGAGAGCGTCATGGCCGGGTGGCGAGCAGGAACTGGGCCTCCGCAAGTCCGCCCAGCGCCGGCTGGGAAAGGCCGAGGGGGAAAAGGGGAACGTGGCAGCTCCGGGCAGCAGGTGCTGCTGGGGGCAGGAGAGGAAGGCGGCTCAGACCTGCGCGAGGACAGCCTGATAGGAAGGCGGGTGGCGGGGCGGGCAGCCTCCCCGGTCCTTTCCAACTGGTGTGGGGCAGCCCTTTTCGTAAGGGCCCGGTGGGCTCATGGCCCCAGGCCCTCCACGCCTCTCAGCCTGCCAGGCAGGCGGCCACTGAGCTGCCCCCTTGCTCACGAGCAGGACCCCACCAGGGGGCTCCACCAGCAGCTCCCGTTCGCACACCTGGCCCCCATTCCTTGGGTGGCGCCGCAACGTGTGGGCAGAGCTTAATCGTCAGCAAATACAGCGACAATACCTGGGCCGGCCGTTCCTTGGCTACGGCACCGGCTCCCAGCTGGCAAGCGCCAGGTGACACCCTGCTCCATCGCCTCCCCCAGAACGAGAGCTGACCTTTGGACGAGACAAGCGGCTGCACGTGCCCACAAGCGGGCGAGCGGGCGAGCGAGCGCCTCACATGCAGGGACGGACGCCACTTGTGCGGCCACAGGGCAGCTGCGAGGCCCGCCAGAGGCACCGAGGCGACACGGAGCGTCGTTCCCCAACTGCCCCGATATCGAGCCACAGAGCGCGCCAACGGGAAGGGCATTCCCCCCCGGCCCCCCGTGTGGCCCGCAGGCGCTGAATGGGGGGCCGGGGCTGCGGAGATCCAGCCCGTGGCCCCCGCTTCCCAGGAATCTCCCGGGCTGACTGTGGACCACCGCAGATTCGGGGCCTCATCTGCGTCTCCTGCTCGTGATGAGAATCAAACGGCCCGGATCCTTTGCAGGAGCAGAAAGGGCATATTGTAAGCGTTCGTTGTGACGTGCCATCGAGCTGCGCCCCACTCACAGGGACCCTCTGAGGGCGCGTCCCCCACTGTCCGTCTGGCCCGGCCAGGCCAGCCCTGCTCAGCTTCCGCTGCCTGGAGGCTCTGGCTGCTCCGGGGACTGGCCTGGCCTCTCACAGCCGGCCTTGCCCTCCTCCAGCGCCTCCCCGTCCATCCGTCCGTCCGTCCGGAGCGGCTCTCCTCTCCAGGGAAGCTCCGGCTGGATGTGCCCAAGGGCCGTGCTGCCCTTCCGCCAGTCCAGGGCATTTGCAAGGATGCAAGCAGCGCACGGGAAGCGCCGGATCCCAGCAGGCACACGGGCTCCAGGGACTCCTCCAGAGTCAGGCCATGCGTGCAGCTCCCGCACTGGCCCGAGCTGCTGGTTCTGGCACCCTGCGGGTCTCACCTCCTGGCAGCGCAAGCCTGCTTCCCTGCCGGCTGCCAGCGCCGCGCACGAGAGCATGAGCCGGGCTCCAGCTGGCCCAGCGCTCTGCGCACCCTCCCAGGGGCACAAGCGCCCCGTTTGGGGGAGCGGAGGGGCCCAACACGCCCGGCCACAAAGGCCCCCCCTCCATTCCTAGAGTCCAGCCTGAGAGCACCCATGTCATGTGACTTGAGCCCGGTTCCTCAGGATTCGGAAGGTGCCCTGGGGGCGTGGGGGGCGGTGGACGCAGGCGAGCGGGGCTCCATGCCCCCCCTCCCTCCTGGGCTAACGGCTCCTGCACGGGGCTGGCATCTCGCTGCCTGCGAGGCCCCGATGGCGCAGAGGGCTGCCAGGGCGCTCCGGGGCCACATCCCACCTGTCCCCATCACGTGCGGCACCGGGAGCGCTTCCCCTTTGGCCGCCGCTCCCTCCTAAGCGAGCAAGTGGCCAGCGACAGCCTCCCTTCCTCCTCCTCCTGTGCCAGGCGAGGGGCAGCCGGGCCCCCTGGGGCAGAGGGCCCAGCGCCCGCCCGGCTCCACGTGGCCTGGCCTGCCGCTTCTCTCCAGCCAGGGCGGCAGGCGGAGCAGAGACCCTGCGCATGAGGGGCCTTCCCCGGGGCGAGAGGTAGGGTGTTTGGGGAAGCGGCTTGCTTGCTGCTGCGCTGGGCAGCGGTCCCACGGGGGCTTCCCTTGGTCCTGCCCCTTTCTCTTCCAAGTGGCCCATGGGGCAGGCAGCCCCGGGGCCCGATTCCAGCCCTGCCAGGGCAGACGCCCGCATGGCAAGGGAGGAAAAACAAGAATTCCAGCGGCATCAGTTACTCTTCGGAGAAGACTGGCTCTTTTTCAGAAGACGAGGAGGAACGGGTCCCTCCAGGGGGCAGGGGGTCGTTTGGGAAGCCCCCCAGTGCCGGCCAGCTCTGCGGCCTTCCTCTCCCTCCCTTGCTCAGGGGGACCGTGGCCAGCTGCATGCGCTCCTCTGTCCGCAGCAGGCGGGAGAGGCGGCGGAGGCAGAAGCGCTCAGCCGGCCGAGCAGGCTCCTGCAGCGAGGAGCAGCTGCGCAGGAGCACACCAGGCGCGCACGCAGGGGCTGAGGGCCTGGTCCCGCGGCAGGAGCATCCCCGAAGCGAAGCGAGGCGAGGCGAGGCGAGCGCATCAGGCCCGGCCGTGCCCTCCTGGAAGCTGCTCCGGGAGCCTTTTGGCTGAAGACGCGTTTCCTGACGAATGAACAGCCCGCCCGCTGCTCGTCCCGGTCGGTCCCACAGGGGCGCGAACAGCCACCGCCACCACACGCTGCCCTCCACGGCCACCTGCCACCGGGTCTGGAGCCGACCCTCATTGGGCAGCGCTTCATCGCCCCCTAGTGGTCCCGCGGAACGTGTCGGAGCGCTCGGACGTGCGGGCTGCGCCCCGCGCCCGCCTGGCTGCCTGCGAGCTCCCGCAGGTGCCCGGCTGAACCGACCTGCGGCTCCGCTCCGAGCAGTGCCTGGGCCGTCCTCCGCCTTCCCGTGTTGCCCCAGGGAGGGCAGGGAGGGCTGGCGGGAGCTGCCGCCTCTTGCTGCTTGGCCGGTGGGGGGGCTCTCACTCCAGTTGCAAAAGCAGCTACTTTGTTCTGCCGGGCCGGAGAGCAGTCCATCACTGCAGGGTGGGCATCCCCCGGCAGAGGGCCAGAAACGGGGGCAGGCGGCAATGAAGCCGGATGGATGCGCGGCTGTTCTCAGGGAGGGAAACCGAGCAGGAGGGCCGTGGGGAGGGTCCCGGGAGGCCTCGCTGTCCAGGGCCCGCCCGGCTGCATGCAGCAGCGCACACCCAGCGGGCGCAAGCCCTCCCAGGCTTTTGGGGGTGCAGCACGGGCTGGCAAGCCTCAACCGGCACTTCCGTGCCAGGCAAGGCCTCCTGGGCTGGGCAAAGCCATTCACAAGGTGCTGGAGAAGATGCCGGATCCAGGCAGGAATGGGGTGGCGCCGAGAGGGCCAAATCCAGCCTGGTGCTCTGCAGGTGGGCCAGAGCACAGCTGCGCTCGCCTCCGTTCCGGCACATTTAGAGGATGCCAGATCGGAGGTGGCAGATGGAGCATCCCATGGGGTTCTCGGGGGGCTTTTGTTCTGCCATCCTCCCCCGGACGGAATCCGATTTCTGAAAAACCAGCATTCTGCTCGGCGTCCTCTACTGCTCGTTAGAGAAATGCACGTGTGCACGGACCGGCCATCGACCCCCCCTCCCCAAACCCGAAACCAGTCCGCCCAGGCGGAATCCACCCGCCGGCCGCAACCCGGCGCCCAGGCAGCCCCGAGCGGACGCGACGGGAGGCGCGCGCAGCCTGGGCCACAAGCCCATCAGCGAAGGGGCGGTTGGCCGGGGCCCCCTGAACGCCCTCCCCGGCCCACCGGGAAGCGGAAGGTGAGAGTCCCTTGCCGCTGTGTTCGAGGTCCAATGGCTGCCTTTTAGGGTATTCTAAGACTACTGTACGTATACTTTCGACTGGTGTCGCTCAGCAAAAATGCCATGAGGAGAAAGCCCTTTTGAACCTCTGCATTGGTATAACATTCAGCAAACCTTGCTTGCATCTCGAGAATTCACGCTTCTGCTAACGTTTGTCACAAATACCTGGAAAGACCCCGGAACTTTCAGGGCTTTGTACAAAACTGAAAGTACAACGGTATAAAGCAGAACAATAGAGACCATGTAAGAAAGGGTTTGGTAAGTTGCAGAAGGACAAGAAGCCACGTCTCTGCCACGCCCTGCGTCTCATCTGTTAGCCGCTTAACTCTCTTAACACCGCATGCAAGAGCTTCATCTGCATGATCTCCTGTTGCAGATCTGCAAGGAAGAAGAAAGGGGGGCAATGTGAGTAGACCTGGTGCCCCTGATCTCCACCTCCCAAACGCCACTGCCCCATATTAAGCTGGGGAGCCCTTTCCCTGTATGCAGGCTGTGGCCGAGGCGAGGGCCCCGAGTGCCATTCCCGACACATCCAGAAGGGACAGGCAGGAGGCGATACGGGAAGGGCTCCCGCTGAGCCCCTGGAGAGGCACTGCAGGGCACAGGAGGTGACTCCAGGCTTGGATGGGGCAGGGGCTGCGTGGAGGGCAGGGGGCTGTTCAACCCCTCCCTCCCTCCCTGGGTCTGCACCCCCTGCCTCCGCCCTCGCCCCGCAACCTGCCTAGACTCGAAGGGCGTGGCTGGAAGGCGAGCTACCGTAGTCCGCTGCCACCTCTGCAGGGGCTGCCGCTGGCCCTGGGTGGACGCCAGCTTTTGCTCTCCCTTTTCTCTGGGTGAAAGGGCCCTGGGGCAGCGAGTGCTCACGGGGACTGCACTGGGGGTCGCATGCTGCCCACAGTGTGCCCAGGTGGGCACGTGGCCTGCGTGGGGGCCTGGCAGCTTCCTCTGTCCTGAAGATGAACTCTTAGACTCTCGGCGTGGCCGAGCTGGAACGGGCCCGTGTCCGCCCCCCTGCGCAGGCAGGACCCCCAGGCAGACTCTCGCTCTCGGAGGGCTTCCGTGTGCTCATAGCGCGTGGCTTGGCCCGCAGCACAGGCCCAGATCCCCTCGCGCCACAGAGGAGCCCAGGCACCTCCCGTTGCCGATGCGCGCCAGCAAAGAACTGGGACCCCCCCCCCCAGGAGGCTTCAGTTTCATGGGCCACAGAAGGGGGAGCCATTTCACTCAGTTTTGGGAAGAAGAGGAAATGTGCCACCAGACTGAGGAGGGGTTGCGTGCAGACTTGCCTTATCTCGTGACTTGACATTGCCGCCCCCTTCCCTGAACAGTTCTCTGTTCCCACTGAGCCCTGGAAGCCTGCCAGCCCAGGGGCCATGTGTGGCAGGTGGCAGCCTCCACTGTGCCCACTTCGCTCTACAGAAAGCCCCAACGCTGCAGTTGCCGCTGCTGAAGCAGCCTTCACACGCCACAGGCAAAGGCCGCCACCCCCACCATCCACGAACGAGCAGAACGGCAACCCCTGCCTGGCCCAGTTTAGCGGGGGTCACATGCTGTGCAGGCAGGGGGCCTCGTGCCCCAGGCCTCTTTCCCGGAGGGACTCGGAGCAGCTGAGGGGCAGAGCAGTTACCCCGCCCTGGAGCGCCGGTGCCGAATGGGAGAAAAGGCCAGCTTGGCTGGCCGACCGCCGGACGAGGCACAAGGGAGCTTCCCACTGGGGGGCTTTGCACACAGGAAGCCTCAGGCGCCTCCCCCAGCCTCTGAGGCCCCAGAAGGCTGCTGCCCGGGCGGGAATGTGGCAGTCTGCAAAATGTGGAAGCCGCAAAACACCGGTTAGCTGTGGAGGGTGTGCGGCACACACCCTTGCCGTGTGAGGCATTTGTGGCATCTTCAAGCATCATCTGCATTCTGAAATGCACGCCGTTGGGCCTCCACAAGGTGCCCGGGCAGCCCCCAGCTCCGAGTCGGAGATCGCCCTGAGACCAGCACAGGAGCAGCGCCCATGGGTCAGCTCAGGGCCTTCCCCGGCCTTCTGGCCAAGCCTTTCAGAAGCACTTGCCAAGTGAAATGTCAGGAAATGGTCCCATGTCTCTGGGGCCACAGGCATCCGGGCCTGGCCCCAGGGGACCAACGCCTCTCCTCACTCTGGGACTTGGGGTGGGGCTGCCCTGCTAGTCCAGGACCACATTCAGGCACAGACGTTGCCCTCTTCATGACATGGGATGTGGCAGCAAAGGGCGCTCTTCTGCCATGGCAGGAGCGCTGAGGGTCCCGGGATGCCGAGGAAGGAGGCAGGTTTCAGGATCTGAAACTGCTGGGCACGATCTGCCAACTGGGCAAGTCGCAGCAACATGAGTGGGCATCTCTCCAGCCACACTGCTCTTATGGTATGGAATGTATATGTTGCTCTTCATCCAGAAAAATCGGTGAGCAGTGCGCAGTGAAAGGGGGAGAAAAGTCATCGTCATCCTCAAGGCGCAGAACTGAAAACCATTAAAATCAAGCGGAGCCACTACAAAGGCAGCTGGCAGCACTGTCGGCCGTGCTGCAGGGGCTGGTGGGCAGTGTGCCAGGGAAACGGGCCAGCAGGGGGCACATTTCGGCGTGCCTTGTGTCCTTGCCCCAGTCCCCAGAACGCACGGCTGCCCTGGCGCATCGGGCCCTACTGCAGGCTGGCGATCGGAGCGCCCTGCCTGTGTCCGGAGGCCTCCGGCACTGCCGCCGGTCAGGTGCTTACCTGGCAACTGGACATCCTGGTGGCCCTGCTGCAGCAGGAGCAGTTTGAGCAGTATGAAGATGTTGTTCCTCAGCATCATCACGATCAGCTCCTGCAAAGCAAGTCCAGCATGGAACCCAGCGCAGTCCACTGGGAGAGCCACACGCAGCAGCGCCCCCGCCGGACACTCGGGCGGCCCAGAGCTCAGTCCCCGAGTCTCCCTCTCACGGGGCTTGTCAGCAGGTGCGCCGGCGGGGGAGTGCGGCATTCCTTAAAAGTCGGGCCCTTCCAGCAGCCCATTCCCTGCTTTATCCTCCTCACAGGTCCACACATAGAGACTCGGGGCTGGAGCGGCTTGCACGGTTGCTGCTCTTTCCAGAGGACTCTGTGGTAGTCGCATACCAGGACGTGGAAGCCATGATCCTAAGTTCAGACAACTCAATAGGCCATGGAGATACGGAGAAGTCCTGGAGCTAACCATTGTCTCTTACTGTGGCTTCCAGAGACCAACGTACCGTTGTGAAATGCCACAGCTGAGTTCAGACAACAAAACCTCATGGCTCGCCTGCCGCCTGAACCCAGCCAGAGTGTGCTTTTCGTACTGGCTCTGCTTACGCTTTTCAGTGCAGTGCTTCTGAGTCAAATAGAGGGGATGGGAGGGCGGGGCAGGGCAGTGGAAATAGAGGGCACCCCAGTAGCTGGAGGAGACCTTGCTTGTCTCAACGGGGGGGCAAGGAAGTAGGATCAGGCGGTGGCGGTTTGCACGATTCGGCTGCCAAGCAAAGAAAAGTAACTCGGGAGGGTCTCCCTCAGCCAAGGCAGCTCCACCGAGGGAAGAGCATGTGCAGCAAACGTTCTCAGGACATGGGGCTGAGCATGAACGATCAACACTGTACCTTCAGTTCGAGGAAATAGCTCATCATCACGGATTTGGCCTTCTCGAACATCTGATTCTCCACCTCGTTTTTAATGCCCTCCCTGAGCATGGACTTCATCCGTTCACAGCTTCCCTGCCCCCTAAGTTTTGAAGCCTCTGTGCAAGCAAGAAGGGTCAACCATTACTGGGGAGCAAGGAAGGGAAGACGTTCGGGGATCAATGGGCTTTGAAAACAATGCAGTAATTACTACAAGCCGACATGGACTTCTAAAACATAGAAACAGTGAGTCAGAAGAGGCCTCCCGGGCCATCTAGTCTGACCCTGGCTCCAGCCAGTTCCACTCACGACATGCTCACCATGTGCATGTCCAGCCTATCTTTGAACACCCTCACCGATGGGGCCTCATCCACCTCCCATGGAAGCCCATTCCATACCCTTGGGGTCTTAACTGTCAGGAAATGCTTCCTGGCATCCAAATGAACCTTGGTTCCCTGAGCTTGGCTCCGTTGGAGCATGTCCTGCCTTCCTCTGCAGGGGAGAACAGGTCTCTACCCATCTCTGTGTGACATCCCCTCACATACCTGTATGTCGCCAACATATCCCCTCGGAGTCTCCTCCAGGCTGAAGAGACCCAGTTCCCTCTGTCTTGCCTCATACGGCATCCCCTGCAAACCGGCCACCAACCTTGTGGCCCTATGCTGCACTGTCTCTAACCTGGCTCTATCCTTTCTGTAATGAGGAGCCCAAAACAGCACAATACTCCAGTTGTGGGAGCACCAGAGTCGTATAGAGTGGTAGTAATACCTCTCTTGATCTAGAAGCCACACTTCTGGCTATACAACCAAGGGTGGTGTTTGCCCTCTTGACCACCGCATCACATGGCTGACTCATGTTTAGCCTGCAGTCGACCAGCACCCCGAGGTCCCTTTCACAAGTGCTGCTCTCCAGCCATTTGTCCCCTAACCTGTACTTATGACACCCATTCCTGTGCCCCAAGTGCAAGACCTTGCACTTCTCCACATTGAACGCCATCCTGTTGTCTCCTGCCCACTTCCATAGTCTGCCCAGATCCTTTTGGATCTGGAGTACCTGCTCCTCAGTTGTGGCCACTGCTCCAGTTTTAGTGTCGTCTGCGAATTTGATCAGCAGACTGTTCACCCCTTCTTCCATGTCATTGATGAAAAGATTAAACAAGATCGGCCCCAGAACAGAGCCCTGGGGGACCCCGCTTGTCACTGGCCGCCATCCCGATGATTCCCCACTAATGGTTACCCTCTGCTTTCGGTCAGTCAACCATGCCGTAATCCACCGGACAGTGCTTTGGTGTATCCCAAAACTCCCCAGTTTCTCCACCAGGATATCATGAGGCACTTTGTCAAAGGCCTTGCTGAAATCCAGGTATACCACATCCACTGCATCCCCTCCATCCAGCCACCTCGAAACCTTGTCATACAATTCCACAGGGTTTGTCTGGCAGGACCTGTTTTTGTGGAAGCCGTGTTGTGTGGCTGTCAGCCTTGCTTCCCTATCTAGCATCACCAGATCTCTCTATTATGAGCCTTTCCACTGTTTTTCCTACAATGGACGTGAGGCTAACAGGTCTGTAATTTCCCATGTCCTTCCTACTACCCTTTTTGAAAATTGGGACCACTGATGCCACCCTCCAGTTCTCTGGAACTTCACCGGTTCCCCATGAGGCCTCAAAAATGGAGGCCAGCAGGTGTGAGAGAACCCCTGCCAACTCTCTAAGTACTCTCGGGTGCAACCCATCAGGGCCTGGCGCCTTTGTAATGTCCAATGCCCTGAGGAGCCCTCAACTTCAAGGGGGGTGACTCTAATCTGTGCCCCTAAGTCCCCAGCCTCATCCAATCTCCCATGCGGATCTCCCCCGTCCTGCTTTGGGGAGAACACAGAGGCAAAACAGTCATTTAGCATCTGTGCCTGTTCCCTTGTATCAGTCACTGGATCTCCTTCCTCCTTATTTAGTGGTCCCACCACTTGTCTCCCCTTCCTTTTCCTATTTACATGCTGGAAGAAGCCCTTTTTGTTGCTCTTGATATTCTTGGCAAGTCTCAGCTCATAATCAGCTTTAGCCTTGCGAAGAATCCTTCTGCAACAGGCCTCCTCCTCCCGGTATACCCTTTTGTCTTTTTCCCCCAGTACCCATTTCCTATGGAGGTTCCTCTCTTGTCTAATCCCTCTGACCACCTCCTTTCGAATCCATGGCGGCACTCTCCTCCGCCTCCCCACCTTACTGACTAGCGGTATCGTCAAGGCTTGCGCCTGCAAAACCTCCCTTTTGAGTGCCATCCACCCCTCCTCAACTCGCTTACCTCTCAGTAACCCATCCCAGGAGACTTTCCCCAGTCTGGCCTTCAGTTGGCCAAAGTTGGCCCTCTTGAAGTCCCAGCTTCTAGTGCTCGCCCTGCTGCACGGCCCCAGTCCCCTGATCTCAAAGCAAAGGATGGAGTGATCACTCGCATCGAGAGCTCCCCTAATCTGTACTTCATCTATCAGCTGCTCCTTATTGGTCAAGACCAAGTCAAGGATGTTTTCCCCCCCTCGTCGCCTCTCAGACCCTCTGTGCAAGAAACCCTCCCTCTATAGCCTCTAGGAAGCGACGTGACCTGGCTGTCACCGCTGAGTGAGTCTCCCAAGTAATATCCGGGAGATTGAAATCTCCTATAATTACTGTGTCTCTCCCCCAAGATATCCTTAGAATCTGGTCTGTCAGGCCATCATCCAGGGTCTCCAGGTGACCTGGAAGGCGATAACCTACCCCCACTGTCAGGTCTCCTTCCCTGTCAAAACCCCTAAGTTTCACCCAGACTGCCTCTACTGAATCCCCATCTGTGCTGCATTCTCTCTCACTGCATCCTATCCCTTCCCTGACGTATAAAGCCACACCCCCACCTCTCTTTCCCTTCCTGTCCTTTCTACAAAGGTGATACCCCTCTAGGTTCACATTCCAGACTTGCCATTCATCGCATCAAGTTTCTGTGATCCCCACCAGATCATATCCTCCTATTCCCAGGAGAGCTTCAAGCTCTTCCTGCTTATTTCCCATGCTCCTAGCATTGGTGTACGTGCACCGCAACTCCTTCCCACCGCTTCCTTTCCTTGGAGTCCCCAGCCTCCTCCTTCCTCCCATCCTCCCTGATACCTGGCCCCTCTCTGTTGGAGTCCTGTCAGTCCCTGCAGTACCTCTAAAGCCCTGCTCCCAGAGCCCTGATCCTCTCCCCACACTTGTCCAGTGCATGTTTCTGGGGGGACTGAACCCCCCCCAACAAATCTAGTTTCATTTTTTGACTGAATACCCTCCCAAATGGACTGTAGGAATGCTGTGAACATACGTAGGTTGTCTAGGTTACGTTGGTTGTCTAGGTGAATGTATGTAGGTTAGCAAAGCCTTCGACACAGTGCCCCACGGGATCCCGATTGCCAAACTAGCAAAATCTGGTGGATCCCCAACTGGCTGCCAAATCAGACTGCAAGACTGCTCATCAGTGGCACATGCTCAGACTGGGGAGAGGTGAATGCCCCCCTTTGCATTGCCAAGCTGAACCCCCGCAAAACCTAGAATGCAAGAGCCACCCTTAAAGGCTTCACAGGAACAAGGTCTACCTTCGTAATAGGGCTTCAGCTCATTTTGGATGGAATCTGGAAGGCAGTGGTAGATGCGCACCTTCCCCTGAAGAATCTCCGCTTCCACTTTGGTCCAGATGATGTTTGTCTGTGGGGATCAATGCACAGCCCCGGCCTCCGCCTCAGCACCCCCAGTTGCAAAATGATGCTAACCGATGGTGGTGTCCCCCCGTGAATCTGTGAGGCCGGTGCCCTGCCCTGGCCTGCCTCGGCCCCCCATTGCCTTCTGTGAGCAAAGCCCTGGACCAGGCACCCAGCCCTCTAGTGGGGGTTCACTGAGCCCCCTCTCCAAGGGCTGGTGAGCAGAGCTCAAGCATCTCCTGGAAGTGTGGTGAATAAAATCCAGCATTTAAACTTTTCGTGCTGGTCGGATGAGAAGATGCCCAGCCATTCCTCTGTCTGCTCCCCTGGTTATTGCTTCTTTCTAAGGAGGAACGTACCTCATGGATGAAAGTTCTAATCTTGCCATTGTCATCAGCTATTTTTTTGCTTCTTACAATCCGAACAATTTTCTCCTGCACCTCCTGTTTAAACACATCCAACTCATACCATAGATTGCCTCTGGTCCACTTCCAAGTCCTGTTTAAATGATGGGGAAAGGACTGAGAATTTTGCAATGGGCCTTCCTCATCTGGTATTGGAGGACATATCAAGCTAGTCTGGGCCCAATCCAGTGTTGACGTTAGCATAGCATACGGAGCCCTCAACGGCTTGGGGCCAGGATGTTGGCGGGAACACCTGTCTCCTTATACCCCTGCTCAGTCACTCAGATCTTCGATGGAAGTCCTCCTTCGAAAACCACCCCCCAAAACAGTGTGGGGGAAATGGCTAGGAGGAGGGCCTTCACTGTACTGGTGCCCCACTTATGGAATATGCTCTGCAAGCCTTTTTCATTTAACAGCTGCTTTAAGAGCTGAACTGTTTTGTAATATTGTTTTAATTTTTATCACTGCCTGCTTTGCTATGATCTACTTTGGCTTGAGTGCCAGACCTCGAATTCCTTTAATGCGTTTTATTCTTAATATGCTTGTTTTTATTGATGTTGCTGCTGCCGTTTTTATTGTAAGCCGCCCAGAAACCCCTTCAGGCTGTGGGGTGACATATAAATATAATACGTAAGTAAAATGCAACATCATTTCAAGACCCACAATAACTTACAAAATAAATTAATATCGGAGACCACAAACAATTCAGTAACTAAACTGTGAGTTCCATAGTACAATAAAACAACCTAAACTAAATACATAACAAGGGCAAACACCCCAGACCCAATCATAGCAACTGGTGTTGGGCTCCAGTGGGCAGGAACCCCTGCTTGCGTGTGCTTTCTGCTTGTGAAAGTGCAAACATCACAGCACGGCAGAGAATTCCGAGAGTGGATTTCCGTCTCCCAAGCCGCTCACTTTTGTGAATATGCTTGCCTCCCGTGGCATAATAAGAGGTGCGAGAAGACCAGACACATGTCCATGTGCATCAACTGGATTTCCAGGCATAAAAAAGCAATATGATGTAATCTCTTACCTGAACACGCTTTCAAAATTCTGCTCAATTTTATTATAGATGGGCCTGGCAAGTTCTTCATTAAAATCTCTGCGTGCAAACACTCTGGAAGCATATGCACCATCATTCAAGCACAGAGCTTTGAGTGTCCTGTGGAAATCGTGGTCGCCATTACATCTCTAGATAATTAAAAACAAAGCTTTACTGAACCAGTTAGGAGAAGACCTCTGCTAAAAGGAGGGAGGGATAAATGAGAATTGTTTTATTATTGTATTTTAATTGATGTTGTAAGCCGCCCCAAGGCTTAATTGCGATGGGGTGGCCTATAAATGTTTAAATAAATAAACAAACAAACAAACCAGAGAGGCAAATCTGACTATTTTGGTTTCTCTTGATTGATCATTTCGGAATAGCATATTCCCATATATAATGCACTTTGTGCACACCCTCACCTAGAATGCACGTTTATGTGTGCACAACCC
The DNA here is from genome assembly GCA_023646645.1 of Varanus salvator macromaculatus. Classification (NCBI taxonomy): domain Eukaryota; kingdom Metazoa; phylum Chordata; class Lepidosauria; order Squamata; family Varanidae; genus Varanus; species Varanus salvator. Next base: position 104,461,647 of record JAIXND010000765.1, on the reverse strand, counting down.
CAACCCTCACCATTACCATAAGGCTGTTACTGGTCTGAGCCTGAAAGACCAGGGCCAAGCGTGGAAGCAAGCACCCTTTGGGAGCTGCATGAGCTTGCTGCTCTTCATGGGCACCCCAGCTGGGGCGCCAGCCCCAGCTTCATTTATTTAGGGAACTTCTATGCCGCCCCATTCGCCGAAGCCTCAGGGTGGCTCACAATCATAAATAAACACAATATAAAAACAATATAATTGAGTCGACCTGGCAAAGAAAGAATAAAATAAATAAATAGTATTAACAATTAAAATAACATTTGAATAAAAAGCTTTCAGAGCTTTTGGCTCTGGCCTCTTGGCAGAGCAGCAGAGGCACAGGCTGGGAGAGAGCGCTGAGTGGCCAGGGGACTGGCACAGGCAAGGGAGCAGCTGGGCAGGTGGGAGCAGAGGTCCGGGAGCAGCAGAGAGGGGGGTGTGGGCCAGAGAGCGAGAGCAGCAGCCAGGGGAAGCAGGGGGGGGGCCACTGGCCGGAGGGACTGAGAGGGCCCAGCTCGGGCGTCGTCCCTCGTCTGCGTCCTGAGCTGCGGTCCGGACGGTCCAGGGACTCCCTTCCCTGAGACACAGAGGTTGTTTGTTTGATTGTTTGTTTGTTTTTTGTTTGTTTGTGTGTTTTTGTTTGTTTTGTTTTGTTTGCACTTTGCTTTGCTTTCTTGTGCTTTGTTTTTTTTTTTTTTTCTTCCATTTAAATTTAAGTTTATTTTCTCCTTGTGTGTGTGTGCAAGTGGGGTTTTTGCCTGGGAGAACTGGGAGAGTGAGAGGAACTGCAGGACTAACAAGGCAGGGGACCAAGGTAAGGTCTCGGAAGGGTTACAGATGTCAGACCAGGAGATGGCCTTGGCGGGAGTCACGGGTGTAGCTGTCCGCTGCGAGAGCTGCGACATGTTCGCCCTTCTCCCCCAGGAGAGGCAGGGATACACTTGCCCTCGGTGCAAGATGGTGACCCTGCTAGAGGAGGAGGTGAGGTGCCTGAGGGCCGAGAGAGCTCTCCAGGCCCCCCCGCAGCAGCCCCCCTCTCGACAGAGGGCTGAGGGAGAAACCACGGGAGGAGCAGCTGCGGAGACATGGAGGTATGTCACCCACAGGAGGAGGAGGCCAGCATGGCCTCCTCCTTCTCCTGGCACCAATCTGGAGCTGGGAAACAGGTTCTCTCCACTTGGGGAGGCTGGGGCTGAGGAGGCCTCGGGGGACCAGCAGGACCCCCAGCCTGGGACATCAGGCGGCAAGGGGGCCGCTGCAGGAGAGGCAAGGACCAGGGCACGGCTGCCCACCAGCACCGAGAAGGTACGGCGGCGGGTGATAGTTGCTGGGGACTCCCTGCTGAGGGGCACTGAGGCGGCGGTGTGCCGCCCCAGCCTGGAGACAAGGGAGGTTTGCTGCCTGCCGGGCGCACGCATCCGGCACGTGAAGGACAGAGTGGAGCGTCTTGTTCACTCCGGGGGTCACCAGCCACTCCTGGTGATCCATGTGGGCACAAACGACGTGGCCAGGCAGGGGGTGGTCGGGATCACCAGGGAGTTTTTGGCCTTGGGGAAGAAACTCAGGGAGCTGAAGGCCCAAGTGGCCTTCTCGTCAATCTTACCCGTCCGGGGATTTGGGCCAGGAAGGGACAGGAGGGTCTCCGAGGTGAACGACTGGCTTAGGGTGTGGTGCCAGAAGGAACGCTTCGGGTTCCTCGACCACGGCACTCGTTTTCTTGCCAATGGACTTCTGGCAAGGGACGGGTTACACCTCACGAGGATGGGGAAAAGGTCCTTTGGAGATGCTCTAGCGAGCTTCATCCGGAAGACTTTAAACTGAGCCAGTGGGGGGTGGGTCCAGGCCCCCCAGTAACGTGTCTGCACTGGACAAGTGTGCGGGGAGGATCGGGGCTCTGGGAGCAGGGCTTTAGAGATACTGCAGGGACTGACAGGACTTCTACAGAGAGGGGCCAGGTACCAGGGAGGATGGGAGGAAGGAGGATGCTGGGCACTCCAAGGAAAGGAAGTGGTGGGAAGGAGTTGAGGTGCCTGTGCACCAATGCTAGGAGCATGGGAAATAAGCAGGAAGAGCTTGAAGCTCTCCTGTGAATAGGAGGATATGATCTGGTGGGAATCACAGAAACTTGGTGGGATGAAAGGCAAGTCTGGAATGTGAACATAGAAGGGTATCACCTTTTTAGAAAGGACAGGAAGGGAAAGAGAGGTGGGGGTGTGGCTTTATATGTCAGGGAAGGGATAGGATGCAGTGAGATAGAGTGCAGCACAGATGGGGATTCGGCAGAGGCAGTCTGGGTGAAACTTAGGGGTTTTGACAGGGAAAGAGACCTGACAGTGGGGGCATGTTATCGCCCTCCAGGTCAACTTGAGACCCTGGATGATGTCCTGACAGGCCAGATTCTAAGGATATCTCGGGGGAGAGACACAGTAATTATGGGGGATTTCAATCTCCCGGATATTACTTGGGAGACTCACTCGGCGGTGACAGCCAGCTCACGTCGCTTCCTAGAAGCTCTAGAGGGTGGGTTTTTCACACAGAGGGTCCGAGAGGCAACGAGGGGGGGAAACATCCTGGACTTGGTCTTGACCAATAGGGAGGAGCTGATAGATGAAGTACAGATTAGGAGAGCTCTGGATGCGAGTGATCACTCCATCCTTTGCTTTGAGATCAGGGGACTGGGGCCGTGCAGCAGGGCGAGCACTAGAAGCTGGGACTTCAAGAGGGCCAACTTTGGCCAACTGAAGGCCAGGCTGGGGAAAGTCTCCTGGGATAGGTTACTGGAAGGTAAGCCAGTTGAGGAGGGGTGGATGGCACTCAAAAGGGAGGTTTTGCAGGCGCAAGCCCTGACAATACCTCTAGTCAGTAAGGTGGGGAGGCGGAGGAGAGTGCCGCCATGGATGCGAAAGGAGCTGGTTAGGGGGATTAGACGAAAGAGGAACCTCCATAGGAAATGGGTACTGGGGGAAATAGACAAAAGGGTATACCGGGAGGAGGAGGCCCGTTGCAGAAGGATTCTTCGCAAGGCTAAGGCTGATTATGAGCTGAGACTTGCCAAGAATATCAAGAGCAACAAAAAGGGCTTCTTCCAGCATGTAAATAGGAAAAGGAAGGGGAGACAAGTGGTGGGACCACTAAATAAGGAGGAAGGCGATCCAGTGACTGACATGAGGGAACAGGCACAGATGCTAAATGACTATTTTGCCTCTGTGTTCTCCCCAAAGCAGGACGGGGGATATCCGTATAGGAGATTGGATGAGGCTGGGGACTTAGGGGCAGAGATTAGAGTCACCCCCCTTGAAGTCGAGGGGCTCCTCAGGGCATTGGACATTACAAAGGCGCCAGGCCCTGACGGGTTGCACCCGAGAGTACTTAGAGAGTTGGCAGGGGTTCTCTCACGCCCGCTGGCCTCCATTTTTGAGGCCTCGTGGAGAACAGGTGAAGTTCCAGAGGACTGGAGGGTGGCATCAGTGGTCCCAATTTTCAAAAAGGGTAGTAGGAAGGACATGGGGAATTATAGACCGATTAGCCTTACGTCCGTTGTAGGAAAAACAATGGAAAGGCTCATAATAGAGATCTAGTGATGCTAGATAGGGAAGGGAGGCTGACAGCCACACAACACGGCTTCCGCAGAAACAGGTCCTGCCAGACAAACCTTGTGGAATTCTATGACAAGGTTTCGAGGTGGCTGGATGGAGGGGATGCAGTGGATGTGGTATACCTGGATTTCAGCAAGGCCTTTGACAAAGTGCCCCATGATATCCTGGTGGAGAAACTGAGGAGTTTTGGGATACACCAAAGCACTGTCCGGTGGACTAGGGCATGGTTGACTGACCGAAAGCAGAGGGTAACCATTAGCGGGGAAGCGTCGGGATGGCAGCCAGTGACAAGCGGGGTCCCCCAGGGCTCTGTCCTGGGGCCGATCCTGTTTAATCTTTTCATTAATGACATGGAAGAAGGGGTGAACAGTCTGCTGATCAAATTCGCAGACGACACTAAAACTGGAGCAGTGGCCACAACTGAGGAGCAGATACACCAGATCCAAAAGGATCTGGACAGACTATGGAAGTGGGCAGGAGACAACAGGATGGCGTTCAATGTGGAGAAGTGCAAGGTCTTGCACTTGGGGCATAGGAATAGGTGTCATAAGTACAGGTTAGGGGACAAGTGGCTGGAGAGCAGCACTTGTGAAAGGGACCTCGGGGTGCTGGTTGACCGCAGGCTAAACATGAGTCAGCCGTGTGATGCGGTGGTCAAGAGGGCAAATGCCACCCTTGGTTGCATAGCCAGAAGTGTGGCTTCTAGATCAAGAGAGGTATTACTACCACTCTACATGACTCTGGTGCGCCCGCAACTGGAATATTGTGTTCAGTTTTGGGCCCCTCATTACAGAAAGGATATAGCCAGGTTGGAGTCAGTGCAGCGTAGGGCCACAAGGATGGTGGCTGGTTTGCAGGGGATGATGGGGTATGAGGCAAGACTGAGGGAACTGGGTCTCTTCAGCCTGGAGAAGGGGAGACTCAGAGGGGGTATGTTGGCAACATACAGGTATGTGAGGGGGTGTCACATGGAGATGGGGAGATGCCTGTTCTCCCCTGCAGAGGAAGGCAGGACGCGCCCCAACGGAGCAAAGCTCAGGGAACCAAGGTTCAATTTGGATGCCAGGAAGCACTTCCTGACAGTCAGGACCCCGAGGGCGTGGAATGGGCTTCCACGGGAGGTCGTTGAGGCCCCATCGGTGAGGGTGTTCAAAGACAGGCTGGACATGCACGTGGTGGGCATGTCATGAGCGGAGCCGGCTGGTGCCGGAGGTCAGACTGGATGGCCCGGGGGGCCCCTTCTGACTCGCTCTGTTTCTATGTTTCTATGTTTCCAGGCTCAGTGGAACGTGACTCAACGTGTTAAGAGTCAGGATGGGCTTAACTCTGCCCTTGCACTGGCAGGTTTTTTGGCCACTGAACAGACAATGGTTTAATCTCCAGTCGTTTCACAGGCACAGGATAAAACTTGGCACTGAGAAAGGTGCGCCAGCTGAGACTGCGCCACCACCGGTGAACTGTGTGCAAGAAGGGCCCTGGGAGAGGAATGAGCTTCAGGGCTGCACAAGTGCAAACAGGCGCGTGAGGGATTTCCTTACGCTGAGCATGGTGTGAACAATGTTCTCATGGTGATTTCTGGCTTCCTTCACACCTTCACAGAGTGGCTGCTCCAGCTGACGAAAGCATCTTTCAAGAGACTCCCCCAAAGCGTTGAGCTTCTCAGTCACAAATGCTTCCACGCCACTGTCATGAAAGTGCTGCTCCTAGGGAACCACCAAGGACTCGTCAGTAAGGCAGCAGAGCAGAAGTGGGCCAGTGGGGAGGAGTCCGTCACCCCAGCTAAAGGCCTGAAGAGGCAGGAAGAATGGGCAGGAGGGCAACAGACTCGAAGGCAGATAGACTACGGATCCAGGGACTGATGGGAGACCCGGGAGAAGCACATGGACACTGTCTGGGATTGCAAAACCTTGGGTGGCTGCTATCTTGTGCTCACTGGGCATCTATCTTTCGGACAGGGGATTTGCCCTAGGTCATACCACAAGGTGCGTGGAGCCAATGTTCTCCACAAGGAGGTGGATGCCCAAAGCTTCCTGTATGTAATTTGTCACCAGCTTCTCTTTCTTCTTCAGATAGAGCTTTCTGATGTATTCTCTCAGCTTTGGTATTTCTGAGGAGAATTCAACAACAACAGTTAAACACAAAACAGGCAAAGGCAAGGAAGATTCATCTGAAGAACTTTGCTCAACCGCCTTCTAGATCTGTGTTCTAGATCCTTGCCTCAAGAACACTTCTTAGTGCTTCAAATTGTAGCGGTTAATCATAGAAGACTTGAGCTGAAAGGAGCCATGAAGCCATCAGGTCCAACCTGCTGCTCAGTGCAGGACTCCAGTTCAAGCATCCCTGACAGATGTTTGTCCAGCTGCCTCCTGAATGCCTCCAGTGGGAGAGTCCTCAGCCTCCCTGGGTCACTGGTTCCATTGCCAGAACCATCTTGGCGGTTCTGTTTTCTGCTCCATTCCTAATGATGCCCAGCATGGGGCTGGCCTTCTTCACAGCGGCCGAGCGCTGGGCCAACATCTCCATTGAGCTGCCCACTTCCACCCCCAGATCCCTCTCTTGCCCGGGCACTGCATGCTCAGACCCCACCGGCACAGACCTGAAGCCCAACGTGCATCACTCTGCACTGGCTGACACTGAATTGCACTTGTGGTCTGCTGCTTCTCTGCAGGACTCACTGGCCCAGTCGCCGCAGCTTCCTTTCTTAGATGCAAACAGACCATGGTCTGAGGTACGGGAAGCGTTTGCAGGGAGACTCGCCGGACAAGGCCACTTTACAGGAAGCTTCCTTCTGGCTAGCTCCCACATCCTCTTTTGGCAATAGACTCTCAAGGATAGGGCAGGGATGGTGGTGCTTAAGCAGTGAATTGCCCAGCGAAGGAAGGGGTATCCAAAGGCTCACACCAGAAACGCGCACCGATGAGGCACAGCTGTGAGTGCTAGACGTGCGAGTGCAGGGCACGTGCACTTTCCCCACTGTCCCGCCAGCCCCGTCTGTCTCAGTCCCGTAGGTTGACCTGCACACCTCTGCTAACGCGGCAAAGGCTCTGCTCGGTGGCAGGGTGCTGCCTGAGAGGCACCCAGAGGGACTCTGGGCTTGCATTACCTGTTTCCTCCTCACTGAGCTGTGAGGGGGTCCAGAATTCTTTGGCACTGATGGTGTAAACGAGATTGGGCTCACTCAAGATTTCTGCGTCTGGTGGTACCCTTCTCTGAAAAACAGGTGACGAGAAGGGTCTTGCAGATCAGACACTGCTGAAGAGCTCAGCCACACGCAATATTGCAGAACATGGCCTCCCCTCAGCACCAGCCCCTTGCGACAGCTGCAGTGAAACAAAGCACTTGACGGGACCGAAATATGTGTGTTTGCTCCGAATTCACTGTTTGGGTTAGCGTTGCCCGTTGCTACGGGGAGGCCCGTCATTGTGACGCCACTGCTCCTGCCCTTGCGGATCCAGTGCAGCGCTGCACAGAGGCAAAGATGCTCGGAAGAGCTTCTAGTCACAATGGAACAAGGAGCGGGGCTGCCCTTGAGTCAGGGAGGCGTCAGGTAGGGGGCAGGACCAGAGCAGAGGTGCTCAGCATCGCATGTTCTTGGGCTCCCGCTTCTTGGATGAGGGCGGAGAGGTTAAAGCAGCAGGCTTTCGGGAGAGGAGGGACTCAAGCAGAGAGCGGAGGGGTGCCACGTAGGGGCCCTGGAAAAGAGTGCCACACGGATGGAGCGGGGGCAAAGTACCTGCAGCTGCCTCCTGATGTGGTCTGCCTTACTCATCTTCAGTGTTTGGTTCCTTTCTAAAATGGCATCGTGCACATTCTCAGGGGGTGCCTGTAAGAAGCAGCAGGAGACCCTCACTGGTGGCCACAGAACAAACCTGCACCAGCTGCATCCAGCAGCCCAGGGGAAGAACCCAAACGCACAGATGCCCCCAGGGATGGTTTTTGCTTTTCACTCCAGCAGCTCACCTTGCCTGCAAGGAAGGCGTGCGAGGAGGCGAGGGAGCCGAAGCCTGCGAAGCAGCAGGCCCTGCCCCAGAGCTGCACTGGGCAAGCGGTGGGGCCTTGTGGGGCACTGCAGGGATTCAGGCCTCTGGCCAAAATGCGCAAGTCCACAGAAAATCTGCATCTCCTTTTTCCCCGGGTGCAAGTTTGGAAATCCCGACTGGGTTGTGTTTCAATTTCACAGGACTCGACGCGAACCAAGGATTCCTCTGACCAGAAATCCTTCGGCTGGCGCTGGAGCTCTGTGGAAGAGAGCCGGGGCCCAGGGAGCCAGCCCGGGCAGGTGCCCCAGAGGCCAGCCTGCTGCCAGCAGAGCCCCTGCCGCCCTCCTGCCGCAGGGCAGCGTGTGCAGCTGTGACCAAACCTTGCCTGCCCCTGGAGGGCGCTGGAGGGGGGCAGCTGCAGTGGCACACCCAGCACAGGAAGGCGCAGCCCCGTTCCAGCTGGATTGCTCAGATCGGGGGGCCCGCCGTGGGCTCGTACCCTCCAGCACCTCCCAGGCGTCAAAACGGTCTCCCCAGGTGGGGTCCCCCACCAGATTCTCCTTCTGCCTCCTCCACAGCAGGGTAGCCGCCTGCCACTGCACGCCTGCTGCACTGCCAGTGTGCACTCCCAGGTGGATGAGCTGCAGGTACCGTCCACCCACTGCACGAGTCCTCCACATGGGGAAGCATCCTGGGAGTGCTGCTCCCCACCAGTGCGGCTCCATAAGCAAGGCCCGTAGCTTGCACAACTCAGATCTAGCACTTCAGGAAGGAAGGCGAAAGGAATGGTACGTAATGCTGGTTTCTGGAACAAGGCCGATTGAGAGACTGTGCTTCAGGGAGCGCCAAGGAGCTGTCTGATCCAGAAATGAGCGCTGTGGCTTTTTCTGGGTTCCCCAGGGGAAGCACCCCATCTTCCACTTGCACAGTGGATCAGGCAGGACATCCTTCTGCAGCTGAGGCCATCCTCTGGGTACAAGGATTCACGGAAACACGTCCCGCGTTGCAAGCTGGGTCCCAGGTGGGTTCCAGCTTCGGGCAGGTTGACTGCCATCGCTCTTGGCCTCTGCGACTTGCTAATGGCAGCAACGGTGCTCAGGTATTATAGGAGAGGTGTGCTCTCGCTTTCGTGGGTATTTATACCCTCAAAGTAAAAGTAGGATTTGCTCAAACAAACAGGTATTCCTTAGTTCACAGAACTGTACATGTTTTCAGAAGCTTTACTTACATTTGTAGCAGTCCTTTCGCTGCAAAAGAAAACAGAAACGTCACCTGAGCATAATAAGTTTCAAAGAATCTCTGCTGCGCATAGAAATCTCTGAGAATGTTGTTTTCAGTCATAAAATGTGTGCGCTTTTGAAGCACCAAACGTGAGTGCAGCTCCCAGGGATATTCGCCATGTCCAACCCAAGCATGAGTTTGCCTCATTCTCAATTCCCAGTCCAACTTGCTCAGAAGTCCTGATTTGTGGAAATGCCCTCCATGGACTGAACTAGCGCTGCATTAATCTCTGGAAGAAACGTCCACCAGTTTGGGGAAGCTTGCACAATGGCTGCTGAATGTGCACAAGGTTTCCAGTGGCAAAGAAGGAGCAGCAATCACAGGTGCGACCGGGAATCGGCTATGAGAAAAGTGGCAACCATTTGGCAGGATTATCCTGGTGGTCTCAGACTTCACTTGCTCATCCTCCCCCGTTCTGTACTCTTTGGAAGAGCCATCCGTGCAGTACGTTCCCCCACTGCAGGCTAGGAACAGGGTTCATGCAAGTTCAGCCTGCGTTCATAGGAAGTGTCCTACACCAAGTGGCACCATAGACCCCTCCAGCAGGGGCAGCGCTAACCTGCCAGGTTTCAGGCAGGGCTCTTTCCTAGGTCCACCTGGAGGAGCTGGAAATCAGAATGAGTCCTCCTGCACCTGGCCAGAGATCTACCACTTTGCTACAGTCCTGCCCAAGAGCAGATCTATTGTGATTTGGAGCAACAGAAATTGATATGGCACCAGGAGGTGGTCCCCATAGATCAGAATGGGGACAGACAAGTTAACAAGGAGAGCTAATGCCCTGGAAGACAGAAGCAGCATTCGGGGTGGATTTGATGGGCTGAAAGCAACAGAACGACATTCCGTAGGGGCAAGTGCCACATTCTGCACCTAGGAAAAGAAGCCAGACGCGTTGCTGCAAGATTCGTCAAGGGCTGCCCTTGAAGACCCGGAAGCCTCAGCTGGCACAGAACAGGGTGGTGGCGCTGCTGGTGCAAACAGGGCCATGCGCCCAGGGGACTCCAGCACTGTACCCCCCTCCTGGTTTACCAGTTGAGCTCTAGGCGCAATTTAAGGCGTCTGTGCAAACATGCAGAGCCCTAAATGGCTTGGGACCAGGGTGCCTGAAGGACCGCCTGCTCCCATATGCTGCACTGGCCCCTAAGATCTGTTTTGGGAGGTAAGGAGGATGGTGAATAGAGGAGGGGCTTTCTCAGGAGTTGTGCCACACCTGTGGAACAACCTCCCAGAAACCGTTCGCCTGACACTCTCATTACAGTCTTTTCCGCACCAAGCAAAAACAGCTCTGTTTTCTGGACATTTTAATAATTTATTTTCTGTGGATAATATTAACTAGTTTGTACATTTAATTTATACAGTTTTAAATTAATTGCACTCAGCTGGGTACTGGCTTGTTTTGTCTGTTGCTTACAGTGTTTTAACTGCTTGTTTTTATCGTCATTGTTATGTGTTTCTATTTGACTGTAATCCACTTAGAGTCCCTTGGGCCAATTTAGCAGAATATCAGTTAAATAAATAAGATGGGGAATACTTGGCTCAACAATGCTACTAGTGAGAAGGATCTTGCAATCGTTGTAGATCACAAGCTGAATATGAGTGAACAATGCAATGTGGCTGCAAAAAGGGCAAAGGCGATTTTGGGCTGCATTAAAAGAAGTACAGCCTCCAAATCACGTGATGTACTGGTTCCCCTCTATTTGGCACTAGTTGGGCCCCATCTTGTGTTCTGTGTCCTGTTCTGGACATCGCAGTGGAGGAAAGATGCAGACAAGCTGGAAAGGGCTCAGAGGAGGACGGCAAGGATGATCCGGGGACTGGAAACGAACCTTTCCAAGAGGAGATCGAATGAAGTAGGCATGTTCAGGAAGACTGAGGCTGAATATGAGAGCACTCTGCAAGTACTGGAAAGGTGGGCACCCAGAAGAAGGCCGGCTAGAGCAGTAGTGACGGCTGCAGCAGTATGGCAGCGGAACCATGGCCAAGGGAGGCTGCGAGCTCCCCCACACTGGGGGCCTTCAGGATGCAACTGGACGGGCATCTGAGAGGGATGGTTTAACTTGGAGCATGCACTGAGCAGGGGGTTTGACCTGGCGGCCTTCTTGGCCCCTTCCAATGTGCTATTCCAGCATTCTACGCTTTTGCTGAAATCAGAACTAAAAATTAGATCCACAGAATATGAATGCACCAGACCCACACATGGATAATTAAACATGGAGATTGTAAAAATTCAATTTTGGGTCTATTTTAATATTTTGGTTAAAAAAAACTACCATATTTTTCGCTCTATAAGACGCACCTGACCATGAGATGCACCTAGTTTTTAGAGGAGGAAAACAAGAAAAAAAATATTCTGAATCAGATGGGCGCATAATCACAGGCACATTCCCCATCACTTCCCCATGGGCTGCACATCTGACAGACTTACTGCACACACACATTCGCTCTGTAAGACGCACAGACATTTCCCCTTACTTTTGAGGGGGAAAAAGTGCATCTTATAGAGCAAAAAATACAGTACTTAAACTTTTGGCGACAAAATGGCCGCAGTACCTCCTGTATTCATCCAAGTCCATGTCGTCTGATTTGGTCAACACCAGAGCAATGTTGGTGCAGGTCCCACAGATATATGCCGAGATGCTTTTTGCCAGCAAATTTTCTTGGACTTCTTCAGCACACACTCTCTCAGCAATAATCCAGATGACTGAACATTCATCAATTTTCTGTTTAAAAAACCAAAAGGCAAATAGCATTAGGCAGTGAGCACTCACAGCTGCAATCCAGTCCTGCATCTTTTGTGAGGCCCAGTCAACCACAGCCAAGATCAAAGGAGAAGAGAACTTTCTGTTTGGATTAAAAGAGCCTGGCTTTTTCAGACACTTGGTGGGGCACGGAAGAGTAAAGAATTGGCACAGCTCAACCATCTCTCATGAATGCCGTGCGATGCAGCCGCCAAAAGGGCAAATGCTATTTTGGGATGCTTCAACAGAAGTATTGCTTCCAAATCACGAGTAGTAGCAGTTCCTCTATACTCCTCACTAGTCAGACCTCACCTGGAGTCTTCTGGGCACCAAGATTTAAGGAAGAGGCAGAAAAAGTAGAAAGGGTCCAGCGGATGTCAGCAAAAAGGATCCAGGGTTTGGAAACACTGCCCTGTGGGGAGGGACTGAGAGAACTGGGCATGTCCAGCTTTGAGAAGAGAAGACTGAGGGGAACCATGATATCCCTCTGTAAGTACCAAATAGTCTTCTCCCCAATCCTACCAGTGCATGGAAGAGGACCAGTTAGGGAAAGAAAAACCTTCAAGTGAATGACTGGCTACGATGGTGGTGCCATAAAGAGAGATTTGGATTCTGGGACCGCAAGCTCAGCTTCCTGGAAGAGGGACTACTGGCAAATGATGGGCTGCACCTGACAAAGAATGGTCCAGCCGTGGCAACGGGGCTACGTTGATGCTCCCCACACGGAATGCCCCGCCCCACCCCACCCCCATATCCAGCCCAACAGAGCAACTCCAGAGTGTGCCCCACTGCATGTGTTGGGCTCATGGCATGCTGGGACAGTCCCACTGCCCCAGGTGTTCTTTCTTCCCCATAACGCTAATCCAAACTCACCTGTTCCCACATCTTATCCCCTTTTTTGTTAAAGTCTCCTGTCCCAGGAATGTTCACCAACTTGATGCCTTCAGGAATCACATCCAGTCCTGGAAAATCTACCTCCACGTACTTGACCAGTGGCCACAATCCCTTTAAGTCTGTGTCTTTTGTACAAATGTAGGGCCACAGTTTTTTGGCAAATTCTTCTTTCTGTTTGAAAGGAAAGAGAAAACCATTCCTCCAAAAGACGTTTTGCCCTAAGCATCCCTTCCTGTTTCCAGCCTTTAGACTGCAATCCATCAGGAATTTGCGCCAACTGGGTTTGGCATGAGGGCTTTTGTGGCGTGCGCCGGAGGCCTTCAGCTTGTTGCTGTTCAGACATGCAGTCAGGTCACCTCCAAGTTAAGGTGGCCCTAGGCAGGAGTGTCCTCCAGAGGCCTGTCCTTACGCCCAGCTCAGCCCTGCAACGACCTCCTTCTGGATCACAAGGGGCTCCCGCAGGTCTGCCCCCAACCCTCCCCAGCTGCCCGCACTGGTCTGCCAGGTGTTTTTCGTCCACACAAGCTGTCGGCTCGGCCACTATCGGCATTGTGAGGAGACGTGGCAAAAGGAACGTACTCCACGTACTCTCAGGAGAGCCCCTTTTACGAGTGTGAGGAAGCACGGCACATGGTGACTACCGGGCCCTTCGGAACAGCAAGTGAAGGGACTGTGCATTGTGGCATGGCACTCCCAGACACTGGGGCCGGGATGTCAAAGCAAGGAGAGAGACGCAATCGTTTACCCACCTCTTTTTCCTTGATTGGAATCATTCTTTTGGAAGGAATATTCACAAGCGGCTGTGCCTTCAGCAGTTCTTCATAGCTGCTCCTTTCAGCTCCTCTCCCATAAAGTGCACGGAGCTTATTTTCGGCATCAGTTACACAGTCGTCAGTGTGATCGCTATCGCCCCTCCATCCTGCCTCAAAACCTCCACGAGGTTCTTCAGCTCATCCCTCCACTCCTGCCATTTGAAAGAGGCATTTGCTGTAGACCAGCTGCGTTCAGCTTATCAGGAGAAGGTGGGCCCAGTCCTCTCCACCCAGAAGGATGACCAAGATGCAACAGAGCCAGCCAGGGAGGAGCAGTGGCTTCATGTGGAGGAGGCTTGGGGGGACACCGGGCAGCTCTTCTGCGCAGCTGCAGGACCCTCGTGCAATGGGGGAAGTCGGAGAGCCAGGCAGAGCAGGGTCTCGTCACGATCAGCAAGGAAGCCAAAGGCAGCCAACTCGTGGGTGGAGAGGCGGCCTGCAGCCTGCGTCCCTCCGCCAAAACTCACGGGGAGTGCCCAGCTAGCCTTACCAGAAAGCCTCCCGTTCCACTCTTAGTGGTCCAGCTGTTTTTCACCAGAGTCATGTGGCCATCCCTAGTGCACAGCACAGCCCCCTCCCCCCCAACCCCTGGGTTCGGCCCTGAGCGACTTACTTCCCTTCATTCTCCTGAGTTTGCCTCTGGGAAGTCTCTGTTTTGTGCCTGTGGCAGCCGTGTCATGCACAGGCGTTCCCGCGTCCAAGGCAGACATCCATGAGGGCCGTCACCACGACACTCGTTCACCATGTCAGACGTGACCACCAGCCCCAAAGGCTTGGGGACGCCAATCCGGTCCACCCCGTTGAACAGCCCCGTTGCTAAGTTCGGCTGAAACCACCCACGGTTTCTAGTTCTTTGGAGCAGCACAGGACATGCTGGCTTTGTCTCCTGTGTGGTGTCTCTTCCCTGCCCCACGACCGTGCCATTCACCTGAGTGGTTCCTCCAACAGGCGAGGGGACACACTGCCTCGCTCTTCTCTTGGAAGGCCAGGGGGAGGTGGCTTATCCCCCCTTCCTTGTCCCACTGTCTCTTCCCCCTTCAGCTAAGGGGCACCTCTGCAGGTAAAGGGCAGGAAAGTGCCACCTGGGTGCTTTGGGCAGCTGTCACCCCCACTGTGCTCCCCTCAGTGTTCCCGTGGCGTCCCACTGGGTACCAGCAGGAGAAGGGGGAGGCACCCTTCTCCATCGTGCCCAGTCACCTGTTGGGCACAGAAAGCCACTTGGACCTTGCACCATTCTTCACAACTGTGAGATCACAACCCCCGCATTAGAGGGTCGCTCCATGTGCTGATGCAACTGTCTGGAAAACCATGTCTGTCGTGAGCAATAGTGCATCACATGACCCACAGTGATGCTTTTCCTTTGTTTCAGAAATGTCAACCAGCTCTCAGGCTGTGTGCAAAATGAGAGGCCGGGAGAGGTGTTTTTCTCCTTTCTAATCAGAAGTATTGTTTTTGTTCCAATGCAAACTCTTAAAGCAAACAGCTTGTTTTGAGCATGTCATGAGTGGGGCCACCTGGAGCCGGGGGTCAGACTAGATGGCCCAGGAGGTCCCTTCTGACTCGCTCTGTTTCTGTTTTCAGCATGGTGGAGTCTGAACAAGGAAGATCTACCCAGGGGGCATCTGTTGCCTAGTGCAAAACCACACGCCTCTGCCGGCCAGTGCAAAAGCTCACCAGGGACCTGGCACCACTTGGGCAGGGATTTGGTGGCAGATGCCCACTTGGAGACCTGCAAAGCACAGGGCCACGTGTGGAGTGGGGCTTATACCGTGGCACCAGCTTAGCATTTCCCCAGTCTAGCCCCCAGCTGCCAGTCCAGGGCAGAAGCAGTTAAGTTGGGGTGGAACCCAGAGGGTGCGTGCTGTGCCCCACAGCTCTCCCCCGTGATCCTACTGCAGACTGAGATGCCACGGGACAGGAAGAGAGCTCTCGCAAGCAAGCAGGATGGAATTATTTGCAATTTTGCTGTGTTCCTTTGCAGTGGTTGCTTTGGGTTTATTGCCTGCCTGCTCTGGGCTTCCTTTTGGAAGAGCAAGTAGCGCATCCCTAGGAAATGAAGGGCCAGAAAGTTGCACCTGCCTCTTCTGAGAGAAGATGAATGGAAGCCTCATAGTATTCGCTCTTGCTGCTCTTCAGCTGCACGATGCTTGAGGTGCACGCTCGTGTCCCAGATACCGGCATGAGCAGCTTCTTCCCTATAATGGCGTTGATCAGGGAGGACTTCCCAGCCCCTGTGCGGCCCAGGAAACCAATAGATATGGGGCCCAAGGAAATCTCTTGTTTTAGGCTATTCAGTCGCTTCCTGTGGAGAAAGGAGAACCAGTTCAGGCGGGCAGCAAGAAGAGGGATTAGCACTAGGCTGGCTGGCTGTGTTTGCTCGCATGACCATCTTGGCATCTCGGGAGCTCCGTGCATGAGGTGCAGATAAGTTGTCTTACGCAGCGGAACTGAGAGCTGGAGGCAGGTGGTGGTGGTGAAGTGAAGGAGAGGTGGCGTGATGGAGGTGGCATCATTCACAGGGTGCACACAGTTTTGCTCCATGGTTTCTCAGAATCAAACAGGACCTGCAAGGTTTCAGAAGGACCCCAAACCCTGCCAGATCTGTTTGCTAGAATTCAGGACCAGAAATGGAAGGAGTGTACAGCAAAAAGAAGCAGTCCTGTTTTCCAGCCACTGCCATCTCTCTGAAAAAAGCCATCAATGGGTGTGTGATAAGGTCACTAGCACCCTTAGTGGTGTGACCAAGCGAAAGAGCCTTGGCCTCCTGGAACAAATTTCCTAGATCAAAATCATCTTTGATATAGAAATGTTAGGTTCCCAGGCATATGCTGGCCTTGCTAATAAATAGCAAATGTATTCTAGGGAATTCAAAGTGACGAACCATGCTTGGCACCAAACTAGAAGGCGCAAAAGATCTGCTTCACCACATCACCCCTGGCATTAAAGATAACCGACATGCCTCTTCACGCTCGGCTGTCCCATCCCTGCTTGTGTCCAGACTTTTCCCCAGCTTTCTCAGGCACCTGCTCCTGGCCACACTTACCTGCATGTTCACACCTCAGGCGGGCGTGTTGAGCCACCTTTGCCGGGCTGGAAAGGCGTGGGCCTGCAGCCAGGTGGCTGCCCACATGGGGGGAGGAGCGGGGGGCTGATTCGATGGCCTCACAGGCCCCTTCCCACAGCTCTTCCCCTCTGTCCAAAAGGACCTGGCGAGCCTTCCTGGGACAACATGGAGCCTCCTCTGTGCAAGAATATCTGAGAGCCACATCTACAGCTTTAGGCTTCCGTGGGCAAAATAAGGAAATGAATGTCAGGTTTGATATTTGAGAAGAAATCAAGTAGGAGACTCACTTGAGATAGTTAATCCCATCTGGCATCGAGCTCTGTGACAAAGCATCAAACAGTTTCTCATATGTGGCATTGACAACCTTCCTCGTCTTGGACTCCAGCTTTTCATCTAAACACACAGTGACACAGAAGCAAAACAGGCAGTTGAAATACCCTGGGACAGGGATAGATGATCAGCCAGAGCATCTCAGCCAGAAAGCCCGGTTACTACAGAAAGTGAAGTTACTGCAGAAGCCATTACAGGGAACTGCAGCATTCATGCTATCACGAAATACCTTACCTGCTGCAGAATTCAGTGCTATGAAATCCAGAAACTGTACACATGGGATTATAGATGAAAGCTGAAGAGCGTGCAGCTGCTCAAGAAGCCCACAACCTTTTCCTCTGCACCAGCTGCATGCCCAGCTGTGGATATGTGCCATCGCATCCTCTCCACCTTGCAGTCCCTGAGAGCCCTCCAGAATGCCCCACCCATGACAGCCCTGCTCAGCTCCTGCAATCTCAAGGCGGCGGCTTCCCATCTGGAACCGATCCATCTCCGATCGGTGCCTCCTTGCCTTCAACTTTCCCCAGCATGACTCTCTCCTCTAAGGAGCCCTGCCTTCTCGTGATGTGCCCAAGCTCGGACAGCCGGTTTTGTCCTTTTTACTTCCAGGGAAAGCTCTGGCTTGATTTGATCCAGGACCCACATGCTTGTCTCTCCGTCTGTCCGGGGTATTTGCAAAGCTCTCCTCCAGCACCATGCTCCAAATGCATCCGTTTCCTCCCAGCTTGCTTCCTTCCTTCCTTCCTTCCTTCCTTCCTTCCTTCCTTCCTTCCTTCCTTCCTTCCTTCCTTCCTTCCTTCACTGTTCAGCTTTCACAGCCACACACAGTGATCCAGAATACGAGAATGTGGATGACCTCGGCCTTGGTCCCCAGTGAAACGTCTTTCCCCTTGCCGCTCTTTTCTAGTTCCTCCATGGCTGCCCTTCCCAGGCTCAGCCTTCTTCGAATTTCTTGGCCGCCAGCTCTCTCTGCGTTGATGATTGAGCCGAGGTATGGGAAATCTTTCGCAAGTTCAATTTCAGTAATCATTAGCCATAAAACGGTGCAATCCTTTTGTAGTTAAGCATTTTGTGTCTGAATATTCAGCTGCAGTCCCGCTTTGGCACTTTCTTTCTTCACTTTCACCAGGAGTCCTTTGAAGTAGTTGCTGCTTTCTGCCAGTATCATCCGCACATCTTAAATACTGATGCATCCTCCACCAATTTTCACTCCTTCCTCTGATTCTAATGCAGCTTTCCTTCTCATAAGTTCTGCATACAGATTGAACAGAGAGGAGACAAAGCACAAGCTTGCCTGACACCTTGCCTGAGGGGAACACGCTGTTTCTTCGCATTCTGTCCTCACAGGAGCTTCTTGTCCATGACATGTCCGTGACACACCAGGACAATCAAGTGCTGGGCACAACCCATTTCTTTCGGGACCATCCACTGCTTCTCGTAATCCACACACTCCAAGGTTTGCTGTCTTAGGTGCACTCCAATAGCCAATGTGCATTTGCTCTCCCTCTCCCTCTCCCTCTCCCTCTCCCTCTCCCTCTATATATATAGCTGTTGTGAACCACCCAGAGAGCTTCGGCTGTTGGGCAGCGTAGAAATCAAACCTACAATTAAAACCTTTTCTCTGGTGCCTCTTCCCTTTTGGAATCTAGCTGGCGTTCCTCACTCCAGAAAGGAGTAATTCTTTGTTACAGCCTGTTGAGCATCTCTGTGCTTGCTTAAGGGTTTGGTGCAATGGTCTGATGGTTGCCCCACTCTTGCATCTCCTTTCTTGGGGAAAGGAATGTATATTGAGCATTTCCAGTCTGGGGGACATTGGTTTGCTTCTGTTTGCATCGGTACCGGTTCCATCCCTGCAGCTTGGAACAGTCCTGCCGGCACCCTCTCTGCTCTGCTGGGCGCTTTGTCCCTGCCACGTCTTTCAGAGCAGCGCTCACTGCACTTCTGAAGACTGCCAGCTCTTCCTCGTAGGATTCCTCTTTGAAGGAGTCTGTCATCATTCCCTCTCTTCCGCATCGCGCTACCGTATATTCTTTCCACTTCCTCTTTATTTCTTCCTGGTCAGATAGTGTGTCCCCCTGTTTGTCTTTCAGCATTCCCAGCCTAGATTTGGCTTGCTGGATCTTCTGGAAGAGGCCTCCAATTTCTCCTCTTTCTATTTCTTTGCACTGGCCATTGTAATGGTTCTTTTAGACCCCGCATGATAGTTGCCAAACAGTCGAATCAGGATTCTGACCCTATTTCTGCCACCTTTGCTTTCACTTGTCTTTGGCAACTGTGAGCATTTCTTCTATCCAGCTCTCTAGCAGCAAATCAAAGGATCCCACCTGCCTGCAGTCATGTGTCCTGTCCACGGAATGGGTCCCTCAGTGATGAACGAGAGTCGGACAGCATCCCCTACCTCCCTGCTGTACTCGAATCTCCTTGTCTTTGGCTCTCCTCTTGGTGCGCCCCCTAATGGGGGCTAGTAAGGAGGGGGTCCTTTCAGGGGAGGCACCTGCTTGGGAGACACTCTCCCCAGAGCAGCTCACCTGCTGCCTACGTTATTTCTCCATTATTTTTATTATCACTATTACTATTATCAGATTTGTATAAAAGCCACCTGTTAGCTGCAAAGAGATCAAACCAGTCAGTCCTAGAGGAGATCAACCCTGACTGCTCTTTAGAAGGCCAGATACTGGGGATGAAGCTCAAATACTTTGGCCACCTAATGAGAAGGAAGGACTCCCTGGAGAAGAGCCTGAAGCTGGGAAAGATAGATGGCAAAAGGAGAAGGGGAGGGCAGAGGGTGAGGTGGCTGGATGGGGTCATTGGGGCAGTTGGCATGAGCTGAAGTGGGCTCCAGGGGATGGTGGAGGACAGGAAGGCCTGGAGGAAGGTTGTCCATGGGGTCGCGATGGGTCGGACACGACTTTGCAACTGAACAACAGCAACACCTGTTAGCATCGTCCTCTTTGGGAGGCCACCACTATAAAAATGTCACTAATAACAATAAATAAAATAGTACTATTAAAATATCATAATACATAAATGAGACAAAAACACAATATATATGATCAAGCAAAAACATAAATTAATATATTAAAAAGTAGTGCCAACAATATGGATTGTCTAAATCGTGCCGTAGATGTACTGAAAAAGAAAAGCTTTTGTTACTGTTTTCCAGCACCAAGTGAAGACCTTAAAGAAAAGGTCCCGGGCATTTTAAGAATTGTTTTACTGGTCCTCCTATGTTACTCTGACACTGGTTTTAATGTGGTTAATGGGCTGGACTGGCTTCCTTCTTCAGTGCAGTTTTTATTAGGGTTGCTTTCTGTCTCCTACTTGTGTTAAAGTGGTCAGATTGTGGCTTTCATGTCGTGCAGGCCACCATAAGAGGAGGGCAGGAAGTGCGTGAAGGACGCCGTAAGGCAGCCCTTGGCACCGGTGAGGCCGCCTGGCCGCTCTCTCAGCCCCCATCACGCGGCCATTCCCTTCACACTTACACTCCTTCAGGATCCCTTTCTCCTCTTGGTCAAACGCCTGGAATTTGTGTTCCTTCTTCCTCCGCTTGCGGGGAACCTCCACTGTGCCCCCTTCCTCAGCACCTGGTCAGATTTGCAAGAGTGTCCCAGTTAGCAAGAGCGCAACAGCAGTGGACGCTTGTCTCCCGGATCCTGTGTCCTGGGCCTCCAGTGCCGCTGCTCTAGCCCAGCCTTCCCAGCGCTGTGCCTTCCAGACACGTCTGTCAGAATCTCTGTTTTCAGTGTGTGAGGAACGAACACTCGGACTCATGGGGAGGTCAGACTAGATGGCCCGGGAGACCCCTTCTGACTCGCTCTGTTTCTATGTTTCTAAACGTCTTGAACCTTTGCAGCTTTATTACACTGGGGCCCCACATCCCTCTGTGCTGCAGGGAGCCTGGACGGCTGCCGTGGCCAAGGGGACCTTCTGCCACCCCCAACCAGGAGGGCTGCAAGACCGGGCTGCCGGGGGGCTTCTTTTTGTCTGCGTGCATGAGATGGTTACCCAGCTGCCTGACCCATCCGGCTTCCCGGTGCCTGTGGCACCCACAGCCCTCTATGAATCCCGCTTGAGAAGCAGCGCGTGGGAAGCGGGGTGTAGCTTGAGCACTCCAGTGTCGTGGCAGTTCTGTCCCGGGGCTGCCCAGGCTGCCCTACTCATGGGCAACCAGTTGCGCAGAGAAGCGGGGCCAGCCGTCCCCGCTTGCTGCTGGGGAAGGACCCGGACAGTGGCTTGCCTCCCCAGCAGCCATTGGCAGCCCAGCTCCACCGAGCAGGAAGGCCGGGAGGACCTGGCCTGGGGAGGGCGGCGCCTTACCTCTCGGTTCGTCCGCGGGCAGCTCAGTCCCCCGTCCCAGGGTCTCGGAGGGGTTGCAGGTGGCCATGGTCTGGAAATGCCGACTCAAGAGAGAGACGCCACTGTTACGGACCGCACTGTTACTCTGTCGCTCACTAAGCAGCGGCGAGATTCGCACCGGCCTCGCGTGTCGGCTTGCACAGGATCGCTCGCTCGCTCGCTCTCTCCCACACACACACCGCGTGCCGTTGGACCAGCCTCCCCGCTCTTCCCGTCTCTTTTCCTAGGGATGGGGAGGCGTCCTTCCCAGGCGGTCCGCCGCGGTCCGTCTTCTGCAGAGAGAAGGGTGGTGCTCTGTGGACACCGCTCTTCCTCTCTTCCTCTGCTGCTCTGCTCAGCATCCACGTAGTGCAAGCGCCACTCGCAATGCGCATTATTGCTTGTGGGGCTCATTCGGCTTGCGCAGAGCAACTGCAGCCTCCTGCAACACAGCTGAGCAACGGCAATGCTGCTCCTCTCCCGACACCTGCCTTTTGAACCTCTCCCTAAAAAGACACCTGGTGCAGCGTTCGCACCCTGTGCCATGTCTGGGCAGCCCCGCCTAGGACTAAATCCAGGGCGGCCTCCCCTCTGCTTGGCCCCACGGCCTCCACTCTGGGCACGGCCATTCAGGACCTGCAGAAATTTAGCAGGTTCCCCAGCCAGTGTGGGGAGCTGGAGTCCCCATCCTCCGGGCACTGCCTTTGCTGGAGGCCTCCCCGGTTTCCCAGGATCCCCCTGAGCAGTCCGGCCTGGGGGACGGCAGCGCCTTCCCGAGACTCAGTGAATTTGGGGACTGGGCGTGGTCGCCCGCCTTGCGTCCGGAGGCTTCAGGCTTGGGACGGCCAAGTCCGCGGGACTCCGTGCCCTCTCTGGCAGCGCCTCCGCCGGAGAGCCCCTCCCCATCCTTCCGCTCCAGCTTCCGCCCAGAGGCAGCCGTGCCCCATGGGGGAGCTCCGCTCGGCTCTGCCAGGTTTACGTGATGCCCCGCCAGCCCCCCCCCCGCCCTAGCCCAGCCCCGAGGCTTCTAGGACAAAAACACCCAAGCAGAACATCTTTATCCGGATCCGGATCCGAGCAGCTTGTGTTTCACCACAAGCGTTCTGACCCGTTACCAGAAACTTGCAGCTCATTTCCTGCCCGCCCCAATCTCTCTCTCTCTCTCTCTCTCTCTCTCTCTCTCTCTCTCTCGGACAATCAGAAACCTCCCCCCTTCATCCGCTAGGGAGGATTTAACGTGAGCCGGGCCCCTCCCAGCCCTGCCAGCTTTCCCCGAGCGGGTTCGGCGTGCGACGGCGCTGGCACCGTTGCCCTGCCGCGCGCCAGCAGCCTGGTCCCGCCCGGTTCAGGTGGGGCCCATCCCTCCTGCGTTCTGGCCGGCATGCGGTAGCTGCAGCCTGGGCCCCCGGCAGGCAGGTCAGCGAGTGGCCCACGTGCCCACGGCAGGCCCAGGCGTCCGTGTTCCTCATGACCGAATCTCCCCCTGCCAGAAACCCCCTCCCCACAA
The DNA here is from genome assembly GCA_023646645.1 of Varanus salvator macromaculatus. Taxonomy (NCBI): domain Eukaryota; kingdom Metazoa; phylum Chordata; class Lepidosauria; order Squamata; family Varanidae; genus Varanus; species Varanus salvator. The sequence goes on along the minus strand of JAIXND010000765.1, from coordinate 104,439,101 downwards.
GGGGCTCCCTCAGTGCAGGAGGAGACAGGCTGGCCTTCCTCAGAAGGGGGCTCTCTTCCTCAGAGTGATGCCCCCCTTGCTCAATGACCGCAGAGGCGGGGTCCCCTGCTAGGGGATCCCCAGGGGTCCCGAGCCCCAGCCTGCCTGCCTCTCATCGCTCTCCAGGGCAGCAGCCTTGGCCCCAAGGAAGCAAACCGGTTCCCTGACAGACAGGGGCTCGCACCCCTGGCACACGCCCAGGACTTCTGCCCAGCAGCGGGGAGCCACGCAGGGGGCACTCCGGGCAGCCCCCGGGCAGCCTCACACCCTGCTGGCTTTCGAAGAGGAAGATGAAAAGGAAGGACCCCCCCACATCGCACAGGCGGCGGCAGGAGGTCTCTGTGAAGTGCCAGGCATGCCCTGGCGGGGGTCACCTGAGCCCATGGGAGTCCCTTCGGGGCACACGCGAGGGCCATGGCAGATGGCAGAGATCCCCCCTCGCGAAGCACCGGGGGCAGCCGGGTCCGTGGCAGAGGGGCTCACCTGTGGCGGGCGGCCCTGCTCTCGTGCAACCGGGAATCGCTCGGAAGCTCCTGGCAGAGCCCTAGCCGGGGCGGACCGGACCGGGGCAGCTTCTCTATGCGAGTGTCCGGAAGCAAGATTTGCACATCGGGAAGAAAGGAAAGTTTAAAAGGTTTGCTTCAGAGGAGGAGCCGAGATCTTGCTCAATTCTGAGGAAGCAGCAGCAACGGGGCGGGGCGACCATCCTTTTGGCGGCTTGTTGATGCCACCGGCCAGGTCGAAAGTCTTCGTCATGTTGAGTCACTTCACCAAAAAGGGATGTTTGATGTGGCATTTTGCCAGTTCCAAAGGGAGTCGCTGTGGGGGAGCTTTTAACCCTGTCCCTGCCAAAAAGGAACTTTGCAACCCCTTCTAGGTCCCCGTTCAAACCGGTTTCATAAAGGGGGTCACACGCTCCTTTGCAGCCGGATCCTCAAGGGTTCTTGGGAGCTCGTGTGTCTGGAAAGGGAGGACCCCCCCCCCCGTCCCCACTGCATAAGCAGGATCTCTTGGGGCACGAGCCCGGTTTCCTGGAGTGCCCACACATGCAGAAGCAGAGCCCCCTTGGGAAAGGTGCTTCCCCCAAAACCCGAGGCTCTTGCAGCAAGAGGATAATTCACACACGGACACACACGCACTTCACAAGCAAGGGTCACCTGCAGCTTGGCAAGCGTTCCAGAGTATCCCTTCAGGGCCCTGCCAGGTGCTCCCAGTGCCAGCCAGGTGGGGCGGGGGGCCATAGCCCAGGTGGGTGCCCGCGGACAGACCTTGCCGGCTGGCACCTCTTGCTCCTTCTCCTGTCGCCACTCCCGCCCGGCTGCAGGCGTCGCAATTGTGAAAGGGTAGCGGTGGAGAGCGTGGAGGGAAGAAGTCCTGCAGAAATTGGGGGATTAAACCCCCCTGGGGACCCTGGACAGCCCCTCCAAGGCGTCGTCCCGCAGGAGAGCTGCAGGCGACCAGGAAAGGGGCCTGCGGAGCATCTGGGCAGGGGCCTGAGAGTGGGGTGTCGCCGGGTTCAGTCCTGGGCCCAGTGCTCTTCAACCTCTTTACTGATGATTTAGATGAGGACGTACAAGGAAAGAAAAACATTTGCAGATGATACAAAACTGGGTGGAGTAGCAAACACCATCCAGGGTGATATTGATATGTGGCTCAACAGAACTGAAAAAGAAAAAGATCTCCGAGGAATTGTGGACAAGAGGCCACGTCAGGAGACCGTTGCGATCACACCCGTCTTCCCTGCACAGGCGCGATCGCGGTCATGCTGGGGGTGGCTGGCTGCGATCGCGCCCGTCTCCCCTGAGCGTGCCCGCAATCGCACCGCCTCCCCCAGCCCGAGCACGCCCGCGGTCATGCCCATCGTCCCTGGGTTTTCAAAAAAATGGTTACAGAACGGATTAGCCTTATTTCCACTGAACCTTACGGGGAAGTTTGACTTGGCTCACGACCAATTCGGGCTTGACCAGAGTCCTGGAACGGACTGCGTTCGTGAGCCAAGGTGCCACCGTTTCACCTCCTAATCACGAGAAGTGGTAGCTCCCTGTACTCCTCGCTGGTCAGGCCTCACTGGAATTCTGTGTCCAGTTCTGGGCACCGAGATGTAAGGAAGATGCAGGTCATTTAGAAAGGGTGCAGAGGAGGGCAGCAAAAGTGATCCGGGGTTTGGAAACACGGCCCTGTGAGGAGGGACTGGGGGAACTGGGCCTGTCCAGCCTTGAGACGAGACGACTGAGGGGGGACAAGATATCCCTCTAGAAGCCCCCCAAAGGCTGCCCCAAAGGGGAAGGCCAAGATCTCTTCTTGCTGATGCCGGAGTGCAGGGCACGGAAGAATCAAGTCAAGCTGCAACAACCCAGATTCAGGCTGGGCATCAGACATGAAGAGAAGAGGCGGTCTGTAGGGGCGGCTGCTGGGGCACTGCAGGTCTGCAGCACCACGGAGGGTCCCGGGGTCCCGGCCGCCCCCTTCCTCCAGAGGCAGGCTCGCCACGAACGCGTCGCACCAGTTCCCCACCGCAGTGGATCGAAGTCTGAGGGTGTGGCTTCTTCGGCGGCAGAGCTGTAATTTCCCGGAACCGCTGCTGGAAGAAACGAAAGTTAAACCCGGGCAGCCTCCAGATGAGCTCTCTGTGTCGCTTTCCTTACACAGATCACCACACGGGGGGGTTTGGGCTACTGGCGCATTGATTTGCAGAGCTCTGAACCACATTTCGGGCCTCTAACCACACCGAGTCCTTCAAGGAAGAGGCGGAACTCAGTTGCGCAGTTACACAGATGCGAAAATGAAGAGAAATCAACAAATGCCTCTAAAAATTAGGACTAAGTATCTGCACAGCAGCCATTTTAAACCTGCTTATTTATGCCTGGCACTCAAAAATGAACTCGTGTGTTTGCGTGTTAATGATATGACTGTGCCATCCGATATCCAAAGCATTCTGGGTGATTTATAAAAGCAGATAAAATATACTAAAATGCAATATATAATACAGATACTGGTTTTAAAAAACCCATACAAATCACAATACAAAATGTGAAAACCGATACAGTGGTACCTCGGCTCCCGAACGCCTCAGTTCCCGATCAAATCGGGTCGCAAACAGAAATCTCATAAAAAATTCTCTGCAGGTCACAAACGCCGCATCAGTGATGGCCGCGGTAGCTCCCATCTCCGCCCCCATTCACGCCCATGATTGCGCCCTGCCCCCCCATGTGCCCCGATCATGCCTGTCTCCCCCCACCCCCGAGCATGATCACAGTCATCTCCTCCCCCCGCATGAACGCTGTGGGGGGGGGGGCCGTGATCTTTGTTGTTCTTTGTCACTTTGCTTCAAATTTTGGTGAGTGAAAAAAGAAATAGTTGCAGAACGGATTAACCTAATTTACATCGACCCTTATGGGGAAATTTGACTTGGCTCTCGACCAGTTTGGGCCACGGCCAGAGTCCTGAGCCAAGGCGCCACTGTATAACCCAAACTTCAAAAGCTGCAGTACCAAACACAAACCTCGTGGCCAGTGAATTAGCCACCAAAATGCTCTTGCGTACTATTTAAAGCTGCTGAAGGCCTTGGCATGGCAGGCGGCCTGGACCTGGGACCGGAGAGCCGGTGTCCGGCGAGGCTGTGGGTTCGAGGTGAGCCCAATGCGAGAGGCTAACCCTGAACGGCCCCGGCTCACAGCCGGTGGCCACTTCCACCAGTGCCCCCTTCCCCGCCGCCCAGGCCAAGCACCCCTTGGCGGTGGCCCTCAGCGGACGGAGGCCCTGCATGGGAGGCAAAGTCTCCCCTCCAGGAGTTCCTGCCACTCGTTGCTGACAATCCTCTCTAGCAGAAAGCAGAGGAAAATAAAGGAGGATCGGCTCTCCTCGATCTAATGCTAACTCATGTTGGGAAAATCCAGGTGAGTCCCAGGAGGAAAAGGTCGCTTATATGTGCCCTTTGTGGTAAAATCAAGCCTGCGCCCCTTTCTCAGCAGGCGCCAGCTTTCCAAGCCCCGTCCCTGCTTTGCGCTGCTGTCGCCTTGAGGAGGGGGCAGTCGGAGCTGCACTGGGAAGCTACTGGAGGCCGACGGGATCGGTGGGGAACATTGGCGTTCAGGCCATGAGACGGAGCTGCTCATTTGTTTCCGAATGGATCCACCTAAGCATCTAATCCCACAGAGGCAAGCTGCCCCCCCCCACCCCAGTGGAGTTTTCACACCGAATTTCCCAAACCATTCCTACATCAGACACATTTGCATGTTTAAACAGACCCAGCTGACCTTGTTTGACCACATCCAGCTTGCTTTGATTCATGGATCCTACACTTATCCACTGGAGAAGGAAATGGCAACCCACTCCAGTATCTTTGGCAAGAAAACCCTGTGGACAGTACCAAAAGGCAGAGATATGATGCCGGAAGATGAGCCCCTCAGGTCAGAAGGTGTCCAATATGCTACTGGGGAAGAGCAGAGGGCTAGTACTAGTAGCGCCAGAAAGAATGAAGCGACTGGGTCAAAGCCGAAAGGACGCTCAGTTGCCGATGTATCTGGTGGTGAAAGGAGAGTCCGATGCTGTAAAGATCTATACTCCATAGGAACCTGGAATGCAAGATCCATGAATCAAGGCAAGCTGGACGTGGTCAAACAAGAGATGACAAGACTGAACATCGACATGTTAGGAATCAGTGAACTAAAATGGACAGGAATGGGTGAATTTAGTTCAGATGACCATCAGGTATACTACTGCGGGCAAGAATCCCTCAGAAGAAATGGAGTAGCCTTCATAGTCAATAAAAGAGTAGGAAAAGCAGTACTGGGATACAATCTCCAAAATGACAGCATGATCTCAGTTTGAATCCAAGGCAAACCATTCAACATCACAGCAGTCCAATTCTATGCCCCAACCACTGGTGCTGAAGTGGCTGAAGTTGACCAGTTCTATGAAGGCCTACAACACCTTCTGGAATTAACTCCAAAAAATGATGTCCTTATCATCATGGGGGATTGGAATGCTAAAGTAGGAAGCCAAAAGATAACCGGAATAACAGGCAAGTTATTGGAGTACAAAATGAAGCAGGGCACAAGCTGGTGGAATTTTGTCAAGAGAATACGATGGTCATAGCAAACACGCTTTTCCAACAACCCAAGAGACGTCTCTACACATGGACATCACCAGACGGTCAACACAGAAATCAGACTGACTATGTGCTCTGCAGCCAAAGATGGAGAAGTTCTATACAGTCAGTAAAAACTAGACCAGGAGCTGACTGTGGCTCAGATCATGAGCTTCTGGTGGCAAAATTTAGGCTTAAGTTGAAGAAAGTAGGGAAAAGCACTAGGCCACTCAGGTATGACCTAAATCATATCCCTGATGAATATACAGTAGAGGTGACAAATAGATTTAAGGAATTAGATCTGATAGACAGAGTGCCTGAAGAACTATGGACGGAGGTTCGCAACACTGTACAAGAGGCAGCGACTAAAACCATCCCAAAGAAAAAGAAATGCAAGAAAGCAAAATGGCTGTCTGAGGAAGCTTTACATAGAAACATAGAAACAGAGCGAGTCAGAAGGGGCCTCCCGGGCCATCTAGTCTGACCTCTGGCACCAGCCGGCTCCGCTCATGACATGCCCACCATGTGCATGTCCAGCCTATCTTTGAACAGCTGAGGAAAGAAGGGAAGCAAAAGGCAAGGGAGAAAGATACACCCAAAGATACACCCAAGGCAGGACGCGCTTCAATGGAGCAAAGCTCAGGGAGCCAAGGTTCAATCTGGATCCCAGGAAGCACTTCCTGACAGTTAGGACCCCGAGGGCGTGGAATGGGCTTCCACGGGAGGTCGTTGAGGCCCCATCGGTGAGGGTGTTCAAAGATAGGCTGGACATGCACATGGTGGGTATATCATGAGCGGAGCCGGCTGGTGCCGGGAGTCGGATTAGATGGCCCGGGAGGCCCCTTCTGACTCGCTCTGTTTCTATGTTTCTAATTGAATGCAGAATTCCAGAGAACAGCTAAAAGAGGTAAGAATGCCTTCTTAAATGAACAGTGCAAAGAAATAAAAACAATAGAATAGGGAGGACCAGAGATCTCTTCAAGAAAATTGGAGATATGAAGGGAACATTTCATGCAAAGATGGGCATGATAAAGGACCAAAATGGCAGGGACCTAACAGAGGCAGAAGAGATTAAGATGAGGTGGCAAGATTACACAGAAGAACTATACAAGAAAGAGCTTAATATCCCTGATAACCACGATGGGGTGGTCACTGACCTCGAGCCAGACATCCTGGAATGTGAAGTCAAATGGGCCTTAGGAAGGCTGAGCAACAACAAAGCTAGTGGAGGTGACAGCATTCCAGCTGAGCTATTCAAAATCTTAAAAGATGATGCAGTAAAAGTGCTACACTCAATATGCCAGCAGATTTGGAAAACTCAACAGTGGCCACAGGATTGGAAAAGGTCAGTTTACATTCCGATCCCCAAGAAGGGCAATGCCAAAGAATGTTCAAACTACCGCACCATTGCACTCATTTCACATGCTAGCAAAGTGATGCTCAAAATCCTACAAGCTAGGCTCCAGCAGTATGTGAACCGAGAACTACCAGAAGTACAGGCAGGATTTCGAAGAGGGAGAGGAACTAGAGATCAAATGGCCAACATACGCTGGATCATGGAGAAAGCTAGGGAGTTCCAGAAAAACATCAACTTCTGCTTCATTGACTACACTAAAGCCTTTGATTGTGTGGATCACAACAAATTGTGGCAAGCTCTTAAAGAGATGGGAGTACCAGACCATCTTATTTGTCTCTTGAGAAACCTATATGCAGGTCAAGAAGCAACAGTGAGAACCGGACACGGAACCACTGATTGGTTCAAAATTGAGAAAGGAGTTTGGCAAGGCTGTATACTGTCACCCTGCCTATTTAACTTCCATGCAGAGCACATCATGAGAAAGGCGGGGTAAATGAATCACCAGTTGGAATCAAGATTGCTGGGAGAAACATCAACAACCTCAGATATGCAGATGATACCACTCTCATGGCAGAAAATGAAGAGGAACTAAAGAGCCTCTTGATGTGGGTGAAGGAGGAGAGCGCAAAAGTTGGCTTGAAACTCAACATTAAGAAAACTAAGATCATGGCATCTGGTCCTCTCACTTCCTGGCAAACAGATGGGGAAGAAATGGAGGCAGTGACAGATTTTATTTTCCTGGGCTCCAAGATCACCGCAGACGGGGACTGCAGCCAAGGAATTAAAAGACGCTTGCTCCTGTGCAGGAGAGCGATGGCAAATCTAGACAGCGTAGTAAAAAGCAGAGACATCACCCTGCCAACAAAAGTGCGGAGCTGCCCCAGCCCAATCACACCTGCTGCCCTTCTCTGCTCCCTTCCCAACCTAGTCATGCCCTTTTTCAGGCAGGGTGAGCAGAACTGAGCACAGCACTCCAGAGATGCGTGAGGTTTTGGCAGTTCTGCCAACAAAAGTGCTTATAGTCAAGGCTATGGTTTCCCCAGTTGCAATGTATGGCTGTGAAAGCTGGACAATAAGGAAGGCTGAGCGCAAAAGGATTGAGGCCCTTGAATTGTGGTGCTGGAGGAGACTCTGCGAGTCCCTTGGACTGCAAGGCGATCAAACCGGTCAGTCTTAGAGGAGATCAATCCTGGCTGCTCTTGAGAAGGCCAGATCCTGAAGATGCAACTCAAATACTTTGGCCACCTGATGAGAAGGAAGGACTCCCTGGAGAAGAGCCTGATGCTGGGAAGGATTGAGGGCAAAAGGAGGAGGGGAGGGCAGAGGGTGAGGGGGCTGGATGGGGTCATGGGGTGGTGGGGCTGAGCTCGGGGGGCCTCCGGGGACGGTGGAGGACAGGAGGGCCCGCAGGAGTGTTGTCCGTGGGGTCGCGATGGGTCGGACGCGACTTTGCGACTAACAGCCGCAGCAACATGGAGCACAGTCTTCGCAGCACCGGACGCTCCTTCCCCGCAGATGCATCGGCGACCGAGGGGCGCTCGGCTTTGACCGGCCCTCGGCCCTTCCCGGCAGCGCCTCTGCAGCGTCCGCCCGCGCCCCAGCTCCGCCGGCCTCGCGCTTTCCTAGCTCTAGGGGCCGCGCGCCCTGCGTCACGTCCGGGAAGCGGCCGCGGCGCGAGCCGGAAGTCGCTGGCTGGCCTGCGGGGAGCGGCCGGCCGGGCCCGGGTCGGACGCGGAGGGCCGCCGCCGCCGTCGCCATGGTGTTCTACTTCACGTCCGGCGGTGAGCGGCGGCCCTGCCCCGAGGGGCGCGCGGCCGCGGGGAGGCCCGTGGGGAGGCGGAGGCGCGCCGGCGGCTCGTCCTCGGCCCCCGGGAGAGCCGCCCCGGGGCCCGCGGGGGCCTCGCCGGGGCGTTGCGCGGAGCCGCCGGCGGCGCCCCTCGGGCCCGCGCGGCTGCCGGTGGCCGCGCCGCGCGCACGCCGAGCTGCCCCGCGCTCTCGCGAGCCGGACGCTGCCGTGGGATCGGACGAGGCCCCGGCGCCTCCGCTCCGCCCGGTTGGGCCGGCCCCGGTGCCCGGCGGCCCGGCCCTCGCTCCCGCCCGCGTGGCCCTGGCAGTGCGTTGTGCTGCTCGCCGTGTGTGCGTTTCCGCCGCGTCCTTTGCTCATGCCTGCACACACCTGGTGCTTGTGCTTGGGCGCCAGGAAGCGCTCGCTGGAAGCGAGGACCCCGGGGCGCGGAACGGGCCTCCGGGGAGGGGGCCGAGGCCCATAGTGCGGGTGTGCAAGGACAGGCTGGACGTGCCCTGGTGGGCGTCTCGTGAGCGGGGCCGGCTGGAGCCGGGGTCAGACTGGATGGCCCGGGAGCCCCTCCTGCCTCGCTCTGTTTCTGTGCTTTTGGAGCAGTTTAGCAAGCCCCCAGCCAGATCAAATTGTGCTTCTGCCCTGAGGAAGAGTGCAATAGATGAGGAATTGTTTGCTCTTGGTGGAATAGCATGGGCACCTGTGCAGGGCTTGATAGGAAGTCCTGACCTTCTCTCTCTCTCTCTCTCTCTCTCTCTCTCTCTCTCTCTCTCTCTCTCTCTCTCTCTCTCCCCCTCAGTTGCCCCAGCTGCTTACACAATTTATATGGGAAAAGATAAATATGAAAGTAAGTATAATGCTCTGTTTGGTGAGTTGGAGCCAGTTCTATATGCTTTTGTGATCCTGTTCGGGTTTTTTTTTAATTGAATTTTGTATAAGTTATGCATTTCTCCAAAACTCATTGGCTTTTGCTAACAGAGAAGCCCTGCTTGAAAGGTCCGGCTGGACAGCGTTCCAGACTTTACTCTGGGATCCAGAGCATTGTGGTATATCCATCAGCTAATGAAAACTAGAGAGCTGAGACCAAAAAAATCCCTTAAATGAAAGAGTTGTAGAAATGGATGCACCTCATTTCCTTCCCTGGGCAGGTGCTTCAAGGTGTGTGCCTGGGTTCACACACAGGGTAGCTCTGTACGCAGTAGGAGGAATGGGCTGCCCCAGGGAGGTGCTGCTGTCACTCCAACTGCCATTCTGAGATGAAATGCCAGCAAACGGACGGCTGATAGGAAGGTACAAGGGTTGTGAAAGAGTGATGAGGGAAGGCTTCTGGATGTATATGCATATTTTCTGCTGGTTTTTGTCTCTTACGGTTTAAGTTAACTGCTCAGAGAGCTTTGGTTATTTGTACAGTGCAGACATGTGAATGATCAGTAAAGGGACTCTGAGCTGGGAGGTGGACTTCTCTCCATTTGCTGTTCACTTTGCTGCTTCTTGTAGATGAAGACCTGATAAAATATGGTTGGCCAGAAGATGTCTGGTAAGTACTGTGAATCCCTCTGCTTGCAGTGATGGCCCTTGCTGTGAAACAAACCCCAGTCCTTAAGAGCACCGTTGTGTGTTTTCAGGGGGGAACACCTTTTGTGCTCCCTCAAAAAGCAAACACTCTAGCACGCCAGGGACCAGAACCTTGATTCCCAGTTTCCCACAGTAGGGAAGTTCCAAATGTTATTAACAAACGGGATAGCCGCCATTTGCTGTCGTCTTGCTCTGTTGCCGTCACTTGTGTTTAAAGCGCCCAGCCAGAACAGTGTTCCAACCCCCACTTGGAGTTTGGCTGCGTTGCCAAGTACGCGCACCGTTGGGATCTCTTTCTCCTTATCGTCACCGCATCTGGTTGGATCTTCTTATGGCATTTGCTCAAGGGCTTGACTCTGGATGATTAGAGTCCTGGCAGACAAATGTACTTGCACGGCACAGTAAACGGCAGCCGGACACAGCCAACAACAGAGCTGCCACACGCTTCCAGAGGACGTTGCCCTTCCTGGCAGCAACAATCCCAACAAGTGCTTCTGGCTGACTTCAAGTAATTCATGAGCAGCCCCCTTAGATCAGCCCCACTTAGATAGACTACTTTATCGCGGAAGCATAGAACAGAGCGAGCCAGAGGGGCCGCCCAGGCCATCCAGCCGGCTCCGCTCACGACATGCCCGCCATGTGCATGTCCAGCCTATCATGCTTATTTTTGAGCCATTTAAAGCAGTTATATTCTGCGTCTTTACCCATGAGGCGGAAAGCAATACAAAATCATAGGGAAGACAATTAAAGCGGACAGGAGCAGATGACAGGGTAAAGCAGAAATAGCAGGCAGCGTAAGTGTCGTTCAAGGGTGAGGACGCAGCGTTGCCGCAGCCAATGCTTCATTAGTATGATCAGAATTAGCTTCAGTTTATTGGCATTTACTTGTTTCCTGAGTCTAGACATCTGTTTCAGAGAAACAGTTTCAGTCTTTCAGCTTTTGTTCTGGCAAATGGGCCCCACGAGGACTTGGCTAAGAGGCGAGCCTGCATGTGGCTCTGGTTCCTTCCTGCAGCGCCCCAGGACGCGTCTCAGTACCAGAACTGCAAAGGTCCCCATGGCTCTTTAAAGACCAACTGTACTTATTCTGGCATGAGCTTTTGTGAATGCAGCCAGTTCTAATGCTGCCACTCTCCGGCCTGCGGTGAGTGACTGATGGACTGGTCAGAATAGTGGGGTGCGGATGTGGGATGATGGTACTCGTGGAAGCTACTCGAAGCCTTCAGTTTCAGAGGCAAGAGGCAGCCAGCGTCTTGAGTGCTGCAGGAGGGAGCTCGCAGTGGTGGAAGGCTGCTTCCTTCATGGTCTGCGTGGGAATTTTCCGTGCCATCTGGGTGGCTGCTGTTGGTGAAAAGCCCTGGAGTGGATGGAGCAGGGCTGTTGTGTGGTGCAAAGACTTGTTTACAGAAGTAATCCGAGGGAGTGTTTCTCTCTGGTAAGTCAAGGGCCCCAACAGTTATGATACTGCAAATCTAAACACATGGACTCTCCCGCACTGGAGACGTTCAGGGTGAAACTGGGCAGCTGTGGGATGCTGCAGATTGGTGTCCTGCAACGGCAGGGGTTGGGCCCAGGGCCTTTCCGGCCCCTTCCGACTCGACTCTTGTGATTCCGAGATAAACATCTCTTGGGATCATGGAGAGTCAGCCCTTTTCCTGGTGGTACTAGCAGAGCGGCTGCCGGAGGAGCTCATGGTGCAACTTCGAAGAACACAGGAGCAGAACAGCCGCATATGCGGATCGGACCCAAGGCTCCTCCCGTCCGCAGTCTGGGCACAATGGCCAACCCGCTGCCCGCTCTCCTTGCTCAAGCGTTGTTGTCTCGGGGTCACAAGAGGGTGTGCTGGGCCTTGCGCCTCTCTTCTGACGCCAGTGAAATGTTTGCTCGTTTAGCAGCTGTAGCCGTCAGCCCTCCATTCCCTCCCCCTCCGGCTACGCGAATTCTTGCTGGAGGAGTGTGTGTGACGTGCCATAAAACTCCATCCTGTGCCATTTTGAAAGCTCCGGCCTGCGAGCAGCAAGCGTTTTAAGGCACCCCGTATGGAAGCGTTTCGCCTGGATTGAATTGCTGCATCCGTCCTGTCTCTGTGTTGTGCAGGTTTCATGTGGACAAGCTGTCATCGCACACGTCTACCTCCGGCTGCACAAGGTACCTGTCCAGCCCCGCTTGCCGCGTGCTGCCTTCCCTGCCTTCCCTGCGGCCACGGGCGGTTGTGCCACTGTGGGGCTTCAGCCATCCCTTGCTGCTGCCGCTGCCCGCTGATGGGCCCTGGGCAAGCGGGGTGCTGGCTGGGGTCTTGCTGCTGGAAGCTGTTAGCAGCAGAGGAGGGAAGGATGGCTGATCTTGGCGAGGGGGAGGGCCGGGCAGAAGCATCAGGCCTCCCATTGTTCGGGATGGATTGCCTGAGAAAGGGAGGCCGTAGTGGATAAAGCGGAAGTTGCAGGAACTCTGGCGCGAAGTGACCACAACATCCCTGAGTTCTTGATTTTCAAGGAAGCAAAAGGGGGGAAAGGAGCATAGCCACACAGCTACTCTGGATTTTGGGAAAGGTGGTTTTGATAACTCTGGGCAGTGATAAATAAGGTCCCAAGGTAAGTGTGTCTAAGGAAAAGGAGTCCGAGATGAGTGGGAGTTTTTCGAACAGGAAAATTGTAAAGGCACAATTACAAAATTCCAACAAGAACGAACGATCAGCAACAGAAGAAACCAAAGCGGCTCCACAAAAATCTCGAAGTTGAGCTAGACCCAAAAGGGCGTGTGCGTGAAGTGGAAGGAAGAGCACGTGGCAAACGAAGAGCACGGCCTGGTGGCCCAGATGCGCAGGAGCCACATCAGGGAGCTGGGAATGAGCCGAGGCCACGAAGGGATGCCAGAACCAGGAGGGGCCTTTTCAGGTGTGTTCCCAGCAAACAGAGACAAGAAACGGCAGTTCAGCTTCTTAGTGAGGGGAACAAATGGCAACGATGACGAAGAAAACAGCTGAAGTGCTCAGATTCTACTTTGGCTCAGTCTTTTGCCAAAGAGCTCTGCATTGGAGTTTGAGATCAGTAAATGCTGGTCCAGGAGCACCTCAGGTCTTTGAAAGTTGCAAGTCTCCAGGGACTGATGAGCTGCATCCTGGAGCAATAGAGGAGCTGGCAAAAGAACGCAAACAACCACTGTTATAATCTTTCAGAACTCATGGAGGATGGGTGAAGTTCCAGAGGACTGGAGGATCCTATCTTCAAAAAGATCCTGAGAACGACCGACCAGTTAGTCTGACATCAATCCCTGGGAAAATTCTGGAGCCAATAATAAAGAAGTCAGTCTGTAAGCAACTTGAAGACGATGGAATAATTATTAGAACCCAGCACAGATTTGGGGTGCCGGCTCCCCAATACTTGGCACTAGTTGGGCCCATCTGGAGTCCTGTGTGCAGTTCTGGGCATCGCACTGCAAGGAAGATGCAGGCAAACTGGAGAAGATTCAGAGGAGGGCAGCAAAGATGACCAGATTGGAAGCAAAGCCCTGTGTGGAGAGATGGAAAGAGCTGGGCCTGTTCGGCCTCAAGAAGGGAAGAGTGAGGTGAGAGAGGAGAGCGCTCTGGCTGTCGCATAGAGGGGGGCAGCATCTTCTCAGTCCTCCCAGAGCGCAGGATGCCAGATAAGGGGCTCAAGTTGCAGAAAGGCAGATTCTGGCTGGACGTCAGGAAGAACTTCCCGCCTGTTAGAGCAGCACGACAGTGGAGCTGATGAACCAGGGAGGAGGCCGTGGCCTCCCTCACTGGCGGCATTCGAGAGGCAGTAGGACGGCCGTCTGTCAGCGGTGCTTGAAACTGTGGTCCTTCGTCGCTCAGGGAGTTGGACCTGGTGGCCTTCGTGGCTCCTTCCTTCTATTTCTGTGATTCTGAGAAAGAGGCGGCTGGCCACACGGAGCACAAAAGCAGTGTGTAGATTGAAAAATAAATAGAAGTGTAGGAACACAGGAAGAGCTGCCTTGGGCAGGGCCCACCCCGGTCCGCCTGCTCCTGCATTGCCCACGCGGGCGAGTCCAGGAACTGCCCCGACTTCCAGGCAGGCACTTTTCCCACGTTGCCTGGCAGGGCTGGGCTTGAACCCGCGACTTCCAGCTTGCAACGCCGGGGCTCGGCCGCTCGGGGAGAAACTTGCAGTGCTTCAGAGGGGAGGGCGAGACAGTGGGAAGATCCCTCCACTTGGCGCTTCCTCCGCAACATGGGCTCCAATTGTGGCAGAACCCTGCGTGGAGACCAGGTCCCACCAGAAGTCCCATGGGGCGGCGGGGCTCCTGGGCCCTGCGGGGTTGCAGCCGCCCCGTGCAGCAGTTTGTGCGCGCAGACACCTCGGCTTTACGTGCTGGTGCTGGAGCCGCCAAGGCTGTCCGGTTCCCCCTGCGAAGACGCAGGATGGTGGAATCTTCCCTCGGAACCACGCAGAGGGGCTTCCTGGGAAGGCTCTGCAAACGCGAAACGTTTTAAGAAGCATTAAGACGGAGTTCTTGCTTTATACAAAGACAGCAAAGAGCCTCGGGCAGTTTAGAAATGCACGTTTGGCCTGGCCCAAGTTCTGCTGGAGACGCCTCTGGTGGTGCACCTGCCCCTGGAAGCGTGTGCTGCATTAGGCGCCCTTGAGGTTCCGTGGCTCCTGCCGCAGAAGCCCGGTCTGGCTGATCTCCGGGAGCCGCTCGGCACAGGTGTGCCGCCTCCGCCTCCCCCGGTGAAGTGCTTGGCCCAGTTCTCCACACGGGCTGCTTACATCCCGCTTGCTTCCTGCAGGGCAGGCGATCGACGATGTTCCCAAGGAGGTCTTGGTAGACTGTGCGCACCTGGTGAAGGCCAACAGCATCCAAGGTGAGGGCTGCGTGCACCTGTTTTGCACCAGCCGGTCAGGCGGGTTCTGGGGGAGCGCCTGGCACGTGGGGCGCAGATCGCGGGGCGCTGGCAGCGCTGGGCCAGCGGGGCTCTTGGGGGAGACACACCGGCGCTGCACGCCCGGCCCGGCCCGGCCTCTGGCTCCTCAGTCTGGCCCTTCCTCGGTGGAGCTTGCCTCTCTCATGCCCTGTGCGGCTGAGGCCTGCCAGGTACAGCAGCAGCCGTGGACTGGGCGGGGGAGCTGGGCAGCCACAGACGGGAGTCAGTTTGCCCGCGGAAGGGGGGTGCGGGCAGGGGCTTGGGACGGCATTTGGGTCCCTTGGGGGGAGGAAGCCCCACTGCTGACTCAGGGCAGCCGCTGTCTCTCAGCCTCATGATGAGGACGGAAAGGGGCTGTACGTGGCACCTGGGCTCTGGAGGAAGGTGTGGAGCCCCGGTGAGCCCTTGCCTGTCCTCAGAAAATAGCTGCTGGAATTCCTCCCGAGTCCTTTGTGGTGGTGACAAATGCACCCACTGAGTCCATGGAAAGAGTGGCAACTGCGGGGACTGTTCCAGGCAGCCAGTCTCTACTACTCCCGCCCGATCCACTCCCTGGCAACATGCATGCCATTGCTTGGCTGCAAAAGTGTCTATTTAGGGGATGCATTGCCTAGGAAGTGGGAAAGAGATGGGGCTGCGGGGGGCGGGGGAGCACCTACTGCAAAACCTCAGTGGTCCAATCAGGAGGAGGCAGCTGAAGTCTATAGAGAACAATTCAGTAATGAGGGGGACTTCCTCATGGGCTCCTGGGAGGCATGGCGAGTGTGGAGGGGCAGAAAGCGAGGGAGGGTGGTGCCAGTGGAAACCCCGTCCTTTCCCCTGATCGAGGTCGGGAGATAAGCTGGGGATTCCCGTGCCCCCTTGTTGGGGGGGGGGGGCCTTGCGGAAGCCCTCCCCGCGGAGGCGGCCGCCTCCTTCCCGCCTGGACTGGGCCCGCTTCTGGAAGTGGCCCTTGCCTGGCCCGGCTGAGGCCCTTTGTGCCTGGCGCTCGCCCACGGAGAGGGGCCGCTCGGCGTGAGCGTGTTGGCGGAGGGGCCCTTGGTGGCGGCTCTTCTGGGCAGCGGGGTTGTGGACAGAGGGCCCGCAAGGAAAGCGCAGGGCTGTGGTGGCCAAACCGTCGCACGGGCCTTCCGGCCTGCCGGGCAGCCCGGTCCCAGAGTAGAAGCGGTCGTGGGGGCTGGGGATCCCGGCCAGCGTCCAGCCCTGGGTGAGAGGACTGGCTCTCTTCTTCAGGCTGCAAGATGAACAACGTCAACGTGGTGTACACCTCCTGGAGCAACCTGAAGAAAACGGCAGACATGGACGTGGGGCAGATTGGGTTTCACCAGCAAAAGGACGTGAGTGCCCTCCCCCTTCCCACAGCTCTGCCACGGCGCCGCCACGCCAAGACGCTGATGGGAGGCTTTGTGCGGGCCCCACGCGGCGGCGGGGCGGGAGAGCGGCATGGGCGCCTGTGGCTTTTCCCTGGCTCCGCCGCAGCGTCCCTCGGCCCGGCACGGCTGCCCAAGCATCTCTGACCCCGCTGCTGTTCCGCGCTCGTCGTCTCCCCTGCGGAAGCCGCCTCTGGGCCCTCGTGGGCTAAGCTGTGGGGCTGGTGGGCAGTGGCGGCTGCAGGGACCGCCAGACGCCCCTTCCCTCGCCGCAGTCGCCTCGTCGCCTGCCCCGCTCCCGGCGTGCCTGTGCTGCCCCGGGCCCACCCCCCACAGGATGGCGGCGAGGCGCTCGCTGGTTCACGCAGCCGTAGCTGTAGTGCGGCCAAGCCCCTCCCGGCTAGAAAAGCCAGGAAGGCGGGGGCAGGCAGCTGGGCCAGGAATGCTTGGCGCACGTGTGCTCTGGCGGCGCGTGGCCGCGAGGAGGCGAGGAGGGCCGCGACCCGGCAGAAGAGCGGCGGATCCCAGTATTGGAAGGCAGGCCAAAGGAGGCATGTAGTTGGGGGTGGGGGGAGATCTTGGAAGCTGCGGACCCTGTGGCAGGTGTGTAAGGCTCAAGGCGAGCCAAAGGAGAAACTGATGGGCGGTGGGAAGTGCCGCAGCTGCGGGGGGAAGGCCACGGTTTCTGCCCTGGGTTGTCAGCACTTGGGCTTCTGCAGTGCGGGTTCCCGGCCTTGCTCAGCCCTGCACAGCAGGCCGGGAGTGTTGGCCCCTTGGCATTGCAGCCCCGGCCCCCTGCAGCGCTGCGCCCCTTGGTGGCCGGGGATCCCTGCGGGTTTTGCCCCCCAGGAGGTCTTGCTTCTGCCGGTGTCGTCCCCGGTTAGAGCCGGTCCCGTGGGGCTTGTTGGAACGCCCCTCCTTCGGCTGCCCCTGTGATCAGGGTCACGGGCCCTTCCTGCCCCAAGGTCAAGATGCTGACAGTGGAGAAGAAAGTGAACGAGATCCTGAACCGGCTGGAGAAGACCAAGGTGGAGCGCTTCCCGGACCTGGCTGCGGAGAAGGAGGCCCGGGACCGCGAGGAGCGGAATGAGAAGAAGGCCCAGATTCAGGAGATGAAGCGGAAGGAGAAGGAGGAGATGAGGAAGAAGAAGGAGCTGGAAGAGCTGAGGTGAGAGGGGCAGCGGGGCAGCTCTCTGGCCAGGCTGGGGCGCCACCACCCCCTTTGGCTGCAAGGAGCGTCTCCGGGCTCAGTGGAGCTTGGTGGCGGCAGCTGTTCTGTTGCCGTGCGAGGCGGAGCACTCGGCCTGCCTGTGGAAGCGCACGCGTGAGCGACGGGCTCCGGCTTGTCTCGCCTGCCAGGCTGCTGGCTCTCCAGGGGCCACAAGCAGAGCCCCTGAACACGGGGGTTCTGTGCCAGGGCTAGAGATCCGAGGGTGTTTTGCCCCAAGACGTTCCCTCATCCACGACGTGGTCCCCTGGCCTCGGGATCCAGGAGAGGCAGCCGCTTTCCTGGAGCCGGGGGGCCCCGTCGCAGCTGCGGTCACTGGGGACTTGAGCAGAGCCTCCCCACCCACCATCTGCCTGCCTTTCCCGGCCAGGGCCACACAGGGGCCGCTGCCGGGGCTCTTTGGCAGGGAGGCGGCCCGTGTCCAGCGCCCCCCTGCCGAGCAGGCTGTTGCCCCACGGCTCCCTGCTCTGGAGACCCCCGTATTTGCCGGTGAAGGCTTTTGGGGGCCGCTGCTGGGGTGGGGGCCAAAGGGGCACCTGCATGCCCCCTGAGTGCACTCGGGGATCCTGTGAGGCCTTGGCGGAGCCGTCGTGGGGCCAGCGTCCTCCCTCTGGTGGGACAGCCGCGGGGATCGTGAGGGGAGCGGCTGCTCTGCCAGCAGCACCTGTGCCGCTGGTCACAGCCGAGTGCCGTGCTGCCGGTTATTCCAAACCTTTCCTTTTAACGTGCTGGGTTGACTCCTCCGCCGAACCTCAGGGCCATTTTGGAGGGGCAGAGGAGGGGCTTGCGCAGCCTTCATGCATTTCCCGGAGGAGCATTCGGGGCCCTTGGGGGCCCTGCTGGGTCAGACCAAAGGCCTGTCCTGTCCGGTCCACGTGGGGGGTGGCCAGCTGCCCGCAGGATCCCGCCAGCAGGCCCGGTGGCCCAGCCCGCTCCTGCCCAGTTCCCCGGCCGCTGGCGGACGGAGGCCGCAGCCCAGATGCTGGAGGCTGCAGGGAGCCACCAGGACTAGCAGGCCTCTGAGAAGTTGCCCCAGTGCCTCCCGGGGCCACCCAGACGGGGTCGTTCCGGCGTCTCGTGGAAGCAAGTGCTGCAATTGTGCCCCCCGCTTTCTTGGCGCGGGACATGATTTTGCCCCCCCCGGTCTTGCCTCCCCTTGCTCCAAGTGTAGCCCCCTGGGTGTGGACCCCCTTCCCCGTGGGCGAGCCGCTCCGACCCCTCCACCGTGGGAGTCGGCCTCTTCAGCGCTCCCACCCTCGGGACCCCGATCGCATCCTGGCGTCATTGAGATCCGCGCCTTTCCCTTTCCCCCAGGACTGGTTGGTTCCACATGCAGCAGGCTCGTCCTGCTCCGTGGCGGGATGCTCCGCAGCCGGCACGTCCGCTGGCCAGCCCCACGCCTGCCGGGCTCTGTCAGGGCCGCATGGCTTCATGCAAACCGAGTTCCTGGTGGGGAAGGAGGCGGCTGGTCAGCTCACAGCCGCTTCGGCCCATGCGCCCTGCTGGTGGCGTGGCGTGCCGTGCCGAGGGGGCAGAGTGCGCTGGGGACGGCCTTCGCCCAGGCAGTCGGCCTTGCCTGCTGAGGTCCCCCGAAGGCGACCTTCCAACGCTCGCCCGGAGGACTCTCTCAGCGGCTGGCCCCGAACCGTGGGATGGCCTGCGGGGCGAAATACGCCGGAGATCCCGGGTGGTTCCCTTCAAGAGGGAGTTTGTTTGTTTGTTTGTTTGTTTGTTTTTCGATTTATAGCCTGCCTTTTTCCTGCAGAGGGCTCAATGGCGTTAATGGCGTGTCGCTTCCTTCGTCAGTTTCCAGACTAGTTTTGTTACTATGTGTGGTTTTTGTTGAAATTTCAGCAGTTGCTGTTTTTAACCTCCTGTAAGCCCCCTCCTTTTCTTTTCTTTTCTTTTTTTTTGCAGAAGTTACTCTTCTTTGATGAAGGCGGAGAACATGTCCTCCAACCAGGTATGTCCAGGCCGCTGCAGCGAGCAGAGGGCAGCGAGGGGGTGCGGGCGGCGTTAGCGTTCCCTGGCAAGCTCCTCTCGAGCCAGCCGGCCTCGGTGTGGATCGTGCGCCCCGGGGCCTTTGCCAGCTGCGCTGTCTCGGCGAGGGAACTGCCGGGCCTGGCCAGTGCTGCTTGGATGTGGCCACCTGCCCCATGGCCTCCTCGCCTGCGGCCGGCATGCAGGGCTTTGGAGCCAGCCCAGGTTAAGGAATGCTGCGCGACCCTCGTGTCAAGAGGGAAATGCCGACCAGCAGGAGTGAGGCAGGCTGGCCGGCCGGCCCGCCAGAAGAGGCGTCTCCCCTGGACGCGCTGGGCTGGAGGGAGCCGGCAGTCGTCCAGTCTGGCCCTGCCCGAGCAGGCCCCCTGCCACCTCGGCGCTCGACCTCTCCCACAGGCTGGAGGGTGGCAGCCGAGGACACTGTTCGGAGAGCCAGCCGAGCAAGGTGGCTTCGGGGCCGAGCCGGAGGAAACAGCCGGCCTCCTGGGTTGGGTTCATCAGCCCATCAGACTCGGGTGAAGCCCCTTCCCCGTACCGAAGGTGCTTGTGCGGGAGGGGGACTCTCAGGCTCCCTGCAGCCTGCGGCTGCTGAAGGGGGTGAGGAGACGTCCCCGGGGCAGCCTGGCTCTTCAGAAAGCTGTGTGGCGTCCAGGAAGAGGCGGGCAGCCAGCGAGGAGGGTCCCCCGGATGGGCTGTTCCACAGGGCCTGGGAGTTCTCGACATCAGGCCAGGGCAGGAGGCAGGGCCGCCCTGCTCTGCTTCGGAGGAGGGCTCAGCCTGGCTGCAGCAGCCCCTCCTGCAGGCGAGCGCCACTCACCTGGGAGCCAGCCGGCCCTGCAAGAGCCAGGGGTCGGCCCAGCCCCACTGCAGCCGCCCCATCCCTGCGCCTGGGTGGAAGCGGGGGTGGCCTGTTTCTTCTGAGGGGCAGGACAGGAGGCTCAGGGGGCCTTGGTGGGATTGGAGGGCCCCTCTCGTGTGCAAGGTGGCGGCCCCTGGCTCCTGTTCGGCTCTGGTGCCCCCCATTCTGGGGGAAGCCAAGGCGGATGATCGGTAGACGTGGAGCAGGAGAACGGCGTTCTGGGGAAAGCCCCCAGCGCCCTGCCCGATCGGGTGGCGCTGCAGGTGCTCCCTGGCAAGCCTCTTCTGTCCTTCCTCCCGCAGGACGGCAATGACTCGGACGATTTCATGTGAGCCCCGGCACCCGGAAGACGAAGGTGGACGGGGACGTCCGGCCCCTTTGCCGCTGATGCCCACGAACGAGCCGCTGGACTCGGGTGTCTCTGGACTCATTTCCCTGTGGGCAGCGGGCCCTGCGGGGAGCTGGCTCCCTTTCTCCTGGCCGGAGCAGCCCTGCGGGGCTGGGGGGCCGCCATTTCCAGCTTGGGTGTCTTGCTGGGGCAGGTGGGGCGGAGGCCGCTTTGGAACGGGTTGGTGCCAGAGAAGCTCAGGCTCCACCTGGCGCCTCCCAGAGCAGGGCCGGCCCCGCTTGGCCGGCTGTGCTGCCGGAGCCGCTGCCGGCTGAGGACGCTCTCGTCTGGCCGTGCGGGGGCTCCGCTTGTCCTTCGCTGGCTGGCGGCAACCGCGTTGAGGCGGCTTCTCTCGGACGCTGCGGGACTTTGAGCTTTGCGCACTGCATTTCCGTGCTGTGGATGCTTGCCTGGAGCCGGGGAGCATCGCCCTTGGCAGGCCGTGCAGCGGTGGGGACTTCCGCCCGCCTGCCCCACACCCTGCCCACCAGCCTCGCCGTTCAAATAAAGGAGTGTGAGCTTGGATTGGCGCCCGGTGCCTCTCGGCTCTTCCTGCACGTGGCTTGGGGCAGTCCGGCCTCCCCACGCGTGCTGTGCGGCTGCAGGGTCAGCTGTGGGGCCGGATCGGGCCGCTGATCGGTGCTGCGGACAAGCCCTGCTCGGAAGCCACCCCCTCCCGTCTCCCCTTCCCTTTGAAGAGCGGCAGGTGTGCCCAGCGCGCTCTGGCTTGCCAGTTGAGTCCTATCGCGGGTTCCTCATTGGGTCCCTCTGCCCAGCCCCCTTCAGCTCCAGTGGCACTGAGCATCCTTTGGGGGTGTGGAAGACACCCTGGGGGCTGCCTGAGGGTCGACCACAGGAAGGATCTGCGGGGGGGGGGTCTCCTACAAGTCCCTGCGGTGGCTCCTCTTGCTTTGGGGTGTCCCCACATGGGAGAGAGCAGGCAGCAAGGTCCCAGGCAGCCCGTGGAGGAGCCGGAAAACCCGTCGGCTTGCTGCCGGCGCCTGCAGCAGAGGACGGCTCTGGGCTCCCTCCTGCCGCCTCGGAGCGAGGCCTGCTCTCCAGGCCCTCGCCCGCCAGAGGAGGCGCCTCCCACGTGGGCCGGGGAGCGGACCCCAGAGCTGCCCCTGCCGCGCCCGGGCACTCGGGCAAGGGGGAAGGGCCGTCCCGGTGCCTCCAGACCAGGCCTCAGTGTGGCTGAAGTCCCATTGGTGGCTGGACGTGCGCCTGGTGAGCGTGTCGAGAGTGGAGCCGGCTGGGGCCAGGGTCAGACTAGATGGCCTGGGAGGCCCCTTCCGACTCGCCCTGCTTCGGTGGCTCCATGTCTGCTCGGGGAAATGGCTGAAAGGAGCGCCAGCTCTGGGCAAGCGGAACCCAAACAGCCTCTCCGCGTGACAGAATTCTTCATGGGCGGAACGATGGGGCAGGTGCCGGGGAAGAGCCCCTGAGTTATTTTCGTGCAAATCGCCCGGAACGAGCAGCGCGGCTCCTCCGTGGGAAGCGCCCCCCTCTGCTCCTCGCACGCCACTTTTTCGCCTTCCTCTTCCATACCGGAAAGATGCAGGGACACTTTCAGTAGCTGACTTTGTCTTGGCAGTCGTCCTGCACAAAGGCAGGCAGTCCGTTTCCCGCAGCGTTTCTGCGCGAGACTCAGCCTGGTAGGGCAGGAGCCCGCAGCGTCTGTGACCTGAAGGGGTGCCGGCAATGGGCCAGGTGTCTCCGCCCCGCGTGGGGTGAACAGCAAGGGCTGTGCCTGAGGGCAGCATCCTGAGGACCCGTGGGGAGCCCTGCAGGGCTTCCTTAAACCTCTGGAAGTTGCCCAGAAGCCAGGCTTGGGCTCAGTGTGGGACGGGCCGCCCTCCACCTTGCGGGGAGGTGAACGGCGCTCCACGGCTGGCATGCCACCTTGCCTGCCTGCTCCGTGCTCCTGGCACCTCCCTCCTCGGGCAGCCAGAGCCCTCTGGGAAGCTGCAAAGGAGCCTCAGCCACGTCAGGAGTGAGTGTTGCACCCCGCCTGGGCCCCCCTCCTCGGTCCTTCCCTTTCAGGGATACTGTGGGGGCTCCTGCTGGCGTGGAGCTGGCCAGCGAGACCTGGGCAAGCCCCAGCCGGGCGGCTGGTCTCTCCCAGCAGCTCGTCACGGGCAGCGGCGCTCCCTCTGCCCCGGAGCCCCCTCCCTGCCACAGCACATTCCCACGCTGGGGAGAGGTGGCTGGTGGGGCACCGCAGGGACTCCTGGGCCCGGTGCTCTTCCCCCTTTTGCATTTGCAGACGGCACAAAGCTGGGTGGAGCAGCAAACACCCTGGAGGACGAGGCGCGTTCCAGGTGATCGCGTTGGGTGGAAAGCTGGGCAGGGAGCAGCTGCGTGGCCTTCATGAGGGGCGACCGGCGGGTCCTCCCCCAGCGAGCAAGGAGCCAGACCCCCGGAGCAGGATGGGGATGCTTGGCTTAACAGCGCTGCACGGGAGGAGGCTTTGATGTAGCCCACAAGCGAAGTAAGCCCGCAAGGTGATGCGGCTGCAAAAGGGGCAAATGCTATTTTGGGCTGCATTAACAAGCATCGCCTCCAAAACACGTGAGGTGAGGTCCGACACTCGGCACTAGTCGGACCTCACCTGGAGTCCTGCGGCCGGTTCTGGGCACCTAAGTTTGAAAAAGACGCAGAGAAGCTAGAAAGGGTCCAGAGGAGGGCGGCAAGGGAGATCCAGGGCCTGGAGAAAGAGCCGTGAGGCGAGGCTGAGGGAACGGGGCATGTCCAGCCTCGAGAAGAGGAGGCTGAGGGGGGACAGGATCGCCCCCTGCAAGTACCTCGAGGGCCGTCGCAGAGAGGAAGGGCAAGAACTCTTCTCGCTCATTGCAGAATGCAGGACGGAATAACGGACTCCAGTTAAAAGGAACCAGATTGAGGCTGGACACCAGGAGGAGCGTCCTGACTGTCAGAGCAGCACGACAGAGGAACCTCCTGCCTGGGAAGTTGCGGGCTCCCCCTCTCTGGAGATGTGCAAACGGCGTTTGGACAGCCACCTGAGAGGGAGGGTGTCCCGCAACAGCAGCGGGGTGGACCTACCTGGTGGCCTGGCGCCTTCCAGCTCAGCACTTCATGGCTTCCGTGAAGGCACGTCTGCCCTCCGATCGCTTGTGCAGTGCCTGGGATGGAGCTTCACAGGCTCCTGCTGCCCTTCCACCCGCCTTGCATGGCGCCCGCTTCAGAGCCGGGTCACCTGGGCCCTTGGGAGGCCAGCAGAGGGAGCGCCTGGCCCACTGGCATGCGCCGCTGTGGGATGCTGGCCAAGCGCGGGGTGTGTCCGCCTTTTCTCCTCCCCCCCCCCCCGACAGAGCGGTCCAGGCATGAACGGGGCTGCCCAAGGCCGGCTGGTCGGGGAAGCCAGGAGCAGCATCCACACAGCAGCCTCTCATGGCTGGCCGGCTGGCCGGCCACACGGGTTCCGAGCTCCCACCTGCTGGCGGAGGTCCTCCGAAGAGCAGGCCCCATACCTGGCGCAGGTGCCCCCTGCCTCTGCGGAGGTGGTGTGACTGGGAGCGCTGTGCTGGCCCTTCCGGCCCCTTCCAGCGCTGCTCAGGCTCCCGTGCCTCGGCTGCATTTTCGGGTGGAGGCCCTGGCAATGCGGGGGCAGCAGGGACGCCCGAGGGCCCCGGGAGGCCTCATCAAGTGGCGGGACCAGGTGGCGCACGCGAGAAGCTGTGTCACGGCTGTGGTGGTCCTGCATCCAGCCCGCGCTCGGTCCTGCTTCAGCTGCTAGAGATCGCCGTTCTGGGCTCTGCCCTGCGACGGAGTTGCTCAGTTGATCTCTTCGTTCTCGTGGACTGTGGGCCTGAGATCTTGGTCGTGCGCTCTTCCATCGAAAGGCTCCTCATTTGCGGAAGTGTCTCTGAGGGTTCGGCAATCCATACGCACCTTCAGGCCTCCAGCCTGGAGCTTGTCCAGGTGACGCACGAAGCCCCTGAGGCAGTGTCTTCCTGCCCCGCCACGCTCTCCCCCAGCCAGCCTTTCCGGTTGCTCCGCTCATGATGTGCGCACCATGGGGAGCACCAGCCTTTGGATGTGCACATGAGAGCTGCTCAGCTCAAGAGGACATGTCGCCCTTCCAAGGTGTGGGAGCTGAGCAGCCACAGGTGCATGGGCCACAGGGATGCAGAAGCGCCTGCCCGCCTGGAGCATCTTGGCGGTCACCTGTGCAGCCCTGAAACCAGCCCATGTCCCCGCTACTGGTCTCGTGTACGTCTTGTGTGCACCAGGCACCTTCAAGGCGGCAGTGATGGAACCGACTGGGGGCAGGCTTGGGCTGCCCCACAAGGCATGTGCCTTAGGGCGAACCTG
Source organism: Varanus salvator macromaculatus (assembly GCA_023646645.1). Taxonomy (NCBI): domain Eukaryota; kingdom Metazoa; phylum Chordata; class Lepidosauria; order Squamata; family Varanidae; genus Varanus; species Varanus salvator. The sequence goes on along the minus strand of JAIXND010000765.1, from coordinate 104,414,156 downwards.
TGCTCAGGTGCGGGGAAGCAGGGTGACCGCACAATTGGCCACCGGAAGACCTTCGGTTGCAGCCAGGGTGGGCACTCCCTGAGGGGGCTGTAGTCCGAAACCTTTGGCGGGTTGCAGGTTGCCCACTTGGGCAAGTGAAAGTCCAGGCTCTGCTCCCACGGAGACCCTGTTTTGAAGCATGTGGGGAGCTTGTGGGGGAGCGCAAGCAACTGGCGCCGCACCCGGAGGACTCGTATGCAGCGCACAAGCATGGCAGAGGTAGGTCAGGTGGGTGCGTGAGCTGGAGCGGCATCTGGGCTGCTTTGCTGGAGGAGCTGGTGTCCTTTTCGTTCCCCCAGTGGCGGCATGAAAGCCGGAGCTGGGATGCTGGTGGGGGCGGGGGCGTGTCTGCAGACCCAGCTAATGCAGTGCCGCCTCACCTGAAGCTCATTTGTTCTTGGAGGGCTCCCAGGCAAGGCACCGACTGGCTTCTGCGGCGCTTGGGTTTCCCTGCACTTGTTCCGAGTCCTCCTGCACACCCGCAAGAGATCCCCTGCCCGGGCCTGCCGGAGCGGATGGCGCCAGCCGAGCTCCATGGGCAGAGGGGCAGAACGCGCCTGGGTTTTCTTGTGCTCTTCGGGAGAGACCAGGAGGTCGTGGAAGGCTGACGCTCCTGCACGGTGCCGATCTTTGCCGAGTCCCGCTCAGACCTGCTACAGCTGGTGCGACATCTCCAGGCTGTGCCCGTGTCTTTGGGGAAGGCTTGTAGTCCTCGTGCCTTCAGAGCCTCGATCTGAAACCCTGGCACTTACACATAAGCCCGTGGCTGGCAGCAGTTTCTGTGCCCATCTGGCAAATTTAGCTGGATGCGGGACCCCTCCCAGCAGAAGCGAGGGAGAGTGGCGAGGCGCTCCAGCCACGGACAAGGCTGGCCCATGAACCTCTCCAGTGCTCCTCGCGGAATGATCCGCATCCCAGCAGGGCGGATGCTGGGGTGGGGGTGGGAGGCTGCCTGCCCCTGCATGGCTCCTTCCTTGTTGCCTTTAAAGCCGGCCAGCCACGGATTTCCCAGGTCTGTGCCTGGCTGAGTGCAGGCAGAATTTCAGGCGCATCCCCGGGATGACTGAAAAGGTGGCGATGGCTCCAGGGGCCTTGGGAACGGTTGCAAGGAGGCGAGGGAGACCAGCCCTTGGCCAATGCCAGCTTGGCCCGAGGGCAGCCGGGCCTCCCTGGGCTGGACATGGCGAGCAGCTGGCCCCATTCAAAATGGCGCTGAGCTGGGTGACCCCCAGTCTGATCTAGGCGGGCCTCATCCAGAGACGTGGGGCCTGAGTCTGAGCTAGGCAGGTTGGTGTCTGGATCGAAGGGTTTGGGACCAGCCGTGTGGAAAGGTGGAAGTCTGCGGACATTCTAGAGGCATCTGGCTGGAAGGTCCAGGGAAGAGACTCTGGGACCTGGCTAGCCCAGTGTGATAGCCGCCCGATGTGCTGGGCTGCGGCTCCCATGATCCCCAGGCACCACATCCAGAAGGCTGCAGACCAGAGAAGGGCGGCCTTGACTGGCCTTTATTTGAGCTCAGCGACTCGGAGAGGGGGTGTCTCCCTTTTGCTCCGGCCGCAGCAGCTTGCGTAAGCGAGGGAGGGACTTGTTTTCCGGAAGGCAGTCCTGCCCGCATGACTGAACACACGCCGCCCCATTGGAGGATTTCCACCCTGCAAAAATAGCCTGCATAGTATGATTCACACATAACGGGAAGCCACGTGACACTAACCCTGGCTGGCTTTTTTGTTTTGATTTTGTCTGGGCTCTTTTTTATTTTTGGAGGTCCAGAGATGTGTCAGCAAAGGGTGAGCATCTCTGTTTTGTTTCAGGGGAAATAATGCACGCTTCCCCCGTGCTGGAGTCCTGCGGTTACAAGGAAGTTGCGACATGACAAAGTAATACAACCACTGGCAGCTACCGCTGCAAGCCAAGCAGGAGAGTTTAGCTCTGTTTAAATGCCATGTCAGGAAACAAGCGCTTGCGTTTGGCACCAGACGGTCTCCTGCAGTTGTGCACACAAACCCCCTCGGCTTGGGACCGATGCACTGAGACGTCGGGCAGGACTGGGTACTTGGGCGCAAATAGTTCTTTTCTAAATAACTTTGAAGTTATGCAGTAGTCCAGCCTGGATAGTTGCCCAGCTGCAGGTATAATGCAGAAACAATGTCAGTGTCATACAGATATTTAATTTAAGACCTGAATTTTTTTAAAACGGAAAATGCCAGCAAAGACTCGAGATGAAGGCCGTCTTTGAAAGCCTCTGCTTTGGTGGCCGGTCACTTCCTTTCATTTCTGCACTGCCAAAGAGCCACATCTCTGGAGAGTTTACAAAGACACACAAAAGGACTTGTTTTCAGTCTAGTTTTCTTGACTGGGCGGGAGAGGGGTGAGCTGGCAGTTGGAAATTGGCACCAACCCCCTTGTCCTGGTCAGGTCACTTCCTCCCGGGGGCCAGACTTTGGGCTGCCTTTCCCCTCCGCAAGGGTGGGCGACCCATTTAAAATGGTCCACCCCTGGAGGCTAACGGAGCCTGAGGGTTTCCGAGGGCCCTGGGGAGCTTCTGTGTGGCGTGGCTGGTGCTCCCGTTGAAGCGCAGGTCACTCTGTGGAATGCGGAGATGGCTCAAGCAGTTGAAGGATCGCGCCCAGGCAGGGTGGGCGCGATCCTTCCCTCGAGCAGTCCTTGTCCATCGCATTCCGTGCTGCACTGTTGCTATGCTTCTATGCTGACTCCATTGCAATTGTGGTTTTGTTGTTGTATGTTAATTCTTGTTTGTATTTCTCAGCTTTGGTTAACCATCCAGAGAGCTTTGGCTCTTGGATGGCATAAAAATTAAATAAAACAAATTGCTACAGAGAGAGCACAACATTTGGTCCTGATAAATCAATAGGAAGCATTCTTGGATGAAATTATCTCGCACACAGAGGGGCAAGTCCGTCGGGAGAAGAACCAGCAGGGCTTCCGCAAAGGTCAGTTCTATTTTACCAACTTCAAGCATTATTCAAGAATGTCAGTAAATATGTGGGAGACTAAGACTCCCAAAGTCTCTTGAGAATTCCCCTACTGAGGACTCCTTTGCATAAGGGGGTGGGGGTCCTTTTCTAGACTGGTGAATGTTGAAAGAGTACAGTTTTTGCAATGGGCGGGGGGACACACGCGGCGAAGGCCCCACTGCAAACTGGGTTGGGTGATTTTTAGCTTATCCATGTCTGAGCTGGAGACGAGTGTGGCCGTGAGAGGGGGCCGAGTTTAAGGAGAGCAACCAGCTGTTTAAGGTGGGCCACCGACAGAATCTTTGCCCGCTGGGAAAACTGGCACCAAATGCAGTTCAGGGGACACACGTGTAAAGTGACACACGTTTGGGCAAACCATTTTACCGAGAGTCCTGATACGCTGTATATTGTGCAAGTGTCAGCTGGCAGTGCTGACCGGCCAGCAAAAGGATCTTGGTGTCACAGCGGCCAGGAGGGGAGACACGGGCCCAGTGCACAGCCGCTGTGGGGGGTCCCCGCTGGGGGTCCTTAGGAATGGAAGCAAACATGACACTGCCAAGATTATAATACCTCTCCACAAATCTGGGGATCAGCTGAACTTGGAAAGCCGTGCAGTTATTCATTTAGTGCGTGCCTGGTCTTGGAGTACAAACGGCCACCGCTTTCAGCTGCTGTAGCTCAAATACAGGCTTTGTGGAGCTGCAGATGTGTTGCGAAGCCACAACTCTGCTGCGCGGGAGGGCGGCATCCTCGGTACAGAGGCCTCCAGGGCGCAGGGCTGCCAAAGTCACCTGAAAGTCTTCCGTAGCTGCACCTGTTGCAGGTTAGCTGTTGTGCTTCTCTGACAGCCAGCTCTCGGTCAGCTGGGCAGGGGTCTTCCCGGCGTCTTCCCCCACGAGGAAGGGCCGGCATCACTGGCGTGAACAGGGCTGCACGGCTCTTCCCTGGCTTCTGGAAGCTTCTGGAAAGGGAAACCGCTTGCAAATCAGCTAAAAGCAGCACCGCGCCCGTGCCGCCTGGGGAGTGAATGCAGGATGGGCTGGTGGCCTTCGACATTCATCCTCGCGATGGCATCCTGGTGTCCGCGTTCTTGTTTTTCTGACCGATCCTTCCTTTGGGAACCCTTCGTGTGCCACAGGGCTTCCTCCAGTCTTGTCCTTTGCTGCCTGGGATAGCCGTTGCTGGGAGAGGACGTTTGCGAGTCCCGATGAGCCAGGAATGGGCCCACGGGCGGGGGGGGGGCGGGGGACGCCCCTGCGCTTTCTCAGCCTCGCCCACTGGGCCCTGCTCCAAACACACCTGGCACTGGCGGCCATCTCATGGTCCTCTGTCGAGCCCCACACCAGCCTGCTGGCGCTGCTGCAGCGCAAGGTCCCCACAGGCCTCGCTGGCTCGGGCTTGGAGGCGTCAGGGGCCACAGCTGGGGCGCGTCTCGTGTGAGAGCCGCTGTCGGGTTCCGGCGTGAGCGCAGGGGATGGGCAGGAAAGCCACGTGCCCCTGACCAAAGTTTTGCTCACATTTTCTTCAGTTCTCGGAGTTTTCTTACTGCTGATTCGTTAAGCTTCTTTTAGATATAGGTGCCTCTGCCTTGCGTGGAAATGCCTTTAATGGCGCTTCTTAAGTCTTTGCTCGTTGGATGTTGGACAGTAAATAAACAGAGGGATCAAAGCCCGAGGCTGGGAACTGCGCAGGCGGCCCTGAACACGGGCCGGGCGAGGCGTGGCTGCGGTTCCCTGTGGCCGCCTCGGTGAACCCCCGGGGGGCAGTTGAGCCGGAGCACGCGGGGCTGGGGGCGCTCAGCCCAGCCGGGCGGGGGCGGGGCAGGGCGTTTCTTGCCAAATGCCCCCCCATGTGGAGGCCGCCTGTCATTTCCTGCTGCCCGCTTGATCCACTGGGGGGGGAAGGGCTTCACCTGGCCCTGAAGGGGCGCAGCGCAGGGCCGGGGCACCCCTTTGCGGGACTCATCATGCCGCTGGGGTGCCACAGCCAGGAAGGCCCTGCTTTCGGCCGCCTTGGGCAGGGGCGCCCACAGCCAGGCCCTTGCGGTCGATGTGCGGTCTGGGCAGGCGTGCGGGGGGGAGGCGCGCATGATCCGCCAGGTAACCTGGACCCAGGCTGTTGCTGGCCTTAAGGGCCCCGCCAGCCCTCAGAATGGGGCCCAGAGGTGGACTGGCAGCCCGCGCGGGTGGGAAAGGACTGGCCCAGTAGGCTCTTGCTGCCCTATTTTGGACTCATTGTTATTTTTTGCAAGGGCTTTACAAATCTAGTGGCCACCTCTGATTCCCTCGGCATGGCAGATGCCGCCTTTCGAGTTGCTTGGCATTTACTTGCCCAGCCCAGGGCCGTCTGAGCAGCATGACGGGCCCCGGGCAAAGCAGTGTCCTGAGGCCCCTGCGACAACGACAGCTCCTGTTAATTTGGGAAGTTTTCCCATTTTCCAAGGGTTAACATGCACAGAGTAGCATGGGGCCCCGGCAAGCGCCCAGCCTCACCCAGAGACTGCATGCCGGGCTGGCTGCTGCTCCCAGCTCTGCTTTGGATCGGCCCGGCCCGGGCTTTGCCGCCTCCAGCCGCTTGCGCGGGTGGCTGTGCAAGCGGCAGCCGCCAGGGGGCGCCACCCGCCAATGTGCGCTGCGTCCCGGGGGCGCCGCGCAGCCGCTTGCACGTCCATCGCGAGCAGCCGCGGAGAGCGACCTGCCGCTCCCTCCGGGTGCCTCGGCGCGCACGGCCAGCCCTGCAGGATCGGGCCCGGCCCATCCAGGCCAGCGCTCCACGCACGCGCTGGCAAAGCTGCTCCCAGGGCCCCCGGCCGGAGGGCTGCGAGACCCCTGCCTGCCCCCCGCGCAGGTTCCTCCCCCAGTGCCAACTCCCCTGGCTGTGGGGCTGCCGTCGGCCCCACGGGGCACTGCAGGCGCGCCCTCCGCTCCCAGCACCGCTTGCGGCAGGCGGCAGCCTGGAGCGTGTGCGCCTCACAGTGGGCGAGGGAGCCCCCGGGGGGCAGGCTCCGAGCCCCCACCCGCCCTCCTGCCGCGCGGCCCTGGTGGGGGCACTGAAGTAGGATCAACCGGGGATGGTGGGTTGCAGTTTCTCGCACACAGATTGCTCTCGCGCTCGGCCTGGGGGGACGTTCTCGCTGAACTGCGGGCTGCTGGCACGCCTCATGGCTTGTTCCTCACACGCAAGCCATGAAGAGCTCGCTGCCGAGGTGTGCGCTGTGGGTTTGTTATCTCCGTTGGGTTCGGACAACACGACAGCCCATGCTTCAGTGACAACCCAGGCGGAATCGTGGAGTATCCTGTCTCCTGACACCCCCCAGGGCACCCTTTGGCCGTCGAAAAGGCAGAGCCAGGTTCCCACCATCTCACCGAGCAACCTCTGGGAGGGTGTTGTTTCTTGGCTTGCTTCACCAGCAGGCAAAACAGGGTCCCGATCCTCTGCGTTTTGTCCTTCTGAAGCAATGAGAGGCAGGGCCTTGCTGGTGGTGGGAGGGAGGCTGCGAACCCCAGGCCCACGCAGGGGAGAAGGGGCTCTGCTTCAAGTTGATCGCAGGCGTGGGTGATGCCGTCCTCGCCCCCCGCCCATGTCCCGTGCGTTGTTTGCCCCACTCCCTGAATGGCAGCGAGAAAAACCTTGTGGAAGTCTATGACAAGGTTTCGAGGTGGCTGGATGGAGGGGATGCAGTGGATGATGGTTTACCTGGATTTCAGCAAGGCCTTTGACAAAGTGCCCCATGATATCCTGGTGGAGAAACTGAGGAGTTTTGGGATACACCAAAGCACTGTCCGGTGGATTAGGGCATGGCTGACTGACCGAAAGCAGAAGGTAACCATTAGCGGGGAATCGTCGGGATGGCAGCCAGTGACAAGCAGGGTCCCCCAGGGCTCTGTCCTGGGGCCGATCCTGTTTCATCTTTTCATCAATGACTGGGAAGAAGGGGTGAACTGTCTGCTGATCAAATTTGCAGACGATACTAAAATTCGGGCAGTGGCCACAACTGAGGAGCAGGTACTCCGGATCCAAAAGGATCTGGAGACTGTGAAAGTGGGCAGGAGACAACAGGATGGCGTTCAATGTGGAGAAGTGCAAGGTCTTGCACTTGGGGCACAGGAATAGCTGTCATAAGTACAGGTTAGGGGACAAGTGTCTGGAGAGCAGCACTTGTGAAAGGGACCTCATGGGGCTGGTTGACCGCAGGCTAAACATGAGCCAGCCGTGCGAGGCGGTGGCCAAGAGGGCGAATGCCACCCTTGGTTGCATAGCCAGAAGTCTGGCTTCTAGATTGAGAGAGGTGTTACTACCACTCCATACGATTCTGGTGAGCCCATAACTGGAGTATTGTGCTCAGTTTTGGGCCCCTCATTACAGGAAGGATATAGCCAGGTTGGAGTCAGTGCAGCGTAGGGCCACAAGGATGGTGGCTGGTTTGCAGGGGATGCTGTGTGAGGCGAGACTGAGGGAACTGGGTCTCTTCAGCCTGGAGAAGAGGAGTCTCAGAGGGGATCTGTTGGCGACATGCAGGTACGTGAGGGGGTGTCACACGGAGGTGGGGAGAGACCTGTTCTCCCCTGCAGAGGAAGGCAGGACACGCTCCAAGGGAGCAAAGCTCAGGGAGCCAAGGTTCAATCTGGATGCCAGGAAGCATTTCCTGACAGTTAGGACCCCGAGGGCGTGGAAGGGGCTTCCACGGGAGGTCGTTGAGGCCCCATCGGTGAGGGTGTTCAAAGACAGGCTGGACATGCACATGGTGGGCATGTCATGAGCGGAGCCGGCTGGTGCCGGAGGTCAGACTAGATGGCCCAGGAGGCCCCTTCTGACTCGCTCTGTTTCTATGTTTCTGAGTCAAAGAAGGAGCAGGAGGGGCCCTGGGTGCCCCCCGACTTTGGGACGGGGGGGGGAAGCAGGGGAGGTGCTGATCCTGCGGCCACCCCCCGCAGGTGTTTAGGCGAACCTGAGAGGAGCCAGACCTGCAACTGCCGGGGCAGGGGGGGGGCGGGCAGGACTGGAGCTGCAGCAGCCAGCCGAGCCTGCGCCCAGTGCTGCGCCCAGACTCTGCGGGGTCTCTCCCACCAGGCCGGGGCAAAGGGGCGAGCGGGGCGCCAGGGATGGGGCAGCAGCCAGCCCCTCGTGGCGCCACTGAACCCGGAGGAAAAGGGGCCTGCGGCTCGCAGCTCGGAAGGAGCCCTTGCCTGCTTCCCGGCCGCCCTCGGGCGGCTGGTCCTCCGGCCCGGCGAGGTGCAGGAGGAGCCCTGGGCTGGCCAGAGGCGAAGGCTTCCAGGGGCGGGCGGCCCCAGCGGCCCCTTGCCCGCGCCCAAGGCACGCGGGGTGCTCGGGGGCGACGAGCGGGGCCAGCCGCTGGCGCGGGGGCTTTCCAGAGCCTGCTCACCAGTGGCCCCCGTTGACTGGCCGGGCGGGAGGCGCTCGCGTGGTCTGGACGCGGCCCGGGCCCTGATCCCGCTCGCCGCGCCCTCGTCTTCCTCCGGGGCAAAGGCCTGGGCCTGGCGGGCCACGCAGAGCTGAAGCGCGGCAGGGGACCCAGGGGTCCGGGGACAGACGCAGAGGCCGGGGGGGGGTTCCCCTGGCAGCCTCCCCCCGGCACGTCCTCTGCCTCCGCTTGTGCACATACGAGCCGCCACACGTGTGTGTCCGGCAAGAGTGGCTTCCGCACAGTGTCCCGTGTGCAGGGGTTTGCCCCTCTCCCAGCGCTGGGCGGGGCCGGGGCAGAAGGGGCGGGGCCAGGGGCAGAAGGGGCGGGGCCAGGGCACGTGCTCCACCCAGTGCTCTTCCCCACGGCCTCTAAGGGCCTCTAAGTCTTTCTATCGGGAGCCAAAGCCGGGGGGGGGGGAGAGTGGGGGGCCTGGAAACGAGGGCAGAGCCTTCTGGGAGTGCCAAGTGGCCAGCCTGGGACTACGGGGGGGGGGGGCTCCTCTCGGCGGCCTGGTGCACGTGTGGAGGGGCCAAGCTGCTGTCCAGATGGATGAAAGTGGGCGCGGGGTGACTTTCCTGGGGGAACCGGTGGCCCAGACCCCCAGAATCCTGCCCAACGAAGCCCCCCCCCGCTGGTCTCAGGCCCAGGAAGCAGAGGAGGACGGTGGGGGGGGGCCTCCGTGAAGGAGGGGGGGCGCCGAAGACACTTTTGCTCGTGTGCCTCGAACCCTCCCTGAGTCCATGGGTTGGTCATGCGTGAAAGGTCGGGGGGCCGCTGACCTCCACCCCCTGGAGGTGCGCAGGGGGCACTCCTGCCCGATGGGGGGCTGCTCGCCAAGGGAGTGCCGGGGCCCTTCGGGTGGCGAGCCACGGCTGCTGCGCCAGGCCCTCCACGATCGGGGAGGCCACGCAGGGCTTGAGCGATGCCAAGCCAGGCTGAGGTGGAGGGGGCTCCTCCTGGAATGGCTCCGCCAGTAATGAGGACTAGAAACGTGCTTTCTGGAAAAGGCACATTAAGATTCCAGGTTGCTGGAAACAGCTCCGTTCCCGATTGCAGCTTTGCACAGAGCGGTGTGTCTCCCGAGGCGTGGAAGCCGTGGCACCCTGCTCCTCCCGGACCCCCCCGGACCCCCACCAGCTTGTCCTCACACCCCCAGGTGGCCCTCCTCCTCTGCTGATGGCTGACTGAGCCAGCTCCTTAGCTGCGAGCTCTTTGAACTGGGAATATGGGGGGGGGGCTCGTGTTCCCTGCCTCTTCGCCCCCCCCCCACAGCCAGGGCCTATTTAGAAGGCGGGCCAAGAGGACGCCCCGCGCCCAGTCCCAGTCCCAGGGGGTCCGTGGTTTTACGCCGCCCCTCATTCGCTCCGAGTGCCGCCGGCCGTTTCCCATGCTGCCGGCCCTTCCAGAATGCGGGGGGGGGGCTGTGGGGGGGAAGCAGGGGGGCTCGCTTCCCTTCCACCCCGCAGTCGGGCCTCTGCACGCCTGGCGTCGCTCTGGCCGGGAAGACGGCGTGGGACGTCTTCCGGGGGCCCCGCAGCGTGGAGGGGACGGCCTGCGGCGCCCCCTCCGGATCCGGCCACTGCAGCCGCGCGACGAAGGCGCCCACTCCTGCGGCGCCAGGGGGAGAGCGGCTCGGCCAGGCCGGCAGAGAGCAAATGCTGCTTATTGGCACCGCTTTCATTTCGAACCTCCCACGGCCGACCGGAGCTCCCCGGGCAGCGGCAGGAATGGGGGTGTCAGGCGAGGACCTGCGGGCGGAAATGGGGCACGCAAGCCTGGGCTGGCTCACCTCGCCTCCACGGGGGCGGCGAGAAGACCCCCACGCCCTTCAGATGGGGAGGGGGCAGCTCTGACCCCTCCAGAGCCCCACTGCGGTGGGAGCAGCGGCTGCCCCGCGCCCCCTCCAGCCCTCTCAGGAGTGCAGAGCTGGTGGGCCGGTGCGTCCTGCCCTGGCGGAATCGAGGAGGTGTGAGACCCGCTGCCGGGGGCACGATCCCCCGCTGCCCACGGGGCACGGCTGCCTCTCTGCTCAGCCAGCGCCTGTGGGGCTATTGCCGGCGGAGGGGCGCCCTGGCAGACTCGCCTCGCTTGGGGAAGGGAGTGGGCGATAGCGAGGCTTGCAACGGGCAGCGGCCTCCCGAGTCTTGGTCCCGGCGTTCCCAACCACACGGGGCGCGGGAGGCTGGCGCCGAGGAAGTGGGAGCGTGTGGAAGACGAGTGCGCCCCTTCCTTCGCGGGGCTCTTGCTGCACCCCAACCTTTAGGAAGCTGCTGGGAGGCCGCTTGCGGTTTTAATCAGAAGCGAAGCTGTGCTTTGTCTGGCTGGAGGCCCCTGGCGAAACTTGAGGTGTTTTGGGAGCCGGGTGAAGCGGGGGGAGTTCGCATAGCTGAGCACGGTGATGCTCAGTCTCTGGCAGGCGCATGCTGCCCGTGCTGCGGTCGTGCCCCATAACCGCCATTGGGCGTTGCTCTGTGCTTTGCTCGCTGGCCTGCCTGGGGCGCCTCTGCTTCGTCTTGACCCGGTTTCGATCCCCCTGAGTAGACAGGACAGCCAGGGGGGTGCGGCCCCTCTGCGTCCCGAGGGCACGGCTGCATGTCCGCCTTGGCATGGGGGACTGGGCCTCTTCCCCACATGGACAGAGTCTGGCCCCCCTCCGCCCTTCGTTTGCAGAGTCTTGCCCCCGGGCCCAGCCCCCCTTCCCGCCGGCATCTCCGGAGGCGCCCAGCCTGCCCCTGGCCGGGCTCCGGCTCCTCTGCCCTCCTCCTCGTGATTCCTTTCTCGCCCTTCTTCTCGGGCTCTTCGCACACCATGTGCCTCCGATTCCCCTTCCGCTTTTTCCAGAGCACTTTCCTGCTTTATTTTTAGAATGGGGAACGGTGAGTATTATTTTGGAATGGGGGAAATGAGGCCGTTCCACTTCCGCACAGCTCGTCTGTCTGGAGGCCACGCCGTGGAAAAGCAGAGCGTGTAATGCGAGCGTCTTGCAAGAGCACAGGGCTCCTTCACGGGTCGCGGTGCTGCAGCGACACGAAGCAGCCGCAGCGACGGGGAGCGGCTCCTTTGCCCAGGTTCCTTTCCTGGGGTCCCCCCCCCCCGTTTCAATGCATTCCACGACACAACCACTAGGGGGCGACGTGTTGCAGTGGGGTGGCACCACAGGTGAGTTACCTGTCTCCCCAGTTTCCTATTCAGGCTGCCTTCTCCTTTCCAGGTGACCGATTTCCCCCTTTTTGCTCAGGTAGCAAGTTCTTCCCAGAGAGGAGGGAGAGGTCTTCAGAGGACTGGAGAAGAGAGACGCTCAAGACAGTTTACGGGAAGGAAACCTCTCCTTCCTCTGGTGTCTGTCTGCTCCCGAAAGGACACGGGTGCAAGAGCCTTCATTTCTCTTCACAGGGCGCCTGTGTGGGGAGGGGAGTGCAGAGTTTCTGTAACTGTGAAATGATGCTTCTTGAACTCCACCAACACCTGGGCGATTAAAAACACCTGTCCTTCCGCCTCGCCTCTCAAAGCCTCCCCTTGTGCCTTGTCAGCGCCTGTCCAGTCCCGTCTGTTCTGCATCTGCTTTGGCACCACTGAGCTTCCCTGTGGGCGTGAGGCAGAGTTTGACAAATCCATGCCGTTGTGCCTCACCTGCGCAGGCGTCGTCCTTCTTTAGCGTGCTCTTTGACAGGATCGGATATTTTGGGGGGATGTGCAAGGATTCTGTTCCTGTTTGCATTAGTGCAAGTGCGGATTTGGACAAGTCTCCCCCCGCCCCCAGGTGTGTGTCTCCCCAAGGGAAGATCCGCTGAACCCTGTGACTTGGAAAACCCTGGCCCACTGCGGAATCTAATCTGCAGGCCGGAGTCACAGATCCAAACTCATCCGAATCCGTCATTAGTTTCTCTCGCCTTCAGGCCCACCGAATGAACAAGCGCCCAGGAGAAGAGCAGCTCGGGAGTCAGAGGTCTGGGACAGGAAGTGTGGGGTGAACACACGCCGGTTCTTCCCCTCTTGGGCAAGAGCTGCAGCCCCTCTCTCTTCCTGCCGGGGATTTAAACAGCTCACAAGAGCTGGCCAGGCGCTCAGCAAATATCTGCTGAATGTAAGAAAGGTCAGCAAAGGATCAGCACATCCGTGGCTCTGGCTCGACCGCAGAAGGAAAACAGCGGCGCTCACCTGCTTTGGATTAAGTGCCTCAGGATGCGTCCCGAGGCGAGGCCGGGGCCTGCCCAGCGCTCTCCCCCGGCCTGCCTGCGGCCCTCCTGGCGCACGCTGGGCTCGTCGTCCGGAGGGGGCCAGTTTGGAGAGCCAGCCTGGCTGGGGGCCGGTCTCCCCGCCCCGCTTCCAGAGCCGGTCCCCGATTGCGAAGGGGGCGCTCACACTGCTGAAAGTAACAACGCAGGTCTGTGCTACTCTAGAGCAACTCTTGATGAACTTTGGTGGCAGAGTAGGAGTCGGACTGGGAGGGGTCTGCGAGGAGCCCCCAGTGTTGCCGGTCTGTCGGCTGCGGTGGAGAGTGGAAAGGCGCAGCCGATCCGTCCTCATTCCGATCCCTGCGGCGGGGGGCTGAGAGGTGGCCCCTGTGGCGCAGCTCCGGGACTGCGGCCTCCCCGGCGGGGAGCGAGGTGGATGCCGCTTCTCTGCCCTCCTGCCGGTGTGAATCCCCCCTGGGCTGGATAGGGTTGGGCGGCCTCTCGTGTGCGCGAAAGGCACGTGGGAAACTGCGGGGAGAGGGGAGTGGGGAGGGCCGTGCACTCGCCACAGCCCTGTGCTCCCCCCGGCCCACCCCCCCAAAATATCAGCCTCTCTGAGCGATCCTCCGGAGTGCCACTGAATGTATCATGCACAACCTTCTTGCTTGACTTTCGGGATTGCCGGGAACGCAGAAAAGTCCTGTGCCCAAGAGCTGAGCTGGCTGTGGCACCGAAATCCGTAAGAGCCCCTGTTCCCGGTGGACGTTGCGTGTCCCGGCTCAGTCGTCAACCCCGAGACTGCATGCGAGGAAGACCGAGACGGCGGCCGCGGTGGAGGACCCAGAAAAGCCACGCGGGGTCGGGGGCGTTCCACTGGATTCCACGGCCCGGGGGGTCCACGCTCTCGTGCCGCCAGTCTCCCTGCCTGGGCGTGCGAGCTGCCATTGTGGCTGGTGGCCACCCGCCATCTCTGACCGACGAGGACTCACAGGGACCTCGACCAGCGAGTGGCCGCCTGGTCCCGCTCAGCCTTGGCCTCCATGGCAGATCCAGCCACCCGTTTGGCCTTCCTCTTCCTCGTCCGCCTTCGACTTTCCCGCACATGCTTGTCAGAAGAAAGCTGAGAGGAAGGAGATGGACGTGTGGGAACGACAGAGCTGTGGGGGGGGGAGCTTGAGGGGAGGGGGCTCACTCTGTGCCCCTGCCCCATCTGTGCTTCCAGCCTTCCTCATCCCGGGGCCCTTTCCTGGGTCCAAACACATTCCCCTTGCGAGCAAACTTTGGAGCTCTGTGAGGGGCAGAGTTGGGAGAGGATGGGATTTGGAGCGGGGCGAGAAAAGAGGCGGCACTCGAGCGCTGCCCCCCCTCCCCGTGCAGCTCTGCCCCTTTGTGGAGGGGCCTGCGGGAACAGCCCCCGTGGGGTCCACCCCGTGCGCTTCTGGGCGATGCCAGGTTAGACCTGGGGCACCTTCTCGCAGGCCTTGACTCGCCAGCCCCCCCGCGCCCCCGCCCGCTTTCTGCAGCCGCAACCCGATCCTGTCCTTGTTTGCACAGAAGGAAATGCCACTCATTTCAGTGGGATTTACTCGCTGGTAAATGCCCAACACCGTGCGTCCTTCAGGCTGCTTAGAATGTCTCCTCGAAAGAACTCTGGGCCTCTGTGAAAGCCTTCCTGAGCCCACGGCCCCGCTCCGCAAGCGCTCCAGGTCCAGGGAGTCGGAGTCGGCCCCCCGCAGCTGCCCCCCCCAGCTGGGGCCTCGCCGTTTCTCCAGCCGTTGGGGTTCCACCCCAGAGCGGACGTGGAGCCGGCTCCTTCAGACGAGTCTCAAACCCCACGATTTCCCCGCCACTGAAGCGGTTCCATTTCGTGGCATTTGGCGACACATTGGATGCCGGTTGAGATCGGGCTTGCCTGGCCTCCCGAATCGATTTAGTCAGCTGGGAGGGCAGGCAAACCGAAGGTCCCGGGGTCCCCCTTCCCCCTTCCCAGGTTGGAATCGCTGCAGCGAAGGGCCACAAGGTTGGGGCCGGTTTGCAGGGGATGCCGTATGAGGCGAGACTGAGGGAACTGGGTCTCCTCAGCCTGGAGAAGAGGAGGCTCAGAGGGGGTCTGTTGGCGACATGCAGGTACGTGAGGGGATGTCACATGGAGGTGGGTAGAGGCCTGTTCTCCCCTGCAGAGGAAGGCAGGACGCCTCCAACGGAGCAAAGCTCAGGGAACCCAGGTTCAGTTTGGATGCTAGGAAGCACTTCCTGACAGTCGGGACCCCGAGGGGGTGGAATGGGCTTCCAGGGGAGGTCATTGAGGCCCCATTGGTGAGGGTGTTCAAAGACAGGCTGGACATGCACATGGTGGGCATGTCATGAGCGGAGCTGGCTGGAGCCAGGGTCAGACTAGATGACCGGGAGGCCCCTTCTGACTCTTGCTGTTTCCATGTTTCCAAACCACTCGCGCATTTGTTCCGGATGCTGCTTTCAGTCCTCCTGTGCCTGCCCAGGCCAGTGGAGCAGAGCGCAGGCTGGGGGGGCCAAACCTGGCCCTCCTGGGTCCCCGGAAGCCCCCCCTGCTTTGCTGGACCACCCGGTGCTTTTTCTGCATGTTTCCCTCCCAAAGACTGAGCTGGATCGTCTGAGCCTTGGCTGCCGAAAGCCACAGGGGCTTTAAGCTGGACTAGGCCGGTACTTGCCCCCCCGCCCCCGCCCGGCATGTGGCCTCTGGCTGAGAACCCTTACCTGTGGAACTTCTGCCTGCTCTTGCAGCAGGTGCAGAGTGCGAGGGTGCCCTGCCAGGGAACCCAGAGGACTGCTAATGCAGTGGATGGCCGGGTGCCCCTTCTGCTTGGAGCTGTCCTGGGCTCCCTGAGCGGGCAGGCTAGGTGGCCGTGGGGCCACTCCAGCCGAGGCGTCACCTGCTCAGCGGGGCAAGTCCGGCTCAGAGGCCTGACCCCTCAAGTAGGACCGGACTCCCAGAATGCTTTGCGCCTGCCTTGGGCCAACCCTGAGGCCGCCCTGCTGCATGCGGCCTCCGAGGGGCTCGCAGGGGGATGCGTCCTGCAGGGAGGAAAATGCCCCGCCGGCCCCCTCCGATCCGTCCCTCCCTCCTCCGGCAGGTGGGAGGCTGGGTGCACTGGGGGGGCTGCGGCCTCGGGGATGTTCCCGCTGGAGCCCCCCTGGCTGCACATCTGCCACGGGACGCAGCCGGGGGCGCCCGGGAACGGCGTGGGCTGCCAGCCCGGACTTAGGGCAGCACGAGCTGCGTTGGGGGGCTGCGGGAGTCTTCGGAAAGAGAGGGGAGGCCGAAGCGTGTGCAGGGCGACGTCCGTCCGTCTTGCTGTCCGGTTGAGGCCCTTCGGACCCTGCGCCTCGGGCATTGCCGTGGTGGAAGCATCCGCAGGATACATGCCGGGGGGGGGTCCAGCCGGGGGGAGGGCTGCTGGAAGCACGGCGGGTTGGCGGCTCGTGGAGGCTGAAGGGGGCAAGCACGCAGCCGACTGGGCCCCCCCCAACAGGAGCTCCCGGAGCTGTTGGCCTCTGTGGCTGTTTTGGGCCCCCAGGCCGCCTCCAACTTCGGGTGCCCAAGAACCAAGGTGTGGGACCGCGTCACACGGGGGCCCAGCACCCACAAGGCGGCCACGAGTGCTCCCGCACCCATCCTGCTGGTGCTGCCCAGCCACAGGGGTGCAGCGGCGCACGCGGCCATCAGCCCCGGAGCGTGGGGGCCCTGCCTGTCCCGTTAGGGCCACCCGTGTGTGCGGGGAGCGCCAGCGCTTCGTGTGGGGCGTGGAAGGCCCTCCTTGAGCGGCCCCGGGCCTTGGCGGACCCGCAGGTCCCTCTCCCTTCTCCACAAGGTGCGCCGTAAGACCCCGCTGTGCTCGCCCTTCTTCTGGGCCAAGCAGCCCCAGGCGCTGCCGCCTTTCCTCGCGGGGGGGGGGGGTGCCGCAGCCCCGCATTGGGTGAGCCGCCCTTCCTGGCCTGGCCCGACTCTAGACTAGCCCTCTGGGCCACCAGAACTTGGCAGCCTCGTTTTCAGTCCCTTTCCTAGTTGTGCCCAGCGCGGCCGCCGCACATTCGCCAATGCCCCACCCCCTGGGGCAGAGTTCCAGCGCCCGAGCGCCACCCCCGAAAAGGCTCTGCCTGCAGCGCATGCCCAGCCCGCCCCACAGGGCAGGGCAAGGCCTTCGCACACAGGCACGTCCGCTCGGGAAGAAGCGGCTGCTCCCGCCCCACACGGCTGATGCTCCGACGCGGAAGAGCTGCTTTCCGCACTGGGCACGGAAGCAGGCCGGGAGCCAGGGATGCGGCTGGGCCACGGGCGGGCGCTCACGATCCGGGCAGCGCACCTCCCTGGCGCCCCATCCTGCCCCGACTGAATTTCCCAGGCCCCACAGTAGGGAAGAGGGAAGAGCCTCGCGTGATCCGGGCAGCTCAGTTCTGGGCCACACCGAGCGGCTTGGGGTCGCGTCCCTTTCGCTGCTGGGGGAGCAGCCGCTTCTCCCAAGCGCGGTGAACGTGCCCCGGAAGATTGGAGAGCCGTGACATGGGGGACCCTGGGTGGGAGTCCGCAGACGATGGCCGCCTCGCAAAGGGCGACATGAAGAACGTACCTGCGCCTCTGTACCGCAAATGGGCTTTGATGGGGGGCTCGATCCGCCCCGTTCTGAGTTGGGCAGAAGGGGGGCTGCCGGCTGGAAGCACCGGCTTGCCCCGGGATGCCCCCTCCCAGCTCGGCCCCCCAGGGCGGTCCGGGAGCCACGCGACACGGTCTGTTCAGAGGTTTATTGGCTGGTCTGCATTATACACGCTGCCGCGCATACAGAGAAGGGGGCTCAGGCGTGTGAACCCGGGCGGATCACGCGCATGGGGAAGCGCACATGTGATGCACGGGGCACCTACGCGGCTCTCCAATTCAGAATTGTGCTCTGCAGCTGCAGGGGCCGTGCGGGGAGGGCTCTGCTGGCCCCCGAGCGGGACCACCACTCCGGCCGCCCGGCCAGCGCGGCAGAGGCGGCACGCTGACCCTTCCGTGCAGCCTCGGCGGGGGGGGGGCATTGCCTGCAAGGGCGGAGGCTGCAGGAGGCCCCGATCTGCCCGCCAGGGACTCAGGCCCGGCAGCCTGACCCGGAAGGACTCGGCCACAGGGACACCCCCCTGCCTGCGCACAGTGCGCTCCTGCGCGGCCTCTCGGGACCGGTGCGCTGGCGGAGGGCCGCTCCATCCGTGCCTTGCAGGCTGTCGGCTTCGTGCTTCCGCTCTCGTGTGACTTGAGCCCCCACAACTCGGCTCGGCCCCCAGCAAAGGGGAGGCCCATCTTCACGGCCATGGGGCGTGGGCCTCTGGGAAAAGCTGGCCTGCTGGGAAGTCCGTGGGGCAGATTCAGGGAACTCCGAACGCCCGTCAGTGCGGAGCGGCTCCTCCGGGACCCCTCGCGAGCCACACCGTGCCGGGGCGGCTGCAGGGTTCCAGGGCGGGTGCTCCTTCCTCTGGCCAGAGCAGCCGGACTGAAGCCGAGCCCCCCTCCCCGAGCGGGCGCCCCCTTCCAGAGGCAGCGCCTGCCCCCCGCAAATCCACTGGGGCGGCCACACGCCTGCCTGCAGCCCGTGAGCTTGTGCCGCGTCCTCGCGCGGAGTCCCTCGAACCGGTGCTGCCCGCTCGGACTGGCAGCCGCCCTCCAGGGCCTCGCGCAGAGCAACAGCACCTGCCCCACTCGGCTGCCTTCTGCGGGGAAGCCGGGCTGGCCGGGGACGGGGGGGGCATTCCGTGGGCGAGTGGGGTGCTGCCACTGACCCCGCGGGGCCCCGCGAGGACCCGCTGCCGTGGGCGCCCAGGTGCCCGTGTCTCAACAGGGCCGGAAGCGTGGCAGCGGCAGCCGCGAGGGGGGCTTCCCGTGGAAACCCCGGGCAGGACAAGCTTCCGCGGTGCGTCAGGCTCTTATTGAAGGCGCAGGATCAGGCCGGGGAAAAAGGGAGGTTCCACGGCCCACGGGCACGTGGGGACGGAGGCCGAGTGGGTGCCCCCCCACAGGGTCGTCAGGGTTTCCCTGCATGGCGCAGTCCTCCGGAGGGAGGAGAAGGGGCATGGGGGGGACGCGACTGGCCGGGTGGGGGGGACCAAGAAGGTGCTTGAAGTGAGGGGGGCGGGGAAAGCCAGCAGCAGCTCCGAGCCTCTGACGTTCCCCCAGGGCAGGGAATCCCGACCCGACTGGGACGGTGCCCCAGACCACCCCGGAGCTGGACGGTGGGGGACGCATGCGGCCGGCCGGGACGGGGACGCCACCCGGCCCTCCACGGGGCGCAGGCAGGGGCAGGAGCCGGCAGCAGAGACCGCCCGCTCACCCCCCGCGGCGTCTTGCGCAGGGCAAGCGGAAGCAGCTCACATTCCTGGGGGCCCCGGGGGGCCCGGAAGCCCCGGCCGGCCTCGGATCCCGGGGTCCCCCTTTGGCCCCGTCAGCCCAATGGGGCCCGGCGGCCCTGGCTTGCCTGGGCTGCCGGGCTTCCCCGGAGGCCCCTGTGGCCCAGCGGGCCCCGGTGCCCCCTCGGGCCCCGGCGGCCCCACGTCCCCCTTCGGCCCCGCCTGGCCTTTGGGCCCACTTTGCCCAAAGTTGCCCTTGGCGCCCTTGAATCCGGGGGGGCCCCTCGTGCCCGCAGAGCCTCTTTCGCCCTGTGGCCCCGGGATGCCTGGAGAGCCTCGGACCCCCTGGGGCCCGGGAGGGCCCAGGCCCCCAGGGTCGCCTTTCTGTCCTCTGCTTCCGGGAAGGCCCTTTATGCCAAGGTCTCCTCTGACTCCTCTGGGGCCTGGGGGGCCGGGAACGCCTGGGGAGGAAGAAAGAGCGACGTTATACGACCGGAGCGCATGCAATTCTGTCCAGGGATAGGTGGCGAGGCAGTGTGGCCTAGTGGTGGCAGTGGGGTCTCACACGCCCATGAAGTTCCCTGGGGGACGCTGGGCCCGTCAGTCGCTCTCAGCCTGCCGTACCTCGCAGGGCTGTTGTGCACATGAAATGGAGCGGAGCGGGGCCTCCGAAGCCGCCTTGCCAGAGGGAGAGGCAGGCTATGGATGGGAAAAACAAACGTTGTTTGCAGGTGAGGCCCCCGCAGAAGGGCGGGAGAAGCGAGGCGGCGCCAGGGAGCGGTGCTCAGGACCGGGCCTCACGCTTCCTCGCGCAGCCGGAGCCCACATCCTAAAATCCCGGGGCCTTCAAAGGGCCCGCCCTGCTTTGCAGCAGCCTGTCCTTAATCCACCTGGCCGCGGGCAGTGGAAAACCTGAGAAGGCGCCGCGCCTTGTCGTCCGAGCAGCGCCAGGACCGACCGCGCCCGGCACTGCGGCCGCCAGCCCCATCCTGGAGGGGCGGCTGGAGGGGAGGGGAGAGCCTCCGGCGGCCCCCTCCCCGCCTTTCCCGGGCACCGCAGGGCGCCTTTCCGGGAGACGCTGAGCCCCCTGAACGGGCTCTCCCCACGGGGATCCCACTGCTTCCCGGGATGGGCCGGGGCAGGGAGGCCCCGCTCCACAGACAGCCTGGCACGCGCCAGCCCTGGTGCTTGCCTGCCCGCCCGGCCCCTGCCCAGGCCCCCATCCTGCACTCTCACTGCTGCACCGCGCTGGCTGAACCTGCCCCCCGCTTGCACTGAAGGCCAGAATCCGGACCGAAGTAGAGATGGGGGTGCTCTGAGCCCGTGCAGAGTAGCCCTCCCTGCTGACCAGTCCTTGCCCACTTCCGGACATCGGGAGCACAGGTCCTGGGGGCTTTGCAGCTGCTGCAGCACGTGGACCCCAGCCCTCCCCGCCGTCCCCCAAGCCCCCTGCAGCACCCCCTGTTCCCCCCGCCGCAGCCCCTTGGCTGCCCCGTGCTGCCCCACCTGGCCTGCCCCCGCGAGCGCACGCCAGCTCCTTCCTCTGGCCAGCGTGGTGCTGGCTCTGCCCCGGGAGATCTGAGCAGGTGGGACCCGGACCTTCCCCACTGCCAGCAGCGGGCAGCCCTGGCCAGGACCCCCCCCCCCGATCTTCCTCTGCACCACCCCCCCATCATGCGCAGACACACACTCGCACATGCAATTTTCACCGGGGAGGGAAGGGTTAACTCTCCCTTCCACGTGTTGCTTTTCCCTTCAAAAGCAAACCAGCCCTGGGCTTGCATGGCAGTTCATCTTAACCGGAGCTGCTTTCCCATTGGGTCAGTGTGCAAACTAATGGAAAATAAATGATTTGAGATGATTGGGGCGATCATTAATAAATTAATTAGTTGGCTAGCTTTGCCCCCTGTGAAATTTAAATCAATCCTAGCAATTATTTCAAAACTCGTATATAGAGAGAGGTATAAATGCATTTTGCAGATTTTTATACCAATCTGTGTCCCACTGGCCCAGGCCCTAAATCCTTCAGGCACCCAGCGCCGACCCTGCCGGCCAGCACCGGGCCCCATGCGCCACAGTCCGAAGCAGCGCCACTGCACCCGTCCGGCGCAAACCCGTCACTAGCCCTCTCCCACCCAGGCCTGCCAGCCACGCGCCTGGTGCACACCCACTGGCTCTCCCCAGCGCTGGCTCGGCTCGGCGGCGTCCAGGCCGCCCTGAGTCACGGGCCGCTCCGTGCGAATCCCGCTGCGCTGTGGTTTACCTGAGATGTCAGGCACGAGCAACCCAGAGTGCGCCACCCAGCCGCAAAGCACGGCTGCTCTTCCGGGGCTGCACATCGCCACGACCCAGGCCACTGCTGGCCTCTGGCCAGGAAAGCTCCGTGAGCAGACCGAGGCGCCTGGCAGATTCGGCCTCCTTTCCTCGCTTGCTCCAGGCCGCGAATGAGCGGCGCAAGCACAGGCAGGCAGGCAGGCAGGCAGGCTGGGGACGAACGACCCGTTTTCGGAGGGGCGTTTCATTCCAAGGCTGCGCTGGTTAAAGCGGACTGTGAGCCGAGAGGAGCTTCGTGCCGCAGTCCCACTGCGGAGGCCGGGCCCGCATCACGGGTACCACCACAGCCAAGTCTCCGTAGAGTGGAGGCGCGTCCCCGGACCCCCCAGCCTCCCCTCCGCTGCGATGCTCACCTCGCAAGATGGTGACGTTCCGCAGGATCTCCCCGTGCCGGGTGTCGACGGCCTTCATCTCCTCCATGACCATGGAGAGGTTGCGGATGTCGAAGTTCAGCCGGGCGCTCAGCAGGCCGAAGCGTTCCCGCAGGAGGTCCGTGGTGCTCAGCATGAGGCCGACCGACTTGTTCAGGTAGTAGAGCTCCTCGGCGTGGACGTGGAAGCCCAGCGTGCAAGACAGTCGCACGTCGTCCAGGTACTTGAGCATGCTGTGGACGTGGCTGTCGGTGGCATTGATGTTCGTGAAGATGGTGCTGATCTCGATCTCGTGGGAAGCCATGCGGCCCTCCAAGGTCTCGAAGCGCTCGGCGGTCCGGTTCTGCGTGTACCGGGCGTGGTACTGCAGGTCGTGCATGTTCTCCTCGTGGTCGTCCAGGAAGGAGGAGATGTTGTCCAGCTGCAGCTGCAGGCTCATCACCTGGAGGACCAGGTCATGCATCCCCTCCGAGTTCTGGCCGATCCGCTGGGAGGCGATGCCCAGGCTGGACTGGAGGCTCTTGACCACCTCGCTGGTCTTGGAGGACGTCGCCCGCAAGCTCCCGAAGAGGCGGGTGTAGTTCTGCCACTCGGCCACGATCCTCTGCAGGGTCAGCGTCTCCTCGGTGGTCTTCCTCTGGATGACGAGCACCCAGTCCGAGGTCTGCCCGATGGTGAAGTTCATCTGCTCCATGATGGCCGCCACGTCGAGGTGCTCCTGCGACAGCTCCTTCAGCGAGCGGCCCAGCTCGGCCGTGGCGGCTTGCCAGCCTCGCACCTGGGCCAGCAGGAGGCCCAGGCTCTGGTTGGCCCGCTGGGTGGCGGAGACGCAGCCGTCCACCTCGCCCGTGATCCTGTCGCTCGCGGAGGACAGCTGCCGGTGGGCTTGCCCGGCCCGGTCCAGCAGCGCTTCCTGGGCCAGGAGCTTCTTCTGCACTTCCTCCAGCTCCTCCTGCAGCTTGCCGATTTCCTGGCCGAGCAGGCCCGTGTCGTGGCAGAAGGAGCAGTTGGCCGCGGATTTCTCGTCTGCACCAAGGAAGAGAAGCGCCGTGGCAGGGCCACGCCTGGTCAAAGCACAGCGGGCCCCGAGCCAGCGGCGGGTCATACCCCGTCCCTCCCAAGGGCCGCTGTGTGGGGGACGCGGTCAGCAGAGGAGGAGCTGTGCATCTTCGCCCACCGAGCGCAGATGCCGCTCTCCCTGCCCAGGATCCGGCGGAGGAGAGCAGCAGTCCCTGGAGCCTGCAAGGGGCCAGAGGGCCATCGAGCGGCCCCAGCCCCCACCCGGGGCTGGCCTCCCGGCTAAACGCCAGCCCCCTCTCAGAGGGCCGTCCGGCTGCATCTTGGATGCCTCCGGGGGAGACCCCGCCGCCTCCCTGGGCCATGGGGTCCCTCGTGGGGAAGTCCTGCCCTCCCGAGGCTGGTGGGCTGCAACTTGACAGCAACATGGCAGCGCAAAGCCAGTGCTCCCGGGTCGGTCCCTGGCGTCTCCAGCCAGAGCCCGGCTGGAGGAGCCGCCACGGCCCAGGGCTCCACAGGCCTGGGGGCCCGCTCAGTCCGGGGCTGCTCTGAGGCGCCTGGCTCGGGCTCTGGCCGAGCATCAGAAGGACGTTGGGACCCTCAGAGCAGTTTGGCAATGGAGCTGTGGCCCAGGGAGGCGGTGGGATCCCTGCCCCAGAGGCCTCCGAGGGGAAGGCTGACCTGGCAGCCCGCACTGAGAGGGGGTCAGGCCCTCTGGCCCCTCCTGGCTCTGCTCGTCCAGGATTCTGGGGTCCCCTCAGCCCCGGCCAGCCTAGACCTGTGCGGGAGGGAGGAGGCGGCCACCCGCAAGGCCAGTGGGGCAGGGGGAGGGAGCCCCCCCAGAGCTGGGGCCCTGCTCCAGGCTCATGGAAGCAGAGAAACAGGGAGAGTTGGAAGGGCCCCCAGGCGATCTGGTCTCCAGCCTGCTCCACTCATGTCATCCCCAACATGTGGGTGCCCCAACTTTCCTTGAACCCCCTCACTGGGGGGGCTTCAACCTCCCTTGGAAGCCCATTCCCAGGGGACCCAACCACCAGCAAGTCCTTCCTGACCTCCAGTCTGAAGCCCGATTCCTCAAGCTTTGCCCCACTGGCATGAGTCCCACCCTCCGTTGCAGGGGAGAAGGAGAACAGCTCATGGCCCTCCCCCTCAGGACACCCCCTCACTTCCTGACAGTCAGGACCCCGAGGGTGTGGAATGGACTTCCACGGGAGGAGGTTGAGGCCCCATTGGTGTGGGTGTTCAAAGACAGGCTGGACATGCACATGGTGGGCATGTCGTGAGCGGAGCTGGCTGGTGTTGGAGGTCAGACTAGATGGCCTGGGAGACCCCTTCTGACTGGCTCTGTTTCTATGTTTCTAAGTCGCCAACAGGCCCCCTCGGGGTCTCCCCTCCTCCATCTGAAGAGACCCCGTTCCCTCCATTCTCCTCCCAGGCCAGTCCTCCCAGCCCGGCTCCCATTCCTGTGCCCTGCGCTGGACCGACCCCGACCTGGCTGTGTCCCTCCCACGATGGGGAGCCCAGCACTGGCCACGGTACCCCAGGGGAGGGTGTGCCAGTGTCACCCAGAGCAGTCCTGACACCTCCCTCGACCTGGAAGCCACGCTTGCCCTCTCGGCCACCGCGTCACATGGCTGACCCATGTTCAGCCCGCAGTCAACCAGCACCCCGAGGTCCCTTTCACAAGTGCTGCTCTCCGGCCACTTGCCCCCCAGCCTGTACCTGTGACACCCACTCCTGGGCCCCACATGCAAGACCTGGCACTTCTGCATGCTGAAGGCCACCCTGCTGTGGCTCCCCTGCCCCACTGCACCATCCAGGAGAAAACAGCAGTAATGATGATGATGAAGAAGGAGGAGGAGGAGGAGAAGCAGAAGACGAATTCCCTCTGAAACAGGAGCCCCTCCAGGTTAGTCCTGGCTGGGCCCATTCCATGATTTTCCACGGGGAAATGTCCTGGCCCGGTGTGCCCCCCGCCCCCTGGCTGCGGCGTTCGACGCCAAGAAGCGTTTGTTCCGGGCGGTGCCCGCTGGCCAGCCATCCAGGAACGCCCGCGAAGGCCCCGCTCCGGCGAGCCGGCTGGGGACGGAGCTGCAGGGACAGGTCCTGCCGAAGCCTGGGTCCCCAGGAGGGTCCCCACGACGGGAGCCCTAAGCACCACTCGGGCACCAGCCGCGCGGCAGGCAGTGCTCTTGCTTCGGGGCAAGTGTGTCGAGGACTGCAGATGCTTCCCTCCTCCCCCTCCTGCTGTTTTCCAGCAGCAAGCGAGTGAGTCAGGGCCGTGTGTGTGTGTGTGTGTGTGTGTGTGTGTGTGTGTGTATTACTCACAGGCAGCTGTCAAGTTGGCCGGGCTGCCGCTGACTTGACGAGAACTGACCACAATCTGCTGACTGCCCAGAAATGCTCACGCTCTCTGGAAAGAGCTGCTCGCTGCCGCCCGGCGGGCAAGGGCAGGACTGGGTGCCACCCACGCCTGGCATGTCGCCCCCCCCTTTCCTCCTCCGTCCCCTCTTTGAGGAGCCCTTGCCAGTTCTGCTAAAGTTGGCCTTGACGCAAGGCAGGACCGGGCCACTGCGCGGGCCCCCCGCCGGCTTCTGCAGGCCCCCGCTCTCCAGCCCCTGCCACTGCCCCGCCCGGCTGCCCAGCGGCCCTGTGCCCCAGCACCTTGCCAAATGCCAAGCCTGCTGGGGGCCCCGAGATGCACCCCCAGCCCGCCAGAATCCCCCATCCGAGACCTCCCCCCGCCAGGAGCAGGCCAAGGCAGGCTGCTCGGTGGTGGCCCCGCAGCCATTCCCGTGTGCTGCCGGGAGCGAGGCGGCTTCTTCCGTGCCCAGGGGAAGCCCACCGTGTGCGGCCCCGGCTTACCCAGCTCCTGGAGGTTCTCCTGGACCGCCGCGATCTTCTTCCGGTAGTACACCTGGGCCGAGGTGACGTCATCCGCGATGGAGTTCACCTTCTTGAAGACTGTGCAGGAGAGAGAGGCAGTGAGCGCGGCCCCGGGGCCTCCCGTGCGGCTGCCGCTTCGGAGCCACGCACCGAGTGCGGGACGCGGGGGCAGGGCTTCCCCCGTGCTGGGAGGGGGGCAGGTGCCCCTAGGAACTCCTTGTGTGCTCCCCTTTTCATTGAACCCGGGTGCTCAGGCTGGCAGCTTGGACAGGCGGGTCGGTCATGGATCCAGCCTGGATTGGCCTGGCAGAGTTTCCAAGCACTTCCTTGGTTCGGGAAATGGCCCCCAAGGAAGAGGGGCTGGCGAGACCCTCCTCCCGGCACCCCACAGTCGCTTGCTGGGGGCTCACAGGGCGCCTGCGGAGGACACGCTGGCCGGCTCGAAGGGGCCACATCTCGCGGCACCGTCAGCAGCAGCCCATGGGCCTGCTCATCCGTAGGGCGCCACACGGGCCCCTGCCGGGCAGCTTCCAGCTGAGCCGGGACGGATGCTTCCCGGGAGAGGCTTCTGCAGGCCAGACGAGGCAGCGGGGCCGGGAACGCCTGCCCGCAAGCCCCAGCGGCACTGCGAGCGGAGGGCGGGTGCCGCAAGCGTCTCCGGGTTCCGGCCTCTGGCTGTCTCCCGGGGGCCTCAGCACCTCCTGCTGGAGGGCGGAAGGCTGAGCCGTGCCTCTTCCCACCGGCCAGCGGAGCCGGAGGGGCCAACCCTGCTCAGTGCACGCCGAGCCCAGCCATGCCGTGCCAACCCTTGAAGACGCGTTTTGCAAAAGGCCCCCGTGGCCTCCTTCCACGGGAGGGGCCACCGCTCTGTGGCCGAGCCCCTCTGTGCAGGCTGCAGGGCCCAGGCCGGACCCCCGGCCGGCAGAGCCTTTCCTCTGGTCTGGGTCAGCGGAGCTGTGCTGGAGGGCCCGGGACAAGGCAGCCCGACGCTCCAGAGGAAGCCCGGGGCGTTCGTGGCGGCCCAGGACACCTCTGGCTCAGAGACGTGGGGGGATGGCGCCAGCCTCACGGGGAGGGGAGAAGGCTGCCCCGAGGCACCGCCGGCTCCTGCCATCCCTCCGGGCATCGCCTAAGCCCTCGTCGCCCCCTTGACCGAGCCAGCGGGGGGGGGCGCCTGGGCGCTGCAGGACTCCCCTCATCACGGGACCGTTTGGCTCCATGGCGGCCGCTGGCTTCGCTCAGCCTCTTGCTCCAAGGCGTGACGCATGTCAGCAGGCGCCTGCTCTTCCTTTGGCGGTGGCCGGGTTTTGCGGGCGCGTACATGGTAGTGCGGTCAGCCTTCCCCCGCCCCGGCCAGCTGCGTATTTGGCCCCGGGATTCCAGAGAGCTGGGCTGCGGCCTCCTTCCCGTGCGCAAGGAGAAAGGGGCGAGGAGGGCCCTTCTGGCTCAGGTGAGGGAGGCGAAGGCTTTGGTCGCGCGGAAGATCCAGCGGGGCTTCCAGAAGATCCCCTCCCTGCCCCTCAAGCTGTGTTGGTCCACACGCTTAGCCTGGAGGCACCTCGTGGGGCTGATCTCCTCGGAAGCACCAGGAGGCGCCCCTGCAACCCGCGGCCCAACGGGCTCCTCCGGCAGGACTTGCTCCTGACCGGGGTGGGGGGTGGGGGGGCATCCCGCTCCCTTCCCTTGCTTCGCTCTGCCTTGCTTCCCAGGTGCGCTGCGCCCACTTGGCTGCAGGCAGAGACTGGCTCGCCATGGAACATTCGCACGGTGCTCGGAAAACGGCTGTTTATGAGCCACCACCTTCTGTCTGACGTGCGGCGGCCCGGGAAGGAACGCTCCCCGAAGCGCCCTGGCCTGGGCAGCCCCGCTCGGCTCCCGCCAGCTCACCCAGGGGCTCCCTCGCAGAGCCCTCCACCCCATCTCAGCCTCCGCCTTCCTCTCCCTCTGCTTTCCCTGGCACGGTTCTCTTCTCCAGGGACTTCCGCCTTCGCACGATGTGCCCACAGCATGACAGCATCAGCCTTGGCGTTTTCCCTCCTCAGAAAAGTTCTGGCTTGGTTTGACCGAGGACACGCTTGTTTGTCTCTCCGGCGGTCCGGGGAATTTGCAAAGCTCTCCTCCAGCACCGCGTCTCTAATACATCGCCTTAGAAAGCGAGCGATAACAATTAAAAAAAAACAGTAATAAGGTGCTTTGGCAGTAAGGGACGACGACGTCCGGGCCCCTTAACATTTTGCTTTCAGGAAACAACTCTTCTGCTCAAGCTGGTCCAAGCAGCCAAAAGGACTAGGAACTTGTTTTTTTAAAAGCTCCAGGAAGTCGAGACGCTCTGCGTGCCATTCCTATGTTCACAGCTCTCTCGACAACAAATGTGCGAAGCGCTAGACTGGGCTCTTTTTACAACAAGCGGCTTCTGAACTGACGTTTTGCTCAGACTTTCCGCCAGCGGTGTCGGTAGCTCCCTCTGCGTCTTTCCCAGACGGGTGGCTCAGCCAGGCTGGTTGGTTTCTCATGGCCCCCCTTTGCTGGGGACTCAACCAAGAGTTGGGGTGCCGGCGGCAGCAGTCCCAGGCTGCCAGTCACAGCGGGGCCAACCCGGGGCAGGAGAGAACGACGAGAAGCGGGG
Source organism: Varanus salvator macromaculatus (assembly GCA_023646645.1). Taxonomy (NCBI): domain Eukaryota; kingdom Metazoa; phylum Chordata; class Lepidosauria; order Squamata; family Varanidae; genus Varanus; species Varanus salvator. Next base: position 104,385,960 of record JAIXND010000765.1, on the reverse strand, counting down.
AGCTGCTTTCTGGGGCTGCTTTGACTGTGACCCAAGGCACCCTGGTGAGCCCCACAGCCGGCGCTTGTGAGCACTTCCCAGTCACGGCACTGACCACCAGCCCCGCTCGGAGGGGCACGTTGGGCACCAGCTTAAGCTTTGGGGCAGTCTTCAAGGGCAGCCCCTTGGAGAGCACGTTGCAGTAGCCCAGCCGGGGCGGGTGGAGCGAGAGCCCCGGACGCCTCCCAGCCCACGCTGCTCTCTCGGGACTCCACCAGCCCACCCAGCACTCGCTCAAGCTTCCACCTGGAGGACGTGGCTTCCAACCGCTGAAACGCTTCAGCCTGTTTGCCTGCCTGCCACAGAACACCTGCCGTGGCACAGACGGGCGGACAAAGAGGACGGGCAGCTGACCCTTTGCATTTATACCGTTTAGAATTTTCGTGGGGCAGGTTTAGGGTGGATGAGGGTGAGGAAGAGGAGCAAACGGGTAAGGTGTCTATGCATGGCGTGCGGGTGGGCACAGCCCTTCCGGAGCGCCAGGGGCCGGGGCCGGTCCTGGAGCAAAGATGTCAGACTGGGCCGAAAGCAGCAGCAGGGAGGACGGAACGAGCGGAGGCTCTGTTGGGGGGCTGGGAAGCGCCTGCCCCTTCTGCCTCTTCCTCCATGGTGACCCACAGCAGAGCGTGGGGAAGAGGGGCCGGGTCTTATGGGAAAGGAGGCACCAGCTTGCAACCAGAGAGGGGCCCGGACGGCCCACAGCCAGGCACCGCCTCGCAAGAGCCCCAGGACGCTGCTGCTGCACCACAGGAGACAGCCTGTGCCCCCGGTACCCCCCGGCTCTGCGGCTCCCCTGCCTCAACTGCACGACAGGTCCCGCCGCCTGGCAGGAGCCCGTGACCCGCGTTCGGGCAGGACGCTCAGCGGGCCCCGGCCAGCGCCCCTGAAGCAAGCCCTGGGCCCGACGGCCTTCGCGGCCCCTTCCCGCTCCCCCACTCTGTTCCATGGTCCTGCCTGCCAAAGGACGCGAGAGCCTCGTCTCCACGCCACCCCGGTGATGCTGCGGGAGCCACAGGGCCCCAGGAAGACGCGGCTGCGGCCACCGCCTGCGACGTGCAGCTTCCGCGGGACCCCAGTGCTTCCAGCCTGCACGGATCCTTCCCCACGTGCAGAGTCCTTCCCCGAGGGGCCACACGCACCCCAAACTGCGGCTGCTCGTTCGCTCCTGCAGAAACCCGGTTCCCCTTGGGAAGCGCTTTCCTCGGTTGCAAAAGCTTCTCCACCGGAACAATCCTCCAGGCAAGCTGGCCTACAGTTCCCATCCTCCCCAGCCAGCCTGCTGGGTTGGGCTCATTGAGAGGGAAATGAAGAAGGCATCTGAGCTGCCAGAAGCCAGCAGCCTCCCGGCCGATCCGATCCGTTCCTGGCCGCTCCACATCTGCAGCCCCAGGCCAGGGCCATGAGCTGCCGAAACCAGAGATGGGATCTTGGTGGGGGGGGGGTGGCGAGGCCCATCCCTCGCGCCCCGGGCTGTGCCACGTGGTCTCTTTTACGACCCACCGGGCAGCGGCTGCAGAGTCGACGGCCCAGCGGTGCCGAGTGCTGGGACGCGACCCAAACCGCAAGCCGTCCTCTGCTGAGAGCCGGCCCACCGGCACAAGCCCCAGAGGGAGGGGGCCACAAGAGGCGGTGGGTGGTCTTTGCAGAAGGGCTCCGTCGGAAGGCCAGGGGCGATTCCGGGCACCTGCATTCTTTGGCACCGAAGGGAGCAGGGGGAACAGAGCCTCTGGACGGACGCAGGCCGGTTGCGGCGGCCTCCTCCCCACCTGCAGCCGGCCAGAAAACTGCTGTGGGGCGCCAATGGGGGGAGCATTTCCTGTGCCAAGTGGGGGCAGTCCTTGAACCCGGCCCCTCCCGGCAGGCCTGGGATAGTGCAGGGGCTGGCGTGGGTGGCCTCAGGACAGGGCTGGGCATGGCTCGTCCCCTGGCACGGCCGCTGCGAGGGGCCCGGTGCATGGCCCAGGCACCGGCAGGGATGGGGCTCCATCACCTGGCCATGCCACAGTGGCCGTGGCCGGGCAGGGATGCTGGGGGCTGTGGTCCAGCCTGGCTGGGGAGAGCTGCCAGCGCCACAGTGGGCTGGAGAGGGGAGGGGCCTCGGCCCAGCAAGCCGGGACGGGTCGGGAAGCACCGGGACAGAGGGGCCTGCTGCGGATCCCCCCCTCCCCCGAGTGCCCCAGAAGCACCAGCTTTTTTGGCCTGTGTGGGCAGGACGTGCCAGGAGCAAATGGGTGCCCAAACCTCACAGCACAACGGTTATTCGGGCACCGAGTTTCCCAAGAGGGGATACATGCGATGCACCTCCCCGAGCAGTTCCGGCTCCCCCTCTCTGGCCGCAGCGCTGTGCCTCTGGGGGATACGGGGACAGCCGTGCCAGAGCCAGAGCCTCCCAGGGGTCCAGCCACTGGGCCGGCCACCCTGCCAGAACAAGCCCGCGCTCGCTCGCTCTCTCCGGCCTGCAGTCCGCTGAGTGGGCCCCCCGGAGCCGCGGGGATGCAGGGACTTCCACGGCTCCTCCGGTGGCCCCTTCTCAGGGCCAGTCCTGGCGGTTTGGCCCAGCCTGCCAGGAAGCCCCCTGCCCCGATCGGGCCCCGCCTGCACCTCCACACGAGGTGCTTTCTTGCTCCCCACGCGGTCAGCTGGAGCCACACGTGCTCTCCGGATCCAGGAGAGACCCCTCCTGCCGTTTGCGCCTGCGGGACACGGACCGCGGGGGCTCTTACCCAAAGCCGCCAGCACCACCACCGCCAGCACGAGCACGGCAACGAAGGCGTAGAGCACCTTCACGGAGGCCTGGAGCGTGAGGGCCTTCTCGCACTGGCTGCAGCCGCTCCTTGCCCGGCCTGCGGGAGGAAGCGGCCGAGGAGCCCAGTTAATGGGAGGGTGCGGGCGCTGAGCGCCTGGAAGGGACAGGCTGGAAGCACCCTTGGCACAGAGCCCTCTAATTATCTCGGATGATGCAGTGCGGCACAAAACGCGTTCTGTGCATGCTCAGAGGCCCTGAAGGTAGAGTGGAGCAGGGCCGCTCACGGGGTCGGGGGGGCCTGATGGCAGGTGAGGGCAGCTCCAGGGAAGGGCCTGGCCTGGGAGGAGAGTCCGGGGCTTTTAGCATCACACCCTCGGTGTGAACAAGAGGAGCAAAAATTATACGCGTTCTTCTCTTGCCCCCCCCCCCCACGCCTTGTTTCTCACAGGCAGGGGCGGCCATGGGCTTCCGTGCTCTGGAAAATTTCGGAAAGGCCCTCTGCTCGAGGATGCGTGGGGTCAGCCACAGAATGAGCAGGGGGCTCCCACAATGGACGACCCCTCGCCGTGGCACTGGCGTCTTTTGCTTGAATGCCTTCATTGCGCTTTTGAAGCGACTGCGCATCAGAAAAGTCTCCCGGAGTGTCGGACGGCCTTGCGCTAGTGACGTGCGCGCGGGGCTGCCACTCGAATGCTCGACAGTCTCGGCGCGAAAGGCCCCCCATCCCCAGGCGCACGACTCCTCGGCCTCGCTCTGCACACCGAGGGCTCTGTGGCAGGAGCCGCGGGAGTGGCGCCGGAGGCCGGGCGCAGGAAGGGGTGCGCACGGGGCGTCCGCTCGGATCCTGCCCCTTGGCAACACGACCCCGAGCCCAAGCAAGAGGGCTTTTCCCAAGAAGAGCCTTGGAAATTCCCTCATTTGCGACTATGCCCGGAAATGCCCCCCTCTCTCTTTCTTTTTAGGGGATCTCTGAACTGTCCCCTTCCCCAAACTGCAGGCATGTCCGCGTTCAGTGAATGGAGGGGAAGCGCACTTTGGAAAACGGCCCGTGACAACATGCAGCCGAACAAGCCGAGCAACAGGCCGGCAACGCAAGCGAGCACGGAAGCGCTTTCCCGGGAGTGCTGGCGAGCCGAACCAGAGCCGAGCCAGACCGAGATCCCGTGGGGCCCGCCGGGGATGGGACGAGCCGAGCCGAGGCGCCATTTGCGATACTGCCCACGGGGGGGGGACGGGGGGAAGGCGCTGCGCTCACCGTTTGGCCTGTATCGGAAGGACGGCATCTCCTCACCTGCCCCGGGGAGGTCTTCCTGTGAAACGCAAAGAGGAAGCGTGTGGTCGGAAGCGGTTCGCACAGGAGTGCACGGAGCGAGGCGGGCGGCCCACGGCCTGCTCGGGCCCAGCTTACCCCTCGGAGGGGCCCCGGTCCTGCACCCTGCTTTCTGGAAGGAGCAAGCAGGGCGCGGGCCCGGCGAGGTCTCCGGAGGCACCCCGGCCTGCCTTCCAGGGTCAAAGCAGACGGACGTCAGCCCAGCGGGAGGGAGGGAGGGAGGGAGGGGAATGGCGGCTACCCCAGCCAGCGGTTTTCGGGCAGGGGCGGGTGGCCCCGCTTGGAAGGGCAGTCCTGGAGTTGCATTCTGGGGGGGCTCGGGGGCTCCTGCCGCGTGGGGTTCGGAGCCCGTCCTGAAGCAGCTGGCCAGAAGGGGCGTCTAGGTGCAGCTCAGAGCGACCCTCCTCCGGCTGCGAGGAGAAGGGGCAACGCGAGGGGGTGGGGGCTGGGGTGGGGTGGCACGGGCTCGGGGAGTGGGGGCAGCGAGGCCATGGGCCTCGGTCGTGCGGGGGCCGGGGGGCGGCTTGGGTTGGGAACAGGGACACTCGCGAGCCAGCAGGGGCCGAATCAGGCAGCCCCGTCGCCGCTGCCGCTTCCCCAGCTTGGTGTGCTCCCGGTGAGCAGCAGCGGTCCTGAATGAGACACAGCTGGGGAGCGCCGGGTTGGGGAAGGGCAGCGAAAGCACCCAGAACAGCTTTCCAGTGCCAGAATCTTCCTCAGCCTGGACGTGAGTTAGCCCTTCCAGGCGGAGCTGGAGGGGCCCCGATCCACCCTGGAAGCCAAGCCCTGCCTCTGGCTCCAGTTGGCCGGGCTCCTCTGCCCGGTCCGGGGACCCCTGGCCCTGGAGGGGCTCCGTGCTCCATTTGTTTCCAAGCCTTCCCTTCTGCGTACCTTGAAGCACTGTGCTACTAGGACTGTCTGTTTCGACTGACTCATTTTGGCCGGTTGGCCCCGATTCTGTGTGCTATTCTCCCAGTGAGTAGAGCGCCCCGTGGCTGCTGTTCTCCCGGCTGTTGGGGCAACGCAATGGCCTGAGTCGCCCACGAGGGCCAGGATGTGGCAGCCACTCCTGGGGGAAGTGGGGGTGGCTGCACTGGCCACAGCACAGCCGGCGTTACACGAGAGCAAGCGCTCTCGCCCACCTGGCTCCCTCCCGGCAAGCCAGAGCGGGTGTCTCGGGACCCGCGGAGCTGTGCGCTCCGGGCTTGGCCGGGGCAGACGAGGCCACGCTCCGTGACACGCGGACCGGGCAGCCAAACCGCTCAGGGAGGCTTCCGGCTAAGGAGCCGGCTTCAGAATCCCACAAGAAACTGCGCATGGGGGGCCCGTGGGTGGCGAGCTGCCCACGTTCGCACGAGGCCTGCCGGCTGGCACTTCCGCATCACCCGCTGCTGGGAAGCGCTCCCTGCCACCGGGGTTGGTGGGACTCGCATCTCAGGGCACATGACAGCAGCTGATGCGCAAATACCGTGAGCCGGAGTGGCCTGTGGGTTTGTGTCCTGGCCTGGGGAGCTGCGCCCCCCTCTAGCCCCACTTGGCCACGGAGCTCGCAGGGGCCTCTGGGCTGGTCTTGGCCTCTCAGCCCGGCCTACCTTGCTGGGCTGTCGCTGTGAGGATGAGGGCGGCTGCGTAAGCCACTCCGGGGTCCTCACAAGAAGCAAAAAGGCAGGATAGAGAAGCGAGAATAGAAATAGGAGGTAAAGCGTGACCGGGGGGGGGGCAGTGGGGGGGTCTACTTTTCCTGTCGGGCTGATCCTTCCCTGCACGTCCACTTGTGCGCTCTGTCTCGCCGCAAGAGCTGCGGCTGCTCCCGTCCTCCTGAGGCTGCCGGCCAGCCGCTCCGGGAAGCGGAGGGCGGCCACGCAGGAGGGACCAGGCTTTGGGCCGAGAGCGGTCCTGCCCGGCTCGCTTCCTCCTGCGCGAGGCATCCCTCCGGCTTGCTGAAGAGCGGGGCATTTCTGTGCCAGCCACACGCCTGGCACGCTGGTGCGGGAATCGCCCTGTTGGAAGGGCCCTCGAGCACATGAAGGAAGGGGGCGACTTGGCCGTGCGCCACGACACAGAAACGGCAAGAGAGGCGGCTTGCGACACGGCCGTGCGCCGCCTGGCCACGTCATGCGCCGCGGGGGGAGGGCAGACCGGCCGGCACAGCCTTCCGCTTTCCCCACGCGGGCCGAGCCCGCCCGCCCGCAGCCCTGGCCCACCAGCTCCCCTCCGCCTTGGCCCGCAGCTCACCCCAGCCAGGACAAAGGCCCGTGTGTTCCTGGAGCCGCAGAACCGTCCCCGTCCCAAGCAGGCACGTGGGGCGCCGAGGCGCAGGGGTGGGGGGCGCAGGGGCCCGGGCACGGCCTGCCAAGCGGGGGCGGCAGCCGGCCTTCCAGGACTCCCCGCTGAGCAGGCGCCTGCAAGCACGCGGGGCGAGGAAGGGCGCCCTGGAGAGGGAGCTGCCCGCTGGGCCCTGCCTGTGGTGCTCGGCGCCTGCATCGCTCGGTGGAGGGACAGCGGTCTAGTTGGGCTCCTGCACCAACCCTGCAAGGTAGGCCAGTCATTAGTGCGCCGCAGATTGAAGAACGACCGGAGGCCTGCAGCGGGAGAGAGCAGCTCCCTCGGGGGTGGCAAGAGGCGGCCCAGCCACGCTCCAGCCGCTCCCTTGGCGGGGCCGACTGTGCAGGGGCCTGGCCGGGACCGGCACGACTCACATCGGGGTTGTCGGGACATGTGCCCTTCGGATCTCGCCCGGGTTCCCCGGCAGGGCACGCTGCGAGGTCACGGGGAGCCAGCGACGCTGGCAGGGCAGGGCAGGGCAGGGCAGGCTGGGCTGAGGCGGCGCATCTTGCTCTCCTGCCGGCGTTTGGATGGCGCTTGTGCAAGACCGGGGGGGGGGGGGGGGAACCGCAGCAGGGACGACGGGGGGGGAGCTTCGAGGTCCCTTGGACTGGCCATCCCTAAATGGCCCTCCCACGCTGCCAAATGACACCCCCGTGCAACTTCCTGGCTGGGGATGATGGGCACTGTAATCCAGCGCAGCTGGAGGGCACCCGGGGAAGGCTGCTCGCACTTGGTGCCCCTGTGGCAGGAGGCGGGGGTGTGCACGGGGCCCGATCCGGCGCCCGGACCGCTGCAGGCTGTTTCCTTCTCTGGCTTCCCTTGTCCACTGCGTGGCTCCGCAACCCCCGGGGGGCTTGCAAGGGGAAAGTGCCGCCCAGCGCGGCAGCAGAACAGGGCGCGGCGCTCGCCCAGCCCCGGGAGTGGCGGGGCGTCCACGGCCAGATGCAGCCCCTGCGCCCGTCCGTGCCTCCGACTGCAGGCGGGCGGCCTGGCGCCACAGGGTGGCTGCCCGCCCAGGCCGGCATCGCCTGGGCCCCGTGGGGCTGCCCCGGATCAGCCCCGCCACACACGCGCCTCCTCGCCCACACCGCGATCCACGCATGCCCGCCCCTCGCCCCGGCCGGAGGGGTGCGCTCCCTCGGCCCCCGGGGACCGGAGCCGGTGGCTTGCCCAGGGTCCCACTACTGGGCAGGCCTGGCCCCCCCTTCCCGCCAAGCTCCCGATCCCCCCCGGGAGGAAAGGTGTCGCTCCGCCTCACCCCACTCTCCTGCCCGCAGCGCGTTAAATGTTAATATATGAGGCATCACATATTATGGTGATCGACCACAAGGCAGTGCTGCTCCAGAGCGCAGGTACGTCTACTTTACTCGAAGGTTTCGTTCCGGTTGGTTCTGCTGAGGAATTTAATACTGCGCTTTCCTCAATCTGCCCCCACCCCCCGCCCACAAAAACAGCAGAGCCTGGGAGGTGATGACGTCCCAGAGCTCGGGGGGGCCCCCGGGCACAATAAATGCCCCCCGCCTGCTTCGCAGGTTGCAAGTGTCCCCCGCGTGCCGTTTTCCTGCGTGCCGAGCCTGGCAAGGCCCCGCATGGAAGGAAGCGCAAGCAGGGCAGGGTGAGCTCTGCCCGGGCCCAGGCAGGTGAGGAATGGCTCCCAGCAGCGCTGACGGGCTGGATCCTGCTTGCCTTCCCGTTGCCCAGCATGCCCCGAGTGATGCTTGGACAGGAGCATTCTGGGGGACCAGGTGCCCCGGCCACCTGCCACGGCTTGGAGCAGCCTTCTGCAGCCCAGCTCCTGCCAGATGTGCTGGCCTGCAGTACATCAGGGGGCCCCTCCCTGGGGAAGGCTGGTGGCGCATGCTGTCAAAAATGACTGGGCGCAGGGAGGCGCACCCCCGGGGCCCTCTCGGCGCACGGTCCCTCTGCGCATCCTGCCCAGCCCCACAAGCAGCATGCAGAAGCCGGCAGCCCTGCGCTGGACGGTGCGGGAGGGGGCGCCAGTCTCCCCTCGCCTGGCCGGGGGCCCCTCCTGCGGGCCGACAGCTGCCCAGGAAGCAGCCATGCCAGGAGCCGGGCGTGTGCGGTGGCCTCCCGGATCAACACGATCCGCAGCCCTCGCCTCCCTTACCGCGAGGGACGATGGGGAAGGCGCCGGCGCCGCGGAGGCCCGAGGGCCGGGCAGGCTCCAGATGTCCTCCGAGGCGGGAGAAGCGGCACCGGCCCGGTGGAGGACGAGCCCTCGGAAAGGGGAATTCGCTGCCGCAACGCCCACCTTGGAGTGGGGTCCCGGACAGGGCAGCCCTCGCGCCCGCGGAGCCATGGGGCGGCGGGGTGGCAAGAGCCCTGCGTTGTTCCACTGGGACTAGCTGCCCCAGGAAAGGGGATCCGCTTGCTGGCGCTTTAGGGCTCTCCAGCAGGAGCACCTCTGTAATGATAGGTCCCACTGTGCCTGTGCCACATGGGCTGTACTGCCAGAGGCTGATGGGGGCCGGAGTCCCGCTGCACTGCCAGTAGCTATCGCGGCAGCCTGAACAGAGGGGGAGGAGAGGGCGAGGGGCCGTCCTGCCAGCCCCTCTTACCGGTGCGCAGTAGCGAGCGCCGATGCCATCTCCGGATGTATTTCTAGATGATCTTCCTGCGGTTAGAGCCTGTCTCGCTCGATTTATTGTAAGCCTTTTTGCCTGAGGAGCAGCGCAAAAATACTGCAAATGAATAAATGATCAAAGAAGCATATGGGAGCCCCCTCCCTGCTCCCCCGGTCGGCACCCTTGTTCCCAAACATCAGCGCTTTTCCAAGCTAAAATTAGATGCAGGCTTCCCTCTTATGCCCACAGAATCCACATCGGGGAAGAGCAGGGATCGCCTGCCCGGAGGAGGACTCTGTGGGGTCAGGAGCATCCACGGCTCCCATCCTCTCCCATGGGACTTGCGCAAGAGCACTTCCCAGCCAACTGCCTCTCCACCCTCGGGCGCTGAGAGAAAGGGCCGGTCCCGACCCTTTTCCATCCCCAGGCAGTTCTGCTGGGCCTTCCAGGCCTCAATGACACCGAATTCGGGAGACTTGTTTTGTTCAAGCCTTGAGATGTCAGAGGGAGTCCAGCTACTCCCTCCCAGCGGGAATCGGGCGCTCGCTTGCCGCCTTCTGCAACGGCCAGGCAGGACCCACCATTACCAGATCCTAACCTGAAGTTTACAAAATTAAGATAAATAAGGTTTGCATCCGGCACCGTCTGCTGCTGCTGCTGCGAGCTAAAATTACCCACTGCCGCCTCTCCAAATTGGGGGTTCGCTCCTTTCGGTGCCTTCCTTCGAAGTCCTCGGCTCACCTTAACTACAGAGCCGTCCTTCGCAGTCTGAGTCGCTCAGGAAGGCCACCCCACCCAAGCCGTGGGGCTCTGCCCCGGAGCGTTTCTTCCCATCCGTTGCAAACTAAGCAAAAGCAGGGGCCCTGGCACAGCCCACGCACATGGGTCATGCGGTGCTGCCGTAGAAAAGGACTGGGGCCAGACGCGCCCCCTTTCCTTTCCTTTCCTTTCCTTTCCTTTCCTTTCCTTTCCTTTCCTTTCCTTTCCCTTCCCTTCCCTTCCCTTCCCTTCCCTTCCCTTCCCTTCAGGATGCCTGGGGGTTTGAATGGTCCCACGCAGCTGCCCTCTCCAGGCAGCTGCATGCAGGCGGCGGAGGACGGGTGCCGGGGCAGAAGCCCAGCATCACCCGGCTCTGGTCCGGTAGGACCGAGTCGCCTCGGCACTCTGCAGCCGGAGAAGCAACTGAGGCAGGAAGCCCCCGAGCGGGGGCCTCGGCAGGGGTGGCCCCAGCTGGTTGCTCCGGTTGGTGCCGGCCGGATGCAGGATTATGGGTGTTGGAGTCCTACACTTCTGAAGCAGTAGTGGTTCCCAGGCTTGCTTTCCACATGGCAGCTGTGAGCGTGACTCCCAAGAACCTGCCCAAGCTGAGATTGAAATGACACGGGAAAAGTCCCATAACATGGTAGTCCCTAAAACAGGGACTGAGGAGATCGGCTCTTTGGTTTTCCAGTCCACCAGTGTCTTGTGGGGTGGAGCAAAAACGGGACCAAATACACCGCCCTACTCCTGCTTCGGCGGAAATGCGCACTCAGACAGCGGAGCTTCTGAACTTTGAAGCTGGAGTAGGAAAGCAGGTGGGTGGAGGGGGTGGAAGGCGAGAGATCAGAGCTGGCCTCCCTGGGGGGCTGCTGGCGCCCCGGGTAACTCCTGCGCCCCCCAACCTTGGCATCTGCTCTTCTTTTGTTCCTTTCTCCACGGCTGACGGCAATGCCTCACTGCCTCTCTGGTTACAGCTGCCTCCCCCTAGACCCAGCCTTGCGATGAAGACCCTTCAGGGGTCAAAACTTCAGGTAGGGATTGTTCCAGCCTTACCTGGAGAGACCGACAATCAAACTTGGGTCGTTCTGCATGCGGTGTGGAGCCCTACTCACTAAGCAAGAGCCCTTCCCCTAAAACTAAATCAGGTTTCTAGTCCCTGGTTTTGAATAAAGGGGAGCTTTAAACGGGAACATAGTCAGCCGCCTGACACGACACAAGACCTTTGGCCCATCTAATCCAATATGACTGACCCTGGCTGGCAGGTTCCAGGTAAGGGCTTGTCCAGCCCTACCTGAGATGCAGAGCCTGGGCTGCCTGCATGCAAGGCAGGTCCCCATCCAAGGAGCTGCCTCCCCTCCAAAGGATCTGTGGCCCGGCAGCCAGTGAGCCGGCAAGGCAGGCGTGAGACTCCGAAAATGCCGATCCCCGGCTCCCAGCGCGCCTCTGCATGGGGGGGGGGGGTCTCACATGCCGCCACCGGGCAGGCCGAGGTATTTTGCCACCCGTGTTCGCCCTGTGCAGCAGGGGAGGGTGCCAGCGTTCCTCAGGTCGAGCGCTGCGCCTTCCCCCACCTGCTGCCGCTCCACATGCATCGCCCGCATCCTGCACAGCTTCAGAGAAGGCGCTGCAGCATGTCCCGGAGCGCGGCCTCGGGGTCGGGGGCTGCCGGCCTCCCCCGGGAGGGAAACAAGAGGCCCTCCCATGCATGCCAGCCCACGCCTGGGCACTGGTTCCCCAGGCGGGAAAGGCAGCCGGGCGAGGGAATGCCACCCAGCCCGGCCCCCCGAGCTCCGTCGGGCTCCTGCACCCCCTGTTCCTTTCGGGGGGTCGTGCCACTCACCTGGCCATCAGCCTCATGCCATGCTCATCCCACCTGCTGCCTGAGTGTGGCCCTTGGGGCTGTGGTTGATGGGAGCCGTATTCTCTCTCTCTCTCTCTCTCTCTCTCTCTCTCTCTCTCTCGGATTTCGGTCGCACCTTGTTCTTGCAAAGAACTCGAAGCGATTTACACCCTTCACCTCCTCCTGCTCTCGCTCTTATCCCCGCAGCAGCAGCCCTGTAAGGCAGGCTGGGCAGAGGGTCTCCACTGGCCCAGGGGGCTGCAGGGCCAGCCCGGGACTAGACCCCCCCCCCGCTCTGCTCTGCGCTGCACCGCCACCCCACGCGGGGTCCCAGCCGCGGGGCACCAGCAGGGCAGGGCCGTTCAGCCCCGGGGCGGCCGTCTGGATCCCGGCACTTGGATCCCAGGGCCTGTCGGCGGAACTGCGGCGCCGGGAGGCTGCCGCTCGGCCCGTCCTCGCGCGGCGCGGCCCTGCGGCTCCCCTCGCCCCCCGGCGCAGGCTCCCCGCCGGCCTTCCTCCCGGGGCTGCCGCGCGGGCCCGCGGGAGCCGTGAAGCCCGAGCCCGAGCCCGTCCCGCCCCCGCGCTGTCCTCCGGCGGCCCCGGGCGGACTCCCGCCCTCGCCGGGCCTCGCCGCGCGGCGCTGGAGCAGCACCTTCCGGGCCCTCCGACGCCCGGGCTGCCCGGAGCCGGACGGGAGGGAGGAGCGCCGCCGCAGCCCGGGGGGCGGCAGCCCTTCCTGGCGGGCGGCGGGCGGACAAGGCGGTGCCGGCGCGCGGCCCCCGCGCGCGGCCCCGCCGCCCGGCGCCCCGGGCCCCGCCGCCGGCAGGGGCTCACCTCGCCGCCGCCGCCGCCGCCCGCCCGTCCGTCCGTCCGTCGGGCGGGCCGCTTCGCGAGAGCCGAGCGAGCGAGCGACGAGCGGCTGGCGCAGCGCTAGGCCTCGAAGAGGCGCCGCACGGCGGCCGGGGGCTCTTATCGGGAGGGTGGCCCTGGCCGGCCGCGCCGCCTCCCACGGGCCCCCACGGGCGCGGAGGGCGGCGCGGCGCGGAGAACGCGCCAGGCGCCCCTTCCCCGCCGCGCCCCCGCGGAAGCCGGCGGGCGGGCGGGCGGCGCTTGCGGCTCCCCGGCGGCGGCGGCGGCGGGGCCCCACACTCACCGCTCGACGGCCCAGGCGGCGGCTGCCACCCGCGCTCCGCCGCGCATCCCACGCGGGCCCTGGCCGGCGCGACGGCCACGCCGCTCGCCCGCTGGCCGGCTGGCTGGCTGCCGCGCGGGCCTCCCCGCGAGCTCGGCGCAGGAGAGCGGCTCCCCCGCGTCGCCGGGCGCCTCTGCGCGGCCTGCCTCCCGCGGCCGCTGCCCCCCATCCGGGGGAGGCCGCGAGAGGCTCTGGAGCGCCGCCGAGGAATGCGCCGCCCGCCCCTCCGCCCTAATTGCTAACAAATGTCTTCGCAGCGGCGCGCTGGCGAGCGGGAAGGGGCCGGGGGGGCGGGAGAGCCCGGGCCGGAGGGGGGCTGCGGGCGGGCGGGCGGGGGGCGGGGGGGCGAGCGCCCCCCGCGGGAGCGCGTGGCCCGAGAGGCCCGTGGGGCGCCGGGGCGGCGCGGCGCGCGGCGGGCCTTGGCCACTCTCCGCCGAGGCGCCGTGGGGGCGTCGCTCAGCGCAGCCGGAGGGGAGGCCCGCCCGCCCGCCAGCCAGCCAGCCAGCCAGCGCCGCGGACCCGGACCCGGACCCGGACCGTGGCACCTGGGCGCCTGGCCCTCCCGCGTCCCACGGGGAGCGCGTCGATCGCCACCCGCTTAAACGCGCCTAAAGGCGCGCCTTCGGCCTGCAGTGACTTTCCCCGCCACTGGAGGCAGCTGTCCTTGAGCAGCGCGGAGCCTCCCTCGCCGGCCCCGCAGTTCGAGCCCCGCGCGGTTTGTGGGGGGGGCGAGGGGGGCAGAGTTATGCCCCTGCCGCCTCCCTGGGGCAGCCTCCCCAGGAGGAGGAGTGGGGCCCCCGGGGCCACCAGGATGCTCCGTGACGGGGGCTGTGCCAGAGGTGCCGGTGGGCGCGGCTTCGCACAGCGGGGTGGGCACGTGCTTGTCAGCTGGAAGCCCCCCCCCCCCGGTGTCCGGCCCCTGCAAAGCGGCGTCCGTTCACTCCGCGGGACGCAGAGGTGAACGGATGCCCTGCATCCTGGGCCCAGTGCGGAGAATGAGCGCGGGACGCGGACCCTTCCCGGGTGGGTAGGCCTGAGCCGCCGAGTGGGAGGGGATTCGGCCCTCTGCTGCCCCCCAATTTCCGAGCGTCAGGCAATTCGCAGTCACGTTCTCCTCCCCCCCTTGGCCGAATTTGGCAGGCGAGCCGTGGGCGCACAGGAGGAGCAAGCGCTTGCTCATGCCTCTTTGCCTGCCCACCCACCCCGTTTGCCCCCGGCACATGGGCAGCCCCCGGGAGAGACCTGCCCCACAGATCCTGGCCCCTGGGGCACGTGGCCTGCTGCCCGGTGGGGCTGTCTCCGTGCCTGCAGGCCTGGGGAGAGGGCTCTGCCCGGACAGGCCAACGGATCCAGCTGCAGGGGAGGGGCCCCGATGAAGGTGCACTTGGGGAGGGGGCTTCCGAACAGCCCGCTGTCCTCCTGGCGGAGCCATGCAGCACCTGTTGGCCTGGGGAGAGGCAGCTGGCTGCGAGCCCCCCGGGCACACACGCAAGCCCCCTGCGCAGGCACAGGAACGAAACCCGATCATGTTTTGCTCGGTCCCTGGAAGTGGTGGTGCATTTTTACGAAATGAATTACAAGGTTGCTGGAGTGCCAGATTCAACATTTTGGAGCGGTTTCAGAGCGTGCTTGCTTTCACAGAAAAACTGTCACTCCCACAAACCTTCAGGGTGGGTGCGTGGGGGATGCAGCAGGATTGCTGGACCGCCGGGCCCTTCCTCCCGCAGCTGTTTTTACAAGCTTGTTCCTAGCAGAGGTGGAATCCGACCCCTTCCAGAAAGTGCGGTTGTTTGAAGTCCAATTAACACAGGCCTGTCCAAACCTCCCTGTTCTTTGTTCAAAGTATTCCTGTTCTCCATGTTGACTACACCTGCCATGTACGATCGCGTAAAACCGAGAAAGTCACGTTTTGCTTTGATCAGCTATCCTTAAGTATTCCATAAACTGAACGTTTATGCTTAACCACATGTTAAACATAAGTTTAATAAAATTATGCGTTTGTTTCCCTTGCATTTTTCCCTCTTTGGGTTTAAACCAGGGAGCCCTGACACTCTGAGATCGCTGGGCACCCTGGGGAATTGGAGAAGCTGCCGCGGGCACCACCGAAACATGCCGGATCCGTGGGTCACGCTTCGGCCTCCGCTGGTAGCAGTGATGGGCTTTCAGCTGCGACTCGCTCAGCGAAAACCGCTTCTGTGTCAACAGGATGCTGTCCTGTCCCTTTACTAAGGGAGTGGCTCATTTGGCTAATTTGCTGGCAGGGCAGTGTGGCTGCTTTTAAGGACGTGTTTTGGCGATGTCAGCAGCTGCTTCTTTCGGGAGGGGTGTTTACACTGGTCAACCTTGTGCTGGAACAGCCTTTCAGGGTCACAGAGGGGCACGTGGCTTGAATCATTTCCCTGCCCCATGGAAATTCACAGACCCAGCATAACTGGATTCTCACACCCTTCTGACAGCTGAGGACCAAGATCGCAGCACTGCAAGGAGAAACTCACATTCTGTGAAGCAATTGCCAAAGGAGCTCAGCCACCCTCCGTGTCTGGATGGACAGCGCACGGACACCACCATCCTGGGGTGCCTTTGCGCAAGTCTGGTGCGGCTTTGGCGATGCTCTCGCTCAGTTTCCACAGGCTGAATGCTTCTCAGAGGAAGCCATTGCTATGGCTGCATGCAAATCCATGTATCTGCATTCCTAAAAGCTCGCTCGCTCTCTGTCTCTCTCTCTCTCTCTCTCTGTGCGTCTGTGTGTGTGTGTGTGTGGTGCCTGCAAGCCTTCTGTTTGGGACCCCACCTTAAACCAAAAGCGTAGTGAATTAGATGAGTCACCCAAAGCTGCATGACCAACACTTCTAGCGCAGCCCGTCCTAGCTGGACATTTTCTGGGTGTGCCTGGACTGCGGCTCCCAGGTGATCGGTGGTGGGAGGTGATGGGAATCGTAGTGTAACACACCTGGAGGACGCTCAGATGGGGAGGCTGGATTGACAGTGCAAACAGGGCACCCTGTCTATCGATCTATGGCATTTCTGTAGCCCTCCAGAGCCGGTGCGCTCCCTGTGCAAGCAGCGTCTGAGTAACCGCAGTGCTTCTCGCCCACAGCATGAGAACACGCGAAGAGCCCTGTGGGAGCAGACCCGGGTCCACCCAGCCCAGCGCTCCGTACACCCGTGGCAGAGCGGCTGCCTCCAGCAGGATGCGTGCATGGCCTCCACCTGCCCAGCTCCTTGGCAACAGGGCACATGGCCAGCAAGGCTGGTAGCCACTGAGAGCTGCCTCCCCTATAAGTCTGTCCCAGTCCCCATTTTAAAGCCATGCATGTTGGCAGCATCACCGCCTCCGTGGCTGTGAATTGCACAGGTTGGCTATATGCCGTGTGAGGTCCTTCCTTTTATCTTTTCCGGACCTCCCACCCCTCAGCTGCACGGGACGACCCCGAATTTGAGTGTTGCAGGATAGGAAGCAAAATCTCTCCTCCTCTCCTTCCTCGACACCAGGCATTGCTTTAAAAGCCTCGTCACGTCTCCCTCGCCATTTTCCTACTGAGCAGTCCCTGTTGCCGTAGCCGCTCGTCGGAGGGGGGCGGCTCCAGCCCCCAGATCATTCCCCCTGCTCTTCTCTGAACTTCCTCCAACTCAGTCAAGTCCTTCTTCAGGTAAGGCGGCCAGAACAGAACATGGGATTCCAAGTGCGGTCGCGCCACCGACATGCGCAAGGGAGCAAGGTCCCGGCAGCGCCATCTTCCCCTGGCATGGAGCTCGTGCCCCAATGCCCTCGGTGTTCGCGGAAACGGGCGGCCACCAAAGGGGGGGGGGGCGGCTGCTTTGCTGCGGAAAGTCCCTGGCCCAGCCTGGTTAGAGGGTTCCGGGCTGGACACCTGGGAGAGATCAAGGCTGACCAGATCGGGGGGGGGGGGGCACCTTGGGAGATGCTGAGGCCAGTGCTGGTGGCTTGTCTCTGCAGTCCTGCAAGAAACCGCCGCAGAGAGAAGCGGGCCATGCAGCACTTTCCGCGCTCATTGCGCTGGCCTGGCTGGCTTGTGCGGCTGGTCCTGAGTGCAGCAGCCGCTCCCGCCCCCCCCCCCCCCCGCTCCAAATGCACGGAGGGTCTGACTTCCCTCAAGGCAGCCACTTTGCAGTACTGGAGGGAGGTTAACCAGCCGCAGCGACTTGTCAGCGGCCCCCACAGGCTGGCCATGTGCAACCCTCACTGGCTGTGGCTTGTTATGACTTCCGAACCCTGCGAGGTTGGGTGGCGGGGGGGTCAAGAGGGCAAACGCCACCCTTGGTTGCATAGCTGGAAGTGTGGCTTCTAGATCAAGAGAGGTATTACTACCACTCTACATGACTCTGGTGCGCCCACAACTGGAGCATTGTGCTCAGTTTTGGGCCCCTCATTACAGAAAGGATAGAGCCAGGTTGGAGTCAGTGCAGCGTAGGGCCACAAGGATGGTGGCTGGTTTGCAGGGGATGCCGTATGAGGCAAGACTGAGGGAACTGGGTCTCTTCAGCTTGGAGGAGACTCAGAAGGGATCTGTTGGCAACATACAGGTATGTGAGGGGGTGTCACACGGAGGTGGGTAGAGGCCTGTTCTCCCCTGCAGAGGAAGGCAGGACGTGCTCCAACGGAGCAAAGCTCAGGGAACCAAGGTTCAGTTTGGATGCCAGGAAGCACTTCCTGACAGTTAGGACCCCGAGGGCGTGGAATGGGCTTCCACGGGAGGTCGTTGAGGCCCCATTGGTGAGGGTGTTCAAAGACAGGCTGGACATGCACATGGTGGGCATGTCATGAGCGGAGCCGGCTGGTGCCAGAGGTCAGACTAGATGGCCCAGGAGGCCCCTTCTGACTCGCTCTGTTTCTATGTTTGTTAAACCCTAGCCAACTGCCCCCATCAAGCCTCAATGTCACAAGAAGCAGTACCCAGCGAGAGTAATTGGGCACAGCCAGCACACCCAGGAGCAGGCAACCAGCTGCCGTGGTTATAGGCTGCCAGTGTCTCAGGCGAGCCCAGTCCATGCCTGGAGGAAGGGCCCACAGAAGCTCAGGCGCGGGAGATGCTCTCCGTGTCTGGAAGGCCATCGCTGGCTTCAGCAGCTAAAGGGCAACGGTGGGAAGCGTCAGGCCCTCGGCCCACCTGGGCCCCCCGTTCTGCCCCCTCCCATTCCTTCCCCTGGCCATGCAGTCTCTCCTCTGACGGCCAGTCCTTTGCCGTTCCTGGGGCCTGAGCAGTGTTCTCCGTTCCAATCCGTTGCGATGCCTCTCATGAGATGCGCTTAGTGGCAGAAGGAGCATCTCATTCCAATATGCTCTGTGGGTCCTTGCTTCTCCCGCCCCCCCCCCCTTTCAGCTGAACGTGGCTGCCAGGAATCCAGCCCTCCGGCTGCAAGAGCTCAGCACCACGGATCCCGGGGATGAGCTCAGCGCAAATGGATGGAAGTATTCAAAACACAATTGCACAAATGTCTGGGGATGAAAATATAAGAATTGCACACCCCAATTGCACGTTCTTTAGTCCCAGGAAAACAACCATGAGAGGTGTGGATGAAAAGGGGTAGGGAACAGAGCAGGGAGTGCGGGGGGGGGGGAGAATGCGAGGGAGGGAGGGAAGGAGGTGGGATGCGCTGTGCCTGCTTCGGGGCGCTGCTATCCTCAGCCGGTGGTTCTTCACTTCCGCTGCCCGGACAGGTGTGGGCATCATTCTCAGGCGCACTCCGGCAGACTGAACGCAAGGGAGCCCCTTCCGCCTGCCCTGTTTGGCGGCTTCCCTGGGGCGCAGGCCTTCTGGAGATCTGGCTGGCGCTGGGGGGCCGCCTAGAAGCTCCTGCGCTGGCGCCCTGTGCCTCCCGGGGAAGGACCGGCGTCCGGCTGGGAGCCGCGTGCAGCAGCGCCAGAGGGCAGAGGACCGTGCCAGGCCTTGAAGGGGTGCGGAGCGGTGGGGGGCCAGGGGGGCGCCGGCAGAGGACGCACCGTGCAGAGCCGCCGCCCCCGTCGCGCAGCGCGGGCCCGACTTCCAGCGCGGGCGCTCGCACGGCGCGCCGCCGCGCCCACCCTCGGGCTCCGGGGACGGACTGCTCGCGCCTGCTGCCCCCTGCCGGCAGCCCGCGGCCCTGCGGGGAGACGCGGGCGCGCCTCCGCGCTAGTGCCCGTGCCGCCGCCGTCAGGACGGGATCACACTCGTCGGGTGGGACCTTGTGAGGGTCGGATCCTTTGCACCTCTGGGCCTCGGACCGATTGTGTCCCGCGGGCTCGCCCACCCCGTCTCTGGAGCCGCTCACTCTGGCCCCGGGGGTGCAAAACACGCACACCGCACGCACACCCACCGACTTCCTGCCCAGTTTCTCTCTTGTTCAGCTCACGCCTCCCTGCGCACCCAAGAAAACGGGCGCTGGATCCGTTGGCCTCCAAGGCGTCCCAAGAAGGCGCCGTCCTTCCAGAAGCACTCGAGGCTCTGCGGTGTTTGCCAAGGACGGCGCGGCTGGGGCTTGGGCGATCCGGGTTCGAGTCCCTGCTGGCCACGCAGGCCAAGATGGGGAGCAGCAGGAGGACGAAAGAAGCGCCTTGCAGAGAAGCAAGTGGGGCAGAAAGGAGAAGATTGAACAAGCAAGCGAGGCCAACCGACGTCAGGCAGCTCGTCTCCAAGGCCTGGACGCCCCCCCCCTCGCCCCAGGGTGATCTGGCTGTGGCCGGGCGCTCTGCACGGTCCGGCTGGGTGCCCAGGGCAGTTCTGCTGCTTTCTCCTCTGAGACACACGCCCCTCTTCACATTCCTAGGCTGCATTGATGACCCCCACCCCACGGGACCCCCGGCTGCAGGCCGGCTTCCGGAGGCTGCTGCTGGGCTCGGTTTGCCATGGGATGCCAAGCCCACGTTGACCGGAAGGCTCAGTTGTATGGCCAGCGCTCGCCCCGCCGACTCTTCCT
This sequence comes from Varanus salvator macromaculatus, assembly GCA_023646645.1. NCBI lineage: Eukaryota > Metazoa > Chordata > Lepidosauria > Squamata > Varanidae > Varanus > Varanus salvator. The sequence continues at coordinate 104,366,226 of JAIXND010000765.1, read as the reverse complement.
GCATTGGTGGGGACTTGACGGAGCCCAGGGGGGACACCAGGCAAGCCTCCAGCAGCAGCCCCCCCCCCCCGACAAAGAGTCTTGCTACGGCAGCGGCTGCCGTGGGCCAGTGCCGTCCTCTGCAGAGGGCCTGTTCACACACATGCGCGCACCACAGAGGGCAGCAGCCAGGTGTGCGCAGCTGGCGCCCTCAGTCCTCCCCGAAGGGCGCTTGTGCTTCAGCAGCCGTCCGTGGCCGTGAGGGGCCGTGTGACGGAGGGGCCGCCATTGCGGCTCGCTTTGCGGAGGGGAACCGTCGCAGCAAATCTGCTTGCACTTAAAATAGCTGCCATTCCGACGCAGCCAGAGAGATTCCCCATCTGCAGAGCAGTGGTTATGTATCCCCCCCCCCCCCCACTGAGCTTTGCAGGAATCCTGCGGGAAGATCAAGATCTGGCCCAGCAATCGATCGGCCCAGCGACTTGGGGGGCTTCATGGCGCCGTGGCGTGTGTGGCGGTCCCTCCCCTGGTCCTTGGTACCACCCACGAAAGCCACGCACTGCCACGCTTGCGGCCTGCACACAGCCGCGTGTGTGGGGCCACACAAGGCGCCCCCAGCCTCTCTGGGGCTCAGCTTCCGGGATCCACAGGCTTTGCTCACCTCCTGGCACCTCTGCCCGGCCCAAGGAGCTTGGCCCGCAGGATGTGCTGGGGAGCTTGCTGGAGCACAGCCCCCATCATCCCCAGCTGCCTTGACGACCACAGTGTGACTTTCAATTTTCTCAAAACAGAAAGTACCCGATGAGGATGGCATGACCTTGAAACCTGCCTTTCGGCTCCCGCATGGAAGCCCAGGCGCTTTACAAGCCCCCCTCCCCGCTCTGCATTTTGTCCTCTCAGCAACAACCCTGTGAGGTAGGCCAGGCTGAGACGCAGCAGGTGGCCCCGAGGCACCCGCTGTGCTTCGGGGCTGTGTGGGGACCGGAACCCGGGTCTCCCATGTCCCCGCCAAACACGCTCACCACTGGCTGCCAGCTGACCAAGCCGAGGAATCCCACAGAAGCGGAGTTGGGGGGCGCGCCCAGCCCGGCGGAGAAGCGGAACCCTCTCCCCCAGCAAAGGAGGGGGCCAGCGAGGGTCGCTCCTGCCCCCCAGGACCCGCGCTTGAGTGGATGCCCACACGCCCAGCGATCCCTCGCCCAGCTGCCCCCCTCGCTAGCCCAGGGCTGCCCCTGGCGGTCACAGCAAAACGGAGACACGGCCGGGAGGGCGGCACAGGCAGCGCCAGGAATCCCGCCCGTCCCCGCTCCCCTCGCCTGGGGGGGCATTTTGGGAGGAGGGGGAACATCTGGGGCTTCTCAAGGTGCAATCCTAGGCAAGGGGAGGCAGAACAAGCCCCCCCACACACACACCAGAATGCACAGTGGATTGTGCCCTGGGCCGCTTCCAGGAACTCCATCACCCCCGGAGCGAATTCCTGGGAGTCTCCTGCTCTTTGCAACAATCCCGTTGCCGATACTTGTCAAGGCTGCGGGAAAAGTTCCTTTACATAATTGCCACTGTCCCCAACTCCCTCCTCGTGCCCGTTTCCTGGGAGATCTGGGGCTTCGCTGCGCGAGGCTGCTGACCTGCCCCTTTCCCAACACGCGTCTGGCTGCCTCGGGATGACGACGGGCCGCTCGGAGGAAGCTGCCCTGCTTCTTGCGCGCTCTCAGGCCCCGTCGTGCCGGAGCGCCGCGGAGCCTCTCCCAGGTTTTCCAGGCGCCTGTGAAACATTGTTTTTGAGCAGCGAGAGTCTGGGATTTTCCGGGACGGGATGGTGGAAGCCGTGTGCAATCGCACGATTCTGCTCCCCCCCCCCCACGCCAACTTGTGAAGTGCAACGGAAGCAGAGACGAGACTCTTGTGCAAAAAACCTCAGGAAGGACGCGCTTAGTTTAAGCAATGAGCTAAATTACAAATGCAAATGTTCAGAAAGCGGGGGGGGGAGGGGGCTTTGTGCTAAGCACCACGAGCTCCTCTTGGTAGTGTGGCGAAGGCCTCGTGCAAGGGATGCCCTCGCAGCCGGGGCATTCGCGAGCCTCCCCCCCCATCCCCTTATCCCATGGCCTCGTTGCAAGAGAAATGGGGCCCATTAACATGCTCCCTTGAATGACGCCGCATGTCCCAGCAGAGCTGCATGTTTACGAGGAATGCGGAAGAGAGACTAATTTCAGCAAAGGGAGCGCACTCGTTACCAACGAAAAAGCGAAGGAGGCAGAAGAGCACTTGGCCCCATCGGGCCGGGACCTTGGCTCCCGCCCCTGCGCTTCAGCCCTGCAGGGGAAAGCTCTTATCTCCACCAGGGGCCTCTAAAGACAAGAGCGGCGGGCGGCGGCGGCGGGGGGGGGTGTGGCATGATCCGGTCCTGCTTCTCGAGGGGCTGGGTGCTGAGGACGCTTCTGCGTCTCGGGATGCTCCTTCCAGCTGCTCCCGCGTGAGCCAGCGCTGCTTCCTTCCGAGCCTCGCGGGCAAGCTCTGCCCTGCTGCCTCCTGAGGAGACCGACTGCCTGCGGCTCCTTCCTGGCCGGCCACGGGGCGAGGCAGCGGGGCCGGGCAGCTCTGGCCGCGGGCGCAGGGCCTGCGCCGCTGCCCTTTGGACGGGCAAGGCTGCCTGGCGGACGTTCCCTGGCGGGAGCGCGCGGCGAGCGGCCGCGCGGAGGCGCTTCGGGGGGGGGAGGCGCGGGAGCAGGGGCCGCGGGGCTGCCGCGCTCCCGCGTGGCCGTGGCCGTGGCCGTGGCCGTGGGGGGCGGCCCGGGGCCGGCGAGGAGAGGCCGCTGCGCGCCCGGCGGGTCTGCGCGCCGCGGCGGGGCGAGCGCGCCCCTGGCGGCCGGCCCGGGCGGCGCGCCTTTGCGCGGGGGGGGGGAGGCCGCTGCCCGCGATGAGCTCAGCCGCGGGGAGGGGAAGCGGCGCGGGGGGAGCGCTCGCCTATAAAGGGGCTCGCCAGCCGCTGCGCCACGGATCGCCCGCGAGGAGGACGAGCCGCTGCGGCAGAGCCGAGGTGGGGCCGGGGAAGAGGGCGGGGGCCTGGCCCGGGAGCTCGCGAGGAGAGGCCGCTGCGCCCGCCGGGCCTCCCGCACCGCCGCTCCCGGCCACGGCAGCGGGCGCGTTCGCACGTTCCACGTGCGCGAACGGGGGAGGCGGAACGGGGTGCAGGCAGTTCTCCCGTGCGCTTGCCCGCCCCTGGATGGGGGACCCCGGGGGACGGGGAGGTCGCGGCCGCCTCCCCTGGGATGCGAAGGCACCGGGAGCGCGCGGCCCCCGAGCGGCGCAGGCCGGAGCGGGGTCCGCGAGGCATCCCGACGGCACGGAGAGTCGGGAGTGCCTCCGCAGCGTCCGTGAGGGTGCGCGCGTGTTGGGGGCAAGCGGGCTCCGGGACGGGCCGGCAAGACACCTGAGCCAACAGCCGCGTTGTGCGTCGCTGGAAAGTGCCGGCTGTGCCGCCTAGTGGTGAGGAGGAGCCGCTCGTGCGGAGGGGAGGGAGCGCGGCCAGGGGGCTGCCCCGCGTCAGTTTTGGAGGGGCGCGCCCCTTGGTTTCGCTGCAGGGGGATTTGGCGGCATGGGAAGGGGCTCTAGGTTTCAGCAAACACTTTTTGGGAACTGGGGAGGGAAGTACTGCCTAGTGGTGAAAGTGCTGACTTGCGATGTGAGGTTTTGCTGTTGTAGAGAATCCGAGTGCGAACCTGAGGCATTGTCAGCCGAGAGGGCAGATCAAACGGCCAGGCACACCCCGCCAAACAATAGGGCACGGAGCACCTGAGGCAACTGGCTGGTGGGGGGCTCTGCTAACACCACCTCAGAAAGCTGAGTGTCGTGCCTCTTTGCATCCTGTGGTTCATCCAGGTTTCTAGTCCTCATGATTTTTAATGGATGGATAGATGGATGGACTCCGTGCCGCTGGTGAGCATGGTGCATGTCAAAGGATGGGAGGTCAGGTGCCTGCCCTGGGGACCTTGCCCCATAAGCACGAACCAAGGGCAGTGACAGAGGAAGGAGAGGGAAGGCCAGAGCTCATGTTTGGCCGGCCGAGATGGCAATTGCTGCTGGGGAGGAGCGGGGGAGGGGCCCCTGCACGCCCCCCGCCTGGCGGTCAGCCCAGCCCTGCCCCCGCACGGCACAAGGGCATCCGTGGCTGCTGTGCCCCATGCCAGGCCTTTGGCCCACCCAGCCCACGCAGTCAACAAGGGGGCAGTGGCTGCAGGCGGGGACTTTCCTGGTCCTTCCTGGAGATGCTGCTGGGGCTTGAACCCAGGTCCTTCCGCACTCCTCCACAGAGCGGTGCCCCTCTCCACACAAGGAAGCCTGCGCCTTCCTCCTTCGCTACCTGCCTCCCTGGAAGGAGGCTCAGTGGCCCAGCCCTCCTCGGCTCGCCTGCGCCTTCGGCCTCCCCAGCCACGCCAGGCTGTTCCCAGGGGCTCAAAAGCTGCTTTGGGCTCCTCCTCCACCTTGGGACTGGCAGAGGGACAGGTGCCCAGGTGCGTGGGCACCTGGCCACCCTCGGGACGGAGCTGGTCGCTCCGGGTGGACCACAAGCAGAGCAGACGCACCTTGTCTGGATAGCCAGAACAGGAATAGCTGACACACGGTGATGGGCCGCCCGGACCCAACTCCAGCCATTGTTTCAGGGATTTTAGCCACCTGGGGCAGCTTGTCCCTTCCAGGCAACTGCCTTTGTTCTTGCTCTGATCACACCAGATAGTCGCGCTTGAGTGTTCAAAGTGTAGGAGAGTGACAGGCACAATCTCTGGCCCACACCTGGGCACACGTTCCGCACCTGAGCGGCCTTTCTTCTGACCCTGTGGCAAGAGGGGCTTGCATTTGGCGGCCTGCAGGCCGTGCTCTGAGGGTCCCTGAGGGTCCCGGCAAACGAGCTGTAGCCACGCGCAGCAAAACTAAACCCGCAAGCAACGAGGCCGGTTTCCCAAAACATCATAGCCAAGAGCTGCAAGGACATCCTGCTGCCGGTCCCTCTGCAGAGCGGTTTTCTGTGACCCAAGAAGCCGGGACCTTGGCTGCCCTGCGTGTGCAGGGCTATACCACACGAGCCGTTCCACAGCAGTGCCCGCACCACCCGCTAAGGCCAATGTTTGGACTGTGTTTGGGCAGGAAGCCCCTCCCACTTCCCCTGGAGCTGTGGCACATGGTCCTGCAGGCTGGGCTTGGCCTCCTGCTGGAAGCGGAGGGTGCGAGGTGAGGCGCTGTGGCCTCGACATATCTGAAGTAGATCGGTTAGATAAAACGCCTTTCATCCCTAGAGCTGGACTGAATTCTGTGGCGGCTCTTGGCTGCATTGGCCAAGTCCCTTTGTGACAGCAATTAAGCCTTCAGAAAAGCACTCCAGGATTAGAAAGGCAGGAAACGAGGGGGGGCGCTCAAGGTGGGGGGCCCAGCGGAGCGGGCTGGCCGGCTTCCTGGGTGCAAGGCAGCTCTTGTGGGCTAAGCCCTGAGGGACCTGGACCAGCTCTGGCGCTGCGGATCTGGATTCCTCGTGAGACAGGGTCCCGAGACGGCCCCGGGACGGCACAGGCCGTGTGTGAAAATGAGGGGGGGCAGAGCGAGGCGGACGCAGGGCTGGCCTTCCAGGGCATTTCGTGGCCCGGATGCAGGGAGCTGCCCGCACGAACCGGTGCCCTTCAGCCTCCCGCTTCTGGCTGCTGGGTGCCTCCTCTGGAGCAGGACCAAGCCGGGCTCTTTGTTTCCCAGGCCTGGCGGAAGGGCGGCTGGCCAGCCCCGCGGCATCCCCGGATCCGTCTCCAGCCTTCAGCTTCAGCGACGCCTCGTTTGCTTGCCAAAACATTTGCTTGTGCATTTTAGAATATTGATGCAGGAAACGCCTGAAGTCATTTGCAGCAGGGAAGAAAAGAGCAGCTGGCTATCAGAGCGCAGCACCTGGCCAGGTTAACGGATGTTGCAGGCCGGAGGCCGCTCCGGGGTGGGTGCTGCCGCAGGGCCGATCTTTGGCAGAGGCCGCCCTGGCCTGGATCGGCCACCGACCTGGCCCAGTTTCGAGGTGGTTCTTATGGGCTGCTGTACCCCCCTTCGAGGGAGCCATCCAGCACACACAGCGTCTCGGGTGACCCCCAGCACGAGCCGGCTCCGCTCCTGTGATGTCCAGCACGTGGGGGTGTCTGGTTAGGTGGGGCTGGGGGTCCCCTGGGGTCACAAGACAGCTTTCTGCCCAAATACGCATAGGGTGGTCCTTAAGCCACCTGCCTGAGCTCCTTGCACCTTCCCCAGCTTTCCTGTGTGGGGGGAAGGTGCTCTCATGGCTGGCTTGGTCCCCAATCTACTGCTGAGCCGTGTTCACGGCTAAGGCTGAATTCTGCTGCCACTGGAAGGGAGAAAACACCGCCCCCCCCCCGGTCCGTGGCACGCACGTTTCCTATCCAGCACCACGGTTCCCTTTTTGTAGGGGGGGGGTGGCCGCTGCAGGGCTGGCCCGTGTCCTGCAAGGCTGGTGAACCAAGTTGTCTCCTGCTGAGTCGAGTGGCCGGCTCACGTGGCCGAGGGCCACCTGGCGCGGCTGTGGCTGTGGCAGCCACAGCCCTTGCATCACGCCCCCCCGGCCCCCGTGGCCCTCCGTGGCAGAGCTTCACAGGCCGAATCTCCCCCACCTGGTCCTTGCCAGCGGCTCCAGTCCAGGTACGGCTGGAGCAACACCTGCCTGGGACGCTGGGGGCCGTTGCGGCTGGTCCCGGGCGGGCGGGCCGTGTCTGGACTGGCATGAGCAGGACCAGCGCGAGCTCTCCCACTGGCTGCGATGGCTCCCCACTCGTCTCCCCTGGGAAGGGCAGCTTAAGGAAGGCTCGCCTGATCGGCCCTCAGGGGTCCGTTGCTGTGTGTTCCCTTCCTCCAGCGCTGGGCCAGGCTTGGGTCCTTGCTCTGGAGCATGAGCGGCGCTTTTGTGGGTGCCCCTGGCCCCCCCGCCTCCGCGTGCCAACGGCCGCGGTCCGGGCTGCGGGCACTCTTGCCTGCAGCAGCGGCTGGGCCTGGGAGGCGCCCCGTGGCCGGTTCCCTCGCCAGCCCTGCGGAAGGCATCGCTGCGAGGCTCGTGGCGGGTGGGGGCTCTCCCCCAGTGCTGCCTGCTGATTTGGGTCCCCCCCCCCGTTCCCTGTGAGAACAGCTCGTCTCGAATGCGAGCCGCACTCTTACGCAACCCTTCCTGAAATGGACACAATTGGAAGGAGGCCTTGGCACCATGTCCCCCCCATGAATCCCCGCCGTGGAATCCAGGCTGGGGAGGCCGGCCAAGTCCCTCTTCCGTCGCTGTGTCCCACGCCTCTCGCTCCGAGGCTGCAGGGTGTCCGTGCCGCCAGTCGGCCGCATGGATTCTCCTGGGCTGTCCTCGGGCTGGGGGCTGGGGGGGGCGCTGTGTGCCCCTGGGCTGCCCCAAGGAGCATAGGTGCTTCTCCGGCAGGGTGCACCGTCACCCCCCTTCCCGGCCTTCAAAAGCACCCTGGAGCTTGGCCCCGGCCTCCATCCTCCCCGTCCTTTCTGCATGCTAAGCCTGCCCTTCCTGTTTATTTGAGCGGCTGGAGAAAGGCAAGCCCAGGCGGAGCACGGATTAGACCGTCTGGCATTCCGAGAGTGTCTGGTGGGAGGGGAGGGGTGGCTGGGGGTGTCCTGGGCCTGCCCCCCTACTTCTTTGAGCTGGGGGCAGAGGGCAGCAGCGTTGGTCCCCGGGAGGCGTGCTCTGCGCAGCCTAGAGCTTTTCACGGTGCCTTTCCGCGTTGATTGAGTGGCAAAGCCGCCCCAACGGCCCAGTGGCTGCTGCCAGCGGAACGCTTCCAGGAGAGCGAACGCTTGCATGTCGTGGGATTGTAGCCTCATCGAACCGGAAGGGGCCATCGGGCCCACCCCACCGCTCAGCGCGGGTCCCCCACGCAAGAGCGGTCCTCTGGCTTCCCTCCGCCACAGCGGCGTGCGACGTGGTCCAGCTGTCGGGCGGCCTCTGAGAAGGCGAGACATGCTCCTGGGCTTCTGCGGGCTCACAGCCCCTGAGCCCCGGGGGTTCTTCCGGCGGCCTGGCGCAGGAGTCCAGTTCTGGTCCCGGCTGACGGGGCTCTCTCCTCTCCTCTCCTCTCCTCTCCTCTCCTCTCCTCTCCTCTCACAGGAACCGGGACCCCCCGCTGCGACGATGAGGCCCACCGCGCTGCTCCCGCTGCTGGGGCTGCTGCTCCTCTGGGAGGGCTGCCACGGCGTTCTTCCTCCCAGCGAGCTGCAGCGTACGTGGGGCAGGGAGGGGACGCGCCCGGGGGCTTGCGCGCGGACCGGGGTTGTTGGCTCCTGGCGACAGAGCAGAAAGGGGGCGGCTGCAGCGGGACAGGGCGCTGAAGTCTCCTGGAGAAGCTGTGGACGCGAAGGGTGGCGTCTTGGCGCCCCATCTCTGGGCAGGGAACCCGGGTGGAGTCCGGTGTTTTGCTGGGCCTCCTCTGGTGCCCACAGCAGATGCCGACATCTGCCTCTGAGGCCATCGAGCGGCCGCATCCAGAGCAGCAGAGCGCCGGGGTCATTTTGGCATCCCGGCCAGCTGGCCGGCCGCACCATGAAGTCACTTTCCGGAGCACTGACTCACCGCTGCCCGTGGCCTCCTGGGGGAAGCATCCTGCCCCCTCACATCACGCGCTTTGCCCGCACGGCCACATTGCGCAAGAGATCTGGAGTGGAGGGCAGCGGGGGGCGGGGGGGCGGGAGTGAGCACATGGGGAATCCTGGATGAGCCTTCAGGTGTGCCCCCTTTCCCACCCTCGTTAGCATGCCTGCTCTCCCTTTCCGTGCTGGACTCCTCCTGTGCCAGCGCAGCCGCCCCCCCGCAAGGCCCCCCCCGTCCCTGCACGGGCCTTGCAGCAGGCAGCCCCGTGGGCCCGGACTGCCACCAGCCCCCAGCCACACAGGCACCTCTGCCTCGAGCCTCCAGCTGTGACCCCCTTCCTCCTTCCTGCGGCCTATTCCCCATCTATGGCCAGAGAGGGGTGGCAAAGGGTCCTGGGGCCGGAGGGGGGTGGCCTGCACTCAGGTCCTCCCCATCTTACGGACCTGGGAAACTCGCTTCTCGCAGCCTCGGGTTCCCCTTTGATCAGAGAGCATAAAACTGCCCGGCAGGCGATGGAAGGAGGGCGAGATGAGGGTCCTCCCATGTGAACGCAGCCCTTCGTGGGGGCAGGGGAGGAGCCAGGCCAGGCCCCTTCCCCACAAGGGCCTGCGTCCCCCGCGCCCCGTGGCGCCTGTGGGGGAGATGTGGGGCACCCTCCAGGGGCTAGCCTCCCAGTGCTGGCCGAAGCCTAGCTGGCTGTTTTGGCAAGTGGCAGCCGGAGCCTGCGGACACGACCGGGCGCTCGGCCGAGAACAACTCGGGGGACGCGCCACACAGCAGGCCCCCATTTCCTTTCTGCATAACGACAACGGATGGATGATCCGAGTGGCCGACCCCCGGAGTCCGGGCTGACGTGCTAGGCAGTCCCCTCTCATTTTGCCCTTGCAGCACAGCCCCTGGGTTGATGGGAGTTGTAGTCCAGCACACCTGGAGGGCGCTAGGTTGGGAAAGGCCAGCCGCCAGGTAGTTCTGGAGCAGGCCTTGAGTTCAGCCCCAAACGCATCCCCCTCCCCCGCAGGCCTGTCCGAGAGGGGAAGCCGCATCATCGACTCGGAGCTGGAGAACGCCATCAACGGGGTCCGGCAGATGAAGATGCTGATGGAGCAGACGAGCAGCGACCACCGGGAGATCCTGACCAGCCTGGAGGATACAAAGAGACAGGAGGAGGTCTGCCGGCAGCCGCCCTCCACAGCCCTGCTCCTTGCCCCTGTGGTCTGCCCCGCCTGGGGGGCACTGGGGGGCAGTGGGGGGGCTGGGCTTCCCAGACGGGGCGGCTGTTCCGGAGGAGGCGGGCGCCTGGAAGCCGGAGTGCGGCTGATGGCGGAAAAGGGCGCCCTGCGTGCGGAGGCTCGGCCGGTCTCTAGCAAGGGCCATGCCCTCCGGACGAGCTTGGGCTGCAGCCTCCAGAGTCCCCAGCCGGGGTCCTGCCAGATGGGAATTCTGGGAGCTGCGGTCCAAGTGCCTCTGGCGGCCCCCTGGGTGGGGAGGGCCGCTTCATCCTCTTGGAAGAACGCTGTGCGGAAGCGAGGGATGCGCCTTCCGGTCCGGACCGTGAGCACCGCCCTCGGGGGCTGCTTGCTGGAAGGAGCAGCGGCCCCGCTCCCTGGGCGCAGGTCCCGGGGGCGCGGGGCACCCCTTGGCCCAGACGGAGCCCCACCTGCGGGGAGGGCGGCTTCTCCAGCTCTGTGTCCCGGCGCCTCGTAGCTGCCGACCCGGGCGGGTGGCCTCTGCCGTGGGGACCGGGTGTGTCGCCACGCAGGCTGCGTGGTCTTCTGGCCGCTGGGAGATCCGTGCCCCCTGCAGCTCGGAGCGGGGGCATCCGCCTTCCCGGACTGCCCCGTGCCCGGAGAGGGCCAGGCAGCCTGGCGCGGGCTCACGGCCGCCACGTGTCCACAGGAGGCGCTGCTCGTGGTGCGGGAGGCGGAGCAGCGGCTGGGCGAGAAGGAGGTGTGCAACGCATCCATGCTGGCCCTCTGGGAGGAGTGCAAGCCCTGCCTCAAGCGCACCTGCGTGCAGTTCTACACCCGCACGTGCCACAGCGGCGCCGGCCTGGTGGGCAGGCAGGTGAGTGGGGGTGGCGGGCTCGGGGGTACGTCCAGCACGCCCTGCCCTCTTGCTGAATGGGCCGGGCCGGTCCTTGCGGCTTGCGGCGGGTCCGGGGTGGGTGGGAGGGCTGGGAAGCGCATGGGACGGCCATGCGGGGCCGTCTGGGGCCGGAGGCGTCAGCTGCAGCCTGAAAAGACCCTGCTGCTTCCCCTGTGGCCCGTGGGTCGTGGGCTAAGCGTGGGGCCCCAACTGTGTGGGTTCGTGGGCACCCTCGGAATGGGCTTCCTCGGGGAGGGGGCTTGCCCACTCCCAAGGTGGCTGCCCCAGAGGACCTGGGGGCAGGCAAAGCACTCGCTCTCGAGGAGCCAAAGGGGGCCTCTAAGGGGGAAGTCGCTTGCCCAGGAATTTAAGGCCAGGGCAGAGGAGGGGGCCCAGGCAGAGACGGTGCTGGGTGGCCCCCTTTGCTTTGTGCCTCACCGGCCTCCCAGCTACCCCAGGAAAGAAAACAGACGGGCCAGGGAGTCTTGGGGAGCGGAGAGGGCGCCCGCCCACAGGCACACGGGCACCCATTGGCCCAGCTGGGGCCCTCCGCGCCGGGAGCTGCACGCAAGGACCAGCAACAGGCACGTGGCCCGGGCACTGATGGGCCGCTGGTGCAGCATGACGCAGACCGAGTTGTGGGTCTGCCGCCTTCTCCACCTGGTGCCCCGGCCATGCCGGGCCGGGACTCCGGAGTTCCCAGCCCCTGGGGGCGCCCGGCGGAGCAGGGCCGGGCAGGCCGTGAGCCGCAGTGGCCGTTCGGCCGGCTGACCCCACGGCTTCCGCCTGCCTGCCTGCCTCCCTCCCCCCCGCCAGCTGGAGGAGTTCCTGAACCAGTCCTCCCCGTTCTCCATCTGGCTGAACGGCGAGCGCGTCGACTCCCTGATGGACGTGGACGAGGAGCAGGGCCGGCGGCTGGAGGACCTGGAGGAGCGCTACGGCCTGGTGGAGGACGGCGTGGACGACCTGTTCCAGGAGAGCACCCAGGCCTACCGGCAGCTCACCCCCTTCCTGCGCTCGCCCTTCGGCGGCCTCCGGGACGGCTGGGCCCCGCTGCGCGGCCTCCGCCACCCCTTCGTGGACTCCCGCGTGGCCAGGAACGTGCCCGCCTTCTCCTTCTTCCCCAGCGGCTTCCGGCCCCACCAGGACTTCCACCGGATGCTGCAGCCGTTCTACGAGATGACCCAGCGGCTCTTTGAGGGCGCGCAGAGGGCCATGGAGCGGGACGGGCAGTGGCTGGACGGCAGCCCGGGGCCCTTCCTGGGTGTGTTCCCGACAGGTGAGCCTGAGCCGCCTCGGCCGTCTCTGACCACCGTCGTGGGCACGCTGCCCTTCAGAACCGGTGGCCGGGAGCAGCTGCCCCTTGGCGGAGAGACCGCAGCCGGGGCGTCCCCGATGCCAAGCTGCGGTGTGACCACCTTTGGGCTCCCTCCTTCCCCCTCCGACAGCCCTGGGCATGCCTGGCGGGATGGGCCAGTCTAGCTGGGGGTGCCCGGGGGGTTCCTTGGCTCTGGTTTGGATGGGGGGGCACGTTGTGCACCCCTAAGAATGGGCTCGCTGGATCAGATCACCCAGTCCAGCTTGCTGTTCGCACGGCCACGCAGCTGCCCGGACCCCTGCTGCCCATGCTCCCCAGCTGCTGGGACTGGGGCAGCTCAGAGTCATGCTGCCTAGTGGTCGCTGCTTGTCGCATTGCTCACGGGTATGCCCCGGCCCCTTTAAAGCCACCCAAGCCAGCCCCATCACTAGTCCGCCCCGAGGCTATTGCAAGGGGCGGCATATAAATTTTTAAATAAATAAATAAATAGTCCGTCCGCAGCAGGCAGGGAATTCCGCAGCTGATCTGCGTGGCTGTGAAGGGTCCGTCCTTCACCCGGTGCCTGATCTCCCCCCAGGCGGCTTCATGGGACCACCCCTTGGGGGCAGAAGAGAGGCAGAAAAATCCCCCCCACTTCCTCTGCGTAAGGCACGCCTGTATCCTGCCGGCTGTGTCTCCCCCCACACGGAGCCCTCGCTCTGACGGAGCTGCTTCGGCCCCAGAGCTGCCCCTTGCGGCGCCCCGGCCCACCAGTGCCCTCCTCTCGTGGTGGCAGTACAGGGGCCACGCAGGGGCCTCTTCCCCTTGCGGAGGGGTGGGAGTGGCGGGGCCCCACTGGAGCCCCGAAAGGACACGGGCAGCTCCCCATGTTCTCCCTTGCCTGCCCCTGCCCCTCCCTCTGCCCCTGCCTCTGCCCCAGGCCGGGAGGGGGCTGCACTGGGACCTCCAGGTGTGCTGGGGGCGCTGGGACCTCCAGGTGTGCCAGCCTGAGCCTGACATGCCCAGCGGGAGGGCCGGAGGTGGCCGGCATGATGCGGACCCCCTGCCGCTCTTTCCGCTAGGGATTCCGGCTCCCAGCGACAACCGCGTGGTGTGCCGTGAGATCCGGCGGAATTCGGCCAGCTGCTTGCGCATGAAGGAGAAGTGCGAGAAGTGCCGGGCCATCCTGGATATAGGTAAGGCGAGCGTGGAAGCGGCGCCCGGAGCCAGCACCCTCTGGGCACATGATGGGCGCTCGTGTGCAGTGGCCGCCCTGCCAGGAACGCCAGCAGGCGAGGCAGCCCGGCGTGCGGGTTGCCCGCTTGGAGCCGGACAGGCGGCCGGGCCGGTCATGAAGCTCCTGGGCAGGGGTGGAGGCGGCCCAGCCATCCCACCCCAGCGGGGGCTGCTCTGACAGGCAGCAGCTCCCCAGGTGAAGACAGGGTCTCTGCAGCTCAGAAGTGGGGGACTCGTGTCCCGCCAGGCGGCAGAACCCACGGCGAGGCTGAGGGGAGCCACGGGCCCAGGCCTTTGGAGTGCCCCGGTCGCCTGCCTTCAGCGGGACGTGCTGCAGCCTCCTAAGCGGCCGCCGGCTTGGGGTGTCGTGAAGGAAAGAGACTCCGCCGGGACAGCTCTCCCGGCATTTCTGGAAGGCAAACGCGGCCGAGTTGCCTTGCAGGCGCTGGTTTCAAACCTGAATGTGCAGCCGCAGGACCAGCAGGGACGAATCCGCAGGGCCAAAGCCACAGCAGCTGAAGAGCTGTGAAGTGCAGGGGGGCTGGGCTGGACCGGGGGGGGGGCCTGGAGCCCCAGATGAGCTGGTCCAGGGAGACGTGCAAATCGGCTGCCAGCGCAAAGGCAGAAAGCTTGGGTGTGACGAGGGGTGTGCGTTCCCCTTGGACTCACGGAATCATAGACTGGTAGAGTCGGAAGGGGCCAAGAAGGCTCCTGGGCCCAGCCCCCTGCTCAGTGCAGGGCTCCAAGTCCCACCGCCCCTCGGGGGGCTGCCCAGCCACCTCTGCAGTGCCTCCAGGGTGGGAGAGCCCACCGCCCCCTCGCCATCGACGGCTCTGTCCTCCCGCACTCACGGTCGGGAAGCTCTTTCCTGATCCCTGGCCAGGATCCGGCTTCCCGGAACCTGAGCCCCGCATTCCATGTCCTGCACTCGGTGGTGACGGAGGCCGGATCCTGGCCTTCCCCTTTGGGACGGCTCTTCCAGGACGTGGTGAGAGCTATCCTGTCTCCCCTCAGTCGTCTCTTCTGAAAGCAGAACGTGCCAGTGCTTTCCATCTCTGCTCAGAGGGCTTCGTGTCTGGTCCCCGGTCGTCCTTTCCCGCTTCTCTGCATCTTGCTTCAACTCTGCTGCCCAGAGCTGGACCCTGGACTCCAGGCGGGGCCTCACCAGCGCTGAGTGAAGGGGCCTGGCAAGTCGCGTGACTGGGGAGGGACCGGTCTGCCCAAAATCGCCTTTGCCCTTTTTGCAGCCGCATCACACAGTTGACTCACTCTCGGCTTGGGATCTACAACAGTCCCGAGATCCTTCTCCCTTCAGTCCTGCTGAGCCAAGTGTTCCTCATCTTATAACAATGCACCCCTCCCCCCCAGTGCAGAACTTGGCCTTTGTCCAGTTGAATTTCATTCTGTTGCTTTCGGCCCGGCGCGCCACCCGATCAAGGCCACCTTGAATCTTCTTTCTGTCTCCCAGGGTGCTGGCTCTCCCACCCAGGCTTCTGTCACCTGCAATTTGATAATCATTCCCTGCAATTTGATAATCATTCCCGGAAGCTTCCTAATCCGCATCATTCAGGAAAATGTTGGGGAGCACTGGGCCCGGGACCGAGCCCTGCAGCGCCCCACTAGTTCCCTCCCCCCATCTGAGAAGGTGCCCCTGAGGAGCATCTGAGTCCGGCTCTGTCGCCGGCTGCGGATCCACCTGAGCGTTCTCCATCCAGTCCACTTTCAGCTAGGCTGCTCATCAGGATATTATAGGGCAGTTTGTCAAAAGCTTTTCCAAAGTCAAGGCAGATTCTGTCCACGGCATTCCCTGAGTCCGTCCGGGAGGTCACCCAATCAGAAAAATAAATCTGATTAGTCCGGTAGGACTTGTTTCTCCGAAATCCGTGCCGGCTTCTGGTAGCCACTGCATTGTTTTCGGGGTGTTTGCAGACTGACTGCTTCACAAACTTCTCCAGAACTTTCCCAGGGGTTGATACCAGGCTGACTGGTCAGCAGTTCCCAGAAGGTACTTCGCTTCTTTCCTGCTGGAAGACGGGGCAGCACTGGCCCTTCCCCAGGCGTCTGGCACGTCCCTTGCCCTCCACGGCGCCCTGGGGACTGGAACTCGCTCAAGTTGGGTGATCCGTGAGCATCTTCCGGTCCATCTTGAGCCGCTGCCACCCCTTCAGCTTGCTTTTCCTCTTCACCAGGAAGGTCTTTCGGGAGAAAGCTGAGCCCAAGTAGGAATTGTGCGCTTCTGCCTTTTCTCCGTCATCTGCTGTCTTTTTGTCATCTGCGCCGAGTAGCTGAGCCCCCATTTCTTCGCTCTGGCTTTTGCCTTAGACACACCGGTATTGGCTTCTCTGTTGCTTTTAGCAACCCCCTCTGACCTGCGTTCGTTCATCGCTTTGGCCTTCCTGTCGCCCTTCCTGCACATCTGCTTGTTTTTCAGATCATCTCAAAGTTCTTTGTGAAGCCACATGGCTTCTTCTGTTGTCTTCCACGCTTTTTCCTTGTTGGAATTGTTTGTGATTGTGCCTTAACGTTGTTGTTGTCAGTCAAGAAGTCGCGTCTGTCCCATCGCAACCCCATGGACAACGCTCCTCCAGGCCCTCCTGTCTTCCACCATCCCCCGGAGTCCACTTAAGCTCACACCAACTGCTCCAGTGACCCCATCTAGATAATGCCTTAACAATACCCTTTTTAAAAAATCCCCACCCACCCTGGGCTCCTTTGCTCATTAGAGCCACTTGCCACGGGACGTGACTTACCATCGTTTTGGGTTTATTAAAATGGGCTTTCTTGAAGTCCAAGGTACATGCTTGGCTAGGAAGAAAGTGTGGTCTGTGGGCCCAGAACCCACATCTGCCACGTCGGCACCACCTTCGTAACCAGGCTCTCACCTGGCGTACTTTTCTTTCCTCGTCCTTCCTCTTCTTCAAACTTGGAGGATCGAAGAGTGAACTCTCTGGGCCCCGAAGTTCTTGACGTCCCCCTAAAGCTCTAAAGACGAACATGCTTTCCTCAAAGCTCTGCTGGGCCGTGCCGTTTGTTCCCACGCGAGGGATACGTGTCAGGGGCTGGGTGAGCCTTGGTAGCCACGCTCGTCCCGTTGGCGTGGTTTTCCATCCCGTGCAACAGCGACCTGCGAGTCGTGCCTCCTCCTCTTGTTCCTGCCAGCGCTTAGTCTCGCTGCCCCACTTGCTGACCTGCAGCCTCTGCTTCGGCATCGCGTGGGATGCTCTTCCCCTGCAGCTGCCCTCCCGTCTCGCCCTCAAGCGGTTTGGGATCCCACTGGCGCACGGCGTCTTCCGATTCCTCTGCACCTTCGCCCTTTTTCCAAGGAGCGTCCTCCTCGTTTCCCCAGGATCTCGCCTGCCTCAGCCGGGCTGCTGCACGTCTTGCTTCTGCGATTCCCTTGGCGGTTGCAGCTCTGCGTCGTCTTTTCTCTCCCGGGGCGACGCTCGCTGCTCTAGCGCCCCCCCTTCTCCCCTTGCAGGGCTGCCACCTGCACTCACTGCAGCTGCAGGCCGAGTCGACGTCCGACAGGGAAACAAGCGTCACAGACGCTGCACGTCACCAGCCCCGCAGAGCCTCCTCGGTCCAGTCTTTCCTTGGAAACTTGGCTGCTTTCCCCCAGTGCCCCAAGACCAGCTGGGGCAGCTTGCCCTGAGCTGCTTGGGGGGTGGGGGGGCAGGAACCAGGATGACGACGTCGGAGTGTACAGATAGGGCTGCGTGGCCCGTACGGGGGGCGAGACAGGAGCCTCCCCGTCCGGGTGCTGCACCTCTCTAGCTGGGTTTGGGGAGTGGAGGGTGTGTGGAGCCAGGCCTGCCGGGCCCCGGCTTGCTGCCCGGGGGCCTTTAACCCGCGTGCCTCTCCCCACCCCGTGACAGACTGCTCCGAGACGGACCCCGAGCAGAACCAGCTCCGGGAGCGCTTCGAGGACGCCCTGCGGCTGGCCGAGCGGTTCAGTCGGCGATACGACGAGCTCCTGAAGACCTTCCAGGAGGAGATGCTCAACACCACGGCCCTCCTCGACCAGCTCAACCAGCAGTTTGGCTGGGTGTCCCAGCTGGCCAACGCCACGCGGAACGGCGACCGGCTCCTGCGGGTCGTCACGGTGGGTCCCCGCACTGGCGGCCGGGGCGCTCCCCGGGGGGGGGACGCATCCGCTTGGCAGGGAGGGGTCTCCTCAGTTAAGGAGAGGGAGGGCTGCGGCTGCGGCTTCCAGGCGGAGTGGAGAAGCGAGGCCGGCAGGTAGGTGGCTTCTGTTGGGAGGAGGCGCCTGCAGCTGTTTGCTGGCAAAGTAACACAGAAACAGCGAGTCCGGAGGGGCCTCCCGGGCCATCTAGTCTGACCCTGGCTCCAGCCGGCTCCGCTCACGACATGCCCGCCATGCACATGTCCAGCCTGTCTTTGAACACCCTCACCAATGGGGCCTCAACGACCTCCCCTGGAAGCCCATTGCACGCCCTCGGGGTCCTGACTGTCAGGAAGTGCTTCCTGGCATCCAAATGGAACCTGGGTTCCCTGAGCTTTGCTCCGTTGGAGCACATCCTGCCCTCCTCTGCAGGCAAAAAATTAAGACGACCTGCACGCGCAGCCTCCCCAGGCCGCGGAGAGGGGCAGGAAGTGCAGTCTGGCCCCAGCTGTGCCTCAGTGCCCCCGGCGAGCCTCCGGAAGTGGGAGAGGCCCCGGACCATCTGGGGGGCTGCAGTGGGGACAACAGGCCAAGCAGTTCCTGGAAGGCGTGGGTCCCCCTAAAGAGGCCTGCGGGCTCCGTCGGCGCAGGAGCGGCAGAGCCGGCTTGGGGGGTGACCCCTCTAGGTCCCCTTTTGGGCCACACTCACTTCCGCCCCACTTGGGAGTGATTGGCGCTCCCCCCCCCCCCCGCGGGGCCACCTTCCGATCCGTGGCACGTGTCACAGCCTTGCCGTGTGCCTTCCTGCCCCTTCCAGGTGGTCACGCAGCCCTCCGAGTCCGAAGACCCATCGAGAGCGGCTGACACCCAGGTGACGGTCCGGCTCTTTGGCTCGGAGCCCCTCTCCCTGACCGTGCCGAGAGACGTCCCATGGGATGACCCCCGGTTCATGGAGCTGGTGGCCGGGCAGGCCCTGCGCGAGTACAAGAACAACGAGGTGTAAGTGCGGAGCAGGGCAGGGGGGCTCAGGCCTCGGGGAAAAAGGGGAGCCGGACCTGGGGCTGGAACGGAATTGCTGCGTCTTCTCCCAGGGGGGACCCAGAGCCGCTGTCCTTGGCCGAGGGGCGGCTCCGGAGGTCTGCTTTTGGGGAGAGGACGGGTCAGGCCCGTGGCGACCGCCTCCTCTGGCCCAGTTCCATGGGGCCTGCCCTGGGCACCCTGAGGCTGTGGGGCCGTCCTCTCCTCGGACACCCGCGCGCGCCAGCCACCCGGTCTCTCCGTGGACACAGGCGGCTAAACGGGAGCAGGCCGCTGCCAAGGAAAAGATGTGGGGCCTGGGGGAGACGGGGCCGAGAGCCCCCCACTCATGGGGCTCGTCGGCATCTGTCGCTCGCAGGAGCAAATCGTGCGCTCGCTTGTCCACCCCAGGCAGAGTTGCCCCCCACTCTGGCCCCCCCTCCCACTCGCGCCCCAGGGG